>OX578143.1:40473600-41881100 GCA_951213105.1 Amaurobius ferox
ATTTTTTTTAAACACTTAAAGCCATGGAGTTACAAGTTATTTAACTCTATGCTTAAAACTTCTTTGAAAGAATCGTCTGCTCCTCTATATAAAATTAATGAATATTTCATTCATATCAGCTATATATTGCGGTCCATGAGCTAAATAATTTTGCGTTAAAGAAATGCAGGAATTCTTATACAACTCATTCTACTTCTGCTGGTGTTTACGTTTTCGATAAGCGAAAATTGGACTTCGTTGTAGAAATAATCAAATGTGGATGATCATTTAAACTCAAATATATTGTAATTGCGTTTTTTCAGAATGTAGATGCGCAGAATTTAAGCAAAAATAAAAGCGGTTATGAGACGGACACAACACTAAATACAAATTAAAAAGAAGTTTAAAAATCACGATTTTGACACAAGATAGATACTAGCTGGGTTCCGGTCTAAATTGGGTGGCACTTCCCGACCGTCCAAACAGTTACCTTACACCTTTCTGGTAGGTCGGACGGTCTGGGTTTCAACAACAACAAGATAGATACTATATTTTATTTTGAAGTTGGTCACGTGATTTCTTCCTATAACGATCACGTGATCTATTCATATAAATGGTGTAAATATTATTTTATTTTTATTCAAAAAAACTGCTGAATATATTTAGCTGAAAATTTTTTATATACTTTATGGGATAATTTAAATATGTCCTATAACTTTCGAAGCAATTTGTGAATTTTAAATTTGCTTAAGAAATGTTTGAAAGAATAGGTCCCATAGGGTTAAATATATTTTACTTTTTGAACCCGGGTTTAATCCACGACTAGTAGTTTTAGGACGGATACAACGCTGAATATGAATTAAAAAGAACTGTAAAAATCAAGATTTTGACACAAGATGGATGCCATATTTTATTTTGAAGTGGGTCACATGCTCTCGTCATATAATGGTCACGTGATCTTTTCATATAAAAGGTGTAATTATTATTTTAATTTTTATTTAAAGAACTACTGAATATATTTTACTGAATTTTTTAATTTATTTTATGGGATAATGTGAATATTCCCTAAGATTTTCGAAGCAGTTTGTGAATTTTAAATCTGCTTAAAAAATGTTTGAAAAATTTGGTCCCGTAAGGTTCAATGTATTTCATTTTTTCAACCCTTGTTCAATTCGAAACAAATTGGGTGATATTATTCATTTATATTTCCATAGGTTTCACAGACCGTCTGAACAGCATAGTAAAATTTCATTTTGATAAAGTCATTTTTAGGGCAGTTTAAAATTGATAAAGTCATTTTGATAAAGTCATTTTTAGACAGACAAAATGAACAAAATCATAAAAACTTTTCAACTATTTTGTAAAGTGTTATTAAAAAGGATAAAGAAAAAGAACCGAAAAAGTAGAAACAATTTAGATACCTTTTTGTTTTGTTTTGTTTTTTAAACAGAAAATATGGTGGGAACGGGAAATGTCCATATAAGTTAATAAGATTGAAATTAAAGGGCTTCATTGATCAAAATTAATTAAGAGCAGAATCTGTGTGCTCATAAGATTAGGTCACTTTATTAGAAATTTCCATGGCCGCAAAAATACAGTTTTTAATTTTATCTACTGAAGAGGGATTTGAACGAACTTAGGAGAACCAAATTTGTTTATTAGAGGGGGAGGGTTTGCAAAGATGATTTTTTTTTAGAAAAAGAACAAAGATTAGGACAATGTAATGGCCAACGTCACCGAATTTATTGCGAATAAAGTTAGCGCTGGATTTAATTTTGAAAAAGTATAGGTAATCAAGGAAAGGCCATGACCAAAGTTAATGAGGTATGTATTAAAAATTTGTAAATTAGGATTCACGATAGGGAGGTAAGACAGGATTTTAGCTGGATCACCAGTCCTGGTGGAAATATGATCATTAAGATAGTTTTGCCAAAGATTAAGGATATGAGATTTACAAAATTTGGAGAGAAGTGAGTGAGGAAAGCGTATAGTAAGAGGGGAATCGGAGATAGTAGCAATTTTGGCACGTCAATTTCATTTCCAGATATATTATTGTGAAATTTTACCCAAGAAATATTGATAAGATTTTAGACACGGAGAGCTTTGAATTCAATGGAATTAAGTTAATTAGATTTATTTTTTATTTATTGAGTTAAAAGCTTGAATGGAAGAGAGGCTATGGGAAAAAAATATTTACATTATTTGAGGGGTATTATTTGAGGAACCCGGTCAAATAATAAATAACTGTATCATTAAATACTGTATACCTGTTGTCAAGTATATAGGAGAGAACCTGTTCCACAACATCATGTTTAAAAATACAGACTGAAATCCAGTGTTATTGTCAGTATTTGAACCGTCACTGTATATATTATAAATGGCAGAGTCTTTATCCATTTTGTTAACTAAATTTACGGACCATTTAGATGGGTGAGAGTTAAAGAAAGGAACAAGGAAATTGAAATCAGAGGGAGGGAACAGAAAAGGAATCAATTTTTTGTTTTCAAAAAATAAATTTATTATAGAGGGTAGAAATGAGGGTAGATGTGTGACCCTTGTGTGACCCTTGCATGGCTAGCACAAATGGGAAAAAACACACAAAAATGGGCACAAATGGGGGTTAGTGGACTTTGGTTATATTGACCGCCATTTCATTTCGAGAGGGTGACGACCACGCTGGAAGTTAACGTGGAGTATAATGATAACATAATGAGGAAAGCCTGAGATAAAATAGCAGGATGTGGTCAGTTACAGATTGTCAGTTGCACACAATTTAACATTAGAAAGTGGAAAATGCAGAGTCCACATAGATAATAAGACCTTACAATTTCGTCCCTGTAGCTCAATAGAAGAGCTTCTACCGGCTAGTTTTGAGATGCATTGTTCGATTTTCGTTTGGCGCCGTAAGGCTCATTACAAATCCTAACTTCATGTGATCCATACCAAACTGTAATTGGCTTTAGGTAAAAATTTCAGAAACATTTAAGCGGAATTTTTGAGATGAAAGTGCCCTATCGGAAATAACACTCAACGATAGCCGAGGAATCAAATCTGACCCTCTGTATTACGCCCAAATGTACTGAATATAACATTAATTTGGCGCTTCAACGAAGTGATGAAATACTGTATAAAGTGCATTACATGAAAAATTAGAACGAAGTAGATTTTTTGTAATTTACGTAGTTAGAAAAATGTCTACTTGAAATTATGTCTTGTATTGCATTATTTTCCAAAGATAATATATACTTATTCACATAATGACAGTTATGTAATCAGTACAATAATTGATTTGATTGACTTTACTGACTTATTTCAAGCATTAAGAAATATTTTTTTAGAATTCAGAATTATGTAAAATAACGCTTTTCCGAACAAAACTTTGAAAGAACAATAAAACTTTCTAGTACTTCCTTAAGAAAGCAGGCATAAACAAATTAGGTGACTACATTTTCTTGAAGGCGCGATAAACCGCCTTCTTCGAGTCAAAAACTGTGTACATGTAACAACCGATGAAATATAACTGTGAAGTAAAAAGATAGATAGATCTGGAACACCAAATAGATAGATCTGGAACACCAAAAAGTGAATTTGCTCTCGAGGATTACAGCCTTTTAAAATGGAACCCGAATCATAAACATATGAACTCCGGCTATAAGGCGATCTTTACCGTAGCCTACGCATTAAGCTGAGCGACAGGAATGAAGTCGAAATGCAGCATTGACTCGAGATATAACATAAAACTGAAGGAGAAGAAATTAAGGCATTAAATTACTAGCTAAAATAGAGGTATTGTGGCATATTAGAAGAAAGAAACAGACAAAACGCTGCAAAAAGAGAGAACTGGGAAAATATCGTGAATCTACATAAATCAAATTGAAAATCTGTCTGTCTGTCTGTCTGTTTGTCCCATCATCACGGGAGAACGGCTGTACCGAATTTGATGAAATTTTTTGGGTAGCTTGGAAATAATGCCACTTAAAATTTAGTCCATGTTTGGAGTTTCTATGATCAGTGATTATCCAGATATTAGTAAAAAACGAAATTTTCGTTTGTCTCATCATCACGGAAGAACTACTAAACAGAATTTGATAAAATTTTGTGAATAGCCTTGAAATAGCCTCCCCATAAATTTAGCCCAAGTTTCGAATATCAAAAACTTGGGGTTGTGGAGATATGAATGAAAAACGAAACTTGTTCCTAGGAGTTCTACTCTCTACTCTGTGGTTTATCCAAACAAAAAGCTTGAAAATCGTTCGACAGTAAATTAAAATTTTATCTCTGAGTTTGATGGGAGATTTTTTGAGCTAATTAGTCACTTTCTGAAAACATGAATTGTTTAAAACATGATTGAAATGGGAAATCTATCTCCATGGTTTATATTTCACAAGCTTTTACTGAACAATGAAAAGTATAAAGAAATCAAAATTATTTAATTTCGCAGTTTATGTGGAAAATTCTATCTTATATCATGTTGCACAGAAACGCAATTAAATTAAATCTGTCTGTAAATTTTAATTATTATGTTTTCGATTTGAATAATAAATAAATGGATATAAAAAAAATCTTATAAATGAACAGTTTGATTTTTCTTTTAATCATATTAATTATAGTCTACGTACATTTTCTACATTACGATTTTCTAGATAATTTCTTTCGTTTTGTGAGAATTAAAAATATTTTTTTGAAACTGGACCAGGATGCTTTATTCTTAAAATCTGCCTGTTAAAATAATTTTAATTATTATTTTTTCGATTTGAATAATAAATAAATAGATATAAAAATGTATTTTAGAAAAAAACGATTTGATTTTTCTTATAGCATTTTTGACAGGATAATATCAATTACGGTCTTCAGGTTTAAACGTTATTACTATAGATATTTTTGGGGATTATTGATTCACAGATTATTGATATTTTCAAGTTATTATGCAATTGTTTTATTATGACAAAAATTGTTTAAACTCATATATTGTACGTTGTACGAGCAATCTTCCACAAATTCACGGGTATATCTTCTAATCTACGAGAATATAAGTAGTACAGGTATATTGACATATGTTTTGATATATATTGGTATATATTGGAATCAATTACGACCTTCTGGTATAAATAGTACGGAGATTATTGATATTTTCAATTTATTACATCATATATTTTATTTTGGCAAATATTTTTGAGACTCAAATTGTAATACGGGTAATCTTCTACTAACACACTGGCATATTTTCTAATCTGCAACAATATAAGTAGTACGAGGTTGCATATATTGATTCAATTCCTTATTTTGTTTGTAAATTTGCTTACAAAAGGGGCCAGGATGTTTGATTCTTCAGATCTGCCCGTGAAGATAATTTTGCATAGTGAGAACAGATATTCCTAAACTTCTCTTTAGGAGCAATAACTTTAATATTTAACAGAATTTGCACATGATTGCGAATTATAGGTTTCTTTATAGTATATATTCTGTACGAAGAACGGGTATGCTGCTAGTAGGATGCTAAATAGGAATGTTGAAAGGATAAGAATCTGTTATGAAAGCATAAGAATCAAATAAATTGGGATGACCGCATGCAATAACCGCTAAAATAAAACAAATTGAAGGAAACAAGCTGTTTCTGATGTTTAATGATCTAACTTTGCTGAAAAACAATCCTGTAAGTATCTGATTAAAAAAGAACGAATTTTGCATTCTAATTCTTAATGGGTAAATGTAAATTATAGAATAAAATGATTAGAAAATCCAGTGGAGCTACGCGAAATTGATTGATTTTTTTCTTTTCTTTTTTTTACTATAATTTGAGTTGCTTTCAAATTAAATGTAATTTAATCATAAAACTTTTTTAACAGCAAATGTATAAATATATTCAATTCTTAAAGTTGAGCTTTAATGCAATTTCATTTAAAAAATGCGTTAATAAGTTTAATTGTTTATTCAAAATAGTTACTTATATAAAAAGAAACGCTTCCTTGCTTCCATTGACTTTAACTAGATTAAAATTTACCCGACCTACAGTGAATAATGGTATGTAAAATACAAAAAACTATATTATCATTTTCTTAATTATTGAAATGTGGGAATGAAATAGTTCAAAAAGAATTTAAGCCATATTTAATTACATTGTTTAAAACAGAAAATATATTTATAAATTAGTTGTTTTTATAATTAAGCACTATGATTGGTAATGCATTATGGAAATAAAAATGTGTAACTTTCAGAGAAAAATTGATGGCCCAAAGGGAAATGAATATGATTCCATTTTATGGAATTGATTTCTGCTAAAAAATTTATTAGATAATGCGAATTGTTATGCATTTCGGTAAAAAATATATTGTTATATTCACACAATAGGGAATAATTTCTGCGCGTATAATTATTTTCTTTTTTTTATTTCAAAATTACTAAAATGCCTCGTTTTTATATAGTAACTAACCTGCCACATTATAAGTCAGATTTCAGAAAAAGTGATGATCAATTATCGAAATAATGGAGAGATACGAATTTCGAAGTCATGAATCTGAGAATATTTTTTGATAGATATGTAAAATTTAATAAATGTCAAATCGAGTCTTGAGTCATAAAAAGTCTTCTTATGGCGCCAGACGTGACATTTTAAGCCATGTATGTTAGAAACAGGCTATATAAAAGGCATACATGAAATTTATGATTCCACAGATGCACCCACACAGAAAGAGGAGTCACGTGATATGTTGGCCACCAGAGGTCATAAAATTAAGCGGTCAATAAAGAGTCGACTTGGCCACGAGCGATAAAAGATTTGACTAATGCCCAAGACATAACCAAGCTCCTTACACAAGCCTAATAGCCAATGGGCAGCCAAGTCGGAGTTTCACAAACAAGCCTTGTGTAGCGAAAGTCAAAATGCAGAAAAAGAGGGCATGCAGGATTTAGTAGTTGAACAATTAAGATGAAACCTAGTGCAGATAATATTCGAATAAGAGAAGTCAAAAAGAAACATTAGTGGCAATGAATCCAAAATGACGACCTCGGTGGTCCAAGGGACCTAATGCTTGCATACAAGTGTTACTAAGAATCAAGGTACCCATTGTATTCATAAATGAGGAGCGTGATAATTAATATGACGCTTAAGTCAAGCAATTTTGCAACTTGTATTATCACCATCTTTGCAACTTGTATTATCACCATGGCCACCAGAGATCATAAAATTAAGCGGTCAATAAAGAGTCGACTTGGCCACGAGCAATAAAAGATTTGACTAATGCCCAAGACATAACCAAGCTCCTTACACAAGCCTAATAGTCAATGGGCAGCCAAGTCGGAGTTTCACAAACAAGCCTTGTGTAGCGAAAGTCAAAATGCAGAAAAAGAGGGCATGCAGGATTTAGTAGTTGAACAATTAAGATGAAACCTAGTGCAGATAATATTCGAATAAGAGAAGTCCAAAAGAAACATTAGTGGCAATGAATCCAAAATGACGACCTCGGCGGTCCAAGCGACCTAATGCTTGCATACAAGTGTTACTAAGAATCAAGGTACCCATTGTATTCATAAATGAGGAGCGTCATAATTAATCTGACGCTTAAGTCAAGCAATTTTGCAACTTGTATTATTACCATCTAAACGCTAGCTCAAAAAACTTTGTTAGACAACGTAGGAATTGGTGAAGATCAAAAGGCCAAATACTAATGAAAATTTAAATAATGAGTATATCAATAATATGTAATGATAATTGTGATAAACTTTCAATTTGAGAAATAAGATGGCTCATCATTTCAGAGCTATTAATTTTAATTTATGCATAATAATTATTTTATTTTGGGTTTGACAACAGTCTGCGCAGTGTGGGTAATTGCGGGACAAACAATATAAAAAGTTGTAATATATGACAACATGATAAATATAATAATTAATTGTTAACACCACAGGAAGTTGTATGTTTGTTTATTTGTGCCGTCGGTGACGGATAAATTAAGCGTCATACGGATATGGAATTTGATACAGAATTATTTTAGGAGATGGAAAGGTGTGCCTAGTGGATATATATTTTTTTAAATTCAAATTAATTTTTCAGTTATTTTATATTTTAGCCTGATTTTTACACAGATGGGTTCCTTACCACCCGGAATATTATTTCAGAGATTCTATTTTAACAACTACGGAAAGGCCAAAATATTATTTTTTATATAACTTTTAGACGAAATCCATACGATTAATAGTAGAATATTTGCGAATTTTTAAATAAATATATATTTTAATCGTGTTAAATACGGAACCTCACGAAATATTAGACGTTCGGGGTATTATTGTATAGTTCTCATTTCAACACCATCGACAAAGCGATTTTCTTATTGTTAACTAGGGGGAGGGTCAACCCCTGCTATTTACTCTTACTACCTCCTCTAACTCGCTTTGCAAGTCCGAAGGCTTTACCTCCTACACACTGACACTTGCTGTGTGAGCATTTTTGTGCTGCCTGCTACGCAGACGTAAAACACCCGTTGGGGACTGTCCCTTGTTAACTGATATTCACCTGCCCTGGAGCTCGCTTTATGAACTCTTTGAATCCCGCTGGTTCAACAGACCATTAACCGATCACCCCAATACCGCCTACCGCTTTTCGATGCTAGCTAAATACAGGAGATCCTCCATCCATTAGTTGCCGCTCACTAATTGGAGATTGTTGCCGGCACAATGCACCCGTTGGGGCTTTGCCCTTTATTAGCTAACGTTCACCATCTCCATTAACTCGCTTCGCGCGCAATTTCACCTAGCTCGTAACGCTCGTCAATACAGAAACTCTATTCGAGAGTTAGGAGGCTTCGTCTCTTGCATCCTGCCGTTCTATGAGCCTGCATCACGAATTCTTTCATGCAGCTGCATCACGAACACTTTCATGACGTCTGCTATTAATAACGTTTCTTTACTATTGCGGACAAAGGACAAAATTCATAACTACGTTTTCCGTTTGCTTGTAATACAGTGGGAATACATCGTGTGTGCAATTATTAGATTTACAACAATAAAATTAGATTTACAACAATAAAATTAGATTTACAAGAATAAAATTAGATTTACCACAATAAAACATATAATTACTGTATAATATTAAATTGAAATCCTAGTATTCATTCATGACAACAATAGTTGCAAAATGCTCTGTTTATTTCTAAGAATAAATGATGAATCATAGGACTGAACATTTCACATTCTCCCAACTGTACAAACTAACATTGTAGTTATGTTTAAAATTAAATATCTATACATTCAATATTTTTAATGTTTCAATATCTCAATTATCGGCCATTTTGCAAAGTTTCTGCCAGAAACCAATCAGACAGAAGCTGGCAGTCGTCCCGACCAATTAAATCTTTGCCCGTTCTACAGTTCTTTCTTACATTGATAGGAGTTGAATAATAAGACTGAGATAAATAAATAATGGATGCGTTTTTCTTTCTACCTCTGATAAATAATTCCTGTATGGTTTTTTGATCTTTCTCGGTCACACAATCATCAAAAATAACTAAATTCTTTAATGTTGGATTTAAATCATCAACAGTAATAAAATCATCTGAAGAAAAGAATACATATTTTTTGTATTTATCATATAATTCTAATGTTTTCTTATTCTTTATATTCTTACATTTCAAAATATCTTCTCTTTCTATATCTTCAAACAATGTATATATTTCTTGTAATTTAGAATATTTAGGTTCGTATAAATCTTTTGTACATATATATAGTGCATCAAAATTTAAAAAATCATACATCATATTTAACAGTAAATTTGTTTTACCTGAACCAGAAGGTCCTGTTATAAGCAATGTAAATGGATGTTTAGGTAACAAAGGATGTTGTTTAGGATCAGGTAACTCATCTGGTTCCGTGTAATCTTTAATTTTTATCATTTATATAACAGTAAAAAATAAAATTAGCTGCAGTAAAAATTATTATTATATAAATGAACGAATTAGAAAAAGAACGAAAACACAAGCTTATAAAGCAAATAAAAGATTCAATTAAATTAGTAAAATTGGAAAAAGAAATAAGAAAGAATAGGGAAGATCAACTGAAAGAAAAATTAGGTATTCAAAAAACCTTAGAGAAATTTCATAAACCAGTTACTCAAGAAATTGAAAAATATGAAAAATCAAATAAAGAGGTTGTAAAAAGTATTCAAAATGTTGTAGAAAATATTTCATTTCCATCTATAGAAGAGACTATTGAAGCTGTGAAAGAATTAGTAGAACGATCTATTACTTATGATATCGATCAAAATTTAAATTTAAAATATTTAAAAGAGGGAAAATTATACAGACCTTCAGTATTTTTAAACGATCAAGAGAAATTAGAGGAGATGTATGCAAAAGCTAAACATCTAAAAGAAGGATTATCGAAGAAAAGAGGCAACTTAAAAAGTACAATTTCTAGGGCTAAAAATATTTCAGAGGAGGAATTAAATCAGAAAAAGAACGATATAGAAGAAATTAAAAATAAAGAAAATATGTTGCAAAATTATATGAATAGATAAAATCTGATTCAAAGTAGTAAAGAAATGAAGGTGGGTAAAGGATTGGATGTATTATCAAAATTAGCAGAAAAAATATGTAATGGTAGTAAATCAAAGAAATTGGGTGATCAAGTAGTTTTATTGTTAGATATGTTATTAAAAAATGGAGATATGACTTATAATGATGTACAACGATATCATAAACAATTTCTCTGTTAATAAATGATAAAAAATAAAGCTTATTTGAGTGAAGGTCAGAAAAATAAACTTAAATCAGCTTTCAGAAATAAAGAAGAACTAACATTACAAGTAGATAAATATAAAACTCCTAATCATGAGATGTATTTAACTAAAACTCAAATCAATCATATTAATGATGGAAAATGAATTACTATCAGTAAAATGCAATTAGATAAAAATAGAGGATTTTTACCATTTCTAGCAGCACTTACTTACACCCTCTATAATAACAGCTGCTAAATTTGCAGTTCCAGCATTAGCAACAGGTGCTTTATCTGCATTAGCTAGTTCAGCTATGCAAAAAAAAGGATCTGGAAAAAAAACGTGGAAAGGGAATATATCAACCTTGGGAATTAGTAACAAAATGATTGAAGAAAATATGAAAAATGAAAAGGGATTTAGAGGTGTATTTACCTCCGATTTATTACCTAAAACAATAGGAAAATTTGAAAATGGAATCATTAATTTAGATGTATCAACAGGTCCTGGAACTCATTGGGTTTGTTATTATAATGATCCTAAATATAAATATGTGGAATATTTTGATTCGTTTGGCGAATATAACAAGAAAGAGTATATTCCTGAAAATATTAAAACATTTCTTGTTACATCTAATAAAAAACCAAAAATAGGTCATAATGATAGTTTTTTACAGAAACCTACATATGTGAAATGTGGTTTATTTTGAAATTTATAAGAGAAAGGAATAAAGGTAAATCACCTAAAAATGTTCTCAAATCATTTCCTACCCAAAAACCTAGTGACTATAATGAAAATTTTGTTCTGTATAAATGATAGTATTAAAAATCTGAAGGTCATGAGAAATCAGAGGAATTCACTGTAAATTTTAGTACACCTCTTAAATTAAAAAAAATTAGCTTTACAGTCGTTTTCTATTGAAGTTTCATGGTGTAATTATGGAAATAACATATGGAGAATTATGGAAATAACATATTTATAATACATAAATTAGGCACAGATATAACAATTGTTATCTTAAATGGTAATTATACTATAAGAGGTTTAAATGAGTATATGATGAAAATATTCGGTGAGAATCCACCTGTGAAATTTGGTATTATTGAAGCAAGACAAAGAATAGCTGTTACACTGAAAAAAGGTTGGGTAATTCATTTTATAAAAAGTAAGTTTCATAAAATTATAGGCTTTCTAAAATCGACATATGGTAGTTATAATGAAGAAACAGAGGTAGAAGTTGAACATATAGCAGATATATCCAATGGAAATGACAATATTTACATTCACTGTGATGTTGTAAAATGATCTCTAATAAATAAATCTAATTCTGAAGTCATTTATTCTTTCATTAATAAAAATCCTCCAGTTGGTATAATTTCAAAAGAATTTAATAATTGGATATATTTTCCTGTTAAAACGGATCCTGTTGAAAGAATAAAAATGAGGATTACTAATAAAAAAGGTGCATTAATTGATTTAAATAAAGGAGCTGTAGAATTTAATTTTATTCCTATTTATGAGGATAACTACGTTAAAAAAATATATCAATTGTTAGGTCAGATTTTTCTTCATAAATAAATGAATAAACATAGATTATATAGAAAAAGTAAAAAAATACAAAGATTTTTTATGGATTTGTTGAAAACTGAACCTATTATTGAAGACCAAACATTTGTACGGAATAAATTAAATGAAATATTTTCTATGAAAAAGAAAGGGGGTGGTTAAAATTTCTTCCTAAATAAATGCAAAAGATTTATGATTTGAGTGATACTCCTTATTATCATAATGATCATATTAAAAGTTATGAATTAAGAGAAATTCATCCAAAAGAACATAGTTCAGATGATAATGCCACCTATGTTTTTCATATTAATGATACTAAAGCAAAAATTTTGTATTCTAGAGGATATATTGAACAAAAATTAAAAATTACGAAAAATGATAAATTATGCATTGGAAACGAAAATGCGAGTCTGGTAAATGGTGGAGGTTTTATCAAAACTTTAAAAGTGCATATAGGTGATACCGAAATTGAATCAAATACAGAGTCAAATTTTTCATTCATGAATCATGCTGTTCCAAGGCAAATTTGGAACATTGCGAATTATGGAGGGAGTACAACCTACAAAGATGGTGCCTGTGCTACTCCTACAATTCATATACAGTTCCCTAAGAGAACACCTGCAAAAGGATGATCAAGCCATGTTTCTGGGAAATATGGACAGCGATGGCTCAGTTACAGAGGAGCGCACAGCAGGGCGTTCTTGGAGAGAGCTGACCCTTTTCCGTTTTTCAGCCGCACGTGCACCCAGGGTCATGGGAACCCCGGTCCACCTGCAAGATATTAATTCTGGGGTGATCGCCATCCTCCTGTCATCACAGCACCCAATAGCTGGACATAATTTTGAAATATCCAATGAAAATACCAGGGGCTTCAATTGGGGAAGCCAGTAATAAACCTGGGGCTTAATTGCGTAGGAGGAGACATTTTTCGGATGTTCGAGAAAGAGCTAGATTTTTCAAAAAGGGAGGAGAGAATTGATTTTGTGCTCCGGGAGAGAAGGTTCTCCAAAAAGACGTCTGCAGTGATGACCGCCGTTTCCGCAGCCGAAGTTCCCCGCATCCCACTGATCCAACGAAGTATCGAAGGTACGAAATGCACGTCCCTTATACTCAGTCTGTTTGACACTATGTTAATTAATTTCGCACTCTCTCGACATCTTATTCAATTTACACTTGAGTGAAATAATCAGGGTGAATCTAATTGTAAACTTAAATGAAGAAGATTTTTAATTATATACTTTAAATATTCATGATTTAGAGAATGCCAACACGAATGTCAATGGAGAGTGATTATGATTTAGTAAGAGTGTTAATTGAATCGATTAAATATGCTTTTATTATTACTTTTAATTTCCTTTTTGTTAATAAATATATTGTTAATGTTTTATATCATGTCCGTTGTCCTCATTTTCCATTAAATTGATTTTTATGTATTTTTATTCGACACGGCCAATGACGGAGATTGTTTTAATGAACAATATTACTGAATTATGCGTTCTGACCGGACGTGTGGTTAAAATCCACATAACAAAAAATGGTTCCGATGACCAGGATTCGAAATAAAAATAATTGTTAAAATAACTGGAAATTTCTTTTTTGTGAATAAATTAAAATTTATGTGCGCTATAGGAAAATTTAAAATAAAATAAAAGTAACTTAAAATAAAATTTAAAATAAAGTTAACTTGAATTAAAATAAAATTAACTTGAAATAAATTTAAAATAAAAAACTTAAACTTTAAAAGAAAATTTAACGTAAGGAAATGAGGACATTTAAGAAAATAGATATTGTCACATGTGTTATGCCATATGTATATGAAGTGTTTGTTTAAGAAATGTTGTGTATATTTAAGAAAAAAAATTTTAGGATTTAAATATATTGAGTTAGGGGAGAAAAATCGGAGAAAATTAATAATGGATGGTAATATTTTTGGGAACTAAATTTTTGGAAATAAGATATGAGTAGGAGTATGATTTTATGTGTAAGATTTTGGAGTATCAATATTTGTATTTTTATGTTGCATGAAAATTGTTGTATTTATGTAAACGCGTATTTTTCGTAGGGATAGAAATTTTGGATTAGAAAATCAAGGAAAAACTTAACAAATTTTAAAAATGACAGAAAGGGGTGATATAACGGTAACGCCTACAAGTAGGATCCCTGGGATTATATCCTTGTCAGGAGAACTGAGCGGAATCGACGAGAACGAGACCTCCATGTTTTTCGAACAGATGGAATCATTGAGCGAACTAACAAATTGGAACGATTTAGAGAAACTAGCAATTGTTAAATCCCGTCTGGGCGGAAACGCAAAAAAATTCTACATCGGCTCAAAGGACTTGCGTAACCAAACATCTTTCGAGACTTTCAGACAAAAATTTCTAGTTTTTTCCACCTCCGAACCAAATGTCACTACAAACCAAATTCTTTTTTCAAACGCGAAACAAACAAAGGGAGAAAATATTAAAGAATTAGCTCACAGAATAACTACATTAACTTTAAACTACGTGGGCGAAACACAGCTTAATGAACATAGTACTCACGCAATTATGGACAAACTAAGCCTAAGTAAATTTTTGGAGGCAGTTGAGCCCGAATGTCGGAAAGAAATTGTAACAAACAATCCAAAAAGTTTTAGGGAGGCAGTAAAAATTGCTCAAAATTTAGAAGCGGCCAATCTTACAACAACAGTTGATTTAAATAACATCTCTCAGTACAGCGATATTCAAATGTTAAAAAAAGAACAACAACAGCTTAATTCTAACTTACTTGAGAAAATAACAGAAGAAATAAATCATCTTAAATTTAGAGAAAACAGAAAAAATTCTCAGATAACGGACACTTATTCATGCCATTTTTGCGGTAAATTTGGACATTTTATGCAGGATTGCAGGCATTACATTAGAGATAGAAATAAACAAACACAAATCTCATTACAAACCAAACATAAATTTCCGCACAGGCCAAGAGAACATTATGCACGGCGAATTTCCTCCATCCGTCACCAACCAAATTATGCGGAGAGGTTTCCCAACATGACATACAATGTACCCCCAGATAGATTTTGCCCCTCACGTACTCAAGACTGTAGGGAGGAAAAGCAAACTTATGGAAACGAATATGTTAATGAAGAAAGAATGGGTAGCCAGAAATATACATATAGGAATGACGAACGGAATTTTGAGGCCCAGCGTAACAGAAATGATTTTCAGAGACAAAACCAAGATAAATATAAATATACGGATAGCTCGGACAGATTCGCCAATGGCAGGAATGATTTTAGGCGAAATACAAATATTAACAGGAATGATTTTAGACGAAATACAAATTTTAACAGAAATTTAAACTAGAAGGGGAGATTGAGAAATTTCGTCAACAAAGGCGTAGAAATGGGGTGCAGTCTCCTTTAAATAAAGATAATAAAATCCCTGTTAGAGATAGAAATTACATAGAGAATAATTCAGAAAAGGATTGGTACATAGATAGAAATTACATGGAGAATAATTCAGAAAATGATCGGTACAGAGATAGAGAATACATAGAGAATAATTCAGAAAAGGATCAGTACATAGATAGAAATTACATAGAGAAGAATTCAGAAAAGGATTGGCACATAGATAGAAATTACATAGAGAACAATTCAGAAAAGGATTAGTACATAGATAGGAATAATTCCAGAGAAGATAGAAATTTAAGGAATAGAGAAGGAATTAGAGAAAGGAATGGTACACAAAATAATATAAAGAACGAGAGACAAAATGTTAGAAAATACAATACTCAAATTGATAGAGAAAATATTGGGAATTACAGAACCCAAAATAGTGGAGAAAGAGAGGGCATTAAGGACAGGAAGGACAAAATTGAACTTATCGCGTCAGTTGGAGACGAATTAAATACAGAATTACCCACGGTGGAAAATAAATTTCAAAACACGGAAACAAAAATTCGCTTAGACTCCGACGCATCCATTTCGGTTTGGCCCATTAACATTTTCAAAAAAATTATAGAAGAAACTCAGAAATTACGTGAAAACAAAGTAACGGATGTTTTGATTAACGAGAAGGTTAATTCCAAAAATACACAAAACACAAATTATGATAACGGAAATATCCAGATTCTAAATGAAAACAAAGTAACGGATGTTTTGATTAGCGAGAATGTTGATCCCAAAAATACACAAAACACAAGTACAAATTATGACAATGAAAATATCAAAATTCCAAATGAAAACAAAATAACAGACATTTTGGTTAGAGAAAGGGTTGATCTTGAAAATATTCAAAATACAAATAAAACTCACAATTATGAAAATATTCGGAAATCAGATGAAAGTAAAATAATGAAAGTTAATAGACATCAAAATGTTATTTTCCAAGAAGTCCAAAATGAGAATAATAAGGTTATTTGTCAAGAAATTCGAAAAGAAAATGAAAATGCAATCTTCAGGACATTCGAAATACGAATGACAATCATGAGGTAAAAAATACCCAAACTTTGAATGAGAGTAAAATGATGGATGTTATGGACAATGATATTGAAATGTTAACTTTCAATCTTTGCAAAATTCAAGTAATACCAGTAAAAATATTCAAAATGAAAATTGTAATACAAGTAGGGAGAAAATCAAAATGATAGTGAAATTAATTGTGTTCAGAAACCTTCAGAAATAGATGAGAACCAAAACAAAGAGTATGTTAGACAAAAAGTACAGGTACCAAATGAAATACAAGTTTATAACACAAGTGAATTTGAGGATATTCAAGTGCGGAATGAAAGGAAGCTTGCTTCAGATTTTTTCATAAAACCAAAAATTTTTAGGAACTTAATATTGTCCGATGATTGGTATTTGAAAAATTTTAAAATGAGAAAGAGGTAAAAATAATAATAAGTCAAAATGAATTCTTTGGAAAATGATCTGGCAATGAATAAATTATAAATATGAAAAATGGATATGAGGTCAAAATGATAATGGAAAGCAACAATCTCTTCCCGCTTTTCTTATTTAACGTGCTTGCGACAGATAAGAAAGAAAACACACGACGTTCACAAAATATCAACAAATAGCCCAGGCATAGCGAGCGAACCCCCCCCCCCCCCTCCTTAAACATTCAGCGCGAAATGTCAAAAAAACGCTAGCGAAAGGACTTCTTTCCCTTCCCTCTTAAACAGTCAGGAACACGTACAACGAGATGTAATTGGTTTACAGAAAAACATGGCAGAGAGCAAATTGCCAATCACGCACAGCACTTCGGTTGCGACAATTTCAGGGGCGCAAAGTTCCCCTTGGCGACTCGAGGTCAGAGACGTCAGATGGGTTCTACTCAAGGTCAATTTTCAGACAAGGGGAAATGGGATCTCACAAAGGGGGTGAATTGCAAGTTCACTTTGCACAGGAGCTGGGTACGCACGTTATACACAGGGGAGAACTGGTTTGGAAGACAAGTGTAAAACAATTGCGGGAGAATGATTTATCATTGGTTAAAAGAGAATAAAAGTTTAAAATACATGCAGGAATAGGTATACAAATTTTTTTATATTTTAAACTCGGTATTAAAATTGTATGTAGAAAAATAAAGTTAGGTAGGAATATGAAGAGAAATATGGTTCAATTTTTGAAACAGACTACAACAAAATTTATATACAAATATATATATATATATATATAAAAGGGCGAGAGAAAATATACATTAAAAATTGCACGAAAAGCGCGTAAAATGGGGCGCAAATTTTAAATAAATATTGAATTAAAAATAGAGGAAATTTTAAATAAATCTTACATTGTAAATAGAGGAAAGTTCAAATAAATTAGGGAACTTCAAATAAATATTACATTAATTAGAGGAAAGTTTAAATAAAATAGAGGGAATTTCAAATAAATGTTATGGTAATTAGAGGAAAGTGTAAATGAAAATGAAATTTTAAAATAAAAATTGAATTATAAATAGGGAAAATTCTAAATAAATATTGGATTATAAATAAAGGAAATTTTAAATAAATATTGCATTATAAATAGAAGTAATTTTAAATAAATGTTGCATTAATTAGGAAATTTTAAATAAACATTGAATTATAAATTAGGGAGTTTTAAATAAATATTACATTAATTAGAGGAAAGTTTAATTGAACATGAAATTTTAAATAAATATTGAATTATAAATAGAGGAAATTCTAAATAAATATCGCATTAAAAAATAGAGGGAACTTTAGATAAATATAACATAAATATATCATTTAAGGAAATTGGGTGATACGGAGTAAAGAATAATATAAAAAAAAAAGAATTTAAGTAAGACTTTAACGGAAATCAATTTGCGACATTTTTATTATTATAAGCGAGTGATTTAGAGGAAAAACGGAATAAATAAATAAAATATATAGGAACGGGCATGGCAAAAATTCCTTTTATGATAATAACAGGAATTTAAATATAAGAATAATGGAAAATTACATTAAAATCAATAAGCGGATAGTAATGACACGGAACTTCAATAACGTAAATAAAGATTTAAAAATAAATAAATAAATAAATAGTATGTTTTAGCTTAAACCGTGGTAAAAGCTCCACGTTAAGTGTGAGCCATGCACTTTTACATGACAACGATACCATGACAGTGATACGCTCCACCTGCAGATCTCACAAGTTCACGATTTGTCCCACACTTACCATGAGACAGAAATAGGAAACAGGGGCGTGATATAGACACAGACCCTCTACTACAATCTTTCGTAAAAGAACTTTTCCACTCTATACAAACTTTGAACTTAGTTTTTATTATCATTGCTATCATGGACATTCCTTAAACTTTTGGTCAGCCAATTTATTGGACATAGAATCTCTATGGAACTGATAAACATGTCGGATAAACCGCTGATAAACCGCTCGTGCACCCAGGGTCATGGGATCCCCGGTCCACCTGCAAGATATTAATTCTGGGGTGATCGCCATCCTCCTGTCATCACAGCACCTAATAGCTGGATATAATTCTGAAATATCCAATGAAAATACCAGGGGCTTCAATCGGGGGACCCAGTAATAAACCTGGGGCTTAATTGCGTAGGAGGAGACATTTTTCGGATGTTCGAGAGAGTGTTAGATTTTTCAAAAAGAGAGGAGATAATTGATTTTGTGCTCCGGGAGAGAAGGTTCTCCAAAAAGACGTCTACAGTGATGACCGCCGTTTCCGCGGCCGAAGTTCCCCGCATCCAGCGACGATCCAACGAAGTATCGAAGGTACGAAATGCAAGTCCCTTATACTCTGTCTGTTTGACACTATGTTAATTAATTTCGCACTCTCTCGACATCTTATTCAATTTACACTTGAGTGAAATAATCAGGATGAATCTAATTGTAAACTTAAATGAAGGAGATTTTTAATTATATACTTTAAATATTCATGATTTAGAGAATGCCAACACGAATGTCAATGGAGAGTGATTATGATTTAGTAAGAGTGTTAATTGAATCGATTAAATATGTTTTTATTATTACTTTTAATTTCCTTTTTGTTAATAAATATATTGTTAATGTTTTATATCATGTCCGTTGTCCTCATTTTCCATTAATTTGATTTTTATGTATTTTTATTCGACACGGCCAATGTCGGAGATTGTTTTAATGAACAATATTACTGAATTATGCGTTCTGACCGGACGTATGGTTAAAATCCACATAACACATGCTTTAAGAGTAACTCATTGTACTCCTGATTATGTAACATCACAAGCACAAGATTAATTTTTCTATCTAGATACAGATGATTCAGCTGACCGAAAAGTGTTAAAATATGAGGGTACTTTAGAAGATACTACTAAAATAACTGAATTTTTTAATAATTTAAATATGAATAAATATTATAACGATGGATTCGCAAAGAGATGGGAACTAACGAAAGATAGCAATGTCATTAAAATATGGACACCTTTAAAAGATATAATCGATTTCTTTAGAGAATATGTAAAGGTAATTTCTGGTTTTGAAGTGAAAATAGAAATTCAAAGAAATGAAAATAAGAATATGATATATTCTGATGTCGAAAATGTTAATTATAAGGTAGTAGTTGAAGGTTTAGCCTTGCATTTACCTTATATAGAATTTAAAAATTCTGCAGAAAGCGTGTTTATGGAATCATTTTTAACTGATAAAGATATAGAGGTAAATTGGGATCGATATAAATTTAAGATGGTAGGTCCTTATAAGAGTAATCGTGGATCCGTCACAGCTACAACAGCCTCTGATGAAGTTTTAGGTGTCTATGTTATTCCCCAGTACGTTGAAAGAGATGATAATTATGAAAAAAATAATATGATATTTGATAATATAGATATGACTGAATGTTGGTTGATGATTAATAATAAGCAAATTCCTCTTATACGTTACAAAACGAATTTTACCAATAAAGATTATAATAGAGTGTATGAAGCTCTTTTACATGCAGGATTAAATGATATTAATACAGAAATAGGATGTTTGATAAATAAGAAGAATTTTGGAGAAATGTATACTATTTTTTATTTTGATTTATCAAATCATGAAAACTATACCGATTTAAATAATTTAGATATTGAATTTAATTGAGAGATATTAATGATTACTAAAAAGGAATATAAGTTTTATATTATTTTTAAAGAAAGAAAGAGATGTTTTATAAATTTGAAAAATAAAACTATAACAATGGTTAAGAGTTTAAAATCATAAAATTAATACTATAATAAATGAGTGCTTATTATTCACCTTATGATGATCAAATGAAAGAAGGGCCTATTGGTCCACCTGGTATAGGTTTTAAATTAATGGATGATGAAAATTATGATATGGAAAATAGAATTTAAAAAAAATGTGAAAATCCTATATATGATTTAGATTTAACCACTAAAAGTTTCGTTTTGAATAAAATAGGGAATAATCATTTTGAATTGAGAGATCTTATGGAAACTAAATATGATGAGGGGTTTTTATCCTTTATTGAAGAAACAGGTAAGAGAATAAAAGAATTAAATGAAACAACTTTACATTCTTTAGAAGGAAAACCTTACGATGCAAAAGGAAAAAGAATAGGAAATGTAGCAGATCCTAAAGATGATAAAAATGTTGTGAATAAAAGATATTTTGAAAAAATTCATTAATATTACAGAATGATAAATTTGATGCAAAAAATAAAAGAATAGGTAATGTAGCAGGCCCAGAATATGATAAAGATGCTGTCAATAAAATATATTTATATACTTGAGATATCTGGATTACCGTAGAAGATGATTTTCTTATTTTTACAGATGGAGAATTTACAAAAGTAAATTTCAATATGATGAGTTCTAAATTACTGGATCAAGAGATGCGATTAACTACAGATGTGCATATGAAAATTTCCATATATAGAGCTATATATGATACAGTAGAAAGTAAATATATATATGATAAAAGTCCACTGATATCACTAGAAATCAATGGTAAGGATATTTTAAATGCTAATACAGATACAGTAACCTGTTTCGCTTATGGTAAACGTGATGACGTCATCACATTATGGGTAAAATCCTCCGGTATATCAAACACTTTTAAACCTTATATACATATTGAAAAAATCCCTTTCTAAAATACGTTCATCATTAAATGGATATTGATTGGAATGAATTTTCTAGAAATAATTTATCTGAAGATGAGTAAACTTTCGAGGTTCTTCTTTAGTGCGCCATTTCTTTTTAGAACACTAACCTCGCAACTTCCATTGCATTATATTTGAATAGAACACTCGACAAAAAGCCAACTGTAATTAAACATCCGCATTTAACACAAACCACATTTATTTAGACGAAAGCACATAACATAACAACACTTAAACATTTAATTCACTGGTTAACTCTTTAAAATGTTCACGACGCAGGATGCGCCTTGCTTTCCGCCTTCACCACTCTATCTTCTCGCTCTTCTCGGCTCTCGCTCTGTTGCTCTGGCAACCCTTAAAATGCTTGCCGGCAGAGTCTTCATCGCTGATTTGGCGATGTGGGAAAAAAATAACTTGTTGGAGTCTTACTACTCCCCCCTTAAAAAAAAGCACATTCGTCTCTTTAAAGACAATGTTGTTGAAAATAGAGTTCTATGGGCATATACACATTGAAAATACAGTCCTAACAACTTAAAAAGCGCATACTGATACATTAAATTTTACATCTGTTTAACAACACCATTTTACATCTGATTTAACAACACAATATTACAGTATATTTCAAAACACCTAATATTTTCAAGAAAAAAAAATCTAATAGTTTAACAATAATATTTCCTACCGTGTTACAATAAGAAATGTTATAACTTAAACAATAGTCACATATATATATCAAAACACAATACAGTAAAACATTATAAATTCTTTTCTTGGTTAGATCAATTAAAGGTATCACTACTGAAGCGAAATTTTCCTGAGTTACTTCGGATTTCTCAGTTGCGATCTGATGTCCTTTTTTCAATTTCTCTATTAGATCCTGTAGATATTCCTCCACATTTCGGGATGCCTTGGTGGGAATTTTCCTTTCACCGATCCATACATCTTTTAGTAGAGCAAGTGGTCCTGGGGGTAGGCGTCCATATACTAGCTGAAACGGTGATACACCTGTTGTACTATGGGGAACTTCTCTATATGCAAACAGAAGGTAGGGAAGGTGTATATCCCAATTCCGCCCATATTCCTGAATATTTTTGTTCATCATATTTTTCAAATTTCTATTCCATCTCTCCACAGCACCCATGCTTTCGGGATATCCAGGTGTAGAAAATCTGGGAGATATCCCTGATATACCTAAAAATGCTTCAGTTAATTTTGCTGTAAAATTTGTTCCTTGATCAGTGCAGATCAATTTTGGAAACCCGGTCTGAGTAAAAATTTTCATCAATGCATTGCATGTTGTTTTTGCACCGATTTCTTTAACCGGAATGGCTTCAGCCCATCTTGTACACAGATCTATCGCACATATAATATACTTATGTCCTCGCCCAGAAGGAGGTTCTAACGGGCCAATGCAATCTAAACTCCAAACTTCGAAAGGCGTTTCTGGTCTCGCTATCGGTTGTATGGGAATTCTGTCCCTGTATGTAACAACTCGTCTCATCTGACAAATCTTGCAGCTTTCACAAAATTTGGCCACATCTTGTTTTAGGGTAGGCCAAAAGAATGAAAATTTAATTCTCTGTCTAGTCTTTTGTTCTCCCAAATGGCCAGCTAATGGAATCTCGTGAGCCATTCTAAGAACATCTTGGCGTTTGCAGATCGGCAAAACTACTTGTTTGACTGTCTCACCCGTAATCCATTCAGAATGGACCAAGACTTCGTCAATTATCTCGTATGCATTTTGTCCCTTTCTTGCATAGTCCCAGACTTTTCTCAACGTCTCATCTTCATGTTGCAATTGAATAAACGAGCTCTTTACTTCGTTATCCTTACTCGACTTCTGCTCTTGTTTCCCGTCACTCTCGACCTGAGTAGCATTCACAGTACCATGGTCACTGCACGTATTTTCTTCTTGACCGTTTTCATTCATTACTTCCTGGTCAGACCCTACTTCTTCCTCCTTTTCGCCAAGATAGGTAGCATTATCGATCATGATATTCTGATCCAATTCATGCAAATGTATATTCTCTCGCAACGACTCATAAGCTGTAGAGCACACTAACATATCACTTGTTAGTTTTTTAGAAACTGCACATATTATGGGGACTATTCCATGTAATTTGTCATCAATTTTCATCGAAATCATCTTCAAAGGAGCGATCTCACTTTCTCCAAAAGCTGAGACAATTTTGATTCTGCCCTCTCCTTCACTATGAACGTCCATTACTAAATCTTCACGTATCACTGAGATTTGTGCCCCCGAATCTACTATGCCTACAAGTGAAGTTTCTCCACATTTTATATGTATGGTATGGAGGGTATCCACATTATTCTTGGTATTATCCTGCACTGACACCGGTACGGTAATTCGTGCTGTCAGAACTTGAGAGTTATTTTCATCCTTCGACTGTATAGTTCGAACATGATTGCTTTGAGCATTAGTGTTGGGTGATTTTCTCTGATTATTCCTTAACGTACAAAATTTTCCAATATGACCCTCAGCTCCACATGAAAAACAAATAGGTTTATAGTTAATTTTAGAAGTGTCATTTCTCCAATTGTAACCTGGTTGGCTCTTGTAACTTTGATGTCCCCTTCCTGGAACATTTCCATTTTTCCAAATTTTTTCGCCAACCCCTCTGATGTTTGGTGGTGCTCCAAATCTTTCCTTTTCTCTAAATTCACTTTGGTGATACTCAACCTTCTCTTTCCGGACTATACCTGTTGATTTCGTATAGTTTACACGTATACTTTCATATTCATCTAACTTGTCTGCCAACATATTGGGTGCTACAATTTTTAACCATTCATCTAAGAAATGTTCTCGTACCTCCCCAGGTACCCTTTTCTTTAGTTGATCAGTAATCATCAATTTCTTTAGGCTATCAAAATCTCTAATTTCGAGACCATCAATCCACTCTTCAAAGTACTTGGTTAATTCAAATACGAAATCACGCCACGATTTCTCGGAAACTTTCTGTAGCTGCACGAACTTTTTTCGGAAACTTTCTGGATTCATCTTGAATCTCTTTAATAGAATACCCTTAACGTATTCATAATCTTCAAACTTTTCCTCTGACTCCCGTGTGATGAGTTGTATGATCTCAGAAGGCAAAAGTGGCAACAGACTTGACACCCAATCCGTCATGTCTACGTGGGCTCTTTTAGCTTGTCTCTCAAAAAGTGTGAGATATAACATAATGTCATCATTCTTCAAGTCAAATTTTGGCATCAATTTTATCAATTCGAAACTGCTTTTTGATCTTTCACTACTCCCTAAATTTAAGGACGTAGAATCATGAGTAACACCCCTTTCGATTCTGAGTTTTTCTAACTCAAATTCTATTTGATCTTTTCTTTCTTTTTCCTCCTTTTCGATTTGATCTTTTCTTTCTTTTTCCTCCTTTTCTATTTGATCTTTTCTTTCCTTTTCCTCCTTTTCTATTTGATCTTTTCTTTCTTTTTCCTCCTTTTCTATTTGATCTTTTCTTTCTTTAATAATAGTAAAGAGGAGTTCTTTCGTAAATTCTTCGTCGTAGTCTTCACTTCCAAGAATTTCTCTACGCAAATCCAAAATTTTAAATTCAGGTTTAGTAATTATCCCCAATTCTTCCGCCAAAACCATCAAATCCTCTTTTCTACCTTTCGCAAGAAATGCCATACCTGATCACGAGGGAAGTTAACTGATTTATCTCTAAATTGTTTAACTTTACTAAAAGAAACAGTATTACCAGAAAACTACTTTATCACAACACTGGCGTATTCAATTATCAAATAACAATATTAACAGAAAACAACTTTATCATGAACACTGGCGTATTCAATTATCAAATAACAGCATTAACGGAAAACACTTTATCGTGAACACTGGCGTATTCAATTATCAAATAACAGTATTAACAGGAAACCACTTTATCGTGAACACTGGCGTATTCAATTATCAAATAACAGTATTAACAGAAAAACACTTTATCGTGA
Source organism: Amaurobius ferox (assembly GCA_951213105.1). Classification (NCBI taxonomy): domain Eukaryota; kingdom Metazoa; phylum Arthropoda; class Arachnida; order Araneae; family Amaurobiidae; genus Amaurobius; species Amaurobius ferox. The sequence goes on from OX578143.1 coordinate 40,499,428, forward strand.
ACACTGGCGTATTCAATAGCACTGACGTACTAATTTTTTGTTTTGTAACAAATACACTCAAAATTGACGTATCATATCCACTCGTACTATAATGCTGGTGCATTAATTAATTGATACCGGACGTATCTTCATCGTACAATAGACATAAAAATTATAAGCAACATATGTTATGATATTATAACAACATAATTTTTCAAAAATCAATATCGTATCCACTCGTATTATAATGCTGGTACATTAATTAATTGATACCGGACGTATCTTCATCTATTCACTAAAAACATACAAATCGTTTTTCATTCCAGGAACGATTATTACTTCCGTAATAAACTAATCCTGCCGACTACGCCAGTAAACTTTCGAGGTTCTTCTTTAGTGCGCCATTTCTTTTTAGAACACTAACCTCGCAACTTCCATTGCATTATATTTGAATAGAACACTCGACAAAAAGCCAACTGTAATTAAACATCCGCATTTAACACAAACCACATTTATTTAGACGAAAGCACATAACATAACAACACTTAAACATTTAATTCACTGGTTAACTCTTTAAAATGTTCACGACGCAGGATGCGCCTTGCTTTCCGCCTTCACCACTCTATCTTCTCGCTCTTCTCGGCTCTCGCTCTGTTGCTCTGGCAACCCTTAAAATGCTTGCCGGCAGAGTCTTCATCGCTGATTTGGCGATGTGGGAAAAAAATAACTTGTTGGAGTCTTACTAGATGTAATTAGAAATCTTAAAGATCATGTAAATTGGGATTTAATTTTTCAGTATTCATCACTGTCTGAATCTTTTATTGAGGAATTTGCTCAACCTGATGATTGGCCTAAAATGTCTAGATATCAAAAATTATCAGAAGATTTCATAGAAAAATGTGAAGATAAAGTAGATTGGGTAAACATTTCTCAATATCAAACTTTAAGTAACGAATTTATCATAAAATGTTCTGATTATTTAGATTTATATAAAGTATCAATATTTCAAAATCTTTCAGAAGATACCATGAGAGAATTAAAAGATGATTTAAATTGGCTGTATATAGCTAGATATAAGACATTTAGTGAAACATTTATAGAAGAATTTATAGATAAATTAGATTTTTGTTATTTGATTAAATACAAATTTGATCTATTACCTGATCACTTTTTTAATGTTCATTGGAAAAAAAACCAAGCGATACAGATGAGTGAATTAAATAAAAAGTTTGGTCATTATGAAGAAGAACCTTATAGAGAAAAAGTTATTTAAGAGATTTGTGAAGTTAAAAAAATCTTGAACGAATGTGCTTATCTTTTGAGAAAAGATGAAAAATAAATATTTTATAAAAATGTTTCTAAATAAATGTATGTTAATGGTATAAGAAAATAATCTTTCTTAGATATAGAGTATCCTACTGAAGTGAAATCTATTTCTTTATTATATTATAATTCACTTGGTGGTATAAAAAATTTAATAAATTTAGAAGAATTTGATTGTAGAGGAAATAAATTGCCTTCACTTGAAGGAATAAAATATTTAACGAATTTCAAAGAATTATATTGTGGAGAAAATAAATTAACGTCACTTGAAGGAATTGAAAATTTAACGAATTTAAAAGAATTATATTGTGTAGGAAATAAATTAACTTCACTTGTAGGTATAGAAAATTTAATAAATTTAGAAAAATTATATCGTGGAGGAAATAAATTAACTTCGCTTGAAGGAATGAAAAATTTAACAAATTTGAAAGAATTATATTGTGGAGAAAATAAATTAACGTCACTTGAAGGAATAGAATATTTAACGAATTTAAAAAAAATTTATTGTGGAGGAAATATATTAACATCACTTGAAGGAATGGAAAATTTAGAAAAAATATATTGTGAGGAAAATATATTAACTTCACTTGAAGGTATAGAAAGTCTGATGAAGAATACAGAGAAAAACTCATAAAAGAGATAGTAGAAAGAGGTTTTGCAGATTATGAAAAATGGGTGGTTTTATATTTATAAAAAAATGTTTACTAATAAATGGAAGAATTCATTAGACTCAGAGGTTATCCCAAAACGTTTAAATTAAAAGATTTAAATCCTGGGAAATATGATCTGATATCATTGAGTAAAATTATTACTAAATATGGAGATTCATTAATCGTAAAGTTAGATGTGGAAAATGAAGAAAAAGAGTATTACCTAGCGAAAAAACATGGAAAACTTTCTGATGAATCAATATATAAAATCAATAAAGGAAGATATATATTTAAGTATTCGGGTATGATTGATGATAAATACGAATATGAATTAGAGAAAGCTTAATCATTTTTTTAATATATTAGATCCTCTTTTTTCATGCATTTTTAATTAAAATCTCTATAATTTAGTGGGGGTGCGTCACCCCCCACTGGATTTGCACTATACTGTATAAAATTGTCATCTCTTTTTTATTAAACATATGTTTTGTAATTTTAAATTCATAATGATTTCATTTTTTAATAAATTAGAGGGCTCAGGTCCTCTTTTTTCATATTTTTATAATTATTTTTAATTTTATAAAAAATTTTGAGTTTTTTAAAGATATCTATTAAATATATGGGGGGGGGGTCTCAACCCCACCCTTTAAAAGCAGGGATATTTTTAATATATTAGAGGGCTTCCATTCATTTGAAGGTCCTCTTTTTCACGCATTTAATTTATATAATTCACTGCGAAATCATACTTTTAATATGTATAAGTCTGGCTTTTTAACTAAAAAAGTTCAGTAATTCACTGTTAAAATTTGGTCTAAATGTGAAAAAGGTATATATACACCTTTTTTTAGCTTTAAAAATCATGTTTTTAATATTAAAATGGATCGAGACCTTTTTTTTTAAAAAAAAAAAAATATAAAATAAGCTATAAAATCATGTTTTTAGTGTAAAAAAAATAAGTGTGCTCATACGTGCATTTATACACTACTTATATTGCAGTTATTTCTAACTTGCAATTCTCAGCTGTTGCATTTGAAACTCTCCTGTTTCGATTTAATTAATTTGTTTACATTGAAACTGATATCCTTAAACAGGGTGAGTCGGAATTGTTTTTACAAAAGCAGAGGGCTGATAACACCCCACCAGACCAGCAATAATTACCATGGAACATAGCGTTGCATTGCACTCTGAGAGGCAGAAAATAGCATCTCGAACCGCGTCGAGCATGAGGCAGTCAGCGCCTCGGACGTCATTGTGTACCTGCCTACGTAGTATCTCCTACGCCAGACACGAACGCAGTTACCGTATGCAAATGTCCTGGGAGCAGAAACAGCATAACTGGCTCCTAGTAGGTTCCGGCGATAGCCAATCAGAGCACACGTTGCCCTTTAAAACCGGCAAAACTTCAACGCTTCAAGTTATTTCCGTGATAACATCGTCCGACACGTTGCGTGAATGCTATGGCGGAGTACACCTACGAGGAATTGGTCGATATGCATCTCACATACGGTGAAGCCAAAGGGAATGGACGCGCAGCACGAAGATTGTACGAGCAGCGGTTTTCAACGCGTTGTATTCCCAATCATCCTACCTTTGTCAGTGTCGATCGACGACTGCGAGAAACCGGGTCGTTCGCCTTCGCTAACAGCAATGCAGGACGTTCCTGAATTGCACGAACTGCTGCACTGGAAGAGCGAGTCCTGACGAGATTTGCAGCAGCTCAGTCCACCAGTACGCGAGCGGTGGCAGACGAAATGGGTGTTTCTCAGAAAGTGGTGTGGCATATTTTACACAAAGAACGCATGCACACCTACCACTTGCAACAGGTGTAATCTTTGCACCCAGATGATTATTCCCGTCGGGCAGCGTTTGTGCAGTGGATACTCGGGATGAGGAATATTGATCCACGATTGCCTGCATTAGTTTTATTTAGCGATGAGGAAACGTTCAGCAGAGAAGGTAATTTAAACTTGCACAATCAACACGTGCTGTCTGCCTGTAATCCCAACTGCACAACCCATCGTAAACACCAGCTCCGATTTACCGTGAACATCTAAACAGGTATCCTTGGTGATTACCTGGTCGGCCCGTACATCCTGCCAGACCGTATGTCCGGCGAAACACACCGTATCTTTTTGGAACACGTGCTGCCCAGTTTATTGCAGGCCGTTCCGCTCCCCATCCAGAGCGACATGTGGTTTATGCACGATGGAGCCCCGTGCATAAACCGGAACTTCTTGAATGCCACATATCCCGCACGCTGGATCGGACGTGGCGGACATGTGGCGTGGTCTCCTCACTCACCAGTCCTCAACCCACTGGACTTTTTCTTCTGGGGTCACATGGAATATTTAGTGTACGACACGCCTGTGGATTCGGCGGAAGATCTCGTAGCGCGCATCGTTGTTGCCGCAGACCACATTAACACAACACCCGGAATCTTCGAGAGGGCGCGTCAGTCACTCCTTCGCTGGTGTGAACGGTACAACGACACGCGTAGTCGCCACTTTGAGCACTTGCTGTGAGTTTGTCGCTGCACAATAAATCTGTTTGTGCAACGTTTGTTATCGCTCATTTGCTTTCCCAACACTGGTGTACGTGCGGGTTCGTCTTCTAATTTTACTCTTTTCTGCCTCTCTGAGTGCAATGCGACCCTGTGTCCCATGGTAATTATTGCTCATCTGGTGGGGTACTATCACCCCTCTGCTTTTGTAAAAACATTTCCGACTCACCCTGTATGTATAAATTGTCAAGCTTTCGAAAAATATATAGAGCGGTAATTCGTAAATAATCTAAAATTCATAAATTAATAAAAATTATTTTCTAAGAAGCCATTATTAAACAATATTTTATATTCTTTGAGATACATGTTAGGTTTAAAAGACAAATTATATAAACATATCATAAAATATTTTTAAACCATGTCCTAATATCCTCAATCCTAGCAAATATATCATCTCAACATAATACCCAAGTTCAATTTTGTTGTAAAATGGTTTTCCTACAAAAAAACAAACTAAAATAGTCTGCTCCATATATATAAAAGTATTTATCAATTTATCTTTTTAATGCGAATAATAAATTAAAAGAAGCATATTTTATTTAAGCCTTTTTTATTTCAAGTTTTCCTTAATCTACCTTTACAAGAAAACAAACATTGTTTGAACAAGTTTCAGATAAGCATTTTTTTTTAAATAAATACACACACACCTTATTTTTTATGGAAAATATTTCATTTCTAGAAAAAGCTTCTATTCATTCAAACGAATCTTTTGAAATGAAATTTGTTACATAAATTAATAACGCTTAAATGCATAACAAAGTAAAACAAAGTAAAAATGATCTGGTCTAAGTTATTTCTACCGTTTGTTAATGGAAAATACATTTTTTTTTCTAAAGAGGATTTATTTTTGCGTTAAAGTAAGTAATAATTATGCTTCATTTGCTGTAGCGTTTATTTTAAGTCTGATATGAAATATCTGTGAATGTAAGTTTGAGCTTATATTTGAATACACTTCAGAAATTAAATAAATGTTTATTTTTTCTTTACATATACAGTGTGTCCCAAACATATTGACCTCGGCTTTTATTCCTTAAATATTGATCTTAGACATATATAATAAATTACAATGTTGCGCAAAAAAGGGTACAAAATTTAATGACATCGATAAAAAATTTCAGGGGATTAAATTTGAAGGAATACAAAATTTAAATTTTTCCACCGTACAAAAACATTTACAATGAGTAAAATGTACCCCATACACTAATAATGTGATGTACAAAATTTCAGCATTTTATCATAAAAAGTCCCAGAGATATGTTTAAATAAAGTTGGTGAGGGATTAACCACAAATTAAATTATTTAATTTATTAAATTATTTACAGCAAGAGTGCAAATGGCGCAAAGCAGAAATGCATCATACGCAAATAGTTTCTGCCTCTTATCTTTAATGGATCTTTGGCATACATTTTGAACAAGCTCTGTAATATTCGTGTAAATTTATTATCTCTACACAGTGTAGATACTTTCGTACCAATAAATAGCAACGATATTATTTATTTATGTAATCACTGTTTTCTTTCGTTATTTGTGTATGACCCCTGGAACGCGATCTGCCGGCATGATTTGTCCCGTCTGAGAACCCATGCCGATGCGTCCAAAAGTGGTTTAAGTCAACATTTTTGTCTTTTCATATCGAGACTTTTTATGATAAAATGCTGGAATTTTATACATCACCTTATTAGTGTATGTGGCACATTTTACTCATTGGAAAAGCTTTTGTACGGGGGCTGTATAAAAATTTAAATTTTGTATTTTTTAAAATGTAATTCCCTTGACTCTCTTAATCGATTTCATAAAATTCTGTATCTTTTTTTACGCAACTTTATAATTTATTATATATGTCTAAGATCAATATTTATGGAATAAAATCCGAAGTCAAAGTTTTTGGGACACCCTGTGTAGTATAATGTATAGGAAAAGTATTGTGAAAGGGCTGAAATTTGATTTCGGGTTTTCGACGGAAGAGCATGTTTCAAGCATTCCTGAATTCGAATCTAACGTGTTTAAGCCTGCGTGTGTGTGTGTGTGTGTGGGTCAGCGAGACTATGGATGCGACATCTCGGGAACTGATGGAGCGTTTAGAACGTAATCTAACACAATTATTATTATCCTTGAATACAAGAACTCTATTTATTTTAATCGCGATCGAACGTTCCCCAAATTCTCTAATGAATTTTTGAAAAAAAAATCAGGACACTCAATAGTGTTAAATAAATAATTATTTCGACCTAATCTTTCATTAGTAAAAAAATTATGCAAACTGTAGAAAACAAGTTTGAACCATTTACAAGATATTGGACCTTTCGAAGTGAATGTATCTGGAAAATTACATAAAAATGAACAAATGTTAATACGTATCATCAAAGATGTAACACTTGGTGACTAATATAGTGAAATATAGTCAAAAAATTGTGAAATATAGTCAACTTAGCGAGTTGTTTAATGCGTTGTAGTTGACGAAAATTCTGCCAGATTGACGAAATTGGTGCCAAAATCTCAAAAATGAATATAAAGTCTCGAAATTTACGCCAACTTTATAAATACTGATTATCATATTTTCATATAATGGAGTGTATTGTTTAGTAGATGTTAGAAATATTTTAAATTGACAAGTTCCATTTATAAGTTAATAAGTTATATTAGTTAATTTGGAACCAAAATAATTTGACATGGTATCATCCAGAAAAATGCCAAATGTGAATTTACTTTTCAGCATTAAGAACATTGTTCCGTCGTCGATCTTGCCCATCATATTTTCGAATTAAAAAATGACGTACTTGCATTATTTAGGGGAAGTTATACTGCCCACATAAGATTGCTTTTGTGTTTTGTGACAGAAAATCATATTTTGCACGTTCAAAGATACGATGTTTGAATTATGTGTTTTTTAAATGTAAATATTATTTAAATTTCAGTGTGTTCATAATTTTTTATTAAACCAGTACTAATGGGTTGTCACTGAAATTATTTAGTTACTTATTCACTGTGTATTCTCAGGAGATGGGAATTATTAGGGCATAAGAATTATTAGGACGAGGGAATTATTAGGACATACGAATTATCAGGACAAAGGAATTAGTAGGACATAAGAATTATTAGGACGAGGGAATTATTAGGACATGAGAATTATTAGGACAAGAATTCCCAGTACACAATAATTAATTCAAAAGTCTGAATAACTTTAGTTTATTAAAACCATGAATGTGAAGAAGACATTTATTAATGAGTCTTCATTTGGTGGTCGTTTCATTTTCAACGAAGCAACTGACAATTTTTATCTTCTTTTGCAAATTTATTTCTTCGTACAGTCAAGCTAATTTTCGGAAAAACCGGAGGGGACATCTCCAGAAACGAAAGTTTAAATCCTTAGTGAACCATCCTATCCTCTCAAAAATTTGATGATGACTCCATGAAAATCGTCATCTACCAGCTATCTATAGCCAATACCGAGAAAATGGATGTTATAAGTAAAATGTAATTTTTAAACATCTGAATTGAAATCTGAATTGAAGAACGGAAAGTGGAAATCATTAGTGGGACTTCTTACTGCCACTAGAATTTAATGCGAAATTCGTATCAATTATTATCTAAGCTCTATCTGTAGATGATATTGAAAAAAAAAAGATGTTTCAAGGAAAGTATTTTGACTGGAAGTAGAAAAGGAGTAGAAAGTGAAATCTTAATTAATACCCTAAACGACCCAGAAATTTTATGCTAAATTCATATCACACAGTCATTATATAAGCTCAAACTACACCATATTATCAGAAATAGATGTTTCAAGGAAATTTAAAAATTTTGAATTGTTAAAATTCTGAAGAATCCTTTCTAAACACCTAACACATCTGGAAGTTAATGCTGAATACACATCAGTCATCATCTAATCTGTATCTATAGCCAATTCTGAGAAATAGCTGTTTCAATAATAAATTTTGAACCGAAAGAGGGGAAAAGCAGTAAGTAGAAATATTTAGTGATTCCTCTATGCTTTTGAAATTTAATATTGAATCCGTTATCATTTGAACTCTCTTTATGGCCGAATCAGTTGGAAGGAAAAAATGATTTTTTTTAATTCAAAGTGACATCTCGAGAACAAGTGGAAATGGTTAGTAAGTCGTCATCCTACACCTTCCAAACGTCAACTGAAACGATGAAAGAAATAAGAGCTTGCAATTTCGTCCAAGTATCTCAATGGTCGAGAGTCATTTGGCCGTTTCGGATATACAGGGTACGATTCCGAGCTAGGACAGCAAGGCTCTGTGCAATGGCGTCCGAACAAATCAACCCTGTAGGTTACTACAAATATGTCGGAGATCTGAAAGTGCCATAGAACGATTAGTAAGCATTGGAAGACTGAGCGCCGATTTCAAATTGAGAGGATAACGACCACGAAGGATACTAACCTGGGTAAAATAGTAGTAGCAGGAGGCTAGTTTGAAGTAAAATTAGCAGGAGGTGGCCTGTCAGATTGTCAGTTACCCGTCAATCCGACATTAGAGGGTGGAGAATGCGGAGTCCACTTGGACTATTATAGCTTGCAATTTCATCCCAGAAGTTCAATGGTAGAGAGTCGGCAGGCCAGTTTAGAGATCCAAGGTTCACTTCCCGGTGTGGGCAGTAAGTTTCTTTACAAATCTATATTAGTTATTTAAGCTCTGAAAAATATATGTTTCACGGAAATTCTCTAAAGTAGAAGTGAAAAAAGGACAGGAATTGAACATTCTTGGTGAGGTATCTTACCTACCAACGAATTTGATGTTTAAATCCATATCAGTTATCGTCGAAGTTAGATATATAACCAATCATGAAAAATATATATCTTAATGAAAACGAACATTTTTTTAACTGAAAGTGGTACAAAAACCGCTAGCCGAAATATTTAGTGACCCTCCTCCATCTACGTCTTTTGAAATCCAATGCTGAATCCATATCAGTCGTCATCTAAGCCCTATGTATAGCATTTTGAGATATACGAGTTTTAAAAATATTTTTTGGAAAAACATAGATGGCAGTTTTGATTGGCAGCGATAAACAGGAAAGGTGAGTGTTAATAATTTTCTAGGTATCTTAAGAAATCAGACATAAGAACAACCATAAGATACGGCAAAATAGCAGTGGAATTTTCAACTGATTCACAGTCGTGAAAAAGTACTGATATATTATCAATTTAGAGGTTGTCTTTTGAAAATGTACATTTGGAACAATATTATTATCTGAAAAATTTCGATGTTTTTATACATTTTTTTGGTTTTCCAACAGTTACATATTTTTTTTTATATTTTGCAATGGTTCTATCTTGAGCATGAGGATCTAGATATTAATTAACAAAAAAGATCAATCATGCATAAAGCATTGATTATGAAACACTTTCTAACTTCAATGCAATTTTATTTAAGCACCACTAAAATGCGATAAATTCCTCGGTAAGATTTTTAAATTATCACAATACTACATTAATTTATTATATTTGAAAAATTTGTAATGACAGCATAGAAATATAAATTGCCTGGTTTAAACATCTCTAATATCCGATACATTCCTAGATAATATTTTTTAAATTACCATAATACTACAATAATTTATTATATTTGAAAACTTCATCGAAAACAAATGAATGTTATTCAAGGGATATCATCGAAATATAAATTGTCTGGCTCTCTCTATAAAAGCAACATTTCATTCATTAACATTTTTCCACTCCATTCATTCATCACCATACTATAATAATTTATTTTATTCAAAAACTTAAAACCATGGACGTACAAGTAATTTAACTCTATGCTTCAAATTTCATCGAAAAAATCGTCTGGTTCTCTGTTCAAAATCAACGAATGTTTCATTCATATCAACTATATTGCAGACTCCATGAGCTAAATTTTGCCTTAAAGAAATGCATCAATTTTTACACAACTCATTCTACATCTTTTGGTATTTATATTCTCCATAAGTGAAAATTAGGCTCCGTTGTAGAAATAATCAAAGTTGGATGATTATTTAAACTCAAATATATTGCCATTGCGTTGTTTCAGTATGTAGATGCACAGAATGTAAGCAAAAATAAAGCGGTTTTAGGACGGATACAGTACTCAATATCAATTAAACAGAACGTTAAAAATCAAGATTTTGACACAAAAAGGATGCCATATTTTATTGTGAAGTGAGTCACGTGATCTCTTTATATAATTGTCACGTGATCCCTTCATATAAAGAATTTAATTATTATTTTAAGTTTTATTTAAAAAACTAATGATTATATTTTGCTGAAATTCTTTTTATATATTTTATAAGATAATTTGAATATTTCTTAAAACTCTCGAAGCAATTCGTGAATTTTAAATCTGTTTAAAAAATGTTTGAAAAATTAGGTCCAATAGGATTGAATGTATTTCATTTTTTCAACCCGGGTTCAATCCAAAACTAATTGGGTGATATTATTCATTAATATTTCCGTAGGTCCGACAGACCGTCGGAACAACATACTAAAATTTCATTTTGATTAAGTCATTTTTACGGCAGTTATCGTGCTAACGGACAGACAGACAGACAGACAGACAAACAGGCAGACAGACAGACAGGCAGACAGAATGAACAAAGTCATAAACACTTTTCAACTATGTTGTAAAGCGTTAAAAACGCACAGTTAAACCTTGAATAAACATAGCATTATGCACGCGATATTTTTTACCATAAATTTATTTGAAGAAATCATATCACGACGCCTAACAACGGATATAAATCAAATGTGTTCATGCTTCAGACGATTTTTATTAAATTTTTTCCAATCTATATAAATGAAATAAAAATATGTATGTCTGTTTGTTTGTCCCATCACCACGGGAGAACGGCTGAACCGAATTTAATAAAATTTGGTGGGTAGCCCTGAAATAACCTGACTTAAATTTAGTCTAGATTTCGAGTTTCCAAGACCAAAGGTTGTCGAGATATTAATGAAAAACGAAACTTTTTCCTAGCAGTTCTACTCTCTAACTCCCTGGTTCTTTCTAAAGAAAAGGTTGAAATTCGTTTGTTTAAAACGCGAAAGCAAATTGAAACTTTATCTCTGAGTTTGGTGCGAGATATTACGCGCTAATTAGCTACATTTTGAAAGCATGAATGCATTTCAAATGCATACATTTTGAAAGCATTTTATGAGGAAGATTCTATCTTATATCATGTTGCTTGCCAACGTAATTAAACTAAATGTGTTTGTTAATGTTTATTATTAATTTTTTCGATTTGAATAATAAATAAATGGGTATAAAAGTTTATCTTATTAAATAACGGTTTGATTTTTTATAATTATATTAATTGTAAACTGCGTACATCACTGTCATTTATTTTTATCAAAGAGTTTTCAAGCATATATATTTGTGTTTAGCCAATAAACTCATATAGTGTGTTTAGTCAATAAATTCATTTAGCCGATTTTAGAAACAGACAAGAAAGATCAATCATGCTTAAAGAATTGACTATGAAACACTTTACAACTTCAATGCAATTTTATTTAAACAAGTCTAAAATGCAATACATTCCTCGGTAATATTTTAAAACTTATCACAATACTACATTAATTTATTATATTTGAAAACTTAAACAGTCATTGAAAAAATGAACTTCATTCAAATGACAGCATAGAAATATAAATTGCTTGGTTTAAACATCTCTAAAATACGATACATTCCTCGGCAATATTTCTAAAACTACCATAATACTACGATAATTTATTATATTTGAAAACTTGATCGAAAACAACTGAAATTCATTCAAATGACGTCATTGAAAAAATAACACGCCTGGCTTTCTCAATAAAAGCAGCATTTCATTCATAAATAATTCCCCATTCATGTCATTCATCACAATACTATAATAATTTATTTTGTTTAAAAATTAAGACCATAGAGTTAGAAGTAATTAAACTCTATGCGTAAAACTACATCGAAAAAAATCGTCTTTCTCTTTGTAAAATCAATAAATATTTCATTCATATCAGTTATGCAGACTCCATGAACTAAATGATTTTGTGCTAAAGAAATACAGCAATTCTAATACATCACATTCTATATATTTTGATGTTTGCGTTTTACATAGGTGAAAAATAGGCTTCGTTGAAGAAATAATCAAATTTGGATGAGCATTAAAACTCAAATATAGTGTCATTGCTGTGTTTCAGTATATAGATGCACAGAATTTAGGCAAAAATAAAGTGGTTTTAGGACGGATACAACACTCAATATGAAGTAAAAAGAACTTTAAAAATCACGATTTTGAGACAAGATGGATGCCACATATCATTTTGAAGTGGGTCACGTGATTGCTTCATATAAGAGGTGTTATTAATATTTTAATTTTTATTTAAAAAACTACTGAATATATTTCGCTGAATTTTTTTTATATATTTTATGAAACAATTTGAATATTACCTAAAATTTTCGAAGCAATTTGTGAATTTTAAATCCGCTTAAAAATGTTTGAAAAATTAGGTCCCATAGGGCTCAATGTATTTCATTTTTTCAACCCGGGTTCAATCCAAAACTAATTGGGTGCTATTATTCACTTATATTCCTATAGGTCCTACAGACCTTCTGAACAACATACTAAAATTTCATTTTTATTAAGTCTATTTTACGGCAGTTATAGTGAAAACGGACAGACAGACAGACATAACGAACAAAGTCATAAACACTTTTCAACTTTGTTGTAAAGTGTTAAAAAAAGAGCAGAACTGCAAATTCAGGGATACGAATTTGGCGGAATATCACTAACTCGGTTACTTTTCCTAAAAGTTGCCAAATTGATGGAAATGTCGTCAAATTGTTAAAAACGAGGCAAATCAATGAAAGTTATTTTGTTTTGTTGGGAGAGAATTTTGTTAGAAGATGTATTTTGTTTTATACTGAAATAATGTTTTGTTAGCATTTGTCTGTCAGTCTAACCGTCCTACTTAGTAACGCATTTAACGAATTTTTAAAATGTCGCCAAATTGATTATAATGTTTCAAATCCATTAAAATATCTTGAAATTGATAAAATTACGTTAAATAAATGAAATGAATTGTGTTTTGTTAGGGGTAGTATTGTGATGATGTTTCATCAATTCGTCGTCAAGTACAACTGTCAGTTCTACACTCTCACTTAGAGATAAATTTTGTGATTTTTTAGAATGTCGCTAAATTGAAAAACACGTCGCCAAACCTTTCACATAGATAGTATTATTCAGACGATATTTTCCACCTATTTATTTAATGGAAATAATATCATGTCGCTTAAGATTGGCTTTAAATCCAATATGTTTATGCAGCAGACGAATTTTATTAAATATTTTACGATTTGAATAATGAAGATATGCATATAAAATAAATGTCATTGCCATTGAACTTTTGACAGGATAATGCAATTTAGAGTCTTCAGGTTTAAACATTATTATTATTTCTATCTTCGGGGACCGTTGATTAAGAGATTGTTGACATTTTCAAGTTATTATGCCACTATTTTATTGCGACAAAAATTGTTGAAACGCATATATTGTACCTTGTACGAGTAATCTCCTACAAATACACGAGTATATCTACATATCTGTGCAAATTAATTGGGACAAGCGTATTTTTTTTTTCAGAATTGTAATGTGATTGCCAGTTGATGTCTGAAACGTACCTATATCTATTTTATCTGCCTTGAGGTGGTTTGACGGTTGGAATGCAACAATAAGAATGTGGTTTGACTGGCTTGAAACAGGACTGTTGATGACTGTAAAAAGGTAATTTTCAGTGATGAAACACATTTGTGCAGGGTTACAAAGCAACTGTCTTTAGACGAATCAACTGTGAACCTTTAAGCCCTCAGCATGTCCAACAAAGTGTAATACACCCTGTGAAACAGTTGTTTAGCGGTTTTTTCACAGCAAATGGCACTGGAAGCTTAGTTCCTGTTCAAAGTATAATGAATTCATCCAAGTACATAGAAATATTACAACGTAAGATTGTTACATTCTTGCAAACTTTTGACGGCACATTTCAGCATGACTGGGCCTCATGTCACAATTCAAAATTCGTTAAGACTTTCATGTTGGAAAATAAAATTAATTTACTTGATTGACCTGGCAATTCACCAGACTTGAATCCAATTGAAAACTTGTGGAATATTTTGAAGAGACGTTTAGGTAAAATGGACTGTACAACCAAAGACTGCGTGATAACTAATGCTATCAAAGTGCGGTTCCACGATGATGGATTCAAACATATTTGCACTAAATTAGTGGAATCAATGCCAAAACGGATTCAAGAGGTAATTTCTGCTAAAGGGGGACATATTGAATACTAATACAGGTATTTATCAGTGTATACAAAGGCATAGAATGATATAAAGGCATAGGTTTTGAGAAAGAGTAATTTTTTCACTTTTTCCCAATTAATTTGCACATGTATGTACTAATATACGAGAATATAAGTAGTACAAGTATATTGGCATATATTTTGACATATATTGGCATATATTTTGACATATATTAGCATATAATGGAATCATGTACGGCCTTCTGGTATGAAGATTACGGGGATAATTGATATTTTCAATTTATTACATCATCTGTTTTTTTTTATTGTTTTTTGGCACATATTTTTGAGACTCATATTATTATACGGGCAATCTTCTACTAACACTCGGATATATCTTCCAATCTACAAAATTATAAGTAGCACATTCATTTTGGCATATATTGGAATCAATTACTGCCTTTAGATTTAAAGATTACGGGTTTATTGATATTAATTTATACATGTAATCTACTAAAAGAAGTTATATCTTCTAATATTCACGTATATAAGTAGTACGGATCCCATAAAATTTTAACGCTTTTATTTTGCATATATTGATTCAATTACATATTTTTTGTAAATTTGCTTACAAAAGGGGCCAGGATGTTTTATTCTTCACATCTGCCATTGAATATAATTTTGTATAGCGTGAACAGATATTCTTAAACTTCCTTTTAGAAGCATTAAATTTTGTATTTTGTAAATTTAAATAATAATTTAATATTTTTTAAATTTTGTAGAATATTTTGATTAAAAAGGTCATTTAATATACTATAGGAATTTGCACATGATTGTTAGGTTTAAGTTTATATTATATACATCATACGAAGATCGGGTATGCTGCTAAAATTGAAAATTTATCTGTCTGTCTGTATGCTTATCTCACCATCACAGGAGAAAGACTAAACCGAAATTCATGGCATTTTGTGGATAGGCTTGAAACAGTCCCCACTTAAAATTTAGTCCAAGTTTCGAGTTTCTATAACCACGGGTTGTATAACTAAACCAGGGGAGATATTAACTAAAAACGCGCAGTTAAATTTTCCATAGATATAGCTTTATGCAGACGATATTTTTCTCGTAAATTTATTTGAAAAAAATGATATCATGTCGCTTAGCAACGGGTTTAAATCCAATATGTTCAAGCGGCAGACGGTTTTTATTAAATATTTTCCAATTTAAGTAATAAAGAAATGTATATGAAATAAATTTCATTGAAATTGCTTTTTTGACTAGATATTTAAAGATTACTTTGGGATTATTGATATTTTCAATTTATCATGTCATATGTTTTATTTTGGCAAAAACTGTATACCATCAAAAATGTAAGTAGACGCGTTATACTTTCCCATACTATGTCAGCGCTTTCAATTTAACATTTATTGGAATCAATTACGGCCCTCAAATTTCTGTATAGCTATAATATATATTTTTACACTTCTTTTTAGGAGAATTAATATAAATATTTTAATAGAATGTTTTGAATAACAATTTCATTATGAATAGTACAGGAATTTGCACATGATGATTGTGAATTTTATTCTTCTTTATATTATTTATTTCGTACGAAGAACGGTTATGTAGTACGGGCAATCTTTTACTGAATACACGGGTATATTTTCTAATCTACACGAATGTATGTAGGGGGGGGGGTATCTTCCCATACAATTTTAGTACTTTCATTTTGGCATATATTCGCATCAATTACGGCTTTTGGGTTTAAAGATTAGGGGATTATTGATATTCAAACATCATTAAATTAAAACCTAAATACAAATTAAAGTAATTATTATGGATAAATTATATCTCAAATTATATAGTTGTGGCTTTAATTTTTCTTAAGGGTTATATGGATTTTAACATTGAACTGCTTTTGTTTTAATTGCAGAGAAAATAAGGATTTGAAGTTTTGTTATATACACTGTAAAGTCACTGTAGAGTTAATCTGTTCGGGGGTCATTTTAAAGTATTTTTAAAGTACTTTTCAACTACTTCCCAAAATCATGCCTTTTTTATGCACCAGTGTACTTTACTTCACTCTAACTTAAACTTCCAATAACCTAATGACTAGAGTTCTGCGAAGGAATTACGACATTAACAAACAATACAATCAACTTAAAATACAATTGCATATACAGAATATTTACCAGGCTAGCACTACCATATCTTAACCCGCTGACATAATAATCTATACCGAAATTCAACCATAACATCTTACTGAACTGAATCTATAATGATTAAATTGTTATACCATAGATATATACTCTCAACTTGTAGAGGCTATAACTTCGATGCGCACTTCGGTAGGAAGGCAGCAACTGAAGCTGAACGACGACGACTCACGATTTCATGCTTTTCGACTAAGAATACGAATGCGAATTATTTCTTATCCAACGTTTGCCCTTTCTTATAGTCCTGGCCAGTCGTGAGTACGTGATTCTCGGAATCAGAGTTGAGGAGTTTCGTATATAAATTAGCATAATTAAAAGTAAAATTAGCATTCAATAATCATGAGTAATAGAATCCTCACAACACAAAGAATCAGAAAACCACATTTTTAATGTTAAACTACTTACTATTTAAAAAAAAATAAATTAAGTAATATTTGTGTTACTCAGTACTTTATTTAAATTTTATTTAGCTTTAAAAAATAAATATTCATTTTTTTGAGAATTTTTAATTTCGGATCCCTTAAAATATGTTTTGGTTGCAATTATTTATTTTTCTATTTTGAAGAATATAACTAAATTTATTTGCGTTTGGAGCATTTGACAATTACTTCGATGACATTGAATACAGATAGATTAATTTTAATCCGAATATGTATCGAATAATAAATAACTTCAGAATTATACTTGACATTACTTTAAATGCAATAGCTTGTGTTATGATTTTTTATTACTGTCAAATCCCTACTTGTTCAAAAACTTTCTATCGAAAAAAATGTAGTCTCACTACATTTGTTTAAACATTAAATATCATTTCTCATATGTTGGAAAAACAGAGAACATTAAACATATCCGTAATAAAACAATCGCTTATTTTTATGTCATACAGAATAAAGAATAAAATACAATAAATACATTTCATCAGATTGTTTAACCTTAATTCTAAATATTTTATTGCAGTTGGTTCTTATCAAATTTAAAGTTAATGCTGCAATAAAGCATGATCATTACTTATTTAAATGTACTTTATTTCTATTAGAGAAAATATCTTCTACATACAAAAGAAAGATAAACCTTTACCAAATAATTTTTCATATCGTTCTTGTGCACTATTTATATATAAAGTTGTCTAGGGAATAAAATTCCATTAAAGAATGTTTATTTACATTTGAAAATTCTCTTATTATAAATGTTGTAAAAAATATTTTGTCATTATATTTATCATCGGACTTGTTAGGGATAGCTTTTGTTTTAGTATATAAATGACTCATTGAAACTGTGAATTTGTTCTTTTAGAACAAATAGTTTAAATATAAATCATTCTACTAATATTTCTGGTAATTAATGTTATCCGCTTTAAAGATGAACTTTAAAATAAGTTTTTTAATATTTCTTGAGAATGTAGTATTTATACAAAAATACTGCTTTTATATATATACTGGAAGTTGCTAATTATTTAAAATTAGGCTAATCAGGTGTTTAGTTAATTAAAGTTCAAACAGAATTCTTCTTCTTCTTAAGCACTACAGCCGATTGCCAGCCAGTTTGTCTCAGTCAGTTTCCACCATCTCGTCATATCTGGCGTCAATGTCCTCTATCTATTGACATCAACGTTCTTCAGCCATTTCTCCACATTGTCCAGCCTCCTCTCCTTCCCTTTCCCTCTAGCCCCTGGAAAGTTATTTCTTGACTAAGTTATCCTCTCCATATCTATATATAAGGACGAGCCATCTTAGTTGAGCCACTTTAATCACTTTTACTATGTTCGGTTCTCTAAATCTATATTGTAATTCTTGATTATATCTTATTCTCCACACCCCATATTTCCTGACCGCTCCAAATATTCTTCTCAAGATTTTTCGTTCAAAAATCATCAACTTATTTTCGTCAGTTTTATGCATAGTCCAGCATTCACTTCCATATAAACTATTGGTCTTACTAATGTCTTGTATAACCCTATCTTTGTTTCGCTACTTATATGTTTTGATTTAAATTGATTACGTAAACCATAGTAGCATCTGTTAGCCATACCTATACGATTCGTAACCAGTATAGAACTTGTGATTATTTTCAAGGAACAACATACATCCCAGCCTGACACAAAAAATGACTCTTATCCTTATATTTATCATACGACTGCAATTAAATTAAGAGGTTACACTGTAATGGACAGGTTTGAACTTAAATTGATTTTAAATTTGAATCGGAAGACGAAAAATTGCTGACGAGGACCAACATTTGGCCGTCTTTACTATATCGTTTTAAACATTTTGCTAAATTGTCGTGTTTTCATACATTTTGAGTATATGATATAACTTAATAATATCGATCTTTAATAATATCGATAATTGCTTCCTTCAGGAGTTTATAGCTTTGCCATTTCTATGAAGTAATATAGTTGAACTTAATATACATATCTAGTTAACCTATATGTTTATGAAGTAACATGGTTAACCCATTAGATAACCTAAAAATTCATTTCGAAATATTTGTTTGCAATATATTTTACTATCCGGATCACCCTACTTACCTAACGGTGTAAGGCATGTGTTTATACTGCCGTTAAAATGTTACGCAATTTAGAGCAGAACCCAAAGAGGGTTACAACAGCGGGGAGAGTACCTTCCTTCCTTAACTCATCACTACTTGGATGTATTTTCCAACCTAAAGATTTATCGTGTCCATATTCCACGTAAACACAAGGACAGTTTCGGACAGCTTCGAGGATCAAACACGGGAATACCGAGTGCGAATTGCTTGCCTTATCACTGGGCTATCCCGGTCCCCATGGCCAATATTTATTTATTTATTTATTTATTTACCATCAGCTGTGTCAATGGGTTTTTAACCTATCAAAGCCTCGCTACGGAAACTAATATCAATGAATGGGGGTTGCTTTCTTAAGATAGTACTTCAAGAAAAATGTACATAATATTAACATCTAAAATATGCTAGAAAAACAGCCAAAAGCACTTTAAAGACATATGAATATGAATGCTAAAATGAGTATGCATCTGCTCTTTAAGACATAAATGTGCTTTGGAATCATAGTAGATAAAAAATCACTTGTTATATACTAAAACCCTGTACTTCGAATAATAATTATAAATTTACAACTGAAATTCATCATGCGTAACACTTTAAACAGTAAAAATAACTTTTTAGACAGATGCACATTGAGGGAAAAACAAACAAGTTGAGTGCAAGAAGTGACAGGCACTCATGCAATTATATATTTACATATAGATACCTTAATATTGGATACATTTTAAGCGAAGCACGCTGATTCGCTTAATAAATCTCTGATTTGCGTTAAAGCAAGCAGATCTACTGCTACACATAATTTTGAAACATATAACTAGCATTCTACATAAAATACAAAAGAAAAATATAAAAACTAGTATAAATCAGAGTACAGTATACAAAGTAATGCTAAATACATTTTCGGGATTTTTTGAGGGTGTGAGGACTCATGGGGGCTGTCGAGCTGTCGCTAGTCAGCGAAGGACTAGTCAATAACAGCAACATTTTCGTAATACAAATGCCTTCAGGCCTCAATGCCTTAAAGCCTTACAAATGCTTTATATAAAAAACCTTTCATTTCTGATAAAAACTTTAAAATTTTATTTCTGCTATAAACTTATGACAGAACAGATAGAGACCGGCGCTACTCGCAAGACTTTTCTTTCTTTCTATTGCTTTTATTCAGACCGCCCGACCTACCCACACGTGTAAGATATCTGTTTGGACGACCCAAAAGTGTCTCCCAATTTAGATCGCAACTCAGTGGGCGAGATTCACAAGGACGGTACCCTGCTCCCCCCACCATCAAGTTTTCAAAAGGATTTACAGACCCGCATATTTAACGTGCCCGTACTCCGTGTGAAAAGTGGTACAGATCAGGCAGAGTCGGGAATCGAACTCGGGTCGTCCAAGTGCAAACCCAGTGCCTTAACCACTGGGCTGTCCCGCTCAAGACTTATTTTCGACCGCCCTTTTCGCATTTTGAAATCACGTTGTTTAGCGTCTCTCAATTGGTGGGTTGCGAACTCTGGAGATTCAATGTGTTTCATCAGGTGGTTGACGCACAAAAAAGAAAAAAAAATGTTATATAATACAAAACTTTTTCTTGCCTGTTTTACATTAAAAAATGCATATAGTGAACGTATTCCTTCACAACATGCTTAATAATTATGGAATTGGCAAGATAGGTGGATGCCAGATAACACTTGTGCACATTAGAACCTTACTACATCAAAACTTTACTGATTTAAATTACAAGTGTAGTTGGGGTATGACTCGTTCAATTACTCATACTCCAAATATACTCTTATACCTTCCTATACACTTATACAGAATCTTAGAACAAACAAACAATATTTTTCATTTTCAATAATTTGCGGGAATTATTGGCAGTGCCATGGGATTGCGACAATCTCTAAATTTTAGCATTTCCCGTATCAGAAGCAATGTTGATATTGAATTACTGATATATAACCTCATTCAATTTTCGCAAAATTCTAAAACTTTCGGGATGTTTCTGCATTCCATTTTAAACCAATTCCTATTACTTACTTTTTAAAATAGCTTCAGCAGGCAATTAAATGCACTTGTTTCCCTTAAATAGGAGGAAGCATTAACTGAAGGAACACAACCCGTGATTAATGAAATACTGGATGAAGGTTGAGACGAATTAGGAAAACCCTCTTTCCTGTCTACGCAGAGATCTCCAGAAAATGGGTAATTACCCCAATTCTAAGCGTGCCGAGTCAACATCTTTTCTGAGAAATTCCATGAGTTTAAATTTTTGAAATGATAGTTTATTCCCGTGCTTAGGGAAAACATTTAACTCTTTGCTGCATAATGTATTAATTTTTAAATGTGTATACTGGGTGTCCCAAAAACATTGCCCTCGGTTTTTATTCCTTACATATTGATCTTAGACATATGTAATAAATTGCAAAGTTGCGCAAAAAAAGGTACAGAATTTTATGAAATCGATAAAAATTCTCAGAGGATTAAATATGAAGATATACAAAATTAAAATTTTTATACGGCCGCCGTACAAAATCATTTCCAATGAGTAAAATGTGCCCCATACAATAAGATGATGTACAAAATTTCAGCATTTTATCATAAAACGTCCCAGGATATGTTTTAATAAAGTTGGTGAGGTATTAATTACAAATTAAAAAATAAATGTTTGCAACAACCGTGCAATTGACGCAACTCAGAAATGCATCATAGGCAAATAATATCTGCCTTCTTATCTTTAATGGATCTTTGGTTTGAATGGAAAACATTTTGCACAAACTTTGTAATCCTTGTGTCAAGTTATTATTTCTACACAGGGTAGATACTTTTGTACCAATAAATAGCAAAATTATTATTTATTAATGCAATCATTGTTTTTTTTGTAAATTGTGTATGACCCCTGAAACGCGATCTAACGACATGATTTTTCTCCTCTGAGAACCAATGTCGATGCCTTGAAAAGTGATTTAAGTCAGCATTTTTATCTTTCCATATCTCTGGGACTTTTTATGATAAAATGCTGAAATTTTGTACATCACCTTATTAGTGTATGGGACACATTTTACTCATTCTTTATGTTTTCGTACGGTATCCTTATAAAAATATTTATTTGGTATTTCTTAAAATTTAATCCCTTTGAAAATTTTAATTGATTTCAATAAATTCTGTAAATTTTTTAATAACTTTGTAATTTATTATATATGTATAGGATCAATATTTAAGAAATAAAAGCCGAGGTCAATGTTTTTGGGACACCCTGTATAATATTTGCCAGTACACCTTTAAATTGCAATTTACTTGGTCAATCTTGCAATATAAGTCATCATCATTGAATTTATTTTGTAGAATCAGACCTAAAACTAACGGTGACACAGATTTTTGTATCCGTACACCATAATAAAAATTAAACTTCAAGAATGAAATTTCCAAGTACTTCAAAAGAAAACAGACACACGAAAGTTGGATGTTAAATATTTCGAAAACGTTATGAGACTTATTTTTCAGGTGAGGAACATGTTGTTAAAAGCGCGTTGTTTCTGACCTGAAGAAGAGAGCTCAATACATTCGAAATAATTTTATTCACCTAATTTTCGTATGTCTACTTTATTCATGGAAGTACAATAATTTTGTATTCGCATCATATGGTCTTATATTGTTCATACGGATATATCCATCATTTAAACACATAATACAAAATTTTAAAATTTAATTAACAAAAGGCCTCATTCACATTTCGTATTTTAATAATAAATATAAACTGTAATAACTATAATAACTATAATAACCATAATGGCAATGAAATGTTAAACTTTGATAAATTTAAAATAAATATATTTTAATAATAAATATTTACTAAAAAATATAGTAAACATTTATTCGTAAATACGTTTTATATATATTTCGCATTTTAAAGAAATTCATAAACATATTTCCACATCTTGGATTTCTAAAAAAAATTATAAAAAGTATATGTAACCTTTCCAGTATTTTATTAGAAAAAAATAAGATGTTTAATTTTACAGCAAAAAATCGGTTAAAAGTTGTAGGAAGTATCGAAATTATCATTGTGTTATCAATGGCTCTTGATTATCAACATTTTTAGTATCAAAGTTATTTTCTACATTTAATTACTGATAATATTAGCACAGTTATCTACATGTGAAATTCTAATCCTTTACTAAAGTATGTGCATTTATTCTTTTTAAATTTAATGAATATGTTATATTCAAAAAATTAAAAAATATTCTAGATTATTTTTAACACTATCAAATCGTTTGTAATTACTTTCCTTATATACATAATGTATAAGGAAAGTATTGTGACGGGGTCGAAAATTCGAATTCGAGTTTTCGACGGGAGAGCACGTTTCAAACATCCCTGATCACCAATCAAACATTTTTTAGGTGATGTCTGTGTGTGTGTGTGAAAGTATATGTGTGCGTGTTTGTGTGTGTGTGTGTGTGTGTGTGTGTGTGTGTGTGAGTCTGTGGAGACGATATCTCACAAACGAATAGAGCGAATCGAATGAATTTTGGTACAAAAAACACAATCCGCGAATACTGGAAGCCTATTGTTTTTAAACGTAATCGAATGTTTAGACCCCCCCAAATTTTCGACTGAAATTTTGAAAAAATCATCAAAAAATCAAAACCTTTAATAAAGTTGCGCAAATAGACGTTTCTTAAGTAATTTTTCCTTAGAAAACGATTGACATAAACTTTAGAACGCTAGTATGAACCGTTCTCGAGGTATTATAACATTTTTTAAATAAATATATACAAAATCCCATAAATTAAAACAAATATGTTAACTGTTGTGAAATATGTTCACTTTTCATATGTAATATCACGCGATAAATTGGGTGACATGATTCTGGTGGATCTAACTCGTCCCATTCATGAGAAAAAAATACTTTGAGTAATACTTTTGTATTTGAACGCCAATAGTTACTTATCTTCTATAAGAATAACTTATTTCTCCATCCATAACGCTTGGCGAGATTTTGGCGACAAATTTGGTGGAATGTTGGCAACTGGGCGACTTTTTTAAATGTTGATAAATTAACGAAAATCTCGCCAAATGGATAAAACTGACACTAAATCAATGAAAATGACGTCTAATTAACGAAAATTCAATATCTTAGAATATATATATCTACTATAAGAAAAACCAATTTTTTATTGTAAAAGTAGTAAATTCATTGCATTATATAAGGAAAGTCATGTGTTGTCCACATCTGATTTTTTTGTAATGTTTTAATGTCACTAGGGTATGCTTCAGCCAGTAGAGAAAGTAATTTGTTGCCCACATAGTATTTATGAGTAATTATAAGAATTTTTTGAACAGCTTCAGTTATACACTCCATATAATTCTAGTATATTACACTATCAGTGATTTCACCTCACAATGCAGAAGTATTTTGACTTTCGGGAATAAAAACAAATGAATGCTAAAAATAGACGGGAGGAATTTCGACATTCCAAGTGAGCATTTCTATTGACTCCTGGTATGCTGGAATGAAAGCAAAGATATGCAATTACGTGAATTGGAGAACATATATTATTGGAATTGAA
Organism: Amaurobius ferox; assembly: GCA_951213105.1. Taxonomy (NCBI): domain Eukaryota; kingdom Metazoa; phylum Arthropoda; class Arachnida; order Araneae; family Amaurobiidae; genus Amaurobius; species Amaurobius ferox. The sequence goes on from OX578143.1 coordinate 40,524,525, forward strand.
CATACGTGAACATTGCATTTTTACCTTTTTTCTAGAAAAAAACCCTACATGGATCCCTGAGTTAAAAGGTTTTATTTTTTAAATAATTTAACGTCCAAAATTTTATTTTTTCTGTACTGTAAAGCGTTTCATCGGGATTATTTTACTTATAACGTTCAAAAAATTTAGTCGTTTCCGTTGAAGTAAAGCAATGGTTTCTGGTCAAAAGAAAACTCATTATAACCAATTCTCGAAAGTAACAAAAGTCTACATTTGACCAGCAATGAAAACACTTGGATGAACTTTATAGCTTGAATTATAGCCCGAAAAGCTAGATTTTATAAATTGAAGTTATTTTTTACAGAATTAGCAATTATTTGGTCAGTTTTAGACATTTTTATCAACTAAACATTCCGAAAAATGGATCAATCTAACCATAAAGTGGCTGAATTGGAAATTCTACATTCAATCCATAGATTATTTTCGCCAAGCTATAGTTCCTCCTATTACTAAATGGTCACTCTATGACATTCACATATATAGGAACTGGACTTACATTTCAGGTATAAGTAAACAGGTGAATAGTTGATATTTACAATCAACCATTGTCATTTAAGGGTAGGCGTTAGTAAATCTTCTGTCCTATCCGAACTTTGTTAACTTTCGCGGCACACGTTTTCCGCCGAAATTCCGCTCAAACAGTTGCGAAATATTTTCTGAAAGATAAAATGCAATTTTTAAATTATATTAAAACTAAATTTAATACCCAATAAAACATAGAATATATATTTTTTTATTTCAATCCAAAATATTTTTGGTGCTGCCATCTGTTGTCCTAATGTAATTCATACCGAATATTTTTATTTTTAATGAACATTTTTAAATATCTATTCCTTCTAATACTGTATTAAATACAACAAGAAATCATATATAATAATGCCACAATCACAGAAAGATAATTTCTCATTCTTTAAATTCGATAAGGGGATCTGAATGTACATGACTGATGACTGTAGCTTTGTCTTCAAGTTCCTTTGTCTTCAAGTCCATGTTCAATTATGTTTTCGTGATTGTGGCATTATTATATATGATCGCTTGTTGTATTTAATAGCGTATTAGAAAGAATAGGTATTTAAAAATATTCATTAAGAAATAAAAATAGCCGGTATGAATTAATTAACGACAACAGATGGCAGCACCAAAAATATCTTGAATTAAAAGAAAAAAATATATTCTATGTTTTATTGGGTATTAAATTTAGATTTAATATAATCTGAGCATTGCATTTTATCTATCAGAAAGTATTTCGCAACTGCTTGAGTGGAATTTTGGCGAAAAACGTGTGCCGCGAAAGTTAACAAAGCGCGGATAGGGTAGAAGATTTACTGACGCTCACCCTTAAAGGTCCAGTTCGTTTGAGTTTGGTGATAAATTTCTCGAAGTATGGCTAACTTGAGCACTTTTGACGAAATTTAGAATTTTCTCAAATTCTGTAGATTGGGTAAGAATATGCCGAATACGTATTTTTTCTAGAACTTTGTACAGAGGGAATATAAGCTGATTATCTTTTTGTTATGGAATGATCTGAGTATGGTAAATAGAAAATTTGCTAAGTTCTAAACGTTCAAAATTTCTATAAAACCAATAATGACCACAACGAACTACTATGAAGATAGCTCAAAATTTATAGAATATTATCTGAAGTTTACGAGGCTGTAAGTCTATGGTTATATTCTTGTCTTTTAATGACAGCTTGTGCTCTTGTCACCAGAATAGTCAAGGGCATTTCAATGCTGATGAGCAATAAAGAAAAATGCAGATCCATGAATATCTATTACTGTTACGAAAGTATGGCTTTGATTTCATCCAATCGGCGGTTTTTGTGACTTTAATATATTGTACGTGTTTTGATGATTATATTTTATATAAAAATACGATATATTTTTCTGCTTGTGGATAAATACAAATGAATACTAAAGCTGAATGCTAGAAATTTTACTTTCCCTGCAATACATGGTAATGTACAGGGAAAGTATTGTAATCATGCCGAAAATTGCAACTCGAGTTTTCGAGACCTCTGGAATACGAAAAAAATATTTTTAGCGTGACGTCTGCGTGTGTGTCTGTGTGTCTGTCTGTCTGTCTGTCTGTGCAGATTTTGTATCCACTCTAACTAGAAAACTAATCGACCGAATTTTACAAAATTTGGTAGGTAAGTTACTTGTGGGGAAATCTGGTGTTAATTATTTTTTGGGTAGGACTCGGCATAAAAGAACCCGCCAGTTTTTTCGAAATGGCCCGCCAAAGCTTGTGTCCACTCTAGCTGAAAAACTAATGGACAGAATTTCACAAAATTCAACAGAAGTTACTTGTGGGTCACCCTGGTGCTGAGTTGATAAGATTCCAGTTGGTAGGATTCGGAAAAAAAATAATCTGCCTTTTTTGCAAAATGGCCAGCAAAAACCACCAAAATCTAAAATAAGAAACTACGTATGTTCAAATATATCCCTTAAATGCTTATTTTATACGTAATTTTTAACGAATAAAATAATAAGACCAACCCCCTGACACTAGGTCTTGCCGTTCTCGAGATATGTTAGTTTTTTCGTATTTTCTCTTTGCCACCTTTGAAAATAAGTCTAGTTGTCAAATGAGAACGAAAATTGAATTAAAAGTGAAATAAATTTAATTAAAATAAAGAGAACGTGGATATAAGTCTGCAGGAAAAGTCATGTGCTTCCCACATCAGATTTTTTTCATTCCTTTCAACTACCTTATGCAATTTGTTATGTGGAAATAAACGGAAATGTACGTAATTATATGAATTCGTTATACGTATTATAGCATAAAAGCGAAGCGTATCTATAGTTTTACATTCTTAAGCAAACTACTTCTATCGTTAATTATATTTATAAAAATTTAATTAATAATTGCATTTCATCATATTGGAAAAATAATTCCAGTAACTGCAAAGTATTAAATATTTGTAAAGCATTATTCTATTTGGAACTAGTATTTTAATTATTTTACGCTAGATATTTACCAGAAATACTGTTTTCATTTGAAAAAATACGTTTTCTGTAAATAAACTCAGTAAATAAATTCTACCCAAAAATTTATAGAACGAGCAATAATAAACATGTTTTAAAATGTAAGTGAAATTATAATCGATCTTCTGGTCATCATATACTTGTAGCATTAATAATAAATACAAGGAAAATTGAAAACCTCCACTGCTAGTTCATCTGATAAATTCCATTGATAATTTAAAACTAAAATTTTATTTACAACCGATGGTTTAAGTTCAAATCAATCGATTTCGAAAATTAAAAATTTCATACAATGTAATGGATTTACTAATTTCACAGCGAAAAAATTATGTATAAGACCTGTAGTCCAATATTTTTAATGTTGAACTGTATTTTTGGAGCTTTTCCGGATGTAAAACTATTAAAAAGCACCCTATTAACGTATATTTCACCCAACATAAAATTGTCATTTATCAATATTGATAACATCGGCAATAAGCAATATAGTCCATTTATGAAAGTATTTAAAAAATAATTTATTAATTTGTAGTTATTTTTTTAACTTAGCGTCATTTTCACAATTTTAAAGATATTTTCGTCACTCTTGGGCGATATATTGCCAAGTTGGCGATATTTCGCTAAATGAGTCGCCAAGTTCGTCAAATTGATCGCCAGACATTACATACAAGCAGAGAAAAGAAGATTTCGTACTCTGTAAAATATTCTTCAACTTTGCTCATTTGTTTCAGCTATTGTGTTGATAATTTCGGCAAACTATCAGATAAGTTACAATTACAGGCATTCATGAAAATCTCAGCTTCAATTCTGAAATATTATGCTAAATATCGACTGCCGAAGCTTTATATATATATATATATATATATATATATATATATATATATATATATATATATACTCCCTATTACGGACAGATAATTCGCCTGAAACTTTCAGTAACATTCTTGCACATATTTTACAGTATATATATAAATGACTGTTGGCGTACTGCTAGGCGTCAAGATAAATTTATTACTCAAAGTATCTTCTTTTGTGAATGGAACAAACTAGATTCGCGAGACTACTTGATATCTAGACTACTGAACAAACTAGATATCACAAATATAATTTTCCAAAGAAAAATTAAATTAAGAATCATTACTTACTTAGCATTATTGAAAATTCTGAATTTTTGATGATATAAAAATTTCATTCGAAAATTTGGAGTTCTACTGATTATTAGGTTACCTTTAAAACCAAGTGGTGTCTAGTATTCACTGATTGTAATTTTTGTGTCAAATTGCGTTCGAAACGCCCCATTCGTTCGTGAGATATTGTATTCACAGATTCACAGACGCACACTCACACACACACACACACATACATACATCACCTCAGAAACGATCTATTCAAATCCATGGATGTTTGGAATGTGCTCTTGTTTTATGTAACACTGTGTACCCTTAACACGTGTTGGCACATACATAGATTTAAAGTGCTGGTCCAGTACGCAATAATACTTTTAAACAAATCAAATGTAATCAAATTTAATCAAATTTAAACAAATCAAATTCGGTCTATAAATACACATTTAATTTAATTATTTTCAAAATTTATGATTAGTATTTAAAGTAGTTAAACAAATAATTTAAAGATGACCTGTATATATTGTCATTACACGCTTGAAAACATGCCCTTAAGATGTTTTTTTACTGTTAAAAAGTTTGGAAAAGTCAGCCGTTTACTTTTAGGAAACATAATAACTTTTGAGCAAGAATGCTCTACAGTAGTGATGCCGTGAAATCTCAAATACAGACATGCCACTTACAGCGGACTCTCTCTGAGCTGCAAGGCCCACATGGATCACTCTCTAGCCTTCAGATCTATAGAAATAAGGTTTGGATTCCCGACACTAGTGGACAGCTGTGAGTATAATTAGTATACGAGTGGACAGCTGTGAGTATGACCAAAATTCTTCGGACTAAATTTTAAACATTAGTTCAAGGCCAACAGAGTCTGGCTATGCATAAAATGTATAGTAAACTACAAAAATATTCCAACAATCAAATACAAGTACATCGATTAAAACATTTTTTGTTAAATTCCTTATGTAAAAAGAAAACAGAATATTGAACTGAATATGGAAAAAAAATTCAAGAATATTTTAGTAAAAGACTGTGAAATCTCTAAATCTTCACTTACAACAAAAATTATACATTTTTACTACAAACTAATTCTAATGACGCTAATATTGAGATTAATTCGAAAACATCCTCCGTTTGAATAACCAATTAATGTTTGAGTTATATATAGGTTTCTAAAAAATAAAATGTGTATTTCATTTTGTATCAATTCAATTCTGCATCGTCGATTTAAATGAAACTGATCAAAGCATTTAAACCTAATATGTATATACTTTCAGAAATACTGCCATTTAATCATGCAGTAATAATAAATCAAAGAAATATGTATCTAGAATGATTATTACGCCTTATTTATGCTCTAAATTTAATTCGATTGCACTTTTTTATGCAAATGCTATTTCGGATATTGCGAGTAAATACAACTACCAGAATATCTTTTAAAAAATTTTATTACTGAGTTACAGCCAAACCCCTTTAATATGAACCCCGATGATCCGAAATATCAGATAATCTGAACAATTCAACGGCCAAAGTATCAAAGATCTTTTTTGAAGCTGCCGGGGGTTATGCAAAAATCCCAAATCAATCTTCAGTTATAGAGTTTGTAGTATTTTTCTGCGAATTTCCAACATTCTGTGCACTGACAACGAAAAAAATAATTAAATAATGCTGTATAGGACTGATGTAAAATAAAAAGAAAATATAATACGGTTCTAGCCAAAAATAACTCTTTATTTGCTTGCACATTACTGGAATTATTTATTTAAGCATATTTCCTTCTGTATGAGGCATCACTGCCTCTGGATTGTCAATATCACTTTCATGAGATTCACATTGATTTTATATGATTCTTAGAGATCACCATCAGTCACCATTAGTGATGATTGTGACCATTTTAATCAGGCGTTATCCATTCGTAAATCGTAAAATATTTTTTCTGTAGAGAGTTTTGATACTCTGCAGAACACACTGCTCCATGGGTTGAAGTCAAGAGATTATATTTAGAGGAAAACTGTTTTGACGTTACAGCTAGTAAGTTCAGATTCAAGAGGGTATGATAGAACGTTGCCAATAACTACTTAGGCTTAAAGGAAATAGGACCAAGTAGTCCATTAACTTCCGAGCAACAATTAGCTCTGAGTAGCCCATTTAATTTTGACTTACTGAAGAAAAGGTTACTTAAAAAAGTTCTCTTTTTAGTCCAGTAATCAGATGGTATGTAAGATGTATTCTTGGCAAAATGGTTAAGCGATGGTAAGAGACAGGTCTGGAATGATATACAGGGTGTTGAAGGCCCAGACCGTCCGACTCATCCTAAGAACTTGAGCAACCTTTTGGACGGCCGGGATATACAGGGTAAGTCAGAACTCATGGGCCAAACTTTAAGGGGTGATAAAACATATCTAAACAAGCAATATTTGTCATACAAAACAGCGTCGTAACGAAAGAGGTGAACAGCTAGACGTCGCTGACACAGAACGCAGTGACGACTGCGTCAGAACTAGCCGAGATTTAATGATCGCCTGATTTGTCCTGTCTCGACTTTTTCTTATGGAGCCATATGAAAAGTCTCATTTACGATAGCCCCATCTACTCCGACGAGGACCTTGTTGCTAGGATTGCTGTTGCTGCCGGCGTTGTCCAAGAATATGCCGGATGTTTTTGTTAACGTGCCCTGCTCGCTTCGTCGCAGGTGTGAAGTCTGCATTACTGCTGGTGGTCGCATTTTGAACAGTTTCCTTAACTTTGTCAACTCTGCAATTTCTACCAGTAAAACGTACTTCGTGCCTACTCTGTAATTTTTGTGTTTCCTCTTTTCACGGGAGGGTCATCATTTCATCATTTCATGAGCTACCACCAATCGGTTCACGTCTTGAGTTACGCCCTGCTTTGTATGACAAAAATTGCTTGTTTAGATGTGATTTATCACCCCTTAAAATTTGGCCTAAGAGTTCTGACTCACCCTGTATATGTAAGGAGCAAACGTCCTGTAGACTAGAAAAATATCAAAACCCTGCTTAATCTGAAAAACTCGCTAATCCACACATACGTTGGACCCATTTAGTTCGGATTAGATGGGTTTTATTGTATGTGAAAATACCATTAAATAAAATAGCAGATAATCAAATTTTCAGTTTATATCCGTTAAAAGTTTCGGTCGCAGAAACACATTGGCAATTTTCTCTGAGTCTCATCAATTGATGCCTAAGATATGCCTTGTTTTATCGCGGCTTGTGGTAGTTTTTTGTCCCAATGTGATGACACAACAAAAGGAGTGGTGCAAATGCACTATAACGATCCAAGTTAATCTCTCTAAAGTAAAAAAGGATGGACACTAAGGGACGTATATATAATTAGACCAAAATATTTAAGTTACAAGATTTTGTTCTTGAATAATTATGTACTTTAAATTGAGGTTGTTTTATTTGAATTGCACGCATTTCATACATACATATATATCGTTAAGTCAGTAAAATATGTTATAAAATATCCAGTAAATGAGAGTAAATGAATAAATGGTAACTCTGAAATGTTTAAGTCTGCAAAAATATATTTATTTTTCCCAGTTTATTTTACAACTTTATATATATACTTTTCACGGGCTTTCAAAATATCAACTGAGACGGGTCTTATCTAAGTTGGTACTTTGAAAGTGGCAACTTTTGACAAGTATGGGATTGCAGTCTGGCAAGTTCTGCAATTGCTTGTCCTGTAATGGGGGTGTTAATATTAATAAGAATTGGTCCGAATCATCAAGGATAATTAAAATGAATATTTACGTAAAATGTTTTGCAACTATTTCAAAGACATAACTTGTCTAAAATGCATCGTTAGCAAGATAGAACATTTACATATTTACCGGCCAACTGATTACGAAAGAACCATAGCTATATGATGAGCATTTTTAGATAAATTCAATAGAATTTCCGCAAATTGTTTAAACCATTTAAAGATTATTAGACTGACACGCCAACTTATATTTTAAATTTACTTCAGAAGTCACAAACTGATGTTAATTAATTGTAAAGAAGACAACTTAAAAGTAATTTCTCTATCGCAGTTTAATATTATAAATTAAATAGAGAAGCTAGCAATTATTCGTTTAATACTGAGACATCATATAGAAATAGTCACAAGATATTTTATACATTATCTTATTTTCCCTTTACGACAATTTAATTCTAATGAAGCTAATGAATTAAGCGGGAGATAATACCCTTCTCCTAATATCCGTTTTGATATTCTAGTAAGATCTAAATTGCATTTTGGGAATTAATTTCAATTTCCTTTTGCCAAATCTAATTAGTGTTGGTCGACTCAATGCAAATGAGCGAAGTTTCATCGTATTTCATATTTTCCAAAGTGACTGCATTTTAATGGGACAACAGTCATAAATCATTGAAGACGGGGCAGAAGAAAAATTAAATGATATCGGAAAGATATTGATGGGATTATCGTAAATGAAAATAGCAATATTTCCGATTTTTAACATTTTTTCTAGAGAACTTATAATGCTTAGTTTATCATAATTAAAACGTGCCAATTCAATTAACTCTGCAGAGGTATATATTGTCTGATTTCAACCAAGATTTGTGGGATCATTTATCAAAATTTCCGAATATTTGGGCCGATATGTTCCAGATGCACAATTAAAAGCTTTATAGAAAATATGTTATTATATAACATGGCTCATGTTTAGTTGTTGTTGTTGAGACCCAGACCGTCCGACCTACCAGAAAGGTGTAAGGTAACCGTTTGGACGGTCGGGAAGTGCCACCCAATTTAGACCGGAACCCGGCTCATGTTTAGTATAAATGTTAATCTATACAGTACAAAAAATCACACATTATTTCATTATGTTTCACACATTATTTTCAAATACTGTTTATTGTAAGTCAGTGGTTCTAAGGAATGTATATCTAAAAATCTGATGTGGGCAGCACATGATTTTCCTTATATAATGCAATGAATTTACTACTTTTACAGTAAAAAAAAAGTTTGTTTTTATAGTAGATATTGATATTTTCTTTCTAAGATATTGAATTTTCGTCAATTAGTCGTCATTTTCATTGATTTAGCGTTATTTTTATCCATTTGGTGAGATTTTAGTTAATTTGGCAACATTTAATAAAGTCGTCAAGTTGGCGACATTCCACCAAATTCGCCGCTAAAATCTCGCCAAGCGTTATGGAACGGAGAAATAAGTTATTCTTATAGCAGGTAAATGACTATTGGTGTTTAAATAAAAAAGTATTACTCAAAGTATCTTTTCTCATGAATGGAGCGAACTAGATCTACGAGAATGAGATCAGCAAATTTAGCGCATGGTATTATATATGAAAAGTGAACATGTTTCTCAACGGTTAATATATTTTTTTAATTTATGGGATTTTTTGATAAATTTATTTTAAAAATGTGCAATATCTTGAGAACCGTCCGTGCTTGCGTTCTAAAGTTTATGTCAATAGTTTTCTAAGGAAAAATTACATAAGAAATGTCTATTTGCGTAACTTTATTAAAGGGTTTTATTTTTTGATGATTTTTTCAAAATTTCTCTCGAAAATTTAGGGGGGTTCTGAACATTGAATTACGTTTAAAAGCAATAGGCTTCCAGTATTCATGGATTGTGATTTTTGTACCAAATTTCATTCGAATCGTGAGATATCGTCTCCACAGACTTACTGACACACACACATACACACATACTTTCACACACACACAGATATAATCTCAAAAATGTTAGCAATACAATAAAATATATAATATGGACAACACATGAATTTTCCAATATAATGTAATAAATTTATGTCTGCTGAGAACACTTCGATGATAACAGCTTGCGATTCTGTACCAGTAGCTTAACGATAGGCTGGCCAGAACATAGATAAGTGTTTCGATTTTCATATGGGGCGGCAAAGATCTTAACACATATTTCACAGCGAAAAAATAAACATGCATGGTCTAATGTTTTTGGCGTTCAATTGTACATTTGACAACATGTACAACTAATTAAAAGTGCCCAATTAACTTCTAATACGCGCAACTTTAAATTAACAATTATCAATATTGATAGTATCCACAATAAGCAATACATTCCACATATTAAAATATTTTAATAATTAATTATCACCTTGGCATCGTTTTCATTAATTTATCGACATTTTTGCAATCTTGATTATATATTCTGCAATCTGCGACAAAACGTTATTTTTAGAAATTAGACACTCGAAATGTATCGCCAGACCTTACAGACAATCAGATGGAATATATTTTCTTATATATAAATGAATACTGGAGAAATTGTTAGACGTTAAAATACATAACAATTACACACATTTTTTCCCTAAGTGGTAGGAGGGTACGGTTTCTGTGGATGCTTCCCCCCACTGGGTTTCGGTCAAAATTGGGTGGCTCTTCCAGACCGTCAAAATAGTCACTAATATTACTAATATTGCTAATAGTTATTAATATTTTTTCAATTTCTAGTGAATATCTAGCAATATCTAGTGAACGGTACATGCAAGTTTGTGACATACGTTTTGTAATAAAAATATACATAAGAAATTACCAGTTATGCAACATTATTAAAGATTTTTAGCTTTCAATATTTTTTTTTAAATTACATTAAAAATTTTGGAGATGTCGAATTTGCTTTTAAAATTGAAAGTGCTCCAGCATTCACTCAGTCTACTATTTGCACCAAATTTCATTCGACACGCTCCTTTTATTCGTGAGGTATCTACAGACACACACATACAAGCAAGCACGCACGCACGCACGCACGCACGCACACCGCACATGCGTACATACACAAGCATCATTTCAAAAAGGTTCGATTATAGTTCAGGGGTTCTTGATATGTGATGTCGAAAACTCGTATTCGAATTTTTGACCGCGACAAAATACATTCCCTGTACATTATACAACTTGTATATATATAAGAAAAGTAATAATATCTACAATGTTTCAAACAAACATCGTTTCTTTATCTAAACTACTTAAAAATGTCCTGTGATATACTATAAATCATTTTTCTATTACGACAACGAATGAAAATAGATGATATGTTTTATCAGTATTTTGGTTATCAACATCAAGTCGTTAATCATTGCTGTGTGTATTGTTTGAACTTATAGAAATATTTATGAATTGTCTAGATGAATAATTTTTATAAAAAAAATTATCATTGTATTTAATGCAAGTATAAATTTATTCATTAACATTTATAACGTAGCGCATCTTCATATCACAATAGTATAGTTTAAGGAAGTGAAAATGTGTGAAAAATTGAAAATTATTGAAAAAGCTGAAACTTGATATTTTGGAGAGAAAAAAATATGGTTTTCTATACAATTTTTTTTTATAACGTCAACGATTATAATTGTTTTGCTATTTTAAATATACACAAATCATTCAACGTTGTATTTATTTTTTATTACAACATTTTATCTATACCATTAACATTTGATCGTCTATATTTGTTTGTAATAACATTTGTATGTGCTTTCGATTTTGAAGCCCCACCTGACCCAGAAGATTGTAATATTTTTATTGGTAATTAGCAATTTGAAAAGTTACTCAAAATTTTAAAAAATTCGAAAATATTAACATGTTTTTAAATATTTTTGCAAAACTTCTAAAAAGGAAGGGAAATTAAATCCGTCTTAAAAATGTATTTTCTTCCTCATTTTCACTTTCCTTATATACATAGAACAATGTATAAGAAAAGTATTGTGAAGAGTCGAAAATTCGAATTCGAGTTTTCGACGGGAAAACACTGTTTCAAGCATCCCTGATCACTAATAGAACTTTTTTGAAGTGATGTCTGTGTGTGTCCGTGTGTGTTGAAGACCCAGACCGTCCGACTCATCCAAAGGACATTAGCAACCATTTGGACGGCCGGATGTGCGCGCACGCGCGTGTGTGTTTGTGTGTTTGTGTGTGTGTGTGTGTGTGTGTGTGTGTGTGTGTGTGTATGTGTGTGTGTGTGTGTGTGCGTGTCAGTGAGACTGTGGAGGCGACGACTCACGAACGAATGGAGGGATTCAAATGATATTTGATACAAAAATTAACATGCGTGAATACTGGAAGCTTATTGTTTTTAAAAAACAATCAGATGTTCAGACCCCCCCACTCCCCTAAATTTTCGAGTGATATTTTGAAAAAATCATCCAAAAATCCAAACCTTTAATAAAGTTACGCAAATTGACATTTCTTAAAAAACGATTCACATAAACTTTAGAACGCTAGTATGAACCGTTCTCGAGATATTGCTCAATTTTCAAATAAATTTATGAAAAAATCCCCTAAATTTAAAAAGAAAATATTAACTGTTGAGAAACATGTTCACTTTTCATATGTCATATACTGCGATAAATTGGGTGACATCATTCTCGTGGATCTAGCTCGTTCCATGCATGAGAAAAGATACTTTGAGTAATACTTTTGTATTTGAACGCCAATAGTCATTTATCTGCCATGATAATAACTTATTAATCTGTCCATAACGCTTGGCGAGAATTTGGTAACGAATTTGGCGGAATATCGCTAACTTGGGGTCTTTTTTAAATTTTGTCAAATTTACGAAAAATCCGCCAAATGGATAAAAATGGCGCTAAATCAATGAAAATGGCGTCTCATTGACGAAAATTCAATATCTTAGAAAGAATGTAAGTATCTTCTATAAGATTAACCTATTTTTTACTGTAAAAGTAATAAATTTAATGTACTATATAAGGAAAATCATGTGTTGCCCACATCAGATTTTTCGGATTTCGTTTTTTTTTAAAACAAGAGCCTAAAGTACCTCTAAGGACGACACGTGAGGCAGTATTACTAAATGTAGGAAAAGTAGTGTGTAGGGGTCGAAATTTCGAGTTTTACATGAGGACATTTTAAGAATGAACACGAATCGAACGCTTATGAGGTGATATCTGAATGTGTATGTTTGTGTCCATGATGTTATGTGTGTGTCCATGATGTTATGTGTGTGTCCATGAATCTGGAAACGACATTCTACGAACTAACAGAGCGTTTCACATGAAATTTATTGTAAATAAATCAGTGAATACTAGAATCTATTTGATTTTAAATGCAATCGAATGTTCCAAAGAGAAAGTTCCCTGAGATATTGCACGTTTCTTAAGTAAATGCATAAAATAAATTAACATAACATTAAAGAACTATGAACTGTCATGAAATACGTTCACTTTTCGAATACAATATTATGCTACAAATTTGATAACATAATTCTCTTGGATCTAGTTCGTTCCATTCGCCGGAGGGAATACTTTGTGTAATAGTTTTGTATTTTGACGCACCACAATTCACCAATGTATTTATTTATATGTCATTAAAGTTCTTCTCCCCATTTGCCTTTAACGTTGGACGATAGATATGAAAACTTGCCGCCACATTTGGCGAAATATTGAAAAATTGGGGATTCTTTTAATAATAGTGCCAAATTTATGAGAATATCGCCAAACTCATGAACTAGTTTTAAAATATCTTAATATGTAGACAATATTGATTAGTGCTGATGCTGTCAATATTGATTTTTATTTAGTGTTGCGTAAAATATAATATAATTGGTTACTTCGAAATAGTTTCTCATGTTGTTATCAGGAAAAGCGCCAAATGTACAATTCGATGTTAAAAACATTGTGCTTTGGATCTTTGCATTACTTTTAAATGAAGAAAAAGTAAATACATTGCATCATGTCGGAAACGTCATCCGCTACCGACATCTGTTTTTTTTAACTGAAAGTAGAAGTTACAGTCTTATTGCTCAGTCGAATACTTAGATAGATTCTTCGTTACAGAACTTTTAATTACAGACCGATAAAAACACTTTTCTAAATAAAAGCTAAATTGATATCTCTCTCTCTCTCTCTCTCTATACTGTAAAATATATCTCCCTGTTCAAAAATAATGTTAAGACCTCGATTTTTTTAAACGGTAAACGGATAAAATCTTCTATACATTGTTATACAACTAAAAACAAAGCAATTACTACTTATAATTAGAGAATTTCAACTGGAAAATAATAAAACATATCTATATACTAAATACAATGATTTCATCTTGTGTCAAATAAAAACTGATGTGACATTAATAACACTAGCAAAACCTAGTTCTCTTTAACCTCATGCTTAACACAAATAACTGAATACATAAAATGAATTTTATTTACCGAAAGGGTGCCAACATATTTTAAAATATGTGAATTGAGTAATATATGAGTATATATGAGTATATTGAGTAATATATGAGTATATTGAGTAAAATATGGGAATTGAAAATGGTAGTTCATAAAACATATATTATTCATCTGTGATTTTTATTATTTTGATACAAATGAAATTAACCCATTAAGGACCGCACTATCTTTCACTGGACGAAAATAAACTAAAGTTTTTACATATATTGGTGACCAATTAAGAGGAAAAACGTGTCTGATGAATAAAATATTTCTTGGTTAATGAAATACAAAATGTTGCGAAAACGCAACGTCAGTACAATGCGATTACTTTGTGAATACATGAAAATCTTTGAAATGCGGAGGCACATTACATTTTTTACAAACAGTTACTGTCTAACTGCAACAATGTTTGCATATTTTTCTTTTGTTTGTCTTATTTATTTCAATAATATGATTTGTAGGATCTTTTCTGGTTTCGTTCAAAGCTGAATTCTGAAATACAGATGGCCGACCAATGGGTGAATGAAGATGATGGTTGCATATCTTAAGAAGCTTCATCTTTTGTTTTTAGTAATGACAAAGCAGCACTTCGTTGAAATATAAAAGATAAAATTTTGTCTTTATAGCAATGTTATAGAAGTTCCATGATTTTGCTTTAGCGACGTCAATAAAGTTTGTGAAAATCAGCCACCATCATTTCTTGCCCTTTATTTGCACTTTATACATAGCCATAAAATTATCAATTAGGTTCAAGTCAACCATATATTTGTTGTAATTTCCGGCGAGTTTGGGTTGCTTTATGGATATAGATTTTTTTTTCTTTTCTTGAGTACCTTTCGGCCATTGCTGGTGGTTCAATTGTATCCCAGTTAGTAGCCATTGACACGACAGCATTACCATTCCAACGAACTACTGCAATGTTGTGTTTCTTATCAAAGACAGATTCAAATGTTCCACGTTTTACCTTTTTCATTTTATTCACCGGTATTATGGGGCATTTTCCGGTATTATGGGGCCCCTGTATAATGGGGCATTTTCTGATGAAGATAAGCACCAAACATTGTACCCGAAATGAACGGGCTTCCCCTGCATAAACATTTTACAAAAATGTCGTCCATAGTATGGTATCATTTTTCATCGATATAAAGATGTGTTGAAAAAACACCATATTTCATAAAATTGGCATTTAAGATATTTATATATGGCCGAACCTTTGCCATTTTATCCGTTTTATCCAAAGCACTATCTGCCATATGGAGATTCTGCTTTATACTAGTATATATCGCACGCGACATTGTTGCATGTACTAATGGGCAACTGACATTATCAGCAATTGACCAGTGTACTTTGTCTTGAGGAAGCCATACATATCCAGTACAAAGGAGAAAGTCTATAAAGCGCATCAACTTTGGAACAGAAAGAGAAAAATTTTGAATATGATTCTGATGTGCATATATTTCAGATTCTTGAGAGATATGCTCCAAGAGATTCTTTAAAATACATTCATGGGCTCGAGATTGTGCATTTTTTTCCATAATTATATATTTTCTTGCATTTTCTGTAGATTCCTTGTCATCAGGCACCATCGCATATATGGGCGAATACTTTGACCAAGAAATTTCTCCTTTCTTTTTCTTAGATGAGTTGGATGTTTTATTATGTTTTTAGAAGAAGAAATTTCAACCTCAACTGTTATGTCTTTCGGTATTGGCAATTTGTCTTCGTATATGTCGTCATCAATGCATTCTTCCTCTTTCAAAACGTCGAGGCCCGTTGGGATTATAACTAAATCAGTTTTATCTTCACAATCTTCATCTGATGAAAATTCTGAATCATCATCATCTAATTTTTGCAGGTAGTCCACGGCTTCATTCAACGTTAGAAATTGTTATTTTCGAGATATAGATTTATCCGAAAAGGATTTATAAAGGAAATCCAATTGCATATAAAATATCAGTTTATGTTCATTCATACACCGTTAAGGACTGACGTTGCGTTTTCGCAACATTTCAAATAACTGTTATCTACAATAATAAAAACAAAAAAATGTCCTTAACATTCGACGCCATTTCGTAAACTAACGTCTGTAGAAAATAAGAATTGCTTCATAATTTAACAGGACCTGTGCTGCCGTATGTGTGAGCAACTCAAAGTTAACAAATAAAATTTTGCATAAAAGACTCAATACAGTTATTAATTTCTCTAAAAATTTACAAACTGAAACAAACATCTATTTTTTTCCAAAAACACTGAAGCTTTTTCTACAACATACACAAAAAAATATTTTAAAACACTACTTACAAAATAATTTACAAATATTTAAATTAATATTGCGAAAACGCAACGTCAGTCTCTAATGGGTTAAATGGAAATATCAATCCATGGGAAAGTTCAGTGGATACTCAAACGAAATATATCTTACATGTAGCATACTATTAAAAAATCATATGTGGGCAGAATATAGTTTTTCCTTCAAATGCAATGAATTCACTTCTTTCACAGCTCAAAATTGATTTACTAGATCCACAATGTTTTTAATATTGAATTGTTTAATTGGCGCTTTTTAAAAACTATTATTATTATCACTAAAATTACCTGAATATATTAAAAAACGTTTACTGTGTCCCGCGTGAGACCAGGTTTTTTTAATCGCATATCAACGATCAAACATTGACCTCATATACATGCTGATTGACACACATATTTGAATTTTGGTCTTGTTTCGATGATCTGTTGTTGCTCAGCATGAATGTCTCCAACGGTCCGATTCTCCTGACATTTGAAGTCAGACTTTAACTTTTTGATAACGACTTCTACAACCGTCGTAATACGACTTTGTTAGCTGGCATGATGGATGGCCGGGTATTACACGCCTGTGTAATACCCGGCCATTCATTTTGCTGCTCTAAGTCCTCGGACGAGTCGGGTGGTCTGGGCTTTCGACGCCTGTGTAATAGTATCCCATACAGTACCCTGTGCAGAAGTGCACAGTAGTACCTTTTTTTCAAACTCTTTTTAAGAACATACATTACCCCTAGTAACATACATTACCACTAGTATTACACACACACAGGCGTTCCCGGTCGTCCACTTTGTTACTCAAGTCCTCTGGACGAGTCGGATGGCCTGGGGTTTCCACACACACAGGCGTGTAAAAGGGCGCGGTAACCCAGTGGTTAGCGCGCGGGAATTGCACTCGGTAGGCCCCGGTTCGATTTCCTCCGCTGCTAAAACTGCCGCCGTGTTCACACGGAGTACGATCACGTTAAACATGTGGGTCCTTAAGTCCTTCCGAGAGGTTTGTGGTAAGGGAAGGAGGGTATGGTCCCTCGGATGCCTCCCCCACTGGGTTCCGGTCTAAATTGGATGGCTCTTCCCGGCCGCCCAAACAGTTACCTTACATGTTTCTGGTAGGTTGAACGGTCTGGGTCTCAACAACAACAACAACAGTGGTGTATATAGCTCCGAACGGGAGTACCTGGAATAAGTAACTCATTTACCAAGTTGGATACGATCCCACTACAGTGATATTTAAAAGTAAAACATTACGCAATATTTATGACAATGTACAGAACATATAAAAAAGAGCTCTGCGATTGATTGCGATTACTCACTAGACTATGCAGTTCAAGAAAGTGCTCAACGGCTTATCTCTCATGTGGTTTCGAATGAAATATACATATCTATCTCTGCATAAAACTTCCTATACTATATATATACTTTAATTTCGGACCGCGCTGCACATGCATGTTACTTTAATTTATATCAATTTCCCTTTTCTATGTTATCAATTTTCTTTCAACATTGATATGTTATGCTGTTTACGTCCCTTTGCATATTCTACGAAATGCAATCACATTTTACTACCATTGAAGAGAGTTCCCTCGGGTTGTAGTGAACTATAAAATAAAATAATGAATCGTAAATATATACAAATGCATCTGCCCCAAGCGAAATAAACTTGCTGAGTTTGCAAATACTGCAAAATGCGGCGAAACAAGATTGGAAAATTTATTTTTCTGAGGTTAAATGCGTTATCGCAAACTTTATGACTAATATTTGATTTCAAAATGTTGTATTAAGTAAAAATCTTATCTATTTCGAAAGTTAAATAAACCCTATCAAATAAATGAAATGTGCTAAATTTGAAAAACAGTATTAAGTTCTTAAATTTAAATATCCACAGAATACTTTAATTTAATTACTTTTAAATCAAAATGCTGTTAACTGATTATATAGGTATTTTTGCTTACATGTAGGCATTAATGCCTATATTAGCATAAAGTTTTTAAATTAAAATATAAACAATATACTTGAATTTATTTATTTTTAAATAAAAATATTGTTAACTATCATGTATCCTACATGTAGCTTCATTAATGCCTACATGTAGGCACATTAATGCCTACATGCAGGTATTAATGCCTCTATAATGCATTTCATGTAGGTAGTAATAGCCTACATACAGCTACTGTAAAATGATGAAAAATTTAACTAAGAAAATAAGGCACAACGACACGCGTATCAATTATCTCTGAATACGAATTAATCTTTCGTTGAATATTTCCTGTTAGTCTTGTAGTTCCTAGACATGATATTAATTAATTCCGATAAAATTTGGAATTCCGATAAAATTTGGTATAGTTAACTGAAATTGCTAAGCAAAAGAACTCAAGAACTAGAAAAATTAATCGCAACTGTGTGTGTAACAATGATCTCGGATTACGAATATTTTTTCGAATACGATTACTCGGATTACGGATATTTTTTCAACTCTTAGCTCTTTAGTTTAATTAAGTAGTATTATAAATATATATCGTAGCTTCTGGGTATACATGTCCATGGAAAAAAACGTAAATACATGCAAATAAATATGCTCATATAGGGAAACGGCTTTCTTTTCCAATTGGATAAAAACAATGCAGTATTATAGGAAAATTTTATTATTAGCAATTTTATTATCACATCCTTATCCTACACTTGTTATCCCACGAACTGATTTCGTGGGTTGATAACCGTAGCAAATCCATGAAACGCAAGGGTCAGGCGTTGACAAACGTAGCCAAGCGTGGAGCTCCAGCATTCGTTGGCCCTCGATGAGCTAGCTCTTTTGTGCCGACGTCGGCTGTTACGCAGGCGTGATATATATATATACATACATATATTTATATACATATATATATATATATATATATATATATATATATACATATATATATATATATATATATATATATATATATATATATACATATATATATATATATATATATATATATATATATATATATATATATATATATATATATATATATATATATATATATATATATATACAGGGTGTCCAGTGCTATCGGTGCCCAATGGCTATTGTGTCAACCGCTAGTTACAGAGATATACTTCCAATTGCAAAGATATTTTAAATTTTAAAATCTATTATCGTAGAAACAGTTTAAATTAATAAATACATTTCTGAAAGAAATTCGAAATATAAATTTTTATACGTTCCCCCGGTCCTACCAAATTTATTTAAGAAAATCATCCTGATATAATTTCATGCAAAATAAAAAGAAAATCTTCCTTTTACGACCAAAATTCACTGAGTTATGAAGCATTAAACTGTATAACTTAAGTAGCTTTTCCACACATAAAGATGTTCCGTTTCAGACAACCAACCAATCAGGGACCGTATTGACCATTTCTCCAGGCAACCAACCAATCAGGGATTGTATTGACTATTTCTCAGCACAAAAAGTTCTCCAACTTTAAACAGCTATTAATCTGTCAATTTTGGTCGTAAAATGATGATTTTTTTTATTTTGCATAAAATTGTATGATGATGATTTTCCTAAATATAATTGGTAGGACCGGGTAACTGTATAAAAATTTATATTTCATATTTCTTTCAGAAATGCATTTATTGATTTAAACTGTTTCTAAGATAATAGATGTTAAAATTTAAAACATTTTTGCAATTGGAAGTATAGCTCTGTGACTAACGCTTGAAGAAATAGCCATTGGGCACCGATAGCACTGGACAACCTGTATATACCACACATTATATATTATATTTGTATTTAACTATTTCATTACACGTATTTAAATTATATGTATTTATATTAATTATATTCTTCAGCATTGGTATAAAGCTTTCAGCATAACTTCAAAGTTTCTGAGACCTAATCAAATTTTACTATCCACCAAAAGAGGTCCAAATGTCCAGCATGAAGCTATAAAACAGAATGCAATGAATCGTAAATATATATAAATGCATCTGTTTCAAGCTCGGCAATTCTGCTGAGTTTGCAAATGCAACAAAAAAGCGACGAAGAATGATGATTGGAGAATTTTATTTCTCAAGATTAACTGTATGATATCAAACTTCTAAACAGGTAGTGCGAAACTTCATTTTACTGTATTTCATAAAATCTTATCAATTTTGATTGTTGTAACAAATCGAGTAAGTGCATTAAAAATAAGCACGTTCATAAAAGGAGTATTAAAATTTGTGGTTTGTCGCAAGGCATTTGCGTTGAAACAGGGTGTACAAATATGAATAATAAATATTTATGAATTCAGTAAAGTTATGTAAGAGGGAAATCTAAATTTGGACGATTTCATAGAATATTATGGTAATGGCATAAACATTACTAGATCGTTTTTAAACGTGAAACGCGAATATTCAACCATGCGTCTGTCTCTCGGCCGATGCGTGATTCATTTTGTGGTGAAAACATGTAGCCCTCAAACACCAATGGAAAAGTATCACATTACACCCTTATACACCTAATTTTGTCCCCAAATCATCGATGATAAAAACCTTTGGGGTAAAAACCGCACCATCCATTTCTTAAACCATCATCTCTCAAATGGGCTTTCGGACTTATACATTTATCGTGTCTATATTTATTTTCATCGTCTGCTTATAATTGTGACCCACGTAGGTTTTTGCTTACTGCACTTCGACAGCGCTTCTTTAGAGCCCCCCTGTAATTCGCTAACGTGTCCGTTTGATTAAAAATCAGAGAGTACTAAAATACTTTCATTTAAGAAAAAATGCAATATAATTGCAACATCCGTGCTGTCAGTTCTTCCCTCCATACCAACATTCTTTGACAAACTGTTGCACTCAATATGTGCTACAAGGTGAAAATACATATAATAGAAATTACTCGCTCATAATATCCCCTCCCTAGGCTCGGTGATCCATAATGTAGCTAACTAAACCACACAATACATTGCGCTGTGTTATTAATTAATCGATATTTTGTGGCTACTATATTTTTAATATATAATCACAATAATGAAATAAATGAACATTCTAAATTTTACATGCTCAAATATAAAGCACATATATTAACCTCTAGGGGACCTTACAGCAAAAACAAGTTCATTATCCGAATGTTTGCACTTAGAGCCAAATAGTTTAATTATAAGTAGTTTAAATTTACCTATTGTTACACTCAATATATATATTATTACGCATTACACATATTTAAATAAAGTAGCAGAAATTACGATATCTCTCATTAGGCGATAACTGGGTTGGCCTGGACTGGATTGGCAAATATTATTTGGGAAAAGTTCAAATACTCAATTCAAATTGAATATTTGTGGCAGAAAATAGTTTTTAGTACTTCCTGTTTGTAGTAAATGGCGTGGTTGTCGAGTGGTCAAGGCAAGCGTTTCCGTAGCAATCGCTCGACCGCCACGTTGTGGGTTCGAGCCCCACGTAAGGCATGGATGTTTGTGTTGTGGGCGCAATGTTATCCGCCCCTTCTGGTGCGCCTGGGGCAACGTCAATGGACGGCTAAATGGTTCACACTCTGGCCGCTGTAATATAGGCGAATGACGAAGGTCAAAGTGCCTGGCCATTTGAAAAAAAAATGTTTGTAGTAAAGACTGGTCAGTGTAAAAGTCAATCTCAATTGTTGTCGGGTCATACTCTGATGATTCGAAAGGGGCAGGACTAAGTAGAGGATTTTTACCTATCAATGGCCGACTTCCCTGCTTTCCAAATGTACGGAACAGTTTCTGCGTTTCAACTGTGCTGTTGAAGATCAAGTCACGATACCAAATTTTAGAGCTGCAGTGTACCATGTCCTTGTATGCTAATTTGATAATAACAGGAACATGTAGAAGTACTGACTCGGGTACAAGATTCTTGTAAAGATCGATTTTGGTGAAAACAATGCAAGACAAGACAGTTGTCACGGCTATGTTATGATGCATAGGGTCAAAATATAAGAAGTGCAGGCATACCGCCAGTTTTTTTTTTCAGGCATACCTCCGGGGATGCTTAGTCCCCCCGCTCCCACCCCTGGTGACGAGTATTCGCCCCCTGGAGATATTTTATGTTAAACTAGTTTCAATTTATGTGACACATCATTTAGATATATTTATATATGTCTAAGAGAAAACTTTATCCCCCTGAAATTCCATTCGCCCCCCCCCCCCGGCAAAAAGTCCTGAAAGAAACACTGCACACCGCATATTTAGAGCTGCGCTGGTACAGATCTTTGGTCATGGAGATCGACATTAATAAATATTAGCCGTTTCCTTCTATCGGGCCTCTGACGACCACGACAGAAAAGCAAGGAAAATTATGGTCTTTTATATCAAAGTTAAAAGAGCATTCTGGTCTCTGTTGAGCAAAATTGAATCTGTCTCTGACGAAATGAAAATGAAGAAGTCTGTCCCTTCCTGGGCAAAAGTTGATGCTGTAAAAAATTTGAAAATTTTATATCGCCATTTTTGTACAGAGCGTAAATGAATAGAGTGCCATATTTTTTTGCCCATTCATTCATTCAGCCGCTAGTACGACATTCGGGAGTGATCATTTAATTTGTTCCATTGGTATTATGACAAACCAATTAGATGTGAGCGTGCATTTTCTCTTTCTTCTTATTCTCCATCTACCAGGAAGATTTTCTCTACGATCTGTAATTGCTTCAAATCACCTTCCAGTTTGGCAAGAATCATAATTTTCTAAATTTCTAGTTCCAATAGCGTCAATTTTCTATAACATTTTTTGTCGTATTTTATGCCTAATTTTTCACTTGCCTCATTTTCACTTTGGCTGAAGCACTATTCTCATCGTGTGTTTTGAATGAAGTGCCCTGATGTCAATGAAAATATAAAAGTGATGAGTGTTCCCGTCCCCTTGTTAGCAAGTATAGCACTTGCCTAGACTCCGAATTTAAGCTATGCAAATGCACCTCTTCTCGACACTGTGTGTAGCGGAGGTTGTTGTTGTTGTTGTTGTTATTGGTGACCTCCTGTTTCGGCGGAGCCAATTCAGGACCAGTGACGCAGAAGGGAGTAAAGTACGAAGAAAAAGACCAGAGAACAAAGTATATTACAAGAACGCATCACTGACGAAGGTCGGAGGGGGTGCAGCTTCACATTTAGACGAAGACCCAGAAGGAAGAAGGCGGAAGACTGACTTTATCCTCGAGAAACATCCATGCCTTATTCGGGATTCGAACCCGAGCCCACAAGACAGCAGCCAAAGACGCTATCCACTTCAACGCTTGGGCGGCGTGTAGCGGAGGTATAAGGTGGTATAGGATGGTATACGATGTGTGCACATAGGTGGCATAGGATATGTGCATAAAAATATGTTATTCTTCATAACAACATGTAAGCGCCGTAGCTCTAAAAGAAAGAAGATCTATCTCTATCTCGACAAGTGGTGAATACATTTAGACAAATAAATGTAGTTACTAATGCTCACATATTACAATAGTGCGATTCAATATAATTTGCATTAAAAATACTTAACATAAAACGGTAATAGATTTTTTAAAGAAAACAATAAATCCTAACAATTATATTCATGTACTTAATTAACAATAAATATTTATTTAAGTGAATAATCAGATTGACCGCAGAAATAAAGAAGAAATATTAAATAATTGATACTTTTGAGTTTCTAATAATGCAATTAAAAGATAAAATATTTTTATGCTATTTAGTTCCCGCAGTTAAATAAAATAATTTTCTATTTTCAACCATTAATTACATCAACGAAAATTCTAAAGAAGTTTATTTTTTATGCCATGAACTAATTATGAATAAATTAATTTACATTTTTAAGGGCTATTTGATATTAATTTTATAAGAAATTTTACTTTCAAAAGCGGGTTTCAATTGTTTATAAATTTAATAATTAGACATAATTATATTACTGAACATTTTCTTTATTTTAAATTTCATATAATTTAAAATTCTTATATTTTCTTAGATAAACGCAGAAAGTACCCTTTTTTAAATAAAATAATAACTTTGCCCTTAAGTTAAATTTTAAATAAAACTGTAAAATGAACATTATAATTTTTAGTGAGTTAACAGATTCACTGCCAGTGATGCCAACCGTTAATCAGCAGCATCCATATAAATTTATAGTTGCATTTAATTGTGAATCTGCATTAAACTCATAGATATTTTATTAGTCTAGTATGTGTTAAAAGTGCTAAAATAAAGAGAGGGTGCCATAGAAATCATAGAAAGAAAAATAACATCTTCAATCACAGTCTGTGTAATTGATGACAAATTTTGCACACGCTTGTAAATGTCAGTGAGAAACTGACTGTTTTGTTGAATTAAACTGTTGACTCTGATCAGAGTTAGCACATGTGCAAAAGGTGTCGGTAGCACATGCAAAGGTTAGTATTAGTTGTAAATGGAGTCACTGACTGTGAAAGTGTTAAACAAGAAGCGAATATATTCACACATGAAATATATTTGCTGAATTAAACGGTCTACCCACTCGATCGGAGTCATTAGCACATGTGCAATAAGTGTCAGTAGCACATGTGCAAGAAGTGTCGGTAGCACATGCGCAGGTTACTATTAGTTGTGATAGGAGTCACTGACTGTGAAAGTGTTAAACAAGTAGCGAATATATTCAGACCTACAAAATATATTTGCTGAGTAAAACAGTCGACCCACTCGATCGGAGTCATTAGCACATGTGCAATAAGTGTCGGTAGCCCATGCGCAGGTTACTATTAGTTGTGATTGGAGTCACTGACTGTGAAAATATTAAACAAGTAGCGAATATATTCAGACTTACTAAATATATTTGCTGAATTATACGGTCGACCCGCTCGATCGAAGTCATTAGCACATGGGCGATAAGTGTCGGTAGCACATGCGCAGGTTACTATTAGTTGAGATTGGAGTCACTGACTGTGAAAGTATTACACAAGTAGCGAATATATTCAGATTTAATAAATATATTTGCTGAATTAAACGGTCGAGCCGCTCGATCGTAGTCATTAGCACATGTGCAATAAGTGTCGGTAGCACATGCGCAGGTTACTATTAGTTGTGATTGGAGTCACTGACTGTGAAAGTGTTAAACAAGTAGCGCATATATTCAGACTTAAAATATATTTGCTGAATTAAACGGTCGACCCACTCGATCGGAGTCATTAGCACATGTGCAATAAGTGTCGGTAGCACATGTGCAATAAGTGTCGGTAGCACATGCGCAGGTTACTATTACTTGTGATTGGAGTCACTGACTGTGAAAGTGTTAAACAAGTAGCGCATATATTCAGACTTAAAATATATTTGCTGAACTAGCAGCATACCCGTTCTTCGTACGGAGTATAAAATATAAAGAAACTTATAATTCAGATTCATATGCAAATTATGTTAAAATATTAAATTTATTGCTCCTAAAGAGAAGTTTATGAATATCTGTTCTCATCATGCAAAATTATCGTCTCGGGCAGATCTGCAGAATAAAGCTTCCTGGCCCCTTTCGAAAGCAAATTTACAAAAAAAAAAAGGAATTGAATCAATATATGCAAAATGAAAGCATTAAAATTGTATAGGATCCGTACTACTTATATACGAGAATATTAGAAGATATAACCTGTATTAGTAGATTACATGTATAAATTGAAAATATCAATAAACCCGTAATTGATTCCAATATATGCCAGAATGAAAGCACTAAAATGATCTGGGAATATATATATATATAAATATATATATATATATATATATATATATATATATATATATATATATATATATATATATATATATATATATATATATACCCATACTACTTATATAGTCGCAGATTAGAAAATATGCCTGTATGTGAGTAGAAGATTACCCTTATTGCAATATGAGTCTAAAAAATCTTTGTCGAAATAAAACAGATGACATTATAAATTGAAAATTTCAATTATCCCCGTAATCCTTATACCAGAAGGTCGTAATTGATTTCAATATATGCCAATATATATCAAAATATATGCCTATATACCTGTACTACTTATATTCTCGTAGATTAGAAGATAACACTTGCATTTATAGAAGATTACTCGCACAACGTACAATATGTGTGTTTCAACAATTTTTGTCATAATAAAACAATGGTATAATAATTTGAAAATATCAATAATCCCTGAATAAATAATCCCCGAAAATATCAATAATAATAATGTGTAACCTGAAGACCGTAATCGATATTTTCCAGTTAAAAATGCAATGCCAATGAAATTTATTTTATATACATATCTTTATTATTCAAATTGGAAAAGATTTAATTAAAATCGTATGCCACATAACACATTGGATTTACATCCATTGCTAAGCGACATGATATCAGTTGCTTCAAATAAATTGATGGAAATCATATCGTCTGAATAATGCTATATCCATGAAAGGTTTGGAGATATTTTCTTCAATATAGCGATAACTTAAAAAATCGCCAAATTTATCGCCAAGTGGGACTGTAAAACTGATAGTCCCATTTTGCGACAAATTGACGAAACATCATCATAATATTATCCCCTAACAAAACACAATTAATTTCATTTATTAAGCGCAATTTTATAAATTTCATGACATTTTTATAGATTCACAAACATTTTTATCAACTTGGTGATATTTTAAAAATTCGATAAATGTGTTACTAAGTAGGATGGATAGACTGACCCACAAATGCTACCGAAACATCATTTCAGTACTGTCTTCTAAAAAAACGAATTTAATTTCATTGATTTGCGTCTTTTTTAGCAATTTGGCTATATTTCCGTCAATTTGGCAAAGTTTAAGAAAAGTTGCCAAGTTAGCGATATTCCGCCAAATTCCTAGCTCTGAAATTGCAAATCTGAAGAATAAAACATCCTGATCCCGTTTGTATATACTAAATGCAAACACTAAAATTGTATTAGAAGATATACCCTTTCTACCATTTTTCTGTTTCAACAATCGGATAAATGAGTTTATTGGTAAACACAATATGAGTTTATTAGCTAAACACAATATAAAAGCTTAAAAACTCTTTGTCAAATGAAAGTGATGTACGCAGTCCGTAATTAATATAATTAAAAGAAATATCAAACCTTTCATTTACAAAATATATTTATATATCTATTTATTTATTATTCAAATAGAAAAAAAACTAACAAATATTAAGAAACACATTTAATTTAATTGCGTTGCTGAGCAACATAATATAATGAAAAATCTTCCTCATAAACTCCGAAATAAAATAACCATTTTGATCTCTTCCCCATAAAATGCAAAAATAATAACCATTTTGATTTCTTTATACTTTCCATTGTTTAGTAAATGCTTGACCATGGAGTTAGATTTTCCATTAAAATTCATGTTTCAAACAATTCATGCTTTCAGATAGTGACTAATTAATGCAAAAATCCTGCACTAAGCTCAGAAATGAAGTTTTAATTCACGTTGACGTTTTAAACAAACGATTTTCATCCTTTCCGTTTGGATAAACCACGGAGTTAGAGAGTAGATCTCCTAGGATAAAGTTCCGTTTTTCATTAATATCTCGACAACCCCTGGTATTAGAAACTCGAAACTTGGGCAAAATTTATGGGGGGATATTTTAAGGCTACTCACAAAATTTCATTAAATTCGATTCAGCAGTTCTCTCGTGATGATGAGACAAACGAAATATTCGTTTTTCACTAATATCTCGAGAACCACTGGTTATGAAAACTCCAAACATGGACTAAATTTTAAATGGGGCTATTTCAAGGCAACTCACAAAATTTCATCAAATTCGGTTCTGCCGTTCTCCCGTGATGATGGGACAAACAGACAGACAGACAGATTTTCAATTTTATTTATATAGACTAGCAGCATACCCGTCCTTCGTACGGAGTATATAATATAAAAAAACTTATAATTCGCGATCATGTGCAAATTCTGATAAAATATTAAATTTATTGCTCATAAAGAGAAGTTTAGGAATATCTGTTCTCACTATGCAAAATTATCTTCACGGGCAAATCTGAAGAATAAAATATCCTGGCCCCTTTTGTAAACAAATTCACACACAAAAAAAAAAGAATTGAATCAATATATGCAACCACGTACTACTTATATTGTCGCAAATTAGAAAGTATACCAGTGTGTTAGTAGAAGCTTAAACATATTGTAATACTAGCAGCATACCCGTTCTTCGTACGGAGTATATAATATAAAGAAACTTGAAATTCATAATCATGCCCAAATTCTTACAGTATACTAAATGACATGTTTAATCAAAATATTCTGTTAAAATATTTAATATAATGCTCCTAAAAAGAAGTTTAAGAATCTCTGTTCTCGCTATATAAAATTATCTTCATGGACATATCTGAAGAATAAAACATCTTGGACCCCTTATGTAAGCAAATATAAAAAAAATATGGAATTGAATCAATATATGCAAAATAAAAGCGTTAAAATTGTATGGGACCCGTACTAATTATATACGCGAATATTAGACAATATAACCTGTATTAGTAGATTACATGTATAAATTGAAAATACCAATAAACCCGTAATCTTTAAATCTGAAGACAGTCATTTATTCCAATATATGTCAAAATTAAAGTACTAAAATTATATGGGAAGATATACACGTACTACTTATAATGTCCGATTATTAGTAGAAGATTACCCGTTTTGCAATATGAGTCACAAATGTTTTTTGGTAAAATACAACAGACGACGTAATAAATTGAATATATAATTAATCCCCTTAATCTTCATACCAGAAGACTGTACTTGATTCCAATATATATGCCAATATATGTCAAAATATATGCCAATATACCTGTACTACTTATATTCTCGTAGGTTAGAAGATATACCCGTGCATTCCTAGAAGATTACTCGTACAACGTACAATATGCGTGTGTCAGCAATTTTTGCCGCAATAAAACAATGGCGTAATAACTTAAAAATATCAATAATCCCTGAATCAATAATTCCGGAAAATATCAATAATAATAATGTTTAAACCTGAAGAGTATAATTGATATTATCCAGTCCAAAATGAAATGGCAATGAAATTTATTTTATATACATATCTTCATTATTCAAATCGGAAAGGATTTAATAAAAATCGTCTGCCGCATAAACACATTGGATTTAAATCCGTTGCTAAGCGACATGATATTATTTGCTTCAAATAAATTGGTAGAAAAAATATCGTCTAAATAGTTATATTTCTATGGAACATTTGGCGACAGTTTCGTCAAATTAGCGACATTTTAAAAAATCGCCAAATTTATCGCCAAATGGGACTGTAGAACTGACAGTTCCACTTTGCGACAAATTGACGAAATATCATCACAATACTATCCCCTAACAAAAAACAATTAATATCATTTATGTAGCGCAATTTTATCAATTTCAAGATATTTTTATTGGTTTGAAAACATTTTTATCGATTTGGTGACATTTTAAAAATTCGCTAAATGTATTACTAAGTAGGATGGTTGGTCTGACAGATAAATGCTAACCAAACATCATTTCAGTACTCTCTTCTAACAAAACAAAAAAAAATTTCATTGATATGTAGAAGACCCAAGCCACACGACCAACCCGAAGGTTTATGGCAGCTGTTTGTGTGTCGTTTATATCAATTTGGCGACATTTCCGTCAATTTGGCAAAGTTTAAGAAAAGTTGTCAAATTAGCGATAGCCCTCCAAATTCGTAGCTTTGAATTTGCAGATCTGAATGAAACATTCTTATCCCGTTTCAATATACTAAATGAAAACACTACAATTGTATTAGAAGATATACCCGCTCTACTCTTTTTCTGTTTCAACAATCGGCTATATGAATTTATTGGCTAAATACAATATATGAGTTTAGTAGCTAAATACGATATAAGCTTGAAAACTCTTTGCCAAAATAAATGAAATTGATGTACGCAGTCAGCAATTAATATAATTAAAAGAAAAATCAAACCGTCCATTCATAAGATATACTTTTATATCCATTTATCCATTTATTTATTATTTAAATCGAAAAAAAATAATAAAAACATTAACAAACACATTTAATTTTATTGCGATGCCGAGCAACATGATAAATCCTCCTAAAATGTTAAAATTTATTAACCACTAACAGCACACCCGTTATTCGTACGGAGTGTATAATTTAAAGAAACTTAAAGTTCGCAATCATGTGCAAATTCTGTTAAAATATTAAATTTATTGCTCCTAAAGAGAAGTTTAAGAATATATGTTCTCACTATGCAAAATTATCTTCACGATCAGATCTGAAGAATAAAACATACTGCCCCCTTTTGTAAGCAAATTTACAGAAGAAAAAATAGGAATTGAATGAATATATGCAACCCCGTACTAATTATATTGTCGCAGATCAGAAAATATGCCAATGTGTTAGTAGAAGATTACCCGTATTACAATATGCGTCTCAAAAATATTTGCCAAAATAAAAGAGATGACGTAATAAATTGAAAACATCAATAATATCCGTACTCTTTATACCAGAAGGTCGTAATTGATTCCAATATATGCCAATATATATCAAAACATATGTCAATATACCTGTACTACTTATATTCTCGTAGATTAAAATATATACACGTGTATTTGTAGAAGATTCGTACAACATACAATATATGAGTTTAAACAATTTTTGTCATAATAAAATAATTGCATAATAACTTGAAAATATCAATAATCCTTGAATCAATAATCCCCGAAAATATAAATAATAATAATTTTTAAACCTGAAGACCGTAATTGATATTATCCACTCAAAAATGCTATAAGAAAAATCAAATCGTTCTTTTCTAATATATATTTTTATATCCATTTATTTATTATTCAAATCGAAAAAATAATTATTAAAATTAACAGACAGATTTAATTTAATTGCGTTTCTGAGTAACATGATATAAGATAGAATCTTATAACATGTTAAATATGTCATGTCTTATAACATAAACTGCGAAATTAAATAACGATTTTGATTTCTCTATACTTCTCATTGTTCCGTAAAAGCTTGTTTTAAATAAACCATGAACCATGGAGATAGATTTCCCCTTTAAATCATGTTTCAAACAATTCATGTTTTCAGAAAGTGACTAATTAACGCAAAAAATCTCCCATCAAACTCAGAGATTAAATTTTAATTCACTTTCAAACGATTTTCAAGCTTTTCGTTTGGATAAACCACGGAGTTAGGGAGTAGAACTCCTAGGAAAAAAGTTCCGTTTTTCATTAATATCTCGACAACCCCAGGTCTTAGAAACTCGAAACTTGGACAAAATTTATGGGGGCATATTTCAAGGCTATTCACCAAATTTCATTAAATTCGGTTCAGCCGTTTTTCCGTGATGATGAGACAAACGAAAATTTCGTTTTTTACTAATATCTCGAGAACCACTGGTCGTAGAAACTCAAAACACGGATATAATTTTAAGTGGGGATATTTCTGGGCTACCCACAAAATTTCATCAAATTCGGTTTAGCCGTTCTCCCGTGATGGTGTGACAAACAGACAGACAGACAGACAGACAGACAGACAGATTTTCATTTTTATTTATATAGATGAGTCTTAAAAATATTTACCAAAATAAAAAATATGACGTAATAAATTGAAAGTATCAAAAATCCCCGTAATCTTAATACCAGAAGGTCGTAATTCATTCCAATATCTGCCAATATATATAAAAATTTTGCCAATATACCTGTACTACTTATATTCTCGTAGATTAGAAGATATACCCGTGCATTTGTAGAAGATTACTTGTACAACGTACTATATATGAGTTTCAACAATTTTCATCATAATGAAACAATGGCATAATAATTTGAAAATATCAATAATTCCTGAATCAACTGTGTTGGGTTATACTTTTGGATATTTAACAATTTTAGGTATTTTGTTTTTAGTTTAAATGTGTTCAGGGGTCTTATTTACATAGCCATTCTCTTTTAGTTATTCATCTTCCAATTGTTTAGGTTTTTGATATTCTTCTGTTCCAAATATGTTCTATTCCATAGGTTTTGTTTTAAAAACGGCGAAAGTTCGTTCTTTTTAGGTTTTAGCAATTTAAATTTATTTAAATTGGCTAATTTGTGATTTCATTTATTGCCCTTTTTATTCCCTTTAATTTGATTCCAAATTTATTGCTCGCGGTTAAAAATTGGTTAATTCATCGCAATTTTACAGTTTTATTCTATTATCAGCTTTTTAAATATTTCAGAATCGTCCATATTTAAATTGTTGCCGAATTCGTATATTTCCAACTCGTCTCACTTCATTTCTTTTTAATTTTCGTCTGCTTTGAAATTCCATTTCTCTTCTTTAAAGTTTCGAGTTTTTAATTGGTTGATCGTAATATTAAAATCGTCTGTCATTAATTATTTTATCGTTCATCGATAATTTTGTTTACAATCTGTGGCAGCGATGTTTCGCAGTATATAAGCAAATCGCGCACTTTTTCGATCTCTCTTTTACGCTCTTTTTCACTTTTCTTCTGCTTATGGATTAGAACAAGGGGATGTAAGCTATTAAGCTGTCCTGTGCCGTTAGGCACACATTCTGTGGAATGTCTTTTTTCGCGACTTTTAAGTTTGTTCGTGTTTAATTTACGATGTCCAGCCCACGATTCTTGTTTCCTGCTATGACTTAAGTGCGTACTCTTAACGCTGCATATAAAATAAAATGTTTATCCCGGCTAATTAAACGTCTGATCTGTTATGAAGTTGTAGCGTCTTCAATCTGTTTTTCCCGCCGTGGAGGCGAGGTTTATTCTAAACAGTTGGGAGCATCCGAAATTATTGTGTCTACAAGCTCTCGCCTGCCATGTGGATTTGAGAAGTGCTCTGACGCCAATTAGGCGGTTGTTTATCGTTGTCAGTGTGCATTCTTTAAATGACGTATTGAGTCGGCATTTCCATATGATATTACTGGACTATATGCTCGGCGTTTAGTACTGATGAGTAAAGAAGTGTCCATTGTTTCCGATGAAGAAATCGTTGATTGAGGTTTGGTGCTGATCGAATTTTCGACGTTGAGGAGCTTGCTGTCGTGTGAACGGTCCTTCTTTTGGACAGGAATGGATGCTTTTCCTCGTGATTAAGCGATTGGACTTTTGCCTTTCCATCTTCGTCTCATCTGTTGGGATCTGATGCATCCAGCATGTTCCATGACGGCTCTACATCCGGGTGATATCTTTTAAATGCTGATTTTTATTTGTTTCTGTCGGTTTAGACTATTTATTTTAAAGTTTAATTATGTTAGTAGAATAAGACCCCTTTAGACTTATATATTTTAGGTCACCTGAACCTGAGGTTAAGTTTAACTTTTGTTCTAAATTTCCCTTTTGGCTAACTGATATTCTTTTATCCCAAATTTTAGTTTAGATAAATAATTGAATAAGTTTAATATTGTTAACTTTAAAATTTAATATTCTAACGTTTTTTTTTCTACCACTATACGACCGGCCATTCCATTCTATTTATTTATTTAAGTTGTTTATTGGATTTGTTAGTTAATGAGATTTAAAATATTTTGAAAATTATTTTAAAAGTGAAGTTTAAATTTTAATAAACGTTAGATTTTGAAAACCTAAATTCTGTGTTCTCTCTCTCTTTTACATTTAATGTTTTTATTTTTAGGAAAGTGTCAATTCTTATATTTTACAAGAGTACATATTTGTACACGTAGGGAAACTGGTCAATAGGTCCACTTTCAGTTTATTTAAGAATTCAGTTATATTTCTAGAACGTTTTCAGGTTAGAGGAACTTTAGAACTTTTTCAGAGTGTATTTCAGTGTTTTCAGATTTATGTTAGAGGAACATTACAAATTTCAGATATTTTTGAGTGTTTTCAGAAGAATGATTTTTAGGCTTTTAGGTTCTGAGAACTTAGAATATTTTGAATGATAGAATGTATGTTTTTAGTATATCATAAAATGCACTTATCCCCCCCCCAACAATTGGCGCCGTTTGACCATTCTAGGGGCTTATTCATGCTAACTGTAATATATGTTCTTAATAATTTTTGTTCTTAAAAATGAAATTTCCGTAAACTGATTCCATACTTGTTTATTCTAAAAGTAATTACTATTGAGATTTTGATAAGATTTTAAACTGAGGTTGGATATTTTAGAATGTTCTTAAACTAAATTAGAGTAATTTACTTTAATATTTTGATTAAAATTGAAATTTTAGGATTAATTTAAATATTTTCATTTAGAATTTTTTTGAGGAAACTTAAGAATTTTTGAGTTTGACTTTTTCATTTAGAATTTTTATTCAAGCATTCCTTAATTTAAGTTAATTTGATTTGAATTTTATTATTTGAAGTAGTGTAAAATTGCATTTAATTCATAAATTTAAGAGATTATAGGCATGCGAGAACGCACCTTTGTAGTATTTACATTTTTTGTTCTAATCCCATCTCATTAACAATTTTTTTTATTTTGTTGTTCCTGTAACCCACGCTCCCAGCAACTTAAAATTGTTTTGATGAAATAGAATGAAATTAATTGAGTAAATTTAATGAGAATATTTTTTTTATTAAGTTAAATTGTATAGAATTAAAGCAGTAGTTTTTCGACTTAGAATTTTGTATGTTCTGATTTGGAATTGAGATTTAATTGCTCACTGATGTGTGAATGTAGATGATGAAATGCTGGTGATTTATTGAAAAATTGGGTAATGCAGGTGTTTTTTACACTCCAATATGAGTGTGACATAAATGTCAACTTGAGTTATCTTGTTCTTCATATTGATCATGTGTTTGGTTTTCACACTCAAATAGAGTGGTGATAAAATCAGTTTGTTTGTTCTTAATTCTAAATCTGATATTTTTAATACTGTCTTTAAAAATTTTTTGGTCGTTAAAGTGGATAAATTTATTTTATTTATAGGAGAATTAAATTTTTTTTAAGTGGAATATTTTAAATTGTGCAATGCAATTTGAGTTCTTTTGGCTTTAAAATTAAATGGGGATTTATAATTTGATTTTCCCTTTGGTATTTTGTTTAAAGAAATTATGATACACTTGGCTGTTAGTGAATTTAAATGTACTACTTATACTTGATGGATATTTTTTTTTTGTGCTATTTTTTTGGGGTTCAAAAAAGATTCACAACCTTTGAGAGGACTCACAACCCTCGGCCCCTTGTCTTAATTTTTTTTGATTTTTATGAGAATTTTTTGAGATTTCCAGAGTTGCAGTTATGATATTTGAGTTTATTGTTGTTGAGAGTGCAAGATGTTGCACAATAATTAGTAGAATCGCGTTTATTGATATTGGTGTAAAATGATGCATAAGGTCATTTTAATGTATATTTGTATTTTGAACGATCTAATTTGCCAAGTAATCAGTTTATAGTATAATTTGTAAACAAGTCGGTTAAATTTGTGTTCAGTTCCAAATTGTTAGGGAATTGAGTTTGTTATTTTGGGGTAAATATTCCACAATTTTTTTTGTTTGTAACTTGAGCCAACTTTGATATTATTATTTAAATTGAAAATTATGCTTCGAATAATTGTTTTCTTTGTAGAGGAGGAGATTCATGATGAATTTGTTGATTTGTATTTATTGGTTGTTATGTTGAAGGTACCATTTCAAAATTTATTGTTTAGATTATTGGAATTCTTTGGCTGGTCCAAAGTTTTCGTTAAAATTTATGTTTATTCATGACAGCTAATGATATAGAGATCTGTTTATTATTTTTCTACTGCTTCTCTTTGATGACGTATTTGTTGGAGCATTTTAAAATGCATTGATGAACTTTTCATAATATAGAGTTACAATGAAGTTGAAGTATTTAATATTGAATCTATATGTATGTTTAAGAGTTTAGACGAAATGTTGAGAAATATGATAATTGTTATTATGAAAGTGTTTAGTGAAGTGATTATTTGATTATTGATTTATTTATAAGGAATTTGATTTTTTTATGATTTTTATGGCTCATGTTACAGATGTAGTTGAGATTTTGATTTTTTTTTCTCTCCTTCGTTTCGCGGAATTTTGTCATGTGTTAGCTAAAATTTTTCATTTTTCAAATGAAAAATTTTTTTGGGACGTTCGAAGGAGTTGTTGGGTTATACTTTTGGATATTTAACAATTTTAGGTATTTTGTTTTTAGTTTAAATGTGTTCAGGGGTCTTATTTACATAGCCATTCTCTTTTAGTTATTCATCTTCCAATTGTTTAGGTTTTTGATATTCTTCTGTTCCAAATATGTTCTATTCCATAGGTTTTGTTTTAAAAACGGCGAAAGTTCGTTCTTTTTAGGTTTTAGCAATTTAAATTTATTTAAATTGGCTAATTTGTGATTTCATTTATTGCCCTTTTTATTCCCTTTAATTTGATTCCAAATTTATTGCTCGCGGTTAAAAATTGGTTAATTCATCGCAATTTTACAGTTTTATTCTATTATCAGCTTTTTAAATATTTCAGAATCGTCCATATTTAAATTGTTGCCGAATTCGTATATTTCCAACTCGTCTCACTTCATTTCTTTTTAATTTTCGTCTGCTTTGAAATTCCATTTCTCTTCTTTAAAGTTTCGAGTTTTTAATTGGTTGATCGTAATATTAAAATCGTCTGTCATTAATTATTTTATCGTTCATCGATAATTTTGTTTACAATCTGTGGCAGCGATGTTTCGCAGTATATAAGCAAATCGCGCACTTTTTCGATCTCTCTTTTACGCTCTTTTTCACTTTTCTTCTGCTTATGGATTAGAACAAGGGGATGTAAGCTATTAAGCTGTCCTGTGCCGTTAGGCACACATTCTGTGGAATGTCTTTTTTCGCGACTTTTAAGTTTGTTCGTGTTTAATTTACGATGTCCAGCCCACGATTCTTGTTTCCTGCTATGACTTAAGTGCGTACTCTTAACGCTGCATATAAAATAAAATGTTTATCCCGGCTAATTAAACGTCTGATCTGTTATGAAGTTGTAGCGTCTTCAATCTGTTTTTCCCGCCGTGGAGGCGAGGTTTATTCTAAACAGTTGGGAGCATCCGAAATTATTGTGTCTACAAGCTCTCGCCTGCCATGTGGATTTGAGAAGTGCTCTGACGCCAATTAGGCGGTTGTTTATCGTTGTCAGTGTGCATTCTTTAAATGACGTATTGAGTCGGCATTTCCATATGATATTACTGGACTATATGCTCGGCGTTTAGTACTGATGAGTAAAGAAGTGTCCATTGTTTCCGATGAAGAAATCGTTGATTGAGGTTTGGTGCTGATCGAATTTTCGACGTTGAGGAGCTTGCTGTCGTGTGAACGGTCCTTCTTTTGGACAGGAATGGATGCTTTTCCTCGTGATTAAGCGATTGGACTTTTGCCTTTCCATCTTCGTCTCATCTGTTGGGATCTGATGCATCCAGCATGTTCCATGACGGCTCTACATCCGGGTGATATCTTTTAAATGCTGATTTTTATTTGTTTCTGTCGGTTTAGACTATTTATTTTAAAGTTTA
Source organism: Amaurobius ferox (assembly GCA_951213105.1). Taxonomy (NCBI): domain Eukaryota; kingdom Metazoa; phylum Arthropoda; class Arachnida; order Araneae; family Amaurobiidae; genus Amaurobius; species Amaurobius ferox. The sequence continues at coordinate 40,562,639 of OX578143.1, forward strand.
ATTGTGTTAGTAGAATAAGACCCCTTTAGACTTATATATTTTAGGTCACCTGAACCTGAGGTTAAGTTTAACTTTTGTTCTAAATTTCCCTTTTGGCTAACTGATATTCTTTTATCCCAAATTTTAGTTTAGATAAATAATTGAATAAGTTTAATATTGTTAACTTTAAAATTTAATATTCTAACGTTTTTTTTCTACCACTATACGACCGGCCATTCCATTCTATTTATTTATTTAAGTTGTTTATTGGATTTGTTAGTTAATGAGATTTAAAATATTTTGAAAATTATTTTAAAAGTGAAGTTTAAATTTTAATAAACGTTAGATTTTGAAAACCTAAATTCTGTGTTCTCTCTCTCTTTTACATTTAATGTTTTTATTTTTAGGAAAGTGTCAATTCTTATATTTTACAAGAGTACATATTTGTACACGTAGGGAAACTGGTCAATAGGTCCACTTTCAGTTTATTTAAGAATTCAGTTATATTTCTAGAACGTTTTCAGGTTAGAGGAACTTTAGAACTTTTTCAGAGTGTATTTCAGTGTTTTCAGATTTATGTTAGAGGAACATTACAAATTTCAGATATTTTTGAGTGTTTTCAGAAGAATGATTTTTAGGCTTTTAGGTTCTGAGAACTTAGAATATTTTGAAAGAATGTTATGTTTTAGAATATCATTAAATGCAAGTTTTACTACCGAACAATTAAATACATCTTTTCTACCGAACAACTGTCCCCGAAATATCAATAATAATGATGTTTAAACCTGAAGACCGTAATTGATATTATCCAGTCAAAAATGCAATGTCAATGAAATTTATTTTATATACATATTTTTATTAGATTTAATAAAAATCGTATGACACATAACACATTGAATCCGTTGCTAAGCGACATGATATCATCTGCTTCAAATAAATTGATGGAAATCATGTCGTCTGAATAATGTGATCTCCATGGAAGGTTTGGCGACATTTTCGTCTCCATGATATTTTTATGGATTTACAAATATTTTTATTAATTTAGTGATATTAAAAAAATTAGTTAAATGCGTTACTAAGTAGGATGGATGGACTGACCGACAAATGCTACAGAAACATCATTTACAGTACTCTATTCTAAAAAAACAAATTTAATTTCATTGATTTGGGTCATTTTTATCAATTTAGAGATATTTCCTCTAATTTGGTAAAGTTTAAGAAACGTTACCAAGTTATTTAGAGATATTCCGCTAAATTCGTAGCTCTAAATTTGCAGATCTGAAGAATAAAATATCCATATCCAGTCTGTATATATACTAAATGAAAACACTAAAATTGTATTAGAAGATACATACATCCGTTCTACTCTTTTTCTGCTTCAACAATCGGCTAAATGAATTTATTGGGTAAACACAATATATGAGTTTATTAGCTAAACACAATATATGAGCTCGAAACCTCTTTGCTAAAATAAATAAAAGTAATGTAAACAGTCCGCAATGTATATAATTAAAAGAACAATGAAACCGTTCATTTATAAAATATATTTTTACATCCATTTATTTATTATACAAATAGAAAAAATAATAATAATCATTAACAAACACATTTAATTCCATTCCTTTGCCGAGCAACATGATATAAGATAGAATCTTCCTCATAAAATGCGAAATTAAATAACCATTTTAATTTCTTAATACTTCTAATCGTTGAGTAAAAGCTTGTGAAATACATGGAGGTTAATACATGTAAAAACATGGAGGTAGATTTTTCCATTTAAATTCATGTTTCAAACAATTCATGCTTTCAGATAGTGACTATTTAATGCAAAAATCCTGCATCAAACTCAAAAATAAAGTTTTAATTCCCTTTGACGCTTTAAACAAACGATTTTTATCCTTTCCGTTTGGATAAACCACGGAGTTGAAGAGTAGAACTCCTATAAAAAAAGTTCTTTTTTCATTAATATCTCGACAACCCCTGGACTTAGAAACTTGAAACTTGGGCAAAATTTATGGATGGCTATTTCAAGGCCACCCACAAAATTTCATTAAATTCGGTTCAGCCGTTCTCTCGTGAAGATGAGACAAACGAAAGTTTCGTTTTTTACTAATATCTCGAGAACCACTGGTCGTAGAAATTTCAACCATAGACTAAATTTTAAGTGAGGCTATTTCTAGGCTACTCACAAAATTTCATCAAATTCGGTTCAGTCGTTCTCCCGTGATGGGGGGACAAACAGACAGACAGACAGATTTTCAATTTTATTTATATAGATTAAACGGTCGACCCACTCGATAGGAGTCCTTAGCACATGTGCAATAAGTGTCGGTAGCACATGTGCAATAAGTGTCGGTAGCACATGCGCAGGCTACTATTAGTTGTGATTGGAGTCACTGACTGTGAAAGTGTTAAACATGTAGCGAATATATTCAGACATGCAAAATATATTTGCTGAATTAAACGGTCGACCCGCTCGATCAGAGTCATAAGCACATGTGCAATAAGTGTCGGTAGCACATGTGCAATATGTCCCTGTAGCACATGTGCAATAAGTGTCGGTAGCACATGCGCAGGTTACTATTAGTTCTAATTGGAGTCACTGATTGTGAAAGTGTTAAACAAGTAGCGAATATATTCAGACCTACAAAATATATTTGCTGATTTAAACGGTCGACCCGCTCTATCGGAGTCATTAGCACATGTGCAATAAGTGTCGGTAGCACATGTGCAATAAGTGTCGGTAGCAAATATGCAATAAGAGTCGGTAGCACATGCGCAGGTTACTATTAGTTGAGATTGGAGTCACTGACTGTGAAATTATTAAACAAGTAGCGAATATATTCAGACTTACTAAATATATTTGCTGAATTAAACGGTCGATCCGCTCGATCAGAGTCATTAGCACATCTGCAATAAGTGTCGGTAGCACATGCTCAGGTTACTATTAGTTGAGATTGGAGTCACTGACTGTGAAAGTATTAAACAAGTAGCGAATATATTCAGACTTTCTAAATATATTTGCTGAATTAAACGGTCGATCCGCTCGATCGGAGTCATTAGCACATGTGCAATAAGTGTCGGTAGCACATGCGGAGGTTACTATTAGTTGTGATTGGAGTCACTGACTGTGAAAGTATTAAACAAGTAGCGAATATATTCAGACTTACTAAATATATTTGCTGAATTGTACGGTCGACCCGCTCGATCGGAGTCATTAGCACATGTGCAATAAGTGTCGGTAGCACATGCTCAGGTTACTATTAGTTGAGATTGGAGTCACTGACTGTGAATGTATCAAACAAGTAGCGAATATATTCAGACTTACTAACTATATTTGCTGAATTAAACGATCGATCCGCTCGATCGGAGTCATTAGCACATGTGCAATAAGTGTCGGTAGCGCATGCGCAGGTTACTATTAGTTGTGATTGGAGTCACTGACTGTGAAAGTATTAAACTAGTAGCGAATATATTCAGACTTACTAAATATATTTGCTGAATTAAACGGTCGACCCGCTCGATCGGAGTCATTAGCACATGTGCAATAAGTGTCGGTAGCACATGCGCAGGTTACTATTAGTTGTGATTGAAGTCACTGACTGTGAAAGTATTAAACAAGTAGCGAATATATTCAGACTTACTAAATATATTTGCTGAATTAAGCGGTCGACCCACTTGATCGGAGTCATTAGCACATGTGCAATAAGTGTCGGTAGCACATGAGTAATAAGTGTCGGTAGCACATGCGCAGGCTACTATTAGTTGTGATTGGAGTCACTGACTGTGAAAGTATTAAACAAGTAGCGAATATATTCAGACTTACTAAATATATTTGCTGAGTTATACGGACGACCCGCTCCTTCGGAGTCATTAGCACATGTGCAATAAGTTTCGGTAGCACATGCGTAGGTTACTATTAGTTGTGATTGGAGTCACTGACTGTGAAAGTGTTAAACAAGTAGCGAATATATTCAGACTTAAAATATATTTGCTGTATAAAACAGTCGACCCACTCGATCGGAGTCATTAGCACATGTGCAATAAGTGTCGGTAGCACATGTGCAATAAGTGTCGGTAGCAAATGTGCAATAAGTGTCTGTAGCACATGCTCAGGTTACTATTAGTTGTGATTGGAGTCACTGACTGTGAAAGTATTAAACTAATAGCGAATATATTCAGACTTACTAAATATATTTGCTGAATTAAACGGTCGACCCGTTCGATCGGAGTCATTAGCACATGTGCAATAAGTGTCGGTAGAACATGTGCAATAAGTGTCGGTAGCAAATGTGCAATAAGAGTCGGTAGCACATGCGCAGGTTACTATTAGTTGTGATTGGAGTCACTGACTATGAAAGTGTTAAACAAGTAGCGAATATATTCAGGTTTAAAATATATTTGTAGTATAAAACCGTCGACCGGATCGGTGTCATTAGCACATGCGCAAAATTATCGGTAGCACATGTGCATGGAGTACTAGTTGTGATTGGATTCACTGACTGTGAAACTATTAAACAAGTAGCGAATATATTCTGATATAAAATATATTTGTTGAATTAAACAATTGACCCGGAGTCATTAGCACATGAGCAAAAAGTGTAGGTATCACATGCGGAGGTACTATTACTTGTGATTGGAGTCACTGGACTGTGAAAGTGTTAAACAAGTAGCGACTATAGCCAGATTTAAAATATATTTGCTGAATTAAACAGTCGGCCCGTTCGGAGTTGTTATGTGCAAAAATTGTCGGTAGCACATGCACAGGTTAGTACTAGTTGTGATTGGAGTTGCTGACTGTGAAAGTGTTAAATACGTAGCGAATATATGCAGATTTAAAATGTCTGAATTTTTGAGCAGAGAAACATTTCGAAACCATTTAAGTGCGATATGGTGTTATATAAAAATATACTATATTTTTACATTGGTCAATGTTAAATTAATTCTTCTATTTATTTGACTTGTTTGGAAATGTAATGTTTCAGTAATTGCTATTATTTCTCTAATTTAGTATAACGAAATGACTTTATTAGAATTTTAATGTGTTTTAAAGATTGAATATAAATGAATAGATTGTACCCATTCATATTCTATAAAATCTGATGTGGTCAACACATGACTTTCCTTATATAATGTAATGAATTTACTACTTTAACAGCAAAAGCAATAGGTTATTCTTATAGTAGATACTTATATTCTTTCCAAGATATCGAATTATCGTCAATTGGTCGTCATTTCCATTGGTTTAGCCTCATTTTTATCTATTTAGCGAGATTTTCGTTAATTTAGCAACATTTAAACAAGTCGCAAAGTTGGCGACATTCCACCAAATTCGTCGCCAAAATCCCGCCAAGCGTTATGGACGCAGAAAAAAGCTATCCTTACAGAGTACATACCTGCGGGCCCAGCTAACCTAAAAAGGTTTATAGCTATAAGTGGGCACCGAGGCGCAACCACTTCATCTCCATTCCAGCAAAGCCGCAACCTCGGTCGCGAAACAGGCAGAATCATTCACCGGGCAGGGACCGAAGGTCCCCGCCGAGCCCGACTCCGGTCACCGGCCAGACCTGGGCTCAGGGCATAAATAGCCACAGTCCCGTGATCCAGCCACCTGGAAGAGTCCGGGGACTGCCTCGTCACTTCCGCAATTGCATCCGTGAGTCATCAGCAGCGAGGTTGATTACCCCCGGATTAATTTGCCCCCCAGTTTGGAGGATCAAGGCTACAGAGCCAACATCCGAAACCACCATCTTGGGTGGCCCGCCCCGGGGGGGGGGCTATCCTTACAGCAGATAAATGAATGTTGGCGTTCGAATTCAAAAGCATTACTCAAAGTAAATTTTCCTGAATGGAACAAGCTAGAGAGAGATCCACAAGAATGATGTCACCCAATTTATCGCATGATATTACATATGAAAAGTGAACATATTTCTCAATAGGTAATACTTTTTTTTATTTTATACGATTTTTTTGATAATTTTTTTAAAATGTGCAATATCTCAAGAACAGTTCATGCCAGCGTTCTAAAATTTGTGTCAATCGTTTTCTAATGAAAAATTTCATCAGAAATGTCTATTTGCGTAACTTAATTAAACGTTTTGATTTTTTAATGATTTTTTCAAAATTTCACTCGGAAATTTAGGAGGGTTTTGGACATTCGATTAAGTATAAAAACAATAGACTTCCAGTATTCACGGATTGTGATTTCAGTACAAAATTTCGTTCGAATCGGTCTCTTCGTTCGTCAGTTATCGTCTCCACAGACTCACTGACACACATAATTTCACACACACAAACACACTCACACACACACACACACACACACACACACACACACACACACGCACACATACTTTCACACAGGCATTACCTCAAAAATGTTCGATTCGTGATCAGGGATGTTTGAAACGTCCTCGCCCTTCGAAAACTCGAATTCGAATTTTCGACTCCGTCACAATACTTTCCTTACACATTATTGTATATAAGGTAAGTAAAAAGTAGTTTTACAATTTATATTGGTTATTTATTCCTAAATGGTTAATGAAAATTTATAAGAATTTCTTCCGTTTTGATTTAAGATTTTGGCTTTATCTTGAAATATTATTTGCAGATCTGATGTAATAGAGTCAGTTAAAATAACGTGATAATTTTGTAACATGTATTGAACAGAAAATCTTGAACACAAATGTACGGTACTTGCATTATCGTTAATCGTCATCGCATTCAAAAATTACAAATTTTAAGCATTGCGCACAAATATATACATACACACATACATACATACAGAATATTTTAAACATGCATTATATATACATACATACAACATATATATATATATATATATATATATATATATATATATATATATATACATTTAGAATATTTTGATTAACAAAGTCATTTAGAATGCAAGAGGAATATACGCATAATGGTGAATGTTAAGTTTCTTTATATTATATTTTCCGTACGAAGAATGGGCATACTACTAGTATATATATATATATATATACTAATTTCATATTTATAATTATCAACTCTGAGTATCGATTACATCAAAGATATCTTTTCCAATTATGGAGGCTAATAATACTGGACAAAAAATTATCATAATTATTTATTAATTGTAAAATTAAATAAACATGAAAAATGACAAAATAAACTAATTCGCTAAAATATGTAACTTTAGTTTGATACTGCGATTTAAGCCACCTTATAATGATGATAGTGGCACTCTCGTTCATTCATTCCATTTATGAATCACTTGAATAGTAAGATTTTTCATCTGTGCTTCATGTTCATATTCTGTTCTCCTTCTGGGTAATTGTCCTGTCTCGTACACTTAACGCAATGGACGGGTTCTAGGGAAGATCACTGTAACCATCTGTTAGTCTACTTCCCATGATATATTTCTGTTATTCTACTTCCCATGATATATTTCTGTTATTCTGCTTCCAATGATATAATTCCTCTCGTTTGCTTCTCGACTTTTTTTATCTCACTTACACGTGTACGAGAGTTAATGCTGCATGGAACACGGTAATTCTTGATTTCCTATTTTTATTTTCTTCAATTCTTCCTCTTTTGGTGTCTGTAGCCTGAGTATTGGCATTTATAGTAACTTACTATAGCCAAATCTGAAACATGCATTCGTTTGGGTTAATTAGAATTAGGTGGTCAGACCTGAAGATGAATTTAATTCTGGTTAATTTCCGATTTTGCGTCGGTGCTGTTTATTTTTTATAAGCATAGTGGACTTGGTTTGACTGCCTGGGTGATTTTTATATTTCATGATGACTTGGAATTGATTATTATTATTACATTTTTCAAATATGTTTTCTAATACGTATTAATAATGTAAGGAGTTGTGCTAGATAAGCGAAATTCGGGATGCGCGTTTTTGCATATATGAAAAATGACGGCTATTCAAACTTCGCGCTAGACGAATAAGAGTGGCGCTAGTAGCGCGCTATGGTCATACAAATCATGTTTGCTTTAAATACGCGATGTAAACTTCGTGAGCTTTATTTATCTTCCAGATTGGGCTCTGGAGCTAGGTTTGAGTCAAGAATGCCTTTAAGGAGACGAAGTAGGCAGTATCATCAGCTTAGTGAGTTTGAACGAGGCCGTATAATAGGGCTACAGGAAGGGGGACTTTCTTTCCGCGATATGGCAGAAAGACTTGGCAGGGATGTATCCACTGTACATTATTGTTGGCAGCAGTGGTCACGGGAAGGCCCTGTCTCAAGAAGACCTGGGTTCGGCCGCACACGGGGCACTACTGAGAGGGAAGATCGCCGTATTCGCTACATGGCTGTGGCGGATCGTACTGCACCTGCAGCAGCAATTAGAGCTTCTGTGACATCGCAGAGTGACACAGCGAACTATAAGAACTCGATTACTTGAGGGACAGCTCCGAGCCAGACGGTCTGTAGCGTTTATGCCACTAACTCCGAATCACTACTATCTGCGACGTGAGTGGTGTCAAGCTAGAGTTCATTGGAGGGCTGAGTGGAGATCTGTTGTATTATCAGATGAGAGTCGCTTCTGTCTTGGTGCCAGTGATGGTCGTATATTAGTAAGAAGGAGGTCAGATGAGCGTTTGGAACCAAACTGTCTGCGGCGTAGACACACGGGACCTACACCAGTCTGGGGAGCCATTTCCGATGACAGCAGGAGCACTCTCGTCGTTATCCCAAGTACATTGACAGCAAATTTGTATATCAGACTGGTGATTGAACTGGTTGTGCTGCCATTCATGAGCAGTATTCAAGAGGATGTTTTCCAACAGGATAACGCTCGTCCTCAAACCGCTGATGTCACCCAACGTTCTTTACAGAGGGTCAACATGTTGCCTTGGCATGCGAGATCACCAGATTTTTCTCTCATCGAGCACGTATGGGACATTAGTGAAAGACAAATCCAGCTTCAGCCACAACCAGCATTACCCGTTGCTGATTTGGCTGACCAAGTGCAACAGGCAAGGAAATTCATCCCACAAAATGACATACGTCACCTGTACGATACAATGCATGCACGTTTGCATGCGTGCATTCAAAATCGAGGCGACTACAGAGGTTATTAATGTACCACCATTTCACATTTGAAATGGCTCTTCTGGCGCACATTTAACCTGTGACCTTGAAACGCTAATCAAATAAATATGTAACAATTGCTTTGCCTAAATTTCATTCCTCTAAACTAATTCTCTAAACATCCTCTAAACTCGTACGATTTTCAGCGTCATTGTCTTTTGAGTTTATATAATTTTGTGGAGTGTGTTTGCAGCAATAAATGCATATTCTTCACAATAAGATATATAGTACTTAATGAATTTTGATAGATCTTTTGAAGTTGCTTCTTATAATTTTTGAATTATACACACACACATACATACACACACACACACATATATATATATATATATATATATATATATATATAAATATACAGGGCTAGCAAGAAATAAGTTTCCCACTTCAGATGGCTCTAGAATGTGTTCTATTGGTCCAAATGAGATAAAATTTGAAATACAGATAAATCAAATGATTCGCTTGACATTTATTAAATCAAAAATTTTAGTACAAACATCCGTCGATAGGTGGCGCTGTAATACATATAACAACATTTAATAGGCTTTATAAATGTTGAATAATATTAAAAACATAGAATTAAAACTGCTCAATATTTCCACCTTCATATTCAACAATGTTCTCTAATCGCAGAACTATATTTTCCACTGCTGACTAGAGTAAGTCTGCCGGAATATCAAGAACGTGGCGCCTAATGCTGTCCTTCAGATCTGGCACAGATGCTAACCTTTTACGGTAAATATTGTCCTTGAGGAAATCCCACAACCAAAAGTCGCAGGAGGGTGATATCTGGCGAACGTAGGGGCCATGCTGTTGGAAAATGCCGGCTGAACACCCGTTTAGCTGTGAAATGCTGTGTTAGCAATTGCTTTACACTACGCTCAATGTGAGGAGGTGCGCCATCCTGCATGAAAATGATGTCCTGAAGGCATCCAGGCTGTTGATGTTGTGAGATTACAAAATCCCTCAACATATCACGATACTGTAGTCCTGTGACGCAACAGGTTTTGATTCCAGTTGCAGTTACCCCTTCAAAAAAATACGGTTCAATGATATAGGTTACCGTAAAACCACACTATACTGTCAGTTTTTCAGGATGCAAGGGTTGTTCCTGGATAGCGTGAGGGTTTTCCGATGCCCAAATTAGCCAATTGTGGGTGTTAACTTACCAATTGAGGCAAAAGTGGGTTTTGTCAGTCCACAGGATGTTCCATGACCAACTGACGTCAACCACCATTCGAGCAAGGAACTGAAGTGCAAAAGTTTTACGAACCTCTGAGTCTCCGTCCAGCAATAGGTGCACAGGCTTGATTTTGTAGGGATAAAAACTCAAAATCTGCCGTAAGATTTTTCGTACAGTGGAATATGGCACATCCAATACACAGGAAACAACTGACACACTCACACTACCATGCGGCGAATGACTGCTGGCTTCAACGACAGTTGGTAGCCACATTTTCAACGCTAAAAGACTGGATTGGCTTTCGTCCTCTACCTAGAAAAATGTCAAGTTGCCTAGTTGTTTCAAATTTCTTTATCATCTTATGTAGGGCACATGGAGACATTGGACCTCTTCGTAGTATCTGCTTCATACGACAGAATTTTTTTACAGCTGCAATGGAGTTCTGCTGGTTCTGGTAGCACATTTTCACCATTAGCCCTTTTTCTTGCAAAGTTACATGATGTGATGAGAAGTAACTAATTCTCGTGCAGAATCCGCCTTCTTTTTATCCAAAGAATAATGCAACTAGGCATGCGCTGTAAAGCAAATAATGTTTCACATTTTCAATATATATGCAAATAAATACCATCTGTGTTATAGCGCCATCTATAGTTGAATATTGATACTAAAATTTTTGATTTAATAAATGTCAAGCGCATTATTTGAATTATCAGTATTTCAAATTTTATCTCATTTGGACCACTAGAAGGCATTCTAGAGCCCTCTGAAGTGGGAAACTTATTTCTTGTTAACCCTGTATATATATATATATATATATATATATATATATATATATATATATATGCACACATACATATATGCATACATACATACATACATACACACACACATATGTGTATATTGACAGAGGGGAAACCGAGGAAGGATTAGAAACATGAAATTAGCCAGTGATCAATAAGTATAGCGTTGTGTGAGCAAAAGTTCCAATGACAAATGGTCTCACCGAACATTACACAAATGTTACCCAGGATTTCTGCCCCTAGCCTACAAGATGCAGGCTGGACAGTCACGCAAGTAAGCGTAATGAAAATTACGTTGTGTTAAAGTTTGGGGAAGCATGACACATAATGAAATTAAACAAGAATATTTATTGTAGTTAAGAAGACAAAAAGTATTTGGCTATTTGCCAAGCATTTCAATAACAACAATAATCAGCTCAGTTTCAATTATATTCATTAAAGGAAATACCGTTCAAATATTTATCATAACAATAATATTCAGATAATGAGTATGCTTATATATTTATAATATCTCATATCAACCAAATCTTAAAAATTATCTTTATGTAGACAATTTATTATTCCACTTTTAATGATTATGTTAGTTCCCTTTTCGTCTGGTTCAAATTTAAATACCTTCACCTATCCGAACTTCAATTAGGAAATTTAGCCCAACCGATAAGCGTCACGATATTACACCTTTCAGAGAAAGCACAACGGAAATTTCAGGAATTCCACGGGATCATCTGGATCAACCGTCATTGAGTAGCTTTTTCCTTTATTTAAAATTTTAAGGGAAAGATCTCCAGAAAAATGAAAAGGAAGATTTAGTAGTTATTCGGGGAATATGATCTCGGACATCTTTCAGGACTACAGATTCATCTAGAATCAAAACTAATCCTTAACAAAGGCATAAGCTCAATTGCTTTGTTCGGCATACACTGGAGCTCGGTCGCAGGGTCCTTCCAAAAAGGGTTCCAGGAGCGAAGAGAGAGCGTCTCCTCCGAACTTTGATATTATACCTTCGCGAAAACTCCTCTCATTGGCCAATTCAAGGCACAAATTCAACAGTTCTCTTCGGCTATCATCGACGTCACACTCCGAAGGCGCAAACGAGGCAAAGACAAATTAACAAGAAAATTAAATTATATGCGCTTCTCCGTTCCAAATGAAGACACTGCATGCATTTTTATGCTGACGGGTTCGAAATTATAAAATGGCTACGAAAATAGAATTTTTAGCCATTAGATCCAAAATGTCGACACGACAATATACAGGGTGTCCCAAAAACATTGGCCTCGACTTTCAATCCTTAAATATTGATCTTAGACATATATAATAAATTACAAAGTTGCTTAAAAATGGTACAAAATTTTATGAAATCGAATAAAATTTTCAAGGAAATTAAATTTGAAGAAATACAAAACGATCCCTAAAATAAAAATCCATAGGCGTTAAATCAGGCTAGGGGAAAATTTGACTGGCCCATGCAAACCAATCCATGTGTCTGGAAACTCGTTATTTAACCAGTGTTTTACAACTGTAGTATGGTGAGCAGGAGATCCGTCCTGTTAAACCATACATGTGGAAGTACTGATGGGACAGTTCATCCATAAGATCAGGAATAATCGCATTCAGAATCTAATTTACATATCTGTCACCCGTCAAGGTACCATCACACAGTATGGATCCAAGCAAACGGTTTCTGAAAATACTACACCGTACATTCACAAGAAATTGCTTCTGATGAAGAATATTACATACCACGAATGGATTTTTGTCAGACCAGAAGTTCTCATTTTGAAGATTTATGCATGCATCTCGTTTAAAACAGCATTCATCAGTCCAAATACGACGTTGATAATTTGTAGGCTCCTGTCCTGGTACACCATGGATGTTAAACGGATGACATTTATTCCTTCTCAGTATTCTCCACGCTGTTGCACGTGGTACGATCATTTCTGAAGCAGCGGCACGAACACTACTATGTGGATAACTGTAAAAGTAGGCCAAAATATCAATTTTTACAGCAGTTGAGGCTGGGCCTACCCAGGTCCCTTACACGATATACGCTTCTTCTTTCACGTACTCGGTGCACCAATCGGGAAATAAATCTTTCAGAAGTAAGTCGAGAATTGGGAAAATTAAGTTGATATTCCCGTGCAGTTTCGTTAGCATTGCGATTGCATAAACTGTACAGCATAAGCATTTCAAAAAGTTCTTCGTTACTGTATTGTGACGTACTATCGGTAAAGGCTAACTACACTCGCAAAATGTAGCAGAAATGTGAAATACTTAAGGGTCGCTCAGACTGCCGGACTGCGCGCGCTACGCTTGTGTAAGCCATTCGATTGATCACTGGCAGAGCAAAAACAACTTTCTCATGTGATGATGCGTTTGTTGCTTTTGTGTGATGCACCGATCAGTGGCAGATATTTGCATATGCATACATTTCTAAGCTGTTTTAATGATTTTGATTGTGTCATTTCCATGTTTTATTTTGTAATTAATCATGTAAAATTTTAAGGTATTTTTCAGGAAGCATATTTTTGAAAAATTGAAATTAAATCTAAAGGTAAGAGTCTGAGCGACCCTTAAGAGGCAGATATTATTTGCCTATGATCCATTTCTGCTTTGAGTCATTTGCACTCTTGCTGTAAACATTTACATTTTAATTTGTGATTAATCACTCACCAACTTTGTTTAAACATATCTTTGGGACTTTTTACGATAAAATGCGGATATTTTGTACATCTTATTAGTGTACACATTTTACTCATTGGAAATATTTTGTACGGATACCGTATAAAAATTCAATCCCCAGAAAAATTCAATCCCAGAAAATATATATATACATCCTGTTGGTTAATGTATATGTTACTTAAAATGATAAATCCAGTGATTTAGCGTTAACACCAATCATTTTGTTAACTTTGATAAATTGGTTTCAGACATTGCGAATTAATCGCATTTACAGGTGAATACGCATATTCGCCAGTTCGTACTGGTAAATATGATATACCGTACTTAATTTATTAAATTTACCAGGCATAATGGCCAATCTAGGATGGTAAATTTGGAAAATAATGGAGTTTTTTTAAAAAAATTAGACAGAGAAAGCATCCGTACAGGCAAACTTTCTTATGACGTGAATCTAGGGTTTCCATGTGCTGAAGGGGTTACTCGATTTGGCGAGTAATCGCCAATTTCGCGATATTTAGCGACTTTCCGAAGGTTTGAGAAAAACGTTGAAATAACGAATATTCTGCGAGATATGCGATATTTCTAGAAGTTTTGTTAGAATCTGTAAACGCAGTCATCATTCAGTTAGAGAGAAGTGGACGTGATATGAACTACATTGATCTGTGACATACGTCAGTGTTTTGATAAAATTATAAATATATTTTTTAAAATTAGTCGTCCGAACTTGCTGATTTACTGTATCTATCAGTTGCTCATTGATCTTGTAAGATAGTTATAGAGCTGTTTTATTGTATATTGTTTCTGTGTACTCTGTGTTTATGAACAAACGTGTTAGTTATCCAGAAATTTGGATTTATTCCTATAATTGAGCTTATAAGCACGTTTCCAGAGGGTACATCGTAACAAATTTGTGTCAGGCTTGGGGCTTCTAGAAACTTAACAATCGTATGTGGTAGTGACTAGAAAAGCAATGGAAGAATAGAATTTGTTACAACGTATCCTTGGAATAGTGTGTGTACGCAAATCCACTCCAACTGAATGATGATTCTCTATAGAGACGTCTAGAAATCTCTCATTTCTCGTAGAATATTCGATATTTTGAGATATTTCTCGAACCTACAAAAAGTCACTAAATATCGCCAAATTGGAGATAAATCTCCGAACTTGGAAACCCCTCCGAACTTGAGTACATGGAATCCCTAGATTCAAGTCATGAGAAAGGTTAACTGTTGGTGTTTTCTTCGTCTGATTTTTAAAAGAGACTCCTTTGAGGAGGTATTTTATACGTTTCGAACAAAATTCAAGAATATTTATCAAACTTACCAAATTTATATGGGACATTTACGTAACCGCTGGTAAAAGTGAGAAATTCTGGCATATTTATAAAATTTACCAATTTCGTATGGGAATTATGCAAATTCGCAGGTAAAAGTGATAAAATTTAGTGAAATTTATCAAACTTATCAAGATGATTGGTGATTATGCATAATAACTGGCGATAATACATAATCTCCGACAGTATATATATTTACCGTAACATATATATTGCTGAATAAATAACAGTGCATATCCTGTTAATAATAAAGTGAAACATTTATATTTCTTAAGCAATAGGATTATTGTAAGTGTATACCTAATAAATATTTTTTATTCAAAAAATTAAATTTCATTTTACTAGTTATAAAAAGCTTGAAATACATCGCGTTTTTTATCTTATTATATTCTGAATCTTATATCCTATCATAAAACATCAATTTGGAATTTTTGACTAACGACAAAATCTCGGATTGTAAGCGAGTTTTTATTGGCTGCAGTAAATCACGAGGTATTATAAATTTTCTCTGCAGAAAGGTCTCAAAACCCAGTTATAGACTCCCCAGGAGATCATAACTCATCCTCTTCCGGATATAATTTATTTCGTTCGTTAACATTTTTATCTTATTATATTTTCTAGACTATCTGAAGTATGTACTACACTCAATCATAAATAAGATAGTCTTACATAAATGCGAAATGAAACATGGCTGAATATGTTTAAAAATTCGTATGTATTCAAATCATGATTTTTTCTAACAAATTCGATATCGCTGGGAAAAACGGCAAATGTGATTTAATTACTAAATATTGTAAAATTTGGTCTATTAAATTTTCAGCTAGAGTGGGTACAGGTAATTTTTGCTGGCCATCCTGCAAAGAAAAGGAAGGTCCCGAAAGGCACCATAATCTAATCAGCACCAGGGTCATTCACAATGGACCTACCAAATTTTATGAAATTTGGTTAATTAGTTTTTCAGTTAAGAGTGGATACAAAATCTAAACATGCAGACACACACACAGACGTTACCCTAAAAATAGTTTTTCCATGTTCTAGAAGTCCCAAAACGTGTAGTTCCGTCGAAAACTCGAGTTACGAAATTACAGGGAAAGTAAAAAAAAATATATTTAAAGAAATCAATACCAGAGGTTAATTTAGCGCTGAAGAGCGTAAAACGAACGATGAATATGTGATATATAATAAAGTAAGTTCTAGAGAAATGGCGGAATAATTTAATTGTGAAAATTATCAAAATTGATATTTCTTCTGGTAAATCCTCTAGCAAGTTGCTATGGACTTACCATAGCTACATTTCCTAAATGCATAGTGTAATGAATAGGGAAAGTATTCTGACAGGGTCGAGAATTTGAATTAGAGTTTTAGACCGAAAGGCATGTTTCGAGCATCCCTGAATGCGAATCGAGTATTTTAAAGGTGATTCCTGAGTGTGCTAATGTGTGTGTGTTTGTGTTAGTCTGTGTGTATGCATGTTAGTGTATATGCATGTTGGTGTGTGTGTCAGTTTGTCTATGGGTGTGATACATAACGAACGTATGGAGCATTTTGAACAAAATTTGGTACATATATCACAATTTACTGGAACACATATGGTTTTAAACGGATACTCCCAAATTGTCGAATGGACTTAAAAAAAAAAGCTTTAAAAAACCACAGCCTTCAATACAGTTATATAAATGATCATTTAATATGTAATTTTTTATCGAAAATAATAATCGTAATTTTTTATCGATGACATAAACTTAAAACGCTAGCATGGACCCTGTTAAAGATATTGAACGTTTTCAAACAAATTTATAAAAAAATGCATAAAATTAAAAAAGAATGAACGACGGTAAAATATTATCACTTTTCATATGGAATATTATGCTACATATTTGTTAACATCATTCTCATGGATCTAGTTCGTTCTTTTCACGATAGAAAATACTTTGTGTAATAGTTTTGTATTTTGGCGTCTCACAATTCGCCAATAGTCATTTATTTATATATTAGAAAAGTCATTTTCTTCGTCTGTCAACAATCCTTCTCCATACATTGGCAAACTGTTTCGCCAATAAATAATTTGACGAAATATCATCACATTTGTAAAAATGTCTCTAAATTAACGAGAATGAACAATGATAATTGATGAATTAATTTATAAAATATTTTAACACATGGACTATATTGCTTTTTGCTGATGCTATCAATAATGATAATTGTCAAGTTAAAGTTGTATAAAACATAAGTCAATTGGGTACATCGATGTTGTTGTACATACTGTTATCCGTAAAAGCTTCAAATTTAAACCATAGATTTTATACATCATTTTTTTACTATGATAGAAGTAAATGCATTGCAGTATACAGTGGAAGTCATGTACTGCTCACATCAGATTGTTTTACTGTGTAATTTAATGCTCAAAATGTACCCAATCAAGTTTAAAGTAAAAATTACATTGAACAATGGAACTTACAATTGCTGGTCCTTGTTACAATCACTTTGTTTAGCTTAAACTTATATCTTCTATCCAAGGAGAAAGAAAATCGTGTGTTATTGCTGCCATATCCCCTATTGCTGCCAAGTCGTCCAATGTTAGAATTTTGCCCTTAATGTCACAAAATCTATTTTTTATAAACTTTTGTAGTGGTAATTGAGTGACAGTATTTGGTTGGTCGGATTGGTTCAAAATAAAATATATTCTCGAATAAAATTTGACCTTATCGAAAACTTTTTTTATCTCAAACATGTGTTAATAATCTATGTAACATAAACTACACAGTAACATAATCTAGTAACATAAACTACACAGCAAGTGCAAACATCATCCCTCCCCCCACAAGTTTCTAATTATGTTAAGTATTTGCCAATCATTTATTCAACGATAATTTTTGCTATATTTTAAACTTAAACATGTTTATATACCTATCTTTGGTATGCATACACAGATATTAATTTGTATAATCAATGAATTAAACCATGTCGCAAAATGTTAACTCTTAGGTACCTGGGGAGTTTGGAAAACTCAAACATAAATAGATCAATATAAAAAAAATTTATTAAAAGGCTGACTCTATAATTTTTTGGGGGGTGGGAATGTAGTATCGAAATCTGTGACGTATATTTCTGTTTTAAAATGCTCTTTTCATGTCATGTAAATGTAGAATTCCTCAGCCGATTTTCGAAGGAAATAGGTCAATCTGAGAAGTGTTCGCGTCTTTGAACGGCGCGCCAGCTGAAAGAGAAAATCCGTTGAGTGTTTAATTTTGTCTTGTTGATTTTTTCCACTGTTCTGCATGGACTAGTGCTAATGTATATGTGTGTTGTGACGTCAGAATTGAAAGTAAGTGTAGAGAGACGCTACTTTGAGAAGACAGAGCTTACAATGGGGCTTAAATCGGTCGGAGGTATTAAAAGTTACTCCATAGTTTTTTTAGAATAATGCAACTGTTTTAAATTTAAAGAAAAGTTTTATAATGCTCTCCAGTTGTTTTACGACCGACAGTGCCCCCTCCGAACCGCACTTTTAAATGGGAGATCATAATTTGTTCTGGCTATTTGTCTAGCAGAATTTACAGTATAAATTAAAGCCAGCTAAATATTAAATTACATGTTTCAATCTCCCTTGGTATATAATATTGTAGGAAATATTATTAAAATAGAATAATTTGCAAATTTAAAAGGGTCTCAAGCTTGCTATTTTGGTTTAAGTATTTTGTTAAAGACTAACTCAGGATTAAAAGGAGTTAGAATTGTCATCGAGCAAAAGATGTTGAGTGATCTATAATAACTGCATATATGTGTGTCATAATGTTAATTAAAGAATATTCATTTAATTTCAAGAAAATAGAGTCTTCATTTCACGAGTTGTTTTACTTGCCATTTATTAGTTCCGTGCCATTGGGGAGTATTTCGCTCCTCATCAGGGAGACGGATTCGATACTGGGTGTTATGTGTACTTCCACTACATTTATGATCACGAGGCAAGAATGAGATATACATGTTTTATGAAATCAATTAACTTTACTTTAGTTTTATACATGTGTATGTGAATGGCACAAAAACGCCTTCACAGGAAGGCGAGGATTTAAGTGGAGTTTCAATTTTTCACATAAAAATGTCATAAAAATGTTTAAAAATCTCATTACGAACACAAAACTAATGATTACACTTCTTAGAGAATCTAATTAAAACCTTAAAGTGCTTTACAATTTACATGCATTTAATAAATTTTAATAATTAGACATTTTATTGATAAGTCTTATTTTTATTTAACAATGTTTCCAAAAACACATTTTATTTTCCTTACATACATAGTACAATATGTAAGGAAAGTATTGTGACGAGGTTGAAAATTCTAATGCGATTTTTATTGTCCTAATAAAATATACATCTTAATTAAACTGTGAAAGAAGCAAATTCATTCTATTATATAGGGGAGGTTGTGTTATGCCTACATCATTTTTTTATGATATTGAAAGAAAATAGCTTCCAACAATGAGAGAGCCATGTTTTTCACCAGCACAAAACCGTAAAATATATTTTGTCTATTTTTAGCAATTTCAACATTATAAATTGTTCTGCGTATCTGGGATTTCTGAATTTACATTTTTCTGAAATCATTATTACATATTCCGGAGATTGATGCAGTTCCTGCGTCTCGATATCTCTGGAGAACGAACCGAACATGAATATTTTAATTACAATACCTTTCTGTACATCAATATTAAATTTCTTTTATATCCAGCTTATCCGTACACGCTGAAATGTGTAGTTTATTCTCTTCCGCCCATTGGTTATTCTTCGGAAGTGTTTGTTGGATTTCTTCAACATTTGTTATAGCAACTATCAGTCACCGGTGTCAATTGGTGTATTTTTTCGTCTGAATGCATAGAATAAGTAACAAGAAATATCAATCATGCTTAAAGCATTGATTATGAAACACTTTCCAACTTCAATGCAATTTTATTTAAAAAAGTCTAAAATGCAATACATTCCTCGGTAATATTTGAAAATCTATCACAATACTACATTAATTTATTATAATTGAAAACTTAAACCTTCATTGAAAAAAATGAACGTCATTCAAATGACGGCATTGGAATATAAATTGCCTGGTTTAAATATCTCTAAAATGCGATATATTCCACGGTAATATTTTTAAAACTATCAAAATACTACGATAATTTATTATATTTGAAAACAACTGAAATTAATTCAAATGACGCCATAGAAAAAATAACACACCTGGATCTCTCTATAAAAACAGCATTTCATTCATACTTTCTCCCATTTATTTCATTCATCACAATACTATAATAATTTATTTTATTGAAAAATTAAGGCCATGGAGCTACAAGTAATTAAACTCTGTGCTTAAAACTTCATCGAAAAAAATCGTCCTTCTCTTTGTAAAATCAATGAATATTTCATTCATATCAGCCATTCAGACTCCATGGGCTAAATTATTTTGTGTTAAAGAAATACAGCAATTCTAATACAACTCATTCTACATATTTTGCTGTTTACATTTTACATAGGTGAAAAATAGGCTTCGTTGTAGAAATAATCAAATTTGGATGAGCATTTAAACTCAAATTTATTGTATTTGCGTTGTTTCAGTATGTAGATGCACAGAATTTAAGCAAAAATAAAGTGGCTTTATGACATTCAATATGAATTAAAAAGAACTTAAAAAAATCACGATTTTGAAACAGGATGGATGCCATATATCATTTTGAAGTGGGTATTATATTTTACCCCGATTTAGGCCGAAACTTTCACAGATTCCTAAGCGACTTAAAATATTATCCCAGAATTTCCAACTTGACACCATCGGAATAAATTCGCTTTCAAACAAATTTCGAAGTCCATACGATGAATAGACAAATTTTAAAGAACTTTTAAATAATATATACTTTTCTTGCATTTTAAACCTTTCATTTAAAACTTTTATATTACGATGTATTAAAATTGACGCGCCTATCCAACGTTCACTTTTTGCAGGAGCTGCTAAAAATATCACAGACCAATCCAAAAAATAAATTTCATAAACCCATCCATTGATTGATTATAAATGTTTTATTCGACGTATGTCTTTGATTTTTGAGCGAATCTAGTAAGGTTTGGACTTCACTGAAAGTCTAAACGTACGGGAAATTGAACCAGACTAATTTTGTATGGGGGAGTTGATATAGCACGATAGGGGCATGTAATTGATCCTTGTTATGGGATTGAGAGGTCATGAATCTAGAACGCTTTAAGAAGTGGCGTCATCTGCTTAGAGATTTATTTGGATTGCAAGCTGTAACTAAAAATGGAAATACTGATGTGCCCAGCGCTTGGACAAGGGCGTATTACGTATCCCAGCAGCAACTTAAGATGTGATTATGTGATTATATATGGCGTTTATGTGCTCGCGAGTGTTTTGTAATTTAAGCGTGCGCTCGCGCAGGAGGCTACTAAGCTTTTCAAAGAATATTTAATTAATCTCTACATTAAATCCCGAGCAACGCTTATCATAATTTTAATATCAAATAAAGATATCGCGCAGAAGGCGACTAAGCTTTTCAAAGAATATTTAATTAATCTCTACATTAAATCCCGGGCAACGCTTATCATAATTTAATATCAAATAAATATATACATGTTTAAGTATATACAGTATAAGTATATACTCTGGATATTAACTTACAATCGCCTACATATTCGTCAAAAGAAATTATCTTTTCCCCAAAAAAGTCTTTATTTGCCAATTATTATTTTGACGTTCAATTTGAAACATGTGTTTTGATTTATAAATTATCAAATTCCACAGTTCAACTGTTCAACTGTTAAGAAGACAACATTTAGCCAAATCTTTTATTCAACCTCCAAATTGAAACTTCCACCCCAAAATGCAACCATGGCGACCGGCAGCACGACACCTGACAGACATTACTCTTTGTAAGGAGAGTCATGTCCTGCCCAAATATTATTTTATATTTCAATAAGAAATTATTCCAAATTTATATTGTACGCGAATTATGTTGTTATATTAATCATCTAGTCATTGTATGCATAATGGGCATATGAAGACAAAAACTTAAGCCCATCATAGCGTCCATGGTGTATTTAAGTTAGTTTTGTCGAAAGGATAGATAAAGTCATCCATATCAGATTTTTTAACGTAGAAAATCTCAAAATATTTTCTTTCAAATAAGCGAATCTTCATTGGCTGCAGTAAATCATGCTGCACAATAGCCTTTCTCTGCAAGAATGACTCAAGCCTCCAGTTATTGGCTTCCAAGCAGACCATATATCATATTTCTCGGGGTATAATTTATTTTGTTCTTTCACATATTTACTTTTCATTTTCTTTATATTTCCTGAGATTGCCGAAGTCTTTATTACTATTTTCCTACATGCATATTATAATGTATATAGTATAATGTATATTGTGATGGGGTCGAAGATTCGAATCGGATTTTTCAACAGAAGAGCGCGTTTTAAGCCTCCCTGAAATTGCAAAATCTCTTCAGATGTAATGTATGCGTGTGTGAATGTTCGTGTGCATGTATGCTAGTGTGTTTATGCATGTTAGTGTGTGTATGTGTTATATGTGTACATGTGTGTTCGTGGGTCTGTGGAATCGATATCTTACGAACGGAGAATCGATATCTTAATAACGGAGAATCGATATCTTACGAATCTGTATCTTACGAATGGAACGTTTCGAAAAAAATATTGTTGCGATTATTACGTTCCCTGTGGATACCTCCCGCACTGGGTTCCGGTCTAAATTGGGTGGCACTTCCCGGCCATCCAAATAGTTATCTTACACCTTTCTGGTACGTCGGATGGTCTGGCTCTCAACAACAACAACACAATGGAACCATATTGTTGCCAAATACGATCAAATGTTCGGTAGACGCCAATATTTTAAAATGATATTTTTAAAAAAATCATTAAAATATCAAAATCTTCATTGATGTTAAAAACATTATGATCTCCTATGTAATATTTGTTTAGAAAATGAATTTTGTGAGTTGGGTACTAGCATGGGTCTTCTTGAGATATCGGCCCTTTTTCTGATAAATTTGTCAAAAAATACATAAAATTTAAATAGTAGTAAATATCGCCATATGTGTTCACTTTACATATTCTGTATTATGCGAAATATTTGTTAAAATCGTTCCCGTGTATCGAGTTATTCACTGGATAATTTACTTTTAGTAAAATTTTTATACTTAAACAAGAAGGAATTCGCCAGTAAACATTAATCTTACGGATAGTTATTAAATCCAAATTGGATTTCAATGAGCATTTTATAAGTCTTTCTTTTAGGGCTAATAAGTCTCCAAAAACGCGAAATTTCAATGTACATGTTGTTCATTCAATGTCAGCAACACAGTGGCATGGTTTTATTTATATAAACGCTGATATGATAAAATACGTAGGATGATTAAATGCTTTCTATTTTGTTCAGCGGATGATAGCGAGTTTTTAACTCTCGAATTAGATTTGCGTGAAATATAAGATAATTTGGTACTTCGGAATAATTCTGCATATTGCCATCAATAGAAGTATCAAATGTCAATGTACAATTCAAAACTTTGAGTACTGTGTCATATATCTTGTACAATATCATTTTACAGTGAAAGAAGTGAATCCATTGCATAATATAAAATGTGCTATTCAAACTATTCTGTAATATGTAATATATTCATTAGACAATTCATAAATATTATCAATAATGAGCGGGATCATAACGTAAAATACAGTGCAAATCAAAATAATTAGCGCACATGCGTTTCGTATATAACCTGGATTCTCTTCTTCAGTGTAGCTTTTCAGACTAATGAAATAATTTAATATAGTTTAAAAGTTTGTAGAGTTCACTTCGATAATAATAGCTTGTAATTCTGTTGTAGTAGCTCAACGGTAGAGCCGCCGCCTTTCCAGTATGAAGATCCGTGGTTCGATTACCGGTTTAGACAGAAAGATTCTTTAAAAGTTATAGTCCTGTTTAGTTTTTTTGAAACATCCTGTTTATAATATATACTAATATCATATAGAAACTCAGATAAAAATATGAAAACATTGTAGTTGAAATAAAATATATTGTGATTTATATGCGTCTATACTCTATACCATTCAAATAATGTTTATCGGAATCCGTTTTAATATGTGGTTCCTTTTATATAAACTATATAAAACCAGTTCTCATACGATCAATAGTACTAAAACTCTATCAAATCGAAATATTTTAAAGCTGCTTTGCTTGCATTGCTTTATGTTCTAAATTGATGTCAATTTCGTTTCAATACCTTGCTATTACTATTTTATCTTCTTGTAAGTGAAGTTCCCATGAACAGTGTCTATTACCACATTTCACTTCAAATGCACTTTGGCTTTCTTTCTTATTGCAAAGAATAACTGTCATGTTTTCTTATTAAAAAGATATTAATAAAACTGTATACACGTATTTGCTTTCTCATATAGTTATAGCGAAAGTAATGTTTTCAAAAAAATTTTCAATTTCGATATTTTGATGCCAATATATGCTTTAGGAATTCCTGAACACGTTTTGACAATTTTTGAGGTGATGTCTGTCTCTTTGTGGACGATTCCTTGTGTATGCGATCGCTGCCTAATGTATTTTCATTAAACTTTATATTCGACTTTGTTAATAATAAATTGAGAACTAAATTAAGAACTAAATTAAGATCTAAATTTTAACGCAAAATTAAATTTAATATCGAGCAAGAACTTCGAAATATATTCGAAATTTTATATTTTCTTAACCTGGTAGCATTGGACAATGTTTGACATAATCATGTATAAAAGGATAATGTATGGCTGAAGGATCACAAAATTTAACAGTTTCAATCATTGTACTGATAAATAGCCACGATAAATAGCGCAATATATTGTAGTCTGCAATACTCCCAATCAACCTGATCACGCGG
The DNA here is from genome assembly GCA_951213105.1 of Amaurobius ferox. Taxonomy (NCBI): domain Eukaryota; kingdom Metazoa; phylum Arthropoda; class Arachnida; order Araneae; family Amaurobiidae; genus Amaurobius; species Amaurobius ferox. Next base: position 40,587,637 of record OX578143.1, read on the forward strand.
AACATGATCCATTTGTGTTGTTTGATGACTTCTGCTTCCCCTGCGCTATAACCTCACTACTATATGGTTTAAAAACTGGTTGCTAAACTTAGTAATCGCTGGCTGCGAGCACGCTCTTTTTATGCGGGTTTTGTTTATGGGGGCAAAGTTAAAAACAAGAAAGATCAATCATGCTTAAAGCATTGATTATGAAACACATTCCAACTTCAATGCAATTTTATTTAAACATGTCGAAAATGCAATACATTCCTCGGTAATATTTTAAAACTTATCACAATACTACATTAATTTATTATATTTGAAAACTTAAACATTCATCGAAAAAAATGAACTTCATTAAAATAACGTCATTGAATTATAAATTGCCTGGTTTAAACATCTCTAAAATGCGATATATTCTTCGGAAATATTTTTAAAATTTTCATAATACTACGATAATTTATTATACTTGAAAACTTCATCGAAAACAACTGAAATTCAGTACGTCATTCAAATGACGTCATAGAAAAAATAACACGCCTGGATCTCTCTATAAAAACAACATTTCATTCATTACATTTTCCCATTCATTTCATTCATCACACTTCTATAATAATTTATTTAATTTAAAAATTAAGACCATGGAGCTATACGTAATTAAACTCTATGAGTAAAACTTCATCAAAAAAATCGTCCTTCTGTTTGTAAAATCAATGAATATTTGATTCATATCAGGTATGCAGACTCCATAAACTAAATGATTTTGTGTTAAAGAAATACAGCAATTCTAATACAACTCATTCTACATATTTTGTTGTTTACATTTTACATAGGTAAAAAATAGGCTTCGTTGTAGAAATAATCAAATTTGGATGAGCATTTAAACTCAAATATATCGTAATTGCGTTGGTTCAGTATGTAGATGCTCAGAATTTATGCAAAAATAAAGTGGTTTTAGGACAGATACAACACTCAATATGAATTAAAAAGAACTTTAAAAATCACGATTTTGAGACAAGATGGATACCATATATCATTTTGAAGTGGGTCACGTGATATTTTCATATTATAGTCACGTCATCGCTTCATATAAGTGGTGTTATTATTATTTTAATTTTTATTTAAAAAACTACTGAATATATGTCGCTAAATTTTTTTTTATATATTTTATGGAACAATTTGAATATTACCTAAAATTTTCGACGCAATTTGTGAATTTAAAATCCGCTTAAAAAATGTTTGAAAAATTAGGTCCCATAGGGCTCAGTGTATTTCATTTTTTCAACCCGGGTTCAATCCAAAACTAATTGGGTGATATTATTGATATATATTCCCATAGGTCCTACAGACCGTCTGAACAACATACTAAAATTTCATTTTGATTAAGTCATTTTTACGGCAGTTATCGTGCTAACGGACAGACAGACAGACAGACAGAATGAACAAAGTCATAAACACTTTTCAACTTTGTTGTAAAGTGTAAAAAAATGTGACGGATGGTAATTTTTACTTTCCCTGCAATACATGGTAATGTATACGTAAAGTATTGGGATCATTCCAAAAATCACAACTCGAGAGTTCGACAGATTTACACGTTTTGAGACCTCTAAAACACGAAAAAAACTACTTTAACTTGATGTCTGTGTGTATGTCTGCGTCTCTCTCTCTCTGTGTGTGTGTGTGTGTGTGTGTGTATTTGTGTGTGTGTTTGTATCTGTGTGTGTGTGTGTGTTTGTGTGCGTTTGTGTGAAAGCTCCAGGCCGTCCAACTCGTCCAGAGGACTTAGACTATCTAATTGGTGTGCGTTTGTGTGTGTGTTTGTGTTCGTTTGTGTGTGTGTGTGTGTGTGTGTGTGTGTGCAATATATGTATTCACTCTAACAGAAAAACTATTAGACAACATTTCATAAAATTTGGTTGGTAAGTCTCTTGTTGTTGTTGATGTTGAGACCCAGACCGTCCGACCTACCAGAAAGGTGTAAGGTAACTGTATGGACGGCCGGGAAGTGCCACCCAATTTAGACCGGAACCCAGTGGGGGAGGCATCCACAGGGACCGTACCCTCCTTCCCCTACCACCAACCTCTCGGAAGGACTTACGGACCCACATGTTTAACGTGATCGTACTCCGCATGAACACGGCGACATTTGTGGTAGCGTGCAAATCTAGCGCGCAAACCACGGGGATACCGCACCCGAGATGGCCAACAGCACGCGGTGTTCCGAGGTGGTCACCCACCAAGTACTAACCGCGCCCGATGCTGCTTGACTTCGGTGATCTAACGAGAACCGGTGTTATCAGCACGGTACGGCCGTTGGCCGGTAAGTCTCTTGTGGAATACCTTGGTTATTATTAGTTTTAGATACGATTCGGAAAAGAAAAGCCGGCATTCTTTTAAGAAATAATCAGCAAAAATCTAAAGTAAAAAACTATATATGCTCAAATGTATCAATTAAACGCTTATTTTATTCTTAATTTTTGACAACAAAAATAATAAGACCAACCCCATTACTCTAGAACTAACAGTTCTTGAAATATTTGAGTTTTATTTGCATTTTTGTTACACAGCTTTTGAAACATATCCCAGTACCTAAATATAAACGAAAATTGAATTAAAAGTCCAAATTTAGTGCTGTTTTGTGCAATTAAACTCTATTTAATGAATTATTGAAGAAATAAAGAGAGAATGAAATTAAGTCTGCAGGGAAAGTCATGTATTGTCTACATCATATTTTTTGAGTTCGTGACGTTATTGTCAAACCTTCGGGAGGGGGGAGCAATTTACATCCTCCCAGAGAAGATACGCTATCAAACTCAATTACAGTCTTAACACGTTTGTAAGTCAATTACAAACTTAATTACAGTCATGTCCGTCTGTCTGTTATCTGTCTGTAGTCGATTTGTTTTGTAAACGATAGCTGTAACATATATTAATAAGTTTTCTTGAAACTATATCCGGCTTTGTTAACATAAAATATAGCGCTAGATATATATATATATTTTTAATTCGAACGAAAACTTTTATACTTTCTTAACAATGTAACACAGAATGAAATTTAACGTAATAACGCCTAAAGGGATTATTTATGGTTCAATGATCACGAAACATAACAGTTTTAATAATTGTAGAGAAAATAGCAGTGATACAATTTTTGTGTTCAGGGCTCAATAATACTAGTGTTTACAATGTCATTAGGGGGTACATTTCCAAACTTGATATCAATCGAAATATTTTTCAATGCCTTTAAAATGAAGCGTAATGTGCTATAATTGTGATAATTTGTTCAAGCTATATATATTTATTAAAAATGTTAGCGGAATACTTGCAGAAAAAAATAAAATAAATAATTTACAAACTATTTAATAATGGATTCTGGCATCAAATTGTTTAGTTGAGCCACGCTTCAGTTAATTTTAAATAAACATTAATATTGACATAAGTTGGGGAACGCCTGAATCTCCATTCACATTGTGGATATATAATCTGATAATATGACAGATATTGTATTGCTGCCAAATATAATTTTGCATGTTAAAAATATTTTTATGAATAATTTATCACCGTTATACCATTTCCAGGCATTTTTCAAGTTTCTATATATTAGAAGAACGATAAACGTTCTAAATGGAAATAGAAATGCTTTAGTAGATGACATTGTTAAAATATTATCATATTATCCATGTTACTAACCATATTTCGTTAGTTCATTAGTTAAAGCAAGAACTCCAAAGGAGACCAACTCGAAATTTAAACTCAACCCTTCAAAGTTTTAAAATTCTACTCGGAGATGCATAAAACTGTCTAAATTACCGAAAATATATCCAAATTCATAAAGCTAACATTCTTGGAAATTGAGGGAAGTTATCGATTAAAGAATTCAAAAAGAAATCAATTGAAAACCCTGAAATACCATACGATACATACCATTAAGAATTAAATGAAAATACCAAATTTTAAAAAGTTTTATTCACGTGGTCAAGGTTATAAAAATATTGTATTTCAATGTTTCTTTGCTACACTCTGTTTATAATATATACTAATATCATATATATGCTCCGATAAAAATATGAAAACCTTGTAGTTGAAATAAAATATATTGTGATTTGTATGTGTTTAGTACATTTAAATAATGTTTACTCGAACCCGTTTAAATAAAATAAGCTTAGTGTTTTCTAACACAATCATTCTTTATATAATATATTTGATTCATTTTATATAAACCATATAAAACCAATTCCCATGCGATTAAGAGCGCTAAAACAATATCAAATTGAAATATTTTAAAGCTGCTATCCTTGCATTGCCTTAGGTACTAAATGTAGATCAATTTCGTTTCAATCCCTTGCTATTACTATTTTATCTTCTTGTAAGTGAAGTTCCCATGAGGAGTTTCTATCACCACATTACACTTCAAATGCACTTTGGCTTTCTTTCTTATTGCAAAGAAAAACTGCCATGTTTTCTTATTTAAGAGATATTAATAAAATTGTGTATATTTAATTTCTCATACTATAGATATAGCGAAAGTTCTGTTTTCAAGATTTTGATGCCAATATATGTTTAGTGAACACGTTTTGACTATTTTTACGTTATAATACAAGTCTTAAGAAAGTATTATGTTAACGGAAATTTTCGATTTCGAGATTTTGATGCCAATATATGTTTCTGGAATTCCTGAACACGTTTTGACAATCTTGGAGGTGATGTTTGTCTGTTTGTGGACTCTTTGTGTATACGATCGCTGCCAAATGGATTTTCACTAAACTTTATATTCGACTTTGTTAATAATACACCAAGAACTAAATTAAAAATTAAATTTTAACGTAAACTAAAATTTAAATTCGGACGAGAGCTTCGAAATTTATTTGAAATTTTATATTTTCTTAACCTGACAGCATTAGACACCATTGGACATAGCCATGCATAAAAGGATAATATATGACTCGATCACAAAATTTAACAGTTTCAATCATTATAGTGATAAATAGCCGCGACGTAAGTCAGCGATTATTTTCCCTGCAATGCATGGCAATGTATACGGAAAGTATTGGAATCATAACAAAAATCGCAACGCGAGTTTTCGAAGAATCTACACGTGTTGAGACCTACCTATAGAACTTGAATGAACTATTCTTAACATGTGTGTGTGTGTGTGTGTGTGCCTGTCTGTGCAATGTATGTATCCACTCTAACAGAAAAACTATTAGACCAAATTTCATAAAATTTGGTAGGCAAGTCATTTGTGGATGACTCTGGTGCTTTTGTGGATGACTCTGGATCAGATTTTGGTACGATTCGGGATAAAAGAAAACCGCCTTTTTTTGCTAAATGGCCCCAAAAACCTTATGTATCCACTGTAGCTAAAAAAATTGACCAAATTTCGCAAAATTTGGTAGATATGTCACTTGTAAAATACCCTGGTGTTGATTAGATTTAGGTACGATTCGGAAAGGAAAAATCTGCCTTTTTTACGAAATAGCTAGTAAAAATCTAAAGTAAAAGACAACGTTCCTCAAATGTATCAAATAAACGCTTATTTTATACATAAATTTTGACAAGAAAAATAATAAGACCAACCTCACAACTCTAGAACTAACAGTTCTAGAATTATTTGAGTTTTTTTATATTTTAGTTACACAGCCTTTGGAAAATAGCCCAGCACCTAATTATAAACGAAAATTGAATTAAAAGTGGAAATTCAGTACTTTTTGTGCAATTAAACACAATTTAATGAATGATTAAAGAAATAAATAGTGAATGAATTTGAGTCTGCAGGGAAAGTCATGTGTTGCCGCATCAGATTTTTTGAGTTCATAAAGCTATTAGTCAAACCCTTGAAGGGGCAATTTACAGCTTCTCAGAGAGGATGCACTATCAAACTTGGTATCAATCGAAATATGTTTTCAAGCCCTTTAAGATGAAAGGGTAGCATGTTATAAGTGTGCTCATTTGGAATAACGTTTTTCAAATTGTTTCTTGTAAAATTTGCATAAAAGGTTGCTTGAAATGGATTCCAGTATGCGACACTTGAGGTGAAACGTATTGCAAGTTAATTGCTGTCATGTCCGTCTGGTTATCTGTCTGCCATGTGCTTGTAGTCGATTTCTTGTGTACAGGATAGATGGCACAAATATTAATGCATTTTCTAGAACTATATATTTCACTTTATTAACTTACAATCTAGCTCTAGATAATGTTTTTACTTTCCTTATATGCGTAATATATAAGGAAAGTATTATGACGGGTCGAAAATTCGAATTCGAGTTTTCGACGGTAGAGCACGTTTCAAGCATCCCTGATCACGAATCAAACATATTTGAGGTGACGTCAGTGTGTGTATGTGTGTGTGAAAGTCTGTGTGTGTGTGAGTGAGTGTGTGTGTGTAGTATGTATGTGAAAGTTTGTGTGTGTGTGTGTGTGTGTATGTGTGAAAGTATGTGTATGTGTGTGTGTGTATGTGTGAGTCTGTGGAGATGATATCACACGAACGAACGAAGCGATTCGAATGAATATTGTTATAAAAATCACAATCCGTGAATATTGAAACCTTATTGTTTTAATACACAATCGAATGTTCAGAACCCCCCCCCCCCTAAATTTTCGAGTGAAATTTTGAAAAAATTATCAAAAAATCGAAACCTTTAATAAAGTTACGCAAGTAGACATTTCTTATGCCCTTTTTTTCTTAGAAAACGATTGACATAAACTTTAGAACGCTAGCATGAACCGTTCTCGAGATATCGCACATTTTTCAAATAAATTTATCAAAATATCTCATAAATTAAAATAAAATTAACTGTTAAGAAACATGTTCACTTTGCATATGTAATATCATGAGATAAATCGAGTGACATCATTCTCGTGGATCTAACTCGTTCCATTCACGAGAAAAGATACTTTGAGTAATACTTTTGTATTTGAACGCCAATAGTCATTTATCCGCTGTAAGAATAACTTATTTCTCCGTTCCTAACTCTTGGCGAGATTTTGGCGACGAATTTGGCTGAATGTCGCCAACTTGGCGACTTTTTAAAATGTTACCTAATTAATGAAAATTTCGCCAAATGGATAAAAATGACGCTAAATCAAAAAAATGACGACTCATTGACGAAAATTCAGTATCTTGGAAATAATATAAGTATCTACTATAAGAATAACCTATTTTTTACTGTAAAAGTAGTAAATTCATTGCATTATATAAGGAAAGTCATGTGCTGCCCACATCAGATTTTTTGTTTTTTTTAAATTCGAGCAAAAACTTCAAAATTTATTTGATATTTGATATTTTCTTAACAAAGCAGCATAGGATGGAATTTAACATTATAAACCATAAAAGGGGCTATTTATGGATCAATGAGTACGAAACATAACAGTTTGAATAATTGTAGAGAAAATAGCAGTGATGCAATGTTTGCGTGCATGTCGCCATTAGCCCCGTGTTTGCTACGCTTATAGGAGTTACATTTTCAAACTTGATATTATCTGAAATATTTTTCAAGGCCTTTAAAATGAAGAGTAACGTGCTATAATTGTGATAATTTGAACAGCCGATATAGATTTAATAAAAATGTTAGTGCAATATTTGCAGAAAAAAAAATAAAATAAGTAATTTACAGACTATTTATTAATGAATTCTGGAGATTTTTTCAAGGCCTTTGAAATGAAGGGTAATGTGCTATAATTGTGATCATTTGGACCAGCGACACATATTTCTCAAAAATGGTATTGCAAAACTTGCAAAAAATAAATAAGTAAAATAATATAAAACAAATAAATCACAAACTATTTAATAATGGATTCTGGCATGAAAAAGTTGAGTTGAACCACATTAGTTACACCACACAATTAATTTTAAATAATCGTTAATATTGGCATATCACCTATACATTGTGGATATATGAGTTGATAATATGACATATATTTTATTGCTGTTAAATATAATTTTGCATGTTAAAAATATTTTTAAACCATCGATAAAAAAATATTTTTCATCGGTGGAACGTCATGTCATTAAACTCCATTTTATTTCTTAAACTCAAATAGCTCTTTTAGGTATTTTCATTTTAGTTCTTATAGCATTACAAGGAACAAATATTTTAGCATGTTTCTAAATAAGGCAAGATGGAGCATTAGTAACGGCAAGTTTTCCAATTTCTGAAGTATTTATAAGATAATAAACAAAAAGTAGACATATGCCAACCTAAACCAAAGAAGCGCCTAAGTTGATTAAAATTTAAATGTGGGAGTCGAAATAAAGAAAAAATATCGGCGTTGGGATATCCAAGACAGAGAAAAATTTAAAATATTCGATTTTTGCATTTATTGATAAAGTTTTAAAACCCTTACATTTTTTTTTTGTAACAAATTTGACCGCTTAAGTGCTTTTTGTTTTACAAGATTGTCGTATCGTAATTTACAAAGTATTTAAATAAGTACTTGCATATTTTTAGCTTCGAACCTTTAAGGAACAGTTCAGTACCACTTGTTTATTATCTAAATTATTTGTTTTTAGTGCAATTTTCTTTTAACAAAATATTTGTTTCGTACACCATTTCCAACAGTATATATATATATATATATTTCGCAAAACACTTTTAACAGAACATCTGTTCCTTAAACCACTTTCAACCAAATAGTTATCTCTGTTTTTTTATAGTTCCCTCTGGTTCCTAAAGAAACGATTTTAATTTTTATTTGTAAATGCTGTATTTAAAAATATTTCTGGTATATATCGACTGCAAAACAATAGTTAGAAAAAGTTTTTTTCCGGGAAACATGCAGCTTTTCAATCCAATAAAAATTTTACCAAATATATTGGGGCTGCAAATACAGCCCATATGCAAATTTTAGCGAACTGAGTAGACAAACTGTTGTATAATGGTTCACCTTCTTAATTTTCGGATGTACGATTTGGATATATCTGTTTTTAACATGTCCGTCAAAGTGTGGAATCGACCTTTTAATGTACATTCAGGTTGGGCGAGCCACCCTGATATGGTTGTTACGAATGTTGGCTCTGTAGAACTGATCCTCCGACTATGGGGGCATAATAATCCGGGGAACTGGCTGTCGAGGAAGCGGCCGTCGTATAGGTGAGGCAGCAAGGCCTCGGACACTTCCAGCTGACTGTGATCTCACGGACTGTGTCTATTCATGACCTGAGCTTAGATCCGGCCGGCGACTGGGGTCAGGCTTGATGGGAGTTCTTCGGACCCTACCCGGTGAATGATCCCGTTGAGAACGTGGCCCCAGGCTGTGGATCCGCTGAATGGGAGATTGAAACCCCGGTCGAGGAATTTTAATAGGCATAAACATCACGGTTGTCTTCTCTATTGACTTCGAATATGTTAAGCGCGGAACGTGACCTTCTTAAATTTGGAATTTGGAAGATACACAAAACCACCAGCACCACCTCATAAACTCGTGATCGAATAGGCCGCTAATAACCCACATGAGTTCACCCTCCTGTCCGGAGATGTAAATCTCCAAGATGCTCTGCCCGAAAACACAGAAGAACCAAAACACTTAAAACTTAAATCCTTACCTTAAAGGATCGTCATCTTCTACATCAAAATATTAAATATAAACAAAATCACAGATAAAACAAAATAAACACACAAATATTTGTGAAATTAAATAAACATAATTTATTCTTGAAATTAAATTATTAAATCATGGAGTAATTAAAACAACAGCTGGATCCTTATCAGCAACACCACTGACCTCAGTTAACATACTAGAAGTTTTTCATAAGCTTCAAACAGATGTGATAAAAATTAAATCAGTGGCAAACATCAATAATTATGAATTTTGTAAATCATAGTATGGTGAAATAAACAGGGGAGATCACTCGAAAGAATCACTTTCTTTGTAGTTGATAAAATTTTCCTCAAAGTAATGAATGAAACAAATGTAATTAAATTGGCGAGCTGGCAAAAGGTTGCAAAAAAAGCAGGGCTCGTAGTCTTCAACGGGTGGTAAAAATATTGTCTGAGATTGCAGGGGAAACTCAGGGTTCGTAAACGAGATATAAGCTTACATCGAGTCATGTTGACGAACTCGCCACAGAGAATATCCCCGGTCAGAGAAGGAATAGTGTCTACAAACAGACCAGCGAGAGGAGATCCTAGAGAATTATCATCGTCCCATATAAAACGGGTCCGGCACGAACAGGGAATCAATTCATTCCTTCTCCCAGACAAGGCCGCCAGCTCAAACACGTCTTCGTCAGCAACCGACCCGGCATGGCCGCGGATCATACTTCGGTCATCAGCTCAGGCAAGTAAGTTCTTCAGAATTTGATCCCGCATGACCTCGGGTCATCCTCGGGCACCGGGCTACATTTCCCCAGACACGACCAGCAGGGGACATTCGCCCACGAACCCCAAGAAAGCGACATTTAGGCCTAGTTCCCGAGGCTCTGATTGAGCATCGAAAAGCCCGGACTGTCGTCAGGTGTAAAGCAGTCCAAGGGGGGAACTGCGCATCGAAAATGGTGCATAAGTATTTATGAATACCTCGCGGACATTTTGAAAGCTACTCAATTCAAATCTCAACCGACGTTCCCATGCCACACAGATGCCACAAAGTCAGGCCACAAAAGCGGGGACAAACCATCGAAGATGCGGCTTTGCATTATATTCCAGCAGATACACATTAATCGCATACGGAATTAAACTTGAACTTCCTGTTTCATCTATAGCCCACGGTGGCCTTGAATTCAAAGGAAAGAAAAGCCCCCGACTGCTCGCACGAAATAATACTTTTAGATTGAATTCCAATTAATTACTGATTATGGTGTAAAGGGTTGATTTACTCAAAAATACATGAATTACATAAATGAATGACTAAAGGGAGTTTTCAACAGAATTACATAAGTTAAAAGGCTTTAAATAAATTAGATGACTTACTACATACATACAGAAGTAATGCGGGTTCGAATCTCGACATTACAAGATCAAAGTAGATTTAGTGTTAAAAAAAACTGCAAATTCTTAAAATAAATCAATACATTCTATTCGAAATGAAAGCATAGATAACAGACAGATTCCTTGTTAAATATTTTTTTTATAATTAATTGTCAATATTTCTGGGCAGCTGGAACAGAATTAAACAGAATATCTGGATATCTATTTGTATATATTAGAATACTTTTGTGTGGAATTTATACTTTTATTCTATATCATACAGCTTAGTAATGCATTTACTTCCCAAACTGCTAAAAGATGGAACTTAAAACTTTGCACGTGTGAGACTGGATTTATATGTAGTTATAAAAATCTAAAATATCTGAATTTCGATTAAAAAATTATAAATTTTCTAAATTTTTGCTTCAACGTTCTTACAGCAATAACTCAAGTATGATGGAACACACTCTATTAGTTTCATGCCATCATACGCAGAAATACATATTTCATTTTTTTTTAATTTGCTATATTGGTGTACAATTAACCGTTATTGAGATATTTCACTCCTTATTTACAGCAGACAATTTTCTATCATATGTTATCCATGGATTTATTTATAATTTTTGACTCCATTGCGGTTAAAATGGTAAATGAGTTACGGTTCATGTATCTAAACTAGTTTGTTGGACGTACTTTGAATATATTGAAAATTATGTCTTTTATATATATATATATATATATATATATATATATATATGTATATGCTTTTATATATATATATATATATATATATATATATATATATATATATATATATATATATTAAAGCATTATTAAGGTATAATTGCGATGTCCCAAAAATATTCACCTCGGATTTTATTCTCTAAATATTGATCTTAGACACATATAATAAATTACAAAATTGCGTAAATAAAGGTACAGAATTTTATGAAACCGATTCAAATTTTCAAGTGAATTAAATTTTAAGAAATACAAAATTTAAATTTTTATACGTTCGAAAACATTTCCAATGAGTAAAATGTGCCCCATATACTAATAAGGTGATGTACAAAATTCCAGCATTTTGTACATCAGAGCATTTTGTACATCAGCATTTTGTACATCTTTAGTTCCAGAGATAAGAAAATATAAAAATACTAATTTAAACCACTTTTCCATGCATCGACATGGGTTCTCAGAGGGAAAAAGCATTTCGGCAAATCGCGTTTCAAGGGCCATACACAAATAACGAAAGAAAACAAGGATTACATAAATAAATAATAATTTTGCTATCTATTGGTACAAAAGTATCTACACTGTGTAGAAATAATAACTTTATACAAAGAGTACAAAGCTTGTTCAAAATGTTTCCATCCATGCCAAAGATCCATTAAAGATAAGAGTCAGATATCATTTTCCTATGATACATTTCTGCGTTGCGTCATTTGCACTCTGGCTGTAAACATTTACATTTTAATTTGCGATTAATCCCTCACCAACTTTGTTGAAACATATCTCTGGAACTTTTTAGGATAAAATGCCGAAAATTTGTACATCACCTTATTAATGAACGAGGCATATTTTACTCATTGAAAATGTTGTTGTACGGGGGCCGTATAAAAATTTACATTTTGTATTTCTTCAAATTTAATCCCCTGAAAATGTTTATCGATTTCATAAAATTCTGTACCTGTCTATATTTATATACATACATGCATATATATTCTATACATACATATTTATATACTTACATACATACTCACACACACATATATATATATATATATATACATATATATATTATATATATATATATATATGTATATATATACACTCATTGTCTTAAAAATTTGCGGAATAAGAATGGCTTGTCAGAATCAAACAAAATTTCATACATATGAGTGCAACGTTAATATAAGTAAGTGATTACAAAATCAAAGCAAAAGGGTCATTTATTACAGGAAAAACTACAAATGAATGGAGGTTCTAGTATCCTGTTGGGCCACATCTAGTGGGAATACACGATGCGATACGGCCGTACATTGGGGCATGCAGGTCCCGTATGGTTTCCTGCGTCATCTCATTCCACAGTTGTTGTAAGATCCCTTTTATTCGGCCAAACTGGTATGATGTCCAACTTGCCGTCTCAAGTGATCCCAGACATGTTCGATCGGTGACAAATCTGGGGATCGGGCAGGCTAGGGAAGGATAGTATTTGTGGCCGAGTCATTCTTATGATACCCTTGCTGTGTGTGGCAGAGCATTGTCCTGTTGAAAAATGCATCCTGGGAGCCCTGTCATTAGTGGCAACACATGTGGCTGTAGGATGTCACGAACGTATCGCTGAGTTTTCATGGTCCCGTGCATCAATATTAGCGGTGACCGGGTGTCGTATGCTACGGCACCCCATTCCATCACACCAGCTGTGTGAGCGGTGTGCCGCTGTAAAGCGAAGGCCAGATTGAGACCTTCACCACGGGACCTCCACACACCTACACGGTTGTCCGTCCCCAATTGAATCTCGATTCGTGGCTGAAGACGTCCTGGTTCCACTCGATTGCGGTCCAATCCGACACCCGATTGCGGTCGAGCGCGACACCACTCCAATCGGAGGCAGAGAAAATTACGTTTAATGTAGTTTCGTGCAGAAAACTTATAGACAAATGTTTAATGGATTTTAATAACTTGATTTACTAATTTAGCACAAAAAACTTTATGTAATTAATGCTTTTCTAACGATTTACTTCAAGCCATGAAGCATTTTTTTTTATTTATTAAAATATTTTATCAGTTATTAAGTTACACAAAAATCAATTGACATTACGAATTTTTAAATTGCCGTAAATTAATTGGATGTACACTGTTAATGGGCACTGTGAAATATACATAAATATCAAATTGCATTATTTATTTCTTTTAAAAGATAATTACCAATAACAATATTGGCTATAATAAGAGATAAAATATATTATTTTTAATGTAAAAGGATTATTTGTACATAATGAAATGAAAACGTTTTTTTTTTTTTGCGTCCATTTTCTTATAATCTACACTATTAAAATAATCATTAATATACGTAAATTTATGTTCTGATAAGATTTGAAGCATAATTATCTGTTCACATGTTTAGAATTCAATTTATTTCAACACTTATTTTTTACGATGAAGTACATCGTTATATTATTATGTTTCCTGTAGCAATTTCATTTTCCAGCAAAAACAAAACTAACTCACTTTGGATATGAGGAATTATTTTCTGCAGAATATATTTGAACTAAAACAACAAATGCAGTTTATTTTATAAAAAAAGTCTCATTTTTTCCCCTATAGTTAAAATTTATTTTTAATTTTAATGATTTATGCTTTGAATTAAATGTTTTTGGATTAAATACCGAGTTTATTATATTCTAGAACGAATTGCCCAACGTTGTCCAAGTCTTAAGTAAGCTGTCGCTACTTAAATAATATCACTCAGGTTTCAAATCGTCAAATCAGTTTCAATACAAATCACCATAAATTCAAAATCCTTATTTTAAGCGCAAAGAAAGGTGTAACTTCAGACGGAACTTAATTTTGGAACATAAAAAATTTTGCAAGTTTGCACACTTAATAAAAATGACAGTAAAATAAATTGCTTACGAAATTAGATAAAATTGTGAGAATGCGAAGATATAAACCCAACAGTTTTCAAAAATAATTTTGGACACCTTAGTTTTTCAGCTGCGGTGAAAGAATTATCACAAAACCTAAAAAATGTGAATTTCGACGTATTTAATAAATAAATAAATAAATATGAATGAAAATATCGTACGAGTTCGTTTAAAAAATTTTTGGACAGAACGTCCTTCAATCTTTCCGATAGTGTTAAAATGGAATCTCTGTAATAATATTTTAAGCCGCTAAGGAACCAGTCTGTGTGAATATCTCCCAACATCTCGCTGAAACATAAAATAAACAAACAAGAAAGATAAATCCTGCATAAAGTACTGATTATGAAACACTTTCCAACTGAAATGTAATTTTATTTAAACATCTCTAAAATGCGATACATTCATCACTGACATTTTTTAAATTATCACAGTCCTACAATCATTTATATTACTTGTAAATTTGAAACTTCATCCAAAAATGCAATGCTATAAAATCGCTTGTTTATCTATGTAAAATCAATGAAGATTTCATTCATATCACTAATATTCCAGATTCCAGAGCTAAATAATTTTGCGTTAAAAATCAGTTATTCTTATACAACTCATCTTACAATCGCGTGATGTGTTTACTTTCTGCATACGTTAAAATTAAGCTTCGTTGTAGAAATAATCAAAGTTTAGTAATTATTTAAAATAAAAATATTGTAATTGTGTAGGCACATAATTTAGATACACAGATAGTATGCAAAAATAAAGCGTTTTTAGGACTTATGTAACACTAATTATAAATTAAAAAGTTCTTCATATATCACTATCTTAATACGAAAAAAAACAAAAACTGATGACATATTTTATTTTGACACGAGTCACGTGATCTCTTCATTTAATATTGGTGTAATTATAATTTTAATTCAAATTAAAAAATGACTTAACATATTTTGATGAAATTTGTTTTAAACACTTTACGTGATAATTTGAATATTTCATACAATATTTAAAGCAATTTGTGAATTTTAACTCCGCTTAAAAATATTTGAAAAATTAGGTCTTGTTGATTTCATTGTATTTATTTTTTCTACCCGTGTAAAATTCAAAACTAATTGGGTGATATTACTCTTTTACATTCCCATATGTTCCACATACCTCCTCAACAACTTACTAAAATTTCTGTTTGATAAAGACATTTTTACGTCAGTTATCGTGCGAACGGACACATAGGCAGACAGTCAGAACAACATAGTTGTAAACACTTTACAACTATGTTGGAAAGTGTTAAAAACAATTCGAATTTTAAAAAGAAATAGCCGAAATGCACTTTCCATGGTCCGCAAGTGCATCTGTACAACCGCAAAGTAAACTAAACACCCGACAGCAATTGCACAATTAATATTGCGGAAGAAATTGAAATATATCATTCGATAGGGATTGCTGTCAACTACAAATATAAATATTTAAAATTTGCATAAAGATCCATCTTCAAAATTATTTTGGCACTAACTTCGAAACCTTCAAGGCCAACTTCCATTGATGATAACATATTCGAATTCACTGAACACTTTTATGCAGATTAAAATATATTAATGGAAAAAGGCGCAAAATTGACCGATAAAATCCCTAAAAACCATTAAGGATGCGTTTAAAGTTCAACTCTACAGCAGAAAAGCGAATTCCAATTTGATAGTCTTGCTCTGTTAGTTTGTAATGTTCTGCAGCTTTAACCTGCGTGTTGTTTTGGTGTTACATATAGATATCGTTGTTTTTTTAACATCAATGAGTTAGGTGAGGTTTCGTTGTTTTTAATCATGGATGATTTTAAATAAATATCAAAGGTTGTCTTCCAATAACATAGGGAACGGTTCTGGATAAGTGTAGTGATTATCGAATTTTGAATAAAATGTGGCAGTACACTCCATAATCCGCGGATAAAACTGGAATATTTTATAACTATGTTTCAGACGCCTCTCCATCGAATGTTGTCAAAACTAACAGTTGCTTCAATGCATAATTTTTATGAATATTAATTTAATAATTATTAACAAATATTGCACATATGTTTGAATATTAAACATTATATGAATGTATCTTGAATTTCTTATTAGAAAAAGTAGCAAAAGCAATTTTCTCGGAAAATTGATTTGTCGCGAGTATTCCGCAAAACGGGAGAACTCATTTAACATTAAGATCAGCAACTTTCAAACGCACACATAGATGATAAATCCTTTAAAAATGATAAGTATATTTTTATATCTGCTTGAAATTTTGAAATGTCCTATAGAATCTGAATATGTAAAGACCATAGGGGGGGTTGCCCTTAAAGATTTTAAAGTTTGTGACAAAATAACTAAGACTGCCACTTAAGCAAATTTAAAATATCGATATTTGTAGAAAACATTAATCCTGATCGAATGATATCTTGCGTTTTGTTTTGCGATGTAATCTGTGCAGTGCCCGACTGCATGTCACAATAGAGCAGCAGCCATGCCGAAAAAGTCAGAAATTTGAAAACAAAATCTATATATATAAAGAAGAAAAGTATGTATGTATGTATGATCCATCAGAACGGCTGAACCGAATTTGATGAAATTTGGTGGACGGTCTTGAAATAGCCCCACTTAAAATTTAGTCCATGTTTTGAGTTCCTACGACCAGTAGTTCTCCAGATATTAGTAATAAACGACACTTTCGCTTGTCTCATCATCACGGGAGAAGAGCTTAACCGAATTTAATGAAATTTGGTGGGTAGCTTTAAAATAGTTCCCCATACATTTAAACAAAGTTTTAAGTTTCTAAATTCAGGGTTTGTCGAGATATTGATGGAAAACGAAACTTTTTCCTTGGAGTTCTACTCTCTAACTCCATGATTACGAACGAAAAAGATTGGAAAGACGTGAAAAAGATTGGTTTAAGACGTGAAAATCAATTAAATCTCTTGGTTCTGTGGGAGTTTATTGACCGTATCAGTCACTTTTGAAAATCACAGGTTTGAAATATGAATTTAAATGGAAACTATCAGCATGGTTTATTTCTCACAGGCTTACTCAACAACGAATAGCATTAAGACATCACAAGAAATGCCAATCATGCATAAGGAATTGATTATGAAACACTTTCCAACATTAATTTTATTTAAACATCTCTAAAATGCGACACATTCAGTGATAATATATCACAATACTGCAGTAATTAATTATATTTGAAAATTTAAAATTTCTTCGAAAAAAACGAATTTAATTTAAATGACGTCATCGAAATATAGATCGACTGGCTCTCTGGTGTTGTTGATTGTTGAGACCCAGACCGTCTGACCTACCAGAAAGGTGTGAGGTATCTGTTTGGACGGTCGGGAAGTGCCACACAATTTAGGTCGGAACCCAGTGGAGGAGGCATTCACAGGGAACGTAACCTCCTTCCCCTAACACCAACCTCTCAAAAGGACTTACGGACCCAAATGTTTAACGTGATCGTACTCCGCATGAACACAGCGGCACTTTTGGCAGTGGCGGGAGTCGACGCCGGCCCTACCGAGTGCAACTTCCGCGTGCTAACCACTGGGCTACCGCGCCCCGCCTAGCTCTCTGTGTAAAAACAGTAAATATTTCATTCACACATTTTACTTCATTCATCATAGTACTACAATAATTTATTCTACTTAAAAACTTAAAAGCATGAAGGTCAAAGTAATTTAACTTTTTGCATAAAACTTCATCGAAGAAGTCTGCCATTGAATCGTCTGCTTTTCTATGTAAAATCAATGAATGTTTCATTCATATCATCTATATTGCAGACTCCTGAGCAAAATAATTTTGCGTTATAGAAATTGAGCAATTCATATACAAATCATCTTACAGCTTAATTAGTTTGCATTCTCCAAAAGTAAAAATTAAGTTTCGTTGTAGAAATAATCAACATTTGATGATCATTTAAACTCAAATATATTGAAATTGTGTTGTTTCAGAATACAGATCCACAGAATTTAAGCAAAAATAAAGCGGCTTTAGGACGGATACGACACTAAATATAAATTAAAAATAATTTTTAAAACCACGATTTCGACACAAGATGGATGCCATATTTTATTTTGAAATGTGTAACGTGATCTCTTCATATAAAGGATTTAATTATTATTTAATTGTTATTTAAAGAAAAAACTACTGAATATAATTTTGCTGAACATTTTTTTTATATATTTTATGGGATAATTTGAATATTTCCTAACAATTTCGAAGCAATTTTTGAATTTTAAATTCACTTGAAATGTTTGAAAAATTAGGTCCTATAGGGTTCAATGCATTTCATTTTTTCAACCCGGGTTCAATCCAAAACTAATTGAGTGATACTATTCATATATATTTCCATAGGTTCCACAGACCGTTTTCACAACATACTAAAATTTCATTTTGATGAAGTCATTTTTACGACATTTATCGTGCTAACGGGCAGACAGACTGACAGCCCGAATGAACAGCGGCATAAACACGTTTCAACTGTGTTGCAAAGTGTTAAAAATGATAATTTAATTATCAGCATTTTATGAGGAAGATTCTTTCTTATGCAGGTATGACTTATATAATGCAATGATTTTTTTTCTTACAAAATGCAATGAATTTACATCCTTCACAGTGAAAAAACAATGTATAAGATTCACGGACCTATATGTTCCGGTGCAATTTTTATCACAGTTTTGCATGATGAATCTCGAGCAACGCCGTGTTATCGTTGCTAGTGTGATACAAATTTCGGCAGATACTCATACTTTGACTCATCGCTATAAAGTTGCCATTCCGGCGTTAACTAATTACTACGTAGACAACAATTTGGACTACAAATTATACATAAGACCATCCTTCAGTTTTATCATAACATAAATAACATCGTTCATAATAACAATTCAAATAATTTAAATAAATATAAATATTTGCATAATTATACACGACGTTCCTGCAATTAATTTATACTTTATTGTCATTCATCAACTTTTTTTAATTATACATGAAGCATGTCTAGCTCTAAAACTGTTAGTTCAATCTTTCAAATTTAAATTTTATAACTTAAGTGGGAGTGTGTTTTTCTGATTTTTTCACTCCTAATAAAATCCTACACATAATGATTTACAGCAAATATACCCAAATTCAGTCCAAAGATGCTGGTCTTTGCACTGAAAGTACGAAACATAGTTTGGCAAACAACCCCTATAAATACGTAAACAAAGCAGTTTTATTTCAAATAGTGCTTTGGATTCATATGAGCTTTTGTAGAAACTATTAAACTATTTCTGTTTGGATTTGCAAAAATTGGTGTTTTATTTAATCTGACACGAATTTAAAATAGCAAATCTTCCATGCATATAACTGCTTTATAAGTGGAGGCGTTTTAATAGAATGTAGTTCTGTGTGAAATAATACGCTTGTTTAAATTGCGTTAAATATAGTTAGGGTAACTGCTATATGTTAAACTGCAAGTGGTATGTTTTAAGAATCATTAGGCTTATCTCTTCAGCACGTAAACGCTTAAATCATTTTATTATGCTTTTTATGATGAAGTATAGCAATTTGCTGAAAAGTGTAAAGAGGGATATTTCGTATAATCTTATAATTATTTTAAATATTACATTATATTATTTTCAAACTGGAATGCATGTCTTTTATATAACGGAATACAAAATTTTCAAAACATTACTTCTCATTTAACGTCATTTTTATCAATTTGGTGACATATGGGTCATTTTGACAACATTTAAAAAGTCGCCAAGAAGGCGAGCTCCCGCTAAATTCGTTGTGAATGTTTTGGCAAACGTTACGGACGGACGGAAGAAGAAATGGACTATTCTTATGATAGATTCTTATGTTCTTTCCAAGATATTGTATTTTCATCGATTTGGTGACCATTTAATTAATCTGGCGATATATTGATCAATTTGGAGACAGACGTCACCAAATTTGTCGTCAAATAGAGCGATTGTATTGACAAACAAAGTGGCATAATTCCAAAAATACTATTAAATTCATTTATTTGGTGTTAGTTTTATCAATTTAGCGACATTTTTATCGATTTTATGACATTAATATTGATTTGACAAATCTGTGATTAATTTGGCGACATTTTAAAAATTCGCCAATTGTGTCGGCATGTGGGATGGTTGGAGAGACTTACAACTGTTACCGGAACATTATAAATCCTCTTTTCCAAACACAATTAATTCCAATGTTTTGTAGTCATTTTAATTAATTTGGCGACAGTTTTATTGATTTGACAACACTTTAGAAGTAGCCAATTTTTTCGCTAAAAGGGACAGTTAGACTGACAGACAAACGATATCGACATATATAATTAGTTGTTGTTGAGACCCAGACCGTCCGACCTACCAGAAAGGTGTAAGGTAACTGTATGGACGGCCGGGAAGTGCCACCCAATTTAGACCGGAACCCAGTGGGGGAGGCATCCACAGGGACCGTACCCTCCTTCCCCTACCACCAACCTCTCGGAAGGACTTACGGACCCACATGTTTAACGTGATCGTACTCCGCATGAACATGGCGGCATTTGTGGTAGCGTGCAAATCTAGCGCGCAAACCACGGGGATACCGCACCCGAGATGGCCAACAGCACGCGCTGTTCCGAGGTGGTCACCCACCAAGTACTAACCGCGCCCGATGCTGCTTGACTTCGGTGATCTAACGAGAACCGGTGTTTTCAGCACGGTACCGCCGTTGGCCTCACATATATAATTAGTGTAATTGCTATATGTTAAACTGTATATGGCATGTTTTAAGAATCATTAGCCTTACGTCTGTAGCAAGTGAATGTTTAAATCATTCTATTATGTTTTTAGGGATGAAGTATATAGCAATTTGCTGAAAGCTTTAAAGAGGGATATTTCGTATAGTCTAATAAACACTTTAAATATTATATTGTATTATTTATAATTAAAGTAATATATTTAAATCCCATCCATAATTTTCTCTGTTAATAATATGTTTTAAATTGTAATTTCATTCCAATAACAATCTTATATGAGTACATAATCATAATAATTTTATAACAATCCTATATGAGTTCTTATTTATATGTACGTTTTTAATGTACTTCAGAAATCAAACGTATTGTTATGCAGCATTTCGTTAGAAAAATAAGTTCTTATCTATATGTACGTTTTTAATGTACTTCAGAAATTGGACATTTAATTATGCAGAACTCCGTTAGAAGAATGAGTTTGAAATATTTTCGTTTACTTCATCGACTGATTCAAGTGATTACCAAATGTTAAATTTGTCTTGTTTAGAAATTGAATTTATACATTCAGCTGATAATTGGAATATTACTTAATTTATGTGAAATACCAGTATTTGAAAGTACATTATTTTTTCACTGCTTCTCATCAACAGCATTTACCGAAGATTTAATGTTATCTTATTCAAAAGTACGTATTTAATGTTTTCATAAATGTGAATATTCTGTTCAGTACTACATGATTTAAAAGAACATATTCAGAAGCTTCAATATTTACCCAGTAAACTTTATTAGATGGGTTATATTCACATGCTGATATATTTAAAGTTTATTCCACTTAAAAACATGGATTTTTCTCTTTTTAATTAATAGTCCAATTATTTTATTCAGAGGCATCGTTAAAATATTAAATTTTCAAAAACTTCGATTATCCTTCTATTACCATTTAATGATCAATTACGTTGCATGGATCTAACCATAAATACTGTCGTGAAACATGTTTCGAATATCTTTATGAATTTTGAATGCCCAAAGTAATATTTCAAAATATTTTAATTTCCTAAATCTTCGGCCGATAAATTTTGATTTTTGCCAAGTTGTTCGATTTTCTGCTCACTCCATAACGAGAGAAATCTTTCCTATGATATCCTTTAAATAATATGTAAGCGAGTACGAATATTTTTCATATTTCATTACCATGTGATCTTACTTTTTGATACATCTGATGTTTTTGGCAAGGAGAAGCAATTTTACTTTCACTCGACTATTCAAACATATTGGCATGCAAGACACTCTAAATTTTCATAAACTAAAAATTGTTCTTTATCCGACTGTCAACCTGTGCAATATGTTGTAAAGTTCCTGTCATCTGAAAATGTGATTTACAGCCAATAATGAAAGAGAAACGCTTTGAAAGAACTTATAACAGTCGTACATACATTATAGCTAGTATTAATTGGGTAGCGAAATAGCTACATAATAATTGGTTAGCTACAGGTATAATTGGTTAGCTACGGGTTTCCTGTTGGCTTGTTTCATTATCATGACAAATTTCACTGGATCTCAATGCACAGTGCGGACACACACACACACACACACACACACACATATATATATATATATACATATATATATATATATAATATATATATATATATATATATATATATATATATAATATATATATATATATATATATATATATATGCCGACGCGGTGGTCGAACGGTCAAGGGGAACGTTTCCAAGCGATCATCCGACAGCCGCGTTGTGGGTTGGAGTCCCAGGTCAGGCATGGATGTTCTGTTGTTGGGCACAGTGTGTTCCGACCCCCCCCCCCCCCTCTGGTGGGCCTGGGGCAACGTCCTAGGACGGCTAAATAGTTCACGTTTCTGACCGATGTATAGGCGAATGATGAAAGTCAAATGCCTGGCTTCATAATATATATATATATATATATATATATATATATATATATATATATATATATATATATATATATATATATATATATATATATTTAAAATATGTAATAATAAGAATTATGTAAAAATAAAAAAAATTAAAAAACAAGTTAAGTAATATTAGCATCACCATAGAAGCAAATTCACGGCCATAATGCCGATAAGAGAGAAGAACAGCTACGTCCCAAATTCGATGATTAATCAGAATTAAATTCATCTTCAGGTCTGAGCATTTAATTCTAAGTAACCGAAACAAATGCCTGTTTCAGATTAAGCAATAGTACATTACTATAAATGCTTAAACTCAGACTACAGGCAACAAAAAATGGAAATAGGATACATTAAGAAAATGTGTATTACCATGCGGCATGAACCCTTCTTCTTCCACCACGTGTATACACGATCAACCTCAACAGCTTAATCTAGAAGCACCGGAATGAACAAGTCGAAATTCTACCAGGGAGGCAGTACGAACGTTCACGGTAATACTCCCAGACCCGTCCAGTGAGTCTAAGCTGGAGACCGGACAAGCAAATCAGAATATTAACTTCCCAAATATGCAATCCTGAATATGAATATGAATCAAAGATTTAAATTCTTACTAAACAAGCAATTCATAGGAAACTGGATAAACGAGAATGCCACTATACACCATTATAAGGACGCTCAAATCGTAATTTCAATACTGACAAAAGTTACATTTAAAATAAAATTCATAACATTAATGTTAATGCATCTTATTTTCCGATTTTTTGATTTTTCTAATGTTTTTGACTTAGTTTATTATTTTTCATTTTTATTTATTTATATAATTAATAAATAATTATATATATATATATATTTTTTTTTCTGTATATATATATATATATATATATATATATATATATGCTGTAAATATATATATATATATATATATTTACAGCTGTTTGTACAAATATGTATGTATATCGCATATACATACATATTATACGATGCACTAAAATTATAGCATTTTTATTACCTTAACTTCTAATTTTACTCCATTAATAATCAAATAAATAAAGCACAGAGATTTTTCAGATAATTGGTAAATATTTCGCTCAATGTAGGCTTTAATGTATTGTCATAGTATAAATGTGTTGGAACTTTATTCTAATAATATTAAAATAATTCAATGAAATATAAGTGCAATAAGTAAGCAGTTTTTTTCCTTTATAAATTTTCGTTGTCTATTTAGTTCTGATTGCTAGTTATGATTTTTCTTTACTACTGAACAAAGATGCTGTTTCTACACTTCTTCGTTTGTAGACATAGTGTTTTATCAGTAAAATTTCCGTTCTGCTGCAACTGAGTATTACTGATCCTCAGTTTTTCTGTAACAGAGTGCCTTCCCATTCTTTGTTTCAAAGGTCAGTTAAATGGTATTAATCAAAAACTCATTAAAATCAACGAACACTTTTTGTATTTTGAAACATTTTATATGCTACTGAATTGTATATTATTTTTCTCTTGTCATCCATTTGCCAGATTTTATTTTAATGGAATTTTTGTTGGATCGTGCTATTGTTTGTTTACGTATGCTATTACAGCAGTTCCAGCTTTGCCTGGACGGTTTTATGTAAACATGCAAGACAAAATAGAATTTCAGGCTTGTATGTTGGATTTTAGGTTTGGACGTTGTAGAAGTTGGTTGCTTTAACGATGACTAGACAATTATTAATCAGATAGGTGGAACTGCGATTAGAAAAAGCTTTTTAAACTGTATATTAGCTTTTCCAAATATATTGAGATATGCCCAAAGACAAGTACAATAGGGCAATTCCGGGATAGTTGTAGCATTCAGTATATAATGCACACCCTTTCCATTAGTTCTGAAACTTTCTATAAGATGGCAATGCATTAAACACTAATGGTGTGCCATTTAGTATTTTAAATGTGTTTGATAAAAGTATTGTGTTTCTGTGCGTTTTATTGCCTGAAATTGACAAATATCTAAGATGATTTGTTGAATTTATCATGAAATATTTTATTGTGCTACCACAAATTGTACATTATAGATAAAACTCTAGAAATGTCAGTGGATTCATTTTTTGCGCATAAAAATGGCATTCGGGTCAGTGTTTTTATTGTGATTTCGCCATGTTTAAATTCAAGGCCAGTTGGCCGCGAGGTGCAACATCTGTCCCCTAGAAATGTTTACACTCAAGAGTTATTTGACATATGAGTAAATTTTTCACGATTATGTTATTAAGTCAATTTTCATCATAACCCGTTGTTCATTACTGTATGTATTCATTGCATTATTTTCGAATTTTGTCAAATTTTTATATTTTACTAAACAGCAATTTCACTGTTTCTATATTTTTTATATTTAAATATACATATTTTTGGAAGAAAAAATGTTTGTTACGTCCATTAAAATTCATTTATGATAAATGCGGGTGATCTGCCTTATGGAGAGGTGTAACACATGACTCATCCAGGAGAGATGCCGCAATGGAGTGGTTTGCAAAATAAATTATAATAGCTTATTGAGTATTTTATAATTTATTTTATCCTAATACACATGTTTTCTAAATGAAATGCATTACTATAACTGCATAAGTTTCTTGTTTGTGCACCATGATACTCATAATATTGATTTAAAAAATAGTGCGTCATCTCTACCGAATTTACCCTATATAGAACAAATATATGCTACAAAATTATCTTCCACAAAAAGCCATTTTGAATCAATATTATCAATTTCACTACAGCGACAGGAATTATTAAATAAATTGAACATAATTTTCCAAAATGTTAAATATCCATCAATTTGGCATAATTTTCGTTAATTTAGTATAATGTATCCCAATTTGGTGAGATATTCGTCAATTTGGAGGTATTTTTAAAAGTCGAACATTTTCCGTTATTTTCTCAAACAGCATTACAGACAGACAGTCAAACAAAGAAATAACTTTTGTCGAATTGTTGGGCGTCAAAATATAAATACATATTACGAATTATAAATATATTATCTTCTATTGTGAACTGAACGAATTAGATCTACTAGAATAACGTTAACAAATATATCGCATATTATTGCACATGGAAATTTCACATATTGCGCGATAACACACATTTATATTAATTAACACATTTATATTTTATGCAATTGTTATATTTTTTTTAAATACGCAAGATCACAGTTCTTGCTAGTAATATAAAATTTTTGTTCTTCGTTTTATGATGAAAAATTGCATCAGAAATTTTTTTGTATGTAACATTATTGGAGATTCGTATAATTTTATATTTTTTCGAAATTTCATTCGAAAATTGGGGTTTTACGAACATTCGTTGTCGTTTACAATCAGTAGGGTTTCAGTATTCACAGATTATAATAAAGGTTGCGAATTTCGTTCGAAACGCTACATCTGCTTGGGAAATCACATCCACAGACTCACTGACACATACACCAACATACCCACAGAGCAACATACATACACACACAAACCAACATACATACGCACACACACATATATCACCTGAAAAATACTCGATTCGAGGTCAGGAATGCTTGAAACGTGATCTTTTGTTGAAAACTCGAATTCGAATTTTCGACCCCGCAGAATATTTTTCATATACTACATTTTACTATATATGTAGAAAAAGTAAAAATGTTCTCAATAACTATTATCAAAATCAGCAATTCCTAAAACTAGAGTTTTATTACCATCCATAATTAATGAAATAAAATACAATCGTTCTCTGAAAACTATCTATTCCTACAAATCCTTGAAACTTCAATTCCTATACTTTATTTTCTATAATTTTTTTAAAAAATAATTTAATATTATAATTTCAGGTAAAATTATAGTATACAGTTTTTAGTTACATAATTCAACAAGATTTTTATTTAAGCTAGAAATATAACCCAAGCTCGTCGTTATTTCCCCGCAGTTTGATCGAACTTTCTGGGGGGGGGGGGGGGGTAATCTCAGGAACTTACGGAACGTCAGGAATTTTAATCAAAAGCAAAGTGACTGGCTTTCAGAATAAATTTACCGATAGCATTAAACCGTTCTATTTTTATCATTTGTAGATTCAGTAAAGAAAATCTGAAGCTTTGTAAAAATTATGCTGTCGCTCATTTGCTTGAATTTTCAGAGCGAAAAGGAAAATATTTATATAATGTATTGAAGCATAATTGTGAAAAGAAGATGAAGGTGTATTCTTTACAGATAAAAATAGGATGTTTTGCATTAAATATGAAAAACTAATATGTAAAACTGTTTATGATTAAATAAGTAATATTTTTATTGAGAGTTCCCTTAACAATGCTTTTACAACAGAGAACTTCAGAGAAGAACAGAGTGCTCTTTGTTTTAATCAAACATTTATCAGTAATTCTTATCATATAGGAAAACCAGTAATCTACATCTAATACCGCTAATCTATAAACCATTAATATGCATCTGACCAGACATCCTTGTACCCCAATAAATAAAACTGCTGGTTGTGAAAAGATAACTTTCTACTACTAACCTGAAGAAAACAGGTGTAAGAAAATTAAGTGACTACAACTTTATCAAGGGTGCTTTAAGACCCATGGTTAAATACATTCTGCGTTGTTAACAACCACCGATGTTTTGTCGAAACAATTGTAGTCATCTAGTTATCCACTAATAATTAACAAATGACAAATCTCAAACAGATCCAGAAGTCATTTTATTATACAATCATTCTACAGACGTAAATACTGTCAAAGCGCTTTCGAACATCTTCCATGTTCATCCTCAGTGGCAATACAATTAGAAATAGATGCCAACGTGCTTAAGTACAATTCAATACTGTCAAGTAAAATTTGCATATCATGAAATTGTCAGCCGCATAAAATAGTGGATTATAAATCAGTTTTAAATTATAATCTATACAAAGTTCAGAGATAAATATTTCAAAAAATAGTTTAAAAAATTTAATAAGTATTTTAGAAAATAATTATAAATTAATGTAACTATGCAAAGGTTTAACATGCAGAGAATTGAGAACGAGTCGCCAGATATTACTCAAGAGCGGAACAGGGTCAAAATTACAAATAGAAGAACGATATTAGGTTTAGGGGATAAAAAAGGCAAAATCTCGTTCTCGAGTTCCTGCAAAGTTGCTTCTGCAAAGATACAAGAAACTCGAGAACGAGATTTTGCCTTTTTTATCCCCTAAACTTATATAATTTAAATCTAACCTATAATCCACTACTTTATGAGGCTCACAATTTCAGGATATGCAAACTTTACTTCACAGTATTGAATTAAATTTAAGTACGTTGGCATCTATTTCTAATTCTATTGCCACTGAGGATGAACATGGAAGATGTTCGAAAACGCTTTGGCTGTATTTACGTCTGTAGGATGATTGTATAAATAAAATAACTTTTGGATCTGTTTGAAATTTGCCATTTGTTAATTATTAGTGTCTTGAAATGGTGACGTGTCGTCACTCCTGGTATCTAGTTATCCTATTAAGTATTAGAAAGGTATGACATTATATCCATTGAGCTACTGGCAAGAGTTCCCTCCCTATTATATTTAAAGTGAATTCTTAGTTATTCATTTTCGATTTCAGATTGACATGCAACTTCTGATTTTTACGTCCTGCATATAACTTTACTCTTCTATACCGTATGGAAATGTGTTAGTCTTAAATCAGCATTAATCTGAACAGCTACCATGAATTATGATTCTTGCAAAATTGAAATTTCGTTATTCTGTCAGCCACTAATGCCAGTCAGTCAGTCTTAAGTCAACTATTTCTTCTAAACTGCATGGTGAAGTGATTGGATGTAAAATTCTAGCTACTGTGTCCCTAACAAATTTCTTCTAGCTATATGTGTTGCCAATTTTGTTTTCCATACAATACATGATGATGTATGATAGGGAAAGTGTTGGACTCGAGTCAAAAATCGCATGTTGAGTGTTTGACGAATCTATTCGTTTCGAGATCGTTAGGACACCCAAAAAGTATTTTTAGAGTGCCGTATGAATGCCTGTCTGTCTATCTGTGTGTTTATCTATGCAATGTATGTATTCCCACAAGGTGAAAGACTAATTTACCGAATTTCATGAAATTTGGTAGATAAGACAGAGATTTATCTTGATGCTAATTCCTTCACAGCAAAGATCGTCACATGTGTGACAGTGACGTTGTAGTTAGATGACACCTGGGCAACAATGTGATATCATATTTGTGACTTCTATGCGATGTTATGTATTAGCAACTTTGTAACTTCAATGTTACTATTCTGTGACGTTTCCACAATTTAATTAACACGTAACAATGTGACGACCTTACAATAGCAATTACAATGTGACGTCACAAACAAGTTAATATGCGACGTCACAAACGAACATGAAAATGATCAAAATGACTTCGCTGTGACCTCAATATGACATTGCCGAGATGCACTGCTACGTCCTGTGACGTCCCAAAGCCAAGACGTAAATCTGACGTCACTGTGAAAAAAAATGCTGTTAGGGTTAGGTGTTGGTACGATTCGAAAAAAAAAAGAAATCAAAATGGCCAGCAAAAATTGTATGTATTCAATCTAACAATATTTTGTTTTTACAAAGCTATTATATATCATCTTGTCAAGTTAAAGAAGACTGAAAATTTTCCGTTTTTCAAGATTGTAATAGATATATCTCATAAACTATAAAAAGTAATTTATAGCTCTTAGAAAGTTTTCCAACGATATATTTGTATATTTTATATTAAATTTTAATTTTTGAAATACAGTGGCTGTAATTTAAATGTTTTAATATTTTAAACTATTTGAAAAGGTGGTACTAATTTTAATATTTTAATATTTTGAACTGTTTTGAAAGTGCCTAAAGAGCCACATGACACTCTCAATAAAAGATGCTACTAACGCATAAAACACTTCAACTCCATCGAATTGGAACCACTGCCAATATTTTTTAACACTTTACAACAAAGTTGAAAAGCGTTTATGACTTTGTTCATTCTGTCTGTCTGTCCGTTAGCACGATAACTGCCGTAAAAATGACTTAATCAAAATGAAATTTCAGTATGTTGTTCAGACGGTCTGTAGGACCTATGGGAAAATAAATGAATAATATCACCCAATTAGTTTGAATTGAACCCGGGTTAAAAAAATGAAATACATTGAGCCCTAATGGACTTATATTTTCAAACATTTTTAAGCGGATTTAAAATTCACAAATTGCTTCGGAGAATTTAGGTAATATTCAAATTGTTCCATAAAATATTAAAAAAAAATTCAGTGAAATATATTCAGTAGTATTTTAAATAAAAATTAAAATAAGAATTACACCTCTTATATGAATCGATCACTTGACCATGATATGAAAAGATCACGTGACCAACTTCAAAATGATATATGGCATCCATCTTGTCTCAAAATCGTGATTTTTAAAGTTCTGTTTAATTCATATTGAGTGTTGTATCCGTCCTAAAACCACTTTATTTTGGCTTAAATTCTGTGCATCTACATACTAAAACAACGCAATTACAATATATATGAGTTTAAATGATCATCCAAATTTGATTATTTCTACAACGAAGCCTATTTTTCACTTATGTAAAATGTAAACAGCAAAATATGTAGAATGAGTTGTATTAGAATTGCTGTATTTCTTTAACACAAAATTATTTAGCCCATGGAGTCTGTATCCCTGATATGAATGAGATATTTATTGATTTAACAAAGAGAAGGACGATATTTTTTGATGCAGTTTTAAGCATAGAGTTTAACTACTTTTAGCTCCATGGTCTTAATTTTTAAATAAAATAAATTGTTATAGTATTGTGATGAATTAAATGAATGGGAAATTGTTTATGAATGAAATGCGTCTTCTATAGAGAGATCCAGGCGTGTTATTTTTTCTATGACGTCATTTGAATGAATTTCAGTTGTTTTCGAAGAATTTTTCAAATATAATCAATTATCGTATTTTTATAATAATTCTAAAATTATTACCGAGGAATCTATCGTATTTTAGAGATGTTTATACAAGGGAATTTATATTTCAATACCGTCATTTGAATGAAGTTCATTTTTTTTTCTATGAAGGTTTAAGTTTTCAAATATAATGAAGTAATGTAGTATTGTGATAAGTTTTAAAATATTACCGAGGAATGTATTGCATTTTCGACATGTTTAAATAAAATTGCATTGAAGTTGGAAAGTGTTTCATAATCAATGTTTTAAGCATGACTGATCTTTCTTGTTTTCAATAATTGATGCAGATATATATTACATCTAAAAGTTTTGAAGTAATTTTTTGTACACCTTGCACCCTTCTGTACACCCAAGTTATAATGTATTGTACGCAAAGTAAAATTCTGATGTGAGCAGCATGTAAGCAGCAGTTTCGCCACAGACTCAAATTCAGTCCATCTTTATATATTTAATATTTAATTAAATGGCGTTTAATTGCAGTAAATAGTACGCATAATTATTTGAAATAACAATGAATTTACACTTTAAATTCGATTTCCGTTTTCATTACGTAACTGGGCGTATTTTCAAAATAAGCGTAGCAATTATGCAAAAAGAAAAATGAAATATTTTCACAACAGCTAGGTCTAGAGAAATGGGGTTGGTCTTATTATTTTCATCAAAAATTACGTATAAAACATGCATATAATTGATACTTAGTCTTTTATATTAGATTTTAGCGACTTTTCGGAGACTTTTCGAAACAAAAAATGCATGTTAGTTTTCACCGAATCGTACCAAAATCTAATCAGCACCAGGGTAATCTACAAATTTTATGAAATTTAATCCATTATTTTTTGAGTTAGAGTAGATACATACATGTCACAGACATACAGACACTCACACAGACGTCACGCCAAAAAAGGTTTTTTCTTGTTCCAGTGGTTCCAAAACGTGTAGCTCCGTCGAAAACTGGAACTGCGATTTTCGGCATGATTCCTATACTTTCCCTATACATTACCATGTATTGCAGATACAGTAAAAAACTAATCGCACATTTTAATATATTATACTTTTTTAACTCTCAAATAGAAAAAAAAAACATATTTATTTTCAAAAAGCCGAGACAGGGATAATACCATTCCAGTTGCAAACGAAAATGATAAAGGCATTTAAAAATATTTATTTTTAGATTCGACACGAAAATGAAAATATCGACCTCTCTGTAATCCTCTGTGCAGAAAAAAATAATTATGAATCCGTTTCTCTCAGAAATAATGTTCTGCAGTGTAAAGATAAGCTAATTTGTATTTACACCTGTTTTTGCATTTTTAACAAAAACTTTAAAATAAAGCGCTGTTGCACTTGTCTGAAAGGATTATATTTTAAGTGATGCTCAAAACTTGGTACATATGATCCGGTTTTTATAAAAATTCATATTTTATATTTTATTTAAGTTTTAATGGTAGTTATTTGTTTCATTTGTAGGAAAAAAATGCCTAAAATTTTAAATTAATAAGATTGAATTATTGCACGTTGAATATCATTATAGTGAAAAATTATATTTTTTTTGCCGATACAGAAATCCAAGAAAAGTCATTAAGCATCCCAAAAATTTTGTATGGAAATGTCCATGAGTGCATACATTAAGTCTATTTATAGTAAAGAGTATAGTGCCTGATCAATAAAAATCGATTGTAGTGCCTCTAGCGTTGAATTAAAAAAGTTAGTGTAACGAACAAAGGGAGATAGATGAGAAAAGCCAATTACAAAGTTGTAGCATATTGTCTAGTTAAGCGTCCATACAGAAATGAGCGAAGCGTGTATATGGGAAAACAATAGATATCTGTCACAATGTCATATCACTAGTGCCTGTATCAAGGTGACACTTGCAGTACTTGTAACGTACGCAGTACTATACTTTATGGAAATAAAATATGAATTGTCTCTGTCGGAAGACATTTTAAACAGGATAAAAATTAGATTTCTTTTCATGCATTGCTTATTGTATCCATTCTGAATATGATAACAAGTTGCTAATTGCATCAAATAAATGCAATCTGAAATACTTTTATTGCCTTGCTTATTCTTACTAAGTACACAATGCTATATAACATTTCAATTGGAATGTTTTTTCTATATTGCTTTCATAGTCGAGTTTGTCAACAGAACTTTCTCCGCTGGGAATGCTGCAATAACTTTTATTTCCTGATTTTACTATAGCCAGATTTATCTAGCACAGTCATGGTCAATTTTTTACCAAATTATTGGGATGCTTAAGGACATTTTTAGACATATTACAATGAAACCAATCACGGACGAGACGAAATTTATTCTCTAGTCCTCCCAAAACGAAATCAACATACGCTTGAATTGTTACTTTCCCTGCAATACATGGTAATGTATAGGGGAAGTATTGGCGACTTGGCGACTTTTTTAAATGTTGCCAAATTAACGCAAATATTACCAAATTGACAAAAATGACGCTAAATTAATGAAAATGACAACTAACTAATGAAAATTCAATACCTTGGAAAGAATATAAGAAGCTACTATAGAAATAAACAATTTTTCTGTCAGAAACGCTTAACGGGAGTTTGGCAAAATATCACCAAGATAGCGACTTTTAAATGTTTCCAAATTAAAGAAAACGTCGCCAAATTATAGTAAAACGGTCGCCAAATTCATAAAATTGTTGCCACATTCACAATAAATCGCAAAACAGATAGAAATGCTGCCAAATTGATAAAAAATAACGTTAAATCAATGCAAATGACGATTAATTGAACAAAATTAAGTATATCGGAAAGAACATAATATTCGGTTATGAGAATAACCCATGTCTCCTTCCGTGTCCATAATTCTGGACGATAAATTTTGCGGGACGTCGCCATCTTGGCAACTTCTTAAATGTTGCCAATCTGACGAAAATGTCGCCAAACTGATAAAAATATTACCAAACTAATAAAAAATACACGAAATGGGACGTAATATTTTGCAAAATTTTAATTCCGTCATATGACTGGCATACATTCTATTATATAAGAAATGATCTTCTCTACATTTGTTTGTAACACTTAGCAATGCATTTGATATGATATGGATATATATACATTTGATATACCCATATGATATTTTGGAATTATGATTGAATGCATTATTTTAGGTGCATCATCATCTGTTGTTCTGCTCGTGTTTTTCTTCACCGTCTCAAATAACTATTTATTATCTAGTAAGAAGAAAAAATATAATTACATGGACTGCAAGAATATCACCAACAAAATATTGCTTTTAGTTTAACCAAGCAGAACAAGAAGTCTGAAGAAATATGCAAAAGTTTTACTTGCTCATGCGTAATACTTTCTTGGAAAGTGGCTTTTAGAGTGCCATAAGTTCGAAATTCAGAAAAGTTTCTTTGTAACCTTTATATACTTTAGACAGCTTTTAGCTTATAATCCGCTGTGGAACATGACACTAAATAAAAAATGATGAATTAATTTTAGAACATCCCAACTATAGTAATTTTAAGTAGGTAACAATTTCTCGTTCTTTCACATAAACCAAAAATTGATGCATGTAAATCAGCAAAGGAAATAATTTTAGTATATGGAAAAAGTCATTCTCTGACTACATCAGATCATTTTATTCCGATAAAAAACCAAAAGTATACAAATTATTAATTGGTATGCATTTCACACATCGTTCACATTTTAATTTTTCTATGTCCGATAAAATATACAAAACTGCACTCAAAAGTTCGTGAAAAGTTTACAAAATTTATTTTAAACTGTTCACAGTCCATATAAAGCAGCTGGTTTCTTCTCCTTCTCATATCAATGTGCAATGCCAATATTGAAAATATTCAAATGTATGTTTTCAAATTGATTTGACTTTGAAATAAATTATTCATAGAATTTTCCAAATCGCGCCGATTTTCTTATCCTACTACTCTGAAACACAAACGCATCTGTGAATCTATTTCGTGTGCAACGCATTCATTCTTTGTTCTCACGTTTGGTGATGCATGTGTGAGTTTTGAGCCCTTATGTAAATTTCCACATCAAAGAAGATATGGGAAAGTACAGAGTTGAAATAACATAGGATCTTGTTTCTATTGCATACACCAGCATCCGTGGACCGGTTTCGCGCTTCCTGCCTTTCGTCAGGACGAAAGAGGCGATACTTGTAATAGTAGCAAGAAAAAAAAATCTGATGTGGGCAGCACATGACTTTCCTTATATAATGCAAAGAATTTACTACTTTTACAGTAATAAGAAATAGATTATTATTATAGTAGATATTTATATTATTTCCAAGATATTAAATTTTCGTCAATGAGTCTTCGTTTTCATTGATTTAGCGTTTTTTTATCCATTTGGCAAGTTTTTCGTTAATTTAGCAACCTAGAAAAAAGTCGCCAAGTTGGCGATATTCCACCACATTCGTCGCCAAAATCTCGTCAAACGTTATGAACGAAGAAATAAGTTATTCTTACAGCAGATAAATGACTATTGGCGTTTAAATACGAAATTATTACTCAAAGTATCTTTTTTCATGAATGGAACGAGCTCGATCCACGAAAATGATGTCACAAAATTTATCGTATGGTATTATATATGAAAAGTGAACATGTTTCTCAATAGGAAATATTTTTTTTTATATGACTTTTTGATACTGTTTTTAAAACATGTGCAATATCTCGAGAACGGTTCATGTTAATGGTCTAAAATTTATGTCAATCGTTTTCTAATGAAAAATGACATAAGACATGTCTATTTGCGTAACATTATTAGCGGTTTTTTTTGACGATTTTTTCAAAATTTCACTCGAAAATTTAGGGAGTTCTGAACATTCGATTGCGTATAAAAACAATAGGCTTCCAGTGTATACGGATTGTGAATGTTGTACCAAATTTTCTTTCGAATCGGTCCATTCGTTCGTCATTTATCGTCTCCACAGACTCACTGACACACACACACACATACTTTCACACACACACACACATACTTTCACACACACACACACAAACTTTCACACACACACACACATACTTTCACACACACACACACATACTTTCACACACACACATACACACAGACATCACTTCAAAAATGTTTGATTCGTGATCAGGGAAGCTTGAAATGTGCTCTCCCGTCGAAAACCCAAATTCGAATTTTCGACCCCGTCACTATACTTTCCTTATACATTATGTATATAAGGAACGTAATAACTATCTCATCCAGAAGCAAACTATTTTATCCTTTCCCCCTTTCAAACGTGTTTCTGTGGAGTACACCCATAAATGAACATTTTTTTAAAACTTGTTTGTCATGGGGTTTGTATCAGATGATTGGTCCATATACCAAATATCAAGCCTCTATTACATTTAAAAGGAAGAGTGTCTCTTTTATTCGGAAAATGGAACATATTGGTACTCAGAACCCCCTAAAGTAGCAAATATTGGAAATTTGAAATTGCACATTTTTTTCCTTTGAAACTATCTGCCAGTACACAAAATTTGAGGTCTCTATTCTCTCGCGATGCATGCTTCTTTTCTATCATTTCACATTTCGAATGTTTTTGTGTGGAGTACCCATCCCCTTAAAAATATATATATTTGAAAAACTCCATTCTTCTTGGGTTTCCTATCAGGCGATTCTCCTATATATCAAATATCAAACCTCAATCACGTTTTAAAAGGGGGCGACACTGACACACACACACACACATACTTTCACACACACACACACACACACAGACACATACATCACTTCAAAATTTTTTGATTCGTGATTCGGGATGCTTGAAACGTGCTCTCCCGTCGAAAACTCGAATTCGAATTTTCGACCCCGTCACAATACTTTCCTTATACCTTATGTATATAAGGAAAGTAATAACTATGTATCTCCAACTTGCAGAACTAAGACCGATAAATTCGACGTTACCAAATACTATTCAAATATTATACATTTGAATCCACATTTTTGAAACCCACCAAAAAGTTGGGAAATTTACCAAAGCTACGATAGCATATTTGTTATTTTTATATATCCTACTGCATGATAATTCTGAATATAACCCCTTTCAGGTTAATATTAGTTTTTTACTTTCCTTATATACATAATGTATAAGGAAAGTATTGTGGCGGGGTCAAAAATTCGAATTCGAGTTTTCGACAGGGAAGCACGTTTCAACCATCCCTGATCACGAAACACACATTTTTGAAGTGATCCCTCTCTCTCTGTGTGTGTGTGTAACCTGTGGAGACGATAACAGACGAACGAATGGTCCGATTCAAACAAAATTTGGTACAAAAATCACAATCAGTACAGACTGGAAGCCTATTGTTTTTTTGAGCAATCGAATGTTCAGAACTCCCCTAAATAAAATAACAATCAGTACAGACTGGAAGCCTATTGTTTTTTTGAGCAATCGAATGTTCAGAACTCCCCTAAATTTTCGAGTGAAATTTTGAAAAATTCGTCAACAAATCAAAACCGCTAATAAAGTTACGCAAATAGACATTTCTTATGTAATTTTTCACTAGAAAACGATTGACATAAATTTTAGAACGCTAACATGAACCTTTCTCGAGATATTGCACATTTTTCAAAAAATTATCAAAACGTTATATAAAACAAAAAAAAAATATTTCCTATTAAGAAACATGTTCACTTTTCATATGTAATACCATGCGATAAATTTGGTGACACCATTCTCGTGGATCTAGCTCGTTCCATTCATGAAAAAAGATATTTTGAGTAATAAATTTTGTATTTGAACGCCAATAGCCATTTATCTGCTGTAAGAATAACTTATTTCTCCGTCCATAACTCTTGGCGAGATTTTGTCGACGAATTTGGAGGAATATCACCAACTTGGCGACATTTTAAATTGTTGCCAAATTAACAAAAATCTCGCCAAATTGATAAAAATGACGCTAAATCAATGAAAATGACGACTAATTGAAGAAAATTCAATATCTTGGAAATAATAAAAGTAGCAAGAATAACATTTTTTTTATCTGTAAAAGTAGTAAATTCATTGCATTATAAAAGGAAAGTCATATATTGCCCACATCAGATTTTTTTTGTTGAACTCGCTTTTTATGATCGTCACAATGCAATTTTATTTGCGAGCAAATTATCAAATTCTAACAAATCAAAATGAAATGGTTATAAGTAGTAAAATATTGTTGACAAAAATTACAACAATTTGATAATATATCTGAGACTTTATCATTTACTAGCAGTCATAATTCAATACTTGATAATTTTCATTCAGCTTAAGAACTTGAAATTAAACGAGCATTATAATAACTTGCTTGTATAACATTCATTATTTTATAATCGGTTATATTTTTTACGTGCTGTCGTTTTCAAAGGCAGGATGCGATGTGTGCTTTAAATCTACATAATTCAAATAAAAACACATTCACAATTAACTATAGTCACCACTACTTCAATTGACCTTTCTGATTTAGCTGCTTAAATTTTTATATAAACTTTCAATATACAAATACGGTTGCAAATTTATAACGGCAATGTACTAAAAAATAGGAAATTCATACTGGCAAAAAAGTAACTTACAGATCATTATGAATACAATTTATCAATAAATGTTTATACACAGATATTTATAGATAATTTCGTTTAAAAAACATTATACATGTGCATTTCTGTTTCAAAAGTTCGAAAACTTTTCAATCAGGGAAAAGATCCAATAACTCTGATAAATATTTATATATTTATAAACAAATATTTCAATGACGTTTCATAATTCACTTGCAAGATCAAACACATGCATGTCTATCAAGGATATTGAATTACATTCCCATAAGGTTAAGTCGTCTGACTGGTAACCAATCAGAAGTCGCAAAGCCCAGAACGTTGTGAGTTGCTGTATCAAACAACAAATCAGGGGTCTCAACGAATGTATTATTGTACCGTTATCCAATTCCTGATTTATGTCTGATTGTTATATTCAATACAATCAATCTGCACAATTACCCTGGAACGTAAATGTACAGAGCTAAAAAATAAAACGAAGTATGAGTGACCAGCATCAGAAAGAAAATACTTCCCCTTCCACGTAAAAGATGTGTTCAAAACTGCCGACCACATCAATTAAACGTTTCGTTTGAACATAAAGTTATTTTGACGAAGGTTTTGTCTGAACAAAAAGTGCTTTTGACGAACGGTTAATAGAATGTAAACGATTTTTAAAAAGTTCGTAACAGGCAATTAAATGCTATTCTATTCATCTTGTGTTACTATGACATGATTTATGAGCTTGCGTTTAGAAGAAACTTATGGATGTCACAAACAAAGTTGAACAAATTTCACAGAAATTTCAACGATTTTGATGCTATGGAAGTCAAATCCCCCATCCAAATATACTACATAAAATCACGGAAAGTCTTGGAACGAACTTATGTTACTGTCGTACATGTACTTTAGACTACTGAAATGTCAGCTTTCAGTCAAAAACCGTATTTGTCTGAAAATACGCAATCTAACTTTCTCTAAGGTCCTTTAAACTAAAACTTTCCAATTATTAAAAAATGTTCCAAGGTTTAACGTGTAAAAATTAAAACATTTCAATTATTTTACGAGCAAAATTTATCAAGATATGACAGTTCACCTTCCGATTCTTACCAGATTTTTACAGATAAATTGGGGATTGTACACAAATTGAATTGCTAGTCATGTAAATTTGTCAGCAAATGCCTCATATTATTCTTACTTATACACGCTCTTCTAAAAAAATTATTAGGTGTTACAGGACTTTCTGGGACACCTTACTGAATCCCAAATATGCCATTAAATGAAATATAATGCAAATATTCTGAAATATTTTGTTTTTATTTTATACATCCCCTTAGCGCTACTCCGAAATGATGTATTTATTCTCAGACGCGGGAAAGTGATTGAAGTCATAAAATTCAATGTTTCATATCTTGGTAAATTTTACTCGTAAAAGAATCGAACTCTCTTTTAGTTCTACATGTTAATGTATGAAGAAAATTTTAGTAATGGAAACGTTGCGGATTTAAGAACTATATGAAAATTTATATTTCGTAGTTTTCATAAAATTATGCTAATCGATTGGAAAATGCTAATCGATTGAATTATGCTAATCGATTGAAAATTATAAGCCTATTTGAAATTTTTTTGTAATTGGAAGTATATATCAACGTCTGGAAGTTATAGATATAAAGGTCCTTCCAGGACTTTTCGTAATACCATGTATATTGAAATTATGAGATGGTGCTTTTACATTATCTTCTTTATATTTCGTTTTATTTTAAAATCTAAGAACCAACACAATGAAGCAAAATTCCAACTTCAGCAAATATTTATATCTAATTGCAATTTTCCCAGTTCTCTTGCGGCAAGGATTTTGAGCAGCATTTAGAACGCCGCCTTAATTACGTAGTTTATTACTTTCCT
Source organism: Amaurobius ferox (assembly GCA_951213105.1). Classification (NCBI taxonomy): domain Eukaryota; kingdom Metazoa; phylum Arthropoda; class Arachnida; order Araneae; family Amaurobiidae; genus Amaurobius; species Amaurobius ferox. Next base: position 40,628,250 of record OX578143.1, read on the forward strand.
TATATACCTAATGTATAAGGAAATTATTGTGACGGCGTCGAAAATTCGAATTCGAGTTTTCGACGGGAGAGCACGTTTCAAGTATCCCTGATCACGAATCAAACATATTTGAATTGATGTCTTTGGGTGTGTGTGTGTGAAAGTATGTGTGTGTGTGTTTCAGAGAGTCTGTGGAGACGATAACTGATGAACGAATGGACCGATTGAAACGAAATTTGGTACAAAAATCACAATCCATAAACACTGGAAGCCTGTTGTTTTTATACTCAATCGAATGTTCAGAACCCCCTATATTTTCGAGTGAAATTTTGAAAAAATTGTCAAAAAATCAAAACCGCTAATAAAGTTATGCGAATAGACATTTCTTATGTAATTTTTCATTAGAAAACGATTGACATAAATTTTAGACCGCTGACATGAACCGTTCTCAAGATATTGTACATTTTAAAAAAAAATTATCAAAAAGTCATATAAAATAAAAAAAAATATTTCCTATTGAGAAACATGTTCACTTTTCATATACATATAATACCATGCGATAAATTTGGTGACATCATTCTCGTGGATCTAGCTCGTTCCATTCATGAAAAAAGATTGAGTAATACTTTTGTACTTGAATGCCAATAGTCATTTATCTGCTGTAAGATTAACTTATTTCTTCGTCCATAACGCTTGGCGAGATTTTGGCGACGAATTTGGTGGAATGAGTCGGCAACTTGACGACTTTTTTCAATGTTGCTAAATTAACGAAAAACTCGCCAAATGGATAAAAATGACTAAAACTACTAAATTAATGAAAATGACGACTCATTGACGAAAATTCAATATCTTGGAAAGAATATAAATATCTACTATAATAATAATCTATTTTATTTTACTGTAAAAGTAGTAAATTCATTGCATTGTACAAGGAAAATCATGTGCTGCGCACATCAGATTTTTTTTTAAATCCGTTCATGCTATATTACTTTTAAAGATTTTTCGTAACATGACATCTTTATACCACTTATGAATGCAATTGGCTTATATCTGTTAATAAAATATATTGTGATACCATCACCATCCTTAGCGATGACCAAATTAGATCCCTCCCTATTTACTACAAACTACTATCATTGTTATGGAAATTATCAAAATTTTCTGCAGAAAATAATACCTTGAAAGTCTTGAAACTTGAATAAATAATCTGAAACCATTTTATATTCGAAGCTTTATACATGTTATTTTATATATATGTAATCCCTTCATTCAATTTTAGCAGCAGGCACATTTTTTGTAAGATTTTTGTAAAAATAGAAAAACTGGTGTAAAGAGATAAATTTGTCGTTACGATGCAGAATATTGTTCAAAAAAGAAAGCGGATTCATTGACATATTTTTTCTAAAGGATTATAAGCACTTCGTATTTCCATCTTGGTTTAAAATCTAAAAGTAAGCCTTTTTTTAAAAGCTTTTATCTTTATGTGTTACATTTCAAAATAAAGTTATTAATAACAATGTTTCACTTTCACAAAATAAACATGTTTTTGGAGTTATAAAGATTTCTAGAATATTCTAATGCCAGATTTAATTTCCCCTTCATTACAATAAAATGTAAATATAACTGGGAAGTATTATAATTGAGTCAAAAAATTCTCTACATTGACCATGCTTTACTGCAAAATAACTATGTAATGCATATGATTATTTTAAATCAACTTATTCCCTTCAACAGAACGGAAAATTACTCTGCATCGTAAATGAATTTGAAAAAAATGTGTCCACTAGAAACATTCAATTATATTATATGAAAATATATATATATACACCCATACAAAATTGTACTACAGTCACAAAACTCAACATGCAAATGTCATTTTAAGAGCTATATGAAAAGGGTCAAACTGCCAGCGTCAATGATTTTATAGGGCCCATACAATGCGCATAAGAACTACACATTTTGAATCATTTAACCGGTGTTCGCACTCAATGGGAATTCGAACTGGATTCTTTACTTTGATACTGCCTATTGTGCGCAAAGATGCCTTTGAAACGTACTCGATGACGCTACGAATAGTTATCGTATTTATCGAGAGATCACATCATAGGCTTAAGGGTGAACGTCAGTAAATCTTCTGCCCTATCCGCGCTTTGTTAACTTTCGCGGCACACATTTTTCGCCGAAATTTTGCTCAAACAGTTGCGAAATATTTTCTGAAATATATATGCAATGCTTAGATTACATTAAAACAAAATTTAATACCCAATAAAACATAGAATATATTTTTTACTTATATTTGGTGCTGCCATCTGTTGTCGTAATTTAATTCATACCGACTATTTTTATTTTTTAATGAACATTTTTAAATGGCTATTCCTTCTAATACGCTATTAAATACAACAGATCATATATAATAATGCCATAATCACGGAAGCGTAATTGAACTTGGACTTGACGACAAAGGAACTTGAAGACTAAACTGCAGTCCTCAGTGATGTACATTCAGATCCCCTTATCATATTTATAGTATGAGAAATTAACTTTCCGTGATTGTGGCATTGTTATATATGATTTGTTGTTGTATTTCCTACTGTATTGGAAGGAATAGATATTTTAAAACGTTCATTAAAAATAAAAATAATTGGTATGAATTAAATTACGACAACAGATGGCAGCACCAAAATATTTTGGAGTAAAATAAAAATATATTCTATGTTTCCTTGGGTATTAAATTTAGTTTTAATATAATCTAAGCATTGCATTTTATCTTAGAAAATATTTCGCAACTGTTTGAGAAGAATTTCGGCGAAAAATGTGTGCCGCGAAAGTTAACAAAGTGCGGATAGGGCAGAAGATTTACTGACATTCACCCTTAAAGAAAGCTGGTTGGTGCACCAGACGTATCAGTCGTCATCTTAGTCAGAGCGATATGGTAGTTGCTCGATGTCGCAACATCGGATCAGAGAAATGCTCAGGAAGCCCTAAATAGACAACTGCTTGAGACAGGAAAGGAGCCACATCCACACCAATGCCGTTACTATCAGCCATTCTAAGGCATTTGCCATAATCCATTCATCCTATATCAAGGGATACTATTCGGTGAAGACTAAAGGAATGTTGGTTTACGTGTCGACGTTCATAAGGCGCCTAAAATTTACTCCGCAAGATAGACAGAACCATCTGGATTGAGACTGAGCTCGGTCAGCCTGGACAGTATCCGATTAGAGGCAGTTTGTCTTTAGCGACCAATACCGCTTCTCACTCAGTGCTGATGACCACCGCACACCTGTATGGGGGAGTACTGGCCAGCGTTTCGATCATGCGCTTATTATCAAGCAGTATACGATCATCATATGTGGTGCAACAGGGGAGCTATATCGTGGGACAGCCAATCTCCTCCAGTTGTGCTGCAAACAAATCTGGCGATCCGCTTGTATGTCGAAGATATTCTACAGCCGACTGTTCTGCCAATGCTGTCAAGTGGGCCAGGTTCCATTTACCAGCAAGACAACGCTTGACCACATGCTGTATGACTTTCTCAATAATGTATTTGGGGATCTAATACCCTCCCATATTTATCCAGGTCTCCATATCTATCACCAGTCGAACATGTCTGGGACATAGTGAGATAGCAATTGTAGCCTTCTCAGAATACGAAAGAATTACCTGACCAGTTACAAGATTTGTGGCAGAATATTCCACAGATGGACAAAAGGAACTAACTGACTTTAGGCTGCATCGAATATCAGATTGTATAGCTACCAGGAGAAGGATTTAACACTAACTAAAATGTAACCTTCGTACTGCCACTATTCCATAATAAAAATGTTTTCTACTCCCAAATTCTAAATATTTGCTTATCTCCTCAAATGATACATACGTGCCGAATCTCTTGGAAGTAACTCAATTTCTTATGAGTGCATATATACGTAGGTCAGTCAAAAAGTTAGTTGCACCGCTTGAGAAAACAAAACAAGATCGACATTTTACAATAGTTTCATTTGTGCACATAAGTTCCATATAAAAACTACTTTTTGACGTAATCACTTCCTTTATTTAATTATTTGTAGAGGCGTGGTACAAGTTTTTCTATGCCTTCTGTGAAGAATTACAATCCAACGTCCGATAACCATTGTTGGGTTTCAGCTTTCACCTTGACATCCGAGTAATATCGACGCTTTGAAAGTTCTTTCATGGGACAGAAAACATGGAAATCACAAGGTGCAAGACCTGGGCCATAAGGGGGGTGATCTCACACTTACCACCTAAACTTTCTTAGAATATCGCTCGTCAATTTTGCTGCATGCGGTCTCGTATTGTCATGCAGGAGCACAATGCCTTTCAGGAAGTTTACCTGGCCGATAAATTTCAGTACAGGTACACTTTTTTGCCCACAAAAACGAATTGCTGCATTCACTTCCAATTTGGACGCCACCTGCAGGTGCCGAGATATGTTCACGACTGATTAGCAGGCAAACTGAAACTGCCGTGTCAAAGCCGCTACGTCATGCGCTGCAGATGTCTGCAGTGTTGCCACACAGTTTCAACAAAATATCCTTTAACCAAGAGTTTTTACGAATGAGTGCAAATAACTTTTTGACTGACTCTTGCATACATATACAAGGTGTCCCAAAAACATTGACCTCGGCTTTTATTTCTTAAATATTGATCTTAGACATACATAATAAATTACAAAGTTGCGTAAAAAAAGGAGGTACAGAATTTTATGAAATCAATAAAAATATTCAGAGGATTAAATTTGAAGAAATACAAAATTTAAATTTTTACACGGCCCCCGTACCAAATCATTTCCAATGAGTAAAATGTGCTCCATACACTAATAAGGTGATGTACAAAATATTTCAGCATTTTATCATAAAAAGTCCCAGCGATATGAAAAAACAAAAATGCTGACTTAAACCACTTTTCGATGCATCGACATGGGTTCTCAGAGGAGAAAAATTATGTCGGCAGATCGCATTTCAGGGTTCGCACACAAATTACGAAATAAAATAATGCTTACATAAATAAGTAATAATTTTGCTATTTATTGGTACAAAAGTATCTACACTGTGTAGAAATAATAACTTTACACAAAGATTACAAATCTTGTTCAAAATGTTTTCCATCCATGCCAAAGATCCATTAAAGATAAGAGGCAGATATAATTTGCCTATGATGCATTTCTGCGTTCGTCATTTGCACTCTTGCTGTAAACATTTACATTTTAATTTGTGATTAATCAACAACTTTGTTTAAACATATCTCTGGGACTTTTTATGATAAAATGCTGAAATTGTGTACATCGCCTTATTAGTGTATGGGGTACATTTTACTTTGGAAATGTTTTTGTACGGGGGCCATATAAAAATTTAAATTTAATTATTTCTTCAAATTTAATCTCCTGAAAATTTTTATCGATTTCATAACATTCTGTACCTTTTTTTACGCAACTTTGTAATTTATTATATATGTTTAAGAACAATATTTAAGGAATAAAAGAGCAGGTCAAAGTTTTTGGACTCCCTGTATATTTTGTAATGAAGTGTTTTGTAATAATGAATCTTGAGCTCCGTGATAAAACCATCGTCAGTTCTACGCTGACATATGGTCATAATCGTAAAACCATAGTCCACAGGTGGTAAGGAATGATCAGTTGAACAATTTCTTACTATATGTCGGATTGTTTGTAAGTCTGTGTGCACGACAAATTCAAACATATTAATTTAGTCACACGATCATTTCAATGGTTAGACAGAAGATTTTTCAAAGAATTCAGGTATAAAGAAGTCTTAAAGAATTTCAAATTATTCTTTGGAAATAACAGCAAAAATATAACTACATTATTACTTTCCTTATATACATAATGTATAAGGAAAGTATTGTGACGGCGTCGAAAATTCGAATTCGAGTTTTCGACGGGAGAGCACGTTTCAAGCATCCCTGATCACGAATCAAGCATTTTTGAAGTGATGTCTGTGTGTGTGTGTGAAAGTATGTGTGTGTGTGTGTGTGAAAGTATGTGTGTGTGTGTGTGTGAAAGTATGTGTGTTTGTGTGTGTGTGTGTCAGTGAGTCTGTGGAGACGATAACTGACGAACGAATGGACCGATTCGAACCAAATTTGGTACAAAAATCACAATCCGTAAACACTGGAAGCTTATTGTTTTTATACGTAATCGAATGTCCAGAACCCCCCTAAATTTTCGAATAAAATTTTGAAAAAATCGTCAAATATCAAAACCGCTAATAAAGTTACGCAAACAGACATTTCTTATATAATTTTTCATTAGAAAACGATTGGTATAAATTTTAGTACTCTAACATGAACCATTCTTGAGATATTGCACATTTTTCAAAAAAATTATGAAAAAGTCACATAAAAAAAAAATTCCTACTGAGAAACATGTTCACTTTTCATATGTAATACCATGCGATAAATTGAGTGACATCATTCTCGTGGATCTAGCTCGTTCCATTCATGAAAAAATATACTTTGAATAATACTTTTGTATTTGAACGCCAATAGTCATTTATCTGCTGTAAGAATAACTTTCTTCTTAGTGCATAACGCTTAGCGAGATTTGGCGAGGAATTTAGCGGAATGTCGCCAACTTGGCGAATTTTTTGAAATGTTGCCAAATTAATGAAAATCTCGCCAAATGGATAAAAATGATGCTAAATCAATGAAAATGACGACTAATTGTCGAAAATTCAATATTTTGGAAAGAATATTAGTATCTACTATAAGAAAAACCTATTTTTTTACTGTAAAAGTAGTAAATTCATTACATTATATAAGGAAAGTCATGTGTTGCCCACATCAGATTTTTTTTTAATTCAGAAATTAATAAGAAAAATCATTGTGATGTGTTCTTAATTATTAAATCAAGTCCCAAATTAATACAATGGATGGAGGATTGGAGGCAGAAGAAGCAACATTTAATGATTCCAAAATATTTAGTACGGAAAAAAATAATGTTTGGATAAATAAATTTCTGGAAACATTTGACAACAGTACACACTAACAAAGTTGCGCCATGAATAATAAATAAATTATTTTCGCACGAGTAGGTGGTACTCTGATGCTGAAAGATTTGGTTGTTTATAAGAATTATTACTTTCCTTATATACAATAATGTATAAGGAAAGTATTGTGACGGGGTCGAAAATTCGAATTCGAGTTTTCGACGGGAGATCACGTTTCAAGCATCCCTGATCACGCACGAATCAAACATAGGGTTCCCCCCCCCCTAAATTTTTAAGTGAAATTTTGAAAAAATCGTCAACAAATCAAAACCGCTACTAAAGTTACGCAAATAGACATTTCGTATGTAATTTTTCATTAGAAAACGATTGACATAAATTTTAGAACGCTAACATGAACCGTTCTCGAGATATTGCACATTTTTCAAAAAAATTATCAAAAAGTCATATAAAATAAAAATATATATTTCCTATTGTGAAACATGTTCACTTTTCATATGTAATACCATGCGATAAATTTGGTGACATCATTCTCGTGGATCAAGCTCGTTCCATTCATAAGAAAAGATACTTCGAGTAACACTTTTGTATTTGAACGCCAATAGTCATTTATCTGCTATAAGAATAACGTATTTCTCCGTCAGTAAAGCTTGGCGAGATTTTGGCGACGAATTTGGAGGAAAGTCGCCAACTTGGCGACTTTTCGAAATGTTGTCAAATTAACGAAAATCTTGCCAAATGGATTAAAATGACGCTAAATCAATGAAAATGAAGACTAATTGTCGAAAATTCAATATCTTGGTAAGAATATAAGTATCCACTATAAGAAAAAACCTATTTTTTTTACTGTAAAAGTAGTAAATTCATTGCATTATATAAGGAAAGTCATGTGTTGCCCACATCAGATTTTTAAATATAAAGTCATGGTCGGTTCACCTCGGGAAACGTTCTACGGGCGCTCATGTATGAAATTGTGCACTAAAAATTAGTGAGAAATCTGAAACATAAACTTATTTGAATAATCAGTGTAGTTAACAATGTCCTTAAACAATATTGTATATTAATTATTTACACATACTGTACAATGAAACCTTTGAAATTTATTATAATTACAATATGCTAAGAATTCGCTAGAAAATTAACAACCATTTTTACTTTTATTATATACAATAATGTATAAGGAAAGTATTGTGACGGGGTCGGAAATTCGAATTCGAGTTTTCGACGGGAGAGCACGTTTCAAACATCGCTGATCACGAATCGAACATTTTCAAAGTGATGTCTGTGTGTGTGTGTGTGTGTGTGTCAGTGATACTGTGGAGACGATAACTGACGTACGAATGGACCGATTCGAACGATATTTGGTACAAATATTACAATCCGTAAACACTGGAAGCCTATTGTTTTTATAAGCAATCGAATAATCAGAACCCCCCTAAATTTTCGTGTGAAATTTTGAAAAAATCGTCAAAAAATCAAAACCTCTAATAAAGTTACGCAAATAGATATTTCTTATGTAAATTTTCATTAGAAAACGATTGAAATAAATTTTAGAACGCTAACATGAACCGTTTTCGAGATATTGCACATTTCTAAAAAAAATTATCAAAAATTCATATAAAATAAACAAATATATTTCCTATTGAGGAACTTGTTCACTTTTCATATGTAATACCATGCGATAAATTTGCTGACATCATTCTCGTGGATCTAGCTATTTCCATTCATGAAAAAATATACTTTGAGTAATACTTTTGTATTTTAACGCCAATAGTCATATATCTGCTGTAAAAATAACTTATTTTTCCGTTCATAACGCTTGGCGAGATTTTGGCGACAATGTTGGTGGAATGTCGCCAATTTGGCGACTTTTAAATGTTGCCAAATTAACGAAGAACTCGCCAAATGGATAAAAATGACGCTAAATCATTGAAAATGAGGACTCATTGACGAAAATTCAATATCTTGAAAAGAATTTAAGTATCTACTATAAGAATAACATTTTTTTAACTGTAACGTAGTAAATTCATTGCATTATATAAGGAAAAGCATGTGCTGCCCACATCAGATTTTTTACAAAGCCTACAGTAAATACCTTTTTTTTCGAATTTATGCATTTTTGCTAATTTTACAAACTCTAAAACAAGTTCTTTTGATATGCAAAATGTTTCTATTGATTTATGCTCATATATACAAGACCACATATAAAACGATCTAATCACATCAACACTGCCTATTCTTATAAAATTCTGCACTTTATATCATATTTTACATCTGCACTTTACATCGTGAGTCTAAATTTCTCAACTACTGTCACTCATACTATCACGGTGGCGTAACTTTATATGATATAATGCAGCTTGCAAGTCAATTTTGCAAATCAGCTTTAAGATATGTTTATATTCTGCACAGAAATGGTAAGTTTATTCATTGTCTAAAAACATAACATTGGTCATTAGGGAGTTATTTTCCGCTGATTAATATTTTATTGAAATACAAATGGTAATACATTAATAATAATTAAATATTACTCTAAGGTGTCTTTTGGATGTAGTGAAATGGGATGCTTATATGATAAACATGAAATTTCTTGTTTATTACTGCAGGATAAGGCGCTGAAAGTTTTTCAATTAAAGTAAAATCGAGAAGTTATGTATGTCATTCAGTTAAGTTGGGATTGGATCTGCTATCAAGGGTATCATTGTTTAAGCACACTTGGTGTGATTTGGATCATTGTGATAATGAACAGAACACAAAAATGACACGAGTTATTTTACGTGGGCGAATTAAAAACAACATACAGTCTATTTATTGAGTTTTTTATATGGTTATTTTTTATTGAAGCTCGCTATGCAGTACTATAAATATATATTTGCAACGCCTGAGCTACTGGGACGGAATTGCAAACTCTTATCTTCAAAGTGGGCTCTGAAAAGTATATCAAAAGTACATGATTTACCCCTTATACATGGGATACAGTATAAGTTTGTATTTCAAATAGTATTAATGCCTTTTTTGGTTCACACCATCCAAATATTTATGCAAAATTACAATACGAATTTCCATATTTGACATACCTGTTTCACTATTGTCTTCTTGCAAAATATTTAGCTAAAATATTCTTGTAAAAATGTAGCATTATTTTTATTAAATTTCTGCATTAAATTTTAGTTATCCTTCGAATTATTCACTGTACTTTCCTATTTTTATTGTGCGTGTCTTTCAAAATATCGATAATCCTTATTTCCAAAACATTTGTTGCAAGGTGCGGAAAAAATCAAAAATGCTGTAAATCAACTTTATAACACGGACTTCAAAATATTCTCGAAACAATAATATTTCAGAACAGTGTTTTCATGAACACTGTTCTAAAAATTTCATTTTTGCAAGAATCATGAAAAGATGTTTGAATGCAAATGCTTTGTATCCAATATACTTCCTCTTTATTCTTATGGTCATGAAAATTCCAATATTGAAAATATTCAAATGTGTTTTCAGATTGATTTCATTTTGAAATAAATTATTCATAGAACTTTTCCGAATATTGCCGATTTCCTTATTTCACTATTTTGAAACACAAACACAGATGCCGATCCCCTTTTCTTGCAATACTTTTATTTAACATTGCGTTTCTGGAAAATTTACGTAAAATGTATTTTATACCCAGAAAAATATTTCAACGCTTTAAAGTGAATGGATAAAAACAATTTAAGCGGTATCTCATGTTATATGGATATTTTTAGTATTCATGATCATGAATCATGAATAGAGATAAATTACTCGTGTCAAACACGTTTGGGGGATTATCGGCTACAGGGACATTGCGTGTTGTAATATCATTTTAAAATGCAAAATAATTAAATTTCTCTTAATAACTGAATTATACTGTTAATTGTATAAGGTATATCTATATAAAAATTAGCCTGCAAATTTTGACACTATCGAGATGTTGCGAACATTAAGAAGCCTACTACTGATTCCTCAACGTTGGCAAAGTGATCTGGATTCGTGCCGAACTCGGTCAGAATACGCGTGTGCGAATGGGTGCATGTTGTTTTTTTGAGACGAATCCGTCTTCTTTGTCAGTGCTGATGAACGCCGTATACGTGCGTGGAGGTGAAAGAGCCATCGTTCCGATTCTGCATTTGTTGTCGAGCAGCAAACCGCCATCACACGTGGTGTGGCCGTCTGGAGAGACATATCGTCGGATATCCGATAGCATGTAGTTGTGCTGCAAGCCAATCTGACAGCACGCTTGTACGTCGACGATTGTTCTGCCTATGCTGTTAAGTCGTCCATTTTTCATTTACAGCACGGCAACGTTCAACCATATATTACACGACTTTCTCAATAATATCTTCTCGGAATGAATGCCAACCATGAACATTCTAGTTCCCAGATCAATCACTTATAGAATGCGTCTGATTCTATAAGTGGTCATTGCGAATTGGCTGACTAGTTGCTACATTTGCGACTGAATCTTCAGCAGAGAGACATAAGCAACTTAAATGGCCCAGTGTGGCACAAAATATCTGTTTTTATATCTGCCAGGGCACAATTTACTACTTACTGAAATGTTATCAATTTGTTGCCACCATTACTTAAGATAGCAGTTTTTGGCTCCAAATTTCTAATAATTTGCATATTCCCTCAAACGGTACGTACATGGCAAGTTTCGCCGCCGTTGTTCAATTTCTTATGGGTGCATATATTTTTGCAACATAGTGTATTATGTGTATAACAATATGAGTGGGATCACGACATCGATGTAAGAAATTTGAAGATTCAACTCGAATTTAGCATGAATTTTATTATCGGTAATTGTAAGTATTTTTGTAATTTCTAACAAATTTTGGCAACTATGATTCCGATGTTTAGAATATTGTTATATCTAAAATCAAAACAAGTTTCTGAAACCATAATTATAAATTATAATGATAAATGAACAGTCGTTATATAAGAATTTACTTTGAAAATGAATGACATTTGATATAAAACACTAACACAAAGCATTGCTGAAATAGAGATGTTATTGTTTTCTAAATCGTTTAAATTCATAATATTCATAATTCATACTGTAATTAAATTACTAGATTTTTATTATTTACTGTAATCTTTACTGTAATTTTTATTATTTACTGTAATTAAATTACTAGATATTTATTTGAATATTGAAAGAAATTGACGTTATAGCAACATCACATTTTATGCAAATATTTTGGTGACTCAAACACATCGACCTGCGGACTCTAATGAACTTTGTAAATCACAAGGACTAAGACGAACATTTTCTCTCTGTTCTCTACTCCCCGCTACATGCCATGCTCTCTATATGCTCTTTAACATACGTCATTCTCTCTACATGCTCTTCGCTACAAGTCATACTTTCTACATGCTCTTTGCTATACGTCATGCTCCCTACTCTTCGCTACACACCATGATCTCTACTCTTCGCTAACCGTCGTGTTCACATTTTCCGACGAAACACGTACATTATTATTAAGCTCATTGGTCTAGCCTTTATTGCATCTATTTTAGTTTCCCGAGTTGTGGTTTATGTATTGCACCACCAAAGTTAATTCACTGTATTACTGATGTAAACGTGTGCATCCATGGATCTATGTGCGAGAGATCTATAGCTTCCAAATTTACCCATTACATTTTGCTGCTGTGTTGAGCGAGTTCATCTTTTTCCTTTAGAGGTAGTGCAACGTAATTACATGACAGTTCAAATCTGATTACGAAGAGTTAGCTGTTTATCCAAATCAACATTAGATAAATGACTTTGGTTTATCAGAAGTCACAAACACGGAATGCGGGCGGTCCAGATATAATCTTCGTCTGTATTCCACCAACTCCATATTCTGTTGGCGCGAATTTGATCAGACAAATTTTTTCGCTGTATGTGTGATACCTTTCTAAACTTTTGCAAGATGTGTTGGAATTTTTACTTTTTCATACTATAGAATATATTATTAATAAAGTATTGTTTGCACGAAAATATTTGGTTTCAAAATTTTGATGCCGGTGTATGTTTTAAGACCTCTTGAACAAGTTTTGATTATTTTTTTAGTGGTGTTTTGTCTGTCCGTTGTTTATCTGTGAGCGATTTTTTGAATATACTATAGCTTCCATAAATATTAATGGATTTTGACGCTATGTTATAAAAAAATTCGAATTAAAGTTTCCAAATGTATTCTAAATTTCAAATTTCCTTAGCATGGTACCATAGGACAAAAGTCGAAATTATTATGTATAAATGAGGTTATTTTTTGCCCAATGATCACGAAACTTAAATAAGGCACATACATTGACAAACTTGGTAACAATCGAAAAAATATTAAGCCATGTCAAATGAAGAGTAACATGTTATCATTGTGGTCATTTGGACCAGGGATATACATTTTAAAAATATTTCTTGCAAATCTGCCAAAAAATCACACGCTGTTTAAAATTGGAGTACTGGTATAAAGCTCTTCATAGACCGAGTTGAGCTGCGCAAGATTAAAATTGAAATAATTTGAATGGTCATTTATAAAAATCTTATAGGGTTTCAAATAGAAAGCACGTCATTCTAGTATAATTTTACCACAAAATAAACAATTTTAGTTTGTTGTGTCAGACATTTTGCATTCACATTTCACACTACAACTTCAAAGGTTCATGCTTTAGGAAAATAAGAGATAATTGTGCATTCTATATTTCTATAATTGAGCATTCCAATGAACATTTGAGGATGCCATTAAATAAAGTGAAATCCGACCACTGAACCCCTGTTTTCTATGACATCATACTCGTATAAAACAGAAAATTATGTAAGTAATAAAAATGATGAAATACACTCTTTTGCAAAAAAATCAAACAAAAAAAAACAAGAACCATGTGACTGTTTTTATTAAAATTAAATATGCGTACATCTCATACACAGGTAATGGAATGATTAAAAAATCAAAGGCGTAGGACCCACCAATGGTTATCAATTGCCCATTGAATTTTCAAATCAGTAATTGGTGAAATCCCCCTTGGCGGCAACGCATGCTTGTATACGTCGAGGTGAGGAGTGATAAAATTTCCTAATGTCATCCTGCGATACAATCTGCCAGGCATTGCTCAATTGTTGCTCCAGATCTGCTACATTTCGGGGTGTTCGAATCTGGCGACCTAACATGTCCCATACATGCTCGATTGGGGAAATGTTTGGTGACCTTGCTGGCTAAGGAACAGTATCAACAGCATGGATATAATCCAAAGATTTGCGATCCGTATGTGGCGTGGCATTATTTTTTTGGAAAATGGCCCCAGAATGACCAGCCATGAAGGGTAAAGCAAACAGCCGCAGGATTTCATCAACATATCGTTGAGCTGTTAAAGTTGCACGCAGGATAACTAGGGCGACCTACTGTCGTTAGATATAGAGCACCCCACACCATCACACCAAGGATAATGGTTGTGTGCCTGTGTAAAACAGAAGCTGATTGGGACCGTTGGCCCTGGCACCTCCACACACGTACTTGATGGTCATCTGCTGAAAGACTATAGCTTGATTCATCACTGAACACTATGAAATTACGGATGACGGTGGAATGGAATGATAAAAAAAAAACTCAAAATGAATTTTCTTAATTTTCGAGAACTTCTCACTTTAGCTAGATCTTTGGTTTGGATCTCGTTTGATCATTTTCAGCCTCCAAGTCAACGAAACAATCGACTATTCGGAAAAGTCGAATTGGAGGTGAGGATATAAAGGAATAATTAGAAAAATTAAAAACCGCCCTTCAAAATGTTCAAGAGCTTCCACTCGAAACAGAATATCAATTCGCGTCTCATTCGATCATTCTCAGATTCCAGGTGCACTGAAAAATCGAAAATTTCAAAAAATTCGATTCAAGAATAACAACAATTGGATTTCTAAAAAAATGTACATAACTTTAGCACCCCAAAATGCGGCCCATTTTATTTTGATGCACTAAGTTGAAATGGTTTCTTAATTTTCAGAATTTTTGTTAAGTGTGCAGGTACAACATTCACAAGCAATTGAGCAACAGAGCGCGTGTGAAATTGCTAGTATATATATTGATACGCATGTCGTCTCAAATAGTAGTGTACAGTCAAGATACAAAAATGTGTTTGAATCTCTGGGTCACCAACGTTTTCATTTAAAAGCGCCTGTGGCATAAATGAATTTCAGATTTGCAATTCCTTAGTTCATTATTAGGTAGTTATTATTAATAAGCACAAAATTTAGTATGAATAATTGAAGTACCCGACATCGCATATAATACAATCGATCAATTGTACATAGCATATAATATAATTGATAGTTATGCAGTAATAACCCACCAAATTTATACCCAAATAAAAGCTCACCTACAATATCTAAAAATAAATACATTAATCATTAAATAAACAATTTTAAATTTAAAATTAATATTTATTTAATACACAATTCTGGGAAAAAATTAATTACAAAGATAAATGTCTAATTAATTATTTTTTAAGACGTGTCCGAGGAGCGTTTCACGAGAAGCCGTCTTGTAGTCGAAAATATTTTTGAGGAAAAGGACTCGACCTTTGTCAAATAAAGTCGGTACACACCTTTGTGTCGTTGTTGCTTCTTGTTTACTGATGACCTCCTGTTTCGGCGGAGACGATTCAGGACCAGTGACGCAAGAAGCAGGAAAGCACGAAGAAAGAGGCAAGACGAGAGAACAAAGTTTATTGCAAGAACGCATCGCTGACGAAGGTCGAAGAGGGTGCAACTTCACATTTAGACGTGGACCCAGAAGGCAGAAGACTGACTTTATCCTCGGGAAACATTCATGCCTTATTCGGGATTCGAACCCGAGCCCATAAGACAGCAGCCCAAGACGCTATCCACTTCACCGCCTGGGCGGCCCTCTGACCTGTGGCTGAGATATGGTTTACCCTTATAAACATCTCTCGTCGCAACTCTACTCTTATTACGTTCCTTTTCATCTTTTATCGTTTGCACACTTTATTTTTAGAGTTTCAAACAATTTTTATTTCAGTACTGATTACGTCTTATTTTTTATCAGCAATGAACCTTATCTCCGTTCCATCTAATTACCGATACTCTTCTCGTTTTTTGCTATGCAAAAGCATCTTTTTTTTCTCCGGGGAAGTACTACCTCACCGACTTCCATTGGCCCATTCGTTTGTGTGAAATTGGAGAGACTCTTGATTGGCTTCTATGAAGCTAACGAAAATTGTGCAAGTCTTGCTCGAAAGCTTGCTTACTCCCAAGTTGCCATCGTAATTTTAGCGCCATAATTTTATGGGTCGTAAACTTCTCCGGGCCAATACTGTCAAACATGGCATCGCTTGTCTGAGTCCTTTGGTCGTTTCAAAAATACTAAATCGGTGCTGAATGTCCTCACAGCCCCAATAAGCGTAAACAGGAACAATATACAACAAATAGCTTGTTAACTATTTTATAAAATAGCTAACAATTGAAAGGTACAATGAAACAGCGATTAAATGTTCAACTGATTCAATAAATATCAGATTATCTTCTCAAAATCCAAATTAAGTCGCATTACATCTATCCTACTCTGTTGAACTATGATTTTTTAACACTTTACAACAAAGTTGAAAAGTGTTTATGACTTTGTTCATTCTGTCTGTCTGTCTGTCTGTCTGCCTGTCCGTTAGCACGATAACTGCCGTAAAAATGACTTAATCAAAATGAAATTTTAGTATGTTGTTCAGACGGTCTGTAGGACCTATGGGAATATAAATGAATAATGTCACACAATTAGTTTCTGATTGAACCCGGGTTGAAAAAATGAAATACATTGAGCCCTATGGGACCTAATTTTTCTAACATTTTTTAAGCGGATTTAAAATTCACAAATTGCTTCGAAAATTTTAGGTAATAGTCAAATTGTTCCATAAAATATATAAAAAAAAATTCAGCTAAATATATTCAGTAGTTTTTTAAATAAAAATTAAAATAATAATTACACATCTTATATGAAACGATCACGTGACCATGACATAAAACGTTCACGTGACCATGACATGAAACGATCACATGACCCACTTCAAAATGATATATGGCATCCATCTTGTTTCAAAATCGTGATTTCTTAAAGTTCTTTTTAATTCATATTGAGTGTTGTATCCGTCCTAAAACTACTGTATTTTTGTTTAAATTATGTGTATCTACATACTAAAACAACACAATGACAATATATTTGAGTTTAAATTCTCATTCAAATTTGATTATTTCTACAACTAAGCCTATTTTTCACCTATGTAAAATGTAAACAGCAAAATATGTAGAATGAGTTGTATTAGAATTACTGTATTTCTTTAACACAAAATAATTCAGTCCATGGAGTCTGCATGGCTGATATGAATGAAATATTAATTGATTTTATAAACAGAAGGACGATTTTTTTCGATGAAGTTTTAAGCATAAAGTTTATGAATTGTAGCTCCATGGTCTTAATTTTTAAATAAAATAAATTATTATAGTATTGTGATGAATGAAATGGAGAAAGTTATGAATGAAATCCTGCTTTTATAGAGAGATCCAGGCGTGTTATTTTTTCTATGACGTCATTTGAATTAATTTCAGTTGTTTTCGATGAAGTTTTCAAATATAATAAATTATCGTAGTATTATGATAGATTTAAAAATATTACCGTGGAATGTATTGCATTTTAAAGATATTTAAACCACGCAATTTATATTTCAATGCCGTCATTTGAATGAAGTTCATTTTTTTCAATGAAGGTTTAAGTTTTCAAATATAATAAATCAATGTAGTATTGTGATAAGTTTTAAAATATTACCGACGAATGTATTGCATTTTCGACTTTTTAAAATAAAATTGCATTGAAGTTGGAAAGTGTTTCCTAATCAATGCTTTAAGCATGATTGATCTTTCTTGTTTATATATTATCCACTGAAATTTGAAGAAAAAGGACGTATCTTAAAACTACTATACGTACTATAAATCTAGAAAGTTCCACGAAATCGGAAACTTGCCAGTAGTCTACAAGTTGGCGATACTTCGCCAAATCTTGATCTCCAAGTAACGACAATGTCGTAAAGTTCATGCAACTTGTTCTTCAGGCAACAGTATTAGAGACACAGTGAACGGCAGAGATCTCTCTCTTTTCCGGGACGCAAGGTTCTTTAAAGCATTTTACACATTTGTAACAATATATTTCTGAATACCAGTAATGTTTGTTAAAATGTCATGTAACTTGTGGTGCACATTTAATATAAAGAATGCAAAAGATACTTTTAATTGAACATGTTATTTATGGTCGTACCTCGTATAGTCGTATATATGTATAATGCAGTATTAACCCACCATTAAATTTTTAGTACGAGTTCCTGAAATATAATACATTAACATATACTACACCCAATTAACCACACCCATTTTAACTTAAAATTGACATCACTTATTAAAAGCCTTATATTCATTATTAAAAATTAATTAAAACATTAATCACCACATATATTTACGGAGGAGATTGGATATGTGAGACCCGGCATACAAAAATTCCAAAACTGAATATGATCTTCTATAATCTGACTTGCACAAACCTTCTAGTTATCTTTAAACGTTTGGGCTGCATTCGATTGATAATCGAAGCTTGTTTGTTTCACCATCTCTGTGACGACGCCCTCTTATTGATGCATATATTCATCTCGCCTGTTGCAGCTGTGTTGTTCATCTCTGTAGATCTCTTTGCATGTCTATTATCGACTCTGGCTGCTATCTCTAACTATTTTCTCCAACTGTATCTTACATCTCTGACTACATTACTCTGAACATTACTGATTTGTCACTCATCTCTGAATATGTAGAACCTTCTCTCGGTTGCCACCTTGTTTTGCCTGAGGTCTGACTCGCCTCTTCGGCTATCATTGGCTGACCCCAGGGCGATGCGACAATACAACTTCCTTATTGGTTTAACTTTGAACCAATCTTGTGGATTCACTTCAGCCTCCCTTTTTTATGGCTTATCTGACCTCTAGGGTTAGGAATGCTGTAAAATATGAGGTGGACAGCACATTACTTTCACTACGGACTCACATACGTATTTTCTTTATTTCTTTCATAACTCATTAAATTGATTTTAACTGCACAATAATAATAATCACATAATTATTTGAATAATCGCATAATTATTTGAAATTACACTGAATTTGCAGTTTCAATTCATTTTTCGTTTCTATTTGGTATCTGGCCGTATTTTCTAAGGTGTAGTGGCAAAAATGCGAAAAATCTAAAATATCTCGAGAACGGCTAGTCCTAGAGTATTGGGGTGGGTCTTATTCTTTTCATTATTAAAAAGTACATATAAAAGGAGCATTTAATTGATACATGTGAGCTTATGTAGTCCTTTATTTTTAGATTTTGACAATTTTTGCGGACCACTTCGCAAAATAAGGCAGGTTAATACAAAATACAAAATATACAAATAATACAAAAATATAAAAAATAAAAATAAAATAATATATACAATACGAATAATACAAAAATCTACTTAGCACCTGGGTTATACACAAGTGACTTATCTTCCAAATTTTGTGAAAGTTGATCAGTTAGATTTTCAGCTAGAGTGGATAAATACATTAAACAGACAGACATCCGTGACTCTAAAAATAGGTTCCATGCGTACCTGACACATTTTACAAAATCTTGTAAAATTTGGTCAATTAGTTTTTCTGTTAGAATAGATACAGACATTGCAAAGGCGTGTACACAGACGTACAGACATGCAAACACACAGATACACAGACACAGACGTCAGGCTAAAAATAATTTTTTCGCATTCTAGCGTGCTCGAAACGTGTAGACCTATCAAAACCCGATATGTTGCGATCTCCGATATGTTCCCTATACATTACCATGTATTGTAGGGAATAAAGGGGCTATTAAACTTACAAATGTGGTTATATTTCGGTGTCATGGGATAAAACTATTGTTCGGCCTGCTTCAAAGAAAATTTAATGCTTTCATACATTTATCTTTAAAAGTGACGATGTAAAAATAAATGATGAATGCTGTTTAAAATATGTTTATCCCTTTAAAGCAAAAACGTTGATGTGGACAGCACATGCCTTTTCTTACATTCTCAATTTCATTTTCATTTTTTCACAGTGCATTAAATTGAATTTAATTAAATAAAATAAGTCATATATAATTATTTACAATTTCATTGAATTTGCGGTTTTATTTAAATTCTTGATTTCATTTGGCGACTGGATTTATTTGCAAACTTGATGGCGTTGCAAAAATATTAAAAGAACTTCAAAATCTCGAGAATGGTTAGTCTTGGTAGAATGGTGATGGTGTTATTCTTTTTATCGTCAAAACTGACATATAAAACAATTAATTAATTATTAAACAATTAATTTATTTATTAATTGATACATTAGAGCATATGTAGTCTTTTATTTCAAATGTTGTTGATTTTTGATGATCATTTAGAAAAAAAGACAGGTTCTATTTTTCAACATTACCAAATTCTAATCAGCAACGAAATACTTACCTACCACATTTTGTGAAATGTCGTTGAATAGTTATTGTTAGAGCGGATAAAACATTGAACAGGCTGAAGGCCAGACATACAGATACAGACAAACACACATATCAGATTTTTGACACGAATTCAATACTTTCCCTGTGACTATGTATACCATTAGTATGTATTGTGCGGGAAGTAAAACGTGCATTTAAAAATGTAAGAAACAATGCACTGCAATGTTAAAGTACTTAAATTAATTTAAATGTAAACTATATATTTTCAAATCTTCGACGTAAATAGCAACTTTATAATTTTAAATATTTAAATTTTTAAATTTAAAATGTTGTTTTGATATATAATTTACTGAATAGTAAAAAAAATATTTTAAATTCGTATTTATGAAATATAATTGAAATATATGTTTTTTACTTTCCCTGCAATACATGGTAATGTATAGGGAAAATATTGGAATCATGCCGAAAATTACAATTCGAGTTTTCTACGGATCTATATGTTTCGAGACCTCTAGAATGCGAAAAAACTATTTTTAGCGTTACGTCTGTGTGTGTGTCTGTGTGTCTGTCTGTCTGTGTGTCTGTGTGTCTGTCTGTCTGTGTGTCTGTGTGTCTGTCTGTCTGTGCAGATTTTGTATCCACTCTAACTAAAAAAGTAATTGACCGAATTTCATAAAATTTGATAGGTAAGTCACTTGTGGGCGACTCTGGTGCTTATTAGTTTTAGGTACGATTCGGGATAAAATAACCCGCCTTTTTTCGCGAAATGGCCCGCAAAAGTTTGTATCCACTGTAACTAAAAACCTAATGGGCCGAATTTCACAAAATTTGGTAGATGAGTCACTTGTAGGTTACCCTGGTGCTGATTAGATTTTGGTACGATTCGAAAAAAAATAACCTCTCTTTTTTTGCAAAATGGCCCGCAAAAATCGTCAAAATCTAAACTAAAGAACTAGGTATACTCAAATATATCCATTAAATGCTCGTTTAATACGCAATTTTTAACGACGAAAAGAATAAGATCAACCCCATTACACTAGGTCTAGCCGTTCTCTAGATATTTTAGTTTTTCGTATTTTTTTTACTCCACCTTTGATAATAAGTCCGGTTACCAAATGAGAACGAAAATTGAATTAAAAGTGAAATAAATTTAATTAAATAAAGAGAACGGGAATATAAACGTCTGCAGGGAAAGTCATGTGCTGCCCACATCAGATTTTTTAATTTAAATTTGTAAAAAGTAAATAAACGAAAAATTTGCGTAGCGATTTGAGTAAAACCCGAAAGAAACTGCAACACTCTAGGATTACTGGACAGAAAAGCTAATGAAAGGCGTATCCCGTGTTAAGGTTCAAATACCCATGCAAATAAGATATGAGTTCCTAAAAATGAATATATTTAATTATCACAAAAATTCATGCAGTTTAATCAAACTAATGGCGCTTTACAATCTAGATGTTGCTTTCTCCAAGGAATACAAAAGAATTTCGTAAGTAAATGATTAATAACATTATTCTTCAGTATTTTTCAACTCAAATGAATTTCCTTATTTGAGAGCGGGAGAAAGTCATGCATCTCTAATGCGAAACCAATTATTAAAAATGCATCAATAACATAAAATATATTTTAGATGATGTTAAATAACAATCAAGAAACTACTCTTGTTCTTGCTATTGTTAAATATCAATTACATGAAACGATTTTAATATAAATGGAATAATTTGAACAATTGAATGTGATATTAGGGAATTGCAGATCCTCTATTTTCCCGAAAAATATTTGAATCAATTATTCATTAATAAAAGTTTAAATTATTCACTGCATTGTAAGATGATTTGTACTACAATTTGTGTGTCAAAATGCATTGTTAAAATAATTGTTACTATCAGTAGCCAAGATATATTATATATTTTAAAATATAGACCTAGCTGCCTCAAAATATAGAAAGTTTTAGCTGTCCATATGAGTACTTTATTTAATAAGAATGGTTTATTTTTGTTAAAGACATCATTTGTAACGGATGAAAATAGGAAGCAAGGGAAAGGGGTTCACTTCGAGAAGAAGTTGAAATCTTGTCCCATTTGCTCATTAGTTAGAGCAGTGTTCTTCAACCTTTGTCATCCCATGGAACCCTTTTTTGAGATATTTTTTATGGAACCCTTCGTTCAGCAGCGCACTTGCATTTGACTTTAGGGAGGATGTGTCAAATTACGTATTACATGTTATGAACAAAGTGCGTCCCTGCCTTTGTTATAAAAACTTTATATAAGATAAAAATTTGCATTAATTCAAACAAGAAGATAAATATTCCATATAAAATATTTGTATTATACATACATATGTCATATGAAATTGAAAACAAAGTAAAACAAAACAGAAACAGCGAATTGTAGTATCGACTCGCGGAACCCCTAAAGCGTTTGAGTGGAACCCTAGGGTTCCGTGGAACACAGTTTGAAGAACACTGAGTTAGAGCATCGACTGGTCACTATGAAACTCGATTCAAGGCTAGAACACCGATACCTTATAAAGAGCTTTGCTGTCCCAACCGGGAATCGAAACCAGGATCTTCGAACTGGAAAGCCGGAGCTCTACCGTTGAGATACTGGGATGAAATTACAAGCTATTTTCATCGAAGTGGACTCTACAACCTTTACAAATGTAGAAAATACCCAAAAGGTACTATATAGTCTTTAAAACCGTACTCCCCGTACTGAACTAGCAATGTTAAAAAGGTTTGGTATCGTTAAAGCTCGCTTTACTCTCTAAAGGTTTCACGGCAGTGGGTGCCGGAAAATGTGCAACATTAAAAATAAAATCTGATGTGGGCAACACATGACTTTCCTTATATAATGTAAAGAATTTACTACTTTTACAGTAAAAAAAATAGGTTTTTCTTATAGTAGATACTAATAATCTTTCCAAGATATTGAATTTTCGACAAATAGTCGTCATTTTCATTGATTTAGCGTCATTTTTATCCATTTGGCGAGATTTTCGTTAATTTGGGAACATTTAAAAAAGTCGCCAAGTTGGCGACATTCCGCCAAATTCGTCGCCAAATTCTCGCCAAGTGTTATACACATACACTAAGAAATAACCGGCCGTCCAAATAGTTGCTCTTAGTCCTTTGGACGAGTCGGACGGTCTGGGTCTTCAACACTAAGAAATAAGTCATTCTTACAGCAGATAAATGACTATTGGCGTTCATATACAAAAGTATTATTCAAAGTATCTTTCTTCATGAATGGAAGGAGCTGGATCCACGAGAATGATGTCACTCAATTTATCGCATGGTAATACATATGGAAGATGAACATATTTCTCAATAGGAAATATTTTTATTTTAATTTTATATGACTTTTTGATAATTTTTTTGAAAAATATCCGATATCTCGAGAACGGTTCATGTTAGCGTTCTAAAATTTATGTCAATCGTTTTCTAATGAAAAATTACATAAGAAATGTCTATTTGCGGAACATTATTAGTGGTTTTGATTTTTTGACGATTTTTTCAAAATTTCATTCGAAAATTTAGGAGGGTTCTGAACATTCGACTGCATATAAAAATAATAGACTTCCAGTGTTTACGGATTGTGATTTTTGTACCAAATTTGGTTCAAATCGGTCCATTCGTTCGTCAGTTATCGTCTCCACAGACTCACTTAAACACACACACACACACACACACACACACACACACACACACACACACACAGCCATCACTTCAAAAATGTTTGATTCGTGATCAGGGATGCTTGAAACGTGCTCTCCCGTCGAAAACTCGAATTCGAATTTTCGACCCCGTCACAATACTTTCCTTATACATTATGTATATAAGGAAAGTAATAAATGGTTAAAATGTTAATGATAATAATATTAAAGTTAAAATGTTAATTCTAATAATATTGATATTAAAATATTCTGCTAAAATATTCTTTAATATCTGGAATATTTATGCTTCAGACATACTACATTACATGATTTTTCTGGACTGAATACTCTGTACAATTTGTGATGCCAAACAAAGGGTTTTCTGATGACATAATTTAAATAAAATACATTTTTGCATGCAAATGCAATTCAGGTGTTGTTTTAAATAAAAATGTTGAAATTTACTACTCAACGACAATACAGTCTGCCAGCTCATAGAACTCGAAATTTGAACGATGATCAGAATAATATGGCTCGTGATGTGACATTAGATAGCTTATAAATATATTAGAAGCATGTCATAAAATATCCATCTGATTCCGGTAAATGATGCAATGAAGCAGAAAAAGAAGTTTGTAATCATACAGCCATTTTGACGAATCGCGCAGCGTCATGAAATGAAGTGTTGGATAAGTCCAATTTACTATCAAGGGACAGGCCAGCTTCTAGGCCAGGGATGGACCACCTGCGGCCCACAAGTGTGTTCAATACCATCTGAGGAGAAATCACAACAAAACTCGTATTTATAATTAGCCATGTCAAAATTTGCATTTTGAAAATTAGTAAATCTTGCCTAAAATACATGGTAAAGTTTGAATATTCATATTCATGCAAACCGGTGTTTTCAACCACGAAACATAAAAAAAAATGATCTCTAAAACCGACTTATTGATGCAGATATTTCTTCCCCATGAGAATCATTTTCTCAGAGTTTTACCCAGACTAGGAACTAGGAATAAATATTGGAGGCTCAATTCCAGTGTCAAGCATCTTACGCCCATCATTAAAACCTCCTTAATGAATTCGGAAACAATTCAGTAAGGTATGTCGTCTTCATGTCTTCCTGTTTTTATTTTATTCTCAGTATTTAAACATTTAAAATCGGTTTTGAAGAAAAATAATTAATAAAAGTTTGACCCGTGAAAACATTTTGTGTATTTAATTTGACCTTTCTGTAAGTTTACCCAGTCCTACTTTAGGCGAAGGGCGTATCCATGTGGACTCTCACGATCCTGGTACACTTTAGTTCTCAATACTCAATGTAGCAAATCATAAAATAGTTTTCAACCGTATTTTATATCGAACTTAATGATGTACGGCAATTTTATCAATGTTCTCTGTGCAATCCGAATTGCGCCAGACGTGACTAAGGTTCATGGACAATTTCTCAGATCAAATGAGATATCTCAAAACCTGAAGTTATTTAAAGTAACTCTTTAAAGTCATATTTAAAACACTGAGACTTCTAATTGTCTGAGTTTATTCGAGTTAATAGTCATTACTCTCCTTCGGCAGATTTTTAAATATTATAGAACTCATGGGTTTTATAACTATATTAATGACTTATTGGTTGAAACATGAAACATTAAGAATACATATTAGAAAATAAGTACCAAGCTAAATTGATAACTAGAAATATTTATATTCTAAAATAAACACCTTTCTATCCATCGTCTAAAATCAGGGCTGCTGAGAGAAGGATCAATCCCTAGGAAAACATTAATTCCTGGCCCGATGACAGAAAAGAAAACTACGTGCAGATACAACTTAATTTTCAACCCAGACCCGGATCCTGCAGTGTGGAAGGCCCAGACCACACAGCCAACCCAGAGGCTTACGGCAGTTAAACGTGTGGCCGGGGATCCTGATCGGAATCTTAGAATTTGTACTATCTTACCCCCCCCCCCCACACACACACACACACTCTACGGGCTTGAACAAATTGCGATTATTTTATTTTCAGATTTCGCAGAAATACTAGCACAAGTTCCTATCTAAATGCTATTATAGTTCCTATGTTAGGTGGGCTATGTGGACCCACACATTTAATCGGAACAAATAATTTTACTTTACAGCTATTTTTAAACTTACAAACTGGTTCATTCGTTTACACTTTTCACTAACGGACGTATCATTATCAAAACAGTTGGTACAATAATTTCTATATACACTCTATAACAAAAAACTCGACGCACCAAGAAGGAGTTGTCCAATTGTGATAAAAATTGGCATACACAGAAATTGAACATTCATAGAAAAGGAAACGATTAAAATTTCAGAACAATTTAATGATTTAGAGTTTGACCATATACAATGGAGGAAGTCAGCAAGGCGTTGGCCCACCTCTGGCCTGGAAGCAAGATGCCACCCGGCGTGGCATAGACTGACAAAGTTCATGGATGGTGTCCTGCTGAAGATCTCGCCAAATTGTCTTCAACTGTCGGGCTAAATCGTGAACATCCCGGTATGGTTGCAATCGCCTTCCCATAACGTCCCAAATGTGCTCTATGGGAGAGAGATCAGGAGACCTAGCTGGACAAGGACGTGTTGGGCAAGTTTGAAGACAATTATTAGCAACATGCGCCGTATGCGGCTTAGAATGTTGTCGTACCGCTGTGCTGTCAGTGTGCCAGAAATTACTGCCAAAGAGGTCCGACTATCAAAGAAGATGGCACCCCAGAGCCTCCTCACCTACAGATATACACCTACCCAGATATAAACCTGATGAATGCGCAGTTCCGATGCGCTGGAGCTCCCACTGTTTATTCATTGAACACCAAAATTTATTGATTTGCATGTTCGCTCAAAATGTCTTTGCATACGAAATTTCATTACGATCGGACAACTCGAGTCGATAGTTTGTAATAGAGTATATTTGAAATAGTTATTTAAGTCAAAATTGTAAAATTGAAAATTTTCTGGAAATAAAATATTTGCTCTGTATTGTTGCAAGAGGAAGTTTTAATGCATCTCAGTTCATTTTTACTTCCAAACAATATAAATGTCATCTGAGATTATTTACGAGTTATAAAAATTAAAATAAATTATGTGTCACAGAATCTTTAAATAAACAATCGGAATTTGTATTGTTTTTTTCCTGGACTGACACTGTGTTGACAATACCGCTGTGGATGAAAAACAATTTATTTTCTTGTCAGGTACGATAGTTTTAAGCTTTATAATATTTCATGTCTGTCAAGGAGCAGAAATAAATGATGCATTTTCCTCAAGAAAAGTTCAAAAGTGCATAAAAGAATGTGCACTGAGAGTTATATTGTTTAAGCGTCGGTTATTGCAGGACTTCCATTTTATTATTTAGGATAATATAGACATTTTAAAACTGAACATGGAGAAAAAATATAAAAATATATTCTGATGTATTGTATAGATGTCATATATCCCAGGACATTGTTCTTGTTCTGTAGATCTACTATAGAGCAGACAATATTTATATACATTTAAATACAGATATTATTTTATTCCTTCTACATATATAGAACACCCGGCATGATATTTTTCGGATTTCGTATCGAAGTACAACATCTGACTTGCTCGACCACACCATACTTAGTTTCTTAACACATGATAGCCTAAGTATAAGTAATAATATGATATGATTTGTGAATATTTCCGATGTGTTTATTTAACGACTATTTACTTTAATGACATTTTATATTAATGTTGTTTTCTAATATTCGGAAAACGAAAAACTTTCTTCCGTATATTCCATCTGAAAATCAATCAACCACTTATATGTACCAATTAAAGCAGTCGACCAAATTTTCTTCAATTTGTCTCAATTTTTTTAGATATACAAGGTAGGATCAAGCATTGCACCTGCTGCAGCAGGTGCAATGTTTCTGTCAGCTATTTCCTCTAAATCTGGCATGATTTGATATTCGCACTTTGTTCTTCAAACACCATTTCCATTTTCAACGAACGCGACATACTACAGTTCACTGAAACTCATTGTCTAGAAAAACACCTGCTTCTACCTTTTCACATCTCGCATCACATGTGCCTCTACGCCACGGTAAAATATTTCCCCTCTCCTCCAATCAGGGTTGGAAATATCAGCAGTCTCCAAACTTTTTTTTTATCCTACCTTATATATCGTACCAACAGATCACAGCTAAACATCAGTTATCATTAAACAAAAAATCTGATGTGGGCAACACATGACTTTCCTTATATAATGTAATGAATTTACTACTTTTACAGTAAAAAATAGGTTTTTCTTATAGTAGATACTAATATTATTTCCAAGATATTGAATTTTCGACAATTAGTCGTCATTTTCATGGATTTAGCATCATTTTTATCCATTTGGCGAGATTTTCATTAATTTGGCAACATTTCAAAAAAGTCGCCAAGTTGGCGACATTCCGCCAATTTCGTCGCCAAAATCTCGCCAAGCGTTATGCACTAAGAAAAAAGTTATTCTTACAGCAGATAAATGACTATTGGCGTTCAAATACAAAAGTATTATTCAAAGAATATTTTTTCATGAATAGAACGAGCTAGATCCACGAGAATGATGTCATTCAATTGACATCTATATAAATAAAAATGAAAATCTGTCTGTCTGTCTGTCTGTCTGTCTGTTTGTCACACCATCACGGGAGAACGGCTGAACCGAATTTGATGAAATTTTGTGGGTAGCCCAGAAATAGCCCCACTTAAAATTATATCCGTGTTTTGAGTTTCTACGACCAGTGGTTCTCGAGATATTAGTAAAAAACGAAATTTTCGTTTGTCTCACCGTCACGGAAAAACGGCTGAACCGAATTTAATGAAATTTGGTGAATAGCCTTGAAATATCCCCCCATAAATTTTATCTAAGTTTCGAGTTTCTAAGACCTGGGGTTGTCGAGATATTAATGAAAAACGGAACTTTTTCCTAGGAGTTCTACTCCCTAACTCCGTGGTTTATCCAAACGAAAAGCTTGAAAATCGTTTGAAAGTGAATTAAAATTTAATCTCTGAGTTTGATGGGAGATTTTTTGCGTTAATTAGTCACTTTCTGAAAACATGAATTGTTGGAAACATGATTTAAAGGGGAAATCTATCTCCATGGTTCATGGTTTATTTAAAACAAGCTTTTACGGAACAATGAGAAGTATAGAGAAATCAAAATCGTTATTTAATTTCGCAGTTTATGTTATAAGACATGACATATTTAACATGTTATAAGATTCTATCTTATATCATGTTACTCAGAAACGCAATTAAATTAAATCTGTCTGTTAATTTTAATAATTATTTTTTCGATTTGAATAATAAATAAATGGATATAAAAATATATTTTAGAAAAGAACGATTTGATTTTTCTTATAGCATTTTTGACTGGATAATATCAATTACGGTCTTCAGGTTTAAAAATTATTATTATTTATATTTTCGGGGATTATTGATTCAAGGATTATTGATATTTTCAAGTTATTATGCAATTATTTTATTATGACAAAAATTGTTTAAACTCATATATTGTATGTTGTACGAATCTTCTACGTGTATATCTTTTAATCTACGAGAATATAAGTAGTACAGGTATATTGACATATGTTTTGATATATATTGGCATATATTGGAATCAATTACGACCTTCTGGTATAAAGAGTACGGATATTATTGATGTTTTCAATTTATTACGTCATCTCTTTTATTTTGGCAAATATTTTTGAGACGCATATTGTAATACGGGTAATCTTCTACTAACACATTGGCATATTTTCTGATCTGCGACAATATAATTAGTACGGGGTTGCATATATTCATTCAATTCCTATTTTTTCTTCTGTAAATTTGCTTACAAAAGGGGGCAGGATGTTTTATTCTTCAGATCTGATCGTGAAGATAATTTTGCATAGTGAGAACATATATTCTTAAACTTCTCTTTAGGAGCAATAAATTTAATATTTTAACAGAATTTGCACATGATTGCGAACTTTAAGTTTCTTTAAATTATACACTCCGTACGAATAACGGGTGTGCTGTTAGTGGTTAATAAATTTTAACATTTTAGGAGGATATATCATGTTGCTCGGCATCACAATTAAATTAAATGTGTTTGTTAGTGTTTTTATTATTTTTTTTCGATTTAAATAATAAATAAATGGATAAATGGATATAAAAGTATATCTTATGAATGGACGGTTTGATTTTTCTTTTAATTATATTAATTGCTGACTGCGTACATCAATTTCATTTATTTTGGCAAAGAGTTTTCAAGCTTATATCGTATTTAGCTACTAAACTCATATATTGTGTTTAGCCAATAAATTCATATAGCCGATTGTTGAAACAGAAAAAGAGTAGAGCGGGTATATCTTCTAATACAATTGTAGTGTTTTCATTTAGTATATTGAAACGGGATAAGAATGTTTCATTCAGATCTGCAAATTCAAAGCTACGAATTTGGAGGGATATCGCTAATTTGACAACTTTTCTTAAACTTTGCCAAATTGACGGAAATGTCGCCAAATTGATATAAACGACACACAAACAGCTGCCATAAACCTTCGGGTTGGTCGTGTGGCTTGGGTCTTCTACATATCAATGAAATTTTTTTTTGTTTTGTTAGAAGAGAGTACTGAAATGATGTTTGGTTAGCATTTATCTGTCAGACCAACCATCCTACTTAGTAATACATTTAGCGAATTTTTAAAATGTCACCAAATTGATAAAAATGTTTTCAAATCTATAAAAATATCTTGAAATTGATAAAATTGCGCTACATAAATGATATTAATTGTTTTTTGCTAGGGGATAGTATTGTGATGATATTTCGTGAATTTGTCGCAAAGTGGAACAGTCAGTTCTACAGTCCCACATGGCGATAAATTTGGCGATTTTTTAAAATGTCGCTAATTTGACGAAACTGTCGCCAAATGTTCCGTAGAAATATAACTATTTAGACGATATTTTTTCTACCAATTTATTTGAAGCAAATGATATCATGTCGCTTAGCAACGGATTTAAATCCAATGTGTTTATGCGGCAGACGATTTTTATTAAATCCTTTCCGATTTGAATAATGAAGATATGTATATAAAATAAATTTCATTGCCATTTCATTTTGGACTGGATAATATCAATTATACTCTTCAGGTTTAAACATTATTATTATTGATATTTTCCGGAATTATTGATTCAGGGATTATTGATATTTTTAAGTTATTACGCCATTGTTTTATTGCGGCAAAAATTGCTGACACACGCATATTGTACGTTGTACGAGTAATCTTCTAGGAATGCACGGGTATATCTTCTGACCTACGAGAATATAAGTAGTACAGGTATATTGGCATATATTTTGACATATATTGGCATATATATTGAAATCAAGTACAGTCTTCTGGTATGAAGATTAAGGGGATTAATTATATATTCAATTTATTACGTCGTCTGTTGTATTTTACCAAAAAACATTTGTGACTCATATTGCAAAACGGGTAATCTTCTACTAATAATCGGACATTATAAGTAGTACGTGTATATCTTCCCATATAATTTTAGCACTTTAATTTTGACATATATTGGAATAAATGACTGTCTTCAGATTTAAAGATTACGGGTTTATTGGTATTTTCAATTTATACATGTAATCTACTAATACAGGTTATATTGTCTAATATTCGCGTATATAATTAGTACGGGTCCCATACAATTTTAACGCTTTTATTTTGCATATATTGATTCAATTCCATATTTTTTTTTATATTTGCTTACATAAGGGGTCCAAGATGTTTTATTCTTCAGATATGTCCATGACGATAATTTTATATAGCGAGAACAGAGATTCTTAAACTTCTTTTTAGGAGCATTATATTAAATATTTTAACAGAATATTTTGATTAAACATGTCATTTAGTATACTATAAGAATTTGGGCATGATTATGAATTTCAAGTTTCTTTATATTATATACTCCGTACGAAGAACGGGTATGCTGCTAGTTATTACATATGAATGATAGTATTACATATGAAAAGTGAACATGTTTCTCAATAGGAATTTTTTTTTTATGCGACTTTTTCGTAATTTTTTTGAAAAATGTACAATATCTCGAGAACGGTCCATGTTAGCGTTCTAAAACTTATGCCAATCGTTTTCTAATGAAAAATTACATAAGAAATGTCTATTTGCGTAACTTTATTAGCGGATTTGATTTTTTGACAATTTTTTCAAAATTTCATTCGAAAATTTAGGGGGGTTCTGAACATTCGATTCCATATAAAAACAATAGGCTTCCAGTGTTTACGGATTGTGATTTTTGTACCAAATTTGGTTCGAATCGGTCCATTCGTTCGTCAGTTATCGTCTCCACAGGCTCACTGACACACACACATACTTTCACACACACACACACACACACACACACACACAGACATCACTTCAAAAATTTTTTAGTCGTGATCAGGGATGCTCTCCCGTCCAAAACTCGAATTCGAATTTTCGACCCTGTCACAATACTTTCCTTATACATTATGTATATAAGGAAAGTAAAAAGATCAGTGGTGCATAAGCATTGATTATGAAACCACGGAATTTAGATACACAGATAATACGCAAAAATAAAGCGGTTTTAGGATGGATGCAGCACTAAATATAAATATTAAATATTCTTAACTATCACGATCTTTACATATAGAAATAATGGATGCCATATTTCATTTTGCAATGAGTCACGTAATCTTTGCATATAATATGGGTGTAATTATTATTTAAATTTTTATTTAAAAAACTACCTCACATATTTTGCTGAAATTTTTTTCTGCTTTTTATGTGAGAATTTGAATATTTACTAAAAATTTTCGAAGTAATTTGTGGATTTTAATTTCGCTTAAAAACTGATTGAAAAATTAGGTCTTATAGGGTTCGATGCATTTCTTTTTTTTAACTCGGGTGCAATCCGAAACTAATTGGATGATATTATTAATTTTTAACACTTTACAACTTAGTTGAAAAGTGTTTATGACTTTGTTTATTCTGTCTGTCTGTCAGACCGTTAGCACGATAACTGCCGCAAAAATGACTTTATCAAAATGAAATTTTAGTATGTAGTTCAGACGGACTGTGGGATCTATGGGAATATAAATGAATAATTTCACCCAATTAGTTTTGGATTGAACCCGGGTTGAAACAATGAAATACATTAAACCCTATAGGACCTAATTTATCAAACATTTTTTGAGTGAATTTAAAATTCACAAATTGCTTCGAAAGTTTTAGAAAGTATTCAAATTATCATGTTAAATATATAAAAAAAAATGCAGCAAAATATATTCAGTAGATTTTAAATAAAATTAAAATAATAATTACACCCTTTATATGCAGAGATCGCGTGACCATTATATGAAGAGATCGCGTGACCCACTTCAAAATAAAATATGGCATCCATCTTAATATAAAAATCGTAATTCTTTTCAATTCATATTTAGTGTTGTATCAGTTCTAAAACCGCTTTATTTCTGCTTAAATTCTGTGCATCTACCTACTGAAACAACACAATTACAATATATTTAAGTTTAACTGATCATCAAACTTTGATTATTTCTACAACGAAGCCTAATTTTCACTTATGGAGAATGTAAATACCAAAAGATGTAGAATGATTTGTATAAGAATTGCTGTATTTCTTTAACGCAAAAATATTTATGTCATGGAGTCTGCAATACATCTGATATGTATGAACATTCATTGATTTTACACAGAGAATCAGACGATTTTTTCGATGAAGTTTAAAGCATAGAGTTAAATAACTTCAAGGTTTTAAGTTTTTAAATAAAATAAATTATTATAGCATTGCGATGAATGAAAGGAATGGAAAAATAAAATGAATGAAATGATGCTATTATATAAAGGCGATTTCTATTTCGATGACGTCATTTGAATAAAGTCTATTTGTTTCCGATGAAGTTTTTAAATATAATAAATTAATGTAGTATTATGATAATTTTAGAAATATTACCGAGGAACGTATCGCATTTTAGAGATGTTTAAACCAGGCAATTGATATCTCAATGCCGTCATTTGAATGAAGTTCAATTTTTTCGATGAAGTTTTAAGTTTTCATATGCAATAAATTAATATGGTATTGCGATAATTTAAAAAATATTACCGAGGAATGCATCGCGTTTTAGAGATGTTTATATAAAATTGCATTGAATTTGAATGTGTTTCATAAGCAATGCTTTATGCATGATGGGTCTTTCTTGCTATTACAACATAGTTGGAAGGTATTTATGTTCATTCTGTCTGTCTGTCTGTCTGTCCGCTAGCAAGATAACTGCTGTAAAAAATGACTTTATCAAAATGAAATTTCAGTACGTTGTTCAGACGGTCTGTGGGACATATGGGAATATAAATGAATAATATCACCCGATTACTTTTGGATTGAACCCGGGTTTAAAAAATGAATTACATTGAACCCTATGGGGACTAATTTTTCAAATATTTTTAAGCAAATTTGGAATTCACAAATTGCTTCAAAAGTTTTAGGAAATATTCAAATTATCCCATAAAATATAAAATAAAATTTCAGCAAAATATATTCAGTAGTTCTTAAATAAAATTTAAACTAATAATTACACCCTTTATATGAAGAGACCACGTGACCACTATATGAAGAGATCATGTGACCCACTTCAAAATAAAATATGGCATCCATCTTGTGTCAAAATCGTGATTATTTTTAATTCATATTTAGTGTTGTATCCGTTCTAAAGCCTCTTTATTTCTGCATAATTTCTTTGCATCTGTATTTTGAAACAGAGCAATTACAATATATTTGAATTTAAATGATCAATGCTATCTATCTTGTGTCAAAATTGCGATTTTTAAAGTTATTTTTAATTTATATTTAGTATTGTATGTGTCCGAAACCACTTTATTTTTGCTTCATTTGTGTGCATCTGTATTCTGAAACAACACAGTTACAATATATTTGAGTTTAAATGATCATCAGACTTTGATTACTTCTACAACAAAACCTAATTTTCACTTATGGAGAATGTTAACAGATTAAGCTGTAAGATAAGTTGTATAAGAAATGCTGAATTTCTTTAAAGCAAAATTATTTTTTCTGGAGTCTGCAATGTAGATGATATGAATGAAATATTCATTGATTTTACATAGAAAGGCAGACGATTTATTGGCAGACTTCTCCAATGAAGTTTTAGGAATAGAGTTAAATTACTTTTACCTCCATGTTTTTGCGTCTTTTAAATAGAATAAATTATTGTAGTACGGTATTGAATGAAATAAATATGCGTGAATGAAATACTGCTTTTATACAGAGAGCCAGGCGATTTATATTTCGATGACGTTATTTGAATGAAGTTCGTTTTTTTCAATGAAGTTTTAAATTTTCAAATATAATTATTGCAATATTGTGATAATTTTTAAAATATGACCACTGAATGTATCGCATTTTAGAGATGTGTATATAAAATTATAGTTGGAAAGTGTTTCATAATCAATGCTTTATGCATGGTTGATCTTTCTTGTTCACATATGTCCCACTCCCGATCATCCATCTTGCTGCTCTTAGTCCTTGGACGAGTCGGATGGTCTGGGTTTTCGACATATGTCCCACTGACCGTCTCAACAATGTATTAAAATTTCGTTTCGATCAAGATAATTTTACGGCAGTTATTGTGCAAATGAGCTGACAGACAGACATACAGACAGAATGGCCAAAGTTATAAACACTTTTCAGCTTTGTTGTGGAGTGTTAAAAATTGATTATTTTGTTATCAAGTATGTTCGTAAATCCACCAGAAACTCAAACTAAACATTTGCACTCTAACATAATGCGTTCCTTCATGCATTATCATTAAATTTTGTCCAATAGCGATATTATACAGAATATTATCATACTGTCAATATTTCAGATTGTATTGATGTTCTGATTGAATTCATTAATCATATTGAATTGAGGATTGAGCCCATGTTCCTGGGTAAATTGCATTTTCAATAACCGTCAAATCGTAGTAGTCCACGGACTCTAAATCAATGTTAAGTTGATAGGGTGCTAATGTGAAGACTTTATGTTTCAGCAGAAGAAGATCGAAGCACATATTATTGCTTGCTAATCAGACGACTTTTCATACATTGATCTAAAAAAATGATTATACTATCTTTTGTAATTGAATGTAACCTGAAATCAAGTAAGTTATTAATTATGATGATGATACGTTTTTAAATCCATTTAATTCTGGAAAAATGTAAAGAGTAATTTCAAATATACTAAGTAAAAGAAAACCAACGTTTATTTCTGTCTATCTGTCCATCCTAATTGGCGACAAATAATGTCTTCGGCTACAAATTTGGCGCAATACCGCACAATTTGCGAGCTACGGGAATTGTTGGTAAATCAACGAAAATTCACTATATCTTGAGAATTAAATTAAATTAATTACATATTACTTGTCAATTCATGTAAAATTTTAAATAACCATTCTATTTCCGAAATATAGCCATTTTTATTCTTCGTGGGTCAGTTACGTTTAGATTAAGAAATCTACAGAATCGTAAAGATCGATCTTTTTTGTTCATGTATTTATAAATTGTATATTCTAATGGTGTCCAATTTAAACCGGATATCGTTTCGCGAACTATTTCACTGCTACCAGTGCACAGGACTTCCTTCCTGTATATTGCTCACTGACTCCCGCTACTCTTATAACTTAGGGCTTAGTCATCTGTTCTATGCCGCCCATTTATCACCGGAGCCGATTCACCAGCTTTTCCACTACGCCTACCACGCAGAAGCTGCGTCTTCTCCCCGAGTACGCTGACACTTACCCACCCTCGGAACTTGCTTAACGAGCTCTTTTATTCAGCCCGGGTTCCATGCTCCCAGCTCGCTTCCGCTCGCCAACGCCATGATTTCGTGGTATTCGTACATACTTTGTTCGTTGCCACTTACAAACCGACGGAACTCACTTCTCTCTCCGCTGCTATGTATGTATATTGCGCACGTTGGACTCCGTATGTTGTTCTCTGCATCACTGCAACCCCGCATATTGCTTCGCGAATATTTTAGAGTCGCTAACGATAGCCAACCCCAAGAGTTTCTGCGGATTAGCTCCCTGTTCACTGCTGCTCACTAACCGCCGAAACTCACTTTGCGAGCTATTTTTTATAACCCGCCTGCTGAGTAGGTAAAATGCGCCCACTGGACGCCGCGCCACTTCTTGTTTGTGGATGCTCTGCAAACCCTGGCTCTTGCTTTGCGAACTCTTTTAACTCTCACGCAAAGTATTAGTAAGATCAATAAAATATATCATTGAAAAAATGCTTAAAGCGTACTCGTGTACTCAAGTGTAAAAACTAGTGTACTCGTGTACTCAAGTGTACTCATAGTCATCAGTTTTTGGACGTAAATGTGAGGTTTTAACCATTAAACAATCACAAAAAAATGGGGATTGAATTGATCACTGGAATCTTTGTTGATACTTGGAATGCCACATTAAATTATTAAGCATTTAATTAGCCTAAAATAAAATTCTAGCCCATCTTGTACATTTGTTTTGCTCATACTGTACTATAGGAACTGTGCTATCGGAACTGTACAATTTGTCATATATATGTAACGCAGTAAACAGGCGTATACGCATGTTGGGAATTCTCCAAGGTTTTCTCTGATGCATAACAACCCCCGGAATTTATTTCACGGGATCTTGCATTCTAACAGATCCCAATATTCACAGTTTGCTGACCCTCGAAAACTTCCGGAGCTCGAGCGGTCGACTCACTAACAAACGGAGCTCGCTTAGGGAGCTCCTTCTTCATGGCTACTATGCAGACGTAATAGCCTAGGGTGCTCCGCCCTCGCGATCGATGATTGTCACCAACCCCCTTCAGGGATCGGGAGGCTTCACCTCCTACATGCTGGTGATCGATTAAATCGCTTCATAAATTGGTCGTGGTGTGGTCTGGGTCTTCAACACGCTCTTTCTTGCACCTGAGAACACCTCGTGCTGTTGGCACATTTCGGACGCAGTAGTCCGTTGGTTTGACCGCTGGAATTTGCACGCGACCACAACTGCCGCCGTGTTCATGCGGAGTATGATCACGTCAAACATGTGGGTCAGTAAGTTCTTCCAAGAGGTTAGTGGTAGGGGAAGGAGGGTACGGTCCCTGTGGATGCCTCCCCCACTGGGCTCCGGTCGAAATTGGGTGGCACTTCCCGGCCGTCCAAACAGTTACCTTACACCTTTCTGTTAAGTCGGACGGTCTGGGTCTCAACAAACACGCTCTTTCTTGCCGCTTGCTATTCAGGCGTAATATGCTTGAAGCGTAATAGGCTGTTTTTCGATCGCTGAAGCTTTCTACCACCCCCCCCCCCTTTATATATTTTTATATATACTTTTCCCCAGCATTATTGTCATGAACAATTACTTTTCACTGTTGAAAACGCTGTTGCCATTTCAAAAGCATTTTAAACGAAGCTCAGAATATTTATTTTTAACACTTTACGACATAGTTGAAAAGTGTTTTTAACTTTGTTCATTCTGTCTGTCTGTCTGTCCGTTATCACGATAACTGCCGTAAAAATGACTTTATCAAAATGAAATTTTAGTATGTTTTTCGGACGGTCTGTGGGACCTATGGAAATATAAATGAATAATATCACCCAATTAGTTTTAGATTGAACCCGGGTTGAAAAAATTAAATACATTGAACCTTATGGGACCTAATTTTTCAAACATTTTTAAGCGAATTTAAAATTCACAAATTGTTTCGAAAATTTTAGGAAATATTCAAATTATCCCATAAAATATATAAAAAAAATTCAGTAAAATATGCTAAGTAGTTTTTTAAATAAAAATTATTTAATATAGGGAGAAAAAAAATTCAATTAAATTCTGACTCTTACTATATCCTCCAGAAAGAAAAAAATAGATATATAATAAATAATTATGTAATAAATATCTTCCCAAGAGTAGAATTATTTATATGTAAGAGAGTTTTCACGTTTTAAAAACTAAATACGGTAGATATCAATTTTTCAAAATTTTAAATAAAATAAATTATTATATTATTGTGATGAATGAAACGATTGGAAAAATGTTTATGAATGAAATGCTGTTTTGTAGAGAGGCGATTTATATTTCGATAACGTCATTTGAATTAAGTTCATTTATTGTCGATAAAGTTTTCAAATATAATAAATTATTGTAGTATTATAATAATTTTAAAATATTACCGAGGAAGGTATCGCATTTTAGAGATGTTTAAACCAGGCAATTTACATTTCAATGCCGTTATTTGAATGAAGTTCATTTTCATCGATGAAGTTTTCAAATATAATAAATTAATGTAGTATTGTGATAATTTTAAAATTATTACCGAGAAATGCATCGCATTTCAGAGATGTTTATATAAAATTGCATTGAAATTGGAAAGTGTTTCATAATCAATGCTTTCTGCATGATTGATCTTTCTTGTTAATTGCTTAAATCAAAAATTTAAATATCACTCTTTTAAATGTCAACAGCGTTTCGAATAAAGATTATATATAGAAAATAAATGGCAGAAAATAAAATTTTCATACGAAAGTAGTGTAAAAATATTTGCAATTAAAAATTGTATAAACTTAGAAAGTTTTATCCGATTATAACAAAAATAGGAGTCTACGATCCGGTGCCAGCCTTGACAGACCATTTTTCTATTTTAAAAGGATTTGGTCAGCGGAGGTGGCTGTACCTAGATGATTTTTAATATGGAGAGGTGTAGTCAATATTTCATTTCTTAGATAACTATGATAATAATGAACTTCAGATATCAACGATGAGAATAATAAACGTAGAAGAAAATATTATTAGATCTTCAATGTATTGTTTCCGAAATTTCCCTTAAGCACTGTTATCTCATTTTAATAACATTGTTTGTCACTAGTTTTAGAATCTTTTCGAATGTTCATTAGAAATCCAATTAATGGTATTCGCCCTGAAGTCACAACAAACGAAATGAACTTGATTTACAGCAGAACTTCAATGAAACGTTTTACATGTCGGAATAAAAAAACATGGATGAAAAAGACAACTGGATTACGGTTGATGCATAATTAACATGAGAAATCACTTAAGCCTTATTGGTATTCTAAAGGAAGGAGAATATTACCCACAATTACTTCCGCAAAATATTTACTGAATAAATACTCATATAGACTGATGACTCACTTGACTCAACCTGACTCTCCCTTAAGTTTAATAAATTCTGATATTTTTCAATACTTTTAAATAATTCTATTCAATTCAAATTTTTAAATCTATATATACTAATTGCTAAGTGTCCATCTGTCCGTCTGGCTGTCCGTCTGTCACGCTTTTTAGGCACTTTCCAAGTAGATAGAGACTGGCAATTTGGTACATGGCTGGATTGTTAGATGAAACCACCAGAAAAATCGAATTTTTCAAAAATATTCAGTAAAAGGGCTGCTCCACACCAAAATGTTTGAAAAGTGAAATGATAGGAAAGCATACTTTGCGATGAGATAGGAATTTCAAATGTAGAGTATGAGTAAACCGTTTCAAAAGAAGAAAATGTGCAATTTCAGATTTTTAACATTTGCTACTTTAGGGGGTGCCGGGCACCGAAATGTTCGATTTTATGAACAAATGAGAAAAGCCTTCTTTAAAGTTTGATAGAGGTTTGAAATTTGGTATATGAGCAAATCATTTAATAAAAACACCCAAAACAAAATATTTTTTCAAAAGTGTTCCTTTAAGGGGGTGCAAGAGAAAAACGTTTGAAAGGTGAAATGATGCAAAACTATTCTTCAAAATGCAATAGTGACTTTAAATTTGGTGTATGGGTAGATAGTTCGATAGGATGAGCATATGCGATTTCAGTTTTCGATTATATTCTACTTTAGGGGGTGCCGCAAACCCAAATGTTCGATTTTCTGAATAAATAAGAAACGTCTCCTTTTAAAATGTAATATAGGCTTGATATTTGGTATATGGGACAATCATCTCATAGAAAACAAAAAAATAGAGTTTTTCAAAAATGTTCTTTTAAGGAGGTGGCTACTCCACACGAAAACGTTTGAACAGTGAAATGATAAAAAATGTGCTTTACGATAGAATAGAAACTTCAAATTTTGTGTATAGGTAGATAGTGTAAAAGAAAGAAAGTGTGTAATAGAAATATTCCAATATTTATAATTTTTTAGTGCTCTTCACACCAAAATGATCGAAAAATGAAATGATGGAAAAACGTGCTTTCCAGTGAAATATAGACTTCCAATTCTGTATATGGTTATATCGTTCGAAAGGAAGAAAGCGTGCAATTTCAGATTTCCATTATTTGCTAATTTAGGGGATGTCACACACCAAAATGTCCGATTGGCCCAATAAATGAAAAAGGCTTACTTTAAAATTTGATAGAGCCTTCAAATTTGGTATATGGGCTAATCATTTGATAAAAACCAGAAGAAGAATGGTGTTTTTCAAAAATGTATATTTAAGGGGGTGCTCCAGAGTAAAACGTTCGAATTGATAAAAAATGCCATGCTTCGTGATGAGATAGAGACTTTAAATTTGGTGTACGGGTAGATAATTTAGAAGGGAAAAATGGTACATTTTTAGCTTTTCCATATTTCCTACTTTAGGAGGTTGAAGACCCAAACCACACGACCAACCCTACGGTTAATGGTAACTTAGTGTGTGGCCGGCTACTTTAGGAGGTGTACTTTAAGAGGTGTCGTACACAAAAATGTTCGATTTTGGGAGTAAAGGAGAAACGCCCCCTTTTAAAATGTGATAGAAGTTTGATGTTTGATATATGGGAGAAAGGTCTGATTGAAAACCCAAGTAGAATGGAGTTTTGCAAAAATGTATATTTAAAGGGATGGGTATTCCACACAAAAGCATTCGAAATGTGAAATGATAGCGTGAAATGATCTATCCGTGAAATGATGGAATGATCTAGCGTGAAATGATAGCGTGAAATGATCTATCCTTTCGCGAAGCATGCTTCGCGAAAGGATAGAAACTTCAAATTTGGTGTACGGGTAGATAGTTTCAAAGGAAAAAAAGTGTGCAATTTTAAATTTCCAATATTTGCTACTTTAGGTGCTGGCACCAATATGTTCCATTTTACGAATAAATGATACACTTTTCCTTTTAAATGTGATAAAGGCTTGGTATTCGGTATATGGACCAATCATCTGATACAAACCCCATGACAAACAGGGTTTTAAAAAAGTGTTCATTTATGGATGTACTCCACAGAAACACGTTCGAAAGGGGAAAGGATAAGATAGTTTACTTCGGGATGCGATTGATATTTTAATTTGGTGTACGGGTAGATAGTTCGAAAGGAAGAAGTGAGCAATTTAAGATTTCCAATATTTTCTTCTTTAGGGAGTTCTGCACACCAAAATATTCGATTTGCCGAATAAATATGAACACGAATTATTAAAAAAAATACATTATTCAAGTGTTGCTTATTGTGAGACAGTTGATTTTCAACGGGTATTCGGCTAGTGTATTTCTAATTAGCATCGATGGACGCATTGGGCGACTTACAAAACTAAAAAAAAAAACCTGATGTGGACAAAACA
Source organism: Amaurobius ferox (assembly GCA_951213105.1). Taxonomy (NCBI): domain Eukaryota; kingdom Metazoa; phylum Arthropoda; class Arachnida; order Araneae; family Amaurobiidae; genus Amaurobius; species Amaurobius ferox. The sequence goes on from OX578143.1 coordinate 40,671,039, forward strand.
TGACTTTCCTTACATAATGCAATGAGTTTACTATTTTACAGTTACAAAAATGTTATTCTTATAGTAGATACTTATATTCTTTCCAAGATATTGAATTTTCTTCAATTAGTTGTCATTTTCATTGATTTACCGTCATTTTTAACCACTTGGCGAGATTTTTGTTAATTTGGCTACAATTTAAAATGTCGCCAAGTTGGCAACATTCCGCCAAATTCGTCGCCAAAATCTCGTCAAGCGTTATGGATTTAGAAATAAGTTATTCTTACAGCAGATAAATGACTTTTGGCGTTCAAATACAAAAGTATTACTCAAAGTATATTTTTTCCTGAATGGAACGAGCTAGATCCCCGAGAATGATGACACCAAATTTATCACATGGTATTACATATGAAAAATGACAATTTTTCTCAATACGAAATATTTTTTTTTTTATTTTATATGACTTTTTGATATTTTTGAAAAATGTGCAATATCTCGAGAACAGTTCATGTTAGAGTTCTAAAATTTATATCAGTCGTTTTCTAATGAAACATTACATAAGAAAATGTCTATTTGCGTAACTTTATTAGCGGTTTTGATTTTCTGACGATTTTTTCAAAATTTCACTCGAAAATTTAGGGGGGTTTCTGAACATCCGTTTGCGTATAAAAACAATAAGCTTCCAGTGATTACGAATTGTGCTTTTTGTACCAAATTTCGTTCGAATCGGTCCAGTCGTTCGTCAGTTATCGTCTCCACAGACTCACTGACACACACACACACACATATTTTCACACACACGCAAACAGACATCACTTCAAAAATCTTCGATTCGTGATCAGGGATGCTTGAAACCTGATATCCCGTCGAAAATTCGAATTCGAATTTTCGACCCCGTCACAACACTTTCCTTATACATTATGTATATAAGGAAAGTAAAAAGTAACATAAGTTTCTAATCTAGTCTGGTTACATATTGTATATGTAGAACAACCCATACACACACATATATACACAATATAACTCTCCTATAAAAATAGTGAAAGAGGCGCAAGAGACATAAAGAGGAGGGGGTCTGGGAATGAGAGAATATTGAGAAAGAGCGAAAGGAGTGAATGTGAGTGTGGTAAAAAGACAGCAATTTTTATAAATACTACAGGTTGGCCCATCCCAGAAGAAAGGATCAGTCCTCCGAAAGGGGAGTCAGATTGTAACGCTAGAGTGGCGAATGTCTATTTTCTTGCTTTCGTCCACGTAGATCTTCGTTGAGCTATAATATTTGTAAATCATTTTCAAACTTGTTTGCCAGGATTTTTGGCAAAGTTGTTGTATTTGTGAAGTGTAATGTCGTGTTGTGCAATTGCCAATTGCCATAATGGGTAGTAAACTTGCGATGTTTGGATTCATAGAATTTCAGAATCCAAAGCAATCGTGTAAAAGTAAAGTTTCGTTTTCTTCTGATATAGCATGGATGTGTTCTATTTATTTCTCTCAAGAAGAATATGAAAGAAATTTGAAAGATGAATTAATGGTGATTGTGTCATTGTGTATTTGTGTTCATTGTTCTTAATGGAATGTTCTTAATAAAATGTTCTTAATGATAATGTTCTTAATGAAGAAAAAACGTATAGTAATAGTTGTAGAACACTTCGGAAATCGCTCCGAATAAGTTCAAATTTTAGAGCTTTACCTAACTAGATACCATTGATTCCCATTGGAAAGTGCGAAGTTTTGGGTCAACCCTGACGTTATCGTTCACCGTTTTCGACAGCCTATACCGCGAGACTAGTGAATGCTCCGACCTATAGGATCTATAAACCTTGGAAATATATTACAAAGAGTGAGAGTACGTGGGAGTGCGGAGAAAGATGAAGAGTACGTGGGAGTGCGGAGAATGTTGAAGAGTACGTGGGAGTGCGGAGAAAGAGTACGTGGGAGTGCGGAGAAAGTTGAAGAGTACGTGGGAGTGCGGAGAAAGAGGAAGAGTATATGGGAGTGCGGAGAAAGAGGAAGAGTACGTGGGAGTGTGGAGAAAGAGGAAGAGTGCGTGGGAGTGTTGAGGAGAGAGTGTAAGGGACAAAAGATAGTCACATAACGAGAGCGGGTTAAGGAAGTAGAATGCAGTAGTGAGGATAGTAAAATGAGGAGAAGTGAGTGACAATGTGGAAGAGGGAGTTAGTGAGCTAAATAGATTGGGCGAGGGTAACAAGAACAAGAAATTGGATTTGTGTTCAAATGCGTTCAAAGCGTGTACATTCATTATCTCGAATTCGAATATTCTATCATATTTCGACACGTTCTACGATTTTACTATAGATGCTAAGCAGTATGAATTTAGAATACCAAAATTAAATAAAGAGATATTTTATTTCCTAGAAGTAGGGAATAACTATTTTACACATAACCATCTCAAGACTGACTTTGAGACCAATGACACCAACTTTGACATCAATCTACTTTCCAATCCTGATTATACGAAAGACACAAATCCCTTAAAGCTTATTAGATCAATTTAATGAAACTGTTTACAGTTGAGTTTAGCGGGATTTCACGTTTCATTTGCACTACTATTAATGAAATGCACCCTCAAGTTACAATGAATGAAATGAACTTGATTTAAAATACAGCTACATAGAAAGAAAACTTTGCACATCTGAATAAATGGCATTCATGCAGAAGACAACTGGATTTTGGTTAAAGTATAATTAGAATAAAGAATCACTTAAGCCTTATTGATATTCTAATGAGAGCGGTGCATAGATTCATAGAATCAGTGCAATACGCATTGGTTTTATACTAACATTATGTTTATCAAAAGGATATGTTAAATATTGTTATAATAAAACGATATAAAGCATGATTTATTTAAATAATGAACCAACTTTGATTTTAAAGATTAATATTGCCATATAAATATTTGCATATAAATGTAGGATTGTGGTGAAATGTATACTTAACTCAACTTTAGTACATTTTATTCATTGGTAAAGTTTCAGATATGTATTTCGAATTAATGTTTTCAATGGTTTTGTGTATATTTTGTGTCTTTAAAGTGCATACGAATAAACTTTTGTATATGTGGCTGTGAGCTTGTGTAGTCATGTGTTTGTTTATCTTTGCAATGTTTATATCTATACTTGGGGACAATCTTATTTGACTATATGCGTTTATAGTACAAGGTGAATCCTTCCGTCATAAAAATATAGATCTTTATACTCACCAATGTATGGCAAAAAGAATAAATGATGAATAGAAAATTTAATAAAATTTGAAATTAATAATTTGAAAATGTGCAATGCATATTGTGAAATTAATTGCTTTACAGTTTTGAACTGACTGCGTACGTTATGACATTTTTAACGAATCGAACGCTCGCAAGCTGTTTTGCTTTGCCTTTCGCTTTTCGTTTACGACAAATTTGTCTCTATGCTCTAGCAAGCCGGACCTTCCAATAATAACAATTCATATCTTTAAATATTGATTTCCAACACGGATAGATCTAACTCAGTGAAACAACGTGTTTGGTATTTGCAGCAATACGGAATTTCGTACCAAATTAGTGAAATAATTCTACTCCGTCACATTTTATATATTTATATGATTTCTGTATTGTAAAGAAGTTGTTTCCATTTCAATAGACTTGATAACGCAAAGCCTTCTGATAAAACAAATCCCTTAAAAAGGTATTCCGTATTTATCCTCAAACAAAAAAAATATTGAGGGTCGCAGACAACTTGAGAGGCACGATAACTAAGGGTTAGTTTCTCTGAACTTCTGGTCTGCATACTTCTAATTACGGAAGTTGAGACTTGAGTATGGTTGAATTACTGTAGTTGTAATGGAAAGTTAGGTTAATTAATTTAATTAGAAAATTTTTATTAATAAAATTAAATGCTGAAACAAAATTTAGGATTTGTATTACTGATCCATACATTTATCCACTTACTATTTGCATTAAAACTTAGTTATATATTTATATATATATATATATGTATATATTTACTTATAAATTATAACATAATATATTCTGTTAATAATCTTAACTATGTTATGCCGAATAGTTTTTCTGAATTTGTTATATTGTAAATTCACGTCAATCTACCTCATTTTAATTAAATCTCGAAACAGGTACTGAACACCGTATACTTAACACAGGGTACTTAACACCGTATACTTAACACCGGGTACTTAACACCGTACAATGTGTTTGGTATTCGCAACAATACGAATTTTCGTGCCAAATTAGTGAAATAATTCTGCTCTGTCACATTTTATATATTTATATGATTTCTGTACTGTAAAAAAGTTGTTTCCATTTTAACAGACTTTTATGATAACGCAAAACCTTCTGATAAAACAAATCCCTTAAAAAGGCATTCCGTATTTATTCTCAAACAAAAAATATATTGAAGGTCGCAGACAACTTCGGAGGCACCATAACTAAGGGGCTAGTTTCTCTGATCTTCTGGTCTGCATACTTCTAATTACGGAAGTTGATAGAGTATAGTTGAATTACTGTAGTTGTAATGGAAAGTTAGGTTAATTGTTTTAATTAGAAAATTTTTATTAATAAAATTAAATGCTGAAACAAAATTTAGGATTTGTATCACTGATCCATACATTTATCCACTTATTATTTACATTGAAACTCAATTATATATATATATATATATATATATATATATATATATATATATATATATATATATATATATATATATATATATATATATATATATATATATATATATATATATAACATTAAGAACATCAAGTGAGTTTCAAATTCGAATTTATCACTTACTCTAATCGACGACAAAAATCAATATACCACTCAGGAACAGGCGCAAAGCTGCTCACATCTCCAGAGTAGAAAATATCCGAGTGAAAAGGAAGAAAAGTTAAAACGTTGAAAGGGGAGAACCAAATGCGTTGCATATAATGGCAGGGGAGGATTGCGACACCCCTTCCCGTTTAAAACAGCTTTTACAGCCCGGGCAACACACACGGAACCAATACAATACAATGGTCAGTCCACTACATGTGCATAGACAAAGGCACCCGTATACAAGAAGAGCAAGAACAACGTTTTAACGTTTCTTCCTTTTCACTCGGATATATATATATATGTATATATATATATATATATATATAAATATATATATATGAATAAATATATATATATTTTATTTCATTTTATTGCTTTTGCGCAGTACAGTTTTTATTACTCTCTTTGGCAACAGCAAATCACATATTTTCATTTTGGCATATGGCAACATTGATCCAGTCATATTTTGCTCGTCATAGTTGCGCTGAAGAGGTGTGTTTTGAGGTATTTATGTTTCCTTTATTGTTCCAATCTATATGCTTGTCGTCCATATAACACAAGTTTATAGATAAAATCTATCTTGTGTTTCAGAAACAAGCATTTTTGTGTTCATTTCGAAAGGATATATGGACCCGACGAGAATTTTTTCGAAATGAACTTTTCGTAAGCCTAATCTCGTAAGCCTAAATCTCCTCCATGTGCAAGCTTTTTTGCTTGATTTTTTTGTTTTCTTATTTGCATTCCTCATTTTTGAAATTTGTTGATTGTCTTTGTCCTTATGACTTGCATTATTATTTCCTCTTTTTGTCTTAATTTATTTTATTTCTTTGTATTTGTAGAAAATTTTGGAATAGTGTATTATGAGTTACTACATACATTCTAACTTTGGATTTAATAATTTATATTTATATATAAATATATATATATAAATATAAATATATATATATATATATATATATATATATATATATATATATATGTTTATATCTTTACTTATAAATTATAACATAATATATTTTGCTAATAATCTTAACTATGTTATGCCGAATAGTTTTTCTGAATTTGTTATATTGTAAATTCACGTCAATCTACCTCATTTTAATTAAATCTCGAAACGGCTACATAACACCGTATAGTATCTGCTATATTCATTCCTACAATGACACAGGACCTTTGCATCTTACGATCTTTGGACCGATACATTTACAGTTCTTGCTGGTACAGGCCAGCCTTTAGACTCTTTTAATGGACCTTCAGTTACTACCCATATATCATCTTGTCAACTCAACTTCTTTCTTGCTTCGCTCAGTCGGCTCATCTATCATCATTTTTTGGATCGATTAATCTATTCCCCCCCCTACTATGTTGTAAGGCAAGGTCAATATTCGACATCTAAAGCCCTGGTTGTCTCGAAAGTGCATGGCATAATGTGAGGTGAAATTTGACCGTGGGGATCTCCAATGGGGCAGCTGTTCCACTGGCAGTTTTAAAAGCTGCAAATTTGACAAAGTTATAACCATCAAAAAGTTATACAGCCAAACAGACGTCGCCATTGTATCGTGGATGGTCTCACTTCGTGTGGCATACACTTGCAAATATTAGAAGCAACACCCTAACAATTCATATATTTGTGTCTGTAGTTTGAATTCATACCTGTTCTGGCATGTATTTATATATTTGATATTGTAAAGAACTTTGCTTGGGACGGAATTGCAACTCTTATCTTCAAAGTGAACTCAGAATTCTCCTCCGGCTGCTATCGGATTAACGTTAAACTTGATAATCTCACTGACCATATTATGTTTTTTTATATTTAGCTTCTTGATATTACTAGTTTACCCAAGCGTGTATCCTGCGTGGTCGTTAACCTCCCGATATGAAATCGACGCCCAATATAACAGTGTGTCTGTGTCAGGACTAATTGTTCTAGAGTCACTCGTAGACCCCCTAACATCGCTGAAATAATCTACAGTGTTCATTCGTATGGTCGCCAATTAAAAGAACCTAGCTGTCCCAACCTGAAATAGAACCACTGATCTTCGTACTGGCGAGCCCACGTTCTATTGCTGAGTTGCTGGAACGGCATTGCAAAGTCTTATCGCTGAAGTCAACAATGGTATTTATAAATGTGAGACCAGAAATAGATCTCACATTTGTTTTGGTGAGCCAGTTTTATGCACAATATTTATTGTGTCTGAAACGGCAAACAATACTTCCAGTCTGGATGACGCCAGGTTTTACAGCATGTGAATCCAGAGGTCAGACAAAACCATAAACGAGGAGTGTCAAGACAGAGGGGACCGGTTAGGCCCTTACGAGAATGTGAAGTAGCGACATTGGATAAAAGATTAAACAATGGAAAAATATGCTTGTTGCATCACCTGAATGCTGCAAATCATAGAAAAGGGGGAGTAATACCTCCGAGAAAAAGAGAGCCACAACCTGTGACAAAAGAACGACATAGTTTTAGACTTACAGATAGCGTGTGCGCCATTATGATACAACGAAGATACTAAGGAATACGAGTTCCACATTATGACTAGAACGATATGGCTTGGAGAATTCAGATATGACTACGAGAATGACATGAGTGGAGTGTTTGAGTCAGCAGTACAATATGACCGACGAATTTACGTGGAGATGCAGTACACTACGAGTTAATGCTAGTAATAAGGACGACATCAAGTACGTGCTGCTAACAAAGTTCAAGACAGACTTGAAGGTATGTGTCCATTGAAAAACTAGGTCTAATACATATTTTAGGCAATTTAGGTGGTCTCACTTGTTCCCTCCGCCGAAATAATATAGTAATTGTGTAATGAATTTAATAAGTGTTTTATGTTGTTAATAAATGTTTTATTGTTAAAGTTAAAATGGTGTGATCCATTTGGTATTATATTAAATAATAATTATTTTACAGAACTCGCGTGTAAGATAAATAATTAGAGGGTTTTAATAGCGGCACAACAAAGCAATGTACAATTTAATAAATAAGTACCACTATACGAGCAATTTACGGCCATGTCAATTTAGCAGTAATATAATAAATATTATTATTATAAGTGCAGTTACCACAATATTTAATTCATTTCTGTCCATTTCTTAGCCTTTGTGTTCGACGATAGCTCATTAATGGACTGTAGGCATTAACTTTTTAATATGATTTATTAGAGTATATACAGGCTATATACACTATTTACAACTTATTTACAATTGATGCAAATAATTAAAGATATCTGAGGTCTCATCATATTATCCAGGCTTCAGTGCTGGATGGTATGACCTCTCTTATCAATATCAAAATCATAACTGATTAATTCTTGGCGCGGTAGGCGCAAAACACACCCGCCAAGAGCGAGATCGACGCCAAGGCCGATTTGCGCGCGGACATCCCGCCCGACCTTGAAATCTTGAATTTCAATACTTAATAAACACATATTGCTTTTGAAAATGATATAAAGATACATTTGAAAATTAATAACATTTTGAAACAAAACAACATAAACACTTACATGACATAGTACAAGAATATATTGTAGTATAGATATATGATAATAACACATTTTTCAACATTTAAACTAGTAAGATATAATTTGGCTATAATTTGAAATCCTGGGTTAAACCTATAAACAATATATGCTAAATAAAAACAGTATATAAACAATGTACACTAACTTATTTTACAGATAACACAGCAACCTTAGAAATTGATCTTTTTATAATACCTGTGAGAGTTTTTATTACAAGAACTCTCACTTTGCCGTCCTTACCAGGAATTGTATCCTCAATACGACCCATATGCCATTTGCATGGTGGCAGATTGTCTTCTTTTACAATTACAAGATCTCCTTTATTGATGTTTTCCTTTTGGAACATCCACTTTGAACGTTGTTGGAGATTTGTAAGGTAGTCTCTTTGCCACCTTTTCCAAATGTTCTGGACTAATTTTGAGATCAGTTGCCAACGAGATAGTCGGTTATCAGGCACATTATGTAACTCAGGTTCAGGGATGGCATTTAAGGGACGTCCAATTAGAAAATGTCCCGGAGTTAAGGCCTCAAGATCTTTAGGATCTGACGATAAAGGAGAAATTGGCCTGGAGTGAATCACTCCTTCAATTTGGACCATAACTGTTAGGAATTCCTAATAATTCAATTTCGCATTCCCTACCGATCGTATTAAATAAAATTTGAAGGATTTAACGCCCGCCTCCCACAAGCCTCCGAAATTTGGAGACCGGGGCGGAATAAAATTCCAAGTGATTTGTTCAGAGGACAAATAATTAGCCATACCTTCCTCGGGGTTTCTAACTAAATTGTACAGTTTCTGGATTTCTGTCTGAGCACCAACAAAATTTGTAGCATTGTCCGTAAATATTACCGAAACCTTTCCTCTCCTAGCCATAAATCTTTTAAGACTAGCGATAAACGCATTAGAAGTTAAATCTGATACCATCTCTAAGTGTATGGCCTTCGTGGAAAAACATATGAATATGGCCACGTACATTTTCCGCAGGTTTCCTCGTCTTTGACCCGGATATTTAACAAAAAAGGGGCCACAAAAATCTATGCCGCTCACATTGAAGGGTGACGTCGGGATTACTCTCTTCGAGGGAAGATTCCCCATTAACTGTTCAGAGAACTTAGGTTTGGCCTTAAAACACCTGATACAATCATTTACTACCTTTCTTGCTATATCTCTCCCGCCAATAGGCCAAAAGATTTGTCTGATGACATGTAACAAAGTTTGGGGACCTGCATGTAAATTCCTTGTGTGATAGTACTCAAAAATCATTCTCGTAAGCTTGTGCCCTTTAGGTAAGATTAATGGGTGTTTTTCTTCAAATTTTAGATTTGAATGGGCTAATCGACCTCCAACTCTGAGAAGAGAATTCTCATCGACAAAGGGATTTAAATTTTTTAACTTACTCGCTACTGGAATGGGAGTGTTAATTTGTAGAGCCTTTATTTCTGTTGAAAACTCCCTTGCTGAAATCTTACTTACCACAAATTTCATAGCCTTTTGACACTCTTCAGATGTCAATGGACCCTTAAGCTTACAGTGAGGAGCCTTTACATTTTGACAGAACCTGAAAACGAAACTGATTACATGAATTAATTTTAGATAATTTTTTGTAATATTTAGCAACTCCTCCATGAATTCAAGATCCGGAAAGACAGTTAATGTGGTTTCTGAAGATTTAAGTTCTTGCACATAAACATCATCACTAGGACACGAAAAGTTGCTTGGTACTTGTACCCGACGTTGGAGAAAATCAGGACCATTCCACCAGTCCTTGCTCTCTAACAGTTCTCTGACATCAGAACCTCTTGAAAGGATGTCTGCTACATTGTTGTCCGAGGAAACATGTCCCCAGTGGAAACCTTTAGTTAAACGTTGGATATTTACCACTCGATTACTTACGAAAGTTTTTAACTTATGCGGTGGGGTCTGGATCCATGCCAGGGCAATAGTTGAGTCGGACCAAAGAAAAACATTTTTCACTTCCAACTATAGTGAGGATATGGTTTTTAAGGTTAGTTTGGACAGTAGGAGACAGGAACAAAGTTCTAGTCTTGGGATTGTCACCGTCTTTAAGGGTTCCACTCGAGACTTGCTGCACAAATTGTGGCAACGAATTTGGCCGGATTTAGTGATTGTCTGTATGTACAGAACTGCACCGTAACATAACTTTGAAGAATCCGCAAACCCGTGAATAAACGTTTCTTCAACATCTTCGGTCAAGCAGTATCTTGGAATTTTTAGATTTTCAACAGTAGGAAGAGACAACACAAATTTTGACCATTCCCTTGCCATATCTTTCGGCAATTGATCATTCCAACCAATTTTTTGAAGCAACAAGGCTTGCATAAAGGTTTTAGCTTTTGCTATGACCGGTCCAATCAAACCAAGAGGATAGAAAATTCTGGCTATTTCCGACAAGACTTCACGCTTCGTGTAAGTAGATTTTGGTCTGATTCTCACCTTGTAGGAGAAACAGTCATCTTCTGGATGCCACTGAATTCCCAGCACCTTGACCACATTTGTCTCGAAAGTTGAATGGAAAGAATACTCCTTATCTTCCGAAGGAATATCTACCAACAATTCTTGATGATTTGCAGACCACTTATGCAACTGCATTCCGCCACTTTGTAATAACTGTATTAACTGTGCTTGTAATGCTTTGGTAGCATCCATATCGGAGTTTCCGGATAAGACATCGTCCATATATACATCGGTAAGAAGAACAGGAGCAGCGAGCGGAAAATGCCTTTCTTCGTCGACTGCCAATTGCTGAAGAGTTCGCGTTGCCAAAAAGGATGCGCACGTTGTGCCGTAGGTAACAGTGCATAGATCATAAATTTTCACGGGACTGTTCTTCTTATCCTTCCACAGAATTCTCTGTAAATATCTTTGAAAAAATGTCTTTAGAAATATCAGCTATAAAGGCGTATCTATGCTTTCGGAATCTGAGAATGATGGAGAAAAGATCTTCTTGTACTACTCCACCATTCAACAAAATTTCGTTCAGAGATACTCCATATGTGGTTTTGGCTGAAGCATCAAATACCACACGGAGCTTAGTCGAGGAGTTTTCTGGCTTTAAAACGCCATGATGCGGAAGATAATAGGAAATTGCTTTATTTGTATCAATAGAAACTTCCTCCATGTTGTTGTTGTTGAAACCCAGACCGTCCGACCTACCAGAAAGGTGTAAGGTAACTGTTTGGACGGTCGGGAAGTGCCACCCAATTTAGACCGGAACCCAGTGGGGGAGACTAAACTTCCTCCATGTGACGTAATTCCTCATATTCCTTCATAAACTTCAAATATAGATATTTCATATTGGGTTCACGCTCTAAGCGCCTCCAGATTGAGACAAGTCTCTTATTTGCTGATTCCTGTGAATTACCCAAAAGTTTAATATTTTCTTCCTTTAACGGCATTTGTACTGTGTAACGTCCATCCTTTTCTCTTTGGTGCGTTCTAATAAAGTGGTCTTCGCAAAAAGCTTCTTCCTCACTGGGTTGTTTCTTTAAATCAGGGCAATTTTCTGTTTCCCAAAATCTCCTAACACTTTCATCTAAGCAGTCTATTTCCTTACTCAAATAACAATGCTCCCTTGATTGAGCGTTTGGAACTGCCCCCCGCGATAATGTAACCTAATACTGTCTCTTGTAACAACAATCCACCATCTTTTGTTTTAATTTTTCCCGATCTTAAAATCTCCAAGAAAGTTTGATTTCCAATGAGTAATTGAACCTTGCCTGGTTTAAAGAATTCCGGATCTGCTAATTCTATAAAATCTGGTAATGTAATTCCCGAGATATCTAAGTGTGTTGATGGTTGTTGTTGTTGAGACCCAGGCCGTCCGACCTACCAGAAAGGTGTAAGGTAACTGTATGGACGGCCGGGAAGTGCCACACAATTTAGACCGGAACCCAGTGGGGGAGGCATCCACAGGGACCGTACCCTCCTTCCCCTACCACCAACCTCTCGGAAGGACTTACGGACCCACATGTTTAACGTGATCGTACTCCGCATGAACACGGCGGCATTTGTGGTAGCGTTCAAATCTAGCGCGCAAACCACGGGGATACCGCACCCGAGATGGCCAACAGCACGCGGTGTTCCGAGGTGGTCACCCACCAAGTACTAACCGCGCCCGATGCTGCTTGACTTTGGTGATCTAACGAGAACCGGTGTTTTCAGCACGGTACGGCCGTTGGCCCAAGTGTGTTGATGGTGTAATATCTGTAATTTTGGGCACGACTAGAAACTCCAAACTATCTGTATATTTCCCTTTAGAATCCGAAATTATTCCTTGAACCCTTGATTTAATCAATTGTCGAGAATTATTTATTCCATTTATAGCCACACATACTTTTTCTTGTTTCAGCATTAAAGCATGAGCACAACTTGACGTCATCAAATTTATGGTACTTCCAGAATCGAGAATACATTTAACCTTCATTTTATTTCCTTTCCCATCAGAAATATAAACATTCGCTGTGCTCAATATGGCCGATTTATTTTTTGTGGATCTGGTAGTTAAAACTTCTTCTGATTGCAACTGCGATTGCGTAATTTGTTCCCCCATTTCTGGTGCCTCTAAGTGTTTGTTTATACATTCCTGGCGTTCGCGATGTAGAAGTAAGCTGTGACGTTTACCACATGATGAACAAGAGTATTTTGATTTACATTCCGATGCTCTATGAGAGTAAGTAAGACAGTTTATACATAATCCTTTGCGTTTGATAAATTCATACCTTTTGGGAACAGTCATATTTTGAAATGAGGTGCATTTAAATAGAGAATGATTTTCTTTACATAAAAAACAAGATTTTACGTTTGTATTTGATTTGAGCATCAGATTTCTAGATGGAGTCAAATTCTTAAATGAAATCATTTTCGAAGGAGCACTCAGAACATTTCGGTTTAAACTTTCTAGGATTTGACTTCTTTTCTCCAAAAATATTATGAAGTCATCGAATTTTGGAACTTCGTTTGAAGCGGTAGTTAGTTCAAATTCTTTCCTTGACTCTCTATCTAATTTAGGTAATATTATATTTATTAACATGGAATCAGATAAGTCATTTCTTTCGAAATTTAAGCTCTTTAGGGCTCGTAAATTCTTCATAAATTATCAATTAGGTTACGGAGATCTCTGGCAGTTTCATGAATTATTTTCGGATAGTTTATTATTGCTTGAATGTGGGTGTCAATTATTACCCGTTTGTTTTCGTATCTTTCCGTCAATGCTGCAAAAAGGGATTCGAAAGTATCATCTGCAGTTTGTAGTTGCTTTGCATCGCCTATTAAAGTTGCCCGTAAATAAAACAATTTTTGATTGTCATTTAACTGTAGGTTATTTCCTATTACATTATAGAATTGTGCTTTAAAAGTATTCCACTCTTCGTACCTTCCGGAAAATTGCGGCAAAGGAATTTCTGGTAGTTTAATACCAACTGAAGAAGTTCTCTTGTTTTTGATTTTGTTAGTTCCTGACTCGTCTGATATAGTGACTATACTATTTTTCTGAGATACTTCTGTTTCACAGATAAAAGTTTTTAAGCTTACCTGTAGATCTTCTAAGCGAGCATCCAGATCTTCTAGCTCAGCTTCAATATTTTCCAAATTTGTTTCTGCAGGTAAGTCATAGAACTGCTTTCGTAATAAATCCAAGTTTGTTTTGCATTCTTGTAATGCTTCATATCGCATATTCAAGTCAATTAATCCAGATTTACTTGTCGGACAATTGTTCACAAATGTTTCAATTCGTGTTATTTTTCCTTTTAAGGAGGATTTTTGTCGGTTTAGACCTGCCGGTATTTGAGACATCGCTTAAATAGTGTAATTACTAATTCGTTCTCCGGCTTCTGAAGGACCAGATGTTCGACGATAGCTCATTAATGGACTGTAGGCATTAACTTTTTAATATGATTTATTAGAGTATATACAGGCTATATACACTATTTACAACTTATTTACAATTGATGCAAATAATTAAAGACATCTGAGGTCTCATCATATTATCCAGGCTTCAGTGCTGGATGGTATGACCTCTCTTATCAATATCAAAATCATAACTGATTAATTCTTGGCGCGGTAGGCGCAAAACACACCCGCCAAGAGCGAGATCGACGCCAAGGCCGATTTGCGCGCAGACAACAGTTATGCCTCATTTTAACTTATTTCAGTCGTGATACTACTTGCCTAAACGTGTTAGGACTTGTCACGTCGTTTGAGAACATTTTTGCCGTATTCTCGGCCACTCCAATCCTCTACATTTTTTCTATCCTTCGAGTTATCTAATTTTAATTTTTTTTAATGATTGACACTTCCAGGTGATGTCTTAATCCAGCGACATGTGTATATATACCATAATGTTTCTCCCATTTATTGCGGTCATTGATTTGTCATTTTGACTCTTGGTATGATGGTGAAACCAACAGTGTGCGAATGGATCTAATGCATCTTCCGGAGATTTGTCTGCTACATTGTTTAGTAATTTGCGTTTAATTATGTTACTTAATTCTTCCTTTTCATTTACACAAAGTGACTTTACTTATTGGTTTTCGCAATTGATTTATCCGTATTTCGTAACTTCATTATGTCTCCTTTTAACGATATTCATGAAGGATTATAGCAAACGAAGTTAACCTGATTTGCAAGACAAACAATTTAGAGTTCCTTAATATAGCTAAATTGTGACTACTGCATAATGGGCATAAAATACCAATTAAGCCAAATTGTTATTCTAAAGAAATAGGTGCATCTGTGCCATTAAGATTGTATTGAAATTTTAAGTTTATTAAATGTATATTCTATATATTTCACAGAATTTATAAGAAACTTTAATTTCTTTAGTTTAATTTGATCTAGGTAATGATGTCATTCAATTTAGAAAACTAGAATGAGTTTTAGGATAGATGAATAGTAGGTAAAAATAGGATTGGCTGTTTCGGCAAACTTTGTAGCTGATGGTTTACTCGAAAGTTAATGTATCTGATATAAACGATGATTTAAATATATAATTTTAAATATTATTTTAATATGTGTACATACTTTATTTGTTCTCTACACTTTTGTCTTTACAATAGATTCTTCAGAGTGTGATATCTTCTATCTTGAACTAGTTTGCAAAGTAAATTACTGCGCAAATCAAGATAAATAAACATACGTACGTTTCGGAAATCAACTGAATTTCCTTCTTCCGTGCAAAAAATCTGGATCTGAACAAATAATAGTAAGGCTATGTCAAACTGAAATTTATGAATATATATATATATATATATATATATGAATATATATATTTATGAATATATATATATATATATATATATATATATATATATATATATATATATATATATATATATATCGAGAAATCCAATATATTGCATATAATATAGGAAATCCAATTGATTGCAAACGTATGTATTCTAATTTATCTTAATTTGTGCGTATTTTACATTGTAAACCTGATCATTATTGATTGCGTGAAAAGTGACGTATTTTGCTTACTACGTTCTGTACTAGAATGAAATCCCGCCGTTACCTGGTCCTTAATAAGCACCGCTATGTAAATATTACTAATACAGATAACACCATTCAATTTCCAAATCGCGGAGTAATTTATTACCACCTTTCACTTCAATCTAAATCTTGTAGTTTCAACACATGTCTAGTCTCACGCAACAGTTTTCCAAGCATGCGCACAACCGTCTAATATGTTATCGAAATAAAAAATCAACAACCATCAATTTGGTGAAAAATTAACAAATAATCAGACAATGGAGAAATTAAAAAGAAAGAGTTTAGGATGCCAAGATTTACACCCATATTTTTGCCAAACTATAGATTTGTGCGGATCTTCCATTTTGTTTATAGAGAACAGGAAAAATTAAAACTTGCATATTTTTAACAACAAATACATAAGTATGAAGAAACTGTCCTACAGATTTAGATAAAAAATAATAACATAAACAACGTTTTTTTATTTTCCCTTTCATTTCTAGATGAATACTCTGTGATAATATTTAAATCGCTACTGAATCGACTTGTGCGAATTTCGTTAAAAATCGTGCTTCAACATAAAATATCTAAATAACTAATTGGAATTTCAAAAAAATCTCGCCGAGGTCTATCATACCAGGAGTTCAGCGAACACAGTACTGAATTTCGCGGCTAACCGAAACCTAAATTTTCCGCTAAAGACGATACTCTCACACGCACTGACAGAAAGAAAAACAAGAAAGCTTAATTATGCATAAAGCGTTGATTATGAAACACTTTACATCTGAAATGCAATTTTATTTAAGCATCTCTAGAATATACAGTCAGCGCTAATATATTTTAAATTACCACAGTACTACAATAATTTATTATATTTGAAAACTTCAAACATCATGGAAAAAAATGAACTTTAATTTCATTCATTTAGCGTCGTTTTTATCAATTTGGGAACATGTCCGTCAATTTGGCGACGTTTAAGGAAAGTTGCCAAGTTAGCGATATCCTACCAAATTCATAGATCTGAATTTGCAGATCTGAAGAATAAAATATCCCGATCCCGTTTGCATATACTAAATGAAAACACTAAAACTGTATTAGAAGATATACCCGTTCTATTCCTATTTTGTTTCAACAATCGGCGAAATGAGTTTATTGGCTAAACACAATATATAAGTTTGAAAACTCTTTGCCAAAATAAATGAAAATGATATACACAGTCCGTAATTAATATAATTAAAAGAAATATCAAAACGTTCATTTATAAGATGTATTTTTATATACATTTATTTATTATTCAAATCGAAAAAATACTAATAAAATTTAACAAGCACATTTAATTTAATTGCGTTGCTAAGCAACATGATTAAGATATAATCTTCATAAAATGCGGATAATTAAATAACCAATTTGATTTCTTAATACTTTTTATTGTTGAATAAGAGCTTGTAAATATAAATCATGGTGATAGATTTTCCGTTTAAATTCATGTTTCAAACAATCCATGTTTACAAAAAGTGACTGATTAGCGCAATAAACTCCCACCAATCTTAGGGATATAGTTTTAGTTCACTTTCAGATTTAAATCCACGATTTCTAACCTTTTTTTGTTTGGAGGAACTAGGGGGTTAGGGAGTAGAACTGCTATAGAAAGTTTCGGGTTTCCTTAATATCTCAACAACCCCTGATCTCAGAAATTTGAAACTTAGGCAAAATTTAAGTGCGGCTACTTTAAGGCTACCCACAAAATTTCATTAAATTCGGTTCATCCGTTCTCCTGGGATAATGAGACAAATGAAAGTTTCGTTTTCTATAATATTTCGAGAACCCCTGGTCGTAGAAACTCGAAACTTTAACTAAATTTGAGATAGGTCTACTTCAAGGCTACCCACATACAGTAGCGTAGCCAGATGGGGTGCGGGGGGGAAGGACCGCTCCCCCTGGAAGAATTTTGCGAAAGTTAGGGCCTATTTGAAATTTTAAATTATTTAAATTAGTGCCAACTAGAAATTTCAAATTAGGGCCTATTAGAAATTTCACATTAAGGCCTATTTTAAATTTTAAATTAGGGCCTATTCGAAATTTCAAATTAGGGCCTATTTGAAATTTTAAATTATGGCCTATTTGAAATTTCAAATTAAGTCCTATTTGAAATTTCAAATTTTAAAAATTAAACATAAGAAGATGAGCTGATTTTAAAAACTGACTTGCCCACAAGATAAAGCAAATAGAATCCCCCCCCCCTCCCCCAGTTATATCAATGTATCGGACAATTCCATTACCTTACTTTTGGTAAAGCACGTATATGGTGGCACGTACATTGATGTCAGGGCCCAAGTCCTGGGCCCTGACATCAGTAAAGTATACCCCTGGGTCCCAGGGATATACTTCTATATATATCAGTGGTATACTTTTATATACAAAATACTTTTATATACTTTTGTCCAGTTGTCCTGTAGTATTGTAATATTTAAATATGTTATTTTTTTATGATTTTTTTTTTTTTAAAGTAACATTTGAGTGTTATTTTTACATTTAATTTAATATGAGATAATGATAAAATAAATGAACATGAAAAATGACAGGGACAGATTTAGACGATAAGCAGATTTAGACGATAAGCTGCATGAATGTAACCTTCGAAAGCTAACATGAACTAGTAGGGACATGTAGGGATTTTTAGAACTGCCGATAGGGATTTCATTTTATACAGGTTGGCAATATTGAACCGAACTTGTCGTCGACTTATCCCTGATTTTGTTTTGTGTGCGCATCTGGCTTTTGTTAGAATATTCTTTGAAGATACTGTTTCAAACCGAAAGCGTCTTCGTTCGAGCGTCAGCAAGTCTGTTTTGTTAAACCGATAGTAAGAACGGGTTATATAATTGCATTGGATATTGGATTTACCTCAGATTTTCGTTAATGCTTTAAATTGAAGAGGTAAGCAAAATTTATTTATAAAAATACATAATTAAAAATGTGTATTTTAAATTCCACACTGAATATTCTGCTTTTGCACAAATAAAAATCTAGCTTAGTTGCATAAAATTAATATGAGAAAAATAGTCATTTAATCACAAAATAGTCATTTAATCACAAAAATA
Source organism: Amaurobius ferox (assembly GCA_951213105.1). Classification (NCBI taxonomy): domain Eukaryota; kingdom Metazoa; phylum Arthropoda; class Arachnida; order Araneae; family Amaurobiidae; genus Amaurobius; species Amaurobius ferox. Next base: position 40,689,966 of record OX578143.1, read on the forward strand.
ATAATTAGAATAATGAACGTTTTTCAGTAGAAGTCTTTAACGAAAACATTGATTTCGGCTTTTTAACACTTTACAACAAAGTTGAAAAGTGTTCATGACTTTGTTCATTCTGTCTGTCTGTCTGTCTGTCTGTCTGTCCGTTAGCACGATAAATGCCGTAAAAATGACTTAATCAAAATGAAATTTTAGTATGTTGTTCAGACGGTCTGTAGGACCTATGGGAATATAAATGAATAATATCACCCAATCAGTTTTGGATTGAACCCGGGTTGAAAAATGAAATACATTGAGCCCTATGGGACCTAACTTTTCAAACATTTTTTAAGCGGATTTAAAATTCACAAATTGCATCGAAAATTTTAGGTAATAGTCAAATTGTTCCATAAAATATATAAAAAAAATTCAGCGAAATATATTCAGTAGTTTTTTAAATAAAAATTAAAATAATAATTACACATCTTATATGAAACGATCACGTGACCATGATATGAAACGATCACATGACCCACTTCAGAATGATATATGGCATCCATCTTGTTTCAAAATCGTGATTTTTTAAAGTTCTTTTTAATTCATATTGAGTGTTGTATCCTTCCTAAAACTACTTTATTTTTGCTAAAATTCTGTGCATCTACATACTAAAACAACACAATGACAATATATTTGAGTTTAAATTCTCATTCAAATTTGATTATTTCTACAACTAAGCCTATTTTTCACCTATGTAAAATGTAAACAGCAAAATATGTAGAATGAGTTGTATTAGAATTACTGTATTTCTTTAACACAAAATAATTCAGTCCATGGAGTCTGCATGGCTGATATGAATGAAATATTAATTGATTTTATAAACAGAAGGACGATTTTTTTCGATGAAGTTTTAAGCATAAATTTTATGAATTGTAGCTCCATGGTCTAAATTTTTAAATAAAATAAATTATTATAGTATTGTGATGAATGAAATGAATGGGAGAAAGTTATGAATGAAATCCTGCTTTTATAGAGAGATCCAGGCGTGTTATTTTTTCTAAGACGTCATTTGAATTTATTTCAGTTGTTTTCGATGAAGTTTTCAAATATAATAAATTATCGTAGTATTATGATAGTTTTAAAAATATTACCGTGGAATGTATTGCATTTTAGAGATATTTAAACCAGGCAATTTATATTTCAATGCCGTCATTTGAATGAAGTTCATTTTTTTCAATGAAGGTTTAAGTTTTCAAATATAATAAATCAATGTAGTATTGTGATAAGTTTTAAAATATTACCGAGGAATGTATTGTATTTTCGACTTTTTTAAATAAGATTGCATTGAAGTTGGAAAGTGTTTCGTAATCAACGCTTTAAGCATAATTGAATTTTCTTGTTTCTTTGTGAACTGTGTGAGCCGTTGAAACTTAAATTGCATATTAATACACAAGCTTTTACTTTTTTTAAACAGGAAATGGACAAGAACTCCAAAAAGAGGCCTCCTTCTGGATGGGAGAAAAAACAGATAAAAGAAGCTGCAGAACGGGAAAAAGAGTTGTTAAAATGTCTTAAGTTGGATAATTTCTTTGGGAGTAAGTACATCCGTGGCAACTGCACCCGCTCACCCAGAATCAGAATCTTCTGATTGAGAACAGACTCAATTAATGACATGTGAATTTGAAGATAAAAGTTCACTGATTGATAGTATTATTACAGAAAAGGATGAATCTGTTATTCCATCTGTGGAAGCATTAGGAGAACCAAATACTTCGGATGACACCCACATGAAAGAATATGGAGAAACTGTAAAACTATGTGCAATTATTGCAACGCAAGTCGAATATCCTATACATCAGCATTTGTTCTGAGACACCTCCGTAACACCCGAGCTAGTTCGTTCATTGTTAGAGATGGGACCTTGCCAACCTGGACTTCAAGACAACTTTCGAGACTTTTCTAAAGACGTTGGTGGTCGGCATTTCAGCGAAACATGGTACAAGCAAAAACAAGTTAAAAGTGATCGTGAAATAGAAAGACCTTGGCTAGTTTACTCACCAAGAGCGAAATCAATGTTTTGTTTTCCTTGTTTTTTATTTACAAATCGTTCAGATGTATTGGTGATCCAAAATGTGGGTGTAAAATTACAAGAAAAGCTTAGAGAAAATTGAGAAACATGAGAAATCTGCTGCTCACAAAAACGCAGAGAAAGAACATTTTCTTGCTAAATATCGTTTATTCAATGATAAGACAGTTATTGCTGAACTTGCAACGGCCGAAAAGAAAGATATCGAAAAAAAACAGGAATACTCTAGCAAACATTTTAGACGCAGTTCTTTTTTTAGGAAAACAAGGACTCCCTTTTCGTGGGCATCGCGAATATCGAGATGTAGGTGCTCCCAGCGCAAATGAAGGTAACTTTTTGGAACTCATTAAATTGTTGGCGAAAAAAATGCAATACTAGAACAACATTTGTCCTTAAGTGATCGAAATGCGACGTATCTCAGCTCGGATATACAGAATGATCTGATACAGGCGTTATCAGGCCAGTTACTTTCAACAATAGTAATGAAATCAAATTAGCTAAGTACTATTCAGTGAATGTGGACTCTACTATTGACATCAGCAGGATGGATCAATTTTCTTTGTCATTGCGCCATGTAACCGAAAATGGTGACGCAATTGAACGTTTTATACAATTCAGCGAACTATCTGGCGCAAGAGCAGAAGACATTTTTAACGTTCTTGTTTCAGCGCTCAATAAGTTAAATCTACCAATAAACATATGTTACGGTCAGGCTTACGATGGAGCGAGTACTATGTCTGGTAAAATATCAGGTGTTCAAAGTCGAGTCAGAGAAGTTGCTCGAAATGTACTATTCATACATTGCTGTGCGCGTAATTTAAATTTAGTTTTAATTGACGCGGTAAGTTCTAATACTCAAACAATTTTGTTCTTCGGCACTTTTCAAGGACTTTTTACATTCTTTACTGGTAGCTTGCCGCGCCTTTCAGTGTTAAATGAAGAACAAAGGAACCATATTAATTCATTCACTCTGACATTGAAAAAACTTTCTGATACCAGGTGGGCGTCGAGAAAATCGGCAATCGAAGCAGTGAAGCAAAATTTACCTGCATTAATGACTGCTCTGCAGAAAATTGTAAATGGCGGGTTGAGAAGTTGCACAGCTGAACAGATTGCTGAAGCAAACGGTATTCTGATGACTGTTAGTACATTCGAATTTTTAATTCTCCTTATATTTTGGAATAAAATATTGGAGAAAGCTTTTCATTTGTCTACATATTTGCACGAAAGCACATTAGATCTATCAGTTGCCTGCCATTTGATCAGGGGCGGCTATTCAGGGGGCCGCGCGGACCCCCTTGATCAAGCACTTCAAATTCCTTTAGTTATATAGGTTAATTACAATTTTTAAAGAAATTATCTGAAATTTTTTTCAACTAAAAAGGCGAATTATTGGAAATAAGTGCTAAAATTGTCACTAGATGGCAGCACTAAAACTTTGACTTTCAAAGAATCTCTTATGCTCTTTTCATACTACGTATATTAAATTTATAGGGAAAAATACTGCATTGTAGGGAAAGACGAGGGATTTTAATGAGAGCCGCGCCCCGTTATCGGCCTCTGGCTGATAGAAAGAATGATATGTTAATACAATGGTAATAGAAATTTCAGTTAAAAAAAACAGACATTGCAATATTCCAATCCGATGAGAGCCGCGGCTCACATCGAATCGTTCAGCCAAAGAAGCCAAAAAAGGAACGAATGCAGTGAACTACTGACTCAAATTGGCTAAGTTTCGCTAATTTGGCCTCGAATTTTTCTTGATAAATGTGTGTTTTCTCTCTCGCTTCTTTTTAAAATAATACATTTGGATGTTTAAATAAATATTTGAAAATAAATTACTGTATTTATGTAATTCTGATTTATTTTATTGATCCTATTGACCTAGTTTTTTCAGTTTTGGTTCATGAAGAAATAGTTTAGTAGTATTAGATACAGAAAATAGAAATTCAAAATAGTTTCGATATATATTTTGTGCTTTTTACTTAATTAAATAAGGGGGTGTTATTTATAGTATTTTGGGGGTTTTCGTTCTTCGTTTTTGGTAAAAAAATGCATTGTTCGGGGCACTCAGTTTAATTTCGCTACATAAGCGCCCGGGGGGGGGGGGATTTCTGATGTAGGGTGGTTCTGTCCTTCGGAAAGGGGATCACTTCTGATTTAGGGTAGTTCTATGCTTTGTTTGTGATAAATTTCAATGCGTTTGACCTCTTAATTGTTTAAAAGTCACGAGAATTGTATTTGTGGCATGCATGCCCGTGAATATTTTTAGTGACACTTTCAGAAATGTGTTGTCTGAGGGGGGTGGGTCTCTTGATTTACTCAGCTGCCTTACTTTTTCAGCTATTTAACATTAAAGATTGAAAAAATTATAAATATTTGTTGAAGAATGTTAAAAATCAATTTTCAACCTGATACTTGATTCTTTGATCTGGCGTTGTTTTCCTTAAAATCTCCCCCCCCTCCCTTCAGCGGCGACTACTCAATCCCCCTTCTTTTGCTTCTAATTTCATTGAGGACCAATATTGCTCCGATACTCCCTAGGCGTAAATTTTACTTGAGGTAGTCCAAAAATTTTTCATCTCGCTTCCTAATTAAGCGATTTTGAATCTAATGGTGGCTATATAGTCTCTGCACAATCTATACGCGTATCGTCTGGACACGCATATTGTTTTATTCAAACCCCCCTGAGCGTAATTTTTAGTTTAACTAGTCCGCACGATTTTACATCTCGGTTCCTAAATTGAGCGATTTTGAATCTTCTAGTAGCTACAGTCTTTGTACCATTTGAATATACATAACTTTCGTATCATTCCCCTGGGCGTAACTTTTACTTTAAGTAGTCCTCTAATTTCACATCTCGGCGCTCTTAAAATTGAGCCATTTTGATTCCGCTGGTGGCTATAGTCCCGGCACCATTTGTATATGTGAACTGGATATACATATTTATTGTGTCAGCTCCCTGGGCGTAACTTTCAGTTCGGTTAGCCCCCCTTCCCCCCAAATTTCTTATTTCGCCTTCTAATTGAGCGATTTAGATTTTGCTGGTGGCAATCACTTAGATATACAACCTTATTATATCAACCCTCTGGGCGTAACTTTTACAATAAGTAGCCTCAATTTCATATTTCGGTTTTACAAAAATGCATCGCCTTGGTTCCTGAAATATCCGTGCACGACATTTCAAGGCCGTACGATGTTTACATTTTCCGCTACAGATCTTACACACACACGTCGACACACAAACATCGTCTGTTATTATGTAATATGAAACAACCGTGGTGGAAGAGGGGAGACCCTCCTCTTTTTCATATTTATATTTTTATCTATCTTAGTGACTCTTGCTCCGATTTTGATGCACAATTTTCACACTGTATTTTCTACTCTACAATGGGCCCACTCGATCTGCTCACACTAAACTTTGATCCACTTTTGTTGCACCAGTGCAACGAGCTAACTACTTATTGCTATAGAAACCGATTGCTATATATAGTGACTGCTAGCAGGCTGAACTCGCTCATATCATTTTAAAGACAAATAGAGATAAGCATAAAGCATAAGAATTTTCTGTAAATTCTAAATTCATTCTTAAACTTGTATTAAAATAGTTTTTCCGTTTCTACATATAAACGGCCGTAGATTTAGTTGGTGTTCGCTCTCTAATTATGTTACTGTTTGGGTTACAAGGACGATCAGGTACAAAACTATTAGCCATAGAGTGTATATGAGAGAAATTGTGTGCATTTTGGGTGTACAAACATTTGCGCTAATCAGAAAATAATACTGCACATGCATACGACTGAGAATATTTAATTTTTACAAATTTGATACAAATTTATTTAGAAATGTATTCAAATAATTTTCCATGGTTACAATAGGCTCTTATTCATTTTAAAGAAACTTGCAAACGTATATCAGCGCAAGTAAAATAATAATTTGGTATACAGCTGTTTCGAGGTAACGCCAGAACCAATTTATCAGTGCCGGACAAACGACGAACTCAAAGTCTAAAAGACGTAGTTGGCTAACACTGAGGGATATATATATACATAAATACATAGATGAGCGCCTCCCTCTATATCTGGCTCACGAGCCGCCACTGCATTTGATTGAAGTGTTTGAAAGTGGCATGCAGAAAATGCGCAATGAATACGAAAACAACATTGAAGAAATTGAGAAAGCAGCAACTGAGATGGCTAAAAATTCTGATATTACAACATAATTTAAAGAAAACAGAATGCGAAAAAGACAAAGATTCCACGAAGAAAAATCAGAAATTCGAATTCGAGTTTTCGACGGGAGAGTACGTTTCAAGCATCCCTGATCACGAATCAAACATTTTGCAGGTGATATCTGTGTGTGTGTTGTTGTTGTTGAAACCCAGACCGTCCGACCTACCAGAAAGGTGTAAGGTAACTGTTTGGACGGTCGGGAAGTGCCACCCAATTTAGACCGGAACCCAGTGGGGGAGGCATCCACAGGGACCGTACCCTCCTTCCCCTTCTGTGTGTGTGTAAAAGTATATGTGTTTGTGTGTGTGTGTGCGTCAGTGAGACCGTGGAGACGATATCTCACGAACGAATGGAGCGATTCGAATGAAATTCGGTATAAAAATCACAATCCGTGAATACTGGAAGCTTATTGTTTTTAGACGCAATCGAATGTTCAGAACCCTCCTAAATTTTTGAGTGAAATTTTGAAAAATTCATCAAAAAAACCCCAAAACCTTTAATAAAATTATGAAAATAGACATTTCTTATGTAATATTTCCTTAGAAAAGGATTGACATAAACTTTAGAAAGCTTGCATGGACCGTTTTTGAGATATTGCACATTTTTCAAATACATTTATCAAAAAATCCCATAAATTAAAAAAATATATTAACTGTTGAGACACATGTTCTCTTTTCATATGTAATATCATGCGATAAATTTGGTGATCTCGTGAATCTAGCTTGTTCCATTCATGAGAAAATATGCTTTGAGTAATCCTTTTGTATTTGAGCGCCAATAGTCATTTATCTGCTATAAGAATAACTTATTTCTCCGTCCATAATGCTTGGCGTAATTTTGGCGACGAATTTGGCGGAATGCGCCAACTTGGCGACTTTTTAAAATATTGCCAAATTAACGAAAATCTCGCCAAATGGATAAAAATGACGCTAAATCATTTGAAAATGACGTCTAATTGACGAAAATTCAATATCTTGGAAAGAATATAAGTATCTACCATAAGAATATCATTTTTTTTGCTGTAAAATAGTAAATTCATTGCATTATATAAGGAAATTCATGTGCTGCCCACATCAGATTTTCTTATAATGTAGAAAAACTTTCAGATAAATATTTATTTACAGAATATAGGGCGTAAAATTATAAAATTTTGCCTTAGCGCTTTTGAGCGCATATATGCTTTTCATCAGAGTTTTATGGCATGTATACATTACATTAGAACTTTTATCAACTCATAGGTTTGATATTGATATTACCAAAGGCCAATCGACTAAACGAAATTTCATATTATGAGAAGTAGTGCACGTTAAACAGAAATTCAAAAAATCAATTATAATATAACAAAAGTCATTCAGGATTACATATTTAACAAAACAGTAAAGATTTAAATATTACGCAGATTGTTATTTAACTATCATGGAATCGAGAATATGACGCCTGACAAACTGCGTATCTGAATGGTGCCAAAATTGCACATAGAATCGAATCTTGATATAGACATAATAAACAAGGAGTCATAAAGTAAAGTATGTCGGGGGCTGTTAAAACGCTTTAAAGTATACGTATTATCAAATAGAGGAACAACATAGTCATTAAGAATAGTCTGGAATAAAGCAGTGGGCAAATTTTCGTTTTTAGTGTTCACGGACATGTTCAATTAATCTGATACTAACAATCCGTTTATTACTAGCGATATGAAGCTTATAAACATTGGGAGTAATAATGGTGATAACGTACACCCAACAAAACGACAAAACAAACAAAAAATTTAAACAAAAATTGTAGAATTAATTTTATAAAAAAATAAACAGCTTACTTCTAAAATCTCTTTTTAAAATATGGACATAGTTTGAATATACTATGAAAATCTGATACAAGCAGCGAATGAATTGCCATATATAATGCAATGAACTTACTTCTTTAACGGTGAAAATGTGATGAAAGTTCCACGGCATACTGTTTGTAACGTTAAATTGTACATTTGGCGATGTAAATTGTATATTCGGATGAAAGCATCTAAAACTATTTCGTACTCAATTAACTTACATTTTACACAACTATAAATTAACAATTATCAATATTAATATAATTCTCAATAAGAAATATAGTCTATATATTTAAATATTTTAATTATAAATTCATCAATTAAGCACCATTTTCATTAACTTGGCCTCATTTTTGCAATTTTGACGGATATTTGGAAGATAATTTCTTATATAATAAAATGCATGCCCGTCATATGACGGAATTAAACATTTGCAAATTATTGCTTCTTATTTGGATTCACTTTTATGAATTTGGCGACATTCTTATCAATTTGGCCACAGTTTTGTCTATTTTGTAACATTTAAAAAATTCACCAAGTTGGCGATATGCCGCCAAAATTCGTCGTCAAAATTTTGATAAACGTTACAGACGGAGTCTTATGGTAGAGACTTATATTCTTTCCAAAATATTGAATTTTATTCAATTAGTTGCCATTTTCACTGATTCAGCGTCATTCTTATGAATTGAGCGACATAAAAAAACTCGGCAAGTTGGCGCTATTCCTCCAAATTCGTCATTAAAATTTCTTCAAGCATTATGGTCGGAGAAATAGATTATTCTTATAACAGATAAATGTCTTATGGCGTCCAAATACAAAACCATTATCCAAAGTATCTTCTCTTATAGTAGGTTCTTATTCTTTGCAACATATTGGATTTTCATCAATTAGTCTTCATTATCATTAATTTGGCGTCATTTTTATCAATTTGGTGAAATATGTATCCGTTTGGCGATATTTCGTCAATTTGGAAACATTTAAAAAAGTCTTCAAGTTAGTGATATTCCGCCAAATTCGCCGTCAAAATTTCGCCAAGCATTGTTTATGGAGAAATAGATTAGTCTTATGGTAGATAAACGACTAATGGCGTCAAATTACAAAGCTATTACCCAAAGTGTCTTCTCTCGTGTATGGAACGATCTATATCTACGAGAATGATGACAATACTTAGTATTACATATGAAAATGAACATATTTCGCAGTAGTTAATATTTTTTTAATTTAATTTGATTTTTGATACATTTATTTGAAAAATGTGTTGTATCTCGAGAACGATTCATGGTGGCGTTTTAAAGTTTTTGCCAATCGTTTACAAATGAAAAATTACATAAGAAATGATTATGTACGTAACTTTATTAAATATTTTAATTTTTTAATGATTTAAAATTTCTTATAATTTCCTCTTTTCTTTCTTTTTTACAATTTCATTTCAAAATGTAGGAGCATTTCGAACATTCGATTACGTGTAAAAACAATAGGCTTCTATTATTCACTGACTGTGATTTTTGTACCAAATTTTGTTCAGATCGCTAGATTCGTTCGTATAATATCGTCTAAAAAAACTCACTGACACACACACGCGCACACACATCACCGCAAAAACGTCTAATTCGTGTTCAGGAATGCTTGAAAAGTGCTCTCTAGCCAAAAACTCGAATTCTAATTGTCTATGCCGTAACACTATATTCCTTATATATTATATGATACTATGAATATAATTAAAGTTATAAATATATACTAAAAAATTTACTAAGCAAAAAGTTCTATCCATAAATTGTTTAAAAATGGAGAGAAACAGCGAATATTCCCCAGAATATGAAGGCGTTATATAGAAAGAAAAATAAAATCTAAACTTATTTTGCATTGATAATCAACGTATTACATCCTTGCAAAAACGATAATAAATATTTTTCACATTTTCGACCAATTTTCTGGTTACAGTACTCTTAACCACGTTAAACCTTGTCACTTCTTAATAATTTCATTTTAATGTATGGATTGAATTCCACAATTAAATATATTTGTAAATGTGCCTTAACTAAACGTTTGCAATGATTATCATGTGTATAAGAAAATCCTTTTTCAGTGTCTGTGAGCCTTCTGCCGCTCTCACTTGGTGAACAATTTAGCGATACTTTTACGACAATGCGTGAAATTTTCGACGCATTTGGCGGAAAATCGTCAATTTGTTAAATTTTAGGAAATGTCACCAAACTGATGAAAATGCAGTATCTAGGAAAATTAAGTTCTTTTTTTTTTACTTTGATAATTTCTGTTACCTCCTATTTTAATATTCTGGAATCAAAATATTGTGAATGCCAGCGTTTGTAGAACAAGGAGCCTTTTATTAGTGGTTAGTACAGTAATTATATTACTTTTCTTATATGCATAATGTATAAGGAAAGTATTGTGACAGGGTCGAAAATTCGAATTCGAGTTTTCGACGGCAGAGCACGTTTCAAGCACCCCGATCACGAATCAAACATTTTTGAAGTGATGTCTGTGTGTACGTGTGTGTGTGTGTGTGTGAAAGTTTGTGTGTGTCTGTCTCTGTGTGTGTGTGTGTGTGTGTGTGTCAGTGAGACTGTGGGGACGATAACTGTCGAACGAATTGACCGATTTGAACGAAACTTGGTACGAAAATCATAATCCGTAAACACTGGAAGTCTATTGTTTTTTGTACGCAATCGAATGTTCAGAACCCCCCTAAATTTTCGAGTAAAATTTTGAAAAAATCGTCAAAAAATCAAAACCGCTAATAAAGTTACGCAAGCACACATTTCTTATGTAATTTTTCATTAGAAAACGATTGACATAAATTTTAGAACGCTAACATGAACCGTTCTCGAGATATTGCACATTTTTCAAAAAATTATCAAAAAGTCATATAAATTTAAAAAAAATTATTTCCTGTTGAGAAACATGTTAACTTTTCATATGTAATACAATACGATAAATTTGGTGACATCATTCTCGTGGATCTAGCTTGTTCCATTCATAAAAAAGGATACTTTGAGTAATACTTTTGTATTTGAACGCCAATAGTCATTTAGCTGCTGTAAGAATAACTTATTTCTCCGTCCATAACGCTTGGCGAGATTTTGGCGACGAATTTGGCGAAATGTCGCCAACTTGGCGACTTTTTTAAATGTTGCCAAATTAACGAAAATCTCGCCAAATGGATAAAAATGCCGCAACATCAATGGAAATGGCGACTAAGAAGAAAATTCAATATCTTGGAAAGAATATAAGTATCTACTATAAGAATAACGTTTTTTTTAACTGTAAATGTATAAAATTCATTGTATTATATAAGGAAAGTCATGTGTTGCCCACATCAGTTTTTTTGTAAGGCGGCCGTATAATAATCAATAAAATCGATCAATTAAGGTGATTTACCAATATGCGTCCGTTTATATTAGAAGCGCATATTCTGCAGTCCACCGAATGGAGTTAGGGTGATCTTGTCCATAACTTTATACACATTATCATGAGACAGGATTAACATATAAAATTTAACATATATTGGAATGATTTAATTCATGGAAAATAATATAAATTTTTGATAAAAAATTATAAATGCGATTTCCTTTACAAAAATGTCAACTTTCATGCATTTTCTATTTACAATGCTATCAGTTTATAAATCCAAATCAGTTTCTATTATCCAAATATTCAAATATGCCTTATATGATTCACCAAATATAATTTTAACAGTTTTAATTCAGGAATTTCAAATATCCGCATTCGAAACTTTTCCCTTGCGGCTTATCATTTCAATTAAATAAAACTCAGCATGGAATTTGGTTCAGATTCTCTTTTGAGTTATTTTGATTTCTATTAACGGAATTCAGCCTTAAGATTCCAATGTAAATAAGCTCAATTTAGAATAATGATGCTAAAGGGCACATCAGAATTTAAATGAGAAATATATTTGGATTAAATGATAATTAACATAAAATACCAAAATTTAACTTCAATACGTTTTTATCTGTATAATAGAAAACTTAAATAGTTGTTAATAATTGTTAAATAATTGTCGATAACATAATATCGCGAAATTGGCAACTTGGAGAAAATGTTGCAATGTAAAATAAATGACTGTCTAGGAAAATTTGTTTTATCGATTAGTAAATTTGAACTAATCGACTATCTTTGACAATTGCTTTGTAATAATTATTCATTTAAATTTTTTTATTCAAAATATAGTTTATTTCGCTATTGATATGATAGGTTCGTTTTCTCAAAAGGATCTAGGTTGTAGAAAATCATTTACGTTTTGGTTTGGTGTATGAGTGGTAATTTAATATAATTTCAAGTAACTAAATTTAAGTGCTTTTAAAATTAAGAGAATGTTTAATTAAATATGCGTGCTTTGTTGAGGTCCACAATGTTCCAGGTTCGAATCCGGGCCACCGCATCAAATGTGGTAAAACGAACTAAGAAAATATACCAAAGACGGTAATTGAAGTCATTTGTGGTAAGTAAATTTAATTATTAATTAACATTAAAATGAAGAATTTATTTACTAATTATCCTGCATGATATCTTTCAAAAATGGTTTTTGCATATTTACATAATGAAATAATCTGATGTGGGCAGCACATGACTTTGCTTATATAACACAAAGAATTTACTACTTTTACAGTAAAAAAAAATATGTTATTCTTGTAGCAGATAATTATATTATTTCCAAGATATTGAATTTTCGTCAATTTGTCGTCATTTTCATGGATTTAGAGTCATTTTTATTCATTTGGCAAGATTTTCGTAATTTGGCAACGTTTAAAAAAGTCGCCAAGTTGGCGACATTCAGCCAAATTCGTCGCTATAATCTCCCTAAGCATTATGGACGGAGAAATAAGTTATGCTTATAGCAGATAAAGCCAAGACGCATCCTTTCGGGATCCCTGTGCCAGAGGCACTTACCCCCACATCGAATATAGTAATAGCTATAGGGTTTCGTCCAGAAAAGAGCACCAGGCGCGAAGCGCCTTTAATCTCCAATCTCCAGGTGCGGTTCTTATCTTCACACTGTGACATTATTTCATTTGCCCATAGTTGGAGGTTTTTGATTTACTATTTTTATTATTTGACCTAGCTCCTAATGTGGCAGTTTGTTGCACATTTAGAGTTTGAGTAATTATGGGGAGTTGATGCAGATCTAAGGATTTCCTACCAATTTGGCAGTTTAAGGTTTAAGAACATTTTTTAGAAAACATTGATCGCGGTTTTTATTTAATTTCAACTATTTGAGGTGGGACTTACCTAATTCCGATTTTCAATATTAAGTACCGCGCGGGGTCTCTTACGTGATTTGGCCTTGCGATGATCATAGTCATGCAGATTGAATAGTAGTTCATTTGGAACAGATGGCAGATTTTTATAGAATTTAAGCGCTAGCTTTTTAATTTGGGCTCTAACTGTGTTTATTTTGATGTCTTTCCTAATTAACGAGTTTCTTAAGTATCTAGGGGCTTTCCTTATAAGCCTTAGGGTTTTGTTTTGTTTTGTCTCTAGTAAGTCTATAGTAGTTTTACAGGCATATCCCCATACGGGTGCTGCATACAGCATTCCCGGGCGGATGACCGATTTATAAATTAGGAGTTTATTTTGATAATTTAGATTTCCGTTTCCTATCATTGGGTATAAGGCTCCTGTGGCCATATACGCTTTTTTGATTAAGTTCGTTACGTGCTGTTTCCAGGTTAGGTGAGAATCTATCGTTACACCTATGTATTTAGTAGATTTTTCCTCTTTTAGAGCATGGTTGTTTATGTACAGAGGCGGCGGAGGTTTACGTTTTTTAGAGAAATAAATCCAATGATATTTATTGGGGTTTAATTTCATTCGCCATTTTTCCAGCCATGATTGGAGTATGTCTAAGTGTCGTTGTAGCTGTCTGTGCATTACTGAGACGTAAGGGTGTTTTGCAAGTATCGCACTGTCGTCTGTATGGAATGCCAGCTCCGTGTCTGGGGTCCTGGGGATGTCATTTTGATATATGTTAAAGAGTGTCGGGCCCAGGATGGATCCTTGCGGTACACTACTTTTAATGAGCTTGGGTATAGACAAGTTATCTTTTACTCTAACTTGGAAGTGTCTGTTATTTAGGTATGAGATTAAAAGTTTGACAAGTGCGTCAGGAACTTTTAGAGTGATCAATTTTTATGCTAATCGACCGTGCCACACTTTATCAAATGCTTTTTGTATGTCAAGAAAAATCGCAGCTGTGGGTGTCTTACTATTAAGTCCGGAAGATATGTACTCTACCACTCTCAACAATTGATGAGTGGTGGAGTGTTTTGGCCGAAATCCAAACTGCTCCGGAATGATAATATCATTATCACTAAGGTGCGTGTACAGTCTATGAAGAATTATTTTCTCGGTAATTTTACTAAGTGTCGGTAGTAGGCTGATTGGTCTATAGTTGGCTGGAATTGTGGCATCTTCACCAGGCTTATGGATAGCTATAATTATCGCTTCCTTCCATTCTTTGGGGAAATAATTTAGTTTTAGTATATTGTTTATTAGGGTGGTTAAGTAAAATATTATATTTAGGGGTAGGTTTTAACCGCGATATTCCTGATTTTGTCATGCCCTGGGCTTTTACTATTTTTAAGGTTTTTGATGATATCAATTATCTCTTGCGGGGTGCTGGGTTAATCTCAGCAGTGACCGGGGAGTTCCTGAAGTTGTTTAGAGTTTGCCTAACCATTCTTAGGGTGTACTGATACATTAGATCGTGGTTTGGTTCAAATTGCTTTTCGTAATGCCTAGCAAGCGCCTCTGCTTTTTCTTCGTCTGAGTACGCGATTTTAACGCCATCTATTAGTGGCGGGAGTTTAATTTGAGGTTTTCTGAATCTTTTAGCGGATTGCCAGAGTGATACGTCTTCCGGGCTAAGGGATTCAATTAACTCTTTGTACTGTTGTTGCTTTTCTGCAAAAATTTTATCCCTGACTTTCCACGCGAGTCTGTTAAGCTCCCTTTTGAGGGTAGGGTCTCTATTAGCTGCCATGTCTTACGCATTCTGTTCCTTTGCCTAACTACAGTATTGTGGCAATTAATTGAGAAATGCAGTTTTTTTTATAAAATTCAGTTTTATTCAAGTTTTCTATGGATACATTTAAAACTAATAAGTGATATGACCTCCCCGAGACTTTATAACATCACAGACACGTTTCGGCATGGAATGTACTAGACTAGCACATGTAGTTTTAATTTCAACGTCTCTGAACCATATGTCAATAACGGCCGAAATTAGCTTGTCCATCGTCGTACAGTCAAATTTGTGAAGCCGTTTTTGACAATAGCCCACAAATTTTCTATGGGATTCAAGTCTGGTGAATTCCCGGGCCAATCCAGTTCGGTAATATTTTTTTTTGAGCAGAAATTTTTGATTCGCTTCGAAGTGTGACATGGCGGGCTATCAGACAGCCGTGAGGACCTGATCTACCGACAAGGCTAACAGGTTCGTTACCCCCACGACTGGTAGTCGCCAACAGACGAGCAAGCTACGGTCCAGGAAACAGGGTGACGTGGGAGTTACCAGACGCTGCACCAATGATAGACATAACGCCGAGAATAGAAGAATCAGTTTCTGGACCCAGGACCACACACACCCCACCCCCAGGAACAGCAGCAAGAAGCAGCAGCAGCACAGACGACCCCCGGGGAGCTTCCCCAAGAAGAGGCCGACTAGGCTGAAAAAAGAGCCCCAACTCCTGAGGGGAGAAGGGACACCATGCAGCGGGAAACGATAGATGTCGATTGCAGTGACCATCCAGAAGTGCCAAGGAATGTTGCCAGTTTAATGGCAAGCCAGAAGATTTGTTCTTTTTGCAGAGGTTTCCGACTTTCTACCCTTCGGTAGTTATGCAGAGGCAGTATACAACTTAAAGAGGCGCTGTCGTAACCCGGACCTATACCTGTACTGCCAGGTTAGCTTAACCTAATTATAAACCTAATGAGAAAGAAAATCTAAAACTATTAGAGAGAAAGATAGAAGGGAAAGGGGGCTAACAGGGGATGAGGGCACTGCCCAGAAATAGCGTGATGACCCAGGAAGACGGCTAACCCAGAGGGGAACGAGATACCGGGGACGAAGAGACCCTCACCCACGACTATAAGATAAACCGGCACAGAGGGAGAGGAATCGTGAGGACAAGGTAACCAAAGCATATTTCAGCCCGGAAATGAGAAGAAGAAGGCCACTAGAGGGCAAAAAGAGAAAGAGGTGACTAATCTAATAAAGTCGAGGCGGTCAGATGCCTTGGGCCAAAGTGAACCGAAAGATAACGGCAGCTAAGCAGAATAACTAAGATACATACTAAACAGGCGCGGTAAGCAGACCCGACTTACTGAGAGAGGAACCCAAGGAGTACCTGAAAGGGAAAAGTTAAGGGCGGAGTACAACGGACCTTCGCGAACGGCTAACTGCATGAGGCTTCTTTTCTTTCTTCTACCTGAAAAGAAAGGGGAAGAAGAGGCATACATAAAATAGTACTTGGAGGTGATGCGGGAAGCTGAAAGGGAAATGTATTAGATCTCAAATAGAAGTGGCATAATAAACAATATTGCAGAGGAATTTCACAAAGGGGTCTACGCCCCAGAAGAGCAAGGCCGGGACAATCCCCCGGCAGCGCGATAAGACCAAACATAGCAGTCACCACTAGGGTGGAAAAATGAGCGGGGACAATACCCCTGCTGACACGATCGAAGTGCGTATGTACGACGACCTGCGACTAAGGCCTCTGCTGGGCATATGCCTCCTTCTAATGGTAACCCGTTAGACAACAACTATAATTCACAACAATGAGATTAACCCGTTAGACAACACTTATAATTAACACATATTAGATTACACACTGGGACAATACCCCAGGAACAATTTACTAAGAGAAAGAAGAGGGTAGAGGAACCCACTTAGGCTGAAGAGGATAGTTTAGCCTAGGAGGGACAACAGGAAGGCAGAGGAAAAAATGAGAAGTAAAAGCGGGAGAGAAAATCCTACGAGAGTAGGAGACATAGGAGAAGATGATTCTCCCATAGTGGAGTGTCGCACGGGAGTAGAGCCTCTCTCCGAATCATGGTGGGAACTACCTTCCACCGATTCCCATCCTCATCCTCCCAGGTGACATGGCGGGCTGTCTTGTTGGAAAACGCAATCTCCGTTCGGCCACAGTTTAGCCATGGTTGGAAGCACTTTTCGGGTCAATATGACTTCGTAACTGGCACTGTTCATCATTCCCTCTACGGGAACAAGAGATTCTGTCCCCAAAAAGCTGAAACAACCCCAAAACATCTTTTGGGCGGATGCTTGATTGATGTGGTGCTGATTGAGAGGTTCTCCTTGGCTCCTTCTCACGAACATAGATCTAAATCCCTGAACCACAAAATGCGTTTGTCAGAAAAGAGAACTTTCTCCCAGTCCTTCTCAGTCCATGTTTTGTATTTTCGTGCCCATTCCAACCTTTTTTTCTTCATGCGAAGCGTCAGAAGCTGCTTCTTGTACGGTCGACGTGCTCTCCGTCTGCGTTCTAACAGCCTGTATCGCACTGTTGAAGGTGCAATATCAACACCAGCTGCCACCATGGACTTAGACAGGTCAAAACTGGTTAATCGAGGATTTTTAACACTCATTCGATGTAAAGTTTTGTCGTCACGAGTCGAAGTTGATCTTTTTCGGCCGCATCTTCCACAGCGGTTGGTTCCAGCATTTCCTGTTTCCTGAATCCGCTTCCAGATCCTCCCGACACTTGCTGTACTCACTCCACATATTTTACCTATTTCCTCGAACGTCTTAGAAGTGTGTTCTCTAAGCGCAATCACTTTAGCACGTGTTTCCGCGCTGATATCCATGACGCTAATGAGCCCCGCAACAACTTAGAAACTACCACTGCGGAACACCTGCCACCTGGCGGATGAATTTGAACACCTGCTACTTACCAGGTGCATACGAACACCTGCTACCTTGATAATAACTGCAATTTGAACTCTGAGCTAATTTGGAGTGCTTCTTCCTAAGCTTACGTGTGATAAAACGAAAAAAATGACATTTCTCAATTAATTGCCACAATACTGTAATTGTTTGACATGGTGGGAAGTTTGGGCATTTTTGGTGACTCACGATGTGTTGTGGCAGAGGCAATAGCTCTTTTGATTTATGTTGTGATTATGTGTGTGGCAGAGTCAATATCCGTCGTGCTCATAATGTTGGGTACTGCCAAGTGCGGCTCAAAAAGTGCTCTTTTGAAAACGTTCCAGTTCACCCTCTCTTGTCCCAGAGAGGCTGGAAGGGGAGTGTCTGGATGAATATAGTAATATGATAACCTTACCATATATATAGCATATGTCGAGGATTAGATGGGCACTCAACTCTGCAGAGGGTGCTGATTGGACGGTTGCTTGATGTTGATTTTGGATTGTCAGAAGTTGTCTTGGACTGCTGTCAGCTTGCAAGTCGTGGAAAGGGAAGGGGCAAGAAACCATAAGATAAGTTATATGAAAAAGCGAAAAGAACGCAAAAAGCTCTCAAAGCAAAAGAATAAAATTAAAAATTTTAAGTTAAGTTGAAGATCCGAAGAAACAGGAATTAATCGTAAAAAATCAAATAAATTAAGTATTGGCGTTCAAATACAAAACTATCACTCACAGAATATTTTCCCATGAATGAAATGAGCTAGATACACGATAATGATGTCACCACATGTATCGCATGATATTACATGTGAAAAGTGAACATGTTTCTCAACAGTTAATATATTTTTTAATTTATGGGATTGTTTGATAAATGTATTTTAAAAATGTGCAATATCTCGAGAACGATTCACGCTAGCGTTCTAAAGTTTATGTCAATCGTTTTCTAAGGAAAAATTACATACGTAATCTCTATTTGCGTACCTTTATTAAAGGTTTTGATTTTTTGATGATTTTTTCAAATTTTCACTCGAAAATTTAGGGGATTCTTAACATTCAATTGTGTTTAAAAACAATATGCTTCCAGTATTCACGGATTGCAATTTTGTTCCAAATTTTATTCGAATCGCACCATTCATTCGTGAGATATCTTCTCCACAGACTCACTGACACACACACACACACACACACATGATATCACTTCACAAATGCTCGATTTGTGATCAGGGATGCTTGAAACCTGGTCTCCCTTCGAAAACTCGAATTCGAATTTTCGACCCCGTCACAATGATTTCCTATGTATATAAGGAAAGAAATACATTGGGAAGAAAGAACATGGATTCATGCTTTTCAATAAGGTGTTCCGTAGTTCAACGTTCTCTATACAAATACTTAAATACACAATTATACATTTCGCATTATTTCTTACCTCTTATTTGAACCAATAACTCGAAAACTGTAAATTTTCTTATTTCCTATTCTCACATTTTTCTCCATACTTCCGTTCTTAATTAAATTGTAGCAATCGGTAATGTTATCTGTGTATATTATGTGGTTTCATCTAAGAAAAAAAACAAGAAAGATCAATCATGCATAAGCATTGATTATGAAACACTTTCCAACTGAAATGTAATTTCATTTAAAAATTTCTAAAATGTGATACATTCAGTGGTGATATCTTCTACATTATCGCAGTACTACAGTAATTTATTATACTTAAATATTTAAAACTGTATCGAAATATATATCATCTGATTCTTTATGCAAAATCAATGAATATTTCATTCATATAACTTGTATTCCAGACTCCAGAGCTAAATAATTTTGTGAGAAAAAAATTCAGCAATTCTTATGTAACTCACCTTACAATCGCTTGAGTTATTTGCATTCTACATATGTTAAAATTAGGCTTCGTTGAAGAAATAATAGAAGTTTAGGGATCATTAAAAATCAAAACTATTGTAATTGCATAGGCACGGAATTTAGATACACAGATAATATATGTGTGTATGTGTATGTACTCAAAGTATTGGAATCGTGCCGAAGATCGGAACTCGAATTTTCAAAGGATCTACACGTTTTGGGGCTTCTAGAACACGAAAAAACTATTTTTAGGAAGACGTCTGTGTGTGTAAGGGTGTATCTGTGTATGTTTCTGTGTGTCTGTGTGGATATTACATCCACTCTAATTGAAAAACTAATGGACCGAATTTCATACAATTTGGTAGGTATGTTTTTTGTGGGAAATCCTGATGTTCATTAGATTGTAGTACGATTCGTAATAAAAGAATCTGCCTTCTTTGCGAAATGGCCGCAGAAATTGCCTTTATTCACTCTAGCTAAAAACTAATGGAACAAATTTAACAAAATTTGGTGCATAATACTTCAATAACCTACAAGTGATTTATGTAACAAATTTAACAAAATTTTGTATATAAATCATTTGTAGGTTCAATTTCTAAAATTTCTAAAATGTGATTCATTCAGTGGTAATATCTTTTACATTATCACAGTACTACAGTAATTTATTATACTTAAATATTTAAAACTGTATCGAAATATAAATCATCTGATTCTTTATGCAAAATCAATGAATATTTCATTCATATAACTTGTATTCCAGACTCCAGAGCTAAATAATTTTGTGTGAAAAAAATTCAGCAATTCTTATGTAATTCATCTTACAATCGCTTGAGATATTTGCATTCTGCATATGTTAAAATTAGGCTTCCTTGAAGAAATAATAAAAGTTTAGGGATCATTTAAAATCACAACTATTGTAATTGCATAGGCACGGAATTTAGATACACAGATAATACACAGATAATATATATGTGTATGTGTATGTACTCAAAGTATTGGAATCGTGCCGAAAATCGGAACTCGAATTTTCAAAGTATCTACACGTTTTGGGACTTCTAGAACACGAAAAAACTACTTTTAGGAAGACGTCTGTGTGTGTAAGGGTGTATCTGTGTATGTTTCTCAGGAAAAAGGGATTGTAATCGGATTAATTGTCTTCGATTCAGGAAAAAGGAACGGGCTATTTTTGCGAAATGGCCAGCAAAAATCGTTATATATAAAAATAAAAGACTACGTGTGCTCAATTATATCAATTAAATTCCTATTTTATATGTGATTTTTGACAACAAAAAGAATAAGACTAACCCCATTACTCTAGGACTAGCCGTTCTTGAGATATTCTAGTTTTTTCGCGTTTTCGCTACGCCACCTTTGACAATAAGTCCAGCTATCAAATGAGAACCAAATTTAAGTTTAACGTGTAAATTCAATGTCATTTAAAATACTTATGTTGTGCAGATAAACTCAAATTATCATTGAATAAATAAAGAGAACGAATATGAGTCTGCAGGTAAAGACATGTGCTGTCCACATCAGAATTTTTAACAATATTACACCAATGATTTATAGAAGTGAACGGGGATTATTTTCAGGCCATTTCGAAAAAAAATGTATGATCTATATTTAAAGATCCATCAAATTTCTGTCGAATAAAATGTTCAACAAATTTAAGCTGTGTACCAAATTTTAACTCTCTAGGACGTAGGAAAGTGCATTTAAAATGCCATCAATTAAATTTATCATGAAGAGTTATATAAAATTTAAAAAAAATGAAAAATTGTTATCTACCAAATTTATTTTAAAATATGAAGCCACTCGCATATGCAAAACGTTTAAGCAAATGGAGAGATATTTATTATATAATATCTCTCTCTTTTCTTTCTGGAAGATATCCCAAAGTCAGAATTTAATTGAATTTGTTTTTTTCCCTATATTAAATAATTTTTTTAATTAAAAAACTACTTAACATATTTTACTGAATTTTTTTTTATATATTCTATGGGATAATGTGAATATTTTCTAAAAATTTCGAAGCAATTCGTGAATTTTAAATTTACTTAAAATATGTTTGAAAAATTAGGTCCCATAGGGTTCAATGTATTTCATTTTTTCAACCCGGGTTCAATAAAAAACTAATTGGGTGATATTATTTATTTATATTCCCATAGGTCCTACAGACCGTCTGAACAACATACTAAAATTTCATTTTGATAAACTCATTTTTACGGCAGTTATCGTGCTAACGGACAGACAGACAGACAGACAGACAGACAGACAGAATGAATGAACAAAGTCATAAACACTTTTCAACTTTGTTGTAAAGTGTTAAAAAAATGAAAAATTGGTATCTACCAAATGTATTTTAAAATGCAAAGCCTCTCTCATATGCAAAACATTTAAATATTTGGAAATATATTTATTATATAATATATCTCTCTTTTCTTTCTGGGGGATGTCCTAAAGTCAGAATTTAATTAAATTTGTTTTTTATGCTATATTAAATAATTTTTAATTAAAAAACTACTAAACATATTTTACTGAATTTCTTTTTATACATTCTATTTGATAATGTGAATATTTCCTAAAAATTTCTAAGCAATTTGTGAATTTTAAATTTACTTAAAAAATGTTTGAAAAATTAGGTCCCATAGGGTTCAATGTTTTTCATTTTTTCAACCCGGGTTCAATAAAAAACTGATTGGTTGATATTATTTATTTATATTCCCATAGGTCCCATAGACCGTCTGAAATACATACTAAAATTTCATTTTGATAAAGTCATTTT
Source organism: Amaurobius ferox (assembly GCA_951213105.1). NCBI lineage: Eukaryota > Metazoa > Arthropoda > Arachnida > Araneae > Amaurobiidae > Amaurobius > Amaurobius ferox. The sequence continues at coordinate 40,712,648 of OX578143.1, forward strand.
TACGCCAGTTATCGTGCTAACGGCAGACAGACAGACAGACAGTCAGAATGAATATACAAAGTCATAAACACATTTCAACTTTGTTGTAAAGTGTTAAAAAGTTGTTTTGGTGCAATCTTCTTTGTCAAACGCAAAATAATTAAAAGACGAATATATTCTCCATAGCGTTTTCAAAAATGATTTTTTATTAAATTAAATTTTAATTAAATTGAATTTTTTAATTTTCTTTTATTTAAAATCATATTTTATTTTGTTTATTTTCAACATTATTATTTCTATACAAATTTTCAAGTTTTATTTCTGCACAAAGAGTTGAAAATTAGAATATTTGTTAAAATCACAGAATAAAACAACAAATAGCAGAATTATTAATTTATTTTAATGACTGTTTTAACAAATATTTTAATTCTTAGCTTAGGAGTTCCTTTTAGGACTATAGAAGACTAAAAATATTTCTATGTTTTGTTTCGTTATTTGTTTCAAATTTCTTTCGATTTGTGCGTGAGGACCTAAATTGCCGCAACTAATGTGGGTAAATAGTACAGTATATATGAACTTCATAAAGTATATAATATTTTTATTGATATATGTTTTAAACACTTTACAACAAAGTTGAAAAGTGTTTATGATTTTGTTCATTCTGTCTGCCTGTCTGTCCGTTAGCACGATAACTGCCGTAAAAATGGCTTAATCAAAATGAAATTTTAGTATGTTGTTCAGACGGTCTGTAGGACCTATGGGAATATAAATGAATAATATCACCCAATTAGTTTTGGATTAAACCCGGGTTGAAAAAATTAAATACATTGAGCCCTATGGGACCTAATTTTTCAAAATTTTTTAAGCGGATTTAAAATTCACAAATTGCTTCGAAATTTTTAGGTAATATTCAAATTAATCCATAAAATATATAAAAAAACTTCGAAATATATTCAGTAGTTTTTTAAATAAAAATTAAATAATAACACATCCATAACCACTCTCCTAAAATATAATAACACCTAATAATAATAACACCTCCATATGAAACGATCACGTGACCATGATATGAAAGTATCACGTGATCCACTTCAAAATGATATATGGCATCCATCTTGTTTCAAAATCGTGATTTTTAAAGTTCTTTTTATTTCATATTGAGTGTTGTATCCGTCCTAAAACCACTTTATTTTGGTTTAAATTCTGTGCATCTACATACTAAATCAACGCAATTACAATATATATGAGTTTAAATGCTCATCCAAATTTGATTATTTCTACAACGAAGCCTATTTTTCACTTATGTAAAATGTAAACAACAAAATATGTAGGATGAGTTGTATAGGAATTGCTGTATTCTTTTAACGCAAAAGAATTTAGCTCGTGGAGTCTGCATAGCTGATATGAAAGAAATATTCATTGACTTTACCGAGAGAAGGACAATTTTTTGCGTTGAAGTTTTAAGTATAGAGTTAAATTACTTGTAGCTCCATGGTCGTAATTTTTAAATAAAATAAATTATTATAGTATTGTGATGAATGACATGAATGGGAAATTATTTATGAATGAAATGCTGCTTTTTTAGAGAGCCAGGCGTGTTATTTTTTCTATGACGTCATTTGAATGAATTTCAGTTGTTTTCGATGAAGTTTTTAAATATAATAAATTATCGTGGTATTATGATAATTCTAAAATTATTATCGAGTAATATATCACATTTTAAAGATGTTTAAACCAGGCAATTTATATTTCAATGCCGTCATTTGAATGAAGTTCATTGTTTTCGATGAAGCTTTAAGTTTTCAAATATAATAAATCAATGTAGTATTGTGAGAAGTTTTAAAATATTACCGAGGAATGTATTGCATTTTAGACATGTTTAAATAAAATTGCATTGCTGTTGGAAAGTGTATCATAATCAATGCTTTAAGCATGATTGATCTTTCTTGTTATTTGATGTTCTACATGCATGTGTATAGGCATGTGGACGCGAATTTTAAACTTTGACCCCGGACACAATTCACTGTCACCTCTACCTGTATTTCAGTTGGATTGATGTATCTCTGAAAAGTAATTGAGATTCATTTGTCCAATAGTTTTTCTCCAGAAACTCAAAAGCACCCCATCTCTTCCAGTGTTAGAGAAAATGATAAGTTTAGCAATTTTTGCTTAGTTTTTATACGCCGGACTGCTTCCGGCCGTCCATACAGTTACATTACACCTTTCTGGTAGGTCGGACGGTCTGGGTCTCAACGTCGGACTGCTTGATAACTCAGACGAAAAGTTTAATTTTCTCTTTTTTCCTCCCCAGTATTTATTCCATATTTCTCTAATAAACCTGAAACTTTCACTTTATCCTTCTTAATGGATTTTACATTTGATGTGGCTTTGAAAATTGCTTAAGGTATTTCTGTATATTCCAGTTTTTCATCTATAGAAATAATATTTATTAACGCATATATTCAAAATCCCATTAAAATGATACTTTCTGCCAATATTGATATTTGTATCCTGGTTTTTTATACTTCAGGATATATTGAAAGGTGCAAACCGTGTGTGTGATGAATAAGTACAACTTCCGTTGGCGACAGTTTCTGTTAAAAAATAAAACAAATCAAACGAGATTTCAAAATTTACACTTTGACCCCGGACGTAATTCATTATAGCTACGTGTTTGAATTGGCTTCATGTATCTTTGAAAACTATATGGAGAAAGTATTGGAATCATGTCGAAAATCGCAACGCGAGTTTTCGACGGATCTACACATTTGAAGACCTCTAGAATACAAAAAAACTATTTTTAGCGTGATGTCTGTGTGTGTGTCTCTCTGTGTGTGTGTGTGTCTGTCTGTCTGTCTCTCTGTCTGTGTGTCTGTCTGTGCAGATATTGCATGCACTTTAACTACAAAATTAATAGACCGAATTTCATAAAATTTGGTAGGTTAGTCACTAGTGGGCGAATCTGGTGCTGATTAGTTTTGGGTGCAATTCCGGATAAAGGAACCCGCCTTTTTTGCGAAATGGCCCTACAAATATTGACTGTATCCACTCTAGCTGAAAAACTAATGGACTGAATTTCACAAAATTCGGTAGATAAGTCGCTTGTGGATCACCCTGATGCTGATTAGATATTGGTATGATTCGAAAAAAAATAACCCGCCTTTTTTGCAAAATGGCCATAAAAAATCGTCAAAATTTAAAATAAAAAACTACGTATGCTCAAATACATTCAATAAATGCTAGTTTTATACATAATTTTTAACGAAAAAAAGAATAAGACCAACTCTACCAACTCTATTCTATTGGAACTAGCCGGTTTCGATATATTTTAGTTTTTTTGTATTTTCTCTACGCCACCTTTGAAAATATGTCCAGTTACCAAATAAGAACGAAAATTGAAATAAAAATGAATTAAATTTAATTAAAATAAAGATAACGTGAATATAAATCTGCAGGGAAAGTCATGTGCTGCCCACATCAGATTTTTTAAAACTATTTGTGCGATATTTCTTCTTGATTAAAAACTATAAATATCCTCTTTTGCTCCAGTGTCTGCAAAAATGAAAAATTTAGCATTCTACTTTTATTTTCGATAAGCCGGACATTTTGTCAACTCACACGAATAATTCTATTTTATCTTTGTTACCTCCCCAATATTTGCTTCCTATTTCTCTGATAAACCTGTAACTTCTTTTTTATTTTCCTTAATTTATTTTAAAATTGGCGTAGCTTTGAAACTTGTTTCAGATATTTCTGTACATTCCACTTTTTTTCAAATAAGAAAAAATAACATTTATTACCTCACACATTCAAAATTCTGTTGAAGTGATACTTTCGGCCAATATTGATATTTGTATCCTACATTTTCTATACTTCACGATATATTGGACGATTTCTGTCTACGGTGTACGTGATGAACAAGTACGACTTCTGTTGGCGACAGTTTCTGTTAAAAAAATAAAACAAACCAAACGGCATTTGCAGTTATTTTGTTGGCTGAGTCATATTGTTTTGACAGCAGTATTATATTATCAGAATAATCTGTTTTCTGCACTTGTCAAGTGCAATGGTTTAAATCTTTATAATATTTTATGTTTGCCAAGAAACAGAAAAGAGCATGAAATGTTTTATATGAGAATGGAAAATGTGGAAAAAGATATATTTATTGATTGAACTTGAATTCTAAAATAGTTTTAGAAGGATTAGGACGTATTGGGTACTTTTAAATGAATTTTACTGTTTAAAATAAATTTGCATAATAAAATTATAATTATGATATAGATTAATTAAGATATTACTATGAGGATATAATTATAATTAATATATAGATTAAGGGATATTTTCTTTTTCTAGAGAAATTAGTATATAAAAGATTGTGACGGAGGAAAACATCCACTTCTTGGATTTTAATGGGTTTACACGTTTTGATGATCTATGAATACGATACAATCAACATGACATCTCATATGACATCTTTGTGTCTTTCTGTATCTGGATACGATATGTCTAAAAATGTTGAGCACATCGATTGAGTTTCAGTTTGATTATAATTTTCACCAAAACATAATGATATGACATATCTATTGAATTTTAAGAAATTTGGATTATGGAAGAACACTATATTTAAAAATAAATAAATCATCAGAAATCATCATCAGAAAATAATTATAAGAAATATCATCAGCATATATTAATATATTAATCATCATGTAATATTTATGAGAAATATCATCAGAAAATAATTATAGAAAATATGTTAAAATTTACTACCAAAATATTTGTTTTAAAAGTAATTGTTATATAAAACATAACCCTATAACTTTGATGATAACATGATTTATTTTTTTTTCAAAAAATATGAAATTCTATATTCTTTAACAAGCGTGAGATCTCTGTAAATACTGAAGATATTTCCATAAAACGAGTCTGAGGTCACGCTAACCAGTTTGCAATCATTTTCATCATTTGTATTTATTGTATGAGTATTATGTTTACTAAGAGTTTTTTTTTTTGCTAACTCGGGTCTGCTTGACCAAGCACGAGGCTGCCCAGACAAAGCGGTGATTCTACATTGGGTTGGGATAGATTCAATGTTAGGATCATATCGAAAGGGTGTCTTGTTCTTGTCATGGCGTTATTTTACTCTGTGCAGATGATATCAGTGGGGTGAAAACGCACTTATTTTAATCTCGGAGTTTCAAGAGAGGCTGAACTTATTAACTACGACTATCATTCTACCCCACCGACGTTGCTAACTTTCCTTGGACGTTACTGCGTAAGGTGTGAAGTTCGCAATTTAAAATATCTGCAGAAGTTGTTTAGTTCTGGATATTGCGTTTGATTGACCAATCACGATGATGGCCAGGAAAAGCGGAGATTTTATTTTGAGATAGAATCAATGTCTGAATCATACCACATGGAATATCGTTCCAGTCATGCCTTTCTTTTAACCGGTTCTAAGCATATCATACCAGTGAGAGAGAAAAAGCGCTTTTTGTGTTCTCTGGCTCTCAGAAGATACATAACTTGTTAACTACGATTGCCATTCTACCCCATTGACGTCACTAAATATCATTGGATACAAATGGATAAGGTGCGTACAACGTAATTTAAAATCTCTGCACATGTTGTTTATGTCTGGATATTGCCACTTCAAAATTAACAAATAATTTTCTAATTGTAATAATGAGAAAACATGCTGTATTTTGGAATCACCTCTCAAAGTCATCCCTGGTGCGTGAAGTTACAACAATTGCAGGAATGAAGGAATCCTATACTCATGACGTCAAACTGATAACTTTTTTATTGGTTGCTGGGCTGACGAGACCCACCGCCTTGTCAGATATGTTATTCTTGGGGTTCCCAAATGGTTGTTGTTGTTGTTGAGACCCAGACCGTCCGACCTACCAGAAAGGTGTTGAAAACCCAGACCGTCCGACTCATCCAATGGACTTGAGCAACTATTTGAACGACCGGAAAGTTACCAGAAAGGTGTAAGGTAACCGTTTAGACGGCCGGGAAGTGCCACCCAATTTAGACCGGAACCCATGGGGGAGGCATCCACAGGGACCGTACCCTCCTTCCCCTACCACCAACCTCTCGGAAGGACTTACGGATCCACATGTTTAACGTGACCGTTCTCCGCATGAACACGGCGGCAGTTGTGGCAGCGTGCAAATCCAGCGCGCAAACCACCGGGCTACCGCTCTCGAAATGTGCCAACAGCACGCGGTGTTCCCAGGTGGTCACTAACCGCGCCCGATGCTGCTTGACTTCGGTGATCTAACTCCCAAAAGGTTGTGTACGGTGGAAAGTTGTGGGCAAGTTCTTGAAGGATCCACTTAGAACTTCGTGGTCAAAGACGATAAGACGCGAAGTTGTAAAGAGTCCGTGTTTAATGGAACCGTGTTTATTGGTGTACGGTTGATGCGATTATTAACACTTATATGAGTAGTGTGTTATTTATACCTGTTTCTGGTGAAAATCATGTGGATAAGATACATCTTTTGAAATTGATTATGCGAAACTAGAAGATGTGGGTTAATTTAAATAAGTTTTAAGGACCTCTAAAAATATCTGTGTGTGATTTGCTAGTTGTTGGAACTTTGATTGTAATTTTCACGGATCACGTTTGAATTATGACACTTTGGGTTCAACATTAATATCCTGAGGTAAGGACTTTTCTCTTGATATGCTTATTTATTTGGTCAATGTATTTTCAGAAATACGTAGTTGTAGTTGTAATATATATCTACCTTTTGCTGCAATTTCTTTTTTACGTTAGGGAAATGTGTTGAATTGTAATGAAAGTTATGTACTGGATAAAACAGATTCTTCATATTATGATCCAATTGGATGAAATATAAAATTTCTAATCTCATAATCACATCTTGATAACTCTGGTTCAATGATGTCAATGAAATTGTAGCTAAATACTTTAGAATTCAATGAAAGTATTTTTGAGAACAGTGATATTGCTTCATTACTATCCTTATATACAATAATGTATAAGGAAAGTATTGTGACGGGGTCGAAAATTCGAATTCAAGTTTTCGACGGGAGATTACGTTTCAAGCATCCCTGATCACGAATCGAACATTTTTGAGGTGATGTCTGTGTGTGGGAACGTATGTGTGAGTGTGTGTGTGTCAGTGAGCCTGTGCAGACGATAACTGACGAACGAATGAACCGATTTGAAAGAAAATTTGGTACAAAAATTACTATCCGTGAATACTGGAAGACTATTGTTTTTATACGTAATCGAATTTGCAGAACCCCCCCGAAATTTTCGAGTGAAATTTTGAAAAAATCATCAAAAATTAAAATTTTAGACATGTAATTTTTCATTAGGAAACGATTGAAATCATTTTTAGAACGCTAGCATAGCATAAACCGTTCTAGAAATATTGCGCACTTCTAAAAAATTATCAAAAAATCATATAAAATAAAAAAAATATATTTCCTACTGAGAAATATGTGCACTTTTCATATGTAAATTTGTTGATATCATTCTCATGGATCCAGCTCGTTCCATTCATGAAAAAATATACTTTGAGTAATACTTTTGTAATTGAACGCCAATAGTCATTTATCTGGTGTAAGAATAATTTATTTCTCCGCCCATAACTCTTGACGAGATTTTGGCGACGAATTTGGTGGAATGTCGCCAACTTAACGAGTTTTTTAAATGTTGCTAAATTAACGAGAAACTCGCCAAATGGATAAAAGGGAAGCTAATCAATGAAAATAACGTCTCATTGACGAAAATTCAATATCTTGGAAAGAATATAAATATCTACTATAAAAAGAATCTTTTTTTTTACTGTAAAAGTATCAGATTCATTGCATTATATAAGGAAAGTCATGTGCTGTCCACATCAGATTTTTTTTACATTATGCTTTATAATCTGGAATCAAAATCATGCAACATGTTGAAAATGTGCATGTAAGAAATATGCCCATTAAACGATTTAAAATAAATAATATACATTTAGCTTCCATTTTTTAATGATTTTTTTTTAAGATTTTATATTTTTTAAATACATGGGATAACGAAATTCAGATATTTATCTACATTAATCGATATATTACAATTATACACAATTTTATATAAATCCCCAAATATGCCATTGACAAATAACGGTAAGTTACAATTGAATTCGGTTTTTATGTTCAGGGCTGTCAAAGAACTCATATATAACAAGAAATATCAATCATGCATAAAGCGTTGATTATGAAGCACTTTGCAACTGAAATGCAATTTTTTTTAAACATCTCTAAAATGAGATACATTCAGCGATGATATGTTTTAATTATCACATTACTACAATAATTTATTTTACTTGGAAACTTAAAACTTCATAGAAAAGGGCCTATAAAATTGGCTGCTTCTCTATGTGAAATCAATGAATATTCATTCATATCACTTATATCCAGACACCAGAGCTAAATAATTTAGAGTGAAACAATTCAGCAATTCTTATACATCCCATTTTACAATTGCTTGTTTTGTTTACATTATGCTTCCCTTAAAATTAGGCTTTGTTGTAGAAATCAGATTCATGTAAAGAGACAAATTTATTAACGTAAATTACTAACGGCATTTTTTTTTATACTGCTGATACAGGATGCATTAGAGCATTTAATAGATTGATAACTTTCTGAACTCCCTCCTAATAAAAATATTTTCATTAATCCATCTGATCAAACTTGCCAACATACCGGATAAGTTATTTTACATTAACAAGTTTAATATCTGTTTTTGAATATTCCAGTATCCGTAGTTTATATTAACTTCTAACTATGTTGTCGAAAACGTTCTTAATCGTCGATGAGGATTATACAACTTTTGCGAAGTTACTATTTCAGAATCATAACCACATAATATGTCAATTAGAAGGTTACCAAAGCTGATAGACTAACTATCTCTATAGCGGTCAACATTGCTGGACTTATGTTTTGAGCTTATTAGCTCTTTAGCACTGAATAGTGCTGAATTCACTTTGGAAATCAGAGCTTGCAATTCCATCTCACTAGCTCAGTGGTTAGGCATGGGCTGTCCAGTTCGAAGATCTAGGATTTGAGTCCTTCCAGTTTGGGGCAACAAGGTTGTTTATAATGGCACTCGAACAGGGAAACAGATCCTCGATCTTCAAACTGGCTAGCCGATGACGCGCGAGCATTGTGTTACTGGGATAGAATTGCAAGTTCTTATTTTCGAAGTGGTATATGCAATAGTCGATAAATGCACTCTCGAGGGAACAAATTTATATATACCAACATATTGCGAAAACATTTTATGATTGAGTAAAAAATTTGTACCACACAGATCTTTCAAATTAATTGATTGATCATGGATGGCAATAATCAAATTCGCAGAATCACACAAAAATAAACATATGTCTCTACGATGATCAGCATCGTTTGACTTTTTTCAAACTTATTAGCAATCTTCAGTAGCAAATAGCCATTAACAGCACTAGCTCCATGAAAGCTTAATATTCGTCTTTGTTTTGCAACTGCAATGACTGCTGTCCATCAATGAAGTCATCTTCGAATTGCTACAAGGTTTAAATCTGCCTGAAAATAGCTTGAATGTCCAAGATCAAAGTTACAGAACCCGTCCAATAGGGAGTTCTTAAATTTTAGACTCACGTTTGAGTGAAGCTGTCAATATTAATTGACTTATGTTTCGCACTTATAAGAGAAGGGGCTGAAGGGAATGAAAACTTAATATTCGTCTTTGTTTTGCAACTGCAATGACTGCTGTCCATCAACGAAGTCATCTTCGAATTACTACAAGGTTTAAATCTGCCTGAAAATAGCTTGAATGTCCAAGATCAAAGTTACAGAACCCGTCCAATACGGAGTTCTTAAATTTTAGACTCACGTTTGAGTGAAGCTGCCAATATTAATTGACTTATGTTTTGCACTTATAAGAGAAGGGGCTGAAGGGATATATTATCCACAAAACTTAGGTAAAACTATACTGCACTAGGAGCATGATTATAAACTTAAGCAGGTTATGCATTTCCATCGTGTGAAAGCTTTCAGGAAAAATCCACAATAAAATATTTTTCCATGGACTCCAAAGTGCTAAAAATCACCGGTTATAAACAGTGGTTTTAAAGTAATGTTAGCCCCAATAACTATAAAACACAGTTTTTTTTGTTGTTGATGAAACATTCACTTTTCACCTAATAGACAGATTCAGAAAACACTAACGCAATAAACTGGTGGCGACAACATTAATGTGAGATGACAAGAGTAGTTTTCTAGAAAGATCTTGTCAAGTTTAGTATAGTGATGTCTCAAGGGAAAGGCAAGTGTAACATCAAATGGCAATGATAATTATTTTACTTGCTTCAGGGTGGTAAAGAATATTTCGAATATGTGAAAGTAATAATGTAGTAAAGACTTGTAATTGTAATATTTTTTTACGGAGAATGGTGACAGATAACTGTTAGTATCACACTAAATACATATATTTGTTACGTGCGGATTTCTATATTTGTTAGTATTATTAGAATAATTTACATTATTGTGGCAATTAATAGAGAAATGCAGTTTTTTTTATAAAATTCAGTTTTATTCAAGTTTTCTATGGATACATTTAAAACTAATAAGTGATATGACCTCCCCGAGACTTTATAACATCACAGACACGTTTCGGCATGGAATGTACTAGACTAGCACATGTAGTTTTAATTTCAATGTCTCTGAACCATATGTCAATAACGGCCGAAATTAGCTTGTCCATCGTCGTACAGTCAAATTTGTGAAGCCGTTTTTTGACAATAGCCCACAAATTTTCTATGGGATTCAAGTCTGGTGAATTCCCGGGCCAATCCAGTACGGTAATATTTTTTTTGAGCAGAAATTTTTGATTCGCTTCGAAGTGTGACATGGCGCGCTGTCTTGTTGGAAAACGCAATCTCCGTTTGCCCACAGTTTAGCCATGGTCGGAAACACTTTTCGGGTAAATATAACTTCGTAACTGGCACTGTTCATCATTCCCTTTACGGGAACAAGCTGCCCCCAAAACGCTGAAACAACCCCAAAACATATTTTTGGGCGGATGCTTGATTGATGTGGTGCTGATTGAGAGGTTCTCCTTGGCTCCTTCTCACGAACATAGATCTAAATCCCTGAACCACAAAATGTGTTTCGTCAGAAAAGAGAACTTTCTCCCAGTCCTTCTCAGTCCATGTTTTGTATTTCCCTGCCCATTCCAATCTTTTTTTCTTCATGCGAAGCGTCAGAAGCTGCTTCTTGTACGGTCGTCGTGCTCTCCGTCCGCGTTCTAACAGCCTGTATCGCACTGTTGAAGGTGCAATATCAACACCAGCTGCCACCATGGACTTAGACAGGTCAAAACTCTCGCGTTGTATCGAAAAGTCATGAGGCACCTGACGCCGAAGGCTGATTCTTTAACATTAGTTGAATTGTAGAAGTCTGTCCATAAGAGCGCCCCAGATGGGCGGGGCGTCAGATAGGTTCTGAAAACGGACTGGAGATGCACTTGGTGAAATCCGTGGCGGTGGCACGTGCAGAAGAAGAAGAACGTGGAGGTGGTGGCAGTACTCTGATGTACCAGCTGCAGTCCCTGAACAAGTTAGATCTGGGTGGACTGGGGTTTTTTGATTTCAGCTACCATCTTAATGATAGAAAAAAGTTTAGCCATGGGATCATCTTCTGATGTTATGATTTTGAGAATGCTGTTTAGTATATCCTGTAAGTTGCTCAGGTCGAAGTGTTTTTCTACTTCCTTAAAAAATTAGGTCAAAACTGGTTAATCGAGGATTTTTAAAGCTTATTCGATGTAAAGTTTTGTCGTCACGAGTCGAAGTTGATCGTTTTCGGCCGCATCTTCCAGAGCGGTTGGTTCCAGCATTTTCTGTTTCCTGAACCCGCTTCCAGATCCTCCCGACACTTGCTGTACTCACTCCACATATTTTACCTATTTCCTCGAACGTCTTAGAAGTGTGTTCTCTAAGCGCAATCACTTTAGCACGTGTTTCCGCGCTGATATCCATGACGCTAATGAGCCCCGCAACAACTGATAAACTACCACTGCGGAACACTTGCCACCTGGCGGAGGAATTTGAACACCTGCTACTTACCAGGTGCATACGAACACCTGCTACTTTGATAATAACTGCAATTTGAACTCTGAGCTAATTTGGAGTGCTTCTTCCTAAGCTTACGTGTGATAAAACGAAAAAAATGACATTTCTCAATTAATTGCCACAATACTGTATATAAATATTTTCAAATCGTCATCGTTCTGATATGAATTATTGCATTATTTCATGCTTCGTGAGCTTTTCTAATAAGAAAATGTTCCTAATTTAAACAAACAGTTTAAAGCAAATATGCACTTAATATTTCGATAAATCATAGTGATTTTAACTCGTTAGTGTGCATTGCACTATACAGGATGTTTCAAAAGTATTGTGCAGCGAAACGCCTCTTGGACAATCGGTCGTAGAATTACTGTGCCGATTTAAGAAATTCGTTTATTAAGGTAGATTATCAATGTATGCAAATGTTCATCATGTGACACATTTTAGTACATAATTGCAAAATGTAACTTTTTATATGGGCCCCTTAGAAAACATTTCCAATTGTAAAATTACTCTCACACTCATAGATGTCAAGCCAAAAAAATCCATTGCCATCCGATCAAATTTATCAGAGAATACAGTTTTCAACAAATAATTGGGAATTTTATATAATTTTAGCAAAATATTAGTACACATGTAAGTTTTCGAAAGGATATTCAATTCGAAAGGAAATTCAATTTTTATGCGGCGATTGAAATCTATGTTTCGACCGTTACTTTTGATCGAGTCAAAATGATTCAAAACATAATTTTGTCAATTTTTATCGCCAATTTTGCATATTAGAGAAGTGAATATGTTTTTTAAAAGATCTAAAATTTTCTGCCATTTTGAACCGTACCAGCTATGGGATAGAACATTTATGTTACAGATTATGATGACAAGAAAATGAAAATGGGTAAATAAAATTAAAAAAAAGGAAAATAAATAATATGTAAGTAAATAAGCCTCCTGAAACTGTTTAGACAAAAACTGACCTTCCAAAATTATTAAAATCCAAAAGCAACTCAACAACTGGTTAGTTTAACACCTGAATTTCCTCAATAATGTCAATAACCATTCCATTAACATTCAGTAGAAATGTATAGAATATACCTTCTTAACATTTACTAGTTTTATACTTTTTACTTTTACTTTAGATATAGACTAACATATACACTCGTGTTTTAAGAGTACTTAAAAGATTTTCAAACATTTTTTGAAATTATTGCTGTTTGTGCATGCAAGTCTGTATGTGCGTATGCATGTCTTCGAGGTGTGGACTTCAAAACTTAAAAAGAAATGCACATATTAATATGTTTTGTTCAGCGTCTCTTCTTGATTTCTAGATTGATCTATCTCACCCTAGCCAAACTCCCGGGAAATATCCAAATCTTCTATTACTGATTATCAAAATTGTAACGCAAATGCATTTCTATTACTTTCCCTGCAGTACATGGTAATGTAAAGGGGAAGTATTGGTATCGTGTCGAAAATCGCAACTCGAGTTTTTGATAGCATTATACGTTTTGGGACCTCTGAGAACACGAAAAACAATTTTTAACTTGACGCGTGCCTATGTGTCTGAGGATCTGTGTGAGAGTATGTGCGTATGTCTGTTTGTGTGTCGGTCTGTGTGGCTGTCTGTGCAATGTATGTACTCTAACTCAAAAACTAATAAGCAGATTTCATATTATGTCATAGGAAAGTCATGCCGATCCGGTGGTCGAGCAGGCAAGGGCATGCGTTTCCGTCTGATAGCTGGATTGCCGGATTGTGGGTTAGAATCCCGCCAGCGGGCATGGATGTTGTGTAGTCGAGGCAAAGTCAGATTTTTGTCCTTGGGGAGCCTCAGTAAAAAGTGAAGCTGCATATTCTCCCCTTCGCCTTGGGACCACGGGCCTAGGGACGGGACGCTAGGCGCTCGTCACCACGGGGGATAAGTCACAACTACAAAAACAACAGGCAAGTCATTTGTATGAGATCCTGCTGTTGATTAGATTTTGGTACGGTTTGTAATAAAAGACCGGCCCACAAAATTATCATGTATCCACTCTAGCTAAAACACTAATTTACCAAAATTTTACAAAATTGGTAGACAAGTAACTTGTGGGATATCCTGGTGCTGAATAAGTTTTGGCACGATTTAGAAAAGAAGAAACTGCCTGATTTCACGAAATGGCCCACAAAAATTGCCAAAATCTAAAATAAATTACTACGTATGCTCAAATGTATCGATTGTATATTGGTTTTATACGTAATTTTTGACGAGGACTAGAATAAGACCAACACCATTACTCTAAGGCGTATCGTTTACAAGATATTTTAGGGTTTTTTTCGCATTTTTGTAACGCAGCCTTTAAAAAATATCCAGTTAACAAATAACAGTTAACATTCGAATAATGTGCAAATTCAATGTCGTAATTTTGTGCAAATGAACTGAATTTAATGGATTTTTAGGAATGGATTTTTGGAAGTAATGAAGAAAAAGAACGTAGAAATGAGTCAGCAGGGAAAGTTATAAGCTGTCCGCACCAGTGTTTTTTCATTTAACACAATGCTATGGAATATGGATGTGGTCAGATAGGATCGACACTATAGAATTGCTTTTTTCCCGGCCGCCCATATTTCTTCTCTATATCTAAGGATGAGCCGGACAGTCTGGGCTTTCGACTATAGAATTGCTTAGCCAACGGCCCTACCGTGCTAAAAACACCGGTTCTCGTTAGAGCAATGAAGTCAAGTAGCATCGGGCGCGGTTAGTACTCGGGTGGGGGACCACCTGGGAACACCCCGTGCTGTTGGCACATTTCGGACGCGGTAGCCCGGTGGTTTGCGTGCTGAATTTGCAAGCTGCCACAACTGCCGACGTGTTCATGCGGAATACGATCACGTTAAACATGTGGGTCCGTAAGTCCTTCCGAGTGGTTGGTGGTAGGAGAAGGAGGGTACGGTCCCTGTGGATGCCTCCCCCACTAGATTCCGGTCTAAAATGGGTGGCATTTCCCGGCCGTACAAACGGTTACCTTGCAACTTTCTGGTAGGTCGGACGGTCTGGGACTCAGCAACAACTATAGAATTGCTTAGTTTCTACAGACTGTACTAATTTAAAATACGAATCAAATGTATTCCTTTATATAACCTGTTAAAAACTTTAATAAATAATTCCTTGTAAGTATTTTTAAGAAATTATCTTAAAAAATCCTTAAAGTTCATTTTATAGTATTTTGAAGAAAAAATTAAGATCTTCCGAACTGAATAAAAATATACATATTTAGCATTAGGAGAGGGATTGTATAATTATAAGATTTGCTTTGTGAGAGCATTATGCCACTGATTTTGCATTATCAGAGTGAGTATTGTTGCACCATATTCCGTTTGTCGCATCCTCTTCGGTCTCCCGACGGAAAGGCGAGGAAATTACAGTGAATGACATCAGTATGAGGTAAGGATGACGTGACTTAGGGTTACCAGGATTTTCCAGTTAGAAGAAGAGTTTCCAGATTTGTCGATTTATCGCCAATTTGGCGATATTTGGTGACTTTCGGATTGTTTCAGAAACTTCTCTTTAGAACGATTATTCTTTGAGATATAGAGATTTCCAGAAGTTTCTATGGAGGGACTATAAAAAGGACTCACTCCTCCGTTGCAGTGGGAGTTGACGAACTGCCGTGAACCGAGCTACATGGGATTGTGATTTTTGTCACTGTTTTGAGAGTAATAGGGTAGGTTTTACGAAACTATTATCATGAACATTTTGAGTATAGTATCTATTATTCTGTGAATTTAGTGGAGCATTTAGGTGCTGTTTGATTGTATACTGTTCATGTTTACTTTATGTTCGTGAATAAACGTGGGTTATCTAGAAACTGGGACTCGTTCTTTCATCCTGTGTAGACAGATGATGCTAGAACGAGTACAAGTTTCTTGATTACCCGCGATTTTAGAGAATACGTTCCTAACAGTATGCATTATGAGAGCGAGAATGTGGCCCTAACCCATGTGGAATATGAAAGAATAGACAGAGCTACACAGGCAGAGCTACACAAATGGGGCAGATATACACAAATCGAGCACAGCTACACAAATGGGGTATATTCCATTTTGGAATGTAATAAATACTCAGTAGTAAGTGAACAGAGCGTTATATGGATTTTTTGTCATCTGTTAACAGCACACTAAACATTTCTTAAGGCTTTGTTGTAAGTTTATACAACTTCGGATGTATGCTCTTGTATTAATGATTATTTGTTGCAGTGTCTTTTGGGAATCTATATAAATAAAATTGAAAAAATCTGATGTGGGCAACAGATGACTTTTCTTATATAATGCAATGAATTTACTGCTTTTACAGAAAAAAAATCTGATGTGGGCAACACATGACTTTCCTTATATAATGCAATGAATTTACTACTTTTACAGTAAAAAAAATAGATTTTACTTGTAATAGATACTTATATTCTTTCCAAGATATTGAATTTTCGACAATGAGTCGTCATTTTCATGGATTTAGCGTCATTTTAATCCATTTGGCGAGATTTTCATTAATTTGACAACATTTTAAAAAGTCGCCAAGTTGGCGACATTCCGCCAAATTCGTCGCCAAAATCTCGCCAAGTTTTACTGACGGAGAAATAAGTTATTCTTATAACAGATAAATGACTATTGGCGTTCAAATACAAAAGTATTATTCGAAGTACCTTTTCTCATGAATGGAACAAGTTAGATCCACGAGAATGATGTCACCCAATTTATCACATGGTATTACATATGAAAAGTGAACATGTTTCTCAATAGGAAATATATTTTTTTTAATTTTATATGACTTTTAGATAATTTTTTTGAAAAATGTAAAATATATCGAGAACGGTTCATGTTAGCGTTCTAAATTTTATGTTAATCGTTTTCTAATGAAAAATTACATAAGAAATGTCTATTTGCGTAACTTTATTAGCGGTTTTGATTTTTTGACGATTTTTTCAAAATTTCACTCGAAAATTTAGGGGGTTCTGAACATTCGATTACGTTTAAAAACAATAGGCTTCCAGTGTTTACGGATTGTGATTTTTGTACCAAATTTCGTTCCAATCGGTCCATTCGTTCGTCAGTTATCGTCTCCACAGACCCACTGACACACACACACACACACACACATACTTTCACACACACACACACACACACGCACACACACACACACATACTTTCACACACACACACACACACACATACTTTCACACACACACACACACACACATACTTTCACACACACACACACACACACATACTTTCACACACACACACACAAACACACACACACACACACACACACACAGGCATCACTTCAAAAATGTTTGATTCGTGATCAGGGATGCTTGAAACGTGCTCTCCCGTCGAAAACTCGAATTCGAATTTTCGACCCCGTCACAATACTTTCCTTATACATTATGTATATAAGGAAAGTAATATGCCTGTTTGTCTGTCTGTCTGTCTGCTTGTCTCATCATCACGGGAGAACGGTTGAAACGAATTGTATGAAATTTTGTGGGTAGGCTTGGTATAGCTCCACATAAAATGTAGTCCCTGTTACAAGTTTATTTGGCCAGGGGTTGTCTAGATATTAATTAAAAATGCACAGTTAAATTTTGCATAGACATAGTATTATGTAGACGATATTTTTCCCTTTAATTTATTTAAAGAAAATTATATCACTAGCTTAGAAACAGATATAAATTCAATGTGTTAATGCGCAGATGATTTTTGTTACATATTTTTCACTTTAAATGATAAAGAAATGTATATGAAATAAATTTTATTAGAATTGCATTTTTGACTGGATTTAATTATAATTTAAAGATTACTTTAGGATTATTGACATTTTCAATTAATTATGTCATCTGTCTTATTTTTGCAAAAATGGTTGAAACTCATATATTGTAATACGGATAATCTTCTATTAGTACACAGGTATATCTTCTAAAATATAAGTAGCACGGTTATGCTTTCCCATACAATTTTAGCACTTTCATTTTGACCTACATTGGAATCTATTATGGCCTTCAAGTTTAAAGATAGATATTTTCACTTTATTACATCATCTGTTGTATTTTGACAAGGATTTTTGAAATTTATATATTGCAGTACGTGTAATTTTCTACTAATTCATGGGTATAGTTTCTAATATTATCGTATAAGTAGTACGGGCCCATACATTTTTAACGCTTTTATTTTGTATATATTGATTCAATTTCATATTTTTTTGTAAATTTGCTTTCAAAAGGGGCCAGAATGTTCTATTTTTCGAATCTGCCCATGAAGATCATATAGTATAATGAGTTCAGATATTCTTAAACTTATTTTTAGGAGCATTAAATTAAATATTTTAACAGAATATTTTGATAATAACGTCATTAGGGATAGTATAGGAATTTGTACATGATCATGAATGTTATGCTTCTATATGATATATATTCCGTACTAAAAACGTCTATGTAATACGGGTAATCTTCTGCTGAATACAAGGGTGTATTTTCTAATCTACAAGTCTTAGGAATGTATTTTCCCATACAATTTTAGCACTTTCATTTTGGCATATATTGACATCAATATCGGTCTTTGGGTTTAAAGATTAGGGGGATTGTTGATATTTTCAGTTTATTAAATTATCTGTTATTTTTGGCAAATACTCTCCGGACAATGACAGTTGGAAGAAGAAGGAAGCATTGGATGGACCTGAAATTTTATTGATGGAACAATACAGATGAATGATATACATGATCACAAAACAGCGCAGTAGAACAAGTACAGAGGGAGCTGTGGTACAGTCCGATCATCCTCAATATCGCGTCGCACCATCTTAAGCTGCGATACAAGCAGCAATACGGTCCGGCATGGTGTCGAACAGACGCCTTATGTTGTCCTGCGGTAGACGAGTCCACACCTGTTGGACGTTACGCTCCAAATACCGAAGACTGCAGCAACGAGGCAACTGGCGTTTCAACTGTTCCCACACATGCTCGATAGGAGGTAGGTCTGGGGAGAGGGCAGGCCACGGAAGTATCTGGAGATGACTTAGGCAGGCCTGAGCGATCCAAGCTATGTGTGGTTGGGCATTATCCTGCCAGATTTGCACACCTGGAATCCCAGCAACGAATGGGAGCACATGGGTCCATAGAATCTCATTCACGTACCGCTGGCCCGCCAATCTTCTAGATACTACTACTTGAGAGGATCGGCTGTCGTAGACTATGGCTCCAAGTCCATGTTGCCTGCATTGTGGATAGTGTGGCTCTTAACAACGAGGTTGCGATTATGGCGTTATGCAGGGGATCTCCACACCCGGACACGCTGATCAGCGGTCCACAAAACGAAGCGGCACACATCTCTAAACACCACACATAGCCAATCTGTAGCGTTCTACGTTGCTCTGGCCCGGCAGCACTGCAACCGGGGCTGCCAATGTTCTCGTGTTAACGGCACTCACGTAAGGGATACTGGGATCGCAAATGTCCTTCCTTTAGGCGCCTAGATAAGGTTCGTAGGCACACAGGAGCTGCAACGTGTGCCTGTATCGCGGATGGGATCGCCGTGGGCCCTATACGGGTCTGCCGCATGGTCATTCGATACTCTCTACTCGTGGTATGCCTGATCCGTCCAGAGTCGGTCCTCGTGTTTGGGAGGTGACCCGTGACCAGTGCTCCCAACACCGTTGGACGGTATAGCTCGAAAGATCCACGTGAGGGGCTTTCCTGCGCCCTGACCACCTTATGGTTTTCAGCCCGATGATCAGATGTCTCTCGAGGTCCGTCAGTTGCGTCTATCGACGTTTATGGTGCCTACCCACCATTCTTTTCACTCCGTACATGTGCTTGCGTCGGCCGAAGCTTCTCGCATTAATGGGGCGTCGACTACACGCCGGTTTATAAGGCAGCTGGCTCATGCTTGCCGCGCCACTCACAGGTGTACCGTCATGCGTAATCACACCAGACTGTTATTATTTACATAGCAGCCCGTCCTCTGGCTATTTACGTCATTTCGCTGTTTTTCCATGCTTTCTTCTTGGTGCGCAACTTTCATTGACCATGAGTGTATATTTGAAACTCATATATTGTAGACGGGTAATCATCTACTGATAAACAGGTATATATACAGGGTGGCCAAAATAAAACGTGCCTGAAAAAGGTTATTAATTCTGACACTAAATGTACCCTTGTTAATGCGCAAGAGAAATGCCCTTTTTAGAAGATTCTGGAAGTGGCTACCGTTGACGTCGATGCTGCGCTGTGCTCGATTTATTAAACTGCAGATGCAGGTCATTTTTATAACGTTCTTGCACGACGATCTCTTAATTCCCCCTTGCACATATAACCGGCGTTGAGATTTTGCCGGACTTTTAAGCAGGGTATCATTCACTTGAGCAATGTTTTCTGTTGCTCGAACTCTTCTCCGATTGTTGCGGTTTTTGTTCAGAGGCCGTTTCGCGCCATTTTGCCACGAAGTGTTGCATTGCAGATTTTGCTGGAGGTTTTGCAAACGCACTTCCATTCTTATACTCCTGTGCAAACAGTTCAGCACAGGTTTTCCACGAATTGTGCTTCGCATAACACTCAACAATGAAAACGCGCTGTTTTATCGTTATCACCATTTTCAGCAAAGTAGACTTCAACTGATCACTAAACTTGTCTGCACCTTCTCCTCTCACTCAAACAAATGGTTACTGTCACGTGTCATCGCATGCTCCTCTCATTCCCAATTCCTAATGATCTCCTTGCTGTTTAGATAGCGTTTTCACGAAATTTCGAAAAAACTTTTCCGTGCCAGTTTTATTTTGGCCACCCTGTATCTTTTAATATTCGAGAATATAAGCAGTGCGAGTATATATATCTTTCCACACAACTTTAGCACTTTTATTTTGACATATATTAATTTAATTTCATATTTTTTATAAATTTGTTTAAAAACGGAACCAGGATATTTTATTCGTCAGATCTTCCTGGGAAAATAATTTTGTATAGTCAGAATATAGATTCCTAAATTTCTTTTTAGGAGCATTAATTTAAATATTTGAATAACAATGCCTTTTAGAATATTATGGAAATTTACACGATTGTGAATTTTTTTTTTTTTTTTTGTATTATGCATCCCATACGAAGAGCGTATACGCTGCTAGTACAAAATATAATTCAAAACAACTTACTATGAAGTGCGCACTTTATATGAAATCTATTCGTACTCATCATCACAGTAGATATTTCAATTTTTCAAAACTGCAATATCTGACAGTTAAAGCAAAACGATGAATAGGATTGAAATACATTGCTTTGTTTGGATAATCCCTATAAAAGTATGTAACTATTTAAATTTTACTTGGAAAATTACTGATCAAATTCCTTTTAAAAATATTAAAGACCTGCTAATGTTAATAACTGAAGACCGTGTGACTCCATCTTCATAGACCTCAGGGCATTATGCTTGCACCACATTAGCTGTATATAGCCAGTAATAAGTAAAGTGTAATAATATGTAAAATATGTAAATGCGGTAAAGTGTAATAATATTTGCAAAATAATATGGAGTGTAATAATATGTAGTATAATAATATGTAGTATGTAAATTTATACCGGTCTACTACCCTTTAATTTTATTTTTCAGAAATACATGTTTGTGCATGTGTAAATAATATTTGAAATAAATAACCTTATTGATGATTGTGTAATATGTTTTTTGACTCAATGTCAGGTTTTACAAGAAAATCCATGTTATTGAAATCAATGTTCAGGGATCATTCAAATCAGTTTTTCATGATGATTCTAAAAAAAAAACCTCATGTATTTCCTCTACTTGTAATTCATCTTACAAATTAAGCCTTATTAATCAAACAAGAGCATTAAAACAGAGAAAAACAGCTTGCAAGTTTTTAGATTGATACAAAAAATTAATTTCCAGTAATTGAGAACACGCAGATTATAATTAAAACGTTCCCCTTATTTGATACTAGCCGCCTTCGGCGGCCAGCCTATTCGTTACCCTTGAAGATTCTGACCGTGGCAAACTCACTGGCGACATAACCCCGTGGAGTTAACAAAGTTTATTTTAGTTTAATGACGTACATTCATTATTTGGTAGGCACAAATATCGATTGTTTCATTCAATTTCGCTATGCGTATCTGAAGCAAACTCGCAACCTCGTCAGAACCGTGACGTCATAACCTCGCCCATCTCCCCTCTACCATAGAAACATCGTACGTCTGCACATGCATGTGGGTGAAAAATCGATCTCTTTTTTGCGGTTTGGCTGAGAAATTGAAAATCATTACTTCCTTAAAATCCGGAACGTGCGGCCACTTTTTCTTATTTTTTGACCAGATTGGGCTTAGAAGAAAGCCTGATCTTTGAGCTTTCTAAAAATGTAAATTATTAGTCAAAATTGTCGGTACTTTTCCCGAAGCGAAGAGTTTAAAAATAAAGTTCGTTTTTTTTAGCGAAAGTGACTTTTGTTTTAAAACCTTTAAAAATATTAGAATTTGTCCCCGAGATTCGAAATTGATATATTTTTACTTGCAATTGTCTGCTCTTTCCGGTCGTGTGATTTGTTTTTTTCTACGACGTCTGGATGGTGGAGAAAAAAAGGGAAAAATGGAAATAACGGTCGAATTCGCATAAAACATTAAATAACAAAAAAAATTAATTTAATTTTAAAAATCGGTTTTCACGTGTCACTTTCCAACCCCCCGGGTCTCCGATTGCCAAATTTCGTAGCTCTGCGGCGCACGGTCGCTGAGCCTATAGTGTATATGTCACACATACGGACAGGCACACAGACAGACATTGCCTTTATTATATAGAAGCATACGGTTATTTAAATCCACCGAGAACTAAAAATGGTACAATTGCCGGTAAAATTAATTATAAACCACGTTATTTCAGAAGTAAAATTACTGACAACTGGGCTCTTTTCTTGTAAACCATCACAAATTATGATATATTTTAATCAA
This sequence comes from Amaurobius ferox, assembly GCA_951213105.1. Classification (NCBI taxonomy): domain Eukaryota; kingdom Metazoa; phylum Arthropoda; class Arachnida; order Araneae; family Amaurobiidae; genus Amaurobius; species Amaurobius ferox. The sequence goes on from OX578143.1 coordinate 40,735,719, forward strand.
TTCTAAAATAGCTTCTAGAAATATTATATTTAATTTTTTTTGTAATTTAATTGAAGTTATTTAATACTGCTCTTAAATAGTTTTTGTGAGGATTGAATAAAACACACATTCCAGACAGATAATCTATAATTTTATGAAAATCCTTTAATAATATTCTTATATGTACAACTTTATGTATAGTCTCTCCTTATAAACAGAACACTCTCTTCGTATTTTACACGGGTTGTAAGTAATAGGAAAATACTAAATTCTGACAAATTTGTGCAACAGAAAATGTTTGGAAATTTGTAAGATATACAACTTCAGTAAGTGCATTGGAATTATAGCATAATTCTTTTTTGAGCAACAATGTATTTTGCAGTTAAGGCATAAAAATAAAATTTCATGTTTTAGTATGATATCTCATAAACGATATAAAACTTATGCGTTACATCAGGTAAAATGTATATTTGAATAGAGTTTACTTTTACTCAAATCGTAAAACAAACTTAAACATACAATAAAATTTCATTTATAAAATAACTGTTTGTTTTTAGTGATAAAATTAGTAAATTAAACAGACAAGTACATCTGCAGATAAAGTGAAAACTATTTTAAATCTTACTACATTCACATAATTTACTTTTACATTTCACATTTTGTAGAAGGTACGTTTTCTATTCGTATAACACGGATTTTCTTTATCAATTACAAATGCAGTTTGTATCTTATTATTTATGTGACAAGGCTTGCAATAATAAAGATTTTTTACTGCTGGACATGCATGCATAAAAGTTTACACTATTTTTTCTTAAATTGCTATATTTAGTTAATATTGAGCTTTTTCGATGATCAAGGCCTTTGTACGTCCTAAAATTTGTTTTAAGTCTTAAACTATTAAAAGTAATTTTAATCAATTTATTGTGCTTCGGATGTAAGTACGTGGAATGTAAGTAGTTATTTTTTTATATATGAAAAACAAAAGTACCATGATATTAAGTATTTTGCAAGGAATATATTTTCCGTCTACCAGTCACATGTTTATGGAGTATAATCTAATTAACTAAAACTTCTGTAAAGAGAACACTTCGTTGGTAAAGCAGCGTAAAATAAAAATATAATTTGGTTTTGTAGCCAAAAAGTGCTTTTTTTAATGAGGAGAAATGAGTCACAGAAATCAGTCACTGCAGATGAAAACTGGGACCTTTGTGACCAATAAAGGCTCTGGTGACGTAATGGACAATTTATACGTGACATTATAACCGGCAAGTCTACTGTCTTTCAGTTCTGTTGGACGGAAAGATCACTTCGTCGTCCCGTATTGAAGTATGGTTTCTTTGCTGATCAAATTTTTGCTAGTACAATTGCGGTTTTTGTAGACAGATACAATGGTTACAAAAAGTTATGCAGCTCACAATATGCGGAACAATTTCTTTATATACTTTTATGAAAGACGCCCATCTATATTTTTATCGTACCTGGTAATGATATCATAGCTGAATTCATTGTCATATCGGCGTTTATTACGTCCGCCATGGTGACGTAAACAACCGTGACATTACATTGTGACGTAAGTGCAAATGCTCATTAATTTAAGCGATGGCAATTCACCCTGCAAGATGTGAAGCCAATGACTAGACATGTTTAGCTCATGGCGTGCGGGAATAGCCTGCATTTGTCGCTAGATGATACTAGAAGAGAACCCAATTTACAAGTGCCATCCAATTAAAAAAAATTCTAAAGTAAATAAGATGCGCAGAAGTTCTTCGGAACGAACTGCTTTACGTTGGACATATTCTTGCAAACTATGTAAGGCGATCTTTATTATTCCAGCGTGTTTTTGCCTAAATGGTCTTGTTTTCCATATTAATGTAAGTTTAGAGGTGAAATAGGAAAATGTATTTTTAGTCCAAAATTACTAAAAATTCAAGCGAGCAAACCTTGGAAATGCGAATACGAGTTAAACAAACATTAGATAAATATAAAAAAACTTGCTGAAACGATAACACATGGTCACTGTCAATATGTAAAAATGCAAAATTAAATAGCATTTAACAAAATTAAATTATAATTAGACAATCTTGTTTTCAACAGGATGTTTTTTATTTAACGAGAAGTTATTAAATTTAGTAGTCGGATATATATATCTACAGCTATTTTCTGTTTTTTGAGGAAATATTTTTACACTTTTCTGCTAATCATTTCACTCTGTTTCTTTTCTCATTGTTTATTTCATTTACTTTTTATTGCTTTTAGATTGATAACATATATTTCCGTAATCACATAAATTTTTTTTGGTGGCACATTTATTTATTTAACATCTAAACATTTTTCTTTTATCTTTGTTTTATGTGTTTTTACCAACGAAGTATTTTATTTCCATGCTTATGCTGTGTAGTTTCATTCATGGAGTACAAGTCTATTACAATCATGTACATGCAAAAAACTTCATTTCACAACAATGTTTAAATAAATACTGGGTCGACAATGCTGAACAAATCATTGGGATTTGTGTTATACTGGTCTCCAAACTGGCATTTATCTAAAAGTGTATATTTTCTTTACGGCATATATATAACTTGTATATCTTGTACAAATATGTAGTGCAAAATGTCCACTTTTATGTAAAAATATAATTATAAGCAGTTAATTTATACATAACGAAAAAAAATACTGCAGTGTATTTTAAAACATAAATTACGTTTGTCTTCTGTAACCAATGTTAATTATTTCTTGCAGACATATTTAAGTATTGTACTGATTCTAGATACACATTTGATTCGGATTTTCCTTAAAAATAAAATACATTACAACAAACAATATAACTTAAGAATTATTAATACCTTGGAGGAATATTAGTTATATCATCCATTATATGTTTCTACATGAAATATGTTTTGTATGTAATGTTTTTACATATAATTTTACACGTGAAAATAAAAATATCGGAATATAACATCACGAGGAAAATATATTAATGATTATATTTTCAGAAATAAGTAATTTAAGAATATAAATAATATGATGAATGAAAATATAGATAGGTATATACAGATAACATAAAAACATATAAAATGAATCAATGTAGAAGACGTACAGTAAAAGAACATTATCTTCAAAAGAACACAGGAATTGCAGTATAAATGTCAGCTAAAGCTGTATAGTAGGAACAATAAAAATGTAATATAACTATAAAATAGGAAAAGCTGTAAATTACATGATGATTATATAGCTTTTAATAACGTAACTCGAAGTCTTCGGGTATGTAATAGTCAAAAATCAAGCAGTGTAGTAGCATCTTAAAATATTCCAAAGCGATTTTGTGAAAATAAAAGTTGACTTTTAATTACTGAAACAAATTTGGCGCTGAAAGTGGTGAAATGCATTAAAAATGCTCCTGAAATATGCAATTTCAAGATAAATCTGTAAATCCAACCCGTAAGTGTGATTGATAAATTTTATTTTTTCTAGATTAAATTTCCAAGAATAGTCACATAATTTCAATTTTTTATTGAACAGTATACCAAACATAGACTTCCTGTGGTAGTCATCCTGCTGTTCTTATTAGATATAATAACACAAAAATCACTACTGGGTGTATAATTTTCTTAATTGTACATTTGAACTTGCATCCTATTTAAACTTTATGGTTTACACCACAGTGTAAGAATCACCCTTAGAAGAAAGTTCTGATACCAATATTTTTTAGTTTTTCAATTTAGCATGTTCTGAAGTGTATTAGTAGTAAAATGCGTGGAGTTTCAACCGGTTGACTCTCTACAAGAGACTCTTCACAGTGATACATTAAATATGACCACCCTATATAACAAAAATTACAACATAAAAAATCCCTTTGATATCGGTTAGTGCTACATAAAATCATCTCCAAATATGCAAATTTTGTGAAAATAAGCATTTGAACAATACATAACAAGAATACAATTTGCATAAAATTAGTGTACATATTTTAAATAGTCAATTATTTCAACATAAATTGACACTCATTCCTTATTGCAACGTATTATGACAATTTAATTCAGTAGAAAAAGCTAATTCAATCACAATTTAATCGTAATTTTAAAGCTAAATTTAACCATAAATTATTTTTTCATTTATTCGTAGCATATTTCCTTTTCTTCCCAATTGTCCACTAGATGAATTTATAGAACTGTTAAATGAAGAAACCGCATGTATTTTTATGCTTTACCTTTAGGCTTGAACTTTTTAAATTAAATATATGATTTTTTTTAAATTATACTTTAATAATATTATCAATCTAAAATTGTTTAAATAAAAACACATTCAGTATACGTATACAAGGAGAAAACGAGCGAAAATGGACACAGATGATGTTACATTTTAACGATATTTAACCTGTTTGAGATCAGAAATGAATGACCTTTCAAATTTTGAAGATATTATTATTATTATATAATATCCATGTTGCACAGAAACGAAAATATGTTTAGCAAACATAGAATTTAAATTTATGTTAGGTTTAATCTAGGAACTAAAGGCACCCAATTTTATTAGATGGAAGGTTTAAAGTTTAATACTGAAATTTATTAACACTTCCTACCTTAAGAAACATTCACGATATTGTCTCGTACACGAAGCACGGTATACTCTTGCTAATTGGAAAATAATTAAAATTTTTAAATTAGTGGATTATTTTAATCCATATAAAATGATAAATGCTTTTACTTAAACAAAACTTGGATTTTTATGTGTAACATGAAACAAAGAAAATTATAATCCAATTTTTATTTAAAGTAATTGTTTTCATAGCCATTTTTATATTCAGGATTACCATAATTTCATTTTTTCTATTCAGTGTGAGCTTCTGAAAGAATATCTATCTACTCAAACTGGGCCTGACAGCTACTCATAATATTGATAAGATGTTCTTAAATAAAAAAAACTATATGCTTTTCCTTAGGCAAATCTGTGTTGATAAATAAAAAAAATCTGATGTGGGCAACACATGACTTTCCTTATATAATGTAATGAATTTACTACTTTTACAGTAAAAAAATAGGTTTTTCTTATAGTAGATACTAATATTCTTTCCAAGATATTGAATTTTCGACAATTAGTTGTCATTTTCATTGATTTAGCGTCATTTTTATCCATTTGACGAGATTTACGTTAATTTGGCAACATTTCAAAAAGTCACCAAGTTGGCGACATTTCGCCAAATTCGTCGCCAAAATCTCGCCAAGAGTTATGCACTAAGAAAAAAGTTATTCTTACAGCAGATAAATGACTATTGGCGTTCAAATACAAAAGTATTATTCAAAGTATATTTTTTCATGAATGGAACGAGCTAGATCCACGAGAATGATGTCACTCAATTTATCGCATGGTATTACATATGAAAAGTGAACATGTTTCTCAATAGGAATTTTTTTTTATGTGACTTTTTCATAATTTTTTTGAAAAATGTACAATATCTCGAGAACGGTTCATGTTAGCCTTCTAAAATTTATGCCAATCGTTTTCTAATGAAAAATTACATAAGACATGTCTATTTGCGTAACTTTATTAGCGGTTTTGATTTTTTGACGATTTTTTCAAAATTTCATTCGAAAATTTAGGGAGGTTCTGAACATTCGATTACGTATAAAAACAATAGGCTTCCAGTGTTTATGGATTGTGATTTTTGTACCAAATTTGGTTCGAATCGGTCCATTCGTTCGTCAGTTATCGTCTCCACAGACTCACTGACACACACACATACACACATACTTTCACACACACACACACACACACACACACACAGACATCACTCCAAAAATGTTTGATTCGTGATCAGGGATGCTTGAAACGTGCTCTCCCGTCGAAAACTCGAATTCGAATTTTCGACCCCGTCACAATACTTTCCTTATACATTATGTATATAAGGAAAGTAAAATATACTGGAATGCTGCTTGAAGCATTGAAATATCATCCCAATAAATGCTTCTTATCCCAAGGATGTTTTTAAATATACTCAAAACATGTATGATGTTGGATTATCTTTAACCTAAAAATCTCTATTTTTACTTAATATATATTGTTCTTTGTTATTTTTACTTAAATTATACTGTTCTAGGCCCCGAAACTTCATTAAGCCCATATAACTTTAGAAATAGGTTTTTACCATAACGGTTTGGGAATCCAATCTGAATAATTTCTCAAATGGCTGCCTATAATCTTAATATAGCTGATTATTCTAAATTTCCTTAGTAAAAAACTAAAAACCGCAGTTAAGAGGCTAAATGCAAATTGCAAGATCGATATCATCAAGTAATTTCCCATAACCTTCAGTCACCTTGTGCTGACTACTGTTACGCCTTTTGAAAAGACTTGCTGTCTCAGCTGTAGAACGTAGCAGACCAAAACGTTATTTTATCATACTTGTAAGGACATTTGTCTAAGATTGCGAGTAGAACAGATATATTGCACGATGTTCAGTTCTTTTGTCTGGCTTGGATAAAATGTTATGAGTATAAAATTAAATTAGTCGAATGAATTTTAATAATATTGTAGAATCACTGTAAACAAAATCAAACTGACTGAAATGAAGAATGAAGGGGGTGATGCATTTTTTATTTTATATCTCTTATTTAAAAAGTAAATTCGGTAGATATGTTTCACATGTGGCATCTCTCACACTTGTCTATTTTGTCTTTTACTTAAAATTTGTATTTCTTTAATTCAAATAATAAGTATTTGGAAGTGCATTTTACTCTTTGGTATTTCGTATTTCCATGTTTTTTCTTTGCTTTGGATAGAAGAGATTGTATTACAATGATTTTACTCATTCTCTAATTTTTGTTTTTAAATATTTTTGTGGTTTTTATTATTATTAATTTATAAAGTTAGTCAATATTTTTAAAGTAATGCCAATGGCACAGTTTAATGCATTGAATCACGAGGCTTAGTATCAAATCACATTTTATCATGCTTGTGAATTAGACCATTTTTATAATTATATCTATACATATATAATTGACAATATAAAATGTATAACTCGCGGTACAAAAGCACATTGCTCATTAAATTCCACTAATTATAAAATGATATAATGCAATTCTATGAGTAAAGGAAAAAATTAAGCAACGTGTGATGGAAACAAAAATACTTGTAACGTGATACCCTGGATGAAATACATTATTATCACTTTGCAATACTGATGTCTTCGATATGAAAACTTGAGAAAAAATATTTCACACCACCTCTCTGAATCTTTGTGTGACAAGAGTCAAATATAAACAGCGACTGTTGGTGCAAGAAATAGTCACCTCAATAGTTTTTACATTAGAGGCACATGGAAACTCTGTACAATGAAATTTACATGGTTCTCTGCCTTGAGTATTTTCACGGAGAGAAATCGAACTCCGTGGTGAAACAACTCGAGCTTTAATGAAGGTAGTTTTCTTTTCCATGGAAAACGTAGGCAGATTAGAAGGCAGTGAATAGGAGTTATGAAAATATTCGTCAGACGGCGCCATGGTTAGGTGGACAATCTTCAGGTAACTATAAAGAAAAAAATTAATTTTATTATTCGAAAGTACTGCAGAATATTTGTTCATTACATAATTTCTTTTAGTTTACGTTACTTCAAATTAACTTCCTAAATGTTAGAGGTGGTGGTCTTTGTCTTTACCATAATTACCAAAAATACTTTCTCCTTCCTACAGAACCGTTGCACTACTTTATCCTGCAGGACATATATTTACAGTTTAACCGATTGTAACGATAACATTTTCCTAATTTGTCTAATTGACTAAAATATTTAATAAAATCGATCTAGATGTATCACAACTGTGCTTTAACGGAACTCAGTGTTTCAGTATTCTAATTGAATTTCAACGCTTTGTGACATATTATATTTTAAAAGTTCCTCACACTACAGGATACGTTCATAAATACGGTCGGAGAGCTTTTGAAATTTTTATTGTGCTGATACTTTTTTAATTATTCTGATAAATTAATACTTAAAATTTTTCAAGGCATCTAGTTACACGGTAGATTGTTTCCGCAAGAGACCCGTGTAAATAAAAATTATCTATACTGTCTTTCGTGGAGAAAATGACAGAAAGTCGTGTAAACCTATTTTTGTCCAGAAAATGGTAATAATTAAAATTATGAAAATTATGAAATGGCAGGTTTATTATTCTTAAACAGTTTTAAACCAAAATCTGACTTGCAGGGTCCGTGTAAGGTAAAACAAAAATTCTATTATCTTTTCGACCTTACAAAACTGTAAGCAGACAATTCAAGTACATTGCAAATTGATACTTGTTTTACATAATGAAGATGTGTGTGTGTGTGTGTGTGTATGCGACCTGTAGCGGTAAATCTAAGTACCGTATGGCTATGGAATTTGGTACAAAAAATGCACCTTAGCTCAATTTTTTACATTTCGAATTAGTTTTTTAGTTATTTTATGTTTTAGTCCTATTTACAACGATTTTGTGCGATATTCACACAAATCATTTTTTTAGCACCCTAAAGCGTTATCAGAGTTTCCGTCCTGACACCATAGCAAATATCGAAAAATTTTATTTTAAACAAATTTTGAGCGGAATCCATACGGTTAATAGACACGACTTCGTGATTTTTTAAAATATATAAAATTTTTGTGCGTTTAAAATCTATCTGGGCTTTATATTACCATATCAAAAAATTGACGTGCCGTCCGACGTTTATAATTTAACAGCATCGCTTTAAAATATGTCCAAGACTTCTCTAGAATAAAAACAATGTTCCAAACCAATCCGATGATTAATAAACATTTTTACCCGAACGAAGACTTCAAATTTTTGAATAAGCGGAACGTATCCATTATCGTCCCCACAATATGTCTCTAGATCGTAACCGCCATATGTTGGAAATTGCGTTTAAAAAGCCTACATCCTGGTATGTGATCGAAATTTGGAGTATGATGTTATATGTATCTGTATTACTTAATTACTTAAGTACCGGACACACACTTATTTATTGGAAATATAAAGCTTATGTTACTTGTGGAAGATATACACGCTCTCTCTCCCTCTGTATGTATATATATATATATATATATATATACACATACATACAGAGTGTTCAATTCAGTTAATGCGGCGACAAAATCAGATGGTTGTTAGTAGACATCAAGAGGAACAAAAATATATATGCATATATATATGAAATATATATACATATATATATGCATATATATATGCATATATATATGCATAATATATGCAAAATATATATGAACATGCTGTTGCAAATCGCGTTTAGTTGGTGAAAATCGCAAATATACGTATGGCAGGTCTAAGGTCACGCTGGGACGACAAATAATACAAAAATAACTACAAGACGATTTATTTGACAGCATGTTTAAAGCACGGCTTGTGGCACACAGTACAATACTGGAAATGGAACAATGAGAATGATGTGAACGAAACCGTGCATTCGAAACGTTCAGCTGCCACTTCCCACAGGTGCTGTTTAAAGTGGCGGCCACTGATATCATTAGACAGTCTACAACAACATAAAAACGATTCCAGGACCACCTCGAAGATACCGGTTGTGATATTGATGTCTGCTGTATCTACGACAATCCGCGCTCGCTATGAGATCCTCCAATGTCTCCACATTCATCTGATATACGCGTTATTTAAGGTGACCCCAGAGGAAGTAGTCCAACAGATTGAGATCTGGTGAACGCAGAGACCAAGCAATGTGTCCAGCGCGTCCAATCCACCACTCTGGGTATGTAGCATCAATGTGGTTACGCATCACGAGGGATAAATGTGCCGGAGCACCATCAAGCATGAAACACATGCTTAGCTGCACTGCAGCCGGCACACTCCGTAGCAATTCCGGGAGGACGTGTTGCAGGAAATGCGACGCCGCTTACGCCAGACACCATGAGCGAACCCACAAATGCATTCAGTGATCAACTGACATCCGTCTTTCCTCTCCTCTGGAGTCAATGCCTCCATACGTATTTTTACGATTTTCAACGACTAAACGTGGTTTGCGACACCATGTTCCATTTCACTTTTTGTTCCTCTTGATGTCTACTAACAACCCTCTGAGTTTGTCGCTGCATTATCTGAACACCCTGTATATATATATATATATATATATATATATATATATATATAATGGAAAATGGAAGTTATTAAAGATTTTGAAGTGTTATAGCATATATGCGCAAAGCAGCTACAAATACTATACACGATATAAATATAAAAAAAGGGTAAAAAGAATTTTAGAATGGAAAAAAGAAGGAAGGCTTAGCGAGAAGCTTACTTAATGGCGGTAAGGGGTTGTGACCTTACACCCCAGTTGTCAACAAGCTTGCCATAAATGCCGCGGCATTGCACTCCTGGACGCCAGCCCTGGCTGAAGCCAACCCCCGGAGTGACAATAACAATTATCACAAGACCGTTAAAAAAAAAAGTCCAATGGTAATATGAAGACCTTCGCTGGATGAGCAACTAGTCCTTTAGACCACAATGACCTGTATATAACTTCGTGTTATCGTTCTGCGGTCCTGTTATTCATATTATGCGAACCTTCATCTGCTAAATGATATAAAATAGATTTTAACTTTGAACAATAATCCTTATTTTTACTGTATAAATTATCAATATAATGTAGCATAAAAGGAATGGGGTATTGCTGTAGATATGCTTGCTGTAAAAATGTCCGATCAAAATCAATACGGATGTCATTTAGAATGGAAAAAAGCAGGAAGGCTTAGAGAAAAGCTTACTTAATGGCGGTAAGGGGTTGTGACCTTACACCCCAGTTGTCAACAAGCTTGTTATAAATGCCGCGGCATTGCACTCCTGGACGCCAGCCCTGCTATATATATATATATATATATATATATATTGGACTAATTGTTCTGGTATAAAATGTATAAGTTGCAATTAAGAATTAAATTGTGTCCGTCAGCGCAGAAAATAGTCCCCCGCAAGTAATGAATTCCAGTTATGTGATTTGAAGAGGGAGGGGTGTACAAATCATGCCAGTTGTACTGATTCACACAGAGTGCAGACAACTTACATTGTTATTTATATTAATGAAATGTATTTCTCTTCTTATTTTAAATAATTACCCTGATTTAACTTCTGGGAGACACGACGCCCACATTTTATAGTCTTTATATATTTCAACATACAAAAACAACAGATACGTTTTTCTTTGTATTGAATATTTCATGAATACAACTGGTGAACAGCTTCAACCTTCTTATATCGTACTTTTATCTCCTCGCCCCCAATATGTGAGCTTCTTCCTATATTTCACGATACAGATTCTGTTTAGTACATGGATTCCCTTTGTTATATCCATAAAAGATCATTACTGAGCATTTTAGCTTTATATTTTGTTCGCAGTTGCTAAAGAGACATTTATTGCCTAGACTTTGCCATCGGCAGTCTGGTATCGGAGATCAGTATCTAGTATTGCCAATATCCGAAGCACATATCCTGTAACATATCATTATTTATACATACAACAATGTTACTCTTTTATAACTTAGGTGTGGAGCTTTCTTTATTTTGCTGAATTTCCTGCATTCCTTTTCTCGCAATGTTAAAGATATTTAAAGGCTTTTAAAATATTTTAATATATATATATATATATATATATATATATATATATATATATATATATATATATATATATATATATATATATATATATATATATATATATATATATATATATATATATATATATATACATACATATATATATATATACTACATACATATATATATATATACATATACATACATATATATACATACATATATATATATATATATATATATATATATATATATATATATATATATATATATATATATATATATATATATATATATATATATATATATATATATATATATATATAACGATAGACCGAAAATTACTCTTTGCAAGATTTGTCAATTGTCTATTTAAATTCAGCCTATAACATGACTTGAAATTGTACAAGATAAACTTTTTAATAATTTAACTACATACGCTATCGTAGAATGACTGTGTACAAGTTTTTGCTTTTTACTAATAAAGTTTATTCGATAAAATGATACGCAAGATTTAGTTTTTCCTAATTACATTTTATACGATAACATGTATACGACTGTATAAAAGTTTTTAAGTTTGAAAAATTAATGCTTAGACGATAACACGATACGAAAGTACGGAAGATTTGGCATTTTACTAACACAGGTTTATAATATAAGATTATATTACTGCATGCAAGTTCTTTCTTTTTGCTAATTAAACTTCAGATGAAAGCACAATATGATTGTACGAAAGATTTATTTTTTTCCTAAATGAACTTTAGAAGATAATATGATATAACCGTACATAAGACGTGGCTTTGTCTTAATTAAAATTTAGTCGAAAACGTATATGCATCACAACATATTTTTATTTTGCCATACTATTATATCAATAAATGATTATTCCCAAATATTTTGAAGTTCTAGAATTTAACAGAAGCGTTTAACATCATCAAACAGATATCAAACATTTTCAAAAAATATATCCGAAAGTGTGTGTGTGTGTGTGTTGAAAAAATGACTCAAGAATGAATTACCAAATCGCTATGAAATAATTATGTATATATGTACGACTATTGAGTAAATAACCAGAACTACAGATAATTTAATATAGTGTGTATGATATCAGAGTTCTTTTTATTCGAAATTAACGATTTCGACAATAGTTAATTCAGTAACGTTGATAGTTCTGCCACTTCAAGAAAACTGTCAGTGTGAAATTCATTGTGCATGTATAAAGTATATTGAGCACCTATGCATTATCTAAAATAATCTCAACGAATCCCGTGAATTGCCGACTGATATGTTTTCAATTTGGCTTCTAGAGAAAATTGAAAAATAACACCCTGTTAAATACAGCAATTAATTGATCACATATACCAACCGGTTTCGGAATTGACAATGTCTTCTTCGTTAGAATAAAAATATCAGCCATACTATCTAAAACCACTGAAATACGGCCGTGTTCTTAAAATACGGACGTCTCTCAAAATTCTACTTAGCTGGTATCATGTAAACTATTTTTCAACTGATCTATATTCCTTTTTATATACACTGCGTAGAAATTTATAGAAATAACGCATATCTTCAAGCATATTCGCTATTTAGAGAAAGTTCTAATACATTCTAAAACTCGACTAAAGTCGCCATATCCGGAAACCATGTCCCGAATATTAAAATATGGCAACTCTATTTCCACATAATAAGAGTGACTAACATAAATGCTGTTTTATAGTATAGACTGACAAGGCACGGCAATGGCATTTTACATGTTCGTAACAATATGTTGCGCGAGCGGCGTCTTAGGATTTCTCAATGTTAGTAACAAAAAGTTTAAAGTTATTTTTCTAATTTTTCGTTAATATCAGAGACCAGAGATTACGGTAAACAACTTCATTTTGGACAAAAAAAGCAGTGCTTTTATTTCGATTTCAATTGAAACCACTAAAAACGTCTCTGTCCGTCGCGATGGTAAGTACGAGAAAACACATTTGGCAAAGACATTTGGCTGCCATTTACAGAGTTAGACTTTTCATTCAACGGAAATTTAGTAATTTGCATTTGATTATATGCAATTTTAAATAAAAAGAGCGTTTAAAAATCATTTATCAAATGTTTGCAATCTAAGCTCAAAACCCTTTTATTTTCGAGCATCCCAAGTGGTTGTGCCCCTTTAAATTCCGTTAACATTTTAATAGCCACTTCGCACGTACTAATATCAGGTCACCTCTGAAAGCAGAGATAAAATAAAACACATAAAGGGAACCACCCAAAATGATTAATGTATTTTAAACATTCTGCACAAGAAATTATTCATGGTTGTAAAAATGGTATTAAGACAGCAAATACGTCAATGCATAATTATTTACTGATAGTATATATGGAGGTTAAGTAACAGAATTTATGACTTTGTGTTTTTCAGGATTTTTTGTTGATATAGCTCTCTCTCATTTATATTAAAATAATAATTATTCTTAATTGTTTCTCAGTGAAACTCCCCTGTAAACGATAATTGTCATTTTTTCTCTTCTTGAAAATCTATGGTTTAATTTTTTAATATCATTTATTTTTTAATATTATTTTCTTCTTTTTTCGGTAAACTTTTGCATGTTTCGTGAATATTTGTTAATTTGCGAAATCTGTTGACGAAGTTTTTTCTTCTTATAGCCTCCATAATAGTTTGATCCTCCTTTTTCTGTTCTCCTTATTTTTCATATTTGTTTAGAAACTGTTATTATTACAGCTGGTTTGAACGTCTACCAAAACAGGATAGTTGATTTCTTTTATTATTTTAATAGGATATGTTTGTCTATAGTTTTATTCACTGAGCTAGTGCTTTGAAACATTTGTTAGACCTTCATCTTCGGTATTTTACCGTTTATTCATAATAACCTACTACTTGTTCCTTCCATCACTATTTTTATCTATTTTAATCCTCTCGTTGTTGGGATCATAAATGCGCTGATTCAGTCATGCTTGTTCTAACAGCAGTTATTAATCTGGTTTTGGTAAGTGAAGTTTGCGATTGTTACTTGTCGTGACAAAGAATGTTGTTTTTGTCATTAAAACCGGTTGACACTATTATTTTTGAAATGGATGTTGCTTTAAACGAAGTTCTATTGGTTTTATTGCACCGGCAGCAATTTGAACTGGGCGTATTCTTATTTATTGTCTATGCAATTTGCATTTATTTTCATTTAAATGTAATAGCTTAAATTATTTTTCTAAAGCTGAGCTAGGAACCTTATTGATGGGTAAGCAATTTCAGCAGAACAACTCGCATGCGGCAATCCTATCGTGTTTTCGGAATTTCTGCTCCTAGGGAAATAATCAATAATGGGATCCATTATATGTTACCCATCTACGGGTTTACTATATTTTATTCCAACCTATCATTTAAATATGACAGATAGAAGAGGACTCTATCACTCATGCAATAAACAAATTTATTATCAGTTTTTCTGTTAACAATGTATCATACTCAAGAAACACTTACAACCCTGATGGCCTTGGACGCCCTTACGAGCGGACTGTCTTCTTCACTTCCTATAACTGTAGAAGCGACAGGAAATGTACCCCTACCTCCTTGGAAGTCTATGTCTGCGTACTCTGTAGGAGGTTCGAGATTGGGACGAACAAATGGTTGATGACTGTCAGGAAGTGATAGCTCTGCGTAGGTGATGTTATCATATGGCTATGGGGAAATGAAGAATATGAAGTGCAGTTATATAAAAAAGTGATATATAAAAAATATGAAGAAGTAATATGTAAAGAATATAAAGTGCAGTTATATCGTATGGATGGCCTTTTCATTAAAATATCGGCGAAAATAGCGTTATTTAAAATATTAGAGATATTACTTAGTATTCTTGCAAAAAGAAGAAAATAGAATCGAATAGATAGATCTTCAATCCATTCGTTGAGTAACTATGTATTTTGCTGATTTTCTCAATAGTAAGTTATCGTAACGATTTCGTTCTAAGCACTTTGGAATGACTGTTTGTTCTCCGATATTTCCGATGATGTTAATAATACATTCCGCGCTGATCAGCAACGCAGTATTAATATTCTTGAGGACGACTGTATAACGTACGGTTTGCTAATCACAAAACGCGATGATTTTGTGCACAAATAATAATGAACTAGAACACAGCATGAATGCCGCGCATGTTTTTTTTCGTGCTTTATCGTTCTGATTTTTGCATATATTTTTTCCGGTTTTATTCAATTGTTTCTCCTCTATCTCACTAGGTGGCACCAATGGTGCGTATCTCTACTTATGTAAATAATTTTCTATACGTAAAACCCCAAGAATCCATCAGAAAGTTGAGTTCCCTAAAATGAGTATTCATGGGCTCGTTTCGCGGTTAGACATTAAGTACGAAACCCGATATTGTTATTTACAATGAGAGTGTCTTCCTACTTTTTGGACATGGCCTTACTGGCGGGTTGTTGGCGCTTTTAAACGTGACCGTGTTGTAGCTCGAGAAAAATTGCATACGAATTTCATGCCGACTATGCAGAATGATTGAAATTGTTAATTGCCATATAAGTTCGAAAAATTACAGAAAATAGCAAGTTTTCTTGGTGCTATCTCAGTTAACGTTCATTACATTCTGATGAGTGCTTACTAAGTCCGAAAAGGTTTATGGATACCGCTATCTGCAGTGGGTGTGTCTTTATTTCTGAACGTAGTTTAGTCCATTTTGTAAGTACATTTTGACTTGCTCACACTGATGTAGAAATACCCTTCATGTGTTTTAAAACGTCAGCATGCTTAATTTGCGAAGTGTTTTGCATTTCATTCTTGTTATTAATAGCGTTTAAAAATTTAGGTTTGATGATGTACTCTTTTTCTTGTTACAACTCTAAGACATTATTTCATATTCCCAACTCTTTATTGATAAACGCCTATATAAACACAAATAAAACTTTGTGCAATATGAAAGGCGAGAAAATCTTGTCATTTTTATAATGCCCTCTAACTATTTTAATTTGCATGTCTGATGTATACCGCAAATATCTTCTAAAAAAGTTTTATTTGTAGAAGATTGCTTAGGGAAAATGCTTTCACGATGTACCCTATTACATTAGAATAACTGAGATTTTCTTTTCCTTCAGTGTTTATTTTAGAATTTTAAAACTCGCATAAACTGATAGTAAACGAAAATCTATTACATAAAATGTATAACAACAGTAAATATTATTCAAAATTAAATTCTTACGACGTGAAAGTTAAAATGGATTATATAATTTTAATGTTTGCCAAATACTTCGGAAGTTTTTCAATATAATTTCAAACACAAGATAGCATTATTAAATATGAGATCTAATTTTATTGACAGAATAAGAAATAATGTTAAAGTTAATTAATTATGTTTTAATTATGTTTTCAAGATGACAAGTTGACATTTTCAAAAATTGTTATATCCATATAACAAAACCGGGCTATATATATATATATATATATATATATAAATATAAATTAATAAATCCAAAGTTAGAATGTATGTAGTAACTCATAATACACTACTCCAAAATGTTCTACAAATACAAAGAAATAAAAGAAATTAAGACAAAAAGAGGAAATAATAAAGCATAATGCAAGTCATAAGGACAAAGACAATCAACAAATTTCAAAAATGAGGAATGCAAATAAGAAAACAAAAAAATCAAGCAAAAAAGCTTGCACATGGAGGAGATTTAGGCTTACGAGATTAGGCTTACGAAAAGTTCATTTCGAAAAAATTCTCGTCGGGTCCATATATCCTTTCGAAATGAACACAAAAATGCTTGTTTCTGAAACACAAGATAGATTATATCTATAAACTTGTGTTATATGGACGACAAGCATATAGATTGGAACAATAAAGGAAACATAAATACCTCAAAACACACCTCTTCAGCGCAACCATGACGAGCAAAATATGACTGGATCAATGTTGCCATATGCCAAAATGAAAAGATGTGATTTGCTGTTGCCAAAGAGAGTAATAAAATCTGTACTGCGCAAAAGCAATAAAATGAAATAAAATGAGTTATTCAACTGTTAAAGCTTCGAGATAAAAAGATGAAAATATAATTGCAGGAGAAAGAAGAAGTACGGCTAAAATAAGATAATAAGGGGAGAATATGAGAATTTTAGGCTAATCGAAACTTATTAACTATACTATTGACTAAATATGCAGGATATTGATACATTTTACTGGTAATTTTGAGGTTATTAATGTGCAAATCATGAAATTTTTTATCTGATAATCTATAAATTCTAAAAAGTTGATTAAGTATAATATTTCTAAACAATTGAATCGAGTTGCAGGAATTAAAAGGTAATAATTTATTAATATTAAATTTAAAAAAATCTTTTTTATCATATAATTTAGTAACTATCCCATGAGCAGGTTCTATAATTAGATTTAAATCCAAATAATAAACATTATTACTAATAGAAGTTTCATTAGGTATTAATTCCAAATTATCCGGATAGAAATCTATATCTATGACATAGTTATCAGTAAATACAAGACAAATCAGATCATCTACATATCTATAAATTTTATAATCAGTTGAAGTAAAGAATTTTTCATAATGATATAGGTATAAATTAGCTAACATACTGCTACTACAGCCACCTTGTGGAACACCTGAGACTTGTAAGTATAATTTATTACCTTGAAAGATATAATTATTGAAAAGAACAAAATGGAGAAGCTTAGGAAAATTGGTAAATTTTGTAAGATTAGAATGTTTAGTAATATAAGCATTATATAAAGCTAAAATGACATCATATAGATCAGTGATCTCAATATTATTAAATAGATCTTTAAAATCAATAGTTTGAAATCCTATTATTTTACCAAGCGTTTTTAATTTATTTTTTAATTCCTTACTGTTATTTAGAATAATGTAGCTATCACCAGAATCTCGTAAATTGCTATTTAGTACATTTAAATAATTTAGTAATAATTTACTAGCAGTAGTAGAGTATGAATTATGACCACTAGTAACAGTTCTAAATTTAATAGGATTTTTATGAAATTTAGGTATAAGCACAATATATGGAAATGTCAAAAATTTATTATTAATATCTAAATCACTATACATATTGATAATTTTCAATTTGATACTATTAAGAGAGTGTGAATCAATTTTAAATAGACTATTATTTTTTAAATAATCTAGCAGATATTGAATATAGAATTTTTTACAAATAATAGCATAATTATTAGAGGCTTTATCTACATAAGTAATAACAAAAGATCTATGTAAATCATTAACAGAATGCTTTATATTATATATATATATATATATATATATATATATATATATATATATATATATATATATATAATATATATATATATATAATATATATATATATATATATATATATATATATATATAATATATATATATATAATATATATATATATATATATATATATATACGAGGTAGGCTGAAAAGTAATGCACACATGTTTGTAGAGCGCGAACGAAATGACCTTCAGAGGCGGGCCAGATGGCATGTGGAAGTAACATTCCCCCTCAATACGCATGCGCCGGTTTGAGGTCGTTACTTTCATCCAGTGTATTTCGAGAAGCGGAAGTATGGAGACGTGTTCTGGCGCTATGTCGCGAGTTAAACAGCGTGCTATTATCGAATTTTTAACTGCTGAAAAAGTGACTCCTACTGAGATTCATCGCCGTCTCAAGGCTGTTTATGGTGACGATGCTGTTGATAGGTCTACTGTAAATCGATGAGTAGTAAAATTTCGTGGTTGCGAGCCTGAAAAAGCCATAATTTTTGATGAAACATGCAGCGGACGTCCGATCACTGCCAATTTTCAGGAACGAGGGGCAGCGGTAAATTCTTCTCAGTACATACAGACTCAAATACCTCCGACCTCGAGTTTGTCGTGTTAGAGGCAGCCTGGCGCCAATAATCTTGCAGCATGACAACGCTCGTCCACACACCTCGCGCGCAACTGGGGAGGCTCTGCGAAAGCTGAAGTTTGAACCGATTCCACACCCTCCTTATTCCCCTCATTTTGCGCCTTGCGATTTTTATTTTTTTTCCTTTACTCAAGTGAGATCTCAAGAGTAATTATTACACCTAGGATGATGAGGTGAAGGCAGCTGTCAAGTCCTGGATTCGAGAAAAGTCGGAAGAATTTTTCAGTGACGGAATGACAAAAACTTGTTACACGTTGGGAGAAATGTGTTAGCCTTAACGGTGACTATGTTGAAAAATAAATATATGATTTTGAAACTTAAGAATTATAATTTAATGTACTTTTTGCATTACTTTTCAACCTACCCTAGTATATAGCGGAAAGATTGAATTTGCTCAATGAACATACTCAATGAACATAAACTGAATAAAATGCGCAAATGCTGCTCTTTTACTCAGATATGAGATAATCATAAATAGAAAATTGAAAAGACGGACGATGAAAGCTAACAAGCGGAGTCCCAAAAAATAGCCGAAGGGAGATGTGACCCCCTTCTGAACCCCGGTTACACCATGCTGCTAGGCCGCGGCAGGCACTCCCAGGACCCCCCTGACGAAGTAACCCCCCTGAAGCCGTCCTCGATGACCCAAATCATGAAGTTGAAATGACCGTATCAAATAATTCCAAATCAAGATCACCAAAAGAAGTACGTATAGTTAAAATAAAAAGATGAATAAAATCAATGCTGACCGATCTGTATTTATGTAAATATAAATCGATATGTCATCTTAATAATGAACTCGTATTCTTGCGATATGTGGATGATTTGTTAACAGGTGCTTGTGATCCTTCATACCACTTGAATTTTGGTTTTTATTCTAAAAACTTGGAGTTAATCGAAACACCCAGAGAACCGGACGGAAGCATTAACTTTCTGGACATTAACATAAAAAATAATGATATAGGAGGAGGTATGATTTTTGATATCTACGATAAACGGAATGCATTTGATGTGGAAGTAAATTATTTGATAAGTTGGAAATCCAACATTCATAGAAATATTTTCCGTAATGTTGTGATTGATCACGTTTTAAGAAATAAACGACTTATTACAAATGAAAAAAAAATAGAGATCGTGAGTTCATTTGTGAAGCACGCGGGAAGGGATATCCAAGGAGCTTCTTAAAACGTCACGTCTCAGATATTTATGGAACAGTTGGATATTCAGTTTTTGAGGATATGTTGGGATGTTGAATTAGTTGTATTTGGAATTTTGTTTTTGGCAACATCTTGAGAGTGTGGGACACATGATTCTTGGTTGCTTGTTGGGTGTCGATCTTGTAAGGTTTTGCGCTTATGAGGGTATGTTATGTGTTAGCATTTGCTCTTTATGCTTCATCTTCACTTTAATTTTATTTTTAATTTTATTCATATTTTTATTTTAACTATACGTACTTGTTTTGGTGATCTCGATTTGGAATTGTTTGATACGGTCATTTCAACTTAATGATTTCGTGCATTGAGGTAGGATTCAGGGGGGTACCTGCGTCCGGGGGGTACGTGCTTGCAGAGGCCAAGCAGCATGCTGTAACCGGGGTTCAGGAGGTGTCGTAACCTCTCTTCGGCTATCTTTTGGCACTGCGCTTGTTAGCTTTCCTCGTCCGTCAATTCAATTTTCTATTTATGATTTATATATATATATATATATATATATATATATACTGCTGGACAATTGCTAAGAATGGATGACACTATCACCCATAGCAACCACGAAATGAAAGGAAGCAAAATGTGGAAAATTAGAATAAGTGCAGGATACAGTAAGAGGTGTGCGTATGCTTCATTTCCACGCCTGTTCGTCACGTGATAGCATTGATAAGAGATTTAAAGGATTTGAAGCATGTGGACAGTTGTTGTTCCAAGTGAAAGTTTTACAGGAAAGTTCTAATTGACGAACTTGAAATTTTCGGCATCTCTTCCCGATATCACTTAGATGATTTTACGTATAGCCGTATTATTGGAAAGATCGAAGAAGGGCGAAAAATAGCAGATGTGGCCAGGGAGTTCGACTTCGCCCACAACGTTGTTTCATGGCTGTGACAAGCATTTAAAACAACTGAAATGTGTAGCAAGCGTCACGGGGGAGGTCGTGTTAGAAGTACGACGCCTGGCATGGGCCGTACAACGTACATGGCATGGACCGGCATCATGTTCAATGGCCGCACGAACCTACATGTGGTTGCAACTGGGACTATGACCGGCCAGCGATACATTGATTAAGTTCTACTGCCACATGTTTGCCTTTTCCGTAGTGCTGTCGGTGATAAATTTGTTTTCATGGACGACAACGCACCATGTCATCGAACACTCTCTGTTCAGGGTTGTCTAGTCAGCGAGGGTATTCAATGTCTCATATGACCAGCACATTCTCCAGATTTACAGCCCATCGCAAATGTTTGGTATGCTTTGGAGAGGCGACTTGCTGGTCGAAAATATCCTTCAACAATCAAGAACATCCTCATCCGTGCACTGACAGAGGAGTGGGATAGCTTGCCTCAAAAGCTTCTGGATAATGTTGTGCAAAGCATGGCACGACGTGTGGAATGTTGCATCGCATTCCACGGTGGACATATCCCGTACTGACACATTTCTCAAAGGTGCCTGCTGTCGTTCATATGCATTTTCCCATTTCTCCGTCAAATGAACACTTTTTTCCCTTCAGATGTTTCAAAACCTTCTGTATTTTCCAGAACAATAAATGATCTTTATTCTAATGTTCAAATAGTGTGACAACAATGTTTTATCCTGCTGGGCCTCCATCCCCGCTTAATGTTGTGCTACATTGCAATTTGTGATCTGTACTTAGCAACTGTCCAGCAGTGTGTATATATAATATATATATATATATATATATATATATATATATATATATATATATATATATATATATATATATGTATATATATAAAGGAAAACTGTACAGAGACACATCTTTAGTGTTCAATCACCAAACACAAATTTCTTTTAAATAAATGTGAAATAGTACTGTTTACAAGTTGTGAAATGTCAATTAGAAATCCATCACTTACTTCTGTTGGCATAAATGACACTCTGTTCATCATGTTTGCGTATGTATGCTCTTTATGCACTACATTTTCATATATTATGTCATTTGTTCTGTTTGGTGTTAGACTTGAATAATCTAGAATAAACATAAATATTTTAGTAAATTTAAAGTATTTCAAAATAACATCTTTACAAAAAAAAGTTTTACGATTGAGAAATAAGAACAGGATTGAGAAGTAAATCCAATATTTGATGTATCAGCTTTTGAATTTTTTTTTTTAAGTTTAGACTTCTCCCTTGGTCTTAAAGCAGAAGCGGATCGAATGCCACCAAAACCAAGATTCTGTTTACAGTAGAAATGCTTGATAATTTTAATACATTACACCCGCACTCACTCATTCAGTCAGTCAATTCTGAGCACATTATATAGATATATAACGATACATTTTGATTAAAATAAGCAATTTCTCTAGGTTAAGAGAAAGTTTTTCGGATAAAATCCTATGAGCTACTAACAAGTTCGTAAATTTAGTGAAAACGTCACTATATTATGAGTGCATATTTAGTTAAAATCATATACGGTTATGTCTATCATGAGTACTGTGGCTATATATACCTGAATATGTAACATATTATAAAATGTTTTCCTTAACGGTTCTCAAATTCTGAGGAAAACCAAGAGCTTTCTATCAATGCCTCCGCAGAATCCTAGAGGCTCAGCGGAAACATTGAATATAAATGGATACTTTTAAAAAAGGAGTCTATTACTCACAAAGTACATATAGGCCCTTTCTGAAGCACACATATTTAAAAAAAATAAGTCAGGGGTTCACGGTCAAATTCTTTCTAAAATTAAAAATCCCCGTAAAATAAATAGTTTGGGAACCACTGCTCTGGACAGTTTTTGAAAAATAAATTAAATGTATCATTATAAAGAGCAAATTTTAAGGATAGTTTACACAGAAGAGAGGTGTTGTGTCTGTGAGTTAAATCTAAAAAATATCTGTGATCTTCAAAATTCTAACTGGAAAACTCGAATAGTCTTTTACACAGGCGGTGTTTTGTAGTAAAGTCGTGGTAATTTTTTTTTTATTTCTGGTAATTAACATTGCTAAATTTTTTAATAATAATATCACTATAAATTATATTTTATTTCTGGTAATTAATCTCACTATAAGTTTTAATAATAATATCACTATAAATTATATTTTAATTTCTGGTAATTAATCTCACTATATTTTTTAATAATAATATTATAATAATTTTCTTTTAATTTTGGTAACTAATATCTCTACACACTCTAAATTAGACAGATTATAAGAGCCGTAATCTAGTTGTTTCTACTAACAATTGGGGGAAGCTAATTAAAATTCGTAAAACAGGCAGTATTGAAGTTTAGATTTACTATTTGATTGATATATCACAACAAATTTTACTATAATAGAATTCTGCAGTCGACGTAGAAATATTTTCAATGTGAAAGTAAGTGGAGAAATTAACCAATCAACTAAAATGTCTATGAAACATCAAGTATGTTACTTACCTGTGCAAAATGGTTTAGATGGTATCACATCAGGACTGTCGTCTTCAAAATGTTTTAGCTTTGGTGTCTGTATCCTAAAATAGAGAGACTTAATTATCAAATGGTATAACCTTTTCCTAATTATAAGCATGTTGTACCGAAACGCATGGTTTACTTTCTTTCAGGTAACGGTCAATTTTTCTACAATTATAAATCGATTTATACGGAAATAAGAAACTCCTTATGGCGATTAATAAAAAATAAATAGTGAGTTACACTATTATTCATTATAGATTAATATGAATCATCATATTTTTCGTATATTCCAAATAGGAAAAGTTGATGCGTTGTGTGTGGAAATTGTAAAACCTAACTAGGGAATGGTTTAGATATTTTTAGATATTTTTTATCTAAAATGTAATTATTTTACATCTTTTTACCAAGATTGTTTTGTAATACAGCTTAAATGATATATTAAATTACAAGATACGATGCAATACATATTGAGTTCTGTATTGAAGTTGGTAGATACTTTTACTCATACACGGCAGCAAACAAACTAAAATATAATTATCTTACATGCCCTTTGCTGAAAGTTTTAGAGAAAATACGTATATCATGAGATTATTAACCTATCAACAAAATACGAGACGTTTCCAGAACACACCAAAAAACTCAAAGATCGCGGTATTTTGTCAAAGTCGTCATTTCAATCACCGATTTTGTTGTCAAAGTCTTCATTTCAATCACCGATTTTGTTGTCAAAGTCGTCATCTCAATTACCGATGTTGTTGTCAAAGTAATAATCTGAATCACCGATTTTGTTGTCAAAGTCAAGCACCCAGACATTCAAATTACAATAATGATTTTCTGTTACGTATTCATAACAATATGATGTCATTTCCGTTACATGCTTCTTCAGTTTCCTTTAATTCACATTTCTTTGAAAATGTTGTCTACCCGGCGACCTAAGATATCTCAAATTAAACAGAAGTTTCGAGCGCAGGCTGGGGCGTTTTTTATTAAATAAATAAATGCTTGTTTTTATTTCCTATTACTGTTATATTTAACTAAAACCTTATTTTATAAATAGTGCATTCTTCTAAATAGGAAGTAATCATTGTTTTAAAGAATATCATTTTTGACCTACATCTTGTATAACTATTTCCCAGGACATAATTATTTTTCTAATGAGGATCTATTTTTAACCTATATTCTTCATATCTATTTTTTCTTCATTTTTTTTAGCTTTTCATTTTTATTACTTTTTGAAGTAATTGTAATTATGAATATATATGTGCATAACAACTTACTTTTCGTTATTTTCTGCTGCGTCACCTGAAATTATCAAAGTAATTATTTTCATGCATTTCAAAATGAAATTATTATTTGAATTTAAAAAAAAAATTAAAAATATTTGCTCACCTGAATTGTCGTCTGAATTTCTGCTCTTTACTATAAACATTATAATAATCGCTAATATTAACAATGCTGCTACTAAACCTATTAAAACTGCTAAAACTGTGCTCATAGAAAAAGGCTGTTCGTCTTCTAGAAAGGAAACAAATATCATTTAGAACTTTGACTGATATAGGAAGAATAATACTTAATTATAAAAAGAATATAACATAATCCAATATACATGTGTATTATAGTATTAGGAATTTATAATTCTGAATGTGAATACATATACGTCAAAAATCAAACAGACGCTTTCCTGCGAGATTTATATAGTGAACAAAACATTTTTTTTTGCAAACAACCGAACAATGTAGGGTGAATCCCAAACAATATAGTTCAGTACAGTAAATATTCTAATATAAGATTTTATTTCTATACACCTAATCTATGATTAATGAGAATTATAATGCATATTTGTTTCTATCTGTTACAATCCTTATTACCTGAAAGCGACTTAGCCAATTTACTTATATTTTTAATTTGTTTGTTAAACTGGGATTTCTAATGAAATTTTGATGTGCTTAGTATATATACCATAAAGGCCAACCTCTCTATCTTGCACTCTCCAACTAGTTAGAGCTTGTATATTTATTACATTTTGATGGTAAAAGTCGTATATATCTTTCGTTATGTTAAGTGTTATTGTAGTATATATGTTTTGCTATGGGGCTGTATACTAATTGTATTCTTATATAAGTCCTATATAAAAAATGCTATTAATATACGACCTCGTATATTATATTATACACGGCTCATTATTAGTTATACTATTTCACTACCGACGCTAGATTAACTATTCCAAGGATAAGTAGTAATATGTCAGCATTTCGTAGTAAATTATATACATTTCGTAAAGGAAAAATATATATTAAATTGGAATGCTAAAATTTTACACTGGAAATTATTGCTAGATCAGTTTACAAGTATTACTCCTGTCTACGTTTTTCAAAGTTGCTAAATCGTTTATCCCAGATTTTAATGTGCCGAACACCAAAGAGGTTTAAAAGAATATGATAGTTAGCAAGTTTTCCTGCTGTCATTGTAACTATCTATTACTCCATAGTTTGTAGATATCAAAATTCCCCAAATTTTGGTTCATAACAAGATTTTTTGTTGCCAAGTAATGGTTGGTTATTTAGTCAATGCTGATGATTCTATAAAATTCGCGACTTGAAACCTGCCCATGAATGTTGTTATTGCCATGCTGATGTACCATGGATGCTGATCTTTGATGTGCCTCATTACAACAAACTAAAATTTTTATGATCAAACTCAGAAATGAAAACACGTTTCTGAATGCTACTGATGATGAAGTGTAGAAACATTTTATAATAGAATCGAGAGCCGTTGCAAAATATGTGAATCATATTAGTGAAGGAAATAATATTTTATGTTCCTCTATTTGCTGTCTATTGCAGAAAATTCTGGTGTCAAAATATATTTTCCTAAAATGCTTTAAATCCTATGCTGAAATTTTTTATCATACGTCTGGATATGTCATATGTTTAATGTATCACATGTGTTATTTTGTAAATGAACAAGTTCAAAATTTGCTGGAATTAAACATAATAATTTTGATTTAAATATGTAACTGATATGAAATAATTGTTATATAAGTATCATTTAGTTCAAACTCTTTATTAATATTTGTTTAAAGGGAACTCAAGCAGAAACACATCTGAAATGTATTTTAATTATTATATAAAGCTAAAGATAAATTTTCCACCGAATCTGAAAAGTATTTTAATTATTAGATAAAGCTAAATATAAATTTTCCATCGAGTTTACTATTTTGAATTATGCCAGAATGTTCCATTTTAATATTACACATTTTTGCACTTATCTTTTTCGATATTATGTTAATTTTTAGAAAACACTTTAGTGAAAGAGTAGTTTTATATTTGTTTTGTGGGCTAAAAGTATTTAAAATTTATGAACTTATGTTTCTATCTGTAAAATATTTAGCAAATATACAGTAAACTTTTTTCACTACTCCTATATCGATATTGTCATCTTCAATTACTTTCAAAGTGAAACAAATTACATATAAATATTAAATATCCCATATTTTGATTAATTTCCTGTTAGTTTTTTTAATATAAAGCATTTAATTAGTTCCTAATATTTAATACTTAAACTGATATGAATATTAATGATATTTGAACATTCTGAATTTTGCGCCTTTTTGGGAATTTTGAATTTTAAGACATTATATAGCACTTTATCTACAAATACCGTTCTTTTAAAATATCAGTCACACTTAATCATTTTAAATCTTAATAGCACAATTATTACTCTCGGAGTTATTATTTTTGAAACTCATTAAACGATTGTGCCGCTTTTAAAAAAATGCAACATATGGTTCAGTTAGTTCCTAGTTAAAAAGGTGCTTCGATTTCATGCAAGTTACTGCACTAACCTGTACGTCTCTCTGCTACAAAAAGTGTACTGGCAAGTATCTCAATGGTCGTGCTACGTCCTTTTGCGTTGGACGCAAACATCACCAGTTCATAGGTCGTACCAGGATCCAGGCCTTTAACTTCGAACATTGGCAGTTCATTGATTACACTGACATTCGATTGTTCACCTTTATTTCTTAAGCTTATGGCTACAAGATGAAACTTCGGCTTCATACCGCCATCTTGGATGCCTGGAGTGCAGTTGACAGAAAAGGTGCTTGGTGAGTAGTTAACTAATGAACAGTTTTGTAAGGGATCTGGAGGGCCTAAAATATATTAGAAGGGACGTCAGGATGTGTCTCTATATAATAAGGTTAATCTGGTTTAGTATTCTAATTAGTTCGTCTATGAAAGTCTGAATTGGTATGGTAGTGTATCTTATAATGCAATCGTTGTTCGTCATTATTAACGCCATTATTGAACCCAAATAATCTTTCGCCCAACGGTTTTACCCGGATATTTCAGGCGTTAGCTCTAAGCTTTGGTATCCATCCTGAGCTATCTAACATTATGGTGAACTAGGTGTAATGTGACTATGCTATTTGCAAAATTATTTTACTGCTAGTACGGTATATCCTAACTATATACACCAACAGAGGGCACAAATAAAGACTAGTTAAAGTGAACACAATGCTTCAACGGTTACAACACGACACCTACATTTTTGGTTATATCGACCAACAACCTGTCTCAGCTCACACACCAAACGCTGAAAAGCAACACTGATCAAGGCTACTTGCCATCATTATTCCAAAGATCGATACACATACACCCCTCAAACAGCTGCCACTCAAACAGCTGCTGTAAGCCCTAGGGCCACTCGAGTGGTCTGGGTTTTCGACCCCTCACAATATTAATTATTTGCCTTATTCTGCAGCATTAGAGCATTGTAGTCCGAAATGTCATAAGCTAATACCATTCCTTTAAGTTCATATATACATTTTTTGACAGACGGTATAGTGTTGTGGATTCATGCAATGGCTACTAGTTTGTAGTTACAATCTCAGACAATATGGCTACATTACAATTGCAACTCTTAAAAATGTAGTTAAACTTGAATAATTTTTATGTGCCCCCTTAAAAGAAACTTATATTTTCAGAAATGCAATAACTTTATTCCTTTAAAACAACTTTAGCGGGGTTAACTAGAATTTATGCATCTTAACGAATGTTTATAAATATTTTTTTTTAGAATATCGCATACAACTTTGCAGAAATGTAATTTGCGGGCATATACAATATATGCCGTTATTTCAAGACAGTGTTCTTTCCGAACTAAGAACGAATCATAAAATCGACATCTTGGATATTTGGAATAGGAACGTTAAACGACCAAAACTTGCTATTGTACTTATATTTTAGAATAAGTGTCTCATTTCTCATATATTCTTTTGTTACATTTTGGTTCCTTATTGTGATTTGTAATGATACAGCATAAAATAAAATCATAATAAACACAAATTTATTACAGAGGCACCTTGCGAATCAAATTAGTGATAATTAAACAATAAGAAAAAGTATGTAAAGGTAAATAATCAGAAATTAATATGTTTAAAATACAAGCATAAATAAAAACAAAATAAAAACAAATAAAAAAACATAAAATGTCTTTACATCATACCAAATTAAATATGAGTAAATATGGAATTTAATTAAAAAAGCAGGAAATATAACAAAATATAATATATAATAGAAAAAACAATATAATATAGATAAAGACAATGTAATATAAATAATGAAATGAAAAATAATAAACAAAGACCCAAAAAATATAAATATTACTGAAAAATATATAATATAAATATTCTTTAAATTTCGTTTATTAAATTATTAAATTATAAATATGAACGTATTCTAAAGAAAATAGTAGAGGGTTAAATAACAAATTTAATTCAAGAAGATGTCGTTAATTTATTCACTGAATGCAAGGCATGGGTATATTTTGACTTCAGTTGTAATGTCGGGATTTGAACCCGCATTGTTTCTGCGTATAAGTTGTAAGTCATTTAATTTATTTAAAGCCATTTAACTTATTTATTTCTGCCTGGAAACCCCCTTTAATCATTCCCTTATGTAATGCATGTATTTCTGAGCTCTATAAAATATAATCTGTAATTAATCTGAATTCAATCAAAAATTATTATTTCGAGCGAGCACTCGAAGGGCCATTTTCTTCTGTTGCAGCCGAGGTCACCATTATCTGATCAAATCGGAAGTTTTAGTTTCGTTTCTCGTTCGATTAATATGTACCATGCTGTAATATAAATGTAAAGGCTCATCTCTGTAGATGTTTTCTCCGCCTTTGAGTCCCAACAAGATGTCGCACTTTTTATTAATTGGCGTGGAAACCGTTTAGACAGTTGATGATTTTTTTCTGAATTGTTCCACGATATTGAAAAGCTTTCGTGACGTCCGCTAGGGGTGCATAAAAGCTTCGTACACGATTTTCCGGCGCGCATTTCTCCCTTGGACTGCGTAACGTATACTGTTGTCCGGTCTTCGACCCCCGTGTTTTTGATGCTCACCCCGGGCTTCGGGAACTTGGCCTGATTGCCGGTTCCCTGGGGTTCGTGGACGGATGTTTCCTGCTGATATTATGTCTGGGGAAATGTGGCCCTAAGATATCCGGGAACGATTGGAGGCCTTGCCTGATCGAAGGTAACATGTCCGAGGATGACTCGAGGTCTTCCCGGATCAAAGAGTCGACGCTTCCTGTGAGGATGATCCGAGGCCATGCCGGGTCCGACTCCATATCGTGACGGAGCGAGAATGAAGAGAGAACCATTATGAGGCAGCGTCCCCAGGCCAGGTCCATGTCTAGCGCAGCCTATATGTGTGTGTGCCGACCTTTTCTTCTCGAAAAAACGGTAAATATTGTGTTTGGGTCCACATGCTGATGCCTTTCGTTCCATCTCGGGTTGTGACGACTTCTTCGTGGCTTGAGATAAGCCCCTTTTCATGCCTGTTTTCTGAACTCTTGTGTTTCCGACGTCTCAGATTATTTGTAACACCAGAAGACGAACTGCGAGCCTATTGTCTTCTTTGATGGCTTTCAAAATTAAATTCATTCATCATTTACTTCAAATCGAAATTTAATTATATTCTAAATTTATATTGAAATAAGTAATTGTAATTGAATTCTTTTCGAGTGCTCGCCCCTGTTTAATTGACCGTACCATAATTTATGAAATTATTATTATTGATGTTTTGCCACTGATTTTTATTACAATTGATTACTACTGTTAGAAGCTTTGGAAAGCGTGTGGCATATTAACTAAGATCCTTGTGCGGCTGGAAACTATGATATAATAAATAATGTTTAATTAATTTCAAAATATAGGTGTATATATTTTGCTTCACTGTGATATTGATTTTATTTTAATTATTTTCTGAAGAAGATGAAGTTCCTCGGGGTAAGGGTTTAAGCTTTAAGTGTATTTTGTTTCACTGGGTTTCCAGGCAGGTCATCTTAGAGATTTATTTCTCCGAACAGTAGGGTGAACCCAAGTGGATTATTTTGCGGCCTATTTGATCGCGGGTTTGTAATGGTGCTTGTGTCCAAATTTTAGGATGTCACAATTCCGCCTATACACTGTACAAACTGTGACCACACATTAAGTTTTTATTTAATAAGCTAATTATCATTCCTATGATTTTAATGCTATTATTATTTAGTTCCGTGCAACTTTAAAAATACCTCTCCGTATTTTCATAATTTAGATAAAAATGCACAGACGCCTTTAGGTTAAGTTAAATCTAGTTAAATGTGTTTTAAATACAATCCGCGGTTTGTGAAAATGTAATTGTTTCACTTCAATAAACATATTCATATTGATTTTAGCTGTAAGTTTAGGACACAGTTTTCACTAATTCAATAAATCGTGTTTGTTTTTATTAATATCCTTCTTTAAATACCTAGAACCTATATAACACCTTGGTACTGTAATCGCAAAATCTGCCCTACTTACGATATTTTTTAATATTGACTGAAACAGTGCAGCTTTGTGTAGCCTGACCTAAATTTTCAAGATATTTGAAAATGGCTACGCTGCAAGACTGCATTTGACAGTGTCCACAATTGTTTGCTAAATTCTGGCATATAGCAAGATCCATGTATATGCCATTACAGATATCAACTGCTCCACCCTGATGAGCACATAATGAACATGAAAAATGTTTATGGATGGTGTTATTCACGAAGGAGGCTTTATCCTAACGCTGGTTTTGCTTTGCATTTTCAATGCACAACCTTAAGATTCCTTACTTCATCATCAGCAGTATTTATAAGATCCAGCATCCATTATCAGCAGCTATTAGGATTCAGCAGCCAAGCTCATCAGCAATTATAGGATATAGCGTCAGACCAGTTACAGGATTTATTTGAAAATTTAATTTAAAACTTACTTTCGGATAAGGGAGCTAAAAATGTTGAACAGAATAAATATATTATTTTCATTGGGTTTTGTAGCATTCAACAAACAGACTGTCGGATGTAACACTACACTACTTTAAATTACCAATTATACTGTAAATTCCATTTAGGTGCATGGTTATAATATTTTTTTATTCTTCACACTCTTATTACAGACTGCAGTTTTCAGTCATTAAAAATATCAATGTACCTTTAATAAAGTTAACCTTTATATAATTTGTTGCGAGTATAATTTGTAACCTTTATATAGTAATTTGTTAAGATCAAGATGAAAAAATCAAAAGTTAAATAAAAAATAAATAAATAAATTAAAAAAAACGAATTAGTTTTAAATTAGGCTTAAATTACTTAGGATAATAAATGTGATACTTTCTGATTAATAATTGATTAATATTTGGTAGTATTAAGAAATGTGAAAATATAATGCAGACGTATAATTGTTTGATTTAACATACGCGTATAATATCTCCTTTATATTTAGAATCAGTGTGAAATTAAAACTCGTTTTTCTTACACAGATTAAATAAATATATGACAATTTCAAGTGTTGTTAAGCTACTATACAGCTCGAAGATAAATCCCGTCAAGTACCGCTATCTTATAATTATTATGTATTATACATGATCATTGGTTTTCTCTTTGTCTCTTAGTCTATCATTATCTTTCTCGTGTTATGTTGATGTATTGTGTCGAATTAGCATTACGATTCCACACATACGTGATGAAGATTTCTGATAAAATTCCTTTCTGAATGTTTTCGTAATGTTCAGTATTAATATAATGCTGAAATAAACCGCGTCACTATATGTTGAAAACTTCCATGCCACTATAATATTGATAAGTTTCACGTCACTACCATATTAGTTGTTCTAAACCGGCAGTTTTTATACTGGTGTATCACGTCAAGGTGTTAAGCTTTCATAGATCTCTGATGAAGCGTTCTACTAAAATTCCTTATGGAAAGTTTTCTCAATGTCCAAGTATCAATATAATGCTGAAATAAACCGTGTCACTATAATTTGAAAATTTCCATACCACTACAACATTGATAAGTTGCGCGTCACTAACTTATTACTTGTTCTAAACCGACGGTTTTTAAGGTGGAAATTCAAAATCAATTTGGAAGGATATACTCATTACATATAGCAATCGAAAATTTATAAAATTTTCATCATATACACAACTGGAGGGTTGCAGTGATTCAGGACTTCATTGTAAAAACTATATTCAAAGTCCGAATTGTGCCTACATCTGTCAGTCTAATCAAAGGAGACACTCAGATATAACCATTTCTTTAAGATGTTGTGTGAATAAATCATTGTAATCATCGGAATTGGATCTATATTTATATTCAGCCTACTTTGACTTTCCTCGAACTGAGCTAGACGAAAATATGGTGATTGTGACTTGTATCCATGTTTTACAATGAACATGATTTTAGTAGTTGATTAAGTCACTATTTCCTTTAACAGCCAACCGCAAACTCGCAATCTTGAAGCTACGCATATGTCTAAATGTGAAATCAGAAAAACAATTCCTTAAAATGTATTCAATTTAGCTATAAAACATGATTTTGTTAAAATCAGTGACTCTTTATAATCTTAAACAAGAAAGATCAATCATGCTTAAAGCATTGATTATGAAACACTTTCCAACTTCAATGCAATTTTATTTAAACATGTCTAAAATGCAATACATTCGTCGGTAATATTTTAAAACTTATCACACATTAATTTATTATATTTGACACCTTAAACCTTCATCGAAAAAAATTAACTTCATTCAAATGACGGCATTAAAGTATAAATTGCCTGGTTTAAACATCTCTAAAATGTGATACATTCTTCGGTAATAATTTTAGAATTATCATAATACTACGATAATTTATTATATTTGAAAACTTCATCGAAAACAACTGAAATTCATTCAAATGACGTCATAAAAAAATAACACGCCTGGCTCTCTCTATAAAAGCAACATTTCATTCATAAATAATTCCCCCATTTATGTCATTCATCGCAATACTATAATAATTTATTTTATTTAAAAATCAAGACCATTGAGCTGCAAGTAAGTAAACTCAATGCGTAACTTCATCGAAAAATATCGTCCGTCTCTTTCTAAAATCAATGAATATTTTATTCACACCAGCTAAGCAGACTCCATGGACTAAATGATTTTGTGTTAATGAATTACAGCGATTCTAATATAACTCATTCTACATATTTTGCTGTTTACATTTTACATAGGTGAAAAATAGGCTTAATAGTAGAAATAATCAAATTTGGAAGAGCATTTAAACTGAAATATATTGTCATTGCGTTGTTTCAGTATGTAGATGCACAGAATTTAGGCAAAAATAAAGTAGTTTTAGGACGGATACAACACTCAATATGAATTAAAAAGAACTTTAAAAATCACGATTTTGGCACAAGATGGATGCCATATATCATTTTGAAGTGGGTCATGTGATCGTTTCATATCATGGACACGTGATCGCTTCATATAAGAGGTGTTATTATTATTTTAATTTTTATTTAAAAAACAACTGAATATATTTCGCTGAATTTTTTTTTATATATTTTATGGAACAATTTGAATATTGCCTAAAATTTTCGAAGCAATTTGTGAATTTTAAATCCGCTTAAAAAATGCTTGAAAAATTAGGTCCCATAGGGCTCAATGTATTCCATTTTTTCAACCCGGGTTCAATCCAAAACTAATTGGGTGATATTATTCATTTATATTCCCATAGGTGCTATAGACCGTCTGAACAACATACTAAAATTTCATTTTGATTAAGTCATTTTTACGGCAGTTATCGTGCTAACGGACAGACAGACATACAGACAGACAGACAGACAGACAGACAGACAGAATGAACAAAGTCATAAACACTTTTCAACTTTGTTGTAAAGTGTTAAAAACGATGAAGCTATTTAGGCCAAATTTGGATAGATGGTGTTGCATACTCAGAGGTCGTTTGTCCACTTGCTGCGCATGGATATTGCCGCCTCTAGTTTATATTTGCATGGGACAATTTTTAATTATGACTAACAACAGTTAGTTTCAAACTATTAACAGTATTTCATGTAAACTATTAAAGGTTTTTGATCGTAATTTATTTCTAAACTCCTTCATACTAACAATTTAAACTAATATAGAAAAATCTGATGCGGGCAGCACATGACTTTCCCTGCAGACTTATATTAACGTTCTCTTTATTTTAACTAAATTTATTTCACTTTTAATTCAATTTTCGTTCTCATTCGATAACGGGACTTATTTTCATAGTTGGCGAAGGGAAAGTACGAAAAACTAAAATATCTCGAGAACGGCTAGTCCTAGTGTAATGGGGTTGGTCTTATTCTTTTCGTCGTTAAAAATTACGTATTAAATCAGCATTTAATGGATATATTTGAGTATACCCAGTTTTTTATTTTAGATTTTGGCAATTTTTGCGGGCCATTTCGCAAAAAAAGGCAGGCTATTTTTTTCTGATTCATACCAAAATCTAATCAGCACCAGGGTAACCTATACGTGACTCATCTACCGAATTTTGTGAAATTCGGTCCATTAGTTTTTCAGCTGCAGTGGATGCAAACTTTTGCGTGCCATTTCACAAAAAAGACGGGTTCTTTTATTCCAAATCGTACCCAAAACTAATCAGCACCAGTCCCGGCCACAAGTGACTTACCTGCAAAATTTTGTGAAATTCGGTCCATTAGTTTTTTAGTTAGAGTGGATACAAAATCTGCACAGACAGACACACAGACAGACACACTGACAGACAGACAGACACACACACAGACGTCACGCTAAAAATGGTTTTTTCGTATTCTAGAGGTCTCGAAACGTGTAGATCCGTCGACAGCTCGAGTTGCGATTTTCGGCATGATTCCAATACTTTCCCTATACATTACCATGTATTGCAGGGAAAGTAAAAAAAGTGTATTCAACTGAAACTTATTTTACATTTAACTAATTTTGAATATTATACTTCACTTAAAATTTCAGATATTAAAATGCTGAAAAGCACTCAATTTCCAATTAAATTTTGATGTTATTTTATTTTACCACTTCTTGATAGCACAAAATAAGTTTATCTTAGAAGAAGCTGTCTAAACTAATGCTAATCTTATATAACTTACTTTACATTTATATCTGCATTTCAAATTTCCTAAATTATTATGATGAGAAGCACTTAAGTTCGAAATACATTTTGATAACCTTTAAAAAAAAACTCTGGAGTAATCATTGCATTTTAGACCAGAATAAAATGCTGTACAGTAGTTTGGACATTCTCAATTTATAATTTTAAATTTGACGTAAAATTTAAAGACATGTTTTATATATGTGTTTGAATTATTCATGAATCCCAATTTTTGAGAAAATTAAAGATCATGCGGATAGAATCTAAAATGTAAAGTTAATGCTGTAAGTTGGATTTGATGTTAAACATTAAATGTTAAGTCTTAAGTCATTTAAACTTGATTACACCGATGATTGAATAATTTTATACATTTCATTATATGTTTCTTGCACAAGTTTAGACGAAATTTCGGGTTTTTCAGTCGCGGTATAAAATTGAAAGTAAGTGACTTCATTTGTCTTCGCTTTACTTTGAATAAATAGACATTTCAAAATCGAAATCAGTTTAATAGATTTTATAGCTGTATTTTGTATTACCATGAGAAATACATAGTGACAAATACCGTTTTAGTCTAAACATGTTATTGAAACAGTTTTCAAAGGGTCATAATACACCAAGAAGGTTAAGATGCATATATTGTCTAAATTTCACTAATTTCCTTGTATATGGTATTTCTCTTAGAGTGTAAAAGTTGGACATAGAGATTGAACCCATATTGCAATCTATTATGGACATAATTATGGATGAGTGAAAACTTATCTCCATTCCTAATGAAACGAAATCAGCATTTGCCTGATTTTTTTATCCTTTTTACTCGAATACTACATTAGAGAAATAAATTTTGCATACGCATGTGAAATTGCTCGCTTATTTTCAGAATCACAATTTTAATTATTAAAAGAAACTGTAACAGAGCGAAGCAGCTATTTTTAAACTGTGCATGCTCGCTATACTTCCAACAAGGAGCGTCTAAAAATAAAATGTAGGCCTAGCGGCATTTCAGATATGAATAATCATTGTTGTACAAAAGCTAAATAAAAAGAATCCAATATTAAGCGCCACTCCCCTTGCTAGAATAAAATGACTAAACAAAATGTATACCATGGAATTAAAGAGGTACCCCTTACATTTATGATACCATACATTAAAAACAGACAAACATATGGAAATACGCTTTTGTGATTTTAAAGTATTACTTTGATTTCATTATTTTCATGTATTATAAATTTGTTTAACTTAATATTCAAATTCTAAAAACTTATATGCTCTTTTGGATTAGGATTCTTAAATATTGAAATTAATTTAAATTTTTCATAGCTCTCATCCTTCATACGCGCGTGTTTATTTAAAGCCTGGCTTTTTGCTAGAAATAATATAATTACACATTATTCTTACAATGCTAAACACGTTGATTACAATATTATTGAGTTATATTCACTTGTTGTACACCATACACTTTAATGTCATGCTAAAATAATAGTTGTAAGTATTGATATAATAATATAAATTAATTATACCTGATTTTTCCTATAAATACAGGTCTACTGGCAACGAATATCCAACGTTGCTCGAAATTTAAAATGCAAAACTTTGATAAAAATTACACCATAACATACAAAGAATTACATAGAAAATACCATAACATAGAAAAAAATCACGTTTTTGTCTTCAAATAACACATTAGATGGGGCCACACCGAAGCAGAATTGCTGGAGATGTCTTCGTGTTATGGGATTGTTGGATTTATTTGTTTTTCCGTATTGATAATTGTACGATTGGCCAACGTTGCAAGGCCCAATAATGGACCTTTTTCTTGATCAATCCCGACCCCATATCCGGGCTGCTAAGGCTGTTTCTTGCCTTCGAAAACGGTCGACACTTTTATTTTGTGTGGTTCGTTGCTCTTTATGAAGATATTTTGGTTTTGTTACAGCAACGGTTTGAGATGCAAATAATATCCAAAATAGTTTCAGTTTCAGAAACGTGTAATAGATGGCAGTTCCAATCAAAATTTTCGCTGTATTGGGATATCACCTAATCCCGACTGTTAAATTCATAATTCTATATAAAACAAATCTCAACAACGCATTTCCTATTTGGAGTAGACGATGCACATCTGTTCCAAATGCCATGGCTGTGGGTCGCTTTGATTTTGGACTGCAGATGACAAATGCAGCCAAACATCTAATTATAAATATAGGCATACAAGTAAATTTACGTCGTTGCATGGGATTTAAGATGCGAACTTCTGATTAAAATCGCATAAAAATGCAGCTAATTCCCGAAATCCAAACAACGCTTTTACAATACGCCCGTAGAACATAAAGATGCGTAAATAACTTGCTGCGCGGGCGTAATATATCCTTAATGAAAATTTGGGGCCAATGCAATCCGGGTAGATGGCAATTAGTGGCTCAAGTTAAAAGTATTTGTCTGTAAGACTAAGCTCTATTATACTTAAAAACTGAGATTCAAAATTATTAAACTAATATATTTTGTATTGCTTTTATAGCAAATCACATCAAGCAAACAAAATAGAGTTATGGTTAATCCAGATTACAAAAACAAAAAGTTCCTTTACACATGATGCAATAATCAAAAACATTAAATGCTTTCTCAGCGAGTTTTTATCAGAATTTTGCCGTTTTTAACACAATACGGATACTTATAATATAATACAAAACATAATTGAATGACATATGTAAACACGTAAAGTTAGAATTTTGCATTTTAGTTCCTAGTCTCAGTGACGATAGCTAGTCGTGAATGTTAGCAGAATATGTGTCTGTTGCTGCAATGAAGGAAACTATTGGACGAAATAGTGGGAAATAACCGATTTCCAACCTTAATTAATCCTTATTTTTAAACAAATTCAAATTGGAAGAAAATCTCGCTGAGCTGTGTCGTCTGCAGACATTAAATTTTGCCGCTGTCTGAAGCTCCTATTTTGCGCTATAGTCGGCACACAAATATGTTCTTTTATTATATAAGATACAAGTAAAAACATAGGCATATATAAAAATCATTAGGATTTAGATCCATGTTTTCTTTTCTTTTGATCATAGATATCTGTAACACGTATTTAGAAGTCGCTATGAGAAATAGGCTGTAGAATAGGTAGAATTTCTAGCAGGTAATATATTCATTTCAAATACTTCAATTTAAACAATATGGTTTAATATAAATAATGCTTTAAATATTTATAGTATTACCATAAATACATACTTATATTCGAAATCTATTTACAGTCAAAAAAAGGTTGGTTCAAAGGCTCCTTCCCAATAATTTTGCATACAATTTTTCGCATTCAAAATCCATTAGTAGCATTCAAAATAAAAACCACCCGAATAAATTACAGTTCAAAATAAAGCTCTTTTCAATTGTATTATAATTTTCTATCTTGGCGGCTCATAATTTCGAACAATAAAAGATGCAAATATGCAAAATGTTATCTGAGAACACTTTCCGTACATTTCAAAGAATAAATCATGAAATCTTCTAAGATAATTCTCTGAATGGCGTATTTATCTTAAAGAATGTTTTAGTTTCTACAAATTGTCTTATAGGGTGGAAACAGATGAACTTTGCAATTTAAATTTTGTTCATCTGCGTCTTTAATCTTTACGAAAAATTCTGATGCATGAATAATGCAGACTACTGTAAACAATGTTTCTTTAACTTCAAAGCTGAGAAATCTATTGAGGTTTCTAGAATGTTTTAAATAGTGCTACGCTTTAAGTAACTGTTAGTGATTGGTTGTGAATAACTTTTATACTAAAATCAGCAGAAATATATTTTTTTAGTTTTAGTTGTTCAAGTGGTTTTATTACTTGAACATGTGTATAGAGTGCTTAAAAATAAAATAAATAGTTGAAATAATAGTTAGTTATAAAATGTCAGTTGGAACAATTTATAATTTTTGTGTGATAAAGTGATATACGGAATTAAGGTTGAAATGTTTCAGTGAAATAATATAAAGCAGGTCATGAAACAGGTTTATAATTATGAGACTTTTTAGGTAAGTTTAAATCTGTGAACAAAAGACTCAGACGAGAGAAGCCACATTTGACAGCTTTGCTCGGAGAAGTTTACAACATATAAACACATGACATCGTCAGCTGGGAAAATCACGATGATGACATTAGGCGTAAACGATGCGTTCGGGCAAAACTAGTAAGATATCCATAAGCCCTATAGGATCCAATCAGTATACATCCAAACATCGCTCAGAAAGAAAATCAATTTAAGTCGCTGAAGGCGATTTTCTCCAGGGTATAGAATTGATATGACTGCCTAGAAAAAATAGTGAGACGATATAAAGAAAAAGGACGAAATAAGTGGTGTTGAGTGTTCGAAGTGGTGACGAAATGTTCGAATGTGGTGGTTGGTTAATTAAGTTGGAAAATAGGCGACAGCAACAAAAATATTGGTGATAATATTAGATGGTTATTGATCTATCAACGTAAGAATTGCGCCCTATCTCCGCGACAATGCAGTTGAATAGCTGTAGTGGAACTGCACAAAATATATGTGTCAGCCATTTACTTGCAACTTATCAAGTGTAATTCCTCGCAATGTTTCGATCAGTGTCTAGGTCTCATATTTGAGCCTCCTGGGTCACTTCTTGAAATAATTAAGTAGTAAGGGTTTTCGTAAATATTTACGTAATCCTAATTGAGTGTTAAAATATTAATTTTAAAGATAAAAATGTGCAATTAATGATCAATACATTGTTTACTTTTATATAATGTAAGTGAGCTCGCACTTGGGTAAATTTGGTGGATTTCTGCAACATATACATTGAGCCATTTTTCTGCCATGATATTTTTATGACACAATATTTCAGCAATTTTCCATTTTGTGTTATATTATTACTTTCTCATGCTATGTAACATAGTATAGAAACAGTATTGTTTTCACGAAAATTTTCGAATTTAAGAATTTTATGCCACATGCGGTTTTGGATCTCCTAAAGACGCAATTAAGGTATTACCTGTTCAAACAACTCTATGTACGGAATTCGTGGACCAATATTAATCTAAATATGAATTATTTATTGATAAATATTTGTTAAACATTAATACATTATTGTTCCTATTTAAAAATTGTTTATTATTTCTCTTCTGTATTCACAGTCACTTTTTGATATCATTTTTAGGAAATATAAGTTTACATGAATGCGCTCGATCATTCTAAAAGGTAGTGTTATGCGATGGCCGACCATTCTTAAGATTAATTATTAGGAACAGCGCCACAACAAGGTCGACCATTCGGTTTTATGAAGGTTATTCGGTTCTTAAAAATAAAATGCGGATTTATTCAGCTATTATATAGATCAACCTATAGTCAAGAACATCATGATGATGATAGCAAAACCATACTATCACAACTTAAAATTGCTATGCATTTTGCATCCGTGTTGAATAAAAAAACATAGGTATAACAACTTAGTATAGACTTTCAGAAGAAGGAGAAATCTTATTGAACTATAGAAAATGAAGTTCTAATGCAGTTGAACAGTATAATATGCAAGCTATACCAGTTAAATGCATTAATTTTGTAAGAGCAATAAATATTCAAATACCATGCAGTAAATTAAAATATCAACATATACCTGCAGGGACTATAGTATAGACACACGGCTGTCTCTGGATTCCTATACTGTTCCTACCCCAGCAACTGATTGTTCCATAATCCATTTTAGACCTTGGTATATATGAAGCAATACTTCTCGTGGCTGCCCTGTTAAATGTAACGATGTCTATCGTTTCGGATGTATTGTTGAAGATCCATCGGAAATGGACATCATCAGGATCAGCATCGACTTCACAACTGACGTTGACTTCTTCGTGCTTTGCGACGCCGTATATGCGCTTCTGTCCTGACAAGCACACCGGCGAAACTGTAGAAGAATATTGCATATATTGATTGTACATGTATGGATTATAAGTTATTATTTTTACTCAGTATTTATATAAGATGTATGAAATATTAAAATGCATAACCGTGTCTCGAAATGATGGCAGGAGAAGTTGCTCCTTATGTTAACTACTCATTTGTTTTGTAAATATAAATCTTCGTGCTTTGCGACGCCGTATATGCGCTTCTGTCCTGACAAGCACACCAGCGAAACTGTAGAAGAATATTGTATATATTGATTGTACATGTATGGATTATAAGTTATTAGTTTTACTCAGTATTTATATAAGATGTATGAAATATTAAAATGCATAACCGTGTCCCGAAATGATGGCAGGAGAAGTTGCTCCTTATGTTGACTACTCATTTGTTTTGTAAATATAAATCTTCGTGCTTTGCGACGCCGTATATGCGCTTCTGTCCTGACAAGCACACCAGCGAAACTGTAGAAGAATATTGTATATATTGATTGTACATGTATGGATTATAAGTTATTAGTTTTACTCAGTATTTATATAAGATGTATGAAATATTAAAATGCATAACCGTGTCCCGAAATGATGGCAGGAGAAGTTGCTCCTTATGTTGACTACTCATTTGTTTTGTAAATATAAATCTTCGTGCTTTGCGACGCCGTATATGCGCTTCTGTCCTGACAAGCACACCAGCGAAACTGTAGAAGAATATTGTATATATTGATTGTACATGTATGGATTATAAGTTATTAGTTTTACTCAGTATTTATATAAGATGTATGAAATATTAAAATGCATAACCGTGTCCCGAAATGATGGCAGGAGAAGTTGCTCCTTATGTTGACTACTCATTTGTTTTGTAAATATAAATCTTCGTGCTTTGCGACGCCGTATATGCGCTTCTGTCCTGACAAGCACACCAGCGAAACTGTAGAAGAATATTGTATATATTGATTGTACATGTATGGATTATAAGTTATTAGTTTTACTCAGTATTTATATAAGATGTATGAAATATTAAAATGCATAACCGTGT
The DNA here is from genome assembly GCA_951213105.1 of Amaurobius ferox. Classification (NCBI taxonomy): domain Eukaryota; kingdom Metazoa; phylum Arthropoda; class Arachnida; order Araneae; family Amaurobiidae; genus Amaurobius; species Amaurobius ferox. Next base: position 40,779,240 of record OX578143.1, read on the forward strand.
CCCGAAATGATGGCAGGAGAAGTTGCTCCTTATGTTAACTACTCATTTGTTTTGTAAATATAAATCTTCGTGCTTTGCGACGCCGTATATGCGCTTCTGTCCTGACAAGCACACCAGCGAAACTGTAGAAGAATATTGTATATATTGATTGTACATGTATGGATTATAAGTTATTAGTTTTACTCAGTATTTATATAAGATGTATGAAATATTAAAATGCATAACCGTGTCCCGAAATGATGGCAGGAGAAGTTGCTCCTTATGTTGACTACTCATTTGTTTTGTAAATATAAATCTTCGTGCTTTGCGACGCCGTATATGCGCTTCTGTCCTGACAAGCACACCAGCGAAACTGTAGAAGAATATTGTATATATTGATTGTACATGTATGGATTATAAGTTATTAGTTTTACTCAGTATTTATATAAGATGTATGAAATATTAAAATGCATAACCGTGTCCCGAAATGATGGCAGGAGAAGTTGCTCCTTATGTTAACTACTCATTTGTTTTGTAAATATAAATCTTCGTGCTTTGCGACGCCGTATATGCGCTTCTGTCCTGACAAGCACACCAGCGAAACTGTAGAAGAATATTGTATATATTGATTGTACATGTATGGATTATAAGTTATTAGTTTTACTCAGTATTTATATAAGATGTATGAAATATTAAAATGCATAACCGTGTCCCGAAATGATGGCAGGAGAAGTTGCTCCTTATGTTGACTACTCATTTGTTTTGTAAATATAAATCTTCGTGCTTTGCGACGCCGTATATGCGCTTCTGTCCTGACAAGCACACCAGCGAAACTGTAGAAGAATATTGTATATATTGATTGTACATGTATGGATTATAAGTTATTAGTTTTACTCAGTATTTATATAAGATGTATGAAATATTAAAATGCATAACCGTGTCCCGAAATGATGGCAGGAGAAGTTGCTCCTTATGTTAACTACTCATTTGTTTTGTAAATATAAATCTTCGTGCTTTGCGACGCCGTATATGCGCTTCTGTCCTGACAAGCACACCAGCGAAACTGTAGAAGAATATTGTATATATTGATTGTACATGTATGGATTATAAGTTATTAGTTTTACTCAGTATTTATATAAGATGTATGAAATATTAAAATGCATAACCGTGTCCCGAAATGATGGCAGGAGAAGTTGCTCCTTATGTTGACTACTCATTTGTTTTGTAAATATAAATCTTCGTGCTTTGCGACGCCGTATATGCGCTTCTGTCCTGACAAGCACACCAGCGAAACTGTAGAAGAATATTGTATATATTGATTGTACATGTATGGATTATAAGTTATTAGTTTTACTCAGTATTTATATAAGATGTATGAAATATTAAAATGCATAACCGTGTCCCGAAATGATGGCAGGAGAAGTTGCTCCTTATGTTAACTACTCATTTGTTTTGTAAATATAAATCTTCGTGCTTTGCGACGCCGTATATGCGCTTCTGTCCTGACAAGCACACCAGCGAAACTGTAGAAGAATATTGTATATATTGATTGTACATGTATGGATTATAAGTTATTAGTTTTACTCAGTATTTATATAAGATGTATGAAATATTAAAATGCATAACCGTGTCCCGAAATGATGGCAGGAGAAGTTGCTCCTTATGTTAACTACTCATTTGTTTTGTAAATATAAATCTTCGTGCTTTGCGACGCCGTATATGCGCTTCTGTCCTGACAAGCACACCAGCGAAACTGTAGAAGAATATTGTATATATTGATTGTACATGTATGGATTATAAGTTATTAGTTTTACTCAGTATTTATATAAGATGTATGAAATATTAAAATGCATAACCGTGTCCCGAAATGATGGCAGGAGAAGTTGCTCCTTATGTTGACTACTCATTTGTTTTGTAAATATAAATCTTCGTGCTTTGCGACGCCGTATATGCGCTTCTGTCCTGACAAGCACACCAGCGAAACTGTAGAAGAATATTGTATATATTGATTGTACATGTATGGATTATAAGTTATTAGTTTTACTCAGTATTTATATAAGATGTATGAAATATTAAAATGCATAACCGTGTCCCGAAATGATGGCAGGAGAAGTTGCTCCTTATGTTAACTACTCATTTGTTTTGTAAATATAAATCTTCGTGCTTTGCGACGCCGTATATGCGCTTCTGTCCTGACAAGCACACCAGCGAAACTGTAGAAGAATATTGTATATATTGATTGTACATGTATGGATTATAAGTTATTAGTTTTACTCAGTATTTATATAAGATGTATGAAATATTAAAATGCATAACCATGTCCCGAAATGATGGCAGGAGAAGTTGCTCCTTATGTTAACTACTCATTTGTTTTGTAAATATAAAAAAATTGGAAGCCAGAATCTTCATTCTGTATTGCATAATACTGGTTAAGGTGTTTAGTGACCTGAAGAAAGACTGCACAAGTAGTTTTCGTTTATAATTTGAACCACTGTGATTTAGTTATTGTACTTAAATACAATATATCGTGTATTTTTATAATTTCATGAAAATAAATTTTAGATACGCATTATGGGTTTCCCAGAATATAAAGCACTTTGCTAGCAAGGGCATGAAAAGTTGATTAAAAGTATCACTTCGTTTAAGAAAAAAAATCCTTCTTTCGCAGGATAAATATGCCAGTGCAAAGACTACTGGACAGGAGGTAGAATTTAAGGATTTTGAATAATTTACATATGGGCAGGGTAGGTAAACTAAAATAAATTCTAAGAAAGCGAAAGCAAGATTGATTTTGTCACAAAACTCAGTATTATTTAAACTTAGTACATAGTAAAATATTTACTTGATGCCACTGTACTGATAAAAATGTTCGGAAATATTCTTTTTCGTTTAGAACAAACAATGAATTCAGAGGCAAAACAAAACTCTTAACAAAATATTTTCTAAAATCGCCACCACAAGTATTCTAACTAAATGATTTTCCGTGACCTACATATACCACCTGTGGCTGTATGGTCGAGTCTACCGTATCCAGATCCATATGAACACTGTACGAATTCCGAATATTCATCCAGAGATCTGCGCATGTATAAGCGATTACAATTGTTTGGAATTTATTTTAAACTTTAGATCTGGACTAAAAAAGGTCCTGATGTGTGTAAAAACAAGTGTTGAGGATTGACAAAATATTCTTTTGGAATAAAACTTGAGAGGTGCAAGAATTAATGGAAAAAATTCTCTTGTTAAATTATATATGCAGCAAGGAAATTTTCTTCTTTCATCAGGGTCTATTTTCATTTTTCTTCTTAAAGGGAAGCTGAGAGACATACTTTATAGTGTAGTGTGCTTGTAGCAAACATTTGACAAAGTTTTATATCCACTTTAATTTATTTCAGAGTTTCTCCACTACCCTCGATATTTCAACCTTAACGCCACTATCGTATCTTATACCACATCTTCTGTTCGTATGATTATATTTTCATCCCGCCGAAACTGAATTTATTATTGACGTTGAATTGAGGTGGATTTAAAATTAAAATTTCAATAATTTGAATGTACAAATTCCATATAATAAACAAATATCCGTTTAGCATTTTGTTTCGAAAATTCTTATTGGTGAAATAAAAAGTGAAGCCAATAGACGAGTTTATAAAACGATCGATAGATTAGCGTGATAATTTTTCTCTGCAATATTTTAAATTGCAATATTTTATTGCAATATATTGCAATATTTTATTGCAATATTGCAATATTTTATTGCTCTCTATTGCAATATTTTAAATTTTATGAATCTGAAGCTATTTTCACCATTTGTTATGTATTCACTTATTGAACCAGACTTGGAGAGCACGCATATGTTTTAGCATCAAGCATTGTTTTAATCGATTTAATAAGAAATTCCATAGAATCATGCAAATATATTGAAATCTAGTATAACCAAGGTTATTCGATTAACCCCATTATGTTGTTTACAAATGCCGGTTGTTTGTCCGCTAGGCCATTAGACAGACAGCTCTCCAGTATTTCTCTATCGATGAATTGAAAGCTACTAGTGCAAGACACTCATCTAAATGTTTTCCAGACATAGGCTGTCCCAGGTCACATAAAGTACAATCTGGGGGAGCAAGAAGTTCAATTAGATTGAGATGAACCCCGAGACAGTCCTGACCATTCAGAAGTCTGAATCGGGCAACTGCATCCCGTCGATGAGACAGAAATGTTCCAGGACGCTCCATGACTTTCCATTAGAAGCCTTCAGAGATTCTACCTCAATTTCGTTTATTTAACCCCATTATTTGGAAGACACAGCAATCCTGACCAGTCTGAATCTGGCAACTGCATCCCATCGATGAGACATAAATGTTCCGGGACGCTCCATGACTTTCCATTAGAAGCCTTCAGAGATTCTACCTCAATTTCGTTTATTTAACCCCATTATTTGGAAGACACAACAATCCTGACCATTTAATAACCAGTCTGAATCTGGCAACTGCATCCCGTCGATGAGACAGAAATGTTCCAGGAAGCTCCATGACTTTCCATTAGAAGCCTTCAGAGATTCTACCTCAATTTCGTTTATTTAACCCCATTATTTGGAAGACACAACAATCCTGACCATTTAATGACCAGTCTGAATCTGGCAACTGTATCCCGTCGATGAGACAGAAATGTTCCAGGACGCTCCATGACTTTCCATTAGAAGCCTTCAGAGATTCTACCTCAATTTCGTTTATTTAAAACCATTATTTGGAAGACGCAACAATCCTGACCATTTAATGACCAGTCTGAATCTGGCAACTGCATCCCGTCGATGAGACAGAAATGTTCCAGGTCGCTCCATGACTTTCCATTAGAAGCCTTCAGAGATTCTACCTCAATTTCGTTTATTTAACCCCATTATTTGGAAGACACAACAATCCTGACCATTTAATGACCAGTCTGAATCTGGCAACTGCTTCTCATCGATGAGACTGAAATGTTCCAGGACTCTCCATGATTTTCCTTCAGACGCCTCCATAGATAATGCTTCAATTTCTTTCTTTTAACTCAATTATTTGGAAGACACAACGTATTTAATACTAAGTCTGTCAATCGAAATTGTAAACTAATCAATTAAGAACTATGGGAAGTGATATAACCAAAATTTATGGCAATTTTCTATTATATGGATTGATGTATAATAGGCAACACCCAAAATGTGTAGTGTATTGCCTATTCTCTCTATGCTTCAGTTTTCCTACCTAAAATGCATCTGTCCGGTAGCCTTTTTTCTTGTTACTTAAAAATATCTTAACAAGGACATTTTTTCTAGCAATGCATAGTACAAATGAAAGGAAAAATATTGGGGTCAAAAATCTTGCATTCTTAGTTTTATGGATTTGCACTTTTTAGGAATAATAGAATTAGCCAGTATTCATCGAGGTCTATTTTTCTGTGCGTATCTGTATCTCATTAATGTGTTTGTGTGTGGTTCTATAATTTCTTAAATCGATAAATGCCAGAGACATATCGATTTTTAAGTAGATGAAAAATGGATATGTTCGCCAATTCGGATTTTTATTTTCAAAAAAAAAAAAAATGTTGAAATTAATTATGCGAAAACATTATTATATAGATGTAGCTATTTTGTATTTAGTCCATTTTGTCCAAATATACTTCAAGAACAGACCAGGGGATGGCCCTCAAGTTTTCGAACATTCGCATATGTTCACTCGAGAGTACGTTTCATATTTCGAAGAGTTTTATTTTAATATAAAAATATACTTACACTGAATAGATAACATCGTGTCCTCACTCACTCCAGCTCCTTCTTGGTTCATTGCCATACAGCTGTAAGTCCCCCTGTTTCTTCTACCGACATTCTGTAGAAGCAGCGAGTGATTTCTAACGATGATTCCCATGGCAGGTTGATGCTCTAAAGGTTTTGTTTGGAATTTCCACTCTACTTTGGTGACTGGAGGGTTAGCTTGAATATTACAGTCGAAGTAAACATCGCCACCCTCACGTATGTGTTCGTATTGTTGACTGGCTCCAAGTGCGAGAGATAATTGAGGTGCAACTAAAAGGCAACAAAAGTTCAAGATAACTAGTATATATGTTGTATACATTTCCCCAAAACATTCATCTATTTGTATTATCATCCTTTTTCAGATTCCCGTTTTATATGTACCGCTGTATTAATATTCATAATGTCGATATTTTTACACCACCAAAATTGCAAATACGTTATCAATTGTAGTTTAGATTGCATTACCTCATTGTATTTGAAAAAATCAGATGTGGGCAACACATGACTTTCCTTATATAATGCAATGAATTTACTACGTTTACAGTTTAAAAAGATGTTATTCTTATAGTCGATACTTATATTCTTTCCAAGATATTGAATTTTCGACAATGAGTCGTCATTTTCATTGATTTAGCGTCATTTTTATCCATTTGGTGAGATTCTCGTTAATTTGGCAACATTTCAAAAAGTCGCCAAGTTGGCGACATTCCGCCAAATTCGTCGCCAAAATCTCGTCAAGCGTTATGGACGAAGAAATAAGTTATTCTTACAGCAGATAAATGACTATTGGAGTTCGAATAGAAAAGTATTACTTAAAGTATCTTTTTTCATGAATAGAACGAGCTAGATCCACGAGAATGATGTCACCCAATTTATCGCATGGTATTACATATGAAAAGTGAACATGTTTCTCAATAGGAAATAATTTTTTTTATTTTATATGACTTTTTGATAATTTTTTTTGAAAAATGCACAATATCTCAAGAACGGTTCATGTTAGCGCTCTAAAATTTATGTCAATCGTTTTCTAATGAAAAATTACATAAGAAATGTCTATTTGCGTAATTTTATTAGCGGTTTTGATTTTTTAGCGATTTTTTCAAAATTTCATTTGAAAATTTAGGGGGGTTCTGAACATTCGATTGTGTATAAAAACAATAGGCTTCCAGTGTTTATGGATTGTAATTTTAGTACCAAATTTTGTTCGAATCGGTCCATTCGTTCGTCAGTTATCGTCTCCACAGACTCACTGACACACATATTTTCACACACACACACACATACTTACACACACAGACATCATTTCAAAAATGTTTGATTCGTGATCAGGGATGCTTGAAACGTGCTCTCACGTCGAAAACTCGAATTCGAATTTTCGATCCCGTCACAATACTTTCCTTATACATCTATATAAATAAAAATGAAAATCTGTCTGTCTGTCTGTCTGTCTGTTTGTCACACCATCACGGGAGAACGGCTGAACCGAATTTGATGAAATTTTGTGGGTAGCCCAAAAATAGCCCCACTTAAAATTATATCCGTGTTTTGAATTTCTACGACCAGTGGTTCTTGAGATATAAGTAAAAAACGAAATTTTCTTTTGTCTCATTGTCACGGAAAAACGGCTGAACCGAATTTAATGAAATTTGGTGAATAGCCTTGAAATATCCCTCCATAAATTTTGTCCAAGTTTCGAGTTTCTAAGACCTGGGGTTGTCGAGATATTAATGAAAAACGGAACTTTTTCCTAGGAGTTCTACTCCCTAACTCCGTGGTTTATCCAAACGAAAAGCTTGAAAATCGTTTGAAAGTGAATTAAAATTTAATCTCTGAGTTTGATGGGAGATTTTTTGCGTTAATTAGTCACTTTCTGAAAACATGAATTGTTTGAAACATGATTTAAAGGGGAAATCTATCTCCATGGTTAATGGTTTATTTAAAACAAGCTTTTACGGAACAATGAGAAGTATAGAGAAATCAAAATCGTTATTTAATTTCGCAGTTTATGTTATAAGACATGACATATTTAACATGTTATAAGATTCTATCTTATATCATGTTATTCAGAAACGCAATTAAATTAAATCTGTCTGTTAATTTTAATAATTATTTTTTCGATTTGAATAATAAATAAATGGATATAAAAATATATTTTAGAAAAGAACGATTTGATTTTTCTTATAGCATTTTTGACTGGATAATATCAATTACGGTCTTCAGGTTTAAAAATTATTATTATTTATATTTTCGGGGATTATTGATTCAAGGATTATTGATATTTTCAAGTTATTTTGCAATTATTTTATTATGACAAAAATTGTTTAAACTCATATATTGTATGTTGTACGAATCTTCTACAAATACACGTGTATATTTTTAATCTACGAGAATATACGTAGTGCAGGTATATTGACATATGTTTTGATATATATTGGCATATATTGGAATCAATTACGACCTTCTGGTATAAAGAGTACGGATATTATTGATGTTTTCAATTTATTACGTCATCTCTTTTATTTTGGCAAATATTTTTGAGACGCATATTGTAATACGGGTAATCTTCTACTAACACATTGGCATATTTTCTGATCTGCGACAATATAATTAGTACGGGGTTGCATATATTCATTCAATTCCTATTTTTTCTTCTGTAAATTTGCTTACAAAAGGGAGCAGGATGTTTTATTCTTCAGATCGGATCGTGAAGATAATTTTGCATAGTGAGAACATATATTCTTAAACTTCTCTTTAGGAGCAATAAATTTAATATTTTAACAGAATTTGCACATGATTGCGAACTTAAAGTTTCTTTAAATTATACACTCCGTACGAATAACGGGTGTACTGTTAGTGGTTAATAAATTTTAACATTTTAGGAGGATATATCATGTTGCTCGGCATCGCAATTAAATTAAATGTGTTTGTTAATGTTTCTATTATTTTTTTTCGATTTAAATAATAAATAAATGGATAAATGGATATAAAAGTATATCTTATGAATGGACGGTTTGATTTTTCTTTTAATTATATTAATTGCTGACTGCGTACATCAATTTCATTTATTTTGGCAAAGAGTTTTCAAGCTTATATCGTATTTAGCTACTAAACTCATATATTGTGTTTAGCCAATAAATTCATATAGCCGATTGTTGAAACAGAAAAAGAGTAGAGCGGGTATATCTTCTAATACAGTTGTTGTGTTTTCATTTAGTATATTGAAACGGGATAAGAATGTTTCATTCAGATCTGCAAATTCAAAGCTACGAATTTGGAGAGATATCGCTAATTTGACAACTTTTCTTAAACTTTGCCAAATTGACGGAAATGTCGCCAAATTGATATAAACGACATACAATGTGCAACAAACTGCCACACTAGGAGCTAGGACAAATAATAAAAACAGTAAATCAAAAACCTCGAACCTCCAACTATGGACCAATGAAATAATGTCACAGTATGAAGATAAGAACCACACCTAGAGATTGGAGATTAAAGGCGCTTCGCGCCTGGTGCTCTGTTCTGGACGAAACTCTATGAAGCTGCCATAAACCTTCGGGTTGGTCGTGTGGCTTGGGTCTTCTACATATCAATGAAATTTTTTTTTGTTTTGTTAGAAGAGAGTACTGAAATGATGTTTGGTTAGCATTTATCTGTCAGACCAACCATCCTACTTAGTAATACATTTAGCGAATTTTTAAAATGTCACCAAATTGATAAAAATGTTTTCAAATCTATAAAAATATCTTGAAATTGATAAAATTGTGCTACATAAATGATATTAATTGTTTTTTGTTAGGGGATAGTATTGTGATGATATTTCGTCAATTTGTCGCAAAGTGGAACTGTCAGTTCTACAGTCCCACTTGGCGACTATTTAGACGATATTTTTCTACCAATTTATTTGAAGCAAATGCTATCATGTCGCTTAGCAACGGATTTAAATCCAATGTGTTTATGCGGCAGGCGATTTTTATTAAATCCTTTCCGATTTGAATAATGAAGATATGTATATAAAATAAATTTCATTGCCATTTCATTTTGGACTGGATAATATCAATTATACTCTTCAGGTTTAAACATTATTATTATTGATATTTTCCGGAATTATTGATTCAGGGATTATTGATATTTTTAAGTTATTACGCCACTGTTTTATTGCGGCAAAAATTGCTGACACACGCATATTGTACGTTGTACGAGTAATCTTCTAGGAATGCACGGGTATATCTTCTAACCTACGAGAATATAAGTAGTACAGGTATATTGGCATATATTTTGACATATATTGGCATATATATTGGAATCAAGTACAGTCTTCTGGTATGAAGATTAAGGGGATTAATTATATATTCAATTTATTACGTCGTCTGTTGTATTTTACCAAAAAACATTTGAGACTCATATTGCAAAACGGGTAATCTTCTACTAATAATCGGACATTATAAGTAGTACGTGTATATCTTCCCATATAATTTTAGCACTTTAATTTTGACATATATTGGAATAAATGACTGTCTTCAGATTTAAAGATTACGGGTTTATTGGTATTTTCAATTTATATATGTAACCTACTAATACAGGTTATATTTTCTAATATTCGCGTGTATAATTTGTACGGGTCCCATACAATTTTAACGCTTTTATTTTGCATATATTGATTCAATTCCATATTTTTTTTTATATTTGCTTACATGTCCAAGATGTTTTATTCTTCAGATATGTCCATGAAGATAATTTTATATAGCGAGAACAGAGATTCTTAAACTTCTTTTTAGGAGCATTATATTAAATATTTTAACAGAATATTTTGATTAAACATGTCATTTAGTATACTATAAGAATTTGGGCATGATTATGAATTTCAAGTTTCTTTATATTATATACTCCGTACGAAGAACGGATATGCTGCTAGTTATGTATATAAAGAAAGTAATAAAATATATTCTTCACCAAAGTAAAATATGCTCTTCGCCATTCTACACTATCAATAATAACTTCACGTTCGTGGAAACAAACTTTAGCGTCTCTTGTACCGTGAATGCATAAATATTCTTCGATATTAGATTGTTCCTCCCTCGGCTGCATTTCTTCTTTCTATTTTCGTCGTTTGAATCTAATGTCATTTCTTTTCCAATTTTACTTTTTACTTCCCTTATATACATAATGTATAAGGAAAGTATTGTGACGGGGTCGAAAATTCGAAATCGAGTTTTCGACGGGAGAGCACGTTTCAAGTATCCCTGATCACGAATCAAAAATTTTTGAAGTGATGTCTGTGTGTGTGTGTGTGTGAAGGTATGTGTGTGTGTGTGTGAAGGTATGTGTGTGTGTGTGTGAAGGTATGTGTGTGTGTGTGTGTCAGTGAGCCTGTGGAGACGATAATTGACGAACGAATGGACCGTTTCGAACCAAATTTGGAACAAAAATCACATACCGTAAACACAGGAAGCCTATTGTTTTAATGCGTAATCGAATGTTCAGAACCCCCAGAATTTTTGAATAAAATTTTGAAAAAATCGTCAAAAAATCAAAACCACTAATAAAGTTACGCAAATAGACATTTCTTATGTAATTTTTCATTAGAAAACGATTGACATAAATTTTAGAACGCTAATATGAATCGTTCTCGAGATATTGCACATTTTTCAAAGAAATTATTAAAAAGTCATATAAAATGCAAAAAAAAAATTCCTATTGAGAAACATGTTAACTTTTCATATGTAATACCATGCGATAAATTGGGTGACATCATTCTCTTGGATCTAGCTCGTTCCAGTCATTAAAAAATATACTTTGAGAAATACCTTTGTATTTGAACGCCAATAGTCATTTATCTGCTGTAAGAACAACTTACTTCTTCGTCCATAACGCTTGGCAAGATGTTGGCGACGAATTTGGCGGAATGTCGCCAACTTGGCGACTTTTTGAAATATTGCCAAATTAACGAGAATCTCGCCAAATGGATAAAAATGACGCTAATTCAATGAAAATGACGACTAATTGTCGAAAATTCAATATTTTGGAAAGAATATTAGTATCTACAATAAGAAAAACCTATTTTTTTACTGTAAAAGTAGTAAATTCATTACATTATATAAGGAAAGTCATGTGTTGCCCACACCAGATTTTTTATTTTATTTAACAAGAGTAGCATTTTAAAGATCTTGTAAAATCAATCAATTATTTTGTATCTTTGTCTCTTTGCAACATATTAGTGTTGAATGATTTTAAAAGAATCGCTCGATCTATACGTGTCAAACGAATGAAACTTTATATACCTGAGAGTCGCTCGAAACGAATTTAATTATCTACATATATAAAGAAGAAAAGTATGTATGTATGATCCAACATCATGGGAGAAAGGCTGAACCGAATTTGAGAAATTTGGTGGTAGTCTTAAAGCAGTCCCACTTAAAATTTTGTCCATGTTTCGAATTTCTAACACCAAGGATTGTTGTGATATTAATGAAAAACAAAATTTTCGTTTGTCTCATTATCACGGGAGAACAGCTGCACTGAATTTAATGCAATTTTGTGGGTGGCTTTGAAATAGCCCCCTGTAAATTTTGTCCAATTTTCGAGTTTCTAAGATTAGGGGTTGTCGAGATATTAATCGAAAACTGAACTTTTCTCCTAGGAGTTCTACTCTCTAACCCATAATTCCCAAGGAAAAAATCTGATGTGGGCAACACATGACTTTCCTTATATAATGTAATGAATTTTATACTTTTACAGTAAGAAAATAGGTTTTTCTTATAGTAGATACTAATATTCTTTCCAAGATATTGAATTTTCGACAATTAGTCGTCATTTTCATTGATTTAGCGTCATAGTTATCCATTTGGCGAGATGTTCGTTAATTTGGCAACATTTCAAAAAAGTCGCCAAGTTGGCGATATTCCGCCAAATTCGTCTCCAAAATCTCGCCAAGCGTTATGCACTAAGAAATAAGTTATTCTTACAGCAGATAAATGACTATTGGCGTTCAAATACAAAAGTATTATTCAAAGTATATTTTTTCATGAATGGAACGAGCTAGATCCACGAAAATGATGTCACTCAATTTATCGCATGGTATTATATATGAAAAGTGAACATGTTTCTCAATAGGAAATATTTTTTTTTATTTTATATGACTTTTTGATAATTTTTTTGAAAAATGTACAATATTTCGAGAACGGTTCATGTTAGCGTTCTAAAATTTATGTCAATCGTTTTCTAATAAAAAATTACATAAGAAATGTCTATTTACGTAACTTTATTAGTGGTTTTGATTTTTTAACGATTTTTTCAAAATTTCATTCGAACATTTAAGGGGGTTTTGTACATTCGATTGCGTATAAAAATAGGCTTCCAGTATTTACCGATTGTGATTTTTGTACCAAATTTGATTCGAATCGGTCCATCCGTTCGTCAGTTATCGTCTCCACAGACTCACTGACACACACACTCACACATACTTTCACACACACACACACACACACACACACACACACATACATCACTTCAAAAATGTTTTATTCGTGATCAGGGATGCTTGAAACGTGCTCTCCCGTCGAAAACTCGATTTCGAATTTTCGACCCCGTCACAATACTTTCCTTATACATTATGTATATAAGGAAAGTAAAAAGTTGGAAATCGTTGGTTTAAAACGTAAAAGTGAATTAAATCTCTGAGTTTCGTGGGAGTTTATTGAACGTATTAGTCACTTTTGAAAATTAGTCAATTTTGAAAAACACAAAGTAGCATTGTGGTAAAACCTAACAAATTAGGATAATGTCATTTAATTTGTTAACATTTGCATTGTTGTGAAGTGTTTAAGAGTAATTTTAGTTTTCCTTTCAAACTGTACATATTTTCCTTTCAAACTGTACATATTTTCCTTTCAAACTGTACATATTAACTGTATATCAATTGTGAACACCTAATGATCAAATTCTAAGACGTTGCCTGCCAAAGCCACCCGCCCGGAAGTCCTAGTAGCGAAGGGCGTGTCGTAGCCACGCCAGAATCAGCTTCGATTTATATAATGCAATGATTCTTTTCTTACATAATGGAATGAATTTACTTTTTTCACAGTGAAAAAACATCGTATGAGATTCACGGCCCTATATGTTAGTGTGTAATTTTTATCAGAGTTTCGCATCGTAAATCCCGAGCAACCCCAGGTAATCGTTGCTAGTTATTTATAAAATTTCTGGTTATATATATAGTCCAAACTTTTTTTAGAAATTTCATGAAAAGTTTGACTTCATCTGAAATTCAATTTAATTCAAATAATTTACTCTTCAGCATACAACGACGTACCATGTAGAGACACGATATAAGTGGTAAAAAAGTATCAACAGTTGTTTCCATAGTTCCCCTTTTTTCAATTTAACGTTCTGTGAAATTTATGCACCATGTTCTATAAGTAATTTCAGTTTCACTTTGAGTTATTGCCTATACTGTAATGTTTGTAAGACAAATTGTTTCTCTTCCCTTCGATGTTTTGCATAATATGAAATAAAATAAATGAAAACTTTACAAAAAATAACATTTTCAAATGAAACTCCTTTCATTTGTACTTGAAATGCCAGTGTAGCACGGTGATCGCATTTCATCCTGTGAAAAAAATTGTTACTTTAGAAAGGGAATATAAAGAAAGTATCCTATGACATGATAGTTTCTTAGAAGGAAAATATTACCTATCAGAAAGCTTTTTAGAGAATGATAACTTTTTATTTTATTAGAAGTACTTATCAAAATATTGAGGTTTTTTTTACAAGTCCTGCAAATCATACATACTATAATTTTGATGCGTATACAAGATACAATAATATCATAATAAATGCATTTAAATATTTCAATTGTTACTTACAATATATGTTCAAATCCCAGGTATCTTCTAAGGCACTATCGGGAGTTTCCGGGTTATGAGATTTACATATTAGTGTTTTTCCATGCTCTTCACTGGTTGGACGGAAAGTGAGCCGACTCGTCGTCATGTTACCGTCTCCTGACACGGTTTCCTTCGCTGAACCTGTGAGTGATTCCTGTCCAACCCACCAGGACAATCTAGCGGGTGGTCTTGAGCCGTAAGTCTGACATACCACTTCAAGCTCTTCTCCAGACGACATGGAGCGACGAGGAGTCACAATTCGAATTTCTTGTGGAGAGACTGAAACGAAATACATAGATTTTTCAATGATTTTAATTGTAAAGCTATACTTACGTATTTGCTTGGTTATTTCATATAAATAAGTTCGCTGCATACTCTGTAAACTCTTAAAATACACAGCATTAAAAGATGATTAACCAATTTGACAGATATCAGTAAAGCAGCTTTAAACTTCTAAACTGCTATACTAATATGAAATTTCCATGGGGTGAGTACATTTTTAATGTTTATAAAATCGCTTTTTATAAACTTGTATGAGCATGAAGTAAGAGGTATGTAAAATCCCAACTCTTTTAGAACTTTAATTTTTCAAACGTGAAATTTATAATTTAACCAGCTGAAAAGTAAGCATTAAAATCAAACAATAATCAAGGTATGGGCGCATACGAAGTTAAAGTTGGAATAACGCTTTATAACATAAAATATAGAGCGGCTTGTCTGAATAACTTAAACTAAAATTTACTACTTGCAATATATAACGTCATACACAAGTTATACCTAAATACAACTACGAAATCGTGGCTTACATAAAACCCCATACTAATCAATGACCCCAAGTAAAATCCAATACAAATGACATAATTCACACTGACCGGATATCTAATTCGATAAACGGATTCTGCTCTACTGTCTCTCTCTGCGGAACAACCCATAAATCCCAGATGGTGATCAAACTATCAAAACTTGCGTCAAAAAACTAATTACTTCTTTAGAACCCAGATGTCATCTATGTGGTTAGCCATTGCAGGTTGAAACGCTATAGTATTTTCGTTTACAGGTAAAAACCTAATAAAACGAAACTGACAGAAATAATAACTAAATTGCTATTATTACCTTACAGTTTGTTTTTTCTACTTATCCAAAATCATGTAAAGTCACAATATAATTTCGCTTCTAAATTTGACACCATTATTCGTTAACAGAATTCAAATAAGGATGTATGGTGGCAAAATATTATAAATTTGAAATTCCTCTAAGTAAACAACTATTGTAGATGCTCAATTCAATTTCAACTATGGCCAAATAATGCAATCTACCCCACCATTTAAATGATGATACTTAAATCTTAGAGACCTATCAGGTGAAAGTGCAATGAGTAACACTTTTGTGGTACTCATAGCACCTGAGTTTCTCTAAAATAGTCATGCGATAAAACATAAAGCAGTTAAATATATCTAAATTCTCCATACTTTATATAAGAATTGCATTGTTAAATTTAAATATAAAATAAGATAATATTTTCCCTGAACCTCAATGACTGGAGCTTTGACTGTCCATCCGCAGATCCAGAGTCAGTATTTTATCTATATACCATAGTGATAACTGAGTGAGACAGACTGACCAAGTGTTAAATGTTCGTACGGCCCAAACATCTAAAGATAGAAACTTTATATACATATGAGGCTTGACTTATAAGTAGTGAGAAAAATCTAAAATCTTAAAATTTTATTCGAAATATTTTTCAATTTCGAACTTTTTGTTCCATTACACTTTCAGGTATGACTCGAGAACGGCTAGAAGAACAAAATTATTTTCTGTACCAACATACATGTGCGCCCATAGGGAAAGATAAGGTGTGCACTTTGTAAAGTTTAAATGTCTCTTTATCTTCTTTACATGCCTTTGTAGAGGATTTTTTCTTAAAGTGTATTTCTTCAAAAGTGACCTAATTCAAACTTACAGTACTTGATATTTCGACCTTTCGTTCCAAGGGCAATAACGCAGGACGGCGCACTGTTTCAAATCAAATTCAGTTAATTACAAACTTCACAGAAATTACAGAAGCTTGCTTTTTAAAGTAAACAGGCAATATACTATATACTAATTGTTATTGCACATGCCCAGATAAATTTACAAATCTACTAATTACTATAATATACTAGGCTGGTGATAAGGCTTATTTACAAAGTATAATGCGTATTTAAAGCTTATATAGCGCATTATACTATTAATGCTTATATACGCATTAATAGTATAATGCGTATTTACAAAGCTTATAAATGCGTATTTTCAAAGCTTATATGCTTACCCCAGCAATCTGCTACTTCGCACCGTATTGCAGATACATCCCGAATACTAGACTCTTCCTAGTCATCGTTGTATCGCATAGGGTTTCCTTTCACTCACTACTTGAATCCTTCATCGTCTACTCAAGAAACCTTCTTTCCTTCCAAGAACACTGTAAACTTCACGATTCGAAACATATTCCTACTCTACCGTAGGAATCCAGAAAATGCTGAATAGCTCGTTGTGATTGGTTTATCAACAGAACCAGTTAGACTTGTTAGTTTAAGTAAACATATATTATAATGCAAACTGAGTGAAATAATAATCGAAAGGTTATTTAGACCTCACAACTTGTCGCTGAATGTGCAAGGACACAAAGATAAACATCAAGCTAGCTGATGTTGTACATCCTATCTTTGAGTTGGCCTTGGCCCCTGGAAAAAGTTTGATGAGCAACTCTGCCATCATGTGTAGAAAATATATCCTATGAGAACATAGGATTATCTTTTACTTTGGAAAATATAAATATCCTCCCAGAAACTTATTGTGCAGGAAATATACTGCCCTGACGTTCTAATTGTTTAAATTGCAGTTCGAACAATAGTTCTTTATTGTATTCATATATTTCATACAATTTACAGTTTTTTATGTAAAACTTCTGCCGATGAGCAACTATAAAAAGCCAAAATTATCAAATCATATTTTTCTCACGGTTTGTACATTAAAAGCGTTCTTAAATGATTGACACTTTACAACTTTTTTAAACATTTAATACATAAAGATTTTACTTACGGCTTAGGTCTAATGTGACAGTGCTAGATACAGGAACTGTGAGATTCGTGTTGGATGCTTGACAAGTGAGCATTGTTAAGAGGTCTTCTCTCTGCAGGTTTAATAGTTTTAATTCATTCTTGACGGATCCCCGGCCTAGAGTGGTGTAAGAGTCATCCAGTAGTGTTGAACTTTTCCACCACGACAAAACAGGAGTTGGACGACCTAAAAATATTTAAATCGATACAAATACATAATTTTATGCAGCAGTAACAAAATTAAAAACATAAACTTTACGTATAAACTTGAAATTTATCATGGCTAATTTATAGAGTTGAAATACGAGGCTGGTTCAAAAAGTAAGGTAACAAGTCCTGTGAGAAAAAAGGTTTATTCACGAAATCAAAGAGATACACAAAGTTAGCAAGGCACTAGTACTTATTATTTTTCCGCATAGTCACCATGGTTGTCGAAGCATTTCTTCCATTGGTAAACCAATCTATCGAAACCGGCATTGAGGAAGTCAGGGTCCAGGTCACGGAGCCACTCAACGACGACTTACTGAACTTCGGCATCGGCTGAGAAATGACGACCTGCCAGGTGCTTCTTCAACGATCCGAAGAGATGAAAATCGCTTGGTGCAAGATCCGGGCTGAAGGGTGGGTGTTCCAGTACATTCCATCTCAAAGGCTGTACCAAATCAAGTGTAACCGAGGCCGTATGAAGGGTGTTGTCGTGCAACAACACGACACCTGTCATTTTCAATTCAAATAATTCGTACGCCGAATTTGTGTACCCGTGAGAGTTCTTGTTACTTTACTTTTTGAACCACCTACGTAGTAATTGTGAGAGCTGTTGAACGCCTGTATGATTTATTGACACTTGTAAATAGAACTTTCCATTTAACTGTAACTTACATTAAATAAATCATCGGCTTGCTATATTTTATAGAGTACATGATTTGATTGTTTTTGTAATATTAGCTTCTTTAACGATAAGACAATTATTTTATAATAATGAACTTAATAATTATTTAAGTAATCCTCTTACTTTAAAAGTATCTTTGTATTGATCATCTTACGCAAAATTAGTTTCGAGTAATAAACAGAATTATATTTAGCATATTTGACGGAGCCAAATCAGGATTAAATATAAAATAATGAATTATAATTGTTCGAATTTAGTGAAATTTTAATTTTGTTTTTAATTTTTTAAAATACTCTAATGTCTAGTGTAAAATTAAAATTTGGATCTCACGGTGAGGGGTAATTCAAGCTAAAGTTCTATTAACTTTTACATATAACTAAATACTCAGGCAGCAGCTTCATAATTCAGCAAGAGTACATTTATATTTTTGATTATCTATGGAATTTTATTATATTGTTACGAACATATCCTCTAGAATCGTGGGTGTATACTCAGGATACCAGAACGAGTCCATGTTTCTGGATAACTAACGTTTATTCACAAGTACAGAGTAAACAGGAACAGTATACCATCAAACAGGATTTAAGTGCTTCACTAATTTCACATAATAAATAATATTATTCTCAAAATACTAACGAAAATAATTTCACAAAACAGCCTCTATTATTCTCAGAACATTGATAAAAATCACAGTTTAATGTAGCTCGTGTCACGTGAATTCGTTAACGCCCCTGCAACGGGGGGATGATTCCTTTTCATAGCCTCCGTAGAAACTTTTAAAAATCCCTTTATATCAAAGAATGATCATTATTTCATGAAGTTTCTGGAACATTCCGGAAGTCGTCAAATATCGCCAAACTGGTGATAAATCGCCAAATCTGGAACGCTTCTTCTAACTGTGAAACCTTCGGTAACCCTGGGATCACGTCACCTCACGTCATGCTGACGTCATGGACTGTATTTTCTTTGCTCGGCCTTCGAGACAGACGAAATAGGAGGCACCAAAAGAAATATTGCGCGTTCGCAACACTATACATATAATACGATCTTGATATAATATGTATGTAGGATTGTTTAGAATCTAAAAATTGTAATTATTGAATCTTTTAATTAAAAATTCATGATTTTTTATCCCTAGTATTAGTCATTGAAATCTACAATATAAAAAATTATTTCATAAGTGGCAACAATTTTTAGCAATCAAACAAGGCGATGATGACTTCACAGATTGTATAGCAACATTATGTTCCTTAGGAGAAAGAGACCGACTCTCTGAATATCTGATTTGAGATGTAAAATTTGAGGCAATTTATCTATTGAATTGAATGCCGATAATTTTAATAATACGCAGTAGTATAATATTATTCTCAAAAATACACTCGATTCTCTATTAGCTCTTGTGTATAATTTCTTCATTTTTTATATAAATTTATACAACCTAGTGGTGGAAATAGATAGATAATTTCTTTAATAAAACATGAAAATATATAACCCCTAATACTTCATACTAAACAAAAGTATCAGCTTTATCTGCAGAAAAGGACAAGGTTCCTAAATACTTCTTGGGTCATTCCATATAAAATCAACACATGTTGAACAATTTCAACAAATGTTGAAGGTTGTGTATGTTCAATTTCTTAAATTTGCACAGACGTCTGATTTAAATGAATTACTTTTAGTAGATGTAAAATTATTAAAAAATAAATTTTTCAGTAAGTTATATCCTGAAATAGATTATATTTAGGGATAATAATGCAGTATAAAAATTGCTGTACCTACAGTGAAGAACATATATATTACTCATTTTTGAGATTTTTATTTTTGCATTTTTGAACACCCAGATATATTTAACCTTCGATTTTAAATATTTTGCATTTTCTTTGAAAATTCAAACTACCAAATTTTCACTGTCATTCATGTAATTTTCACCCTAAATCATCGCTTCTTTGTTACATTTGATATTTATACCTAAGAAATATCATCTTTTCGTTAGCTTGATCAAATGAGAAATATTTTGAAACTTGTGGATACCTTGAAATATAATGGATAACATTTTTTGTGTTGTATTCCAAGGAGTTTAAATATACTGGAATCACAACTCAGAAAATATTCAGGATGAATTAGGGCATTATAGCACCTGTTTGCCAAATCCTCGCTCAGAGAAAGAGAAACCATTGAAGAGGGATTAGACACATGAAGTGGTGAGTTATGGTGTTATTACACGGAGCAATTCCTTCCAGCAATTTTTCAGAAACACCATACATTTCAATTGGAATAAATCTTGCCGTCGAATTGCCGCAATTCGTTCGTACACGGCAATAAAAATTGATCAATTTCTGAGCGGCGAACCAATCAGATGACGACAAAATTGGACGTCACTACGCTCCGCCTTTCCTCTTCTCATTTGCATTCAAGATGGCGATGGCGACTGTAATGCAAACACGTCGAAGCAGCTTAATTACGTTAAAAACTGGAGATGAAAAAATAATAGAACTTCTACCAAATTACAGACACCTGTGGGATATAAAATATCCAAATTATATGAAAAAAACACTAAATGCTTCCTGAAATAGGCGGCACTAAACAGGAAGGGCCTGTTATAAAGGAGGGGCTTACAGTATCATTGCCGGGCGGAATTGCTAAAGTCTGGAGATGTAAAAACAATAATATAACTTTTGCCAAATTACAGACACTTATGGCACATAAAAGATCCAAATTATACAAAAAAACCCCACTAAATAATGCTTCTCGGAATGAACTCGGCTGTATTAGAAAGGAGGGGCGTTTTAGAAAGGCGGGGCCTAAAGTAGCATTGCCGACAGGAATTTTTAAAGTCTGAAGATGGAAAAACAATAATAGAACTTTTAACAAATTACAGAAACGTTTAGATCCAAATTATACGAAAACACACCAAAAAATGCTTTCTGAAATGAAATCGACGACATTAGAGAGAAGGAACCTGTTAAAGAGGAGGATCCTAAAGTATGACTGACGGGGGGAATTGCCGAAGTTCGGCAATAAAAATTGCCCTATGTAATAGCACCATTACTTTGTTATCCTCAAAGAGCTTATCCCTCACCTGAGAGAGACTAATCCCACTGGCCTCAGTAGTTCTTTCGTTTCTCACAGTATAAATTATAACATTTGATATTTAAATTTCCCAATCAAATAAAAATTTTAGTGAATTAAGTGTATATAGTTAGTCTACGCAATTGGAAATCTTCAGTTTTCAATTTTTATTATATACGCAAATAAAAATACATTAATATTCCTTTGAGTAGCTCTGAGACTTTAAGAAAAAAAAAAAACACCACTTTTGCGGTGTGCAATACCGAATTTCAAGATTTTACATCAAATATTCTTACTGCCTTTAAATATAAAAATCTGTGCTGAGGGAATCCTGATATAAGACAGAACCTATTTCAAGAGCATCCAATATGCGAGTGACCATGCTGTTCATTCCACTTCCATGTCCCGTTTCCCATGGCAACTGACCTTTCATCCTTATGAACATTTCATGCTGACTTACCTCCAGCTGCTTCACATATGAGGCTGACTGTCGCTCCTTCCTCATAAGGACCAATAACACCAGATAGTGTATTGTTCTTTTCGTCTCGGATTGTGAGGCTTTTCGGCGGAACTAAAGTGAAAAAATATATATTTTATTTACCAATATACATGGTAGGTTACACACTAGTAATTAAGTTTCCAATAGCATGGGTAACACACAATTTCACATTTACATTCAGTAATAAACATATAATAGGTTAGTTTACAGCGTCAAAAGCAACACAGATTTAGATAAACTATTAGTTATTCCTATGAAAGACAGGGAAATTAACACTATTAAATAAATAAAAAGTTGCAACTTTCTTATAATAAGTTTCATTTTGTTTAACAATGTATAGTGCTTACTAGTGGTTGGAAATAGTTGCCCAATTGAAATTTGGCAGAGTGCACCGTGATCGAGATTCAGTCTTTTATATCACTGTTGACTTGAAAATATTTTACTCCATTCTCTCCATTAATTTTCATCTCTGAAGATAAATCGAAAATTCGACTTCGTTAGGTTTGAGCCAATGGTCGATAGTTTAAGTACGCAAAGATTCAAACTTCAAAGCCACAAGATCGCTGGAGAGATTAATAAGGGAAGGGGGGGTGCAAAGTTCACTAACTTTATACGAAAAACATATCGTCTTAGTATTTCAATGCGTCGTCTGACCAGCCGAGGATCATTGGTTCAGGTCCTGACACAGACATTATTTCTTTACAGCATATTTCAGTGCAATTTACGTTATTTAGTTTAAAATCTTATCGCGCTACCAACATTTTTCATCAGAAATAAATAGTTTGTTTTTAAATAAAAAATTTATTTTATTAAATTATTTATGGAAACATTTATTTGAGTTTGCAATATTTTTTATGGATCATGGTCTGATTTCAAAATAATAATTATTCAATAATTTCAAAATGATAATTATCACAATGTATTTATATCAGTGGAAATATACAATTTTTTAAAGTAATTTGTAATGTCATACAATTTTTCATCTCTTTGTACTTTGAAATGTGTCTTTGTGCAAAGAATATAATTTATAAATATGATATATCAAAGTATGTGATTTAAAGCTTTAGAATAAGTACATTATGCTAAAGGAAAAATATAAAGTGCATATCTGCATTCAATTAATATAATTCTTGTAATATTACACAGCTAAAAATATCCAGTAAGCTCATTTTGAAAGAACAGCGGCAACAAGGACGTGATTTGCTACTAAAGAAATAATGGCATCTTAATTACACATTTCCCATGGAGTAAAACTGCTTACAGGACAACATGAATCTAGTGAGTTAATAAATAAATAAAGCTCTTTCATCAAGCATGTTATTATCCTTTCGTCTTCTTGAGTTAAAACATAATGAGTTTATTACGTAAGCTTGCATATTTTACGTGTTAAGTGACATCATGATGAATACTCTTCACCCCTTGGCATTCCATGTAAGACAAATACGTAAACAAGTGAATATAAAGCAGTTTCTAACACACGAAAGCAGATAATGCAATTCATTCATAATAATGCATAGTATTTGTCAGTTGAGTGGATTATATATATATATATATATATTAGAAAGAAGGAATAATAACCAATAAAAAGTAATTACGAAATATTAAAACAATAAAATCACTAAAACGATTAGGCCACAGCCACCACGCCGAAAAAAAGAAATGAACACTACAGGCTTAATTATGAGGTTAATTAGACAATAATTTTCATCGGGTCTCAGCATCTAACCCTAATTAACCCAAACATATGCTTGTTTCGGATATGGCAATTGGAAGTTAATAAATACCATAGTGCAAACAACAAGCATTAACACAGGAATAAAAATTGAAAAATTATTAAGAAATCGAGTATAACCATGGGGCAGGAATCATGTATACACACTCTGTGCAGGTGAGCAGTTGAGACTGAATGATGGAAATTTGAAATCCAACCGGGAGAAAGAGAAGGATATGAACCATGGATTCACAGGGGAACAAATAGTTGAAGGGATATCCACGGAACCCCAAACCCCATCCAGGCAGTTAGAGTTGGAGACTGAACAATATATGTATATATATACAAAAGGAAATGTCCAAATCTGAAAATCAAATATGATACAAGAAATACGTGTATATGTTTTATGGATTTTCGTTAAATTTTAGAATAAATAAGATTTTTTTTTCCCCGCTAAAAATAGATGGTTTTAGGATTTGTTATTAAAAATCTGTATTGAAATTTGTCAATAATTTGATGTATATATATATATATATATATATATATTGCTGTACGTTCTATAGACCATGAGATTTTGATTTTTGAAAGAAAAAAATAGTTCGAATTTTTGCCAGCACTGGCCAAAGTGGCTCTGTAAGGTCCATTTTTTGAGTAAAATAGACATATGAAGTACAGAAAGTTCCGTCAATGCTGAGAGGTATCGAACAATGCTGCTAATTCAAGTTAACAGAGTGGATGTATTGAATCTACGGTAGTTATGCACGATGAAGCACCCCCTCACATTGGACTGCGCATACAAGGGGTTCTACGACTGCATTTTATCAACAACCGAATAATTTGTCGAGTGTTTCCTATGAAGTGGCCAGCCCGCTCGCCTGATCTGATTCCTGGTGACTTTTAGTTGTGGGGTGAAGTAAAGCGCTTGGTATACCAAGGGAATGTGGAAAATTTAGCCACTTTGAAGGATCGAATAACATTGCACGTCAAGCAAATCAATGGAGATCTGCTGCATTCCGGAGTAGAGAATGCTGTTCAGAGAATGCACTTTTTGGAACATATGCAAGGAAAACATATTTAATCACACATGTAAATGATGCCAATATAAAAATTAATATTATACTGATGTAAATGTAAGATGCAAATTGTCATGATCCAATTG
Source organism: Amaurobius ferox (assembly GCA_951213105.1). Lineage (NCBI taxonomy): Eukaryota > Metazoa > Arthropoda > Arachnida > Araneae > Amaurobiidae > Amaurobius > Amaurobius ferox. The sequence goes on from OX578143.1 coordinate 40,804,314, forward strand.
GATCATACATTGTTTTAATATTTTAAATGACCTTTTTAAATCAAGTTTTGACCATCAGGGAATCAGAATTCAGTGATTTACTCCATGGCAAGACGTTCTTTTTAAGAAGCAAATGTTACAAGAGGATCTGAAAATAGCGCACAGGTGTCTATGACGTCAAAGGGAAACAAAATAACAATTAAAGAGGTGTAGGAATGTGACCACCTGTAGCCAATGACTGAGCGATATTCGTGCCCCCCTGTTTCTAGGCGCGAAAATTCCAACGAAGTTTTCTCTCACTCGGCGTTTGGGACACTTATAAGTATGTAGAAAAAGAGAGTGCCTTTTCGTATGGCAGGGAGGACTTTGGCCTCCTCCGACGAAATGGTGCGATATAATAATTAAAGCTTCTCCCCAGTACAGTAAAAGGAAGTACTTCTATCAATTAATATAATTATGCAGCAAACGACAATCCAGAGTCTGAAAGTAAGGAGATCTGGACATTGAACGAAGAACTCCAAAAATGTATTATTAATTATAACCTAATTACCTTCTTTGAGAGAAGAAGAAAGCCAAATACATACGTAAATTTGGAATTGATCGAGTAACAGCAGATTCGGAAGTACATCATTCTGGAAGAGAATTTATCAGCGAGAACAAAATTCTAGAATAGACAGCAACGTCGAAAGATGATATCATGCTTACAATATACGAAAGATCTGTGGTACCGAAACAATTCGCCTACTTCGAGAGGGAAATAGAAATTACCGAACACCATGCGAGAATAATCTCCATGAATAAGACCTGTGCTCCATCGTAACGGACTAGTTCTGTAGTAGTTCTTGTAATAGTTTATTAGCTTTTGAAGCCCTGCTCTTTGTCCCAGTAGAAATATTAGCCTTAGTAGTTAGCATTTCTGCTTGTGTCTTTTCAGTAGTCTTTTGTTCTAGCAGTTGCTTCTCTTTGCTTTCTGTAGTTGTTCTTTAGTTTTAGTAGCTAGTCTAAGTCTCAGTCCTCATCTTTAAGTCCTCCTCCTTGGTTATCTTTGTCCTCCCTGGGTTTAGCCCTCTGGCTTGGGTCGTAGTATTTCCCGGCCTCTCATAATATTTGTCCCTTTCTCTAGGTTAAGTTAACCTGGCAGTACAGGTTTAAGCCCGGGTTATTACAACGCCTCTCTAAGTTGTATGCTGCCTCTGCATAACTACCGAGGGGTAGAAAGTTGGAATCCTCTGAGAAAACACTCATTTCTTTTCTGATGCCGCAACCTCGGCTCTTTTTGGATCTTTTGGTCGGTCACTGCAACTGAATTCCTTCGTTCCCGCTCTTCTTGTGCGTCTCCGTACTCTCCACGGAGTTGGGGCTTTTTGTGCTCAGGCTTCTTCATTTAACCCTTTGAGTCCCAAGCTCATTTTCCCGGTACTACCCCAGAACCCCTAAGACGGCCGAACAGAGAATGGCCATTTCCGACCCCCTTGGAAGATAATGACGCTTGAGTAAACACACGCCTTTCCTCTTCTACGCGAATACCCTCAAAGGAGAGGGGAGGGTTAATAGGTTTCAGAAAAGGGTTGTTTGCTGCCAATGCCACTTCTCACTTCTGAGTGACATATTTTTAAAAAATCACTTGTTTGGCGAATAATTAGAAAACATTTTACTTCGTTAGACAATATATTTTACTTAGTAGGTTGGATTAAAATAAACCAATTTCTGAAGTTGTGTAGCAGAAAATATATATATATATGTATCAAGTCAAAAACTGCAAGAACGTGAATACATGAATAAAGTGAAAAAGACCAACAGAGCATATATAAAAGGCCTAGAGGGATGGCGACCCCTAGTTACCGGTTACAAGTCGACTTTTTACACCTTAGGAAACACTCCCGGAGCCATATATCACCTGTGGTCCTAATTCAGAATAACGTCAAAGTAGAAGACGCAAATCACACAAGAACGTGCATCCGTAGGCGGCAATGCCTCCATAAAGAAATAAAAGGTTTAAAAAAGAAACAGATTTGAATTAAAACCTCGAATTACATTAATAAATAAAATACCTGACCAATTCCAATCAACCTACCAAAGCACCTAGACTTTCGATAAGACCAACGCATAATCCCTCTCAGCATCGTTGCCATTTATTACATGTAAACAACTGTGTTGCCAAAATCTTTTTGAAATGCATCCATAAATTTACTGTACACAACATTGTAACACTGTCTTATAGAAAAGGATAACTTTGCGTTAAAACTTCCTTTATAAATAAAATATCATGCCTAATCCGATCCTCTTTAAATGAATGCATACGTGCACTACGCTTAAAATGATGAATTAAAATATTACGAAAGATCTTAATACTTAAATTAGAATGCCAATTGATAATGTAATGTATCTTGAACTTGTATTGCCGTCCGTTGTCGTAAATTGTATAATACGTAGACATGCTTTTTGGAAAATGTATACGAATATCCAAAAAATTAATTTCCTTTGACTTTTCTGCGATATTTTCGATCAGAGTTAAATCGGCTGGATAGAATCCGAAATCAAACATGACACCTATATTTTCTTGTGCAATAAGGACGTCATCGAAAGGTTCCGGGAAAAGAAATTCGGTGCATCTCTGCTATAACGGTCTAGCAAACACTCGCGTTTATTTTTCTGGCATTCTGCAATACTCGACATAGAAAATGCAACCCTATGATGAAACACTATGAGAGAAACAGATCCAATCGTACTGTGACAGTTGAACGCCATACTGCTCGACAACGCGGCATCATGGTTTGGGATGCCATCGGCTTCGATAGCCGTTCACATCTGGTTCGTATCAGAGGCACAATGACATCACGATGATATGTGGATAAGGTGCTGCTGCCTGTTGCACTGCCATACATTCAGCGGTTGCAAGATGCTATTTTCCAGCAAGATAACGCGCGACCGCACACAGCAACCATCAGCAGACAAACCTTGCAAGGTATTCAGGTGCTTCCTTGGCTTCCGCTACGTCCAGATCTCTCACCCATCTAATAAGTATGAGACGTGATTGGCCGCATCGACTGGCTTTTTATCACCATCCCTCTTCTGTATCTCAGCCGGGTCGTCTGTAGACGACTCTCAGCGGTGGGGAAATAAAACTTGCAGACAGTGTGGTGGAACAGATCCCCACTTTGCTGTCTCATAGAGTAGTCAAACCGTTTATTAACAATTGAAGATCACTCAATCGTAATCAGACTGGTGACTTTACTGTGATGGAATACCCGTGACGAAAAGGAGTCCCGTGTCGAAAGTTCACATTCAAAATAAAATATATTTGTGTTGTGACAGACATCTGACGATTTCACACGAATTTTCAATCTAGAGCCTGCCTGAATTCCTGGGTGAGGGATTTTTACTTTCCTTATATACATAATGTATAAGGAAAGTATTGTGACGGGGTCGAAAATTCGAATTCGAATTTTCGACGGGAGAGCACGTTTCAAGCATCCCTGATCACGAATCAAACATTTTTGGAGTGATGTCTGTGTGTGTGTGTGTGTGTGTGTGTGTGTGTGTGTGTGAAAGTATGTGTGTATGTGTGTGTGTGTGTCAGTGAGTCTGTGGAGACGATAACTGACGAACGAATGGACCGATTTAAACCAAATTTGGTACAAAAATCACAATTCGTAAACACGGGAAGCCTATTGTTTTCATACGCAATCGAATGTTCGGAACCCCCCTAAATTTTCGAATGAAATTTTGAAAAAATTGTTAAAAAATCAAAACCACGAATAAAGTTACGCAAATAGACATTTCTTATGTAATTTTTCATTAGAAAACGATTGACATAAATTTTAGAACGCTAACATGAACTGTTCTCGAGATATTGCACATTTTTCATAAAAATTATCAAAAAGTCATATGAAATTAAAAAAAAAATATTTCCTATTGAGAAACATGTTCACTTTTCATATGTAATACCATGCGATAAATTGGATGACATCATTCTCGTGGATCTAGCTCGTTCCATTCATGAAAAAGATACTTTGAGTAATACTTTTGTATTTGAACGCCAATAGTCATTTATCTGCAGTAAGACTAACTTATTTCTTTGTCCATAACGCTTGGCGAGATTTTGGCGACGAATTTGGCAGAATGTCGCCAACTTGGCGACTTTTTGAAATGTTGCCAAATTAACGAAAATCTCGCCAAATTGATAAAAATGACGCTAAATCAATAAAAATGACGACTAATTGTCGAAAAATATTAGGTAAAAATATTAGTATCAACTAAAAATATTAGTATCGACTATATAAAAGAAAATATTAGTATAAATATTAGTATCGACTATAAAAACCTATTTTTTTTTACTGTAAAAGTAGTAAATTCATTACATTATATAAGGAAAGTCATGTGGTGCCCACATCAGATTTTTTAATTAGTTTTATGAAATTAATAAGTGAATGCAAAAATGTTTTAATAACTCATTTTTAAGAAAGAATCACCCTTTTCGGTGAAATAAGTCGAGAGAGAATTTTTATAGTAATGTGAATAATAATTATAACCCCATATAAAATAATTAAAGAGTAAAAGTGAAAAGTGCTATAAACATTTAGTGTATTTGTATATAAATAGTAAAAGTGTTTAAATGTTAATTCAGAAAGGTGATTATGTTCATCAATATAATTTGAATATGACCTTGTGTCGAATATTGTGTAGATATATGTATAGTGTATGAATAAGAAATTGATTTATTGTGTGTAACCGTGCGAATGAAATTAAGTACACAACAAATTAATATTTAATGGAAGTTATATGATGTACCTTTGCAAATAATTAAGTGACACTATAATCACTAAGTTACAGTAAGATTAATTATTAAGTGAGAAAGGTGGATGATTTTATTGAGATTATGTAGGCACGCTACACAAAATAACGATATAAAAATTTGAGAGATAAAGAACATGATAAGATTTAATTTCTAATAATGATACTTGTTATTTATCAATTGGATTTTATTAGTATTAAGTCAACCTTCTGCCTGGTGCAGATTATTTCGTTAGATGCTGTGCCGTAACTTCTGCGAATTATATAATATTTAGCCTTCGAGATAATATTAGACGTAATTAAAAATAATACAAAATTTAGAAATTTACAGATTCAATATCTGAGATTAAGAGTTTATCTAAAAGTTAAATATTACATGTTTCAAGATAAAGAATTGTGTTTAAAAAAGGGTTTTTAATAAGTTGGATTAGCAGTGTAATTAGCAGGGATAATTACTTTTGTAATAATCTGAATCTTCAATAAAGACGGGCCAAGTAAGCACTCCCATCGTTTCAAAATATGCAACAATAATTTGTTTTAGGGAACTGATCCTTCCCTTACAAAATTTAATGCCACTGTACATTTTGGGGACGTACAAGTAACTCTTGCAGAGAAAAGACAAAAATATTACAATTATAAATTTTCCTCAGCTTTAATTAGTGCTGGAATATTTAACAGAATTAAAACCCAAAATAAGTAATTAGATTTAAATGAGATAACAGAGTGTCAAAATGATAGACCTAAAAATAATGTACAACACAGAGTCCGTTGATAAAATAATGCTTCTAAAGATATAAATAAGAGTCGTCTTGTATACTCATAGCAAAATGATATGTAAGGATTAGAATAGTTATTTAAATAATGAATTGTTTTCTTTTTTTGTAAATTATAAAGTGTTTTATTACATTCATAAGTAACAGCGATGATAATAAGAATATATACATTGTTCCTAAGAGGTAAGGTTTGAATACATAATAGTGAATTAGCTACATGAGGTAAATACTTTACCAATAATATTTGATGCTGATAATTACAATGGTGTGGTAATAAATAGATATGATGCCCTCCTTTAGACCTTTCATTCGAGACTATGTGTTTTGTTTTGATTTTTACTGTTTAGATGCAGAAAGTAAGTTAATAATAACAGACAATCTGATCACTATATTGCTGTTATTCTGAACAGCTTTTTCATATTCTGCTTAAAAAATATATATTAACATACATTGTAACAACAAATCATGTGTTCTTGAATACAATGATAAACTTCATATGTTTACAATTAAGGAAAACTAGAGCAAAATAAATAAGCACAAATAACACAATAATGCAGCATTACTGTGTTATTTATGCTTATTTACGTTGCTCTAATTTTCTTTATTCTTTGCACAAAGTGTATTTTACTTAACTTATTGATATTTACAAATGTTTACACAATAAAAACTCTTTTTTCCACCTTTACCTATTATTATTACTTTCATCACAGAATTCATAGTCCTAGATCTTCTGAAATCTACCCTGCATCTGTATTCACCACCGTCATTTTCTCGCACTGCCTTTATGTTGAGCGTTGCCAGTGTCCTATTCATGCTGAAAGCAGCTCTTTTTTCCAGCTGTTTGTGTGCATTTGTCTTTGGTGATGTTCCCTGAACTTGCCGTGTATCCACACTGTATATGGGATTGCCTGAGTCTCCCCTGTACCACAAAATAAGTGTGACTTGATCGTCTGGTAGAGATGCCGTGACATTACAGGGGATGTTGATTTCTGAGCCAATGACCGCAATGAGTTCATTGTATTCTGAAATGAAATACATGTCTTTTAGTCACTGTAAGTTATTTATATATTTATAACAATCAAAAATGTATTATTATTAGAAATTATAGATTGCTTACGTGATAACTATTTGATACATTTTATGAGAAAGCAAGTTTACATTAATTAGTTCGTCTCTCAAACTATTTTACACAATCACTTGGTCAATTTGTGAAGTTTTCTCCCAAGAACGAGTAACTAAATTGTTAGAGTGATGATCTCGTGTTTCACAGATCTAAGGTTCAAGTTTGCAGAGCGCACTTCAATGATAATAGTTTGCAGAGCGCACTTCAATGATAATAGTTTGCAGAGCGCATTTCAATGATAATAGTTTGCAGAGCGCACTTCAATGATAATAGTTTGCAGAGCGCATTTCAATGATAATAGTTTGCAGAGCGCACTTCAATGATAATAGTTTGCAGAGCGCACTTCAATGATAATAGTTTGCAGAGCGCACTTCAATGATAATAGTTTGCAATCCCGTCCCAGTATCGAAAATGTAGAGCGTCTTCTGGCCAGTATAAAAATCCGTGGTTTGATTCGCAGTTGGAGTCGCACGGTTCTATACAATGCCACTCGACCAAATAAACCATGTAGGCTAGTCAAAATATCAGAGGTCTGAAAATGACCCTAGTACGACTAGCACGGATTCGGTGGAATCTTGAATATGGAGGGCCGATTTTACATCTGGAGACCTGTGACCAGGCTAAAGGAAGCTAACCGGGAGTATAAAAATAACATCAGGACGCTAACCGATAGTATAAAAATAACATCAGAGCACTAACCTGAGGTTAAAAGAGAAGGTGGAGTAGTTAGACTGATCAATCACACTCCAATTTGACATTAAGGGTGGATAATGTAGAATCCACTTCGACGATATGAGCTTATAATTCCGCCCCAGTAGTATAACGATTGATTGTCGGCTGACCACTTTGAAAATCTGTGGTTTAGTTGGTATATCAAGGTTTTTTACGAGTTATATTGAGGACTTCACACTGATACTGGAATGATGATGTACACTTATAATATAAGTATCAGTTTAATAAAATGTATATCTTGGTCAGGAAGAGATATGCGAATTCATTTACACCAGAAAATATTGGCTTAATCTTGGTTGGTTTAATTAATTGGTGTAATCAGCAATTGAAAAGCTGAAATTTTTTATTGTAGAAAATTTTTCCAACCTTATTATGCTGGTAAATGCGTAAGACATGTAATTCAGTAGCATTGTTATATGATTATTTTTATCCGACAATTAACTGAATCGGGCGCTTTTATGAAGATGCGTTGTAAGAAACCCGAGAAACTCCAGAAAATTTAGATTTTTTTTTATTCTTGAGAAGTCGGACCTTTGAGAAAAGGCAATGCAGACTGTAATTAAGATTGTCGTCAGGTATAGGGTAGTTTGAGTAGTGAAAACACACAGGCATTGGAAATGCCATCGAAATGAGAGGGATCGAAGAGTTTTTAAAATTAAGTTCGAACGAAAAACAGGATACCACGGCGGAGGTCTGGGAGTCATATATTCCCAGACCATATTCTAAGACTAGGTTAAGGTGGTCTTATTATCAGGGTAGTCGGGAGTGGTATATAAAAATGTGAGTGAGAAATCGGGAGATGTGGATGAGATTGAAGAATGGATTAAGCCGAACTCCCCACGGCATACTGGAGGTTTATACAGAGGGTCAAAAGAGTCGACGGATTTTCTATTCGCCACCAATTGAGACCACGACCAGAGGAGCGAGGTCAGTGAAACCATTCACCGGAAGATGTCCGAAGTGGTCTTGCCGAGAACCGACCCCAGTCATCGGTGGGTCTGAAAACAGGCCAAAAAGACGCAGTTCCTCTCTGCCACCTGGAAGAGTGTGCTTCATGTACCCTTTTGGGAACTCTCAGGAACAATACAAAAATTAGTTTACCGTCGATTAATGGGATCAGATCTATAAAGATTTGATCCACACACCACGTTTAAAACTCGAAACAGAGCAGTCGCATAGTGGGGAGTTCGTTAAGGACGCTGAGCAGACTTGCCGATGAAGCTGAGTATCAATACAGCAGTCTTGCATGCCTCTTCATCAAAAAGATACTGACGCTGTATGGAAACTGTTTGTGAAGAATGAAACGTCTGCATGGTTTAAACCTACAAATCGCTGAGTCTGATTCTTGCATTCCGATACTTTATTCTACCATAGAACTTGAACACACTCACGTGCTTTCCTGAAGAATGACATATATGAGTTCAATTAGGAGTCAATTTGCTCTAATTCGCAGGTGACTCCCAAGACTTCGGGACACCCAAACATCTAGTCGGAATTGTAAAGGAATATGACTCGACACGTATTTATAAGATACGTCTTACACCAAAAAGAATCAAGAAGGAAGAGGAGGTTGCAGTTTGCTCTAATTCGCAGGTGACTCCCAAGACTTCGGGACACTCAAACATCTAGTCGGAATTGTAAAGGAATATGACTCGACACGTATTTATAAGATATGTCTTACACCAAAAAGAATCAAGAAGGAAGAGGAGGTTGCAGTATCCATACGTTAATGTAACAATATTTACAATATATATATATATATATATATATATATATATATATATACTAAATATATATATAATTTGCACACAGACTTCTAAATAGTTAAATATATGCTATTGGTATAAAATATTTTTATACTCGACGATTGACTCGTAAACCGACTGGAATTATCAAATAAATTTAATTCAATTTTGAGATATTTTAAATTATTGTAAATTTGGCGATAACATTTTAAAAAGTGCACTTAATATTTCGCTAAATTTGCAAGTAACGTTATATATATATATATATATATATATATATATATATATATATATATATATTTATATATATATATATATATATATATATATATATATATATATATATATATATATATATATATATATATATATATATATATATATATACCTTTTTCAAAAGATTTATGTAAATAAATAATTAACTTTAATTATCTGATCTATTTACGAAGCATCGATATCGATATCAGAAATCTGAAGCATTGATCTCAGCATCAGTTGATATCAAAAATCTATTAAAGCGGAATCATTTAAAATCATCTTAATTTGAAAGTGCTTTTAATGATGGCATTCTGTAATGCTCCTTTGAACATCGATATATCGCACATATAGATCAGATAGATCATGCATATATTTTGTGATATACTGATAAATGTATTTAACGAATATATCACAAAAAATTGCACGAAATATTCTGCATGCTTTCAGTCTATATTCTGGGAATTTACAGTTATTTTTCCCGTTTTGATTGGTTTTACAAAAATCCATTATACATTTTTATTCAGTATAATCTCTATTAAAAAAGGATAACTGCCTCCACTGTTTGACAAACTTCTCGTTTTTCTGCTCCGTACTGCAAAAAATACGGTATATAAAAATATCAAATTGGCACACCTGAAAGAAAACTGCGGGGTATAAGCTGAAATAAATAGCCTTTCTCTCTATATATATATATATATAGCAGTATAAGAAACATGCAATGGCAAAGTCTAAGACAATATATTTGAGCTGCGAGTTCGCGTCTTGGATAGACTAACAATAGTAAGGTCACAGATTTTTGCAGGCAGGTACCTACAAAATTGAATTTTTGCAGGACAGAGCCCCCTTATTTTAATATCGATATTTTGATTACGAGATATTTTACTTTTTATATTTTATTTTACTTTTTATATGTGATATTTTACATTTTCTTTATTATCGGCACGTCCGGCGATTTCTCTATCTCGCACCTCAAAAACTATAGCATATAAAAATATGAAATTTGGTATATTTATAGAGAAATAATACGGTAGCACGATGAAATAAACCCTTTATCGATTTAAACTTTAGATGGCTTGAAATTGCTAGCTCTGGATCAAGGATCAAGCGATTAAGTTTTCTCTGAGCTTGGAAAAATCCTTGCTTTTACTTGCTACGGAAAATAGATGGGGATAGAAAAAAGGAATTTTTGAAAGTACAATTTTCGGAAGAGGTGGGTATGAAACGAGCGCCAAAAAGTAGGAGGCGCAGCCTCCCGAAGAGGGTTGGCGAAGCGTAGTGACCTGTGAGCAGAGCCCCTCAGTTATGAAAAAAACTTGATGATTAAGCAAGTCAATAAATTGGCAAATAATTTTAGAATCAATATCTCAAATTATTAAAATCACATAATGCTTTCTAAAAATTATATGCCTAACATTATTTCTTTAACTAATTAAGAAGTTTTAAGTTTTTACAAAATATTGATATGAAAATATTCTGACTATTTAAAAAAAATTAAAAATTGTTTTAATGAATGCAGCATTTCAATCAATAAATTAAAAAAAAAATGCTCCCACGGACGAAAGCTATTTTTTCACAGTATTTAATCGACATATCACAAAAACATGAAACATATTCTGAATAACGGAAGTTGTGTAGTGTTCGAAATTATTAACATCCAAGACAAACCCAATAATATATATTGATAATTAATACGAAGCAAAAATTAAAACAAAGCTACCACTAACTTTCGGTAGAGAAGTCTTACTTTATTTTTTCCCACCCTTATTTGCAACGGTTGAACATTAACATGGAATCAAGACCGACAGAGGGGGGCATAAAGAGATAAAGGAGGAAAAGCAGCTGCGTCGTTAAAGATAATCAATTTTGAAGACCGTACACAGGAGCAAAAATGAATAGGGGTTAGTCCCAAATTGAATTATGATAAAAAAAGGTATAAGACAATTCGTACGTAATAAAACTCTGACGTAAAACGATAATGTTAAGGCATTATAAATAAACAGAGCAAATGATCTTTCATAGCATAAACTGTTTTTTTTTAGAAATTATATGCAAACAATTTTATTCATTGTATTTTCAGAACTAGATATATCAGATTTTGTAAAAATTACCTATAATTGTTTGACTAAAAAATCAATGCTGAAAAGTATAAAAGATTAAAAGAAATTATTAAATTAAATTGCATTCAATTAATTTATGAATCAGCATAACAAATATTATTAAATTTTTTTTATGCTAGTATATAGTTAAATTTCAAGCGCAAATTTATTTTCTTAGCACTAAATGTGAATATTTTTATTTGTGGTAAAATATTATGAAATATTATTTATTAAAAACTAAAATATAATTAGTATATATAAAAAAGATGTGAAATAGACAAAACACTTTTTTACTATTTATACAATAAAATACAGCTCTTAGAAAATGATAGTGGGAAAATGAGACAGTTTATTGAGAAATACGTGAAAATTAAAGTCAGTGAGTGAAATGAGTAAGATTTGTATTTTTGAGTTAAACACGACCTATGTTGTCTTTATCCGTTAATTTGTCCAACAACTGCTCTAACATTGTACATATTTTTTTTACTTTTTGGTTATATAATGCACGTTAATTTTTACAGGCGGAGTTCGAATATTAAAGTGATCGGGTAAAAATTGCGTGTCTACGCCCCGAGTTGACGGAAATTTCAAATGTACAGTAAAAATTCTTTTAGAATAAATATATAGATTATCTATAAAATATTTTTATGTTAAAAAAGTAGCTGCTACATCCACCGCCACTGCTATTTGACAAATTTTGAGTTCCTAGAGTTTCTCTGTCTCGTACTACAAAAATATGAAATTTGAGGCAATTGTGCAGAAATAATAGGGGAACATGCTAAAATACACCATATTTTAATTTAAACTTTAGTTTAAAAGATATTCAATTTGGAATTCACAGGAAGAGTATTTGAGCTGCAAGTTCGCGTCTTGGACAGAAGAGCAATAGCAAGACCACGAATTTTTGCAAGCATGTATCTAGATAGTTGAATTTTGCACACTATGTTTTATTTATATTTAGTTTAACAGTCATTGTATTGTGTATTCACATCTAAAGTGAATATTTTCCTTAGCATGTGCAAAGATGTAATCGGCCCAGCCGATTAAAAGCACGAAGTCGATTATGTGCCCCGGTCTAGTTTAAAGAGTTTAAAGAGCTACCTTCGTCGAGGTTTAGTGAATGCTAGTGAACAAGAGACAACCCCGTAGGATGTATTATGTCTACGTATCAGATGCCATAAAACAGCTCACTGAACGAGCTTAGCCAGTGAACGAGAAAGCCAGCGAGTAGGAAGGCAAACAAATCCGATTCAAAATGCGAATTATGAGGGTTGGGAGTTCAGAGAGCAAAAATTAGAACCCCAAGTGGTTCAAAATATGTAGGTATCTAACTCCACATACAAGAAATTTACAGCTAACAATAGACTGCCTATTATCTCTATCAGATAGAAAAAATAAATTTGATAACAATATTTGATATGAAACAAGACGTTTGATTCTCTTCATTAAAAATATATTTCTTCAAATATACAAATCAAAGTTATGTTGCTCCGACCTGTGAATGCAAAAGATTGCATGCTCTGTAATTTGTATTAAAATTTCATAATTTTTTTTTGCTGTACTGGACAAGTTAATACATTTTTATAAACTGAAAAAGCAATTTTGCTACGCGGCTAAAATCTGCGGATGTCCATAGTTCATTTAAGGGGGTATGGTACCCAAATTGCTGAAATCTGCAATTTTGAAGTTATAGTTGTAATTTTTTGTATTCAGGTAGATTTTAAGTATAGTAAACAAAATGTGATATTCAAAATCTTAAAAATTAAAAAAAAATATTTTTTTAAATTTAAAATTTCAAAAATTTAACAAGTTTTCTATTTGATATAAGAAAAATAATTTTTCTAAAATTTTAATTTGAACATTTTTTAACATAAAAGTATGTAAGAAATAAATTGTCTTCGCAGTTTTTGTAAATATGAATCAGAAAAAAATTAATAAAAAATAATGTAAAAAAACGTGATATTACACCACAAATATTGTTTTCGAAAATCATAATAAAGAAACAAACTCATATTTCAGCAATTTCTGAAGACAAATTAAAGAGAAGTATATATATAATAATTGTTCCAAATTTCATTCGTATCCGTGCAATAGAATTTGACTTATATCAATTTAAATGTATAAAAATGTCGAAAATCACGTCTTTGAAAAAAAGGCATTAAAGTTTAAAAAATATGCAAAATAGCTGTTTATGAAGATTTTTAACATTGTAATACAATCGGTTCTATTTAACGTAGAAAGATGAATTTGGTGTCATTAGAATCAGAAAATTATGATTTTTTTAAACAATAAAAAAATATTAGATTTTTCGAGATTTTTTGGGTACCATACCCCCTTAAAGAAATTAGCTAACATTTTCTTAGTGAATATAAAACATATATTATATTATATTACATCCTTAAATTTCTGCATTTAACACATCGTTGGAAAATTTTCGAAATTTTCAAAATCGATTGATTTTATGCGCTGCATCCTTGACACCATTTTTTGCAAACATTCTTTAAATCCTCAGATACGATACCGTGAATATATTCCATAAACTTTTAGCAGAAGAGCTATATGTCAACAACCCGATTACGATATCAACAATTTTAAAATTTAGAGGTTAAAACGAAAGACTACATATGAGTTCCCTTTTCCGGATTCAAGATTTAATGCAGGGACTTCGGTTGATCGATGGCTCAGAAAAATATATACTCTGGAGAACTTCTGATACTTTCAGCTATGATTAATGTTAAAATTATGCTACACAGCCTTGGTATTGAAACTGAAAATATATTCAGTGTTATTGCAGGATGAAATATGTATTCAAAATCCAGTTATTTTTTTATAACGATATAAAAAAAATCTGATGTGGGCAACGCATGACTTTCCTTATATAATGAATGAATTTACTACTTTTACAGTAAAAAAATAGGTTTTTCTTGTAGTAGATACTGATATTCTGTCCAAGATATTGAATTTTCGACAATTAGTCGTCATTTTCATTGATTTAGCGTTATTTTTAACCATTTGGCAAGATTTTCGTTAATTTGGCAACATTTCAAAAAGTCGCCAAGTTGGCGACATTCCGCCAAATTTGTCGCCAAAATCTCGCCAAGCGTTATGGACGAAGAAATAAGTTGTTCTTACAGCAGATAAATGACTATTGGCGTTCAAATACAAAAGTATTACTCAAACTATCTTTTTTCATGAATGGAACGAGCTAGATCCACGAGAATGATGTCACCTAATTTATCGCATGGTATTACATATGAAAAGTGAACATGTTTCTCAATAGGAATTTTTTTTTTCGTTTTATTTGACTTTTTAATATTTTTTTTGAAAAATGTGCAATATCTCAAGAACGGTTAATGTTAGCGTTCTAAAATTTATGTCAATCGTTTTCTAATGAAAAATTACATAAGAAATGTCTATTTGCGTAACTTTATTAGTGGTTTTGATTTTTTGACGATTTTTTCAAAATTTTATTCGAAAATTTAGGGGGGTTCTGAACATTCGATTACATATAAAAGCAATAGGCTTCCAGTATTTAGGGATTGTGATTTTTGTTCCAAATTCGGTTCGAATCGGTTCATTCGTTCGTCAGTTATCGTCTCCACAGACTCACACACACAAACACATACTTTCACACACACACACACAGACATCACTTCAAAAACGTTTGATTCGTGATCAGGGATGCTTGAAACGTGCTCTCCCGTCGAAAACTCGATTTCGAATTTCCGACCCCGTCACAATACTTTCCTTATACATTATGTATATAAGGAAAGTAATAAAGATTTATTTGAATATATATGATATTACAATTCGGAAGCTAGATTACCACAAATGCCACAGACCATATTTGAGCAAGTTATTTCGGTTATTACTTATGGCACACCATCTGTGGAAGATGAAATTAATAACAAGATATTTAAGATGCCAGTCCTATTACAATACTAGCATCGGTGGTTCGCTTTCCTCAGAGCACATTTGAACCAGTTATTTTGGCTTATCCTTATAGCACACCAATATTGGAAGATGAAAGCCAAATTAATTCTCGGTAAAATTTATAATATAAACACCTTGATTTATCGAAATTTCTCAAATGTTACCAAATTGACGAAAATATCACCAAATTGATAAAATGTCGCCAAATTGATAAGAATATCGCGAAATTGATAAAAGTGTAGACAAATTGGTAGAAGCGACGACTAATTGATAAAAATTCAATATCTTGAAAAAAAAAATAAGAATATACTATAAGAATAACACATTTCTCCACCTGTAACGCCTGGCTAAGATCTTGCGACGAATTTTAGTGGCATATCGTTAACTTGGCGAGTCTTTCTAAATGCTGCTATATTGACGAAAGTGCCGCTAAATTGACGAAAATGCCGCTAAATTGATAAAATTGACGCTAAATCAATGAAAATAACGACTAATTGATGAAAATTCAATATCTTGGGAATAGTATAACAAACGACTTTATGAATAACCCATTTCTCCTCAAGTCTGAAATGCTTGGCGAAAAATTTGGCGGAATGATGCAAACTTGGCGACTTTTTTAAATATTGCCAAATTGATGAAAATGTCGCCAAATTGATAATAAGTGACATAAAGTGATAAAAATAACGCTAAATGGGAGGCAAAACTTTGCAAATTTTTATTTCCGTGATATGACGGGCATACCTTCTAGTTAAATATAAGCTACTTAGAATTACACTCATATTTTAATACTAGTATTCGAAGTTCGGATTCATTATTTAGCCAGTTGTTGCTATAGCAACAGCAAAAATTGCTATCCGCCACATTTTTTAAACACTACCAACACTAACAGAACTAGCCGAAAAAATGTGCGCTCGCAGCTATCCATTACTATATTTAGCCATCAGTTTTTAAAGCAATTAGCAGTGAATTATATACACAGTGAATTATAAGAGACACAGAAGTCTTCAAACAACCCAAATGGATCGAAGTGCCGCATAATCAGGCTGATTGGGAGTATTGCAGAGTAGAATATACAACGTGAAAATTGCATTAAAATCTGTAGTAAGTAACGTGGCTGTTCTTGTTACTTTCCTTATCTACATAATGTATCAGGAAAGTATTGTGACGGGGTCGAAAATTCGAATTCGAGTTTTCGACGGGAGAGCACGTTTCAAGCATCCCTGATCGCGAATCAAACATTTTTGAAGTGATGTCTGTGTGTGTGTGTGTGTGTGTGTGTGTGTGTCAGTGAGTCTGTGGAGACGATAACTGACGAACGAATGGACCGATTTGAACCAAATTTGGTACAAAAATAACAATCCGTAAACACCGGAAGCCTGTTGTTTTTATTCGCAATCGAATGTTCAGAACCCCTCTAAATTTTCGAATGGAATTTTGAAAAAATCGTCAAAAAATCAAAACCACAAATAAAGTTACGCAAATTGACATTTCTTATGTAATTTTTCATTAGAAAACGATTGACATAAATTTTAGAACGCTAACATGAACCGTTCTCAAGATATAGTACAATTTTCAAAAAAATTATCAAAAAGTCATATAAAATAAAAATAAAAATATTTCCTATTGAGAAACATGTTCACTTTTCATATGTAATACCATGCGATAAATTGGGTATCATCATTCTCGTGGATCTAGCTCGTTCCATTCATGAAAAAGGATACTTTGAGTAATACTTTTCTATATGAACTCTAATAGTCATTTATCTGCTGTAAGAATAACTTATTTCTTAGTGCATAACGCTTTTGGCGACGAATTTGGCGGAATGTCGCCAACTTGGCGACTTTTTGAAATGTTGCCAAATCAACGAAAATCTCGCCAAATGGATGAAAATGACGCTAAATCAATGAAAATGACGACTAATTGCAGAAAATTCAATATTTTGGAGAGAATATTAGTATCTACTATAAGAAAAACCTATTTTTTTTACTGTAAATGTAGTAAATTAATTACATTATATATGAAAAGCCATGTGTTGCCCACATCAGATTTTTTTAATAGTGTCGATAAATGAATATTTTTTTTTTATACCTGAATATATACCTCTGATATAACTTGCATTATCTCATAAAACTCCTACTACACATTTTGTTATACATTATGCCATTAAAGGAGCCAAGAAATAGAAAATAAAAAATCTGATGTAAGCAGCACATGACTTTCACTGCAGACCCGTTATCTGTATTTATTCAATAATTCATTAGATTGAATTTAACTGCACAAAATATCACCCATAATTATTTTAAATTACACCAAATTTTCTCTTTTAATTCGATTTTCGTTCTCAGTTTGTTACTGGACTTATTCTCAAAGGTGGAGTAGGGAAATAGCGAAAAACTTAAAATAATTCTAGAACGGTTAGATTTGGTGTAATACAGTTGGTCTTATTCCTTCCATCATTAAAACTTACGTATACAACAAGCATGTAATTGATATATTTGAGTATATGTAGTCTTTTATTTTATACTTTGACGATTTTTGTGCGCCGTTTCGTAAAAGGGGAAGATTATTTTTCCCGAATCGTACCAAAATCTCATCAACACCATGGTAACCTACGAGTGACTTATCTACCAATTTTGTGAAATTTGTATAATTAGTTGTTTAGCCAGAGTGGATACATAAGATTTTTGCGTTCCATTTCGAAAAAAAAGCGAGTTCTTTTATCTCGAATGGCACCAAAGTCTAAACATAACCAGTGTCATATACACGTGACTTACCTATAAAATTTTATGGAATTTGAACCATTAGTTTTTGAGTTATAGTGGATACATACATGTCACAGACATACAGACAGACACACAGACGTCACGCCAAAAATGTTTTTTTTCGTGTTCTAGTGGTCCCAAAACGTGTAGCTCCGTCGAAAACTGGAGTTGCGATTTTCGACATGATTCCAATACTTTCCCTATACATTACCATGTATGGCAAGGAAAGTAAAACACGGAAAATTTTCATTTTTTTTTAATTTGACTGGGCGATTCCTCAAAAACTATAATACTTTGTAAAAACAAGTTATAATCAGCACCAAGTGCTAATCAGCACCAAGATAATGCGATTTTCGAAACGATTCCAGTACTTCTCCTATGCCTTATCCTGTATTGTAGGAAAAGTAAAAATCCGTAAATTTTTATATCCCGATATCTATATATATAAAGAAGAAAAGTGTGTATGTATGATCCACCATAACTGGAGAACGGCTGAACCGAATTTCATGAAATTTGTCTTGGTAGTCTTGAAATCACTCCTCAAAATACATAGTCCATGTTTCGAGTTTCTACGACCAGTGGTTCTCGTGATATTAGTGAAAAACGACACTTTGTCCTAGGAGTTCTACTCTCTAACTTCATGATTCACAACGAAAAAGGTTGCACTTTGTTGCTTTAAAACGTGAAAGTCAATTAAATCTCTGAGTTTTGTGGGAGTTTATTGAACGTATTGGACGCTTTTGAAAATCGCAGGTTTGAGATATGAATTTAAATGGAAACTTTCACCATGGTTTGTTTTCCCTGTGGATGCCTCCCCCACTGGGTTCCGGTCTAAATTGGGTGGCACTTCCCGACCGTCCAGACAGTTACCTTACACCTTTCTGGTAGGTCGGACGGTCTGGGTTTCAACAACAACAACAACAACCATGGTTTGTTTAGGGCGCGGTAGCCCATTGGTTAGCGCGCTGGAGTTGCATTCGGTAGGCCCGGGTTCGATTCCAGCCACTGCCAAAACTGCCGCCGTATTCATGCGGAGTACGATCACGTTAAACATGTGGGTCCGAAAGTCCTTCCGAGAGGTTGGTGGTAGGGGAAGGAGGGTACGGTCCCCGTGGATGCCTCCCCCACTGGGTTCCGGTCTAAATTGGGTGGCACTTCCCGACCGTCCAAACAGTTACCTTACACCTTTCTGATAGGTCGGACGGTCTGGGTTTCAACAACAACAACAACCATGGTTTGTTTTTCACAGGCTTACTCAACACTGAGTTTTGTGGGAGTTTATTGAACGTATTAGACACTTTTGAAAATCGCAAGCTTGAGAAATGAATATAATTTAATTTATGTTCCGGTGCAATTTTTATCATAGTTTTGCATTTTAAATCCCGAGCAACGGCGGGTAGTCGCTGCTAGTCTATATATAAAAGGAAGTATTCTGTCTACGTGATTGACTTCAGATACTGAAAATGAATCTATATATTGGACTCATTTTTAATTTCTTTACAACAATGTAGAACTCTGGACCTGCACGTTGCAAATAGCATCACGTACTGAAATAGAAGTCGGACATTGGACTCCTGCATAATTTATTTGCAGCAATGTATACTATAATACCTTCTTTTGTGTTGTGGCTAAGCTTACAATGGTTGGGTGTTGTTTTTACTAAGATATCCCATGGATAAACTCGATTTTAAATTACTTATGGGCAGAATGCCCGCGGGTCTGACTAGTTATCATAAACACGCTGGTTGAAGAAACATATCAGTTATTTGAATCACATTAGTTTAAATATAAATTAACAAAATATAGAAAGTAAAAATTCCTTTATTTCTATCTTAACGTGGGATCGGAAGAAACCTCATTAACTATGATTCTTAAGAAATATACCCATACTACATTGCTAAGAGAAGAAAAATGATTCACCAGAGGATATTAACCTTGCTAACAAGCAGCAATGAACTCGAAGAAACCATTTAAGCATTTCCTCAATTCAATAATTGTATTTCGTGTAACTCATATTCTTAGAGACATAATTAGAGTATTTCGATTCAATATATTTTTCCTAATGATATAATCATCGTGCGCTATTTTGAGAAAACAAAAATAGAAAAAAATTTCAGTAGCAGAATTACTATTTAACTAAAAATGTTAGGCAGAATATAATTTAAATCATGGAGATACTAGAAAGTTAGCAGAGACAGGATAAATGTTGTCAGTTACCGTAAGAAAATATTCTTTAATTCTAATTATTTTAAGTGTGAATTGTGGAGCTATCCTATACAACAACAGTATTTATGTATAATTTACTGTGGTGTAGGTTTCTCGTTTATGATTTATAAAATGTTTTGACTAAAAAATAATTTATGGTAGATAAAAAATGCTCATTCTCTGCTATTTATGCGGGACGGTCACAGCTAATGTTTAACAATAAGGGCTCTAATCGGATCAATAAAACTGTTACAAAACATTTGCTGTCCTCGTCCTGAGATAAAGGAAAGTATTGTGAGAGTGAATGTGTCATGTACTACTTTTCCTGATAGATATACTTTTAACAGTAGACTAAGTAACCATTTTATATTAACATATGTGAAGCAAGAAGTATTATGGTGAGCGTCATTTAATCACAAGAATGAGAAGGTAGACGATTTCGGTTTCATCTGGATTACCTGAAATTTTCAGTTTATTCTAGTGTCTCATTATTGATTCTTTTAGGGTTAAATCAGTATCTGCATATTTAAACATCTAAATATGTTTATTTAATAATATTAATACACTATTTTATTTCTGGTGTGTCATTTCATTGTTTTTTGTTTATTCGTTCCTCTGTATATCCTTGGGCTATTCGATAATTGATAATATGCAAACTTTGTTCGCGGTTTGGCAGTGTATATAAAGAACAATGCATGTTTTTATTCATATGCCTCTGACAATGAAAGTTTCAGTCCATAAAGCGCCCAGGTTTTGTAAATATGTCTTGAATAAGTTTTTTATTTTTAAAGTAATTTTAAATTATCTCGAGATACTGTAAGTTTTTCTAAAAATAAAGAATTTCGTGATTGTTCTATTAGTTTCATTTGAGCTCTGTTGGTGTATATCTAACTTTAACTCTGATCTTTAGCGTAGCAGCATGGTATAGAACATATATAGTGGAGTTTTAATCAATTATACTTTTAAATTAACTATTTTGTCAAAAGGAGCTATGGAAAAGAAAAACTTGTACTCCCCATGTCTTCGTCGTATTCATTTGGGGTTCTTATGTTGAAGACACAGACCGTCCGACTCATCCGAGGACATAGAGCATCTATTTGAACGGTCGGTGGGGATCTTATGTTGAAGACCCGAGCCGTCCGACTCATTCAAGGACTTGAGCAACCAAAAGAAAGGCCCGGGTGAGGATCTTATCTGTCGTTTTAACCTTTATTCGTCTTACCGTGTCTCATTTATTCTTGTTCTGATTGGAATCATATTGTTAGGTCATCCCTGTTGTGTCTTGGCGCACGCCAATCTTGTGTGTTACTTACCGTTTCGTATTGGCTAGATTATTCTTCATGCTGCTTTCTGATTGGCTCTCTCTTAATTGAGGTCTTGGGTATATAAGTGCCCCTGCTTCTTTCTTTCGATCCCATTCCTATTTTGGACTTCAAGTTAGTTCGTTTTTTTGCACTGACAAAGGGAATCCAGCCTATCCTTGAAACAGCTGTATGCTGCATTATTGTATTATTTGTACTTTAATACCTTGCTGAAGTTTTTTTTATCATAAAGTGTTTTTCGCATAAAGTGTATTGAACTTATTGATCAGCAGCTGTATACCAACTAGCAGAATATTAAACAATAACAAAATTATTTTATACAGGTGTTTACAATTTTTACCATGATTTATTAGACAAATTCATAAAAAAATAATTTTATATTTTATAAATTATAAACTTTATCCGAAGGAAAAATGTACTGCGGAAAAATGTCTTTATAATCCAAAATCATAAAATAACTCTACATAGTTGCAGACATATGGCCCCTTTTTCAAAAATTACTCAAGTATTGAGATGCACGATACATCTGAAAGGAAAACAGTACGCAAAAGTGCTTCCTGCAATATGTCACTGATACTTAAGCAAAGTTGTATCTTCTCATTACGTATGCAAATGATAGAAAACTCAGCAAGTTTCATTCAGATTGCAAAAGCTGCATGTTTTTCGATAGATTAATCTTAACGACTTTGTAAGGGTATTATGATTTAACCGGATGTATTACTTAAGGAAATATCTATTAAAATTGGTGTTGTGCCCAAGCTAAGAGATATAGAAGTTGGATTATGTGAAATAATTCTTTCAAAGGAAAATAAGCATGATCAATTTTTGTAAAGAAATATATTAAACGTTCTTAACTAAATACAATTATTGGTACTAAATATTAAGTGATTAAAAAACAAGTTATTTTACGCCTTCTAAAATTATTTGTAAAAATAAATATTTTAAAATTTGAATGTAGTTTTAAAATTTTCAATTTAGAATTCTACATAAGTTGATGGAGTATATAGATATTAGATTTGAGTACTATGCCATTAGATTTTAGTACTGAATTGGTATTTTTGTAGCCAATTGTTCCGTCAGAAGCAGAAGTTCTCTCTGGAATTTAATATATTTGTCAATACTGGAAGGATCCTCACACTGTTCACTAAGCTTTGTCAACCCCAGTAACTGGTTTCGCAAGTACGGAGACTTCGTCTCCTACTTTCAGGTGCTTACAGAACTCGCTTCCTGAGCAATTTCAAATTAAACTAATGTTGATATAGAAAAACCGTTTAATTTCAACGTATTACCTTACTATTTCTTTATAAATGTACCACATTTCATATTTTATGTGCTATATTTTTTTCGGTACGAGACAGAGAAAATCGATGAACGGGCCTATACGAAAGAACATTCTTCACTTCAGAAGTACATAAAAAGTAAAATGTCTCGAAAATAACATCGAAATTAAGAAAGGGCTCCATCGTGCAAAAATTCAACTATGAAGGTATCTGCCTGCAATAATTGGTGATCCTGATATTGTTAGACTGTCCAGGACGCGAACTAGTAGCTAAATTATTATGTCTTTAATTTTGACGTTAAATATTGTTTAAATTAACATGTAAATCGAAAAACGATTTATTTCAGAGTGTTCCACATATATCTCTCTACAAGTGCACCAAATTTTGTATTTACGCATGATATACTTTTTTGCAGTACGAAGCAGATAAACTCGAGGAATAAGAAATTTGTCAAACAACGGAGGCGGCGCCAACAACTTCTTTTTAATATAGAGAGATATGCAATTTTCAGCATGGTGTATATCCAATGGCAACTCCGGCTTTTTTCATGTTGGCAAGCACGCACTAAGAACGAAATATAGATGTTATCAACAACTATAGTAGCCAGATGCATGTTGTTGTTGAGACACAGACCGTCCGACCTACCATAAAGGTGTAAGGTAACTGTACGACCGGGAAGGGCCATCCAATTTAGACCGGAACCCAGTGGGGGAGGCATCCACAGGGGCCGTACCCTCCTTCCCCTACCACCAACCTCTCGGAAGAACTTGTGTGTGTGTGTGTGAAAGTATGTGTGTGTTTCTGAGTGTGTGTGTGTGTGTGTCAGTGAGTCTGTGGAGACGATAACTAACGAACGAATGAACCGATTCGAACCAAATTGGGTACAAAAATCACAATCCTTAAACACTGGAAGCCTATTATTTTTATACGCAATCGAATGTTCAGAACTCCACCTAAATTTTCGAATAAAATTTTGAAAAAATCATCAAAAAATCAAAACCACTAATACAGATACGCAAATAGACATTTCTTATGTAATTTTTCATTAGAAAACGATTGGCATCAATTTTAGAACGCTAACACAAACCGTTCTCGAGATGTTGCACATTTTTCAAAAAAACTATCAAAAAGTCATATAAAATAAAAAAAATATATATCTTCTTGAGAAACGTGTTCACTTTTCATATGTAATACCATACGATAAATTGGGTGACATCATTCTCGTGGATCTAGCTCGTTCCATTCATGGAAAAAGATACTTTGAGTAATACTTTTGTATTTGAACGCCAATAGTCATTTGTCTGCTGTAAGAATAACTTATTTTTTCATCCATAATGTTTGGCGAGATTTTGGCGGCGATTTTGGCGGAATGTCATTTGGATTTTGGCGACTTTTTGAAATGTTGCCAAATTAACGAAAATCTCGCCAAATGGATAAAAATGACTCTAAATCAATGAAAATGACGACTAATTGTTGAAAATTCAATATCTTGGAAATAATATTAGTATCTACTATAAGAAAAACCTATTTTTTTACTGTAAAAGTAGTAAATCCATTACATTATATAAGGAAAGTTATGTGTTGCCCAC
The DNA here is from genome assembly GCA_951213105.1 of Amaurobius ferox. Classification (NCBI taxonomy): domain Eukaryota; kingdom Metazoa; phylum Arthropoda; class Arachnida; order Araneae; family Amaurobiidae; genus Amaurobius; species Amaurobius ferox. The sequence goes on from OX578143.1 coordinate 40,828,905, forward strand.
ATCAGATTTTTTTAACTGTAAAAGTAGTAAATTCATTGCATTATATAAGGAAAGTCATGTGCTGCCCACATCAGATTTTTTTACTGAGAGTTCTAAGCTATAATGCGCTGAAATTAATATTTAAAATTTTCTAATGCAATCCCTACAAACCACTGATTTATCTAGGGTCAATTAAACCGGTTAAAACACCTTTTCTACTTTTCCAATATTTCCTAGTAAAAGACGTATTATAGAAAAATAATAAATGTTCAACCGTGTTTTACATGAAATCAAACTTATGTTAAAATTGGCGGTAAATGTTTATCTGGCCCCTCAAAGTAATAGCATTGCTTTTATAAAAAACAGGAAACAAAATAATGTATAAATTCAACATCTGAGTCCCCGTTTTTCTTGATGAATAAAAATGGATTTCGGGAAGCCTTAAATGAGGATTTCTTTAGGGAATATTTTATATCATGACGCTTAATCCTTTCTCTTATGATATAGAGACTGTGGGCTGGAGTGAATTTATTAAAAATCAGGTTGGAGGGGCTGGGAATATTTACTTCCGTAAAGTCGATCAATAATACCTCACAGACGTTATTTATTGGCATACGTCAGACATAAGAGACACATTTTCGTTGTATGTATTTGAAACGATTTTTATAATGTAATATTATATTAAATTGGGTTAATACCTTATTCATCTATTGTAAGAATAATTTAAAATACGATGTAAAAAACTATAAATGTAATCTGTTAGAACAAATTAAGGGTAAAGATTGGAGAAATTATCCTGATAAAATACCAAGGTATCATGCTGTTGCAGTTTTCTAGCTGCAGAAATACCATGATTGCTGGGCTAAATATTTATTTAGATTTAACTTCCTATCTCTAATGGTGTTGTAGGTGAGGCTGGAGTTGTGATGGATGTATCCCATCTCAAAATCTGCCCGGATTTGGTGGGAAATATATATGAAATATATTGTCACGCAAGAGGGAAAATACAAGCCCTGCAGCCTGGTGACCTTTATAGAAGTATAGACTTATAAAACTGCTTTAGGGATTTATAGACTTGTAGACGTTACATAGCTGCAGTTTGCTTTTTCTTTCTTGTTTTTATTCTGCATTTTTGTGTATGCCTTTTTCTCTTTCCTGTGGTGTTTGTGGTGTATGTTTTTAAACATCAATGAATGATCATTGTATGAAGTGATACTGCTGGAAATAAAAAAAATATTATATTAGATAAAAATAAATATTTCGGTTCCCTACAATGAATATTCTAATAATTGATATTACATTAAGTCAAATTGTTACTTGTGAGACATTGTCTACAAAATTCCCTTGAAGAAGAGGACTTATAATGTCCTCGAGACAATTGTCGTTACTTAACTTACATATGCTTGCTTTCTTCAAAGAAGTTTTGCAAGTCAGTATCTAAATGATATATTCCACATTTAGCTTCTATAGGGTTCCATGGAAAGGCCTTAAAATTGCAAAAAACTTTGTAAGGAATAATCCATGAGTGTAAATGTGATGGATGTTTGTAGTAAAGTAGCCATACTAGATAGAATATAAATGATTGCTGAACTCCTGTCTGAGCACTTAAAAATTAAGAACTAGGCAATAAAGCGAGATAGACGATAAAATCCTATTATAGCTTTATAAGCATTGTCTAGTTAATATAGTAATCGACAATAACAGTTTGCAAATTTTCGCACAGATTGGCTGATAGCAAATTTATGTCCTATTCGAGAATGCCAAATTAAAAAAAGTTGCACGCACAGCGATCTAATGAACAACATGTTTCAAATATTCTCTGTCAGCAATAAGGCTCATTTGATATCGAGAAAGAATATTAGCATTGCATGTGCTACTGAATAACAGTTCCTGATGATATGTCTTTTTCACAGGCAATTATTGCCTTCAATATATGCGTTTCTTATGCCGATTCCTACAACTATCCAATCATCTACATCTTTGTAATTAGCATTTTTTCTATGCTGCTTCGTTACTGAGTTTTTGTCCTATTTTAACTCAACACTACGGATGCTGCAGTCACATTTATTCGATCGGGATTGGCCACATTACTGTAGAGAAACTTTATACATTCATGAAATTTCCGTTACAAAGTTACTGGGGTACCCAAGGGTTAACTAGGGACCTTCAATGTTGTAACTATAATATACACCAGTTTCCGCAACTTACGAAACAAATAGAAATATCACAGTAATTTAAGAAGTATATGACCAATTTGTACAAGAATCGACTCAAACGCATTATTCTACAGGTGTTAAAAATATATAAAGAAGCATTTATTCCCTAGAAACATTGGCACAGAAAGAACAAGGTCGAGAATAATGTGCAAAATGTCATAACTAAAGGGTTCAATATGGAGCGTAGTCATCCGCTACAGTGATACGGGACTTCAACAATATTTCACACTGTTTATGGTGCGATTCAAAGTATCAATTGATAATGAAAACCACTCATCCTCAAAAGCTCTTCTAGGCTCCTCTTGGTTTAGGGGAAGCTGAATAAAAGCAACAATACATCTTTCTGTGAAGCATAAAAGGTTGAGACATACTGCTCTAGAACATCTTAACATATTCTGTAGGATAAATTTCAAACGTATCATTGTTTCCTCTTGAATATATTGCCATTCCGGTTTAACTTAGTGCGGAGTAGAATTTCAGTCTTGGAGGATAAATGTATCCACTCATTAAGTATTGCACTCATATAAGGCGTGAATGGTGCTAAGGACTTTATACTGTAGCTTGCTGTATTGATTGTTCTGCTAGGATGCAAATGCAGATTCATGCGCGCATCTAATGGGAGGATGTCTAAGCTATCACAGTGATTGTTCCTTATTTTAGGGAAGCAAGTAGAGTTTGATAAAGTATATTACAGTATATTTTAAGCATAGGTAGTGCAGGTGTTAAGACAAGATGATCATGGTGGATCCTGGCTTGAGCGCCGAAACCGTCTAAAACCATCCCCGTGTCTAAGTGGAATATGGACAGGATAAATCTGTTGGTCTAAAAGACTTTCCGAGAGATGATGGGTCTGGTGAATGATGATGCGGTACCTGTGATAGCCATTCCCACTGCGTTCCGGTAACAATTAGGTGATATTAGGAAAAGGTCAGTCTTCTATCATGGTGTGCTTGGGGTACCTGGATCAACAAGATCTGCAATATTTCTCTCCTTACCATGGAATTTGGTCGCATGGACTTGTTCTTGCTTTGCCCCAAACAATTGGGATTGGTAACAATAATAACTACAGAACATCTAAATAATACTAAAAAAATTATGTAATATTTTATTTAAAGTATTAGCATTATTTAATAAAACCGTTATTTAAATTGACTCTAAAGTAAAGAGAACTGTGCATGGGCTAATATGAAATTGTCTTGTTCACATGTAAATATATATTTAGAAATAGAAGAGTTAGATAATATTTTTACTTTCCTTAAATAACAAGTTATATAGGGTTCCTTCATAATTCCTTGTTCCAGACTTGCAAAAGCAAGGTCTACCGAAAGGAAAACGACTATCCTGTATTAATTGAGAAAATTTGCATTGACTCTAACGACGAATTGAAGAAGTATTCCTATGGCGAAAACAAAATAACATAGGCAAAATTTTTCAATTACAAAGTTGTAGACTGTTATTTAGTTACTATGGAATGATGTGAGCTTTGCACATAAATGAACATATACGATAAGGACTGATGCCTTATATCGTTCTTTAGTTACTATGGAATGATGTGAGGTTTGCACATAAATGCGCATATACGGTAAGGGCTGATGCCTTAGATCGTTCTTAAGTTGCTATGGAATGATGTGAGGTTTGCACATAAATGCACATACACGATAAGGGATGATGCCTTAGATCGTTCTTTGGTTACTATGTAATGATGTGAGGTTTTCACATAAATGCACATATACGATAAGGACTGATGCCTTAGATCGTTCTTTAGTTACTATGGAATGATGTGAGGTTTGCACATAAATGCACATATACGATAAGGGCTGATGCCTTAGATCGTTCTTTAGTTACTATGGAATGATGTGAGGTTTGCAGATAAATGCACATATACGATAAGGGCTGATGCCTTAGATCGTTCTTTAGATACTATGGAATAGTGTGAGGTTTGCACATAAATGCACATATACGATAAGGACTGATGCCAACGAAAAGCGAAAATTATGCAAATGTCTCTTTACACAGAATAAAATGGCGAGAGATAATCTCGGAAAAGTAATAATCTGTAATAAGCTGATTTTAATGTATTTAGAAAATATCCTTTTTACAGTAAAAAATATCTGATGTGGGCAACACATGACTTTCCTTATATAATGAAATGAATTTACTACTTTTAGAGTAAAATAAATAGGTTTTTCTTCTAGTAGATACTAATATCCTTTCCAAGATATTGAATTTTCGACAATTAGTCGTCATTTTCATTTATTTAGCATCATTTTTATCCATTTGGCGAGATTTTCGTTAATTTGGCAACATTTCAAAAAGTCGCCAAGTTGGCGACATTTCGCCAATTTCGTCGCCAAAATCTCGCCAAGCGTTACGGACGAAGACATAAGTTATATATATATATATATATATATATATATATATATAACTTATTAGATATTGAATTTTCGACATATATTATATAACTATTATTATATATTTATATATTATATAACTTATTAGATATTGAATTTTCCACAATTAGTCGTCATTTTCAATGATTTAGCGTCATTTTTATCTATTTGGCAAGATTTTCGTTAATTTGGCATCATTTCAAAAAGTCGCCAAGTTGGCGACATTCCGCCAACTTTGTCGCCAAAATCTCGCCAAGCGTTATGGACGAAGGAATAAGTTGTTTTTACAGCAGATAAATTGGCGTTCAAATGCAAAAGTATTACACAAAGTATCTTTTTTCATGAATGGAACGAGCTAGATCCACGAGAATGATGTCACCCAATTTATCGCATGATATTATATATGAAAAGTGAACATGTTTCTCAATAGGAAATATTTTTTTTCTATTTTATATGACTTTTTGATAATTTTTTTGAAATATGTGCAATATCTCGAGAACGGTCCATGTTAGCGTTCTAAAATTTATGTCAATCGTTTTCTAATGAAAAATTACATAAGCAATGTCTATTTGCGTAACTTTTATATTGGTTTTGATTTTTTGACGATTTTTTCAAAATTTCATTCGAAAATTTAGGGGGGGTTCTGAACATTCGATTGCGTATAAAAATAATAGGCTTCCAGTGTTTATAGATTGTGATTTTTGTACCAAATTTGGTTCGAATCGGTCCATTTGTTCGTCAGTTATCGTCTCCACAGACCCACTGACACACACGCACACACACACACACACACACACACACACACACACACACACACAGACATCACTTCAAAAATGTTTGATTCCTGATCAGGGATGCTTGAAACGTGCTCTCCCGTCGAAAACTCGAATTCGAATTTTCGACCCCGTCACAATACTTTCCTTATACATTATGTATATAAGGAAAGTAATAAATTTGGCTTAAAAATAGGAGAGATGATGCAATACAATAATTATCCCATTTCGTTTGCATAATTTTCTATTGCCCGTGAATACATTGTGTGCAAAGCTCACGTCTTTTCGTAATAAATGCAGACAGGCTCAACTAATCATTCCTCACTACCTATGTCCCATGCTTTCGCGGTCATTACAGTATGATACAGGCGATAGTATTAGCACTGATCAATGAGGACAAAACTCCTTAAAGGAAGGATTTTTGAATTTTTGTGGTAAAGACTTTGTAACTACGAACTTAGTCACGGTTGGGGCCGTTATTAGCACCACCGATAGTTAATAAAATGTTTACCTGTCAGGAATACAGTTATTCAACATCTACAATAATAACGACTGCCCTTTATGTCATATTTATCGCTTTAATGCAACACCGTGTTACAAAGCAGAAGTAGCTTCACTTTATTTCTGAGAACTTTGAATTTTATCGATGGGGGGTGGGGCTATAAACGACCCCAATCCTTACTGAATTCGAAGTTACAATACTTTTAGTATAAAAATTTTAAAATACCCATTGAGTTGTTTTGTGCTCATAGATCATCTCGATTGCATAGTACTAAAAATGACAATGGCCACGAAATCATAGGCTACGGGTGGGTATTTATGACCAAGTGAGCATTTTCAAGTTTTAATAGATAAAAAAGACATACAATGTCCAATCAAACTTGCCCTTATTAGTGGGGAATCACTTTAAAATTGCAGCTATCTTTAAAATTAGTTATCGTGGCCTTACATAGAATAAAAGTCCGTAAGAGTAATATAATCCAGTCTAATCCGAGAGCTAAAAATATAGAATACAGAATGATTTCCTGCTAAATTCTTTATGTAATAAGAAAATTTCCAACATTTTACCGCACGGTTGGATTTCTGATTCCGAGAGTGCAGCTGGGTATATATCTTATACAGCGTTTCTAATAAACTGCATGGATGTTAAAATAAATTTGTACCCATCCCCTAAATTAGGAACTTTTTTGCAGTAAAAAAGAAGTAAAGAAAATGTTTATACTCAACATCTGAGTCTCTTTTACTTGATGAATAAAAATGGATTTAAGGAAGCCCTAAATGAGCATTTCTTAGGGGAATATTTTATCTCCTGACTCTTTATCTTTTCCCCACTGATACAGAGACTGCGGGTTTGAACTAATTTATTTAAAAAAAGAGGAGGGGAACTGTGAACGTGTACTTTGTTACATTTAGATCAATAGTAAGATCCGATCTTTATTTTTTTCCACATGCTTAAGTCGTAAGGCACATTTGTTGAGTATACAATTAATGCCAGTTTTCGTAAATAATATATATATATATATATATATATATATATATATATATATATATATATATATATATATATATATATATATATATATATATATATATATAATAATACTAATAATAGTTGTTTGAAAATCCAAAGAACGAAAAGTAAGAAGCTGCAACACGATAAATCTAGCTTAAACCACCCACAGAATAAAATATAACAGCAAATCATCAATCGAATCAATTTAGCTATAACATAAAAATCGCCAAATTTATCGCCAAGTGGGACTGTAGAGTTGATAGTCCCATTTTGCGATAAATTGACGAAACATCACCACAATACTATCCCCTAGCAAAACATAATTAATTTCATTTATTAAGCGCGATTTTATCAATTTCATGATATTTTTATGGATTTAGAAATATTTTTACCAATTTGGTGATATTAAAAAAATTCCTTAAATGTGTTACTAAGTAGGATGGATGGACTGACCTACAAATGCTACAGAAACATGATTTCAGTACTTTATTCTAAAAAAACAAATTTAATTTCATTGATTTGGGTCATTTTTATCAATTTGGAGGCATTTCCACTAATTTGGTACAGTTTAAGAAAAGTTACCAAGTTATTTAGAGATATTCCTCTAAATTCGTAGCTCTGAATTTGCAGATCTGAAGAATAAAATATCCTGATCCCGTTTGTATATACTAAAAGAAAACACTAAAATTGTATTAGAAGATACATACACCCGTTCTAGTCTTTTTCTGCTTCAACAATCGGCTAAATGAATTTATTGGGTAAACACAATATATGAGTTTATTAGTTAAACACAATATATATGCTTTAAACCTCTTTGCTAAAATAAATGAAAGTGATGTACGCAGTCCGCAATATATATAATTAAAAGAACAATCAAACCGTACATTTATAAAATATATTTTTACATCCATTTATTTATTATTCAAATAGAAAAAATAATAATAAATATTAACAACACATTTAATTTCATTCCGTTGCCGAGCAGCATGATATAAGATAGAATCTTCCTCATAAAATGCGAAATTAAATAGCCATTTTGATTTTTTTATACTTTATATCGTTGAGTAAAAGCTTGTGAAAGATGAACCATGGAGGTAGATTTTTCCATTTAAATTCATGTTTCAAACAATTCATGTTTTTCTATAGTGACTAATTAATGCAAAAATCTTGCACCAAACTCGGAAATAAAGTTTTATTTCATTTTGGTGTTTTAAACAAACGATTTTCATCCTTTCTGTTTGGATAAACCACGGAGTTGGAGAATAGATCCCCTAAGAAAAAGTTCCGTTTTTCATTAATATCTCGACAACCCCTGGTCTTAGAAACTCAAAACATGGACTAAATTTTAAGTGGGTCTATTTCTAGGCTACCCACAAAATTTCATCAAATTCGGTTCAGCCGTTCTCCCGTGATGAAGGGACAAACAGACAGACAGACAGACAGACAGATTTTCAATTTTATTTATATAGATTTACTCGCAGTAGTAGAGTAAGTATTATGGCCACTAGTTACTGTTCTAAATTTAATAGGGTTTTTATGAAATTTTGGTATACGCACTATATAAGGAAATTTGAGATATTTATAATTAATATTTAAATCACTATACCTATTGATAATTTTCAATTTAATACTATAGATGGAATGTAAATCATAGCTCCGCCTTTACTTCTTTGTCGCTCATTGGTTCTTCTTTACCCAATTGCACTATTGCACATTTAGTATGGCCCAGCTCAGCCCCTCTGGTATTGCACCCCTAAATTTATAGTCTTTTGATCTTAAAGTTCAAGTCCTCATAAACCCTGGTGCCAGCCAGACAAATTGTTTGCCGTTCTGGGCATCATAAATTTCACAAATAAAACTGTCTCATGTGAGAACAATTTCTGGATTTACCTTTTGAGTGTGTCCTGAAAACAATTATTAATTAATATAAAAATATTAGACCAATTTAAACTTAACAATAACATTTATTTAAGACATAAAATACCTATTAAATTCAATACATTAACTATTCTCCCTATTAATTATTTATTAAGATAGCATGTGAGAGGGGAGCACGTGAGACCCTGAACCATAAACCTAACGTACTTGATAACCTGTGGATATTTGAGGAACACATACCTTCAATTTGGGCCTTTGCAATAGACCATAATGCTTGTAATTACTTGGTTTCACTGAACACATCCTAGATCTCCCTTTTTTGGGAACTTCCACGCAATATTCTGCTTCTTTAGTATTGTCGTTCTATCATAATGGCAAGCAGGCCTCCGCCCAAGTCATAACGTCGCAGTCGTTGCAGACATCTTATTTCAGTCAAAACTCATAATCGTCTCCTAAGTCAAAATCCAACTGTTTTCTCTAATGTCTGATATTCCATCACTTCTTCGACAAAGTCTGATCTCCATGTCTTTTCGTCTACCTCTCATTTCGTTTACAACTGATCTCGTTCTCCTCAGGTTGTGGTTCCTTCGGTGGTGGTGGTGGTGGGGGAGTAGCTACGCCTTTACTTCTTTGGCGCTCATTGGTTCTTCTTTATCCAATTGCACTATTATACATTTAGTATGGCCCAGGTCAGCCCCTCTGGTATTGCATCCCTAAATTTATAGTCTTTTGACCTTAAAGTTCAAGTCCTCATAAAGTCTGGTGCCAGCCAGGGTTGATGAGAAAATTATTAAAATTAATTTAGAAAACCTTTAAAATTAATAAAATTAATTTAGAAAATCTTTAAATGTGCATTATTTTGTGTTGTCTTTTCATCCCAAAAACATCGTATATTTTCAGAGACCGAGTTGGGGAAATATTATTTCTAACAAATCAAAATTAATAGGGCTGTAAAAATTTTTGCCAGCAACGATACTTCGAGAACAATAAGGTACAAACCTTGTTTATTAACTCATGCTATACGATAGACCATAGTTCATTGTATTTATCCTTAGATCTCCGTTTAAAGTGAAATTAATGTGGTTAAACTTTCACCTTTTCCTCCAATTGATAACTAAATAATACAGAAATTCTTTTAGAAAATGTTTCAACCATCAAAAATATTCCCTTCGTCAGTTCTATGTAAGTGCATCTTATTAGCAAATAACTTCACCTTATAAAGAGATGATTGGCATTGCTTGTATTGAAATAACTTTTTACTTATAATATTTAAATCAATTTTCTTATATAAACCACATTCTATCTGGCTAAAAACAAATACATAGGATTCACACTATCTATTTCAGCAATCATACATAATTCTTTTGTAACATATTATTTGTATTTATAAAAGCTATTATGAGGAAATATTAACTACATTTTAAGTTCAAACTTTTTTTATTATTTCGTGATATGTTTAGGAAACGATTGAGAACATAGAATAACATTGTCTAGTTTTAACTTTGCCGCAGAATAATATTGAACAATTCATGTCAAAATAGAATAAATGAAAATGTCTGGCAATATTATACTATCTGCTGAATTTCTGTGAGAAAACAGCATATATTTCTATATAACTCAAATGAATTAAATCTCTTTATTTTCTTTCTTTATTAAATTAAATATATTTCTTAATTTTCTGAATATAACATTTTTTAAGCCATCTAATTGTATATTTCTATAGATATTGTGAATTTCGATTTATACGAGGATGGATAAAAAAAAAAGGTTACAAGGGTAATAAAAAATTATTTATTTAACAATAGACAGAAATACAAAATGGAATTAAGAGGCATACTTGGCGATCATTTCTCCACATAATCATCAAATGTATTTAGGAATTTATCTGAACGCAGGACCAACTTGTTTAACCCGGCTTGGTAGAAATCACGTCCCTGTCTATCGAGCCAGTTTACGGCAGCTGTTTTCACATCACAGTCTGAAGAGAACCTTGTTCCAGATAAGTGTTCCTTCAATTCTGGAAGAAGGAAATAGTCGCTGGGTGCCAAATATGGGCTGTATGGGGGGTGGCTCCAGACTTCCCACTTGAACTTTTGCAGCAATTCTTGAGTTTGGCGAGCAGTATGCGGCCTGGCACTGTCATGCAGGAGGATGAACTATCACTCAATATGGCCATATTCTATGCCCATAAGAAACGAATCGCACCTCCAAGCGAGACCACTTTTCTAAACGTCTTGCCATTTCAATCGCTCTGACTTGTCTGCGAACTTACGCCACCTACCCGCACAACAGTTGTAAGACAACTACCGCCATCTGTTTCCACTCTGGGGAAAATATGATTACTTTTCCACAATAATTACTTTTCAAATGCTGCTGCTTGTAACTTTTTTTTTTTTTGATCTACTCTCCTATATCCTCAATAATTCAATTAATCACAGAAATCTGTAATCACAGGAATCTGCAAAATCACACTAATTAAAATTACATCATTTATGATTTCAGTCACCGTGTTGACTAATCAACCTGTGTGTGTCTACTGGTAACTGTACTGTGTAGATATCTATATACGCTGCATCAAAATTTTAATATGGATATAGCAACGAATACGGTGCTTTAAAAGATATATATTGCTTTCAACAAACTTCGAATTTAATGCTGTCACGTTTCAGTTTTAATTAGTAAAAGCAGGCTTAGAATAGGGGAAAAATCATTTTGTATTTTTAAAGTTCTTTCAGGTCATAATTGCCATTGTTTTTGATGCTGCCCAGTAATTTCTGTAGCAGTGGTAGTTTTCAGAACTGGCATTTCATAAAGACGCAGATGAAATCAAGATTTACAGAAGCATCGCATGAAATTTTATATGAAACTGTACAGAGATATATAAAAATGTGATCACTTTTCGCAATTTTTAAAGCATTTCATTGATTTTTATTTACAGATTATGATGTGGGAATCACTCTATATTATAAAAGTAGCTAACGCCGCCGCCGCTGTTTGACAAATTTATCGTTTCTTGAGTTTCTCCGCTTCGTATCGCAAAAAATATAGAATACAAAAATATAAAATTTGGTACACTTGTAGAAAAAGTTTGGGAAATATGCTGAAAAACCGTTTGTATATTGTAGTATAGGAAATATTTCATGTTAAATAAGAAATATTTCAAAGAATAGATAAGAAAAAAATAAATATAGATAAGAGAAAATATATATAAGAAATTAATAAATATAATAAGAAAATAAGAAATATTAAAATAAATAAGAAATATTTAAAAGGCAAAATATTTGAGCTGCGAATTCGTGTCCTGGATAGACTGAGAATAGCAATACCACGATTTTTTGCAGACAGGTACCTACATAATTTAATTTTTTCAAGACGGGGTACTTTTTTAATTTTGATGTAGTTTACGAGATGTGTAACTTTTATGCACTTTTGAAGTGAACAATGTTCTTTTGTATCGTCACGTCCATTGATATTATTTGTCTCTTACCGTAAAATCTATAGCATACAAAAATATGAAATTTGGTATATTTATAGAGAAATAATAGAGTAATACGATAAAATAAACCGTTTATCAATTTAAACTTTAGTTTGGCTTAAAATAGCTGGAGAAGCGAGCTCTGCGAGCTGTGCGAGAGTTGCGAGTTTCGGGGAGGAGGAGGGGTTTGCAAAGCATTGCGAGCTGGAAGCAGAGCCCCCCAGTTGAATAAAAAAGAACATAAATGAAGATAAAATATAATATTGAAATAATTCACGTGTATGTTATGGAATTTTTTGAATGATTATTCAATAGTAAAGACAAAAACTGAGTCAACGAACGAATACATAGAGAGAAAATTAATATATAACGAAAAACCTGTGTTAAGATCAGTTTGCAAGCATTTTATATTCATTCCAAGGTTAACTTTGCAAAAAACAGTATTTCCCTCTGAAATATATAATATTTCATATGTTTATTATAAGATTAGAAGACTGGTATCATTTGAGTTATGCTTTATTTTAAAACAAGAATAGGTTTATGGTATTTTAAAGTCTTGAAATATTATATAATTTGAAATTATTTTTATAAATATCCATTTGCAAGCATGTATATTTCGGTTTCTTTTCTTAATTGTATGAAATAGTTATAAATATTGAAATGCATAATATAGTAAAGGGCCTTTAAATATCATTGGAGTTTATATAAATCAGAGCTCATCATAATTCTTGATTGTCTTTAAACATATATACCGGTGTACCTATGTTCCCGTACCGAAAAATGCCTTAGTGGTACGAAGCTTATTTATAAAGCATGAGGCGTTCAGCTGCAGCGTTATAGTCTGATTCTCATTACATATGGCACTGAAAGGCAGCATGTACTATGTTGAACACCAGGCCACTCAAATATCATGTACTATATAGTATAGCATGTACTATGTGCCGTGCTTTGTACAGCATATAACGTAAATACGGTGAAGTGTCTCTTAGACTCTGCCTATGACATCCTTCGTTTGGCAGCATGGACATACACGACCATTACTTTATATTATCCTTATTTCTTATTCTAAATTTATTTAACATAAATTGTTCGCAGTTTTAGTACTTGTTTTGTGGTTTCATTTTGTATGGAAAATCGGAAGGAACGCTTAACAACTGCAAAAACCATAAAAATTTCAGTTAATTACATAATAAATCATTTCAAAAGCGCATTTTTCTCTTTTACGGCTGGGACTCACGCTTTGTTTCTCCAAATGAAAATAAATATATGAAATACATGTTTCTCCTTCAGAGACATTAATCAAAACCATTTTTCTCTGTTTTTTTCTTCTTTAGAAACAATATGTTACAAATTGTTTTCGATCCAAACTAAAGCCAATATAAAAACATACTTCCATAAATTTTGATTTTTTGATTTAATGTAGTGCACAATTGTCTTTTATTTTCACTTGTTTTGCTGGTAGTGTATGAAAAAAAAATATAAATGTGTATGTTAAATATATAAACACTTTCAAAAATACATTCGTTCCAGTTATTTATAATGCCATAAAAAATATATTGTTCTGGAAATGTATTATGATACTATTTGTCAATTTCTTATACTACTGAATGGAGACAATAAGGCTTTAAGGGAAAATTATATTAAAATTTAGATTTTGTCGGAAAAATAAGTTTGAAAATCCCCTTACTACATTTCAAACACTTTAGTAGCAAAGATTTAATTGTTTATTGGCTTAATTAATTAGTTTATTGACTTATTATATATGATAATATTCATAAAAACTTTAGTTGCATAATGACTATAACGTTTAGAGTATTATTTGGTAATTATATTACAAATTTATTTTGAGGTAAAAGAGGTACATCATTCTCACGTTGGTTGTAAATGACATTGCAAACTTATTAGAAGGGACATATTTCATAAACAGCGTAATAAAAGAGTATGAGTTTCGTAGAACAAAATTTAATTGGCTTTGAGTAAATATCTCATAAATTGAAATTTAGTAATTTGAAAATAAATATTGTACCGTTAAACAGCACTACTATAATACGTTTTTAATGAGTTTAATCTTTGAAATCAACTGTAAGGACATCAAAAATATATGATCAAAATGTACAAAAATATTTAAAAAATTTAGTAGACCCGTAAAATGTATAAAATTTTGTTTACAAATAAATAATTCAACTACATTTTCAGCCATTTCTTGCAGCTCTACTATTGAGCGTGGTGCTATTATTTTATGTATCTACTATTTGTTAATACATACAAGCGCTCTTTTGTCTGAGTTTTGTAATTTAAAGAGCAAACAACTTTCTTATTTGTTATAAATTGATGTAAAACATCGCATATTTCGAATTGAAAACTTTTTTTTAAAATATTTTTCACAGTACACGTAGCGTGCGTAGATATTTCGAATTTCGTTAAACGGTAATTGGAGTTTTTGACTACATTATTAATATTTCTAACAAACACAGAAAGCGGGTACAATATCACAGTATAAAACGTGTTAATGGAGCCATCTTAATACTGGATTGTTCTCAGAATCAATATATTTTTATGTGTCCATTCAATTGCTAAATGTATCTACAACTCTCACTCATACATGCATGCATACTTATACTCACATACACACATCAACACAGACCTCTAGATTTGATTTCAGAGATGCTCTAAATGTAAAAACTTCAAAGCTTTATTTGGTATTTACAATCCATTTGCTATTTTTATGAATTTTTTTGCTAATTTTATGAATTTTATGAATCCAATTGCTAACTTTATGAATATAAAACGAATTTTTACACGATTAAGTATCTTTATTTTTTATGATTTATATATATTTTTTATAATGCTCAACCCTAAGAATATTTATTTGATATTAAAATCATTTCGTCGTGTACACTGTTTATGGTGACAGGGCAAATTTTCATTTTTAATACAAAACACATCTGAGTTTAAGATAAATTGCTTCGACAAACTGACACGCGTATACATAATTATCACCCCAAAATGTTTGATTATAGCCCAGGAATGCTGAAAAGTAAAAATCCTTCAAGAAATATGAATTATAAATTTTCGACTGTGTCACAATTCTTCCGCAATGCGTTATTCCATTCGAGTATGGAAGTTATTATTTTATCATTCATACAAGAAACTGCAATGTGAAGAAGAAACCCTAAATTACTTTTAATGCAAATTACACACATCACTACAGTTTTGAAGAATTCATTTTGAAGAAAAAACAACAACAGAGAAATTCTTCACAACTGCAATAAACATGTATGGTAATTACGTAATAAATCATTTCAAAAATACATTTTTTTCTTGCTGTGACTGAGGCCAAATCAAATAAAAATATACTAAATACATATTCTCTCTTGTAGACATTAATCAAAACCTTTTCTGTTTGTCTTGCTTTTCTGTAATTTATGTCTCAAATTGTTTCCAACCCTGAGTGAAGCTATACTCCAACGCACTCCCTATCGTCATCTATATTATAATTGTATAACGTGTTTTTGTCATTCTCGACCATCTAGAAGCCCCCAGTGACCTAGATGGCTGAATCTTTGCACATTTATTTGTATCGACTACGAAACAGAACCTAACGGATTTTTGATTTTCCCCTCGAGGGCAGAGAAAGTGGAGTTTTTCAAAAAGTATTTCCCGACTACCCAAATACTCGCCCGGTGAATGTGAAGGTTGGTTGTTTACACACGTACCGACCATCCGGTATCTATGCGGAGTACGGGAACTTTGCCCGAAAGTCAATCTGAGAAGTTTGTGGTAGGGGAAGGAGGGTACGGTCTCTGGATGCCTCCTCCTACTGGGTTCCCATCTACATTAGGTGAACGTTTCCGACCGTACATACATATATCCTACACCTTTACGTATGCCGGACAATCTGGGTCAATATAAAGAAAGTATCGATCATTGGACATAATCTAATGGAACGGATTTTCTGTTTATATGCCAGGGGCGAAGAAAATGGGTAGTTTTCGGAAACTTTCCAAACAATCCGGAAGCCCCCTAGTAACCTAGTCAGATTAATGTTTATATATAGACTACGGATCATAACATAACAGAGAGTCAATTTCTTTCGATTTTTCCTCCATATGGAACAAAATAACTTGTCTAAAAGTCTTTACAGATTTTAAACAAGTCCCTTTCTGACCTTAAAGGTTGAAACTTTTCATAAGCCCCGTTCACATGCACAATTTTAAGCCGGTATCATAGCCGCATTTCGACTGTGTCACCGTTCACATGTCCAAGCGGGGAAAATACCGGTTCGAAAGAGGGTTGAAAGGAGGTATGATTTCCTTCCTTCTTAGTTGAGGGAACGAAGGGGGTAGATTGGGGATTTTTACCCACAATTCCATTCGCGCAACTGCGATTTCTTGAAAAACATGGCGGATACTAAGATACCTCGTGGACCTTGTTTACAAATTCTATCTGAAGATTGTACAATAATGATGAATTTATAGCTTATTATATAGATTATTTTGCATTCATTACACGGACTTATTTACGAATTAAACGGATTGATCCTTATTATACATCAGAATTTAATGAACGGAGAATCCTACTGAAAAAGACTGTTGCGGGTATGTACATTTTGTTTATTTGAACTAACTGTTATTCATGAATTAGACATATTTGTTCCTCGATTTCAGAATAATTTTTATAGAAATGTTTGTTTCTTAATTACAAAACGTATACAATTAAGTGTTAGTTAAAAGTCGTAAGCCAGCTGATTTTCCTTTGAAGCAGCAACTTTAAAATATAATGTTCTGTTTCTTGGGCAAATTTTCTGGATTTATCTAAGTAGTGTTTAACAAATGATACAAAGATTTTCTTAATTTTATATAAGGAGAATGTATATTAGATAAATCTATCTTAATGCTCATTTATTTCATATTGTTAAAAAGGAGTATAATGTGTTTATATTTAAATGAATATATGTTGTTAATTATTGTAAATAAATTATTTATATATTATATTTCAAGTTTGATTATTTTAGTTTTGTATTCTAAGCTTTTACATATCAATGCGAAATGTTCCATAACTTGAGATGATGTGATTATGATGCCAATATTATGATTAGTAGAGAATTGCGTTTTATAATTATGTATATCAATAACAAAGTAAAATGTTTCAGGCATTCAAAATAACTTTACATACATACATTTTACAATAAACTGAACTGTGTAAATTAGCTTACAAAATGCTCTCCCCCCCCCCTTAAAAAAAAAAGAATGCTCCATGATTGCTAGTATCAGAAATATAAATTATTTTTATATATTTTAGATACTAACTACATATGAAGACGATTTTATTTTATTAATTTTATTTTTCGATTACTTAGAGGACCACCTATTTTACATATCAATGAAACATGTCCATCATAAGTATTTTTTATACTGCTATATTAAAAACATTATTTTTAATTGCGGTATTATCGGTATATGAGATTTTTTGTATCTGGGCCATGCAGTAAGGTCTTATGTGTTTTTAATAAAAAATGAGTTATACCGATTTTGTAATAATTAAAATGTATTCGGTATAAATATGCATATTTTTTTCTCTATGCCAACTTCTTATATCGATTTGTCTTGAATAAAGTTTCTTAAAATGCTGTTACACTTTTTCCACTAATTTAGCTTAAATACGAAGATTAAATGCGAAAAACTTTCTTTTTTGACTTTTAAGAATGAATTCTTTAAACAGTTTCATGGAATAAAACATATATATATATATATATATATATATATATATATATATATATATATATTACAATAAGCATATATTTATAGTTTTAAAAATATATTAAATTTAATTTTGGCATATTATTTTTAATTTGATGTTTAGTTTATAAAGATCCAAGTTTAATTTATATACATTATTTCGATTTAATTTATATATATAAGATTATTTTGTTTCTCATTTCCGCACATTTGTCATATTAAATAGATAAAATAATAACATGGGATAATGAATTAAAAATAATACGCTTTTTAAAAAAGCAATTAAAAAAAGAAAAGAAAAATATATATTGTTTACCAAAAATGAATGTCAAAAGCATTTAAGAAAAATTGTTCCTAGCCCTTTAAGCGGGAGTAATGGGGGTTGCACATGTGAACGGGTCTAGAATGGATCCCGGAAAATACCCCCTTTTTCACCCCAATGTTTCATGGCAGGAAAATACGGCCTTGCATGTGAACGGGGCTATAGATATAGTATTGATCACAGAACAATTTTTAACTGAGGCGATTTTAAATAAGACTGTTATTTTCAACGATAATTACCGTATACTAACAAACAACTGACTATTAAAGTTATTGAAATAAATTTGCAACTTAATTGAATTGTTTTACAGGGTTAATTGTCGTCCTGTTTTTACAGGTTTAAATACTAGTAGGATAATTGGGGAACAAATATGTGAATCCTAGTTTTCAACAAATTCATATATTATGATCTTCTCCCATGTCAAACCCTATGTGTTTGTGGATGCATACTTTATATTCACAAAAATTATAACGTATAGAGAGTGAATGTACTGTCGACAGGTCAAAATGTACCCTATTTACATAGATTTTAACACATTTACGTGACTTTAAAATGAGCAAAATGCAGCATATATTAAGGTGATTTCTTTGTGTATGTATGTCTACGTATGTATAGTATGTTTATGTATGCATACGCTTAGCGTGACGGAATTATTGTGAAGTCAATGTCATTTTAAGCAAAGTAACTCTCCCGTAAATATTGCAGATGTTATATTAACAAATCGGTATAAGAAGGTAAGTTTGTGTCGAGACCGGTTTCACAAATTCCGTGTCGCCCATCCATGCTAAGTATCACTAACCAAATTATAAGTTAGGAACTGAAGTTAGCTATTGGCACAACCTTATAGCATTACGTTGCAAAGCATGTGGTCCCGAGTTCAAACCTGGTTGAGACCAAAGTCATGGATACTCAAAATGGTGAGCTGGGCAGAAAAAGAACACACAACCAATGCTAGATGGCAGCACCACAAAGAGGCCTAACGGCTCTTTTGTCCTGACAGCCAACGATTATCGTTACACCCGCCCGGCAGCTGCACTATTTAAGAACGGTCTTCACCGACTGATTGAACAGTTATCAATTGAGTCTTGTGTTGAGAATTGGTGGGCTGTAGAAGTCGATCTTCACCGTTCATCCAAACTCAACCCAGCTATTTTAAGGAGAGTGAGTACATAGTGACACCGGCTTGCGACATCAATCGACCATAATATGTATCACTACCTGTATGACATGTTTGGACCAGTAGATTACTATTGGTCTAACATTAAAGCATCGCGTTACAATACACCTAGTCTGGGGAGCACACATAAGTGGGACATATAATTGTCGGACCCTACAAACTTACGACATGCAGAGACTAAAGAATTACATTTTTCAAGATATAATAGCGTCTGGCCATTATTGTATGTTGTCTGGCGAATGTTGTCTGGTCTTATTGTATGTTGTCTGGCGAACTTTATATATATAATATATCCCTAGGCAAAATCTGAGTCTCGGTACAAGGCGAGAATTTGTCAACGGCTATTGGATGCTTGAGTGGAGCAAAGATTCCGTAGACTTGTTTAATGCATCAGATATGCGACATATTTAATAAGGGAATATATTTAATGCGACATATGAATGCGGGATATTTTATAGTTGTGAGCATGAGCGAACAGCTAAATGGGCTTCCAATAATATACATTTCAATAGTTTTCAATTTTTAGAAAACAATATTAATGGTAAATAATAATTAAAGTGTATTGATTTCTTTTTTATAAAGTAATATCTTCGATGTTAAATAAACAATAATTGCATTTTCATTTCTTTGTTAGGGAAAGAGACAGTAACTTTAAAACTCTAGTATAAACAGTTGCGACATTATTAATTTCAATGTAAATTTATTAAAAAAAATCTTGAATTGTACAACGTGCTTGCTATAATAGCTTTGGTCTTTTAAATAAAACATATGATAACATGTATACTAGGGATTTTCCAGACAGCTAGTTGGAGCCTTCTACTATATGTTATAACATACCTCGAAGCTGAGTTGTATATAATCGTAATAAAGAGTCGTATACATAAAATTAGCCAAATTATTCGACTAATTATCCACGTAGTACTATGATACATTTTTCAATATCGTATATATATAAATGAATATAAATGTCGTCAATTATTAGATTCAAACATCGTTATAAAGATGTTGTAACTACTACTTCATAAACAAAGAATTCCAATGAGCAATAAGAGCAGTCAAGATGCCACAGTGACATGGTTCTGGCCTAATCATAGCACCTGTTTATTTGAAATATCGTAAAATGCAAGTACTATTAACGCTTAAAACATACAAACGGTTAAAATTTTCTCGCATTACCAAAAACACAAAAGCTTTATTCAATAAATATATCACTATCTAATTAAAATGGTACTTCTATTTTGGGTTTTAAAATATCAGATTAAAGTTATAAAATGAGATAATAATATTGTGTTCAAAGTTTTATTACCATAAATACTTATTTAAAATAACGCGAGAATCCAATTAATACTAATGCTTATAACATTTAAGCTGTTAAATTAATCCTTGCTTTACCAAGAAGAACACAACATGTTATTTCTGTAAATATACTGTCAAATATACAGGGTCTTTATAATTAAAGTTCCACTTTGAAATGGCTATAAAAGGAAAACTACTGGACAGAATGTTATCAAACTTGGTAATAGTTTACAGGAGGTCATGGGATTTTATTTTGCGAAAAAAAAAAGTTCAAAAACTCACCGTCAGCGGGGAATGGCGCTGTATGAAATATCGTTAAACGAAATAAGATATGAAAACATCGGTTTAAAAAGTTTTTAATCGTTTCTAAAACATGTAACAAATCATGTCCAATGTGGCTTCCACCATTTTCTGAAAGCAAGTTAAATCGCATTACTACGTTCTCAAGAATAGCTCTTAGCATATCAGGAGAAATGTTACGGACATTTCGGTGTATCACATTTTTCAATTCCGTCAAATTGTTTATGTTATCACCATAAACAGTGGCTTTGAGGTAACCCCATAGCCACTGTTTATGGTTTATGGTGACCTCTGGCCCCATAGCCAGAGGTCACAGGGGTTGAGGTTTGGTGAGGTTTGGTGACCCAATAACAAATGTAGGATTCCAACACGCGTATTTTACGTAATTATATATTATATCATGGATTTTAAAAATAATTTCTAAATTGGTTAAATTTTGTAATTTATTCTTTATATATGAAGGAAATTGTATAAATTAAATTCCGTTCCAATTCTCTTTTAATTTCTTTCAAGGATATTTGCAAAATTTAAAACAGGATAAAATCTTAACTGAACAAGATTTACAAATATGTTAATTACATAACAAATTATTTCAGAAAGCATTTTCTTTCTGTCTTGCAACCAGAACACTCGTTTTGTATTTCAAATGAAAATAAAGATACAAAATTATATGTTTCTTCTTCAGAGAAATTAATCATAAACATTTCTGATTGTCATTTTTGTGTCTCCAGAAACAATGTATTTCAAATTATTTCCGATTAAAAAAAAGATTAAACCCGTAAAAAAAATTACATTATTTCAAAATTTTAGATTAATGTAAGCATTGGTTTTTATTTTTTATATCATGATGGCCTTGAGCACACTTTTTTTTAGTAATCTGCATTTGAAAGTCTTGATATTAAACAGTAAAACCTCAAAAAAATATGCAGTATTCATAAATAAAGTATATGATTTTATGTTGTATTTACACAAAATCTCCAAAAGGTAAGCACAGGCAATAATTTTTATAACGTATAACAAAAATTAAGTTTTTCCACATGGTCAGTAAACTTTCACGTGAGCTGGTTTAGTTGCCCAGTTTAATAAAGACGTGTTGCAGAATGCCAGGTATTATATAGAGGAAGGCTGTTGCAGTGATGCTTTCCTTGCGTTCAAAGAGAAACGCTACCAAAGCCTTGAAAATAATGCATTTATTAAAGTCCCAAAGGACGACATCGCACACGGAAATATAAGGGAAATATAAGGGAAGATTTATATAGTGTTATATTTAATTAAATCTGTCTTCACCCTCAATTTCACGTGCGATTAAAATTTGTTTTCTACTTTGACATGCGCCATTGTTGTGTAGATCAGGATATTA
The DNA here is from genome assembly GCA_951213105.1 of Amaurobius ferox. Lineage (NCBI taxonomy): Eukaryota > Metazoa > Arthropoda > Arachnida > Araneae > Amaurobiidae > Amaurobius > Amaurobius ferox. The sequence goes on from OX578143.1 coordinate 40,851,322, forward strand.
AAAACTTGTTTTACCACATATTTTTTAAATATAATTTATTTTATAGCTTAAGGAAAATATGTGCATAAAAAATATGGCGTAAATTGTTGTACAAATAAAATAATAAAAATCTGATGTGGGCAAAACATGACTTTCCTTATATAATGCAATGAATTTACTACTTTTACAATAAAAAATAGCTTTTTCTGATAGTAGATATTTATATAAACTCCAAGATATTGAATTGTCGTCAATTAGACGCCATTTTCATTGATTTAGTGTCATTTCTATTCATTTGGCGAGATTTTCGTTAATTTGGCAACATCTAAAAAAGTCGCCAAGTTGGCGACATTCCGCCGAATTCGGCGCCAAAATCTCGCCAAGCGTTATGGATGGAAAAATAAATTATTCTTATAGCAGATAAATAACTATTGGCGTTCAAATGCAACATTATTACTAAAAGTATCTTGTTTCATGAATGGAACAAGCTAGATCCATGAAAATGATGTCACCAAATTTATCGCATGATATTACATATGAAAAGTGAACATGTTTCTCAACAATTAATATATTTGTTTTTAATTTAAGGGATTTTTTGATAAATTTATTTTTAAAATGTGCAATATCTCGAGAACGGTTCATTCTAGCGTTCTAAAATTTATGTCAATCGTTTTCAAAGGAAAAATTACATAAGAAATGTCTATTTGCGTAACTTTATTAAAAGTTTTGATTTTTTGATGATTTTTTCAACATTTCCCTCGAAAATTTAGGTGGATTCTGAACATTCGATTACGTTTAAAAACAATAGGCTTCCAGTATTCACGGATTTTGATTTTTGTACCAAATTTCATTCGAATTGCTCTGTTCGTTCGTGAGATATCGTCTCTACAGACCCACTGACACACACATACACACACACACACACAGACATCACCTCATAAATGTTTGATTCGTGATCAGGGATGCTTGAAACGTGCTCTCCCGTTGAAAACTCGAACTCGTATTTTCGACCCCGTCACAATACTTTCTTTATACATTATGTATATAAGGAAAGTAAAAATATACACATTCGTTTTGAAAATACTTGGATTTCTTTCTGCGGTGAGAATACGTTTTTAGCTGAATGCCAAATGAGGGCATAACTAAAGAACCATAAAATTTCACAGTCTAGTGACGCCACCTAGTGTGGTAAAAGAGAACTAAAACGGGAAACAGTAATGAAATGATGAAATTATGAACGCGAAACTATATGAAACGGTTTTTTTTGTACAGTGACATATCGAATTACAGAGTAATTTGCAACATTCCAGTGAAAAGACCGAAAGTGGATATAACCAGTTTGGAAATAGCTATATATTATTTTAACTTAATCCTACTGTTTAAACCTTATATCCATATACTGAATCTGAGGAATGTTCAATAAAACACCGATGAGATTATACTAAAATAATGTCTTCAAATTGGAACTAATTCTTTGTTTCTTTATTATTTAATTTCTCTTTTAGAGATTAATAATAAAGTCGTTTGGACGATTTATTGTAAATGAAAATATTTGATGAACGTGGGTTGAAGTAACGCAGTGGGAGTGATTCAATTTGTTTTTGTTATTTAAGCAAATAAATCATTCCTGCTGAGGAATCTCACTACGTCAAATCGCTAAAAGATAAATAAATTTAATTATTTTAAAACAAAATCACCCCCGCTGCGCGAAATTGCTGAAATAGAAATGAGTTTATTATCATTTTATTTCTCCATTAGCAACTCTGTAATTTTCGGAAAGAAGCCATCTCAGCAAAATCGTCTCAAACGAAAATATCTAGAGAGTTGTTTGCAGTATCACAGTAGGATCTATTTCATTTGTTTTGTTATCAAGCAATGCACATGAAACGAGTTTATGGTTCAAAGAGTTAATCATGTTTATTTTTATTTCTTAATTTTATCTTCTTTTTTTTTTTGCAGATCTTTTAAAAAATTAACTTCCACTGCTCAGATCTCATACATAAAACACAAATTTTGTTGTTTGTTAGTAAATGTTTGCCCACTTCTGAAATAGTTAAGATATTGTAGTTCAGTACACGCATGGCTCAAGCCATGTAATAATCAGCAAATTCCATAAACCCGAAATTGTTCCGTAGGAGTTGCGGAGGTGATTTTATTCCTCATACCTGGTTCATATTTGAATAAGTATCATTATTGTATAGGATGTGAATAACCAATGTTTTACAAAAGTTTGAAATGATTCCAATATTAAGCCTCGCTCGCCTACTATTGCTTTACATGTTTTACTTGCATTTTAAATATTTCAATTCATCATGTAGAAAGTTCCAATTGTCTTCTTCTTGAGATAATTTTAGATATTTGACTAATTTTATCATATCTCATTTACTAAATATACTACAGCTAAGCTTTTCTATACTAAAATTTATCTTAAACACTATACTTCTTAGCTTGTGTTGACATAGGTTACGCATTCAATATATATGTCCTATTACTTTTCTTATATATAATAATGTATAAAGGAAGTATTGTGACGGAGATGAAAATTCGAATTCGGATTTTCGACGGGAGAGCACGTCTCAAGCACCTCTGATCACGAATCGAGCATTTTTGAAATGATGTCTGTGTGTGTGTGTGTGTGTGTGTGTGTGTGTGTGTGTGTGTGTGTGTGTGTGTGAGTGTGTGTGTGCGTGCTGTGGAGACGATAACTGACGAACGAATGGACCGATTCGAACATAAATTGCTACAACAATTACAATCCATAAACACTGGAAGCCTATTATTTTTAAACGCAATCGAATTTTCAGAATATCCCTAAATTTTCGAGTGAAATTTTGAAAAAATCGTTAAAAATTAAAAACCTCTAATAAAGTTACGCAAATAGACATTTCTTATGTCATTTTTCATTAATAAAAGATTGACACCAATTTTAGACCGCTAACATGAACCGTTCTCGAGATATTGCCCATTTTTCAAACAAATTATCAAACAATCATATAAAAAAAATTTCTATAGAGAAACATGTTCACTTTTCATATGTAATATCATGCGGTAAATTTGGTGACATCATTCTCGTGGATCTAGCTCGTTTCATTTATGAAAAAAAATAGTTTAAGTAATACTTTTGTATTTAAACGCTAATAGTCAATTATTTGCTGTAAGAATAACTTATTTCTCCGTCAATAACGCTTAGCTAGAGATTTTGGCGACGAATCTGGTGCAATGTCGCCAACTTGGCGACTTTTTTAAAAGTTGTAAAATTAAGGAAAACGCGCCAAATGGATAAAAATGACGCTAAATCAATGAAAATTATAGACTCATTGACGAAAATTCAATATCTTGGAAATAATATTAATATCTACTATAAAAATAATGTATTTCTTTTACTGTAAAAGTAGTAAAACCATTGCATTATATAAGGAAAGTGATGTGCTGCTCACATCAAATTTTTTTACTGTAACAGTAGTAAATTCTTTGCATTATATAAGGAACGTCATGTGCTGCCCACATCAGATATTTTTAGAATGTGTTATGATCGCGCAGAGACCGATGCGCACTGCTTGGCGTGTATTGGCGCTTATTTAGGGCATATTATGTCCGCGAATTAATATTTCAATATTTTAATCGTTAAAACATTGTTCGGTTTTTGAGAATTAGCTGTATGTTCCGGTATAATTTTAATTAAAGATTTACAACTTAAATTCTGAACAATGATGGGTATCCTCTATTAATTATAAATTAACGTCAGAGGTATTACTAGAACAGCAAAGAAATGAATGTAACAAGTAAAACATAATTCTCATTTGGGCCGCTAGGTGTTAAATCTGACACTGTAAATCTATCCCGGTAATGTGCATATTGCGAAATATATCTTACAACCTAAGCATTTGAAAAAAATTGATGTGGGCAACACATGACTTTCCTTATATAATGCAATGAATTTACTACTTTTACAGTTAAAAAAAAATGTTATTTTTATAGTAGATAATTATATTCTTTCCAAGATATTGAATTATTTTCAATCAGTCGTCATTTTAATTGATTTAGCGCCGTTTTTATCCAATTGGCGAAATTCTCAATAACTTGACAACATTTAAATATGTAGCTAAGTTGGCGACTCTCCGTTAAATTCGTCGTCAAAATCTCGTCAAGCGTTATGGACGGCGAAATAACTCATTCTTACAGCGGATAAATGACTATTGGCGTTCAAATACAAAAGTGTTACTCAAAGTATCTTTTCTCGGGAATGGAACGAGTTAGATCCACAACAAAGATGTCACCCAATTTATCGCATGATATTACATAGGAAAAGTAAGCAAGTTTCTTAACAGTTAATATTTTTTTTTTAATTTATGGGATTTTTTGATAAATTTCTTTGAAAAATGTACAATATCTCGAGAAAAGTTCATGCTAGCGTTCTATAGTTTATGTCAATCGTTTTCTAAGAAAAAATTACATAAGAAATGTCTATTTGCGTAACTTTATTAAAGGTTTTGATTTTTCGATGATTTTTTCAAAATTTCACTCGAAAATTTAGGAGGGTTCTGAACATTCGATTGTGTTTTAAAACAATAGGCTTCCAGTATTCACGGATTGTCTCCATAGACTCACTGACACACACACACACACATATTTTCACACACACACACACACAGCCGTCATTTAAAAAATGTTCGATTTGTGATCAGAGATGCTTGAAACGTGCTTGCTCTCCCGTCGAAAACCCGAATTCGAATTTTCGAACCCGTCACAATAATTTCCTTATATATTATGTATATAAAGAAAGTAATAATCACAAATTTACAACCGGTGAAGGGTCATGAAGCTCATATTACCTGATCATGCATTACTTGTTTAACTCTATTATCGTGGAAAGGGTAATGATTCTGTTGCACTTAAGGCATTTCGACAGTTAAATTGTTGAGGTCCACTCTAGATTTACAATCTTCGGAACTATTTTTTGTCGATATTTGTTAGACAAGTTAAGCAATATGCAACTAGCGCGGACTGCAGCGGATTATTCCACACCTGGTGGCCGAAGTTCTAGCTGTTTGTGTTATTTCAATATTCCAAACTTTGTACTCAGAAAATTATATGTACGAAATTTGGTTGCAAATCGCCAATTAGTTTTTCCTACTAAACATATACTATTTAATTTGGATCACCTGGAAGTTAGGCTGAAAGTAATTGGTTCTTCTTTTAGATGTCCAAACATCAACATCCCTTAAACTGCTAAGTTCGAATTTCAAACAGAAAAAGGACTCTATCAAAACAATTTCTCTCTATCTGTACTGTATATTCTATAGAAGAACAAAAGACTTAATTATGCCCCATTTTACTTGTTTTCTAAAACAAATCTGGAAATGAGTTTTCAGCGAAATGACTGTTTCACTCAGACGAAAAAGTTTTCTCAAGAAACAAGACATTTTTTGTTCTAAAAAATAGTAGAAAAACTAAGAACACTATAATAAAACTAGAGGAGCGTAAAACTAAATTCCAAACACATGCCTTGGAGAATCCTATATTTCTAATTCGAGGCTCATTTAGTTTTAGAAAGATGAAGTTCCTCAAGTTTCCGAAAACTCTCTTCAGTTCAACATTTTTACATATATATATATATATATATATATATGTATAAATATATATGTATATATATATATATATATATATATATATATATATATATATATATATATATATATATATATATATATATATATATATATATATACATGGCAACTCCCCCCGGCCGGTACTTCTGTCACACATCTAGAATCTGAACGAGTACATTGCTACTTGTCCTTTTTGGGAATTTTTATATATATATATATATATATATATATATATATATATATATTTATTTATTTATTTTATCAAGAAACTCGAGGCTCTAGTTACGTGGTTGCGTTGTGGGAATTATTTTAGTTTTTAAATCAAAATAGAGCGAAATGTTGGAAAATTTAGTTGAAAAGCAAAGACAGTGTAAATACCGTTATCGAAGATTGTTAGCAACGAAACTTATTCAAACGTAGCATTCCGTATAGGATATGCTAAAAGTCATGTGATCTGTACGTACATGGCTTTATCCACAGCCTTAGAAATATTTTCATTAATTTAGTCAATATAACAATTACGTGATCCTTGTGTACATCACTTTAACCACAGTCTTAGAACTATGTTCATTAATTTATTTAATATAAAAATCAAGTAATTTGAACGTACACGGATTTCTCCACAGCCTTAGAACAACTTTCATTAATATAAAAGTTATGTGATCTGTACGTACATGGTTTTCTCCACATCCTTGGAACTATGTTTATTAATTTATTCATATTGTACATTCGTTTTCATTGCTCCATGTCGCTGAAATAGAATGGGATTTGTTATAATGTCATTTCTCTCTTAGCAACTTGACGCATTTTGAAATAATACCAACTCAACAAATTTTCAAAAAACTGAAATATCTGAAAATTTTTTTTGTTCAATCAATAGCAGTAGGAATTATTTACTTTTTGTTATTAGGCAATACACTCAAACTAAACATCTGATTCCCATATTTAATCATATTATTGTTTAATATTTTTGATTTTTAGAGTCTTTAAATAATTCAACTTCAAATATTTCGACTTGCAATGAGTGCAAATAAACAACTGAATAATAAATAATACGCTAAAATCCAAGACAATTCATTGTTAAATATAATTTAAGTTAGATTGGATCCAAAGCTATGCACGAATATAAGTTTAATAAAAAAAGTACATTTATAGTAGATAAGATGAAAATAATTTAATCCCGCTTTAAAATCCCAACTATGAAACTATCTTGATAAGCTAAATCTACATTTTCGACCCTATCAAACTACCCTAGTAGTATTACTTCCCTTGCAATACATGGTAATGTATAGGGAGAGTATTGGAATCATGTCGAAAATTGCAACTCGAGTTTTCGACGGATCTACACGTTTCGAGACCTCTAGAATACGAAAAACCTATTTTTAGCGTGACGTCTGTGTGTGTGTGTGTCTGTCTGCCTGTCTGCCTGTCTGTTCAATGTATGTATCCACTCGAACACAAAACCTAATGGACCGAATTTCATAAAATATGGAAGGTAAGTCACTTAGATATGACCCTGATGCTGATTACTTTTTAGTGCGATTCCTAGAAACAGAACCCGCCTTTTTTGCGAAATGACCTTTAAAAATTGCATTTATCCGCTTTAGCTAAAATACTAATTTAACAAATTTTACAAAATTTTGTAGATGAGTTACTTGTTGGATATTCTGGTGCTGATTAGAATTTGATGCGATTCGGAAAGGAAGAACCCGCCTTTTTCTACGAAAGGGCCCGCAAAAATTTCATGTATACACCCTATCTAAAATACTAATTTACCAAATTTCACAATATCTGGTAGATAATCTACTTGTGGGACACTCTGGTGCTGATTCGATTTTGGTGCGATTAGGAAAATAACAACCTGCCGTTTTTTACGAAATGGCCAGCAAAAATCGCCAAAATCTAAAAAAAAATCGACTACGTATGCTGAAATGTATCAACTAAATGCTTGTTTTATACGCAATTTTTGACGAGGAAAAGAATATAACTCACTCCATTAAACTTTCGGACTAACCGCTGTCAAGATATTTGAGATTTCTTTCATTTTTGTTACGCCGCTATCGGAGAAATGTCTAATTACTAAATAAAAACGAAAGTTTAATTAAAAATCAGATGTGGGCAACACATGACTTTCCCTGCAGACTCAAACTCATTTTTTCTTTATTAAGAACTCATTAAATTGAGTTTAATTGCACAAAATGACACTGAATTTGCATTTTTAATTCAATTTCTGTTTTTATTTGGAAATTGGTCGTTTTTTCAAAGGCGCCTTAAAATTCGAAAAATCTCGAATATCTCGAGAACGCTTAGACCTAGAGTAATAAAGTCGTTCTTATTCTTTTCCTCGTCAAAAATTACGTATAAAACAAGCATTTAATTGATACATTTGAGCATACGTAGTCTTTTTTCAGATATTGGCGATTTTTGCGGGCCATTTCGTAAAAAAAAGGCAGGTTTTTCTTTTCCGAATCGTTATAAAATCTAATCAGCATCAGAGTATCCCACAAGTAACTTATCTGCCAAATTTCGTGAAATTTGGTCATTTAGTATTTTAGCTAGAGTGGATATATGAAATTTTGGAGGCCATTTCGTAAAAAAAAGGCGGATTCTTCTTTTCCGAATCGTACCAAATTCTAATCAGCATCAGAGTATTCGACAGGTAACTTATCTATTAAATTTTTTGAAATTTTGTCAATTATTTTTTTACCGAGAGTGGATACATGACATGTTTACGGACCATTTCGTGAAAAATGGCGAGTTCTCTTTTTACGAAACGTACCAAACACTAATCAGCACCAGGGTCATATCCAAGTGACTTGCCTTCTAAATTTTATGAAATTCGGTCCATTGGCTTTTCAGTTAGAGTGGACACACACATTGCACAGACACACAGACACACAGATGGACAGACACACACACAGACGTTACGTTAAAAATAGTTTTTTCGTATTCTAGAGGTCTCGAAACGTGTAGATTCGTCGAAAACTCGAGCTGCGATTTTCGACATGATTCCAATACTTTCCCTATACATTACCATGTATTGCAGGGAAAGTAAAAATGCAAATTTAGTGTTATTTGGTGCAATTAAACTCAATCTAATGAATTATTAAAGAAATAAAGAACATATGAATTTAAGTCTGCAGGGAAAGTCATGTGCTGCCCACATCAGATATTTAGCATTGGTACAATATTGAACAAATATTGTATCGCTACTAGGGTATAGCTTCTATAAATACTGTATATTCTTATGCAGATCGCTAGAACTATTCAATTTTACTTATTTCTATATTTTCTTGTTTTCATTTTGCTATCTTACTTGTTTTCTAAGATAAATCACGGAATGGATTCTCATCGAAATGAACGTTTTACTCAGAAGAAAAAGTTTTTTTCAAGAAACAAGACATTTTCTCCAAATGGCGTAGAAAAACGAAGAACATTACAATGAAACTGTAGGAGTGAAAAACTAAACTTCAAGCACATGCCTTGGTAAAATCCTCTAATTCGAGGCTCATTTAGTTCTAGAACAGTGAAATTCTTCAAGTTTTCAGGAACTATTTTTTCTGTTCAATTTTTTACAAACACACTCACTCGTTTGCAAAAACGTATATGCACCCATAAAAAGATTATTGAGCTGCAGACGCGAAACTTGGCATGCAGTTGTAGTTTTAAGAATTATGCAAATGATCAGAATATCAGCGCTATTACTGCTATAGGTCTCACAAAATACGCATGAAAACGACGCATTGTGCAACATTCTAAAACAATACGTATTTTCACTCACGTGCAATTGGAACTAAATTTTCTGCTTTCATCCCGCAATTTGCGTGCAAAGATGCCTTTGAGATGTATAAGACAGTATAACGAATAATTGTCGGAATTAGAGCGAGGTCACCTCATAGGCCTATAGGAAAGTTAGTTGATTCGACAGACAAAGCGATATGGTACTTGCTCGGGATTGGCAACAGTGGATCAGAGAAGACTCATGTAACCGTCGCAGAGGCCCAGACCGCCCCAGACAAGCCACTGCTCGAGAGGATCGTGCAGTCAGGAGAGGAGCCACGTCCATGCCAATGATAGCCATTCAAAGGAATTTGCTATCCTCCATGCATCCAGTATAAATATATACTATTTGGAGACGACTGGCAGAAGATGCAATCAAACATCGTCCATTAAGGCACTTACCACTGACCCCTTACATTAGGCAGAGTCGTCTGGATTGGTGGCGAACTACGTCAGTCTGGAAAGTGTCCGATTGGAAGCATGCTGTCTTTACCCGCGGTCCAGTTTACTTGTAGCATAAGTAATACAAAAATAACAATCTTCAAATGTCCGTTGTGAATGGAGATCATATATCAAATTAGAAATGTAAATTTGTGACATATCACAAAAAAGATAAAACTGGATGATAATACACAGGAGACATTTCTGCGAATTCCGCGTAGGCTCACAATGCAATCACGGATTGATTTCCGTCTGTTGTTGTTGTTGTTGAGACCCAGACCGTCCGACCTACCAGAAAGGTGTAAGTTAACTGTTTGGACGGCCGGGAAGTGCCACCCAATTTAGACCGGAACCCAGTGGGGGAGGCACCCACAGGGACCGTACCCTCCTTCCCCTACCACCAACCTCTCGGAAGGACTTACGGATCCACATGTTTAACGTGATCGTACTCCGCATGAACACGGCGGCAGTTGTGGCAGCGTGCACATCCAGCGCGCAAACCACCGGGCTACCGCGCCCGAAATGTACCAACAGCACGCGGTGTTCCCAGGTAGTCACCCACCCAAGTACTAACCGCGCCCGATGCTGCTTGACTTCGGTGATCTAAAGAGAACCGGTGTTTTCAGCACGGTACGGGCGTTGGCTCTGATCTCCGTCTGTGTAATGCTTTACTTAGATGTATTTGTGATAACACATTTTGACACATATTAACATATTTTTGATCTAAACAATTTCCATCGTCTATTTGTTTATGATCCCTATTTTCACTGATAAAACAGCCTTCTACGTGATATGGAAAAGTGGTATAAGTCAGATTTTTTTCTTTATCAGAATTCAGTGGATTTTAAAGATACAGATATGCTGTTTTTTTAATGATCTTATTGCATTAGAAAAAAAAAATTCTGATTGACCAAATTTTTCTAAGGGGGTCGTATAAAATTAAAAAAGTGTAACTTGTTTTTAAAATTACTGAGAGGACGATCTCATTAACGTAGTCTATTTCCTTCCTAACATGCAACATTTTTGCAATTTACATTGTCCACTTATCTCCAACAGGTTAAGAATTAAAGCGCGTTTCAATCTTTTGGGGACTCTCTGTATACAGATAAGTCAGCAGGTAGTCTCTTCATAGAATTCGCCACAAGAACGCTGCCCTCAATAAAGAGCGTAGTCAGTTAAGCAGAATAATTTTCCGTTTTACTTTCCCTAATACATCCTAGTATAATAGGAAAAATATTTGAATTGAGTCGAAAATCGCAACTCAAGTTTTTGAAGGACCTACACATTTCGAGGACACTAGAAACCGAATAAACTATTTTTAGCTTAATATATGTATATATGTATGTGTGTCTGTCTGTCTGTCTGTCCACTCTACTGAAAAACTAATTGAACAAATTTCACGAAATTTCGCAGATATGAAACATGTGGATTACTCTGAGACTTATTAGATTTTGGCGTATTCATTTTGTTTTGTGAAATTCCCCGCATAAATTATCGAAATCTAAAATGGAGGAAAATACGAGCAAATAAATCGATTAAATGCTTATTTCATATGCAATTTTAATGACGAAAAGGAGAAGACAAACCCCATGATGTAATATATAAGTGATGTATAAGAATAATATACTTCAGTTTATCGCATTTTTGCCATATCGCCTTTGTAAGTGCTTCTAGTCGCCACATGAAAACGAAAATTTAACTAAACTTGCAAATTCGGTCTAACTTTAAATATTTATCCGGATTATTTTGTACACTTAAACTCAGTCTAATGAATTATGAAAGAAAGAAAGAAAAAATCAATTTGAATCTGTAGTGAAAGTCAAGTGTTGCCCACATCATATGTTTCTAACTTCAGTCATTGCCCTACGGAACATGAGAATTTTAAACTTATAAGATGAAATATTTTTACGGACCTTAATAAGTTACGGTAATTTTTTAGTAATATATTTTATATAATAAATGTTTTCATTTTTCAATATACTTTTTCTGCAAGATGGAATCGAGAGTACCGCCCCCTATAAAGGTCGCAACTAATTACACAAAAAAAAGTTTTATAATTTTGATGTAAATAGCATCTATGTTTGATAGCGTTTCCAGACATCCCTGGTTGATTGTAGAACAACGCGCTGCTCGCCTTGGTGTTAAAATCTACTGGGCAATATTACTTAAGATTTTGCCAAGATTTAATACCACATGGCTTTCAATGCGAACGACTGCGATAATTAAGATTTTAAACTTCCAAGCTTTCTAGCTATGGCCCGCGAACACAGAAAAACAAGTTTAATTAATTGAAGAAGTACTTTTTTATACTATATTTCATAGCATGAGATAGCAAAAAGAGTCCTTTCCGCCTTTCTCAAGCACGTTGCGAAGAATATGCCAACTCAACCTATCACGGGAACACTGAGCGTGATTTCTAAGACATCGCACACGATTGCATCCTGTGGATATCACTAGCTAGCACTAGCTCAAATATGGGGGAACCGTGTAGAGAACAATCATATAACACCATAACATGCGATTCCAGCTTCAAGACCCGGATATTGTGATGTATATGGAGAGCCATGACTCATGAATATGAGAGATCGGACGGACATATCTGCACTGCTCCGTTGGCCAACGAACAGCACGTTATATGTCCGAATCATAACAACACATAAAACACCACGATATCCAATCTTCATTGTTTGCTGTGCGTTTAATAATATTGATTCTCTGAATGAAATATAAACCGGTAGCTATTTTTTAATTATTTAAATTGAATTTATTTCCTAGATATTTGCGCAATCGTAATTATCAACAATACTTCAGACTGATATTGTACTTGTAGTGAAAAAAAAAAACTACTGAGGGATTTTCTATAAAAATATTGTTATTTTAGTTAAATGCGTTTTCACCGATCAAAGATTCTAAGTATCGTATATTTCTTTTATAAAAAATTTCATTAGGGTCAAATTTTTCTGGACTGGAAATAAATTAGAAAAATACATTTTATATACAATTATGCTAAAAGTTTGTTATCATAACTTTCTTGGTTTTAGTTTGTTCCATAAACGAGAAAAGATAATCGCTTAATAATTTTGTTTCTTTATTACCAACGATTCGCCTATAGCCATTACTATATAAGACTAGCTATTCTCTCCGTCATTGTGCAACGCTTTCTTAAAGCCGAAAATATATCATTTTTAGCCATTTATTCAAATTTATTTATCAACTGCAGGTGCAGACGATATGCTGTATTCTCTTTCCCGATTTGTGGACGAAGTAAGACGAAAAAATATAATATCGCGAAAGGATCGGTGAACAATAGTTTGAGGTCTGTTTTATTTGTTATTTTTTAAGTTCATGAATTTAAAAGATAAATTTTCATTGTTTGTATCATACTTCATTACTATAAATTGTCTTTGTAAATTTGACTAGAATCCGATAAAAATTCGCCTAAGATAGCAATTATTTTTGTGAATTTTACTTCTAGAGGGTAAAGGAATTTTTTTTTTCCTTTTTGCGACTTCAAGTGTTTTAATTTATTTGCAATTAATTTAAGATATACAGAAGTTTCATTTCTTGAATATCGGTTTCTATATCTGTATTATGTAGACTGCGAGCTATTATTTAAGACCCAACAATGTCAGGTAAGTCGCTCTAGCATTATTCTAGAGCAGAGCGAAAATTCTTAGTTTTCTTCTATTTTGTCTGTTTTCTAAAACAAATCTTGGAACTAACTTCCAGTGAAATGAATGTTTTACTCAGATGAAAAAGTTTTTTCGACAAACGTGGCATTTTCTCCAAACTATGTAGAAAAACGAACAACATTACAGTAAAATTAGTATAGCGCAAAACTAAATTCTAAACACTTGCCTTGCAAGATTCCACTGTTTCTAATTCAAGGCTCATTTAGTTTTAGAAAGCTGAAGTTCTTAAAGTTTCCAAGAACTTTTTCCCTGCTCTACTGCTTTGCGTATATATTTATTCATTTTATGAAGAAACCTAGGGAGTTTGTAACGTGGCTGCGTTGTATAATTTATGTTCTTACAATAATAAAAGAAGATGTATGTATGTTTGTGTGTGTTGCGTCGTCTGTAGCTCAAAATCTAAGCTTGGGACAGCCACGAAATTTAGTACTGGGTTAGCTGAGTTGCGGATAGGACATGTCTCGGTCATATATTTGTACTTTCCCTACAATACATGATAATGTATAGTTGAAGTATTGGAATTATGTCGAATATAGCAACTCGAGTTTCCGAAGGATCTACACGTTATGAGTACTTTAGAACCCCCCCCCCCCCCAAAAAAAAAAGAAAAAAAATACATTTTTAGCATGACGTCTGTATGTGTATCGGCTTTTTAATTTATTTGTGTTAACTTTAAGCATTTATTTTAAGTCTGTTTTTAGCATGGATAATTTTCTTTATTAGTTTATATTATTTATAGGTTATATTAAAGATTTATTAGGTAATATTAATAATATTGAACAGCATAGTTTAAGTAAACACAAATCGTTTCCATGCCGCATGGAGGCGCACACACTGACCAACATTCAATCGTTTCCTTGCCGCATTTATTTCGCAAATGCAGATTATAAATAAAATGATTTGAATAATAATAACATTTTGAAAGTCTAATGAAAGCAAAGTGAGAAGTTGAAACCTGAAAAATCAAACTTCCTAACAAGCCTACAAAATAAAAGTATAAATCAGCAAATCTGCAATGAAGTGGAAAAAAATACAAATTTCGAATCATCAAGTTAAAGAAAATCATCCAAAATCAATGGTATGGAATAGATAAAAGAAAAACAAATGAAATCCAAGCATTAATGCTATGTATGTGGACAAAGGGTTTGGCCTAAATAATGGATTTGTTCACTTCTCCAAAACTCCTTATCGGGTCCAAGTATTTTATCGACGCAAACGCAAAAAATATATGTTTCTGAAGAAATATATAGATTATATCTATAAAATATTTCTACTCGGACAACATACATAAAGAAAAAAAATTAAAGGAAACAGGAGTACCTGGAAAAAACACTACAAATGCAAGAACCTGTCGAACCTCGAAACCCAGAATGAAGAGACCAGTGTTGCCATTCGCAAAAGAAAAAGAAATGATCTACTGTTGTCATTCGTAAGAAATAAATAACAGTAATGTGAAAAAGCAAGAAAAAGTGATAATATACAATCAGAGTTACTAAAAATTGGGGCTAATAATAGAAAGGCTAATGTTTAAGAGGATGCAAAAATAAAAGTATTATTAATACATGAGAATGGAGATGTTGTTGTTGTTGTAGTATTGTGACCTCCTGTTTCGGTAGAGCCGCAAACAGGACCAGTGATGCCAGGAATGCCGCAAACAGGAACGTTTCGTGATGCCGCATACAGGACCAGTGATACGGGCATGAGACGGGACATACGGGAATGAAAATGAATATTATCACCCAGATACTTTCGGATTTAACCCGGGTTGAAAACATAAAATACATTGAATGGGACCAAATTTTTCAAACATTTTTAAGCGGAATTAAAATTCCCAAATTGCTTTGAAAATTTCAGAAACTATTTAAATTATCACGTAAAAAATTTCAGCAAAATAAGTTAGATACTTTTCAATTAGAATTTAAATAATAATTATACCCATATTATATGCAGCCAACGGCCCTACCGTTGGCTGCATATAATATGGGTGGTTTTCGTTAGATCACCGAAGTCACGCAGCATTGGGCGCGGTTAGTACTTGGGTGGGTGACCACCTGGGAACACCGCGTGCTGTTGGCACATTTCGGGCGCGGTAGCCCGGTGGTTTGCGCGCTGGATTTGCACTGCCGCCGTGTTCACTCGGAGTACGATCACGTTAAACATGTGGGTCCGTAAGTCCTTCCGAGAGGTTGGTGGTACGGGAAGGAGGGTACGGTCTCTGTGGATGCCTCCCCCACTGGGTTCCGGTCTAAATTGGGTGGCACTTCCCGGCCATCCAAACGGTTACCTTACACCTTTCTAGTAGGTTGGACGGTTTGGGTTTCAGCAACAATCCATATTAAATGCAGTGATCATGTGACTCATTGCTAAATAAAATGAGGCCTCCATTTTTTTTTTACTCTGTGTAAAAATCGCGATGTTTAAAGACCGTTTAAATTTATATTTATTGTTGCACCAGTCATGAAAAAGCTTTATTTTTACATATTATCTGTGTATCTAAATTATGTGTCAACAAAATTGCAACATTCACGAAATCAACATTCAACGCGAAATCCTTGGATTAAAGTCAAAAATTGACGATTGAGTTTTCGACGAAAATTGAAAATTGAATCTTAAAATTGAGAATTGAAATTTTAAAGTATTTGCAAGTTTTGAGCGATCCAAAATACTAAAAAATAGTGTTGCATCTGTGTGTGCCTCTGTTTACCTGTAAGTCTGTGTGTGCATGTATGTATCTGTCTTTGTTCTTATCTGTTTGTCTGTGTATATGTCTTATAGTCTGTGCATATATTTGTCTGTGCCCTGTATGTATCACCTCTACCTTAAAAACCGTAAGACAACATTTTTTACTTTCCCTACAATACATGGTAATGTATAGGGAAAGTATTGGAATCGTGTCGAAAATCGTAACTCGAGTTTTTGAAGGAAATTACATGTTTTGTGTCCTTGAGTCTTCTGGAGCACAAAAAACTATTTTAGCTTGACGTCTGTGTGTATGTGTGTGTGTGTGTGTGTGTGTGTGAGTGTGTGTGTGTGTGTATGAGGGTGTGTGTGTGTGTGTGTCTGTCTGTCTGTGTAATGTATACATCCACTCTAACTCAAACACTAATTGGCAGAATTTCATAAAAATTTCATAGTTTTTTGTGGGTGACCCTTGTGCTGATTAGATTTTGGTATGATTCGGTATAAAATAATCTGTCTATTAAGGGATAAAATAATCTGTCTGCGCGCAAAAATTCTCTGTATCTACTTTCCTGAAACACTAATTAACTGGGTTTTATAAAATTAGGTAGATAAGTCACTTGCGGATGCCTATGGTACTGATTAGACCCTGGTACGATTCGGAAAAAAATAACCTGCTTTGTTTCCTAAATGACTCAGAAAAATCGTCAAAATATTAAATAAAACTCATACTGAAATCCATAAATTAAGTACTTGTTTTACATGCAATTTTTAACGTTGAAGAGAATAAGACTAACAACATTACTCTAAGTCTAGTCGTTCTCGAGATATAAATATATTTGTTTACATTTTTGCTACGCCAGTTTTAAAAATACGTCTAGTTACCAAATGAAATCGAAATCGAAATACGAATTAAAAGCGTAAATTTAGTATAATTTCAATTAATTATGCCTGTTATTTAGTGCAATTTAAAGAATTAATAATGAAAAAGAGAAATTTAATTTGAGTCTGCAGCGAAATTCATATGATATCAGATTTTTTTAACTTAGTTAACTCAGTTATAATTTAGATATGATTTCAAAGAATAGTACAGATAGATTACTTTTTCTAATTAGACCGCAAATATAGTCAGAATCTAAAATATAAGACAAATACTCTAAAAAAAAACCAGAACTGGAAATGTATGTATATTCGCTATTACTTAACTCATTCGAATATAAATGCTGTGTCTTTAAATACGTTTAGAAAATTCTGCTCTACACTCATATAAAATACGAAAATGTTTAATTAATTTCACCGCCATTAAATCATTTACGAAATTTCCGCATGTAGTATCTTTTAAGTCATTTAAATAGATAATCATCCTGAATATTTTAAGTAAATGCGTTTAATCATTCAAAATCAGTTGCCGCACAATGCAGCCTCGAACAATGCAACTAATTACTTTCCAATAAGACTTGCTTTGGGCAAACAAACTTCTTCCTTGTTTACGGGAAATGAGAAAAGAACGGGGAAAATCTTTTAACTGTGCCGCAGTAAACAATAAAATAACATCAGCTTCTGTAGGACTGTAGGTAATGACCTTAACTGACAGTTAATCTAAGGTTCAATTAACTACGATGGCCGTATTAGTCTTTGAAAGGACATTTTGTGTTTACTTTATGACCATTTACGCCTGGAAGGTGCTAAAACGTAGCTTGATTTTTACGTCGGCATAAATAAGTGCTTTCATTATTTTTACATTCGGTGAAAGTACGAAAATAATTACCCCTTGAATTTATATTTTCTCCTATGTCATCAATGAAGAAAGTATTAGTATTTGCGATCTTCGAATATTTGCACACGAGGGACAAAATTTAAGTTATTTGAAAATGGAATGAGGGTTATAGTCACACTGCTAAGTAAGGCATGCCTTTCCGGGCTAAATTATTTAGAGGATACACTGTAAAACATCTGAAACGAGAGTTTCTAATCAGCGTTGGTATCCTCAATCGATTCTTGACCGATATATTTTTATTTTTATTTTCATTTGAGCAAAATTTATTCTAAATATTTAAGTAAAAACTCCTTCATAAATATTTTCTTTTATAATGTCAGAATGTAAAGCAAACGCTGATTTCTTATATATATATATATATATATATATATATATATATATATATATATATATATATATTATACACACACACACATATATAGGGAAAGTAATAGATATCCGCCAAACCTTATTTTTTCATTTGTTAAAACACAATTTAATTTTAAATTCAAAACCTTGCTCCAATTACAGCAACACATAGACAAATCAAATCAATCTCAAATATTTTAGAATAAAAAAAATAAACAATTTATCATCTCCATGTTTCATTTCCAACTGTTGCATCCTTAGTCTATCAAATTAAACTGTGAACTGTTTTGAGTTGCAAAATGCTTAGTCAGTATCACTTACTCGACAATGTTAGAAACACATGGGGTAACTCAATTTATGGTATTACTTTCCTTATATACATAATGTAAAAGGAAAGTGTTGAGACGGAGGCGAAAATTCGAATTCGTGTTTTCGACGGGAGAGCACGTCTCAAGCATCCCTGATCACGAATCAAACATTTATGAAGTGATGTTTGTGTGTGTGTGTGAAAGTATGTGTGTGTGTGTGTGTGTGAAAGTATGTGCGTGTGTGTGTGTGTGTGCGTGTGTGTGTGTAGTGTGTGTGTGTGTGTGTGTGTGTGTGTGTCAGTGAGTCTGTGGAGAGGATATCTCATGACCGAATGGATAGATTCGAATGAAATTTGGTACAAAAATCACAATCCGTAAATACTGGAAGTCTATTGTTTTAAAACACTATCGAATGTTCAGAACCCCCTAAATGTTCGAATGAAATTCTGAAAAAATCATCAAAAAATCAAAACCTTTCATGAAGTTACGCAAATAGACATTTCTTATGTAATTTTTCCTCAGAAACCGATTAACATAAACTTTAGAACGCTGGCATGAACCGTTCTCGAGATATTGTACATTTTTCAACTAAATTTATCAAAAAATCCCATAAATTAAATAAAGAAACATTAACTGTTAAGGAACATGTTCACTTTTCATACGTCATATCATACGATAAATTTGGTGACATCATTCTCGTGTTTCTAACTTATTCCATTCACGAGAAAAGGTACTTTGAGTAATACTTTTGTATTTGAACGCCAATAGTCATTTATCCCCTATAAGAAAAAATTAATTCACCGTCCATAATGCTTGGCGAGATTTTGGCGACGAATTTAGTGGAATGTCGCCAACTTGGCGACATTTTTAAATGTTGCGGAATTAACGAAAATCTCGCCAAATGGATAAAAATGCGTTAAATCAATGAAATTGACGACTAATTGAAAAAAATTTAATATCTTGGAAAGGATAAAAGTATCTACTATAAGAATAATATATTTTTAACTGTAAAAGTAGTAAATTCATTGCATTATATAAGGAAAGTCATGTGCTGCCCACATCAGATTTTTTTTATTATTATTATTGTTATTATTATTCTTTTTAATCTTATACATGACATTTTATTCTCATGAATAGACAGCCATACGCTGGTATATTTGATTTTTTTTTATTATTTTTATATTTATATCTGATCCATATTTTACTTTCTTTTACGTCGGGCCATGTGCATTATTTCTGTAATACAATTTAAAATAATATACAGAGAAACATGGAATCATCATCAACGATGCCCTTGATAACGTACATGGTTTTGGAAAACTTTTCACTTTTTTCAATTTATTGATTTTCAAAAAAAATTTGGGGAACCAGAAAGGCCTACCTCCTTGTGCAAAAATTGTGTTTCTGTTTTGCAACTTTTCATCTTATACACTATTCTTGCTTTACATCATGTATGTTTATGCAGGAAACTAGGGGATTAGTACCTTAAGTACCTGTATTACACACATGAATTATAACACAAATAAATATTCAATGTAATATTTAATCTGTAGTTAAAGGATTATATATAACCAATCTGTACCACATGTCATTCTTTTTCAACTCCTTGACTTATATATAGATCAGGGAAAAAGGAGTATTTTATACCAATTTAATACATGTTTTATTTATAATGTTTTATTTATAATGTTTTATTTAACATTTTATTTATAATGTTTTCTTTATCATCTTCACAAGCTTGTCGTATAATCAGTATTGATATCAAATAATCACTTCCGACCACCTTATTTTCATTTTTCCTTTACAGATCATTTCAATATATGGTCAATCTCTAAAATATATAATACAAGTAAATTAAACTCTTCAATTATATATATATATATATATACACAATTGAAATCAAAAAAGAGGATAAAGTTCAATGGAGGGGAAACCAAATACAATGCATGCAATGGCAGAAGAGCATTGCGACTCCTCAATCCCGTTTAAAGCTGCTTTTTCAGCCCGGGCAAACACTCACGGAACCAATGCATTGCAAAGGTTGATCCCCCATACGTGCCTAGTCAGAAGCACCCAAACATGGAGAAACAGACCACCGAGAATGGAAGTCAAGAAACGCACAAATGAAGAAACACAAAATCTCCTATTGCATAGGTAACTATGCGCATGTGCAAGTCTTCAAGTGATATGCAGAAACTATCCCAATTCAGCAAAATCCCTTTTGAATGAATTTGCTTCATTTTTATTGTTGAAAAATGAATTATAATATTTCTTCAGGAAATTAACTGGGTAATTCTTTCTTAATGCTTCTAATATTATCCGCTTGTTACTGGATATGCAATCCGTTGCTAAAGTGTTGCAAATTTGGTTTCTTTTGAAATGTCCCAAAAGTATATTTCTAAAAATAAATCTTGAAAGGTTCTTTTTCCAATTGATGATATGGTTAATTTTTATTCCATAACTTGTTCTTTTGTCGTGTAGACTCGTATAAATTCCATTCCTTGTATTGTACTTAATGGTGATATCCAAGAAATTCACCAATCCATCCTCTGCACGTTTATTTTCAACCAATTCCAAGCCATTGGGGTAAAAATCGAATTTCAATACTGGTGCATTTTCATAATATCCATACAGCACATCATCAACATAACGAAAGTACGGAATCTCATTATAATAGGAGTGTTCCATGCTCATATTTAGTGAGATATATGTCAGCCAATATTGATAAACAACCTCCTCCCATTGGAATTTAATCTGTTTATAATAGCATTTTCCATCAAAAAGTATATTTTCCCACAAAACCAGATTGATAAGGTCCATATATTTGCGATTATAAAAATATACTATACTATATATATATACTATATATATACTATACATATACTATATATATATCTACTATATATATATATATATATATACTATATATATACTATATATATACTATACATATACTATATATACTATATATATATATACTATACATATACTACATACATATATATATATATATCTTAAATTTATATTCCATATAATAATGAAACTATGCAAAAAAATTCTGTTTAATTTAGCCATTCACGACGTTCTTTATGCCACACTAAACAAATCGTTCTTCGTAATACTTGAAGATGAAAGTCGTTGCTATTCTTACGAGATTTTTCCCATCATATATCCCAAAACAATGCAAGTAATTACTTTCCGATGAGCTGTTTCAGAAACAAACTCTTTATTGTTTTTGAGAAATAGAACAAAATTCCTTTTAAAGGAACCACACCGAAGATGTGCAAAATACTTCCCTGTGTGAGTGGCAACGGGTAATGAACTTAAATGCCAGTTAATTTAGGGGTTAATTAGCTTCGTTGAACATCAGAACATACTTAGGTTTTATTTCAGGACTCGAAGCTAAGAAATGGACTAAAAGTGACATTTGGAACTTCGTGAAAGTTGCGTTGTAACTTTTAAATGGAATTTCTATTTTAGATGAAATTCCTTTCTGAAATGAATATGGAATTTTTTTTATTTAAAAAGAATCTTGACTAACGTGAAACATCGTTTTGAAAAGGTATTGAACAAATAAATTCTAATAGAAAATCGGTGCTGTTACTGCGCATATTATATTTGATTCAACGACAGACAAGCGGCTAAGTTGTTAATTGCACAGCCGAAATTGCTGAAGCTACAATCTTGATACTTTGCAACATGTGGGACTGGATCTACAAGTTATGAGGTACAGTAGAACCTCGATTTTCCGACCCTCGTTTAACCGGAATGATCCGTTATCCGACGTCGGTTTCCTGACTTTTTCTTCCCTGCGGCTTGGAGTCTTTGAAACGGCGTTTCCGAAAGAAATTAATAAGAAAATTACTTTTTGAAGAAGAATCTGCATCTGCAGTTTCAATACTAGAGTTTGGAAAATCTGTCAACATTAAAGACTGCATTTATATGATCAGTGGAGCATGGGAATGTATGCCGCAATTGACACTAAGACGAAGTTGGAGAAAACTTTTGCCGAATTTTTCAACTGGAGCAGATGAAAATGTTACAGATATTGCGAAAGATGGTGTTACTGAATTTTCACCCATTTTTAGCACGATGCCAGGTTTTGAAAACTGTGGGATCAAAGAAATCACAGATTGGTTGATTTTTGACATGGAAGATGCAGGCTTCCAGTTGCTTAATGATGAGGAAATTATCGCAGAAGTCCGGCATTCTCCAAAAGAAGACGAAGACGAAGATGGTGATGAAGGCGAGAATGATTCCCAAGTAAAGATTAGTAACAATGATGCTTTTGAGTGTTTTTCAAAAGGCCTTGCTTGGTTGGAACAACAAGAATAGTGTGATTCCTCTGAACTAATGATTTAAAAAAAACTTCGTGACAGAGCTGCACGACAAAGGATGACCAATTTACGCCAGATGAAGCTTCCATTGTAAGTTTTTTGTTTCATAATAAATTTTCATGTACTACTATACTGTACTGTAATTTGAATTTAGATATTTATTTAGCAGTTTAAATAGTCATAATAGCAGTTCGATGACGATGTTACATATTAAACTAGACGATTATTGAACAGTTCTCTATTATCCGGAAATTTCGATTATCCAATATATGTTCGGCCCAAATTACGCCGGATAATCGAGGTTCTACTGTACGTGTAAAATTTGGAATTTTGTTCGAAAAAGCAATAAATCTAAACTTTGTGTTCCAACATTCTTCCATCTATATCTCAATAATGACTAAACACAAGAAATTAAATTTTATATCATCCTACGTTAAAACAATATCCAAAGTTTTCTTCATTTGCACTTTTTTATATACGAAGAACTGTTTTTGATATATTTTAATTTATACTTAGAACTAAAGAGTTGTTTAAAATTTATAATTCAATTTTTATTCAGGTTCGATTGGAATAACATGTGCGGTTGGGATTTCTCTGAAAAAAAAAATGGAACATTACGTAAATGTAAAAACTTTGGACGTCTATAACCCTGAATTTAATAAATAAAAGGTAAATATTTAGTCTTATTTTGTCGGAAATAATGTCCAGATAAATAATAAATAGAAAATAATTTTAATATGTTGAACTTTTATTTCTATAAAACTTAAAACGTAGTTCCCCGAGCGAATGGTTTTCCACTGATTTTTCACTTGAAATATATAGTAAACTATAAAAGATAGATATAACTATAAACCGACAAAAATGTTTATCAAAATATTTAGTAATCTATTATATTATGAAAACCAACTATAGTTTTCAAGTAATCGTCGTTCCAAATTGAAGATTGAAAATTTTCGGCTTTTCAAGTTTACAATGCTTATATCTTAAAAACTAAAATATTGTACTGATAATTGTTGCAGTTCCTTAAATCTTGTGTATGGGTGTAATTTTTACTATGTTGATTTTGACTGATAAATAGCAGCAAACTTAGATATAAACAAGAAAGATCAATCATGCATAAAGCATTGATTCTGAAACAATTTCAAACTACAATGAAATTTTATTTAAACATCTCTAAAACGTGAATATTCCTCGGTAATATTTTAAAAATTATCACAATACTACATTAATTTATTATATTTGAAAATTTAAAACTTCATCGAAAAAAGTGAACTTCATTCAAATGAAGGTATTGAAATATAAATTGCATTGTTTAAGCATCTCTAAAATGCGATACATTCCTCAGTAATATTTTTTAAATTACCATAATACTACAATAATGTATTGTATTTGAAAACTTCATCGAAAACAACTGAAATTCATTCAAATGACATCATGGAAATATAACACGCCTGGCTCTCTCTATAAAAGCAGCATTTCATTTATTAACATTTTTCCATTCATTCCATTCATCACAATACTATAATAAGTTATTTTATTTAAAAACTTAAGAGCAGGGAGGTACAACTAATTAAACTGCATGCTTAAAACTTCATCGAAAAAATCATCCTTTTCTCTGTAAAATCAATAAATATTTCATTCATATCAGCTATATTACAGACTCCATGAGCTAAATAATTTTGCGTTAAAAAAATGCAGCAATTCTTATACAACTCATTCTACATATTTTGCTGTTTACATTTTCCATAAGTTTTTTTTTTTTTATCCTACGTCGGGGCGGAGGCCACCATATCGGCCATGACCCCTCTGGCAGCCCAATAAAAACCACCCTTGTTATAAAAGCTGTCAAGAAGAGAGAAATTCATAAACGAAAGCGCAGGATAGCTTGTCAGATGATTAAAATCCATAATGGCGCCAGTAGAACAAGGAACACAGTCAGACAAATCAACCACGCCAATACGATAGAGGTGTCCTTGAAGAAAGTCATGTCCAGTTAAAAGTCTGAAATTTGCAGTGAAGACAGAGCGAGTAAGGCCCATAGGGACCTGAGAATGCAACGAAGAATTCCAGGCCCTACCCGTCGCAGTTTCAACTTGATTGTCACGGAGGGTCTTTTGCAATCTGTTTTTAATAGTTCCACAAATCCGTTTGTAAGATAATGTAAAAAGAGGCTGATGCAGCTTGCATTCATTCTTTTCAAGGAAGTCAGCCTTTTCATTTCCAGGGATATTGCAGTGACTCGGAATCCATTGAAGAACGACTCTCCAGCCAGACGAAATTGTCTGGCTAAAAAGCAACTTTGTCTCTTCCACATGGTGTGATTCACCTACTACATGTGCGACAATAACCAAAATTGCAGACTGTGAGTCCACAAAGAAAACAACTTTCCTAAGTGGTGTACACATATTTGGAAGGTTAAGAATGGCCCGCTTAATGGTCTCAATCTCAGCATCGAAATTTGTGGCACCTAATCCTACAGCATAAGATTCCACAAAACAAACCTCACATAAAAAGGCCAGATCCAACTGCATCCTCCATTGTAGAATCATCAGTATAAATATGGAGCCAGTCATCTTTTGGGTAGTTAGTGGCGATGGTCTCCAAGGAATAGGCTCTGAGGACCTCTGGTATAGCATCATTTTTCTTTTCAATTGTGCCAATTATGAGGTGATAAGTAGGGACTCCGATTTGGAAAAAGTCCATTAGAGAAAGATTGACAAGAATTAGGAGTGAGATTGTAATTATTCATGAGCTCCTCAGTCCCTGACAAAAAAGTCGAGTGAGATTTTAATCTTAAGTTAGAAGGAATATAGGTCTGCCGATGGTGTAGTTCAAGGCCCTTGCATTTTCCATAAAGCTTCAAGAGTTGTTTCTCCTTCTTAACTTCAAAGATTCGTTTGAATCTCCATAGCAGTGATAGGGGTAGAGCTAGCTCCACCAGTTATAAGTCTAAGAGCTTTGTTTTGTGCCAAATCGACTATTTTAGAGCAGTCATTTGATTCTGTGGCGATAAGCTGTCCTACATACTCTAAGACAGGTCTAACATATGTCTTATAGGTAATCGACAAAGTATCAGCCGAGGAGCCCCAAGTGATGCCAGAAAGTCTCTTTAAGAGTCTCAATATCTCAATGCCGTTTCCTGCCATCTCCTCAGCCAGTTTTCTCCACAAGAGTTTACTATCCAAGACAAGTCCGATATAGCTATAGGAGTCCACCCGGTTTAAAACATGATGATTGCAATATACATTTATCCAGTGTTCCTTGGTAGACAAGGTAAAAAACTGACAAACTGTCTTATCAGAATTTACTGTCATAAGATTATCACAGCACCAGTCCCCCAAAACCCCCAGGGCCGCATTGACCCTGTTGTTTAATACAGAAATGTCAGCACCAGTAGTATAAATAACTATATCATCTGTAAAAACCAGGCATCTAATTCCAGTAACCCTAGTCAAATCATAAATTAAATCATTTATCGTAACATTAAACAAAGTACAGCTCGTAACAGCTCCCTGAGGCAGATCATCCCGGAAATTTCCATAACTGAAAAGTAGGTTTCGTTGTAGAAATAATCAAATTTGGATAGTCATTTAAACTCAAATATATTGCAATTGCGTTGTTTCAGTGTGTAGATGCACAGGATTTAAGCAAAAATAAAGCGGTTTTAGGACGGATACAACACTAAACATGAATTAAAAATAACTTTAAATATCATGATTTTGATACAAAATGGATGCCATATTTTATTTTGAAGTCGATCACGTGATCTCTTCATATAACGGTCACGGGATCGCTTTATATAAACACGTGATCGCTTCATATAAAAGGTGTAATTATTATTTTAATTTTTATTTAAAAAACTACTGAATATATTTTGCTGAAATTTTTTTACATATTTTATGGGATAATTTGAATATTTCCTTAAACTTTCTAAACAATTTGTGAATTTGAAATCTGCTTAAAAATGTTTGAAAAATTAGGTCCTATAGGGTTCAATGTATTTCATTTTTTCAACCCGGGTTCAATCCAAAACTAATTGGGTGAAATTATTCATTTATATTCCCGTAGTTCCCACAGATCGTCTGAACAACATACTAAAATAATTTCATTTAGATAAAGTCATTTTTACAGCATTTATCGTGCTAACGGGCAGGCAGACAGACAGACAGACAGAATGAACGAAGTCATAAATACTTTTCAACGTTGTTGTAAATTGTTAAAAACTGTTAGTTTAAAAGATATAAAAAACTGTATAATATTTAGTTTAATAGATATAAAAAATTTAGATATAAAAACCTGTAATTTCAATTCAGAGGTCAATATTTTCAGCGTACTGGAAATGCATTAAATATTTTCCTTCAAATATCGTTTATCTGAAGTGTGCTGTAGTAGAAAGAGAAAAATCCGAAGCCTCGCCATTTAAATGTTCCCTAGGGCATAAATAGGTTAAGCTACAAGTTTCTTTAATTGTAGTTTCACAGCGTACAAGACACTTGTTAGGGAAGATGTGTTTATCAAAGAATTAAGTGTTTGCACCTCTGTAGCGGGATGATTACTGGGTTGGTGAATTCTCAGAGGGCTCGTTAGAAACCTAAAGTTGAGTGAGATTTCTTGTTGGCTTTACCAATTCTCTAAAATATCAAAAGTCTGGTAGTTTCATGTAGAGCTGGAAAATCATATTTAATTTTATAATTTTATTAAAATGAATATTTTGTGAACTTTTAACAAAGAGTAATTTTATAAGGAAACTTAAATGAAGGCGTAGAGAAAGATAAAGTTTCTGCAGTATGAGTTGGTAAGTTTGCCAAATTAAAATATGTGTAATGTGTATTTATGTTTAGGAAAAATTCTCGTACAGTTACAATTATTTTGAAAGAAAGTATTTTAATTTATGTTGATAAAGAAAGAAATCTGAAGGAAGAAAAATTAATAATGCTTATGAAACGAGATATTAGGTATATGAAGAATAAGGGTAATGCGATTAGAACAAAGATACAGAAAAGCAAACTATTGTTTGTAAAATTTTCATGTACCCGTACTTATGTGGTTTGACAGGTATAGGGGCGTAATTAAGGAGGTTTAGGGGTTTAACCCCAGTGGAATTTGAAAGATTTAAAATGCTTTCTAACCACATTTGTAATAAAAATAACTCTACTGAATTCCCTATTCATTTTATCATTCTGAAGTCCTTGAACTAGAAAAACAACTCGTTTTAACCTCCAATAAATAAAAATAGATAAACAATAAAAATAAAAAGAAATATAAATAAGGAGGTTTTTGTAATTATGAGTTCAAAGAAAAATGTTCCGGCTGCTGTGTGACAGCAATAGGGGATAAATTCTCCATATGCAGTGAAACCTGAAGTATCCAAATTTAGAAAAAAAAATAGGTTCCAGAAGCTGGCAGAAGACGCCAAGATCAAAAGAAATTTATTTAGAAATTAGATGTCTGCTTCGGTATAATTTAAAAATTTTCCCGTCCTGAAAATATTATGGTTTGACTCGGCCAAAGCCAAAGATTTTTTTAATAATTCACCAGAACCAGATCCATCCCGAAAACACTCAAAGGCAACTCCAACCAGGCCCGGTCCAAATTTATTTGCAATACTTTGAAGTCTGTTGCCTTATATGATGAACCAAATTTGTCATTTAAGGAATTAAACACAAGTTATATTACATATAGCAATAAATAAAAAATAACTCAAGTTTGAAAAAGTTGTACAAATCAAGAATGAGAATTACTAAAGTGAGATTTTATTCATCATTTTGGTTTGATAATATCAGAGATTAAATGAGAAAACGGTTCTTCACTGTGATTATGCTTAAAAACTGTTTTATTCATCCATTCAAGTTATAAGTAAACAATGCAATGGTCCTTTTGTAAGAGCTCATCAGCACTAAATATTCTTGACTATAGTGGTAGCAAAACAAACATGTCGAATGCCACAATTGTTAGTGTTTCTAACATTCTAATGCGATTAAACGTTCTATGTATTAAAATATGCAATTAAACGTCTTATACATAGATATTATTTTCTTTGATTATGACATACTTATAGATACTTTTTAAATGTAATGCTTTTAAATTAAAAATATAAGATGTTTAAAATACAAATAAATTAAAGGACAATAAAGTTCGTCTAATCCGCATATTAATTTTACACTATAACAGATGGATAAAATAAATTTTCATTCAATACTTATTGCCGGAAAGAAATTGACGGAACTGCGTTCTAATTTAAGAATAAAACTTATTTAAGTATTATTTAGTGTGTGTGTTGATAATTTAGAAACATTCAAAATATAAAAATTGAAATTAAGATCACAGAAGAAATTGAAAATAAAATATCAGTACTCAATTTTAAAGTAAAGAATACCTATTTGTTCTCATATTTCAATCACAATACAAAAGCGATTAAAATTTTTTTCGATAAATTTAAAAATATAGCAAATTGAAACTGTCACTTGACTAATGATAATAATCGAATAATAATTATTTCCTCAAAATTTTAAATTTGAATGCATTTTTTCCCTAATAAATTTATAGATCACATGATTTTACGAAACTTATCATCTGGTACATAGGCTTCGTATATTTATTTTGCTGCATGCAGGCCAGAACATGTTTTCTATTACTGTAGTTTCAATCAACTTAAATGTTGAGAAGAAGAATGTTTTATTTTGACATAAGAATGTCGTCGAATAAATAAAAATAAATCTTCAATTTTTTATCTGAAATTATATTTTTTCTGTATCTGGATCTAATTTGCCCATCTTAAGTTGCCCATCTGAAGAGGAAACTTCTATTACTTGATATGGGATAAGGGTACTTTTATCCGATAATTGAAAATTTTGTTTCATATGTAATTTCAAAATTCCCTGTTTCAAATTTATCTATTTTTGTCTTTTTTGTTCATTCTGACCAGGGCCAACCCGACCCGAATTTAATTCGGGTCGGGGTCGGGCTTGTTCCATGGGCTTAGGACCACGCGCCCGAGCTTGTGCTGACCTCTAATTCAGAACCCTTGAGATTGATACATAAAACTATTTCTCCCCCCAAAGAAATTGAATTTCAAAATACGCCACTGAATAGGTATAAGTAGCCACAACTAACCTACCCTTATACCATAATTACCCATGCTAAACGATTCACTCAATAACATGAGTAAACCTTGTATCATATGGTCACTCATGTGCTTGAGTTGAAGTGCGAGTAATGCTTAAAAATGATTTTTCTGCTTTCTCGTGTTAAAAATCCAGGGATTAAAATGCTTTTTGTTTTTACGTGTGAAAAATATAGTGAATAACATAATTACTTTGTGTCCTCGTGTTTAAAATACAACATATGTAATAAATAAATAAAAATGAAAATTTGTTTTAACCTGATCTGTAAGAAAAGTTCCGAAAATATTAATAATATTTTATTGTGATATTGCATACAAAAGTGAAATGATTAATGGATTGAAGAGAAAGTTAATTTTTATATATTTATTTTCCTCATATTGCTCAGTTTGATTGGTGGTTACTCAAATAATTACATTAATCATTAAGGTACATTTGCGTCTATATTTGAGATTAAAACTGTCAGAATACACTGACTGAGACTTATGTAATCTGAATTTTAGAACTGCTTGCCATCTATGTACAAAAAAAGGGTATTTTAATGTCAATAAAGCGAACAGTAAAGCTGTTTCTGTTGGACGTTGAAAATAAGCAAAGTTCGACGTTTTGAATTAGTAAAACATTTATCACCTGGCCATCCCTTTGTCGCTCTTGTATCAGAATTTTTCTGTTTGAAACTTTACAAAAATGCAATAAGATTACGAGTAAGAAAAATGCTTCTTATAAACAAGAATTCTGCAATTTTCCTAGCAGAAATTTTTAAATGCGCATTTATTTCGACCCATTACAGTTCATGATATTTTTATCAGACGATAGGCATTTCAAAAATAATGCTCTTGAAAGTAAATATTTTAATAGTACATGTTTCATAAATGTCGTAGAATCCTTCCTTAAAACCTTAGCGTTACATTCTGTTGTCATATCACCATATTGTGACAACATATGCATTTTACGGGCAGCTTTAACCGTTTTGGATGAGTCAAAAAATTTGACTTCTAGCCATTCATCCATAAATCTATATAACTTCAGTACATACACTGGGAAATAAGGCATATAATGTCAATGGAATTTATTTATTCTCTTAATTATTTTGTCTGATAAATTATCTAAACTTTAAATGTATTAATATTGAAACTTATATTCTCTAATATTGTGGCACCAATAAAGCTTATTTTAATTGTCAGTGATTAAAATGAAGCGTTAGCTATTGAAGTGGAAAATCTAGTCATTATTTATGATTCCAGCTAAAATGTTCAGTTGTTGGTAAAATTATCGCATCACCTTCTTCTTACAATCAAATGGTTGAAAATCTTAATAAGAAAAAAGAACCAACACACAGTTGTAAAGTGTTTAAGACTTTGTTCATTCTGTCTGTCTGTCTGTCCTTTCGCATGATAACTACCGTAAAATGACTTTATCAAAGTGAAATTTTACTATGTTGTTGAGACGGTCTGCAGGTCATATTAGAATGAAAATGAATAATATCACCCAATGTGTTTTGGATTTAACGCGCGTTATATAAATGAAATACATTGAACCTTATGGGGCTTAATTTTTCAAACATTTTTAAGCGAAGTTAACACTCTCAAATTGCTTCGAAAATTTTAGGAAATATTCAAATTGCTACATAAAATGTATAAAAATTTTTCAGTAAAATATATTAGGTAGTTCTTTAAATAAAAATTTAAATAATAATTACAACCATATTATATGAAGATATAACGTGTCTCATTTCAAAATAAAACATCATTTTTTTCTCTGTGTAAAAATCGTGATGTTTGATAATCTCTAAAATTTATATTTGGCCTTATATCCGTTATAAAACCGCTTTATTTTTTCATATTATCTGTATATCTAAATTATGTGCCTACGCAATTGCAATTATTTTTATTTTAAATGATCACCAAACTTTTATTATTCCTCCAACGAAACCTAATTTCTATAGTATGTAGGATGTAAACAATTTAAGCGATTGTAACATGAGTTGTATACGAATTGCTGAATTCTTTTCAAAATTATAAAGCTCTGGAGTCTGGAATATAAATGATATGAAAAAAGTATGCATTGATTTTACATAGAGAAGCAGCCGATTCATAGCATTGGCTTTTTTGAAGAAGTTTTAAGTTTAAAAGTATCAGAAATTATTGTAGTACTGGGATAATTTAAAAAATATCAATGATGAATATATCGCATTTTTGAGCTGCTTCAATAAAATTGCATTTCAGTTGGAATGTGTTTCATAATCAATGATTTATATGCATGATTGATCTGTTTCGTATTTATATTATAGGTACTTTGGCCAAGAACGTATATAAGCTCATGAATGTGCGCTCATGATCAAGAAAAATTTAAAAAATATACAGAACAAAACCATATATTTAATATGCCTCATATGTCTTCTTTTGTGGCGTACACAGCTGTATTATCTACTTGACATAAAACGATAAAAATAATGAGACACGACATTCTTTGGGATTCTTTGTCATATGTTTAGAGATAAATCCCTCGTATTATCAGATCAACGTTGGATTTCATATAAATCAAATAATCTTTTCTGGTAAGATGATATTGCAAAGATGTATCAGATAAAATGGTAAAATATGTTGTAATACTTAAAAGATACAAACTTGATTGATGTACTTTTGTAATTTAAATACATCATTTTCTATATTGAAGATATTTTACTTAAATATTGGAATTTTGTCATACATTATATTTGTCATATATTATACATTTATTCACCATATAAAATCAAACAGAAAATATCTCCGACCTTAGATTTCCTGTTTTCAACGATTCTTATAGAACACACAAAATTTCTTTTATAATTTATCCGTTATAACATTATAGATTACACATAAATTTAAATCTTCTAAATATCACCAACTTTCTATTCTGATATTTTAATCAACGACATGAGACAAAAATACTTCTCAACTCTGAGCCACTTGAATCCCTGTACATCGACTGGAATGGAATTATTTGATTCCGTCTAGAATCAAAGCACTGGACATCTATTGGAATCAAATCACTGGACATCAATTGGAATCAAATCACTGAACATCATCCGCTGGAATCATCAGAAAAATCAAACGAAGAAGACGCTAGTAAGTAAAGTACTATGATCATGATTGTGGTCATAGAAATGCCTTAAACAGCTGTGAACATGGGAAGCTGAGGTAAATGTTGGTAAAGTGCAACCCTTTAAAATTTTATTATTATGGTAAGGGAACCAATGAAAGAAGAAAAATCTGATAATAGATTATCAGTTTAGCATCACAATTTGTATATTCCTTGAAATCTACTCTCTTAATTAGAAATTACATTAATCTCTCATAAAAATACTAGGTGTAGCCGTTGCTAAAATCCTAATAAAATAGAGATCTTTTCTGTAGAGGTTAGCGCAATGATGGTTAATCTCCCATAAAAATGTGTATTTTATACAATTTTGAGGTGGACATTTTTTACATTATTCTTATATGAAAATTTTCATTTCTTTTTCATTTATCTTCAAAATCTAACCTTTTATTGTTGACAAAATTGTTGCCATTTTAAAAGAAGTAACATTTAAATGACGCGATTAAAAATAAATTTTTAGAGCCTACGATCTTATATACATGGAGACGCTAATTCCATTCTGCCAACGCCAGAGGTCGCTGTTTGTGCTGTAAATGACGTATGTCACAAGCAGTCAATTCTTACAAGCAGGGAAGCAGAGAAAGTTTAACAAGTACATTCATATGAATATACGTACCTGAAACCTGTAAATTTTCAAACATTTAGAAGAGATTTACCGATTTCTCATTTTACTGATGTATATACTATATATACAAAGAAGAAAAGTATGTATGTATGCATGTATATATATATATGTAAGTATGTATGATCCAACATCACGGGAGAACAGCAGAATCGAATTTGATGAAATTTGGTGGGTTGTCTTGAAATAGTCTCACTTAAAATTTAGTCTATGTTTTGAATTTCTACAACCAGGAGTTCTCGAGATATTAGTGAAAAACCAAACTTTCGTTTGTCTCATCATCACGGGAGAACAGTTGCACCGATTATAATGACATTTTGTGGTTAGCTTTAAAATATCCCTCCATAAATTTAGTCTACGTTTCGAGTTTCTAAGACCAGGGGTTGTTGAGATATTAATGGAAGACAAAACTTTTTCTTAGGAGTTCTACTCTCTAACTCCATAATTCCCAACGAAAAAAGTTGGACATCGTTGGTTTAAAACGTCAAAAGAGTTGTGTGGGAGTTTATTAAACGTATTAGTCACTTTTGAAAATCGCAGGTTTGAATTTTTCACAGGCTTATTCAACAACGAAAAGTATTAAGAAATCAAAAAAATGATTATTGAATTATCAGCATTTTCTGAGGATTAATGGTTATTTAATTATCAGCATTTTATATCATGACAAGTCATTTGACTCTGCAGTGGACACCGATGCTGCCATTAATTGCTCTCAGGAATTTCTGAACTACCTTGAGCCACGTGAAATGCCATCTCATATCTTGAAGTTAAAGAAAGGATCACCAATAACGCTTCTGCGGAATCTGGACCCACCAAAACTATGCAATGGGACACGGCTGATCCCAGTTAGACTGGCATTTGCCATGACTATCAACAAAGCTGCCAATTGTATGTGGCATGCTGAAGATTAGGAAGTTCACAAAATTTGTATGTTTTAGCACCGGGGGGGGGGGGGGAATCAGAAAATGTGGTTTACAAGCAAGCATTGCGGTAAAACCTAACAAATTCGGATAATGTAATTTAATTTGTTAACTTTTGCATTGTTGTCTAGCGCTTAAGAGTCATTTTAGTTTTCCTTTCAAATTGTAAATATTTCAAACTGTACATATTGACTGAACATCAATTTTGGACACCTAATAATTACATTCCGAGACGGTGTCCGGATGACCTAGCTGCGAAGGGCGTGCCGGAAGGTGCTATGACTTATATATAGTGGAATGATTTTTTTCTTACATAATGCAATGAATTTACTTCTTTCACAGTGAAAAAACAATGTATAAGATTCACGGTCCTATATGTTCCGGTGTAACTTTTATCAGAGTTTTGCGTCGTAAATTCCGAGCAACGCCGGGTAATCGCTGCTAGTACTATATAAATGTAGCTGCTTCTTACTGCTTCTGATCTCATGTCAAGGAAGACCTCCAACTTATGGTGCCAACACCTGTGATATTTCCATGTATATATGCTTATTACTCAGATTTATAATCATGGAGGTAAATTGGCTCTCTATGTCCATGGTTATATTACTGAAACTATCTGTGGTACTTTTGTTATTTTTGGTAATCGTTATCGTTAAATTTTAAATGTCTTATTGCTGTAAATATGTACCTGAAAGTTACATTTGCATAAGAAATGCTTTGTAAGTATATATATATATATATATATATATATATATATATAAATATATATATATATATATATATATATATATATATATATATATATAAATATATATATATATATATATATATATATATATAAATATATATATATATATATATATATATATAAATATATATATATATATATATATATATATATATATATATATATATATATAAATATATATATATATATATATATATATATATAAATATATATATATATATATATATATAAATATATATATATATATATATATATATATATATATATAAATATATATATATATATATATATATATATATATATATATATATATATATATATAAATATATATATATATATATATATATAAATATATATATATATATATATATATATATATATATATATATATATATATATATATATATATATATATATAT
Organism: Amaurobius ferox; assembly: GCA_951213105.1. NCBI lineage: Eukaryota > Metazoa > Arthropoda > Arachnida > Araneae > Amaurobiidae > Amaurobius > Amaurobius ferox. The sequence continues at coordinate 40,887,240 of OX578143.1, forward strand.
ATATATATATATATATAAATATATATATATATATATATATAAATATATATATATATATATATATATAAATATATATATAAATATATATATATATATATATATATATATATATATATATATATATATATATATATATATATATATATATATATATATATATATATATATATATATATATTAAACTATCACAAGTGAAGTAAATTCAAACATTAGGATTTTTATGGTGATAAAGAAGCCAATAGGTTTTGGTATCCAGAAAGGATTTTAATAATAATAACATGGATTTCAATAGTCTTGAATATATAGTTTTTAAAGTAATAATTAACCATAAGTGAAATGATTTCAAACATTAGTATATATATGGCGATGGAGTTGCCAATAGGTCTTGAGTCCATATTTAAAAATACAGACACTCTGACTAGTATTTCAAACATTAGTTTTGAATAGAAAGGGTTAAAAAGGATTAAATGACTAATTGTGAGGAAATTTTACACACAGGTTTTTATATGGAAATAATGCGGTTTATGGGTCTTATATCCATTTTTTAAAAAAATATCCTCTCAGACTGGGATTTCTTTACACACTTTATTTGTTATATTTTTACAGAATGCTTCATGGATAGTTTTAGCGTAGAAAAGTAAACTTTTAGATTTTACATGTTATTGAAATTGTATATGTATGTATTTTTGCGGATTTATAAAAGGTCATGAAGGAAATCGTGTAGGGAGTATCGGTTACCGGGAGCGTTTGCCATGGCGGAAAAAGCTTTAACCGGAGTGCTGGGGGTCGCAACTCCCCCCGGCCGGTACTTCTGTCACACATCTAGAATCTGTACGAGTACATTGCTACTTGTCCTTTTTGGGAATTTATATATATATATATATATATATATTGCGAGCGCCAGCGAGGTGTTGGGAAACATCAGCGAGCAGGGACAAAGACCCTAGTGTTGTAAATATTAATTACATATATCTAATAAGGAAAGATAAGTGTAAATTTGTGGTATTAATAATCTATAAAGTAAAATGATTTAAAAGCGGTAAGTAAGTAATGCATGGAATTGGTGTAGCAGAAAATTAGTGAGTTACTTATGACATAACAAAATGGATTCATAAATGATAAAGACAACTATTCGGTTGAATATAATTATTATATTTCCTGACATATTTGCCCTTACTACATTTACCTCTAATCTCCCTAATTTTAAATTTTATCTTCACAGATATGTTTCACCAAAATTAGAGCTAAGGAAAAGTTTTCATTTTTCCCATGAGCGGAACATCAATTATTCAATACTCCAATCATGAGAACGATGGAACTTGATTGAACAATCACGAGTTTCCATAGCACCCCAGTGGATACTAATTCATTGATATTTATCAAGTCAATACAGGAAACTGATAGTTTGATCTGCTTTCGAAAGCAGACAATGCAATACAATATTAGAATGTTATACAGTATTATGAAACATTCCAAATCAATTAAACGCATGATTGCAATTCAAGTGGACAATATGAAACATGTAAGCAAGATAAAGTCGGCTGGAGGAAACTCTCCAGAAATGTTTACTTTAAAATTCTTTTGAATTCAACTTTAGTAACTAAGTACACACGTTTACTTTACCACATCTCATCAGATTTGCTGCAGTTACTTTTTCCCTAAGAATACCATTTACCTCAAAGGTATATTTAAACATTAAAAACTGAAAGTACCTATGCTTTAACTGACATAAAAGTCAAAGCAAAACACTACAGCTAAGATGATATATTTTACGTATCCAAGGCTCATTTAACATTAGAAAACGGCATGTTCTTTTTTATGCCCCCCTACAAAACCAGTGAGCCACGAAGACTGGGAGTGTTCTACCTCATCAACCACAGTCCAAGAGACTCCGCGATGTCTGCAAGTTTACCAACAATTGCCCAGAGGCTAAGTAGAAAATTCAATCTGGGAGGATTTGTAAGAGAAAACAATACGATGGATAGTTAAGTTTTATGAAAAAGGAGATTTATTTCGAGCCAGGTTTTAGTATCTTAGAAGCAAGCATATTTCGAAAGCGTTTTGTTAAATTTAAACAAAGCTAATGTTATGTGATTAAAAGTTTTATATAACAATATTAAATATATATGTAATAGAAGATTCCATGCGGCAACATGCTCTAGGAAAAATTTGGGATAGATGGATTCTTTTTTAACACTTTACAACATAATTGAAAGTGTTAATGACTTTGTTCATTCTGTCTGTCTGTCTGTCCGTTAGCACGATAACTGCCGTAAAAATGGCTTTATCAAAATGTCAATTTTAGTATGTGGTTCAGACGGTCAGCAGTACCTATGGGAATATAAATGAATCATATCACCCAATTAGTTTTGGATTGAACCCGGGTTGAAAAAATGAAATACATTTAGCCCTATGGGACCTAATTTTTAAAACATTTGTTAAGCGGATTTAAAATTCACAAATTGCTTCGAAAATTTTAAGTAATATTCAAATTGTTCCATAAAAAATATGAAAAAAAAAATCAGCGAAATATATTTAGTAATTCTCAACACGTTCTCAACAACATATTGATCACACAAATTACTTCAATTATGTTACGTACTTTGCATTTTATTAACACTTTACAACATAGTTGAAAGTATTTATGACTTTGTTCATTCTGTCTGTCTGTCTGTCTGTCCGTTAGCACGATAACTGCCGTAGAAATGGCTTTATCAAAATGAAATTTTAGTCTGCTTTTCAGACGGTCTGTGGGGAATGTAAATGATTAATATCACCCAATCTTCAGTGCGGATAAATCTGGAATATATTCCCTAATGAGTGCTAATACAAAAATTAGCTAAACGACAGGAATATTGTATCGCAAACTTGTGGATTACAAAATAGGAAATGAAGAAAACATAAACTATCTTATTTGCTTGTTTTACTTCAATTTTGTAACACTATGTGCCGCAATTATATTGTGTTTTGTCGTTCAGTTTATGGACCTGCCTCGAATTTTTTTTTCTCTGCACACTGCATTCATATATTCTGCATTTTATTTAATTTTCCTTCTTTGCATCATCTTAAGTTCATATTTATGGTATTTTCCATTATTTTCAAGTTTTGCTTAAGTTTCATCACATTAGGCGGCGCTAATATATTTGGTTCTGTGGTTTAACCATTTTTACTTTCCTTATATACATAATGTAAAAGGAAAGTATTGTGACGGGGTCGAAAATTCGAATTCGAGTTTTCGACGGGAGAGCACGTTTCAAGCATCCCTGATCACGAATCAAACATTTTTGAAGTGATGTCTCTGTGTGTGTGTGGGTGTGTGTGAAAGTATGTGTATGTGTGTGAAAGTATGTGTGTGTGTGTGTGTGTGTGTGTGTGTCAGTGAGACTGTGGAGACGATAACTGACGAACGAATGGATCGATTCGAACCAAATTTGGTACAAAAATCACAATGCGTAAACACTGGAAGCCTATTGTTTTCATACGTAATCGAATGTTCAGAACGCCCCTAAATTTTCGAATGAAATTTTGAAAAAATCGTCAAAAAATCAAAACCGCTAATAAAGTTACGCAAATAGACATTTCTTATGTAATTTTTCATTAGAAAACGATTGGTATAAATTTTAGAACGCTAACATGAACCGTTCTCGAGATATTGTACATTTTAAAAAAAATATGAAAAAGACACATAAAAAAAAATTCCTATTGAGAAACATGTTCACTTTTCATATGTAATACCATGCGATAAATTGAGTGACATCATTCTCGTGGATCTAGCTCGTTCCATTCATGAAAAAATATACTTTGAATAATACTTTTGTATTTGAACGCCAATAGTCATTTATCTGCTGTAAGAATAACTTTTTTCTTAGTGCATAACGCTTGGCGAGATTTTGGCGACGAATTTGGCGGAATGTCGCCAACTTGGCGACTTTTTTGAAATGTTGCCAAATTAAAGAAAATCTCGCCAAATGGATAAAAATAACTCTAAATCAACGAAAATTCAATATCTTGGAAATAATATTAGTATCTACTATAAGAAAAACCTATTTTTTTTACTGTAAAAGTGGTAAATTCATTACATTATACAAGGAAAGTCATGTGTTGCCCACATCAGATTTTTTTTTTTACTGTAAACGTATTCATTACATTATATAAGGAAAGTCATGTGTTGCCCACATCAGATTTTTTTTATTTTATCGGCACAAAGTAAAACACACTTGAGCGAAAATGACTAGGCTTGTTCATGCTGTTGAAGGAAATTTAAAGATATACAAAACGAAGTCTGTTTAATTTATATCATTCGCGCTGTATTTTACGTCCTGTTACAGTTTATTATTATTATAAAACAATATTATTTATACACAAGAAAGATCAATCATGCTTAAAGCATTGATTATGACACACTTTCCAACTGAAATGCAAATTTATTTAAATATCTCTAAAACAGGATAAATTTAGAGTTGATATATTTTAAATTATCACAGTACTACAGTAATTTATTACATTTGAAAACTTACAACGTTATTGAAAAAAAATGCACTTTATTCAAATGACGTCATCGAAATATAAATCGTCTGCTTCTCTATGAAAAAGCAATGAATATTTCAATCACATCACTTTTATTCCTCACTCCAGGTCTAAATTATTTTGCGTGAAAAAAATCAGCAATTCTTATACAAAATGTCATACAATCAGTTGTTTACATTCTGCATCCATTAAAATTGAACTTCGTTGTAGAAATAATCAAAATATGATGATCATTTAAATTAAAAAATTATTGTATTTGTGTTGGAACAGAATATAGATGCAGAGAAAGTACGCAAACATAAAGCGGTTTTATAATGGACGCATCACTAAAAATCTGATGTGGGCAACACATGGCTTTCCTTATATAATGCAATGAATTTACTCCTTTTATAGTTAAAAAATGTTATTCTTATAGCAGATAGTTATATTCTTTCCAAGATATTGAATTTTCTTCAATTAGTCGTCATTTTCATTGATTTAGCGTCATTTTTATTAATTTGGGGAGATGTTTGTTAATTTGGCAACAATTAAAAATGTCGCCAAAATCTCGCCAAGCGTTATTGTCGGGGAAATAGGTAATTCTTACAGCAGATAAATGATTATTGACGTTCAAATACAAAAGTATTACTCAAAGTATCTTTTTTCATGAAAGGAATAAGCTAGATCAACGAAAATGATGTCACCAAATTTATCGCATGGTATTACATATAAAAAGTGAACATGTTTCTCAATAAGCCATTTTTTCTTTTATTTTATACGAGGGAAAGACGCCATATCGCGTAAACTAAGCGGGTGTACCCGGATTGTAAAACTGGACCGTGTAGCGGCTGAAGAACCCACATGTGAGCCAAAGACGTTTATGTAGGACGTATGACGCCCGCTGCGTGAGTGTATCCGGATTGCATAAGTGAACTAAGCGGATTATATGCGCTCTAATCGGGAGCTTAAACAGGCTAGCCGCCTTTGGCGACCAGCCTGTTCGCTACCCTTGAAAATTCTGACCGTGGCAAATTCTAACCGTGGCACACTCGCTGGCGCGACCTACCAGAAGGAACGACCTACCAGGAAGTGCCACTCAATTTAGACAGGAACTCAGTGGGGGAGGCATCCACAGGGACCGTACCCTCCTTCCCCTACCACCAACCTCTCGGAAGGACTTACGGTCCCGCATGTTTAACGTGATCGTACTCCGCCTGAACACGGCGGCAGTTTTGGCAGTGGCGGGAATCGAACCCGGACCTACCTAGTGCAAATCCCGCGCGCTAACCACTGGGCTACCGCGCCCTCCGCGACAATCTCCATAACCTTCTTTTTATTCACCCAATTTAGACCGGAACCCAGTAGGGGAGGCATCCACAGGGTCCGTACCCTCCTTCCTCTACCAACAACCTCTCGGAAGGACTTACGGATCCACATGTTTAACGTGATCGTACTCCGCGTGAAAATGGCAGCAGTTTTGGCAGTGGCGGCAATCGAACCCTAGCCTACCGAGTGCAATTCCCGCGCGCCAACCACTGGGCTACCGCGCCCTCCGCGACAATCTCCATAACCTTCTTTTTATTCACCCAATTTAGACCGGAACCCAGTGGGAAAGTCATCCACATTGTGCGTACCCTCCTTCCTCTACCACCAACCTCTCGGAAGGACTTACGGACCCACATGTTTAACGTGATCGTACTCCGCGTGAACACGGCAGCAGTTTTGTCAGTGGAGGGAATCGAACCCGGGCCTACCGAGTGAAATTCCCGCACGCTAACCACTGGGCTAACGCGCCCTCCGCGACAATCTCCATAACTTTCTTTTTATTCACCCAATTTGGACCAGGACCCAGTGGGGGAGGCATCCACAGAGACCACCTCCTTTCCCTGCCACCAACCTCTCGGAAGGAATTATCGACCCATATGTTTAAGGTGATCGTACTCCGCATCAGTGGCGGGAATCGAACCCAGGCCTACCGAGTGCAATTCTCGCGCGCTAACTTCCCGCGCGCTAATTTAAATTTATAACGACCATATGCTAGGCTCTTAATTCCACCATCCTCGTTCCATCGTTCCATCATTTAAAATAGCCATAAAATTAAAATATCCATTTAAAATATCTATAAATTAAAATATCCATAAATTAAAATATCCATTTAAAATAAAAAAATCAACCATATCGTTCCACCAATCCATAAATATAATAATTTCAAATACATCACCACAATTCAAACCACCATAATTCAATCATTTAAATTATTTAAAATATCCATTTAAAATATCATATAAATATAATAATTTCGCCCGATGTATACAACACTTATGCTCGTAATTCAGTTAAAACCGAAAGCGCGGTCTCCATGGAGACGGGGAAGAAACTAATGCGGATGGGGGGAAAATGCCTTGAGGAACTGAGCCGGTAGCCGACAAATTTAAAATCATGGCGTCTTTAAAATTGCCATCCTGAAGGCAATTTTCATTATTTCTGGACCAGATTGGACTTGTAAGAATGCCAGATGTTTGACCTTTCTGAAAATGTAAATTATTAGTCGAAATTATGAGTACTTTTCACGATGCGAGAATTTAAAAACCAAAAATCGTTTTCTTGAGCAAAAAGTGACTTTTGTTTTAAAATCTTTAAAAAATATTAGAAATCGAAATTCAGATTTGAAATTGATATATTTTTACTCGAAATTCTCTGCTCTTTCCGATGGCGTGATTTGTTTTTTTTCTACGATGTCTGGATCGAGGAGAAAAAAGGGCAAAAAGATCAAAAAAAGGTCGAAATCGCATAAAACATTAAATAAATAAAAAAATAATTAGAATTTTGAAAATCGGTTTTCACGTGTCCCCTTCCCACCCCCCAGGGTCTCCGATTGCCAAATTTCGTAACTCTCCGACGCGCGGTCGCGAAACGTATAGTGTATAAGACAGACACACAGACAGACATTGCCTTTTATTATATAGATAACTTTTTGATGTTTTTTTAAAAAATGTGCAATATCTCGAGAACGGTTCATGTTAGAGATCTAAAATTTATGCAATCGTTTTCTAATGAAAAAAAAATTACATAAGAAATGTCTATTTGCGCAACTTTATTAGCGGTTTTGATTTGTTGACGATTTTTTCAAAATTCCACTCGAAAATTTAGGAGGGTTCTGAACATTCGATTGCGCATAAAAGGAATAGGCTTCCACTGTTTACATATTGTGATTTTTGTACCAAATTTCGTTTGAATCGGTCCATTCGTTCGTCAGTTACCGTCTCCACAGGCTCACTGGCACACACACACACACACACATTTTTTCACATACACACACACACATACACACATACATCACTTCAAAAATGTTTGATTCGTGATCAGGGATGCTTGAAACGTGCTGTCCCGTCAAAAACTCGAATTCGAATTTTCGACCCAGTCACAATACTTTCCTTATACATTATGTATATAAGGAAAGTAATGTAAGTTTAAAAGAACTTTAAAAATCACGATTTTTACACTAGGGAAAAAAGATAGATGCCATATTTTATTTTGAATTATCTCACGTGATGTCTTCATATTATATGGGTGTCATTATTGTTATAAGAATATTATTATAAGAATATTTATTAATAAGAATCTTTGCATTAAATTTCCCAAAAAGTTCAAATATTTGGATAAAATACCGTATTGGATTTCTTGTATTCACAAATAATACTAACAATCTCCCTAAAATGTACATAACATTTTAAACTATGTCAGAATAATATTAGTTTATTTGTCTGTATCAGAGGATACAATTACCTGATCCGCGAACAAAACGAACTCATTTTTACTTTCCTTATATACATAATGTATCATGGAAAGTTTTGTGAGGGGGTCGAAAATTCGAATTCGAGTTTTCGACGGGAGAGCACGTTTCAAGCATCCCTGATCACTAATAAACATTTTTGAGGTGATGTCTGTGTGTGGGGGGGGGGGGAGTACTGGACTGGCCTGCCCAGAGCCCAGACCTCAATCCCCCAGCACACGTGTATGGGATGTATTAGAACGTTGATTGTGATCTAGGCCAAAACGCTCCACTTCTGCGGTAGAGCTGACTAGTAGTCTTTTAAAAGAATGGTGTGTAGTTCCTGCCGCAGCACTCCAAAAACTAGTGGATAGCCTTTCTGAGAGAGTGGCAGCCGTTATTGCAGCCGTATTTTTATCAGATCGTGTACATGTATTTAGTATATTAGTTAATTGTGTTTACTCAAGTTTAACTATCCTATAATTTACGATTTAAAATGTCAACTTGTGGAAAACCCCTTATCATACAAGTAGTTTCAGGGAGTCAAAGGAAAACTGACCATTATATCGTCGATATCTTTTTAAATTTTCGCGATATTCCAGTGGATATTTTTTATAGCATTTGCTCTACAGTATTCACTACAAAATCATGAAAATAAGCTATTGCTATATTTCGCGCCTGCGCAGTAAAAACTCAGTTTCTTCAAATACTTATATTTCATTGTATATTCAATGCTTTAATGTTCAATTGAAGTGTAATGTTTTTCTCGGACGTTGACACATGTTCTGTAAGTCCGGCCACACAAACAGCAACCATAAGCCTTCGGGTTGGTCGTGTGGTCTGGGCTTTCTACATGTTCTGTAAGTTTCGTGAAATTTGATTGAAACCTATGGATATTGAAAGCAAGAAACATATATATTTGTTTTTAAAGAAACGTTTATATCTGCATGTATATACGTTTTTGTATTACGAAAATGCTTATACACATTGAACGAAGCTAGTTAACTATTTTGTGAAAGTTACAAATCATTTCCAGCTTTTTATGATACAGAGTGATCATATATATTTCCCCCTTATTCAATATCTTGGTGGACCCTTAAATGCACAAGTCACCAAAACTTTACTAGAAAGTGTGCGTTCGAGCATGTTCTTCATATCGCCAAAGTTACAGAACACTTCGCCAAGTATTTGTTTTAAAATTCGAAAAACATTCTAATATTCAAAGTTTCCGGATACTTTTGATCATACAGTGTATATAGGAAAAGTTGTCATGTACTGTTCAATTTACTCGCCTGTATTCAGGCACTATAAAATTGAATACTTTATCATTATATTTTCCTATGTATGTAGAAAAGTAAAGTACTGCACTGTTCAATAGCGTCGCATTTATGTAGTGAATGTGAAAATGAATGCTTTATTTGTACTTTAAAATATGCATGTAGGAAAAGTAAAGTCATGTAATGTTAAATAGTCGCAAGTATGTAAAGTAGAAATGAAAAAAGATATCTGTACGTTATACTAAGCTTGTAAGTAAAGTAAAATTATGCTTTGCTCAAAAGAAACGCATGTATGTAAGTATACTTGAAAATCAATTTTTCAACTCTACATTATACAGCGTATGTAGGAAAAGTAAAGTTATGTGTTGTTCCAACAGCGTCATAATGAGTAAGGGCGCATGTAATGTTTGATTCAAAATTTCAAAAGATATTCGAGATGGAGATTAAACTTAACGTTATCTACCTCTCATTTAATTCTTCTTATGCGGCTGGCCCCTTTATATTTTACCAGAATCAAAACAATTTATTCATGCTCCATTAATATTAAAGATAAAATCAATACTAAGAGCGTAGAATGGAGTGCAAGAGGATAGAAAGATATATCTTCAAGGTTCATTTAGCAGACGAAACATGCTCTGATATTTTGGTCTGCAATGGATGAGTTTCGGCTGTGCTGTTAAGCGTATATGGTACTTTACAGAAAGTAATCAAAATAGTATAGTCTGTAAAATCCGAGGAACATTAGAAATCAAATCTATTCGAAAGACATTAAACTATATTTAAGAAATCAACTTTTCTATTTCCAATTTTACTGCTATACTTATGGGGTATTATATACTGGTATATGTATGGGGAAAGCATTGCAATGGGGTAGAGGAAGGAAGTTTTCGATGGGTTTACATGTTTTAGGTGCCTTGGAATACGAATAAATGGATTGAAAGTTGCGTTTATGTATGTATATGTATGACTGTGCATTTGCGGTGTCTGCTTGTATGTACAATGCATGCACTCATATTAGTATATATTCAGTTACGTAAACCATGCGTTATCCAGATATTAAAAAGATTTTAGTACGAATTAAGAAACTATAAATCAATCATTTATGAAAACATATCTGAAGTGTGAGTCGCCACTCGACTTTTTCATACATTCATACGCCATGCTGTTTGTTTTTGTGTGCATCATAATTATTATGAGATTAAAAAGAAAATGTTTTCTTTTCAGATATATTCCTCAAGATAAAATATTAAAACACCCATTTTTCCATGTTAGTAACTGTTTAGTGACACATGTGGATGCATTTGACTTATATGCGTTATTAAAAACTATTTTTACATAATTAATATTGTGAAAAGCCTTGTTGTCTCCGTACTAGTATCATGGATATTTACACTTGCCAGCCAACGCCGAGCCATACGTATTTGACAAGTATATGGCTGAGCCATTATAATTGCTAAACATATGACTGAGCCACTGGGACGGAATTGTAGTCTGACTTCGTCGAAATAGACTCTGCATTCTCCTCCCTGTAATGTCAGATTGACGTGCAACTGTCTATCTGACTGACCATTTCCCGCTATTTTTACATCAGGTTAGTCTCCTAATGCTATGTATATCTGCCAAGTTATCCTACTGGTGCTATTTTTATCCTACAAGTCAGATTTCTGCATGGTTGTTAGCTTCCGGATTGGAAATCAAACCTTAATATCACAGTGTCTAATAAGACCGTGCTAGACATCACTGTGGTTAGCGCGCCAGGATTGCACTAGGGCAATTAGAGTTCAAATATGGTATCTCCTCAAACTGATCACGTGTTCACGCGGAGTACGCTAACATTAAATACGTTGATCCGTAAGTCCTTCCGAGTTGTTGGTAGTAGGGGAAGGGGGATGGGCAGTCGCGGCCGATAAGGGGCGTCGCGAGTACGCGCGACACCATTGAGTAAACACCCCAAATTATTTTTTTAGTTATACAGATTTATTACAATTTCTATTGAAAAAATCTGAATTTTTGTTCAATTAAATCGAGAATTATTAAAAATAAGTTATAAAATATGTCACTAGATGGCAGCACTAAAGTTTCCTTCAGTGAAAGCAGAATCGCGAAAACTGTACTGCATACAATTTTCAACACATAAGGGGAAAATACAGGGATATTTTATAAAGCCGCGTACCTAACGTCGGCATTTCGAGAGTAAATGAACGGTATAGGAACAATATTAGAAATTTGGCGTGAAAAAAAACAGACAGTGCAGAATTAAACAGTAGATTGTGTCGCGTTCTGGGCGCGGAGCTAGCCAAAGAGAAATAGAAGAGTAGGAAAACATGAAGAGGGACTTCTCAAATTGGCTCAGTTTCGCTAATTTGGCCTCATTTTTTTACATTTAAGAATGCGTTTGTTCTCTTTCTCGTCTGTTTAATAAATTTGGAAGTTCAAATAAACATTTGAACAAATGAGTGGATTAAGTGTACGTGTGTGGTGATGGGAAGGGATGGGGGGTATTTATGATATTTTAAGGGTTTCTGGCCATCGTGAATAAAATATGTTTTTTAGGACACTCACTTTGAGGGATCACTTGACCCTCCCATCTGTCTTACTTATTCAAGTGGTTTCGCATTTCGTCATTTCAGATGTAGTGTGGTTCTGTCCTATGAGAAGGGGGTTATTTCTAATTTGTGGCAGTTCTGTGCTCTGGTTGATCTGCTGGTGACGAATTCCAATATGTTTGACTTCAAATTTATTCTTTGAACGTCTGGAGTTTCCTATTTTTGGCATACCCGTGATCGATAGGCTATTTTTAGTGACGCTTCAGAAATATGTTGTTTCGCATATTTAGTTTGAGGGGTCACTTGACCTACTCAGCTGTCTTACTTTTTCAGCTATTTAACATAAAAAGTACCTAAAAATTAAACACACTTTAAATATTTAGTAAAAAAATTTAATATTAAATTTTCATCGTGTTCCTTTTGTCTGCGTCGTTTCCCTCGAAATTTTGATCCCAGGTTGGCAACTATATTGCTCAGATACCCCCTGGGCGTAAATTTTACTTGAGGTAGCCCTCAAATTTCTTATCTCGGCTTCTAATTTAGCGATTTTGATTTTAACGATGGTTATAGTCTCTGCATCCTCTGTACGTGTCATCTGAATATACATATTTTGTATCAGACCCCTGAGCGTAACTTTTAGTTTAACTAGCCCCATAATTACACATTTTTAGCGAGCAATTTTCTTTATTAAACGAATTTAGTTTTGCTAGTGGCTATAGTTTCTGCATCATTTGTACATGTCATCTGGTTATGCATCTTTGTTGTGACAGCTCTCTGAGGATAACTTTTACTTCAATTAGCCCCCCCTCCCCAAATTTCCCATCTCACCTCGTAATTGAACGAATTTGCTTATGCTGATGGTTGTATCTGCACCATCCGTACGTCTCAGCTTGATACACATATTTGATGGATATATAATATACATGCGTTTTTTGTGTCAACTCCCTGGGCTTAAATTTTAGTTTAACTAGCCCCCACAATTTTACATCTCAGTTCCTAATTGAGCGTTTTTGACTCTGCTGGTGACTATATAGTCTGAGCATAATTTGTACATTTCACTTGGATACACATATTTTTGTGTCAACCCCTGGATGTAACTTTCAGTTTAACTAGTCCTCACAATTTTACATATCTGCTCCTAATTGAACGATTTTGGTTCGGCGTGTGGCTATAGTCTATCCACCATTTGTACATGTCACATGGATAACTTTCACGTGGCAAATCCCTGAGCGTAACCCTTATTTTGGTTATCACCCCCCCCCCCCAAAATTTTCCATCTCGCCTCCTAATCCACCGATTTTGATTTTACTAGTGACTATAGTCTCTGAACCATCAGTACGCATCATCAGAATATGCATATATTTTTAGTCAACTCCCTGGGCATAACTTTTAGTTTAACTAGCCCCTACAATTTTACTTTAATGTAAATTAGGACTATGTAATGTTTTTCCACTAGGAAGGATACGTTCCATGTGTCCAGGATCTTTATGAACAAGCGAGCAGATGGGAGGTACGTTATTTTACTTAATACATCCGTCGTTTATATTTTTAATACATATATATATATATATATTTCAGTCTATCTTATCATTTTTGCTATACAGAACATTTTCACTTAATGATTAATCTCAGGTATATATAATACAAGTAAAATAAAAATTTAATTATATATATTACTAATATATAGGCATAAATACATAGATCAGCGCCTCCCTCTACATGTCACTCACGAGCCGCCACTGGGGATGGGGGGTCTCTGTGGATGCCGTCTCTACTGGGTTCAGGTCTATATTGGGTGACACCTCCCGGCTGTCCAAACGAATACCTTACACTTCCGGTAGATCGGATGATCTGGGTTGAAAAAGATCAAACCTTTCGACATTATTGAACTAACCTGCAGGGTTAATTTGTTCGACCGTCACTGTAAATAACATCACTGTACCCCCCCCGGAGCTCAATTTATGGTACTTTGTATTGACTAGTCAACGCTCATGCAATTGAGAGATTGGGACGAAATTGCAAGATCTTGTCGCTGAAGTTGAATCTGCAACATCCATACCGTAGCTCAATTATTAATCCGACTCCAAATACTATATACTACCATCACTGTTCTGTGCATGATGATTGTTTTCCCTGCGAAATAATGCTATAAATAATTTTACAATTCGAATACTTTGAGTTCAAATCATGAGACTGACTAAAATTTGAATTACAACAGTTTCAACAAACTACTATTTACAGTTTATGAATGTCAATATCCGTAAATATTAAGATCTCAATGTTAAATCATAATAATGAAAATTTTATATTTTTATTTGCAACATTAAACATTCTGATGTTGGTAACACATAACTTAATCTACAGACTCAAATTCATTTTTACTTTATTTATTTAATAATTCATCAAATTAAGTTTAATTGCATAAAATAACACATATAATTATTTTAAATTATACTGAATTTGCACATATATTTCAATTTTCCTTTTCATTTGGTAACTGGAAGTATTTTGAAAGGCAGCATAGCAAAAACGCATAATACTGAAATATATCAAAAACGGCTAGACCTAGAATAATGAGGTTGATCTTATTAATGTAATCGTTAAAAATTAAGTATAAAACTAGTATTTAATTTCTATATTTGAGCAAACGCAAATTTTTATTTTAGATTTTGACGGTTTTTTCAAGCCATTACGCAAAACAAGTCTGGTAAATATATCCGAATCGTTCAAAAATATAATCAGCACCAAGGAAACTCATAAGGGAATTATTTAATATATTTTATAAAATTTAGTCTGTTACTTTTTATGTATAGTGGATGCATAAGATTTTTGAACCGTTTCTAATGAAAAAAACAAGTTCTTTTACTCTAAGTGTACCAATATCTAATCAGCGCCAAGGTAATCCACAAGTGACTTATATATAAAATATTATGAAATTTTGTCAATTAGTTTATGAGTTAGAGTAGATACATACATTACACGCACACACACACAGACAGACCAACGCAGACGCATAAACATACACAGACGTCACTCTAAAAATAGTTTTTCGTGTTCTAGTGGTCCCTCAATGTGCAGATCTGTCGAAAACTCGAGTTACGATTTTTGACAAGATTTCAATATTTCTTCTATACATCTCCATATATTGCAGGGAAAGTAATATATTGAGTGAAAATTCAACACAATGAATTGGCACTTCAAAACTGGGGTGCTCTTCTGTTTTTCAGAATTGTTTGATGAAGTACATAATAATAAAGTATATAATAATAAAGTATATAATTTTGATAAAGTATATAACCATACCTGTTGATTCAGTAACAGATCAATTTGTGGCTCAAACCGCTTAATATCTGTGGTTCAAATTCTGCGGAGAAAAAAAGTTTTATAAAATTCAATTACAAGAGTTTTTCTAATGCTATCAGGACTGAAGTAAAGGAATAAAAATAGGTGATCGTTAAAAGAACATCGAACTTTTTTAAAGAATTCCATTAGAGAAGGAACTGTGACTTTTTTAGTACTTTAAAATGATTTAGGACATTCTTTATGTGGATATTTATACGCTGTGCACTGAAGAGGTTATCAAGTTTCACAGTTGGCAACATAAATTTCTATATAGAAAAAATATTTGAGTGCTATCAATATGAAAATCATCTAATGTGTTTCACAGGGCCTTGAAATAATCCCCCCCCCACACACACACACTCACTGATGTACGAGTTTGAAATTTTGCAAACTTTTTGTATCGATCACGGAACAGAACATAACAGAGTCGGATTTTTGAGTCCTGCGGATACAGACAGAATGAGGGGTGGGTCTTTTCAGACTTCCAGAAGCCTCCGCTGACCCAGAATGCAAAATCATTCCATACTGCTTATTCTATTTTCCCAAATTATTTGATAAAGTATATGGCCAATTTTAAATCGCTGAATGTTTGTGGTTCGAATTCTTTGAGAAAAAAAAAACTTTATAAAATTCAATTACATGAGGTTTTCAAATGCAATCAGGACTGAAGTAAAAAAAAAGAAAATCGGTGATCGTTAAAGGAGCATCAACCTTTTTAAAAGAATTCCATTAAAACATTTTGAGGGAACTGCGGCTGTTTTATTTAAAGTAATTTAGAATGATTTAAGATATTCTTTTTGTGGACACTTATACGTTATACTCTAAACGGGTCATCAAGCTTCAGAGATGACGACGTAATTTTCTATATGGATAAAACTATTTAACTACTATTAACATGAAAATCTTCAAATGTGTTTTATACGGTCTTGAAAGACCCCCCCCCCCCGGTGATCTAAAAGCCTGGATTTTTGCACATTTATAGTATCGACCGAGGTACAGAACCTAACAGAGCTGGATTTTTTATTCCTCCGGAAACGGGCAATATGAAGTGGTATTCAAAATATATTTCCAGACCCTACAAAAGCATCTGGTGACCCAGAATGCAAAATCATTTCATATTTTATGCAACGACTACAGGACAGATCCAAACAGAGCCGGAATATCAATTTCATGCCTCTCTGGTGGGGAAAGAAAAGGACAATATTTTCAGACCCTACAAAAGTCCTCCATATGGCCCACAACGTTGAGTTGTTTCATACTTCAATGTTTGGTAGGAAAGAAACTGCTGGGACCAAATTTTTGGTTACCCCAACGGATGCTGAAAAATATAAGGGGTCACAATCTCCTTCTAAACCATCTATAAGTCTCCTCGGTGATCAAGAAGTCTGAAACTTTATACACTTATATAACAGACAAAGGATCAGAACCCGATGTAGCCAAATTTTGATTAGGATGAATATTTTTGACAATAATTAACACATTTTTAACCAAAAAAGTATAAGAAATGTAACTTCATTTTTTTTAGAGTTTCCCTTTAAGATCTTTAAATACTAGCTGTAACATAGCAACTTATTACTATTTAGAAAAATATAGATAATGAAACAGATAAAATTTGGATGAACTATAAAATGCAAACCTTTCAAATATTTAATATATGAATATAACAACAAATAACTACTAAAATACTTCATCGTCTATAATGTTGTGATGTTAACTAACTGGTTTTAGAGAGTATACTAAACAATAGTTAAGTTAACGTTAGTAGCACATCTAATGTTTACAGTTACGTTTGCGGCTGTTGGTAGTGAGGTTTTACTACTGTACAGTTGCACTGAGTAAATAAATTAAAATAATTATGACAACAGCCTATTTTACATAGAGACTAGTGCAAAATCATTCCAATGAAGAATATTCAACACCCGATGATTTTTAAACTTGAAATATTTTGCACTGTAAGGCTACCATCAATACCATGAAACTTGTTAAATTACAATTACTTTAATTAAAAAGTATCTACTTAAATCATATTTTAAACTAAGAAGGATCATGTTTTAAATAAAATTTTAATCTATAAGGAAAAACACATTACCATCAGCCGATCCGGTGGTCGAGCGGTGGGCACGCGTTTCCGCCTGATCGCTGGATTGCAGGGTTACGGGTTCGAATCCCGCCAGCGGGCATGGATGTTGTCATGTCGAGGCTAAGTCAGACTTCCGCCCTTCGAGGAGCCTCTATAAAAGTGAAGCTGCAAATCTCCTCCCCTTCGCCATGGGATACCCTGAGGGATCTTGTGGAAATGGTGAGCAGGCGCTCCTTCACCACGGGGGAATTATTAACGAACATTACCATCAACGTCTAATTTATACATCAACGAGCTTCTGAATCGTATCTTTACGGGACAGTCAGCTGCATGAACGCCAGCTGCATGAACGCCAGCTGCTAGATCTTGTGACGGTTTTAGTTATCAGAAGACTTAGTTATCGCAGAGATTTTGAAGAGAAGCCGCCTGGAAGCTAACCGTTAACGGCCATTTTGATTGGGGGGGGCGTGCCCCGTTCATTAAGTATAATTTTATAAGATATATCGTTCGAACCGCTTATATTTTTACAGCGCATGCGTATTTTAGGGGAATATTGAAAACAAATGTTTGTATTTCTACCATGGATTTCATTAAGGCCCCTATATAGGTAGAAGATCATCAGTCATTTTGCATCACATTTGCCCATTGCTTCGTATTAAAACGTGCATTATGGTAAGCAGTCGGGATAAAATTTGAGGATACTAAGCAATAAATTGCTGTAATAATTAATCGAAAAGGTATAGGAATGTTTAGATTCGTGAATGAACAAAACATAAAAAATTGATAACAAAGTGGTGAATATAAGAATATTGTTTTCGCTACAATCGGCGACAAGTACGCAAAAATAAGTGCATTCTACTGAGGTCAGCAAGGAGAGCGGCCCTGGTTCTTACTCCTTGTCGCCAATGTGCTTCTCAATACGTGATACAACGTAGCAGCCATAGGTCAGCCTGGTAATAGGAGCTTTAGGTTTCATTCAGATTTTACAGGCTCGAAAATCAAGATAAGAAAATTTTCCCTAAAGAAGTGTATAAAGCCTTATTTGCTTTTCAAAAATTCGCTGTGAGTCCCGATGGTTTGCATCTCAATCATATTAATTACAGGCAACGATACGTTTGTGAAATTGTGTTAAAAATTGATTGTTTATTTGCGTTTGAAATATTGAATACTTTGTTCTATTTTTTATTATTATTTTTCTCGATGTAAAATGTGCTGAAAGCAGCGTAATATTACGATATTCGAAATTGATAAGAGGATTCTAATTGGATTGATTATTGTGTGAAATTGCAGTACCATTTTATACGGTTATATTAGAGTTCAATAGCATATTTAGGAGCTTATTTAGAACATATTACACATGTGTAGAATGAATAGTAGCCACACGTACTTTCATAGCCATCAAACAATTAATCCGGTAAACATTAAATGATTTTTTTTTTGTTTTTTAATATTGAAATATAAAAAAATATTGAGCTGCCCGCAGCTAACATCCTTTAAATGTATGTCGCAAAAAATATTACTTTATACGCGATTTAATCTAATACGATACTGCAACACCTGTTGAATCCCAGAAATCGACAAAACGCCTCATTCATTTTCTTTAAAGTGTGTTAAAAAGTGTTAAGAGTCTCTCTCCAAAGGCTCTTGGGAAATGGCCAACAATAAAATAAGAGAAAAAAGAATTAGACCGAGGAGTTGAGAACTTTCGAAAGAAATTCCATTAGAACGTTTCAGAAGAATAACTTGTTTTTCTAATGTCCTTCGTCTCTTCTTTTAAGAACTGTTAGGATATACAACTTAAATGAAACAATATTATATAGATACTTTCTTCCTAACATTTATCCGTAAACTATAATTTATAAAAAAATATTTAGAGATATAATTTATTGTTTTGCAATTTCTAAGCTAACAAAGATCCATATATATTGCTAAATCGATTATAAATATATATATGTATTCAATAAATAAAAGCCAGCAATATTTTAGTATGAATAAAAATTGTAGGGGTTTAATGTAAAATCGAGTTTGGAATTTTTGGTTATACCACCATCATCACCAAAAGCTCGACAACCCGTTGTGGGTGTTCTTCATCACAAAATTCTTTTAAGCTGTCCCTTGGAACAATGCTTCTCCAATTCTTAATCTTCAAGACTTCTTGTCCATATAATCAATCCATCTCAACTCTGATGGTCATCTACGTCTTTTCCAGATCAGTTTGGATGTAAACATTTTCTTTCTTATTATTAGGTTAGATAATTTTAGCAAATGATAATTTCCTGCCCATTGCATTCTGTTAATTTATGTCATGTCATACTCACATTATTATTTAGTAGCTCTCTGTTTTTATGTCATTTTTTATTTAAATTTGCCTATTATATTGTGTAACAAATTGAGCAATAAAGGTTGCAAATAATTGTGCATGGATATGAACAGTAATTCGCATAGAAAACAGTCAGGTTGTCCACACGTTGCCACTTCTTTGGTCGTAAATTTATGTTTGCAAACATAGCAAACACATCTTGCTCGCAAAAATGAAGACCTAACAGACCTGAACAAGAAAGTGTCTAATATCGCACGTCACATTGAACCGACGGACCGGTCAATTAAATGACGGAGGCGGGTCCGAACCCCAATCAGAACATGAGATCATGTTTTTCCCGAAACAAAATTATTGCTGTTGAATCATCGAAAAGAGATCGAAAATTTCATATACACAGAGGACGTGATGGATTTGTTAAGTGGAGGAACGTTGACATTTTAACCTCTTTTTTCACACGTTGCACATTTAGTTGTTGATAATTAAAAAAGTTGATTATGAGCTATGTTTGAATGGAGGGTTAAAATCTTCCGAATGGTTACCTAGACCTGAAAGTAGAACTCTAGTTTTGTGGATACATGCTGCAAAACCAAATTGATATTTCATTACTTTTTGGAAGGATATTTTGTTTTCGTTTACTTGGAGGGGTGCATTTTATGATGAAATAGTGTTTTCGTTAGATGCAGTATATTTTTAGTTAAACGCAATGTCTATTGGCGATGTAACATTCAAATCAGTGCTAAAACCACAACGAAAATACCATATACAGTGTAAATTGTCGTGTATATTAATTTCTTATGTGGTTGAACAATTCTATGTTACTGTTGAAACCCAGATCGTCCGACCTGCCAGAAAAGGTGTAAGGTAACTGTTTGGACGGCCGGGAATAGCCACCCAATTTAGACCGGAAGCCAGTGGGGGAGGCATCCACAGGGACCGTACCCTCCTTCCCCTACCACCAACCTTTCAAAATGACTTACGGACCCACATGTTTAACGTGATCGTACTCCACGTGAACACGGCGGCCGTTTTGACAGGGGATGGAATCGAACCCGGACCTACCGAATGCAATTCCCGCGCGCTAACCACTGGGCTTATGCGCTCAAAATTTAATATATATGAAGAAACAAAAGAGTTTACGCATGCAGACAAAATCATATTTAAGTGGCATGCATTTTTTATTGCCCTCTGTTTCCTTTATAAAGTTTAGGAACATATCTTTGAATGTATAATTAAAAATGTATTTTTCTGAATAAAATTAATATACAAAAAGTTAAATTGTACTATTTGCTGTGATTTTCTTTTAGTAAATCTAAAATTTAATCTAAAATCGTAAGTAGAATAATTGTATTTTACACCACTAAAGCGCATTATCATTTATTAGATTCCTCAAAGCAGATATTAATCAATTACATCGCTTAGAAATATAAAATTAAACAACCATTAGAGGAATTTTCCATTAACTTATGACAAAAATGAAATTAGTTTAATTTAAGAAATTTTTAGTCTTTCAAAAATAATTTTATTCATGTATAATCCGTAATTGCTCTCAGAACATTTATAAGATTTTGTACTTTGAAATGTAAACATGCTTTCTGTAATTTAAGTATTAGAAAATATCGATTTATCAAATTTATCATGTTTTATTTTAAATCGTTCTTTCTGATAAATACAAACTTATGAAAGGAAATACGCAAGCACTGAAAATAATTTAAGGCAGTATTTGTTGATGATTACATATACAACTTATTGTTATAAAATAGCTATTGCAACTGATTTATTGTGATTTCACTATCTGACAAGGGAAGGCTTTGCAATAGTTCCCTCGGATTGCAATCTTTCATGTCCTATCTTGTAAAGGACCATGAATAATGATAAAACGCCACGGCTTGCATCTGCTAAGTGATAGGGGGCGCCACAATAACAATCTGAAGTTGTCATGCAAACGTGCTCTACTGACGTGTATTATTAACATTTTAGTGTGAAAATATTATCCTTTTCAATTATTACTATTATTTTTAAATAAAGTGGACAATAATGGTAAGTAGTAATCGATAAATTTATTACTAATATAATTTATATCTTATTAATTAGCTAATCAACTGCCAAGACATGGTCGTAAAGGTTGATCAAACACAACAAAGACACAGGCTGAAATTTTTGGAAACCAAAACTGAACTAATCAACAAATGTATTACAATGAAAGCCAAAGCAAATGAAATTTGTAAAATAATGAATGATTTAAATTCTTTGTAAGTTTGAAATTATGAATGGGAATGATTAAATGTATGATCAATACAAATGAAAACGTTACAATGTGCACATTTAACAAATGCATAATCATTGCAATTTACAATGAAACAAGTTGCTGAACCAGTATTAAATACAATTGCCATTACCTTTTTATTTTGTAATGTGTTGTTTTTTCAACAGAATATCCAGCTTTTTTCCAAGAATGTATACCATATTTTGAAATATATCAGCGCCAAGTTAATTGTACACAAATGAATGCATTTTTAAAATAAATAATCTGTCATTTAACTTTCTGTTGGCCCCTTCATCAATGTTGGTTCAAAATTCATCGATGTCTTCAATATAGACCCCTTCAATGCATGCAGCTCGAATCTTTATGTAGTCTTAGATACGTTTTATAAATGCCTTATAAGGATTGAAGAAGTAACAGTCTAACGGCTGTACATATTTTGTTGTTTTTTCAGGTTTTATTTAATAATAATAATAACTGAAAAGGATAATATTTTCACACTAAAATGTAAATAATACACGTCAGTAGAGCACGTTTGCATGACAAGTTCAGATTGTTATTGTGGCGCCCCCTATCACTTAGCAGATGAAAGCCGTGGCGTTTTATAATTATTCATGGTCCTTTACAAGGTAGGACATGAAAGATTGCAATCCGAGAGAACTATTGCAAAGCCTTCCCTTGTGAGTAGATAAATATTTTTTTCATATTAATTTTTATCTATTCTGTGAAAAAATCATTTATGATTTTCTACATTGCACGAGTTTTTAACAATGAAGTAATGTATTTAAGCATGTATCATTATTACATGTTTTACTATCTAGCTGCAAGTCATTTGAACGTGTAGCTATGAATGCGAGTCGATGAAAATTGATCTAAATATCCTCTAATGTAAGAAACTTGATCTACATAAACCAATGGATATTACCTTCTGATACCATTATCTATATTACCTTCCGATACCGATATCGATATTACTGTCTGATATCGATATCATCCTGGATACCGATCGACACTAGTTATGTTAATCATTTCACCTTCAGTTATCGAAACTCCTAAAACTTTAATACTTCCTCAAAGAAAGAAAGCATATGGAAATTACGTGAATACAAATATTTCGAGGGTATTTTAGAGCTCTCTTCATGTCAAAAACACATATGCCGTATTGACATCATAAAACATGTATATAGTATACACGGAAAGAACCTAATTAAGCCAATTGCTGATTAAGAAGACTGTTTTCGACGCTAAAACCTTATGTTTTGAAATCAAGTAAAACACTTATGAAAGAGCGTTAGTTTCCTAGTCCATAAAAATCTCAAATACTAATTTTTAAATAAAATTCTGGTAACAATTGACGAAAATTTTTACATGAATATTGAACACAACATCTTTATTTAGACTTATTTCTATTAGAAATATATTCCCCTTGCCATACAATTTTATATACCTACAATAACTTTATTCATCATGTTTTAAACGGTCTTCTATCCCTCACGTAGAACAATTCTTGAAACTTGACATGTCACCGAAGGCAGTGCAATTTATTTCAGCAAGATATATAGAAATATTTGCTACTTCTGGCATTTAGATGTAAATCACATCATGTATATGTATTCCATTAGTTCCATAGTTTGCATATGCTGAATATGTAAGGGAAATGGCTTTTTAGGTTTCACAGAAAATATTTGCTCTTTTCTAGTTCACGATACTTTCTTAATCCAAAGGTTAAGAGAAGAATGTTTAAAACATTTCACGTATATCAAGAGGCATGAAAAACCACATTTCCGTCTTTTGAATGCATAAACAATAGCCACTTGAATTACAAATTTAAGCTTAACTGTCAATTTAAAACAAGTTTTTCTACAAGACCATAGATGAATAAATAGCATAAGAGCATATATTTCTATAAAACATCATATATAAATATTTAAATCTATTCGGTTCAAATGTCTCTAATAAGCAAACATCTTTATAATCCCAAAGTTCATTTAAACACATTTTTTAAACAAAATGCAATATTTCTCCAAAGAGTAAATAAACAGACTAAGATGCAACAATTGTAACATTTTTAGCACGTAAGTATTACAGCTTTCCCACCCGATGGAAAACCCATGTTAAAATACTAAATTATCGAAGTTATAACCACTATATTTAAAAAACTAAGAACTCAATTCAAAATACAATTATATATAGTTATAGCATATTCAAAGAGCTACACATTTTTGTTTATTATTTATAGCTAGCCCTTTTATTTTTAGAGATATAAACATTACAAACTTGATAAACGGGAAATTTTCTATCTTCTTCAAACTCACTATAGATATTATTTTAAAGTGTTTTCAAAAAAAAAATCCAAATAATGAAATATTGAAATTATTTTTACATACTGTCAATCTAGACCATATATCCAACAAATCGAAAAATAAATATTTACATTTTTATATGGTATTATATTCGGAGATGTAACCGCCCAAAGTATTTATATTTTTCATAACGATCAGATTTTCGCCACAAAAACCCCAAGTACAGATGTTACTCACATCAAAACATTAAATGCCACACATTCCAACAAGACATTAAAATCATGTATTCAACATCATTAAACAATAATGATTAGAGGCGATAAAAATATAAATTGCGAGGTCAATGCCTTGCAAGTCCATGGCCGAGTATAATTGCCAGTCCTCTGTGTATTAAGCGTTCTACAACTTGTCAGTCAAGAAGTTGCATGATTTGTAAGCATGAAAAAATTCAGTGAACAAGTTAAACGCAATTGACCATTTGATTTTGATTTCATGCGATGCAGTATCTTCAAATGGGCATCTGTTTAAGTATTTATTTCATTTTCGGCGTGGTTAAGAAAAGCCCTTAAATGTAATGAAATTAATTGCGGAAATCAGTAAAGCTAAAATCCAGAATATCAATTCATGTAAAATAGCAAGGCAGTGTTACATTCTATGCCACTACTGGGAATGAATTGATCATTAAAAATATGTAATATAATTACATAACAAAAGCTATGAATATCAAATTAAGAGTTATATATTTAACACAATTGAAACCATGGTACCGTAGATATTAGGCTATTAAAGGAGTCAATTCATTACAGAACGTAAGAAAAAAAAATCTGCTTCGATCAGTTTATTTGGAAAAAAAATGTTATTTACATTCCAAATTTTGTATTAAAGTATTTTGTTTACGAGCGCAGTATTTTTATGTAGGAAGGTTGTACCTGATATTAGTGATTTTATCGACTTATTTGGTCTCACAAATTGAAACAGCGTGCATATATAGTGATTTTTGCAAATATTTTCTGTGTGGTTCAAAGTGCTATTTTCCATATTTATAGCGTTTTTACTCACCTTAATAGTACGATAATACTTTACCTTAATAAGACTTCCCGAAGTTATGAAGACTTATATAAAATTAAGTTGTGTCACCCTATACGATTTTATTTATTTTAATTTATTATGATACTTTTTCGGGAATAATAATTTCTCCATCCATTTCTTTGTTGTCAGGCTTTAGGTTACAACATACATCTTGTAGGGGGAAAGACGATTTTGGGATTCACACAAGTCAATAACACAATAGTGGACTGTAATCACTTATTTATTTCACGAACACGAAGATGGAATGCGAACACTCTTCATTCGCATCCAACACAACACACTGTCTGTTTCAACACAACACAACTCATGACGCAGCGCTTCCTCGCGGCTCATTTCAATTAATACACATGGGCTTCAACATACCGCCCGGTATTGCAATGTTTTTAAACATTCAATAAATTGTAATAAGAAGAAAATGCACACAAGATATTGTTTACACAAGTTGAAACAATAAACAAAGGAATTTTAAAATGAACACAATCATGATGAAGATAGCAAATTGAAGTAAACTAAAATTTAACAGTTCTTAATGGATAAGCATGTACTATCATGGAAAACAAAACACAAGAATTACAATAATAGGAAAGTTATCTAATTATTTACAGGAAGAACGCAAATCTCGGAGATAAGGCGTCTGTAAATACCCTTTGGTGTCTGTACTTGTACTACTCGTACTTGTTTGTCTGCACCTGGATATATTTCCTTAACACGTCCGAGCAGCCACTTGCAGATAGGAAGATTGCCTTCCTTAATTAGCACAAGTGTTCCCAATTTCAGATTGTCCTTCTGAAACATCCACTTTGATTGCTGTTGGAGATTATTGAGATAATCTCTTTTCCACCTTCGCCACATGGATTGCGTAACTTTGGTTATTCTCTGCCATCTACTGAGTCTGCTATCATTTAGATCAGTTATCTCTGGTTCTACAATAGCATTTATAGGTCTTTGGATCACGAAGTGACCAGGTGTCAACGCTTCGAAATCATCTCCATCCGAGGATAAAGGAGTGATTAGCCGTGGATTTAAGATACCTTTCACTTGAACCGCAACCGTTTCAAACTCTTCGTACGTAAATTTCGCATTTGATACTTGAATGATTTGACGCCTGTCTCCCAAAGACCCTCAAAATTAGGAGCTCTGGGAGGAAGGAACTTCCAGTCAATACCCTCTGACGCCAAGTAACTAGCCACATTTTCATCTGGATTTTTTACTAAATTGCGCAATCTTTTAATTTCTGAGTGGGCACCAACAAAATTCAAAGCGTTATCTGATAAAATGTTCGCTCTCATACCACGTCTACCAAAAAATCTTTTGAGAGGAGCAATGAAGGATGCCGAGGTTAAATCCGAGACAATTTCCAGATGGACCGCTCTGGACACAAAGCACACAAATGTGGCAACATAAATTTTATTTAATACACCCTTTCTCTGATTTTTATACTTGACACTAAATGGTCCACAAAAATCGACACCCGCATGATTGAAAGGGTATGTTTGAGCAACGCGTTCCTGGGGCAAGTTTCCCATGATTTGGTCAGTTGAGACAGGCTTATTCTTAAAATAAGTCATACACTCATTGAACTACTCTTCTGCACAACGTTCTACCTCTAATTGGCCAAAACACCTGTCTTATGAAAGACAACAAGGATTGAAGGCCAACATGAAAATATTTCTTATGAAAATCTTCAGTAATTAATTCTGTAAGTTTATGCTTACCAGGCAAAATAGCTGGATGTTTCTGCTCATAAGTAAGATCTGAATTACTCAGGCGACCACCTACTCTTAAAATGTGTTTATCGTCGAGAAACGGATTCAGTGATTTGAGTCTACTGTTACACGGTACAGACTTATCTTTCTCTAAATTTAAAATTCCCCTACCAAAGGTCTCCTTACGTGCGCACTTGATCAGAAACTGTTGTGATCTTTCAATTGTTGTGCAGTAAATCAAGAGTTGCGCCAATCAAATCAATCACCATTCCACGTTTGGAATTGTGTGCTGCAGTCCTGCTATCTCAACTTCAGCAACTAGTCGTTAAGTGCTTGCGACTGGACATTTCAGAAATTCATCTGTGGTCAGATTCCACGATTGTGCTTGCGTGGATAAAAACTAAGCCTCATCAGTTAAAAATCTTTGTAGCCACCAGAGTTGCTACCATACAGAGTCTGACGAATAATGATCAATGGCATCATGTTCGTTCAGAGGAAAATCCAGCAGACATGGTCTCCAGAGGAATAGATCCAGAGAAAATCCTGCATAATGAGCTTTGGTGGTATGGACCACCATTCTTGTGCCAACCTGATCTTCCCAGTGATTGTGTGAACTCTCCTGCAGACGACGAAGAGTATTCTTGTGAACTAAAGAAAAGTGCCAAAGCTAATCCAAAGACTGATGAGACACCATAAAAAGTAGGGGGAAGGGCGATTTTGGGATTCACACAAGTCAATAACACAATAGTGGACTGTAATTGCTTATTTATTTCACGAACACGAAGATGGAATGCGAACACTTTTCATTAGCATCCAACACAGCACACTGTCTGTTTCAACACAACACAACTCATGACGCAGTGCTCCCTCGCGGCTCATTTCAATTAATACACATGGGCTCAACACATCTCATGCAAGGTTACAACTTATATTTCATGTATGGTTACTACTTACATTTCACGTAAGGATACAACTTATATTTCATTACATTGTCATGGTACTTGTTCAGGAGTCATCCTTTCCCCATCCATTTCTTTGTTTCCTGACTTTCGGATACAACGATACAACTCACATGCCATGTAAGTTGTGACCTAAACTTATGTAAATTGCACCACCCTAATTTGTACTACGTATTTCTTCTTATACTCTTGATACCAACATAGAAAATTAAGTTAGTTGAAGACGTTAATATTTTCAATTAATGATAATATAACTTGAACTAAAATAGAAATTTAAGTAAGAGGCTTAAACTCTAATTTCAATTCGAAAATGTTAATCTTCATCTCCAAATCAAACTTGAAAACTCAGCAATGTGGAACCAAAGAAAAGGGACCAGCATATTCGTGATTTTCTAAAATTTTTGCGATGTTTGTGATGCTATTGAATAATTTATTACATACACAGATAAATTAAAAAGCAATGTGTAATTTTAATGTGCATTTAACGAAAAGGGAAACTGTCTTATTATTTTATACTGGCATCACTAGCTCAGACAGCACTGATAGATCTTGAAACACATATAACTTACTAGTTGAAGTTTTTCATTGATTGCCATGCTAAACATGTTAACATTTAACAACTACCTTTATGATGCATTAAAATATTTATCCAAAAAGCAACATTTTATGTGGCAACTGAAATGCAAATCATGTCAAAAAAGTATTATGGCAATTGTTTTTAGAATTTTAGTACTTTTAGAAGAACGACTTTGACTTGCAAATTTATAAAGATTCCAGGCCAGAAAAATGCATGTCAAACTATCTAGGGGAAAATATGCATTTTTTATGAACCTAAAATGACAGTATGAAGTTTAAGTTCAGAAGAGCGGCCTTTTATTATGAAATGAAGGGGGAAACATGAGACAGTTTATGTTGTACATTCTTGAAACGTTCTTTTGTCTTTATATGTTTTAACAAAGTGAATCTTATTTATTCATGAACCGAAAATCTATTTTCTAGAATATTTTAGCTCTTCCTAATATGTAAAGAATATTTGGGGAAATAAGTAATTTCATATGAAACAGTGTACTAAATGTAAATACGTGTGATAACCTCGCATTTCTCAATACTATGCATTTCTCAATACTATGCCCCTATTACAGTAAGTCCTTATTACATTAAGCCAACACTAAGTCCTCATCACGTTTCTCAACACTATGTGCATAGAAGACATATTATATATATTATATATATGATCCCAGAAACTTTATGATAGGTGGTTAGGTAAAGACATACATACATAAATTATTATTGTATATATATATATATATATATATATATATATATATATATATATATATATATATATATATATATATATATATATATATATATATATTCATTTCGAAGGGATATATGAACTTAAAAAAGAATTTTTTTCGAAATGAAGTATTCTTAAGCCTAGAGCTCTTCCACGTGCAAGCTTTTTTGCTTGATTTTTTTGTTTTCATATTTTCAATCCTCACCTTTGAAATTTGTTGATTTATGATCTGCATTACGTTTTATAATTTCCTCTTTATGGTTGAATTTCCTTTATTTCATTGTATTTTGTTTACATTCTGCCTTTGGATTTACAATTTTATATTTTTATTATATATATATTTATATATGTATATATATATATATACTGATTACTATTTTTGAAAGTTGTCATACAAATTACTTTTCGTTCAAGTGTATTCATTTCAGTTCCTCTGCGAACATGTCGACTTCCACGTAGTTGCTGAGCCTGTGAGTTAATATTTCTATTTTTTATATTTCTGGTTTATAATTCACTTAGTTTTTATTATTTCTCCTTCCACTATCCAGTAGAGAGTTCCATCGGTGTCCATAGTTAAATACTATCGCCATTGTCATAGACTGGCTATTCTATCGGTTTTAATTCGAATTGTATGGCTGTCCTGACGAGAATGCGATTTCGAACTAACCGCTATTTTTTGTGTAGTTTGTGTGTTTTGTGTTGCCGTGTTAGCTTTTCCATTTTATATTTATTTATATGCATACCTTTTTAATTGTGATATTAGTATACTAATATTCCTTTCATCCCCTTTCCATTATACTGATATGTTACCCTCTATTTTTATTCTTAGTCTTGGTATATAATTACTTATTTGTAACAGATATGCTAGAGATGGGTTTTTGCACTTACCATAGTTTATGCATAGTTTTCTATTAAAAATTTCAATTTACATACATACATACATGCATACATATATACATACATACGCACGCACGCACGCGCACTCGCACACACACACACATACATACATACATATATTTATATAACTGTCCACTAAGACCTATAAAGAAGATAGACAGTTAAAACATTTTTTACTGTATGTATAGGATATTCAGGCAATATTGTAATATTGTTTTTTAAACAAATTCCGGACATATGGGACATTATTTTAAAACGTTTTATGTGTGTAAATTTTAAAACTAAATAATATAAACCAATTTATATTTTATATGGTTAGATTAAAAATCTTAAAATACAATTGTACCAACTTCTCATCTAATAACTGAAACAAACAAACGTAAATCTACATGCAAATTAATTATCAGATTTAAAATTAAAATAATGAGTATACAACCTCTTAATCTTGAAAGTATTTTCAAGTTTCACTTTTAGAAATTTGCTTACCTGAAATAAAAGAAAATCTGATATAAATTTCTTACAAATGGATTACACAATAAAATCACACACATACAATATATCTTAATAAAAAAATCATTAATTTAACATTACAAAATATGTTTAAAGATATCAACTAGTTTAGGAGGCAAATAATAACATATGTCTTCATAGAGAATATTTTATACATTGTAAAACTCTTCCTTGAGATGTCATTAGTGATAAGTAATGTTCGGAAATGTTAATAGTTTTATTTAGGAATAACAGTTTCGAGTCAGAAAAATGACACACACTCATGTTTTATTTTTATTCCGCGAGTTGCAACGACCACACCCACCCACTCACATACACATACACACACATATATATATATATATATATATATATATATATATATATATATATATATATATATATATATATATATATATATATATATATATATATATATATGTATATATATATTTATATATATATATATATATATATATATATATATATATATATATATATATATATATATATATATATATATATATATATATATATATATATATATATATATATCTTTGTTTATTTATTTATTTATTTATGCCCGTGATATATAAAGGAACACGTCAATACAATTGAAACATAAATTAAATAAGTATGAAAACTAAAAACAGACATTTTCTCAAAAAATTGCGATTAACATTAGCTGAAATGCGAAAAAACATACAGGTATAAAAAATCAAACCACGTTTACTATCATAAAAATCCATCACCTCAAAAATTGCACTACAATCAATCTGATTGTTGAGTAATTTCCTAGGAAAAGCCATACACATCATGTTCCGCTGAGATTTTAATGAATTAATACCAAAAAAGTCCCCCAAAACACGGAATAAATGTTACCGGAGAATAAACCATTGACATTAAAATAAAGTAACCTCATTCAGAGCCGCAAAAATCAAGTTCTCTCAATCAGAGTGGCAAAACATTAAATAATAAATATTTATATAATTATCTGGTATGGCCAAACACACAGCGGAACCGAGCGCTTGAAGAACTTTTAGAATATAATTTTTTTATATAAATGCTAAAGATAATCAATTTTTCTTCATTAAATAAATAAATATAATAAATTTTGAAAGCCAGAATTTGATGCATTTGAAGTTAGGCTCACCATTCAACTGAGTCAACAACTGGACATAAAATACAGTCAGAGAAAGTCGGGGAACGAGATATAATGTAATGACTTATCTCGAGCCACGCTGTTATGAAAAACGGAGAAAAACTTCCCCGAGAAGTGGAAAGGGGTTCCATCCCGACCTGAGATTCTGGTGAAATTATTGCCCCACGTAGTCGAAGACTCGGCACACCAGATATGCTTACACAGATGGCACTTGGCCCGAGTAGAACTTAGCCTCGGCTTAGAAGCATCTCCACTTCTCAAAATATGGAACAGGGCAGGCAGATCGATCATCTTCCTGTGGGATTAGCCTCGGGCAAATCCCACAGGAAGCGCCGTTACTGTTCGATCCGCAGGACCTCGGATCATCCGACTTCAGACGGGCTACATTTCCCCAGACAGCAATCACTCACGGACCTCAAGGAACCGACCTAGTGGCCAAGCTCCCGAGGCCCGTCGTGAGCATGGAAAATATCAGGGCCGAAGCCCGGACAGCCGTAGAGTAAGTAGTCTGGCAATCAAATGGGGAAATGCGGGGAAAACGCTTGAGCGAAGCTTATATGCACACCACTAGGACACAGAGAGAGCTAGTTATTCGAATCAAACTGCCAAATTTCTTCCCACGATATCAATCCCAGATGCCTCAACGTCGCGCCGTCAGTCGCGACTCAAAACCAAAAATATGAACCTCTACACATTCTTCACAGCAGAAACATATACAACGCATATTGAACTAAACTTGGCACTTCCTTTTTTGCCAGCCAAAGTGACTTCGAACTCAACGGAGGAAAAGTAACTCCAAATGCTCGTTCGTTCAAAATAATACTTTTGGAAATGGATTTAGATTGTGACTTAAGAGTTAAATGTTTCTAATACATATCAATTACATAAAAACATGACAAGAGGGTTTTCAGAGTAGAATTAAATAATTTAAAAGCTTTAAATAAATTAGATGACTTGAAATACATTATGAGTTTATACATTTTATACAAAAGTAATGCGGGGTTTCGAATCCTGCCATTACAAAGCAGTCCTTATGTACATAAAAGGAACAGTAAAGAGCTAAAATCATTCAATCCAATCGAATCTAAAAGC
The DNA here is from genome assembly GCA_951213105.1 of Amaurobius ferox. Classification (NCBI taxonomy): domain Eukaryota; kingdom Metazoa; phylum Arthropoda; class Arachnida; order Araneae; family Amaurobiidae; genus Amaurobius; species Amaurobius ferox. The sequence continues at coordinate 40,920,340 of OX578143.1, forward strand.
TGCAAGAATTGATGGAGCATAGTTTTTTTTACTACAACATACTGCACAGCAGCTACAATAGCTCAGAGAAAAGTAGCGGTATTTTCCAAATCTGCACATGCTGATGAAAGGAATCTGAAATCTGTGTTGATGGAAGACAGTTTTTGGACTACAACACACTGAACAACAGCTATAATAGCTCAGAGAAAAGCTTTGTGTCCAATATGTAGGCATACTAATGAGTCGAATCTGAAAGCTGTAAAGGAGAGGCGTATGGAAGACAGTTTTTATTACATTATACTGGACAGCAGTTAAACTAGCTCAGAGAAAAGTAGTTATGTTTACCAAAATTGGAAATGCTGATTACGAATATTAACTTAAAATGGTAGTGAAATGCACGAGGAATGGCTTTATCGGGATTTACTTTTCCCGAAATAAGGCACCATAGGAAGGTAAATTCAACAATGCTAGAAGACTTTTGCTAGACCCCTGTGAGAGATGCTCCAAAAAGTCATTGCTCGCGATATGTTTCCTGTATGAGGATTATAATGGGATATGTGCAAGGAGTCCACTTCCGAACTTTAAATATGAATATCTCGGACACGGTCACAGATAAAAGGGTGAAATAAAGTGTATGTGTTTTGGACAGCCAGTAAAATTTACATACCGTGGTTTAAAAAAATAGGGGACAATTTTCCCAACAGATGGCGCTGATAAATACATATAGTAAAATCAGCTCCACGCTTCCTGTTCTTTCAATTATTGATTTTTTTTCCCGATCCGGATCTTTCGATACATAAAATCTATATCTTGTATCCTGCTGCGATTCACCCGATTTTCATTGTGATCGAATACTATCGGTTAACTCGCAGTCTGACGGAGACACGGTGTAGATTTCAAGTATCGACTAATCCGGACCAGAAAAAAATTCAATATTTGTTCACAGAATTTGAATGCATAGGAAGCGTTGAAGCTATTTTTAATATACCGGGTGACCATAAAATAACGCGAGGCGTTCGGAATCCTCTAGCGAATAATGTATTGGACGAAACGCAACAAAATTCGGTTGGCATATGCAGTGGGACATGCGGTTTCGATTTCTAAAAAAAAAAATAGTTCCAAAAGTTGCATCCAGGGGAAATTTATTCGCTGCAAAAGTGTAGCAGGTGAATAATGAATGAGTAAATGCCAAATAAGACACATAAATTTTGTTAACAACGCATCACAACGTTTATTGTTAATTATAAATGAGGTTCAATATCACCACCATTGTGATGGTCCAAGAACTGCATGCGCTGCACGACATTTTGCACCGGTAGTTTCAAATCGTTGAATCATGTTTCGTAAGTTTGTTAAGCTCATCGGTCCTCGTCGCAAATTCTTCAACTGCCGAAATTCACGAAGGGCAACATTAACATTCTCGTTCCGTTGATAATACAGCTTGACTAAAGAAGCGCGGTTACGTAAGGTAAGGTCCATCAAAAAGTACTAGATAGTTCGCCTCCGAATGATAAAAATTCCCTTAGCCTTTTCTTTTATCCCCATGATCGCTACACGAAACGCGATTAAGTAAATTAGTGCATTTTACTCGGTAAACAGAGCCAAAATTTCCCTGGAGGCAACTTTTAGAACTATTTTTTTAAAAATCGAAATCACATGTTCCACTGTGTATGCCCACCGAATTTTGTTACGTTTCGTCCAATACATTACTCGCTAGAGGACTCTGAACACTTCAAGTTATTTTATGGTCACCCGGTATATGCCTATCATGTCATCTGTTGGGAAATTTCTCAACTATTTTTTAAACCACAATATGTAAATTTTACTGGCTGTCCAATAAACATACACTTTATTTCACCATTTTATCTGTAACCGTTTCCAAGATTTTAAAATTCGAGAGTTGTTTTGGGGACACCCTGTATATGCAAATGTGTAAACACAATTTTATAGATATTTCAAAAACTGGAGCTAATCTAGTGTTTTAACAGCTATTTTTATATTTAGAAAAAAAAAGCATAAGTGTAACTTGTTTTAATATCAGAGACTCGTAAAAATAAAATTTGTTATCCAGTGTTATTTATGTAACAAGAAACTTTTGCTTCCTACCAGACAGCCAGATTTTTAATTTCTATAGCACAACTGCGTGCATACTTTTACAGTGTGCAAATATATCACTAATATAACCTAATGATAACTCGATCGATGCACAAGGAATCTAAAAGATGGAGAACAGTGTACTAATGATGCGTGTGTGTTTTACTATTAACTCAAGTTATTGAGAAGATATTTAAATATACATTGAAAATGCACTTTTTGCAAAAGAGTCAAGTATTTGCAGCTGCTCTTCAAATATTGAGACATTTAACACATTCTTTAAGAATATTTGCAAAGCTATTTTGAGATTTGGCGTAGACAATTTCCCTTTAGCGTTGGATGCAACTCACTTTAAAATCCACAGAAGCGTTTCCTTTTAAAGAAATAAGTCTTTGAGAAGGAGACATAATAAAAGAAATTGAAATCTGTTGAAAAAAGGAGACCGAACGATTTTTTCAACTCCTATTTATTATTTCTTAGAATAAAATGGAAATACGTATATATACAGCTTCATTATTATTGTTAAATGCTGTTATATTAATTTAATACACTAGTATCTCTAAAAATATATTTAAGTAATTTCCTACATAATATTCAAGTTAATCATTAACTTGAATATTATGTGGGAAACCAAGTTCTAAACATAACTTTGACTAAACATATATAGTATATCAATTGTGATACATAATAATGTTTTATTTTGTAATATTAAATTGTAATTTATTTACCCAACTTGTTCACATTGCACTGTTTTTTAAAAGCAACAAAATTGAATGTAGTTATATAACATTCTAGTATTTCCTTGAAGAACGCAGGTACAAGTAAATTAATGATGTACTCGCTAATCAAGTACCTCAAACCAATTCTTGAAGGAAATACTAGAAAGTTGTATTCTCACAATTTACAGTTTCATTTATTGTCATTGAGTTTATTGGAGTCACATAATATAATAAGTTCCTAAACATAATATTGACTAAACTGTATGTTGCATACCAATCAGCTTTGTAATTCGATTTAATCTTTTATTGAATTCCTACAAGACATAATTGCAATTTGATTAAACTTTTTGGTGAATGTGTACCATTCAACTTTGCAATTTTAATGAACTATACATACTGAATGAATTTCTACAAGACAAACTTGAATTTTGATTCAACGTTCTGCTGAATTCTTACCATATAGATTTGACATTTAATTGAACTTTTTGTTGAATTCATACCAGTCAGCTTTGCAATTTGATTGAACATTTTTCTAAATTCCTACATGACAGACTTGCAATTTGATTCAACGTTTTGTTGAGTTCGTACCATTCCGCCTTGCAATTTGATTGAGCTTTTTGTTGAATTTGTGCCATATATATTTTCAACATATCCCTTTTGGACCAAATTAAATCGTTTTTAAGGATCAAATAAATGTTTGACACATATTTGTTTAGAAAAATCTAGCTTGAACTTAAATATAACTTGAAGCTAAAATATTTTCATATTTTAGCGAATTTCATAAAAGAATATTCCTCATCCCAACTTTTGATTTGGAGTTGAAAGTTTCACTCACTTACAAAATCACAGAAACGTTTGCTTTTAGAGAAATAAGGTGTTGAGAATAAGTTATAATAAAACAAATGGACTTTTGTAAAAATAAATACAAATGTCTCTTGCCATCACATATTTATTACTTCTTGCTACTAAAATGCATAGAAATCCTTCAGACATACAGTTTCAATAGCATTTCTAGAATGTTTTAAGTTATTTCTATATGTAGGTTACCCAAAATATTTGATTTATTTCCTACATAATAATCATACTAACGCATTACTACAATTTTGATGCACAGCATTATTTTACAGACTAACATTTAATTGAGATTTGTTAATTCAGGTTACTGGTAATGCATAATGAGCTTAAATGGAGCGGAGATCTTTAGACAACGGCTCAAATTGTAAAATATCCGAACATCCCTCACTCAGATACGCTCTATCTGATTTCATTCATTTTTTCACTTAAATATATCTTATTAACATCGAGATTATGACAAACCTCAGATTGTGAATTACAACATCATAAAATGCTGTAATGTATTAAAAAGATGCACGGTAATGCATAACGAGCATAATTGGAGCCGGAATTCCTTAGACAATGACTCAAATGTTCTATCCGATTCCATTCATTTTTGCACATAAATATATCTTAATATAAGTAGAGATTGTGACAAATCTTTGAATTACAACCTCATAAAATGTTGTAATTTTTTTTACATATGTAATGCAATGCATAACGTGCACAATTGGAGCAGAGCTCCTTAGACAACGACTCAAATTGCGAAATATTCCTCACTCCGATACGATCTATCTGATTTCATTCATTTTTTCACATGGATATATCCTATTAAAGTAGAGATTACGACAAACCCCAAATTTTGAATTACAACATCATAAATTGTTGCAATTTATCATAAATTGTTGTAATTTATTAAAAATATGTAAGGTAATGCATAAAGAGCACAATTAGAGCCGGGGTTCCTTAGAGAACGACTTAAATGCTCTATCCAATTTCATTCATTTTTGCACATAAATATATCTCATTAAAGTCTAGATTGTGACAAACCTCGAATACCAACTGTGAAATCATTAGAATACCACGTGTTCATTTGAACTTACATCGTGCTTTAACATTACTACTTTCAAGTCCATTTCATGGCAACCATTGCACGTTGCTCTTAGCTACAGTACTATGCGCACGCATGTTACGAGCTATTCGAAATCAAAAAATTGTGAGTCTAGTCATACTTCTTAGAAGTGATTATTGCAGTTAGATGACAGCATGAGAAAGTTGAGCAGCACATGAATTTCCTTATATAATGCAATGAATTTACTATTTTTACAGTAAAAAATAGATCATTTTTATAGTTGTTATTTATATTATTTCCAAGATATTGAATTTTCGTCAATGAGTCGTCATTTTCCATGTCGTCATCATCAATGAGTCATCATTGATTTAGGGTCATTTTTATCCATTTGGCAAGTTTTTCGTTAATTTAGCAACATTTAAAAAAGTCGCCAAGTTGGCGACATTCCACCAATTTCGTAATTCGTCGCCAAAATCTCACCAAGCGTTATGGACGATCAAATAAGTTATTCTTACAGCAGATAAATGATTATTGGCGTTCAAAAATGTTCGATTCGTGATCAGGGATGCTTGAACGTGCTCTCCAGTCGAAAACTCGAATTCAAATTTTCGACCCCGTCACAATACTTTCCTTAAACTTTATGTATATAAGGAAAGTAAAAATACACCTTGTTGAAAAAACTTACAAAGCTTCCTTGAAGAAATTAATTATGTGTCAGTTAGGTGACTACAATTGTTTCAATGGCATCATAAGATCCCTTCTTCAAGTCAAAAGAACAGCCGGCGCCCTTAAAAACTATTAAGTAGAAACTTCCGGTAATTTTCTCGTAGCAAAGAATACAGACTAGGCTAAAGAACACACACCATCGACAAAGAAACGTGTTAATTACACGAAACCTGTTCGGTCTCATTGGACTAGAGTAACAGCCGATTTTATTTTTTAATTTGACCAGGAAAGCTTCTATTCAATGTCCAACGCTACGCACTTTAAAAATCCGCCTAATGTTCTGTTTAAAGAAAAGGTTGTAATAAAATACATGTAATATTGTCAAAGGAAACTCATGCATTACCTTTCACCACATATTTATTAATTTTAGCCACAAGTATAAGTAAGAATATGTCAGTACATGTTCAAGATTATTTCAAATCATAGTATTAATATTCCAGTATTAATATCTTAAAATATGTAACACTTGGCGATAAATTTGGCGACAGTGAGTAATTTCGCGAAATATTGCCAATATGGCGGTATTTTGAAAATGGTACCAAATTGACGAATATTTAGTCATTTTGGCAACAATGATACTAAAGTTACAAAAATGACTCACAATTACAGAATTAATAATTAACATATTTTAATATAATAGACTATATTACTTAGTACACGCTGGCAATATTTCCAGTTGTCAAATTATATATGCGCAAAATATAATTTAATTCGACACTTCAAAATATTTTGTCATATTGTCATCCAGACAAGAGGTAAACGTCAGCATATTTTTTCAGGTAAAACATTGCGCCGTGGATCATATACATCATTATTTGGCATTGAAGAAATGTAGACCCATTGCATTACGTAGGGAAAGTAATGTGATGCCCACATTAAATTTTTTCATTTAGATATGTTTTTATTTACTTATTTATTTTCATATTTTGTAAAAATAATAATTAATAGTAAAGGAAAATGTATGTATTTAATTTCATTGTGATTTAATTAACATGCATATCATAACATTAAAAAAAATTAATAAAATATTATCGATATCAATCCGTAATCTTACGTACCTCCTTAGCCTGCAACAACTCTAGCCATTGCTGCACATGTCGGTGCAGAAGTAGCCTCCACTAGAAACCTACTCCATGACTATGTGTCTTGAAATCATGGTCATAGTAAACTGCTTCTTTCGTGTAACATTAAGAGCCCTTCAGGTGAATTTTAGTTTTAGCTTAATTATCTCCATGAACCACGCGTTGGAACGAGGACATGTCATTTTACTAAGAGGATGTGGAAAGTAAACTTTTAATATACAATTTTTAACTCCTCCATACATTGTACAAAATCTTCAAGAAATTATGAAAACCTAAAAAGGCTTTTGGACAAGGTTGGGAATTGAACACACATCAAACTTGTAGAAACGCTGTACATTAATATCGAACTAAAATATACTCAAATACATAGCATCATTACTAGCTTGCAAAGATTAAGCATCAACACTCAGAGAAACAGTTAAACGAAGCAAATGTACTCTGATTGGGGTGAGCAAGATGCAAATGATTAAAAGTCGGTTCTCTGTGATCGAGGTGCTCGTCAATGGGGGGAGATAACTACGGCGTGAGCAATTGTTGACTTGTGAGGGGGAAGATTATACAGTTTGCTCTCGAGAATCGTTGAATGGTTCCTGTAAATGAATTACCCCATGTGCTTAATTTATAAACTGGCACCATTTAGAAGCGTGTATTAATGATAAATGTAGTAAAAATATATGTTTAATTAATCTGCATGTCACCGACATGATGGTATAGTGGGCAGAGCTTGCGACTGTTACTTCCAGTACTTTAGTCTAGTACATTAGACTAGTACTTTAGCGTTGACTCCAATTGTCATCATACAAGAAGTCTCATTGGTATCTTAAGAAGATTATATTTTATTAGCTTTATTTATTTTCATCAACTTATATGAGATCGAATGTACAAACTTGTAATATAGAGATTTGAAGAAACTAAATAAATCTATTCTTTGATAAAGCGTATAAACACAGATTTTATGAGAGAAAAAATTCAGTCTGCAGGTTAGACAAATGCCACTTTATTTTCTTGCGAACTTCAAAAATGGGTCAATGTGAGCCTCTAGAAAGTAACAATTTCTACACAAGAACAAAAACACACAATATATCCTCACTACAATGCCAGATGTCCGTGAAACATAAACTACACACCGATAGTCACAGACGTCTTTTTTTTTCGAACATTTTCAAAGTTTTGATCTTTTGTTTCGTTTCCTTAGAAAAAACGTTCCCTTGAAGCTCGATCAGCGACTGCGAATTTCGAAAAGGCGTTACTGTGTATCTGGAACGTAAGTTGATACTTGTACAGATGTCACTTTGGTATGTTTCTTTTTAAATCGTTAATGTGAAAAACGATTTGCGGATAATTTCTTACTTTGCGTGTTGTAGTTAGATGTAATATCAAACAAATATCAACATTTACATTAAAATAATATTTATATACTAATATTTAAGACTCTCAAAGATGGGAAATCTAATACTCTCAACAATTAGATTGCAATTTTAGTTTTATAAATTGTTTAGTATTTTGCAATGTGTGGTACTTAGTGTCGAAAATGTCGTTTTTATCACACATTAATACAGTTCGGTTTTGCCCCGTGATTGGTACTATAACTGTAAAAATATTTTGTCATTTAGGCCATGAAGTGGGTGGGTGGGTGGGGATTCTGCAGAGTCTGGAAAGCCTTTTCGAAAAAAAATCGTCTACGCACCCGAAGGTGATATCACAAAGCCAACTCTTCGAGGTTCTGTCTAGTGCTTATTATTTTAAGAATGCAAAGATTCAAACATCTTTGTCACGGGGGAGGAACTTGTCATCAACTCCCCCCCCCCATTTTTCACGTTTCTGTGTGTATGGAGAGGGGGGTAAAATATCGGATCCGTTAGTTTCTGCCTTTTGACCGCTACTATAAATATGCAAAAGTGTTCTACGTCGCCGGAGAGGGAACTTCTGGAAGATTTACAAAGACACACAGACATTAGACAATTATTATATAGATTGATATACTGAATATATTAAATTCTGAGTGGGACATAATTTACCCTTCTCTATTTATTATAATTTAATTACATTTTAAATTTAAATTTGCAAAACTTTAATAATTCAAATGTTTTATATTTTGAGGTATAACTTCTTGAAATGATTCTTATGCACCATAGACAGCAATATTTTTTGTTTCTAGAAAAAGTAGTGCAACCATGCGTGTAAGCAAAATGTATAAAAATAAATTTTTATTTAATTCATGAAAATTATACAATTTTTAAAAATATTATTATCAGACTCACCTTATTGAAAAAATTATCATATAAACTACATGTATTCACTCATTAGTCATAAAATTTTTTGACATTATTGATGTATAGGAAAAAAGTATTGATGTATATCATAAAATAAGATGCGAAGCATGGAAATTTACTTTGTTTATGGCACTTTAAGTCTTCTGAGACACCTTAAACCATCAATGAACATTGAACATTATAAAACGAATTATTATAAACATTGAACATTATAAAACGAATTATTATAAGCATTGAACATTATAAAACGTTTAAGGAAGCCAAAAACTATCAACAAAGAATGCCTTGATTCATACAATGTTGCCCCACTAACGGCATGCTGGCGACTTTTGAAAATGTCGCCAAATTGACCAATAATACCACATCTGGACTAAGTAAGTTTAATTTCCTTGATATTCCCTATCAACTTGTCAAAAACTGTGCTTATTATTAATTGAATATTCCTTATTATAAATGTAGTGAGTTCCACTGATTAAGGATTAGGTGCGTTTTGCTAGTAGGTCTAGACTTTAAGAGTATTGTAAATTAACACAATAAATATTGTTTTATTTTATTTGGAGAAGTAGCCTCCAAAACCAGTTGGTTCCTTGATTTCATCTATTCTTGTTTGTTCTAAATGGTTTCTTGTCATTTCCAATACATTCTACTTATTTTCTACAATTGATATAAACGTTTCTGATTTCTTTTGGTACTATTTTTGTAGGTTTTCTCTGTAGGTTGTTTTAATTCGTTCTGCGTATATGTTCTCTTATTTCTCTCTTTTCTCTGTAGTTTTGTTCGTTCGTTGTTTCCTGCCCGTCGCTTTGGCCTATTTCTTCTTTTATTTTCTCCCACGGGATTGGCAACTTCTTTTAGGACTTCCTCCACTAAAGAATGATGCTGTTATTCGCCTTTAAAACATGTATGACAGTCAATTTTGTATTTTTGCTGCCTTTAAGAAATTTTCATTAATTGTGTAATTATTAAGTTTTAGTCAATTCCCTTTTCTGTTAGTTCATTGATGCCGACACTAACTTCATTTCTTTGTCTGCTCATTACTGGATAGAATAAAGCTGCAATATTGAAATTATGAATGTTTTGTAAATTACATTAAACGAATTTTATAAAATAGATTATATGAAAGAGCGTAATATTTATTGGTAAATTAGTAATCCTCTATAATTTCGAAAAGTTTGAATATTTATTTTTATATCTATAGATGCTAAGATGCTAATATCATATTGTATGTTGTTTCTATTATAGTTAACCTTTATGAGTCGAATACTTTTATAGAAATATATTCAACTGATCATCATTATATCCTGAGTTTATCTATTTTATATCCATAGTGTGTAGAAATTGACTGTTGCAAGCAATCTGCCAATGGCTGGCCAATAATTTATATATATAAGCATTAATATATATTGGTCAAATCCAGAAATTGCCGGTGCCTATTTGCTTTCAGATTGGGATTGATAAAGCTCAGGCAAATGGTTATTTTTCAAAATTCTTTAGGATGAAATTGGTACTTAATATTGCCTTAGGCTATAGATTTTGTATTCAATATGACTATTTATTTGATAATTTACCATTTTATTTATAATTGCATAATATATATATATATATATATATATATATATATATATATATATATATATATATATATATATATATATATATGTATGTATGTGTGTGTGTGTGTGTCAAAACATAATACGGTACAAAGGATCAACAATAATAATATCTTCTGAAACTCTTATTTTTCGGTAAATAATATACATAGAAAAAATTTCAAAATTTATGCAACAAGCTCTTAACATTTCGTGTATAACAAAAACTTTAGAAAAGCATGAAGGGAATTATTTCTCTTTCTTTCAGTGTACGTTTGAAAATACTTGAGCCGGTAAATCCAATAATGTGTGTTGTGTACTTTGTTTCAAAAGCGTTGGAATTTTTGTTTATGTTTTTCTTTTGTTCCAGTTTGAAAAAAAAAAACTGAATCAATGTACCACCATCTGGTGAGGAAATTTTGTTGTGATCGCAAAACAATGCTTAGACGCCTCAAGGTTAATGCTAAGTCTTACATGTCAAATACATAGTCTTGACTTTTCGCTAGATTTCTTTATTTAAGGAACGCTTATATAGTTGAAAATATCTTTAAAAAAATCTGATGTGGGCAGCACATGACTTTCCTTATATAATGCAATGAATTTACTATTTTTACAGTAAAATCAAAATAGGTTATTCTTGTAGTAGATATATTCTTTCCAAGATATTGAATTTTCGTCAATTAGTCGTCATTTTCATTGATTTAGCGTCATTTTTATCCATTTGGCGAGATTTTCGTAAATTTGGCAACATTTAAAAGGTCACCAGGTTGGCGAGATTTGTCGCCAAAATCTTGCCAAGCGTTATGGATGGAGAAATAAGTTCTTATATCAGGTAAATGACTATTGCCGTTCAAATACAAAACTATTACTCAAAGTATCTTTTCTCATGAATGGAACGAGCTAGAACTACGAGAATGATGTCACCAAATTTATCGCATGATATTACCTACGAAAACTGAACATGTTCCTCAAAAGGTATTACTTCTTTTTCAATTTATGGGGTATTTTGATATATTTATTTGAAAAATGTGCACTATCTCGACAACGGTTCATGCTAGCCTTCTAACATGTATGTCAATCGTTTTCTTAGGAAAAAATACGTAGGAAATGTCTATTTGCGTAACTTTATTAAAGGTTTTGATTTTTTGATGATTTTTTCAAAATTTCATTTGAAAATTTAGGGGGTTCTGAACATTCGATTGTCGTTTTAAAAGAATATTTTTCCAGTATTCATGGATTGCAATTTTTGTACCAAATTTCATTCGAAACGCTCCATTCGTTCGTGAGATATCGTCTCCACAGACTCACTGACACACACACACATCCTTTCACACACACACATAGACATCACCTCAAAAATGTTCGATTCATTACCAGGGATGCTTGAAACGTGCTTATCGAAACTTCGAATTCGAATTTTCGACCCGTCACAATACTTTCCTTATACATTATATATATATAAGGAAAGTAAAAATGAAGTTTAACAGCCAGAATAAAAAGTGAAGCTTGATACTAGGGATTTTAATGATGGCTGAAAATCTGTTTGTTCAGTCAATTAGTTTAATTGAATTAAACTTTGACTTAAATGAACTGAAGTTCCAACACACTGGAATAATTAATTCGACTTTGCTAATTTTGTAAAAAAATGCATCGGATGTGTAAACTATCCAGAATACTTTAAAAAATGTAAAGGCAACCAAAAATGGCTGTTACTAAAAGTATTTAATTAAAATCTCCATCTACGATGTAGACAAAAATGTACAACCATAGCGACTTCGGTCATTATTATACCCTTCATCAGTGGCATAATAAGATCATAATAATTCCCGAAAATTATATGATTGTGAATTTTTTGTACGTCGTGGATGGATATTTGAATTAAAGATTTTTAATATTAGCCATATGTTGGTTGGCTTTATATTTTTTAAAATGTTGATAATGTGGTCTGTTTTCCATACAATTTTATCCAGAATACTTTTATAGACATTTGAAATAATTTCATTATTCGCAAACTCTAATATCATTGATCCGAAGTTTATCCTGAATATAGAAATATACAACTTTTTAAATATTTATATGGATACTAGGAGGAATTTTGAGCTTAATATGTTCACAAACACAAAATTAATGTTTTTGGGGTTGTGCTATACCTGTTGGTGAAAACTTAAAAAAAATACTTGAAGGTCTATGTACATAACCAGACAGTATATCAATATAAATACATTTTATATACATTTATATACATAATTTACAAATAACCTTAACCAATAGGATCGTATGGTTTATAATTTAAGATAGATATTAAGTTAATAATTTGATAGGCTAAAATATAGGCTATAATATAGACCCTATATTATTAACTATATGACAAACTGCAGTCTTTACAGCAATTAATCCATTTCCACTAGATTCATAAAGTCTATAAATTGCTCACGTACCGTTCCATATTCATCATTGCTAATAGCATTGCTCATCTGTAGCTATTATTGGATCAGTCAGAAGTACACAGGTGACTGGTCTACCGTATTGTTGTCCAACAGTATTGTTGTTGTTACAAATCCTCCGTGGTGAAGGAGCGCCTATGCACTACGTCCACTAGACCCCTGGTCCCATGGCGAAGGGGAGAGGATATGCAGCTTCACTTTATTGAGGCTCCCCAAGGGCAGAAGTCCGACTTCGCCTCGACAACACAACATCCAAGCCCTCTGGCGGAATTCAAACCCACAATCCAGCAATCAGACGGAAACGCATGCCCCTGACCGCTCGAACACCGGATGGGCACCACAGTATTACTTCAGTTTAATCAACCGCAATTTGAATCTACTTAATCTGAACTCATTGTTAAAATTTCTGTGCTAGTCTTTCGTTATCAAATATCTTATGAGATTTTTTTCTTCATAACTCAGGCCGTCTGGCTCATCCGAGGATTTAGAGCAAGCAATACGATAGATAAGTAAGTGTCTTCTGAGAATATATAGTGATTCTAACAACACTTTTTGATAAGCTGGTTTCTCTGACTTTCTCTTCTCATTAGCTACCACATACTTGCTGTCAGAGACCCTGGTTGAATGGGCTACTGTATAGTGTATTCTATACTGATGACGCTAATATCCTCTAGGAATTGTAGGGTGACTTAACTTATTCGCTACAGTGGGTACGCCAAATCATAAATTTCGGAACTTTCCGTCCTAAAAATGACCAAATTTCGGATTCCTGATACAGCTTGTCTGTGTCTTTGTTTAACTGTAACTGTTGTGATTGTCTTCTGTTAGCTAAATTTATACAAACATTTGTACCTTTGTACAAATCGATTGACCTTTCTATCGATTGTACCTTTGTACAATCAACTCGACAAGACATTTAATAGCGGCGATCTAATACTTTAGGACTGGCCGCAAGCTCAAGCTCAAGATGATAAACTCACTCCGAAATTTAAAGGACTCTTTTGCATTGTACATCAAGTCGGTGCGGTGTGTTACAAGATTACTGACGTCCGAATAAAAATACCACCGACAATAGTTCACATCCAGACGCTCAAACCGTATGTTCAACGTATCTCATTTTGCCAAAACAGACGTTCACCAGAAATATTTTGAAACCGGTGAAAATGGATCTTCATCGTTAGGTACTTTTCGCAATTCGAACTTAACAAAACAATTATTGAACGTTACAACTATAAAATTCTGAAATTATTTGGGCCCTATAACCCATTATTATGAATGTATAATGTATTTTGTATATAACTGCGTTCTCTATCAGGCTTTATGCGTGTACATATGATAGTAAATAAAAGCGGTTTGATTCTAATCATTCTAATCTTACAGTATGTCCTGTTGGCTAGAATGGTAATTCTTCGACAAATATTCCTCCACCACTTCGAGAAATAATGACGTTTGAAATGAAAATGACCTTCTATGTTACATATCAAATTACACCTGTCATCAAATTACATCTGTGAATGTCATCTGTTAGATAAATGTATAGTATATCCTTTAAGTTATTATAAAAATTCTTCACCAAACACTGTTAGGGTAATTTATTTCTAAAAAATCTCCAAATAAATTATTATTTAAAATAGCTTATTTTTAAAGAAGTCATCGTTTAAATTTTTAAAACTACGTTATCATCCAAATAAAGTTTTTTAAAGAGAAGCTATCACTTAATATAGTTTACCAAAACCGAAGCAAATTCAAAAATGATAAAATAATCTCAAAGTAAATTGTGATACATGGTTTTTATTTTTGAATTCAGGTATTTTCTTTCTTTAAATTCATTTGCAATTTAATTCTCATTTTCATTCTGCAGTACTATGCAATTTCAAACTATGTTGAAACAGAACGAGGGAATTATGTTCATCTCAACAATTTAGGTAGAAAGTATAGTTAACACCCCAAATTTCAAGAATGTTTGATTTACGTTTTTAATTATAATCTAAAAATAATGCCACATTTATTAGTGTGAAGTAAAACTCTGTGTAACAAGAAAGAAATATGGTAAATACTCAAGTCTTTATTCTGATTTTCTGATTTATAAAACTGGACCACTCATATTGTTGATTAGGCATGCAAAGTGTCATATAAGGAGTGTAAAAAATTAAGGGGTGGGGGATTGAACCTGCTAGTCCCCCCCTGAATATGCCTCTGGCTGTGTTTCCCTAACATTATCTAAGAATCTACGTCTAAATTATGGTTCTTTACATTCACATATTATACAAATGTGCATGTTGAAACTATAAATATTTTTACATTTCAGTAATATACTACCTTTTTCGAAAATCATAGTACTTAACTATTACAATGAATTGAGTAATAAGCATAGTTTAACGATGATTTGGGCAATGTGTCTGACGGCTTACAAATTCTCATCCATACCTAGCGGAGAAGCATTATACTTCTCAACATAACTCTTTTAGAATAAAAACATTGCTGATATAGATCTGGGGCAAATCTTAATTTAGGGACTATTGTGACATAAATCATTTACTGAATATAATCTTGTAATTGCAAGTTCTTATCGTCGAAGTGGACTCTGAATTCTCCAAGCCCTAATGTAAAATCGGCTTACAGCTGACTATTTGACTGACCACATCCTGCCATTTTTATTTGAGGTTAGTCTCTTAATCATATTTTTTATCCTCTGAGTTGACTTCCAGAGTAATCATTAACCTCCCGATTTGAAATCGGCGCTCAATATTCCATATTCCACTGAATACGTAATAGTCGTACTAGAGGGTCACTTTCAGACATCCAACATCTTATATGAACTTATTGTGTTCCCTCCATATTTTCTTTAAAAAAAAATGTATGTTAACTGTTCTTATGTTCTCGGTGCTTTCTTTTTCTTTTTTTTGACACTTTTTATTTGTATTTTTTCTAATTTTTCTTTTCTAAATTTTATTCTAAATTTCTGTTTTTTGTTTTTCATGTGCCTTATATTTCTTTTCCTCCTCATATATTTTCTTTTTATATATTTTCTAAATTTTACTTCTGAATTTTTTCTATTTTCTTTAAATTTAATCTATTTCTCATTATGTTATTGTACCTCACTCTAAATTTTATTTTTCAGTGATCTTTTGATCTATATTCGCAATAGTCCTTTTCCCATTTTTGAAAAATGGACGTATTTGTCAAGTTCAAATATAGTGTAAAACTGTCTGTTTAATCACAATATTTTTTATCAATTGTTATCTTTTTAGATCTAAATAAATGTTCGTCTGGCGGGATGGTAGACCTTGGGTGCCTCCTGAGTGCAGGAGGTATACTACGTGCAGCTAGCTACTCTAAACCCACTATGTGAGTCGTTCGGTCTGGGGTTTTCAGACCTCCAACAACTTTGCACTAATCTCCAGGGTTGATTTGTTTGGAAGCCATTGTAAATAAACTTGCTGCTTCAACCGTTAATCGAACCACATATCTCCGAATGGGCCAGCTGACGCTCTGCCGTTGAGCTACTTGGACGGATTTGCAAGCTCTCATTGACGAATTAGACTCTACAACTTGCAAGATAATGTGGTTCGGAAGTACAGGCCAAGAACTATCGCCATAGTTGGTAAATCAATTACTAGCTAGAAATTGGTCTATGTATTTGACCAGAGATGCATTTAACGTTCTTAATATATTTAAAATCGATTTTGCAATATTGCGTCTGAAACATTCATGCGCTGATAAAACTTTCCGAAGTTGTTTCCTACTATAGAACAATAATTAGTCATCTCAAATACTTATAATAAAGTGTTTCAAATTAATTGTCGGATTCTGTGTTTGTTATCCATAAGATCAGTTCAAACACTGTGTCTTTCCGGAGCCTTTCCTACTGGTGAGGTAAATTTTGATGATTCACAAAAGACTTGGGACCATTATTTATGTCTGTGCTTCAACTAATTTAATAAATTGCCCCTCGGATTTCAATTTAGATAACGGATACGGTACCCGATTTTCAGGAATAATTACAGATAGAATCTAGCTTGACATAAAGATCCATTACTAGGCTGTAAGCGAAAGTGTGTTTATATTCAGAGAAGGTAAGGATTGGATCAGAAATATCTAAGAATCAGGTCGGATCCATAAGTACCTACAAGAGATATAAATTATCATGGAAGGAAGCTTTTCAATTAAATTGTACTTGAATTAAATTAAATATTATTGAATTAAATATTGAATTAAATTTAATTATCTAGTACTCCATATACAAATTTACATAATGTATAATAACGGTTATTAAATGCGTCATTAATTTTTCGGAATAATAAGCTATTAATTTTATTAGTAAATAACTGATTAAGAACAAAAGTCACTGCGAGATTTATTACTTTTTTAATCGAAGTTCATTAACTTACCTCAAAGCTTAACCTGTCACAAAACTTAACTCTGTTCTCTGCATAAATTTTAAATATTAATCTTTAAATATTAACCTTAAAAACTTAAACTGTAATTTAAATTTAATTCTTGAACTTAATTGTAATTGTTTTTCTGCTTTTTAACACTTTACAACAAAGTTGAAAAGTGTTTATGACTTTGTTCATTCTGTCGGTCTGTCTGTCTGCCCGTTAGAACGATAACTGCCTTAAAAATGACTTAATCAAAATGGAATTTTAGTATGTTGTTCAGACGGTCTGTAGGACCTATGGGAATACAAATAAATATATTTAGTAGTTTTTTAAATAAAAATTAAAATAATAATTACACCTCTTATATGAAACGATCACGTAACCATGATATGAAACGATCACATGACCCACTTCAAAATGATATATGGCATCCATCTTGTTTCAAAATCGTGATTTTTTTAAGTTCTTTTTAATTCATATTGTGTGTTGTATCCTTCCTAAAACTACTTTATGTTTGCTTAAATTCTGTGCATCTACATACTGAAACAACGCAATGACAATATATTTGAGTTTAAATGCTCATCTAAATTTGATTATTTCTACAACTAAGCCTATTTTTCACCTATGTAAAATGTAAACAGCAAAATATGTAGAATGAGTTGTATTAGAATTCTTGTATTTTTTTAACACAAAATAATTTAGTCCATGGAGTCTGCATGGCTGATATGAATGAAATATTAATTGATTTCATAAAGAGAAGGACGATTATTTTCGATAAAGTTTCAAGCATAGAGTTTAATTTTTTGTAGCTCCATGGTCTTAAACAAAATGTTTAAATAAAATAAATTATTATAGTATTGTGATGAATGAAATGAATGAGAGAAAGTTATGAATGAAATCCTGTTTTTATAGAGAGATCCAGTCGTGTTATTTTTTCTATGACGTCATTATGAATTAATTTCAGTTATTTTCGATGAAGTTTTCAAATATAATAAATTATCGTAGTATTATGATAATTCTAAAACTATTACCGAGGAATGTATAACATTTTAGAGATGTTTAAACCAGGCAATTTATATTTCAATGCCGTCATTTGAATGAAGATCATTTTTTTCGATGAAGGTTTAAGTTTTCGAATATAATAAATTAATGCAGTATTGTGATGAGTTTCAAAATATCACCGAGGAATGTATTGCATTTTAGACTTGTTTAAATAAAATTGCATTGAAGTTGGAAAGTGTTTCATAATCAATGCTTTAAGCATGATTGATCTTTCTTGTTTTACTATTGTATTTGCGTTAAAGTAAATACTACTGATCCTGCAACCATGGAACTAACTTCCTGATTTTCTATTGGTCCGCTCTATTCCTAGCTCCGCCCATTTTCAGTCACATCCCAGCAGCCATTCCAAGATGAAAGACGGACTCCATCATTCGGTCCCTGACTTCCATCCAGCACCCAGCAACTAGTGTGCACAAGTACATCGTTTTTTACCAGAAAAACCATTCAATGGACGTTCACTATTTTCTGAGATGGAGGTAAATGTCCTAGGACTAGGTCACTTCGTAAGGAAGCATCTTGGCTTGGCTCGCAGCTCATTAATGTTCCAAATCATGCCTTTTAGCATCGGTATAAGAACAATATATGAAATGGAGAACATGCATTTGATGTTGTTAACATTGCATTAGATCTCCTGCATTCTATTTGTAGTCAAATTACATATCTTGTCAGAGAATTTGGCGATAGGCACGGTAATGAGATACGTATGCATAATAGCTTTCGAGCTCATCAAAATTTGGCAGTTCTTTCGCTTCACTTTTCAGAAATGTTTCGTCGATTAGAATTCATCATCATCTCATCTGATTACTTCGTATTCCTCTCTTGTAAAGCTTATCAAATTAGCTCTTCACTATTAGCTGGACACTAATTGTCTCGTAACTGCTAAATCCAGACAATGTCATTATGAGAAGAGATCATGAAACCAGGCAGGAAAGAACGAGTTGAAGGAGAAAATAGTATCTATGTGATGAGAATGTTCAGCTAGTTGCCAAAATATGATAAGAGTAGTCGTCTGCCACCTGCTATAAAAGCGATGTGGCAGTGAAAATGAACGGTTTATGTATAGTTTTAATTGTTTCTAAGATTAAATTTTGAAGTTCCAGTTCATGTTGCAATTGAGAATACGTATCCATTTCGTGTCGCAGTTGAACTCCTATCCTCAACTGCAATACGAACTGCAGTTCCAGACCGGTGTTGAATACCAGTTCATTTTATGTATCCAAGTTCAAGAGTGATGTGTTTTAAATTTCCAAGTTGTAGTTCGAACTGCATTGGATTAAATTTAGATGCAGTGGTGTCCAATCTTCATAAAGTTTTGCATTTGATATGATGCTCAGTGGAGTTAGGACCGGCAGCTTTTCGAGAAGATGGTTATTATATGGTGGTGCCCCAAATGCGTTATTTGCATCAAGTTAATCTTACCGTCGTGGTTTGGTTTATCCTCTGACCATAAGTAATTAATTATGAATATGTGTTATAAACATTACCAGTGAATTTCAAATTATTTTGTATTTTTATTGTATTCTGTATTGCAATGTTTCTGTCAAAGAATTATTACTATGGAGCGCTTACTGCACTAAACATGGTATTCTGTGCTGCATCTTTTAATTCCCATTCAAATTAATTAGTGCTGTTTCTAAGTCATCACTTTTAATTCTAACATATTGTTAGCATGTTTTATAATCGTAGATGTAGAAATCTTGTCTAAATTTAGTCGCAGATCTAAGAATAAATACTTACGGTTGATGTTTTCTAATGTGTAAATGAATGATTTTGAGTACCATAATTGTCCGGGATATTGTGATATGTAGCGTCAGCCTATCCGATTCTAATATTAAAATATCATTGTCCATTTCCGATTTTATCATGTGTTCTGAACTTATCTCTGATTTGACTAGAGCTTTATCCCGATTTTGTCCCAATGACATTTATTAAGCAGAGTAAGATAAATGATATCATGGCAGATAAGTAAATCTTTTTGAATACACAAGCATTAGATTTGAGCTGTGTCAATTAGATAATCAGAAACAAGGTTAATGAAGGTGAATCATTTATTTGAAACTTTAAAACTTCATGCCTATAAAAATGTTGACTTTAAATTATATTTCATTCTACGAGAAATAAAATAAATATATATATACTTTCAGAAATGTTATCACTTTCTCATATCTCCAATTCTAAGACTATCAGCAAGTAAACAAGAAACCACGGAAAATTGAAAATATAATTAGTAAAAAAGCATTTCCAAATATTTTTTATAAATTAATTACCACTATTCCTGTTCCATACAGTCGTTCGAACTAATTGTCGGATTTTCTACATGTCATCCACGAGTTCAAACTCGAATGTCAAATCTCCCGGAGTCTTTCCTAATGGTCAGCTTAATGTCGGTTATTTGAGAAAGATTTCCAACCATTATTCATCTTATACGCTTGATCTGATTTAATAAATGATTTTCCATCCGATTTTATTAAAGATATTTGATGCGGTATTAGATTTACTGGAGTTATTTTTAACAGGATCTAGTGCCAAATACAGCTTATACCGATGTTGGCGAAAAAATTCTAACCATGGGTTAATTGCATTGTGAAATTGTATGAAGTCTAAAGTTTTAGTGACTGCCAGGAGTTCGTTTGAGGGACTTTAGATTTATTTTACTTATTTTTACATGGACGATAACAGCTATATTTAAGACAATGAGGATATTAAACGCGATTGTATATTTTCATGAAATATCCCTTGTATGGAATATGTATATTTTCAAATTGCTCTTTCGATACGATTTCTATAACAAGTTTATTGAAGTGTAGCTTAACTTGACTTTCTCATCAATATTCTCATCCTCACGAAATTAATTCTTTTATCGAATTCTAAAAATGAAAAACAATAAAAATCGTATTCAGGAGCATAATGATTACAACTATAGTGTGTTACCCCCCCCCCCCCGTCACTTAACAAGGCTTAGAACTTTTTCGATTTATACCGTACTTGATAATGCAACCCCGATGAGAAACGGAGCTAATGACGTCACGAACAAAAAATTGAACCACGGCTATTTTTCACAACAGTGATTGGAACAATTAAGTCTTGTGATCATTGAACCATAAATAAACAAATTGATGCATGATTATATCGAATTTTGTCTTATATTGTCATGTTTACAAGTATAAAATTTCGAATACATTCTGAAGTTTACGCTCGAATTTATAAACAAACTATATCTAGTTCTAGATGTTTTTATAACAAATCCGGATATGAAGTTTCGTGAAAACTCATTAATATATGTTGCTGCTATCGTGTTCTCAAGACATCGACCATAGACATCAGATAGACAGACATTCAGACGGACATCATTAAAAATAGTCAAAACATGTTCAAGAGGTCTTAAAATATATATTGGCATCAAAATCTCGAATTCGAAAATTTTCGTGAAAAGAATACCTGCTCTGTATATATGGAAAAGTAAAATATGGAAGAGTACATAATATGGAAATGTAAAAATCCGATGTGAGAATCACAGAATTTTTCCTGGACCTCAGATTAATTGTACGTATATAAAATGAATGATTTATGCTTTATTGTAACATATATTATCTGAAACGAATTTTTATTTAAGGTTACATAGAATTTCTGGCAATATGTATTATTTTAATATGACGCTATATAACGAAAATTTAAAATCTAATATTGCTGTGTTTAAAATCGTCTGTTTCCAACTGTTAAAATAGTTCTACCCTATAAACACTAATTTTTTTATTGGAATTTCGAGTATCCTAATTATAATCCTAATATTTACTGCCATCTAAGAAAATCTAAAAACAACAAACTTTGTTCTTAGAAGCTTTTGAAAGTGAATAATCTATTTGGGGGACGAAAGTTATCATGTTTGATAAGGACTTTTTCTCCCTATAATGTTCCAATAAAAGTGATAAGACAGAACAAAACAATTGGCCTATATCTTTCTAATTACATCTATTGTACTCCCAGCCAATTAAATCACTTAATCTCCAGTTTGGTGTATCCATAAAAGTAGTTTGGAAGTTAAACGACGTGAACCCGATAATATGAATCAGCTGCATTTAAGATATTTTAAATTTATTTCTATTTTAAATATGTATGATTATCAAAATAAAAGTTTATTTAAAAATATCATTATATGAATCAAACAAGAAAGAACAATCCTGCATAAAGAATTGATTATGAAACACTTTCTAATGCAATTTTATTTAAACATCTCTAAAATGCGATACATTCAGCGCTGATATATTTTAAATTATCATAATACAACAATAATTTATTATATTTGAAAACTTAGAACTTTATCGAAAAAATGAACTTTATTCAAATGACGTCATCGAAATGTAAATTTGTCCGACTCTCTATGTAAAAGCAATAAATAATTCATTAAAATCCCTTTTATTCTAGACTCCAGAGATAAATAATTTTGCGTGAAAAAAATGCAGCAATTTTTATACAACTTATTTTACAATCACTTATTTACATTCTACAATTATTAAAATCATTTTCCATTGTAGAAATAATTAAAGTTTGATGATCATTTAAACTCAAAAATATTGTAATTGCGTTGGCGCAAAATATAGATACACAGAAAATACGCAAAAATATGTCGAGGCGGATGCAATACTAAATATACATTTAAAAGAACTTTAAAAAATCACGATTTTACTCTGGGGAAAAAGATGATATTTTTTTTAGGTGGGTCAAGTGATCTTTTCATATTAAATGGGTGTAATTATGATTTTAATTTTTATTTCAAAAACTAAAAAACACATTTTGCCGAAATTTCCGAAGCTATTTGTGAATTTGAACTTTGCTTAAAATATGTTTGAACAATTAGATCCCATAGGGTTCAATGTATTTCGATTTTTCAACCCGGGTCCAATCCAAAACTAATTGGGTGATATTATTCATTTACACTCCCACTATCCCACAGACCGTGTCAACAATATACTAAACATTTAATTTGATACATTCATTTTTACGTCAGTTATCGTGCGAACAGACAGACAGGATTACCAAAGTCATAACACTTTTCAACTATGTTGTAAAATGTTAAAAAGAAAACAGTTAAAATTATTTCACTATTTATATCAATTTAACACCGCATCATAATTATGGATCATAATCGTTAAAATAAAAACAGAGTATCGTGCAAAATTCAAAATTTAATAGCTAACAAAACGTACTAAACATTAATAATATTATAAGCATTAATATTGAATAGTTTCCTGATTATTTAATATTTACTTTACGTCACTCTGTCTAACTTAGCTTTTCAAATTAATTGATTCTATATGTTATCCAAAAGTTAAAACTCAATTGGCCTGTATGTCAGAGATTTTCATAATGATTAGATAAATATCAATATTTTACGAAAGATTTGCCATCATTATTCATTGCATGCGTTTGATCTGATTTTATAAATGATTTTCCTTCCGATTTCATTTATAAAATTTGATGCGGTGCTAGATTTACTGTAATAATTTGTAATAGAATCTGTAACAACCGCAACTTAATTCGATGTTAGTGACAAAATCCTAACCGTAGATTGTATTATGTCAAAGCATTTGAAGTTTAGTTGTTTAGTAACTGCTAAAGGTTAGTTTAGATGAATTTGAATTATTTTATAACCCATTAAATTAATGATTACATTTTTTTAGGTACTAATGGGAATTATGCAAAACATTAAACAGTATAAAATGTGTCAATAATGAGTATATTTACGTAGTCTCTTTATAGCAGAATTTTTGTAACACAATATACAGGGTCTTTCAGAAAGGACTACGTAACTTTGAAATGACATAACTGCGAAACAGTGATTGCCAGAACGATGAAACAAGTGGTATGTTGGATAGAGCGGTCTAGAATTTTAAATACACAGGTTTGTAAAATTTACAAGATTGGCTAACAGAGGGTGCTGCAGTTTCAGTGAAATGTCCTTTAAATAGTGGGTGAGATTGTTTTTCGTAAACAAGGGTCAAATCACATTATCATGGATTTGATATGGCCACCGTGTTTAGCAGTAACATGACGCAAGCGATGGGCGAAGTTTGAAGCCACCTTCTGCAATGTCTCTACTGAAATGGATGCACATGCCTCACAGATTAACTAACGTTTGAGGATTCTTACTGTTAAAGTGTTGAAAACCCAGACCACACGACCAACCCGAAGGCTTATGGTAGCAAGATGTGTGGCCGGAAGGATTCTTACTGTAAAAAGTATCCTTCAAATGGCCCCAAAGAAAGAAGTCGCATGGATTGATATCCGGGGAGTATGGAGACTGAGTGTTCTGTACTTCTGAGCATATATAAGTTATTTAAAGCTTACTGTGCTTGCAGCGCCTTCTGTTAGCCAATCTTGTAACTAGTTTTGCAAACCGGTGTATTTAAAATTCCAGACCTGTCTATCCAAAATACCACTTGTTTCATCTTTCTGTCTATCACTGTTTCGCAGTTATGTCATTTCAAAGTTAGGGAGTCCTTTCTGAAAGACCCTATATGTTAAATTAGAATTTGTGTTAAAAACAACAGCTAAAAGAAATTGTAATCTTCATTCGATACGATTTATATTAAATTCAGAAGTTCTTTTGCATATATATAATTATAAAAATTATAGATAGCTTACTATCTTAAAGAGCTAGCATGCTCAACTATGGAAAAGTAATATGCATTTTATCTACAGTGCGGCGCGTTCATGTGCAAATGATGTTATTCATTTAAGAAATAAATATAAATAATAATCCCTGTAATAATTTTAAATTATCTTATTTTATGTATATTTCAAACTTTTGTATATTTCAAAAATAATAATTTTAAAAATTGGGCGTCCTAGAATGATTTTAGTTCGTCAAAAATAAAGCTCATTTGCCAAATGAGACTATCGACTTCCTGATTACAATGCTATCCTTACCACCTAACTGTTTTTTCGTAATAAACGTCAAAAATAAACAATTGAAAAATATATTTCGTTTTCAATATTGTCTTAAAAATTGATGTTAAGAATATTTTTTTATATAAATTCATTTACATTATTATATGTTTGAAACCTATTAAGAGTAAAAAAAAAACAGTATTAATGCATAGAGATAGTTAATTTGATAAATAGCTATAGAACTATAGTTAAGTTATTTATATAATTTGTCAAAAATATCTAGTATAAGACATGCTAATTAATTTTGAGAGCCTCACATGTTTAGGATTTAATTCTGCTTAACTCGCTTATTATCTTATGATACTCTGAAAACTAACGCTTTGCCAAAGTAGAACAATATAAGGAACAGTTCTGTGACCGGGGTTGCAACTTAACGTCAGATCATTTCACAAGGCGTTGCTTGAGAGTTTATTTCACGAGGCACTTGGTAATTGCGCTTAGATAATGTGGGCTAGTACATTAAAATATATGGATTAGCAGAATCGCAATCACTATGGTCATCTTGATGATATTGTATTGAGTCAAGACAGTGTGTTCGAGGACGTGACAGCCCAGTTGTTAGCGGGCGGGGTTCGCACTGAGAGGATTCGAGTTCGGTTTGCCTAAACTGCATCTACCTAAACAGCCACCGTGTTCACACGGAGTACGATCAAGTTAAACATGTTTGTCCGTAAGTCCTTTTGAGAGGCTGGTTGTAGTGGAAGGAGGGTACGATTTCTGCGGATGCTGCCACCACTGGGTTCCGTTCTAAATTTAATGTCACTTCCCGGCCGTCCAAACAGATATCTTATACCTTAGGGTAGATCGGACGACGTGAGTCGAAGAAGAAAGGCAGTGTGTTCTAATTTGGTGATTCTATTATGATTGCTTTCTCAGTGTATTGATTTCGCAAAGACGTTCGAAATAGTGAATTTGACGGAAAATATTTTTAATTTCTCGTGAACATATTTTGGAAATTTCGAAAATGGTTCTTATCTGTTAGCATGTATGTCTGATTGTATATGTGCATGTATCATAGGCGCCGAGTTTTCAAAATCTCAGGGGGGCACAAGCCGATAAAGTTATATACAAGATTCACAAAGTCGATAAATGCATAACAACTTGCAAGGTCGCCTTGAAGAAAGCAAGAATATGTCAGTTAGGTGCCTACAATTGCTTCTAGGTCATTTTAAGTCACTACTTTAAACAACAGTATACGCCCTTAACAACCGCCAAGAACGAACTGCCCAACGAACGGTAGTAGTGGTTGTTAAGAGTGCATACTGTTATTTTGGCCTGAAAAAGGGGGATTATAAGGCCATCAAAGCAACTTTAGTCACCTAACTGACATACATATGCTTTCCTCAAGGAAATTTTGTAAGTTAATGTCTTACAAGCAGCAAATTTGGATTCAGATAACCGAGAGGCTAAGTCACGGGGATTGTACTCGGAGGGCCCAAGTTCGATTTCCGGCTTTGCCTAAACTGTCCTCGTGTACGAGCACGTCAAATTTGTGGGTTTGAAAGTCTTTCCGAGCTATTGGTAACAAAGGAAGGTCGGTCCCTGTGGATGTCGCCCCTACTGGTTTCCAATCTGAATTAGATGGCATTGTCTCGGCGATCTAAACAGACATCTTACACCTTCGGGTAGGTCGAAGGGCTGGGTCGACAGAAAGATATCAGCAGTTTTATTTATTGTACGATAAATATTTTTAATCTTTTTAGGCCTATTTATATTTATAAGCTAGGAGTTGATTAGGAAAATCCATATAGTTACTATGCATCATTATAATATATAATAATTACAATGGATTTTAATATAAGAATTAAGTAGTAGCAAACCTGTTAATTAATCAAAAAAACCCTGAAAGTTAATACAAGTTAACGCTTAATATCAACTCTTAACTACCTATCAGTTGATTTTGACACAATAAATTAAAACAATGAATCCAGCAATAATACAAAAGTATCCAAACACTATTGTCTATATTTAAATATTTTTAAATTAAATATGTATATAAAGTGATCATCACTATAACCAGACATTCAGGTAAATTAAAAAATTTTTAAAATAAATTAATTTATAAAAAAAAAATCTCATAAATAATATTTTTATGCAAAATTTGGATGACATGTCAGTTGGCAGTTCTTATCACAAATAAAACTTTAATATTTTTATCATAGGGGAGGGCTGAGTATACCTAGTGTGTGAGGGGAGGGTGTAGCACCCCTTGGTCCTTGACTGACTACGGTGCTGTGCCAAACGTCCCGTGCTCAGCAGGAACAAAACTACCCGCGCGGGGTTTGCAACTTCAAACGGAATAGATACCACCCACGGGGTTTGCAGCTTCAAACGGAATGGGTGCCATCTGTAAAGACAGCACTGGTATATAGGATCCAGGAGTAATTACAGATAAGATTTCTTTAGGTAGACAAAATATGTCATCTCTACTTCGTGGTAATCATTTATAGTTATTACTCGAGGGAAACAGCTATTTTTTGGAAATGCCAATAACATGGCTGTAAATATTTCATTTCTCTTTGAATTAGGCGGTCAGTCGAAAAAGTTCTGGTAAACCAGGTGTTTTTGTCATTAGCGTAAATATGTTTCCTGGGAGTAAAGATGAGCTTGGTTTGTGTGCGAGATAGATTTGGGAGCTATGGTAAGGAAGATGTGAGCAAGACTGAACTGAAATGTGACATTTACTTTGATAGGATTTTCTTTCAATTATTTTTATGTTTAAAAAATTTTCATTTTTTGGTATTTAGTAAAATACGAAGTTAGAAAAAAATATTGAAATTTCCCAGAGGGGGCTTTGCCCCCTTTGGAAAAGTTCAGCGAGGGCCCTCTGCCCCCCCGTAGTCGGCGCCTATGGCATGTATGTCTGCTTGTATACGTACATATCTGTGAGTCATGGACACGTTAACTCAAGAATAAGTAATTCCCAGAATAATTATGCCAGTTTAGTAGAGACGTGAAAATTATAGTTTGAACTGAATTATGGTATTAAAATTGCACATATCATAGCGCACACATCGAATTGATGAGACTTTCTATGAGATAATTTATGAACACAGATTATAAAGACGCAACTTTATCATGATAAGATAATTGAGATAGAAGAGGAATTATTTATGATATTATTAGACAAGTGAACTTATTATGATACTAGTAGGCAATTGGATTTATTATTATACCAAGTAGACTTGTTATCACGCCACTAAATATGTGGTTTTATTATGCGATTAGAAAGAGAGTAGACTCATAATACTAGGTAACTTGTCTTATTATGAAAGTAGTAAATGAGTGGACTTATTATGATACTAGTAGACAATATGTTTTATTATTATACTAGTGAATAAGTTAGCTTTTATCAGATTGTTTATTTGGGATATGAATTATTGAGAAATCGAAGTAGAATGCCTCAATCGAGACATTTGAATTTCGCCCACTGCCAAGACAATAGACACGTATAAGATTAAATAAACATTTGTGAATTACCAAGTACCTCTGTGTACTCTTTTGTTTAGTTACGTTAAGTTTCATATTGTCAACACATGTAAGAAACTTTTTTTTTTATTTTTTAGGGTGAATTTGGTCTCTCGTGTCTAATGTGGCTTAGTTTTTGGAAAAATAAAGAAGACATTTTACAGTATACCGAAAGAAATACCTGCGCATATAAAACTATGTCTACGAAAATGTGTTCTCCGTTCAGAAACATTATATTATATATGAGGCGGTTAATTAATATGATTATTACAAGCTTTAGTGGATTATAAATACAACATTGGACGCGAAATCCAGTGCATCCTTCAATTGAAATATTTTAATAATGGTAAAATTATTCAAAACATTTTTTGAAGTATTTATATTATAAGGACACAGATACCTATATTGTAATACTTTATCTGTTACTTTCTTCGAAATGTGTTTAATGCTAAAGTTTTATAGAACATAAGGGGTTACATTCTGTCTTCTTTCTGCAATGATTATATTTCTGTCTTTAATGAGATTGGGTTTCATTACTCAACTAAGACTATAATTTTATTTGAGAAAAATATATTTCCCTACTCATATTGATTGCTATTGTACCATTACTAACTTTGTACAATTTACAACATATTTCCAGATAATATTGATGTTTTTTATTCATCAGATCGTGCTATTAAAGTTCATTTATTCTAAATATTTTGCATTTTATTCTACCTTATAATATTTTATTTGCATATATGTTGTATTGTATTTTATCTTACAAACAGTTGTTGGGGTTTTATCCCGAAGCTTCCATTCGTTTAAATAAAAAATTTGATGTGGGCAACACATGACTTCCTTATATAATGCAACGAATTTACTACTTCAGAGTTTAAAAAATGTTATACTTATAGTAGATACTTATAGTCTTTTCAAGATATTGAATTTTCTACAATTAGTCGTCATTTTCATTGATTTAGCGTGATTTTTATCCATTTGGCGAGATTTTCGTTAATTTAGCAACATTTAAAATATAGCAAAGTTGGCGACATTCCACTAAATTTGTCGCCAAAACCTTGCCAAGCGTTATGGACGAAGAAATAAGTTATTCTTACAGAGGATAAATGACTATTGCCGTTCAAATACAAAAGTATTACTCAAACTATATTTTCTCGTGAAAGGAAAGAGTTAGATCTACGATAATGTTGTCACCAAATTTATCGCATGATATTACATATGAAAAGTGACCATGTTTCTTAACAGCCAATATATTTTTTAATTTATGGGATTTTTTGATAAATTTATGTGAAAAATGTGCAATATCTCAAGAACGGTTCATGCTAGCGTTATAAAGTTTATTTCAATCGCTTTATAAGGAAAAATTACATAAGAAGTGCATATTTGAGTAACTTTATTAAAGAATTTGATTTTTTGATGATTTTTTCAAAATTTCTCTCGAAAATTTAGAGGGGTTCTGTACATCCGATTGTGTTTCAAAACAATAGGCTTCCAGTATTCATAGATTGCGATTTTTATACCAAATTTCATTCGAATCGCTCCATTCGTTCGTGAGATATCGTCTCCATAGGCACACTGACACACACACACACATACACAGACATCATTTCAAAAATGTTCGATTCGTGATCAGGGATGCTTGAAACGTGCTCTCCCGTCGAAACCTCGAATTTGAATTTTCAACTCCGTCACAATACTTTCCTTAACCATTATGTGCATAAGGAAAGTAATAAGTAGAAAAATGATTCAAGAGCGGTTGCTCATTTCGGCGTAAGTGGAAACTCACTTTGGTTTGATAATGAAATCTAACAACTTGATTTTTGATTTCAATTTTATTTTTTTTGGTACTACGCCATACTACCTAAGTTGCATTGTGTAGCAATCTGGAGGCATAAACATCAAATTCTTTAAACGAGTATGTTGCTATTGTACTTTCGTCTTAAAGAAATATACTGTTCTTGTATGTTCAAAACAAGATGATAGCGTTTGTAAATTCATTGATGTGCTTAGTAAAAATTTCTTTTTCACTTTCCCTATAACATATTATATATAATTGCTTGTTATACTTATCTGAACCTGAAGAATCATAAACAAAAAATGTAATCGTTTTGACGCTTAAATGCACCCAATGCTGTGATTTCTGTATGCTAGATAATTATACAATTATAAGCAAATAATATAATTCAATATCAGTTATAAATTATTGATTTTACATAATTTCTGTGCGTAAAAAAACAAATATCCGAATCTATAATCGGAATATATGAGTAGCTATAACAACAATGCATTAATTTTATTTTCTCAATACTAATCCTTCATTTGTCATCCTTCATTTCAAAAGTACATTTTTGTCCTCCGGATCTTTCGTTAATGGTCAGAAAAATGTTGGTCCTTTTGCACAAACTTCTGGCTATTAATCATCTTTTATGCCGCAGTATTGGAAGATATCAGATGCTTTCGCCATTGTTATTTTGAGGCAGACTATTTTTGGTAGCATCAGATGTCTCGATATTGTTCGGGATTAATAGAAAGAAAATTAGATTTTGTTAATTTTTTTTTCTTCTTCGGCAATGATGAGAATATTTCTTTAAAAATTTATCACAGCAGAATATGTTTTCAGTGAATTGGTATTTCCTTTGTCACTTAAAATTAATTATTTAGTTATTTATGATCGTACACATTTCCTTGCAACTATTTTCCCAATATTGAATAGGAGCAAAGAGAGTGGACAAAAAAGAACAGCTGTATAAATAGTAATAATGAAAGAATTATAAATTAATGAATTTGTATTTTCCTCCGACGATGCTGATGAATATCATACAATATAAATTATAAATGATGATTTTCAATGAAACGTTATTTTCTTTCGAGCTTTAAATATAAAATAAATTACTGCGAATACGCTAAAAGATTCGGCGTACTGAACTTGAAGTAGATTTAAATGATATTAAAACATATTTCTAAAACTAAAGCAATTTTAAACTATATAAATATGATTATTGGCTCAATATGCACAACAGAATACTGAAATATTTACTTTAAAAAACTCCAGTATTTTCTGATTCATAATAAAATACTAGAAATATTTTTTAAAATAAATACACACCCTTTAAATCACACTACGTTTATAGAAAATCGACATGCACTCCAACTAATTTAAACATAAAATATGTTTGCTAAAGGAACACAAACTGTTTTAATCTACTATATCAGTCACTTAAATTTATTTGAAACAAACAATTTTTAATTTTCAACAATTTATCTGGAATATTAATTTCACGCCGAGGCCAAGGTAATCACTAATGACCTTCTGAATACACTCATATGTCACGCCATAACAGATTAGTGATAATATGTACAATTTTCGCTGGAAGATTTCTGAAAACGATATTTTCATTGGAATATTTTGCATACATTTCATCTATTAGTATATATAGAGATTAGGTGAAAGAATCACAAAACATTAGAATTTTTTCAAATTCTCATGTTTTGTGATTCATAATATTTTTTTTTACTAATTAATACACACATTTTCTGAAATAAATACACATCGTCTTTAAATCACACAACATTTATAGAAAACTCATATGCACTTCAACTAACATAAAACACAAAATGTGTTTGCTAAAAGGAACACAAATTACTTTAATGCATGCTAGTCACTTAAATTTATTTGAAATAACACATATTTTAATTTTCAACCATTTATCTGAAACATTAATGCCACGTCGAGGCCAGAGTAATCACTAATGACCCGCTAAGTACACTCATATTTCACGCCATAACAGATTGGTGATAATGCATTTTTCGCCATAAGATTTCCGAAAACGATATTTTCAGTAGAATGTTTTGCAGCGTGATAACATGTCATCTTCTAGTATATATATAAAACTAGCTGCGGTATCCGCAACTAGCAGACATTATTTATGACATCCACAATTTTTAGTGGTCATATATTTTAACAATAACATTTTTTGAGCAAATAACGAGAACGCTACGCGGGTTGAATGTCGCTAAATACCCATTTCCTAAATGAGCACATTTGACCCGCATTTAGTTCGCCTTCGACGTAATATTCCCTACATAATAGTGAAAAATGCAGGCAAACTGTGTACACCCGGGCAGTGACCGTGATATGACCTTCCAAATCGTAAATCGGCCCCCTCCTCCTATATTCGCAATTTAAATCGTAACATGTTACATGATGAAAAAATCTACTTTCTAACATCTAACATCTGAGTATACCCGCGCAATGGCCGTGATAAACCAGAAATATTAAAATTTCCATGCAATCCGTATGCAACCGCGTAGTGTGGGTGATATCACCTAATTAACAACCAGTTGTCAAATATAATTCGTAATTTAACAAAAAGCTCATTTCAGCAGTGCTCGTCACGTCCTCTAGATATGGTGTAATCCCATCCCACGCAAACAACATGAATTTTATATTTCCTATACTCCATGTAACCTCCATATTGATTTTTCAGAATTTGACCACATATCAGCCAACGTTTCCGGCAACCAGTAAATGGAAAGAAAAAATTGGGGACAACACATGTCTTTCACTATATAATACAATGACTTCGCTTCTTTGACAGTTCAACCAAATTAATTTTTAGTTTGCGCAAATATAACAGGGCAATGAGAAATATAGCTAGTATCCGCTTAGCAATATAGTTGGTATATTAAACGATTATAATAATTAGAAATTGATATGTTATTACATAAATCTGAAGTTTTAGAACCAATAGATTCATTAAATTCGTTTCAATCACTCATTCCAATCACTCGTTCCATTCAATAGATTCATTAAATTCCAAAATTGCCGGTCTTATAATGTTTATATATATATCGATATTGTATTTAACATTTTATTGCTTTATTTGGAAAATGTGAATCTTATTGCTATAACAACTATACAGGGCTTCCCAAAAAGATTGAAACGACCTTTAATTCTTCAGCTGTTGAAGATAAGTGGGCAATGTAAATTGCAAAAATGTTGAAAGTAAGGTAGGAAATAACACTACGTTAATGAAATAGTCCTCCCATTCATTTTCAAAAAGGTACAATTTTTAAATTTTTATACGACTCCCTTAGACAAATTGGGTCGATCAGAAGTTTTTTATTAATAATGCAACAAGATCATAAAAAAACCGCATATCTGTATCTTTAAAATTAAGCGAGTTAAATTTAATTGAAAATTGAACATTGTGAATGGGGAATTATATCAAATTAGAAATGTAAATTTGTGGCATATCACAAAAAAGGCAACACTGCATGATAATACATAGGATACCCAACTGCGTAGTGAGTATCACTGCTTTATATGATCTCTGTCTGTGTAATGCTTTATTTAGACGTATTTGCGATAAAAATTTGTGACACATATTAACGTAGTTTTGATCTAAACAATTCCCATCGTCAATTTGTTTATGATCAATATTTTCACTGATGAAACAGTCATTCACATGGTAGAGAAGCATAATTCAGATTTTTATCTTTATCATAATTTAGCTAATTTTAAAAATACAGATATGCTGTTTTTTAATGATCTTGGCGCCTTAAAAATAAAAATTTTCTGATTGACCAAATTTATGTAAGGGGGTCGTATAAAAATTTAAGAAGTGTAACTTTTTGAAAATTAATGGGAGGACTATTTCATTAACGCAGCCGTATTTCCTACCTTAAAGATACAGATATGCGATTTTTTAAATAATCTTGTTACCTTAAAAATAAAAATTTTCTGATTGACCAAATTTATCTAAGAGAGTCGTATAAAAATTTAAAAAGTGTAAATTTTTGAAAATTAACGGGAGAACTATTTCATTAACGTAGCCTTATTTCCTACCTTAATTTCAACATTTTTGCAATTTACATTGCCCACTTATCTCCAACAGGTAAAGAATTAAAGTGCGTTTCAATCTTTTTGCGACACCCTGTATAATCATCCCTAAATGGATGAATAAAAAACTGGACTTTAAACTGATTAATACGTATACGATTTCCTATCGAAAATAATTGCTATATCACCCCTTAGAAAACGAAATTTACAATCCCCTAGAACCCATAATAGAACGTACCTGGCCCATAAACTGTAAAACTCACTATATTTTTGCAATTATTATTTCCCCAAACAGAAAAATATTATCAAATAAATTTAACTACATTTTCCAAGATAGTGAACATTTATCAATTTGGCATAATTTTTGTTAATTTACTGTCATTTCTGCAAATTTGGCAACATATTCGTAAATTTGGTGACATTTTCAAAAAGTCGCCAAGTTGGCGATATTGTGTCAAATATTCGACAAATTTATCGTTAAGCATTACAAACAAATAAATGACTTTTGCCTAAACGTTGGTGACAAAATACAAAAACGTTACAAACTGTATCTTCTCTCGTTAATGGAACGGACTAAATCTATCAGAATGGTAGTAATACATTTATTGCGTGCAATTGTATAAGGAAATAGAACACATGTAGTAGAACAAGATAGTAATAGAACACGAAAGTTAACAGCTGTTTGATTTTATGCAATTATTTATAAATTTATTTGAAAAACGTGATATATATGGAGAACAGTTCTTGCTAGCGTTCTAAATTTCGTTCTTCGTTTTCTAAAATATTTACATACAACATGATGTTTTATGTAACTTTAATAAAGGATCTGATTTTTTTATGATTTTTATGCATGATTACGGTAAATTTTATCTTATGCTGCCATGTTAAGAAAATATAAAATTATAATAAATTCCGACGTTTTCATTCGAATTTCAAAAAATTATATCTAGTTCTAGATTTTTTCGTTAACAAAGCCAGATATAAAATTTCGTGAAAATCCATTAATATCTGTGGCAGATATCCTGAGCACAAGGAATCGACCACAGACAGACAAGAAAGATGGACATCGCTGAAAATATTCAAAATGTGTTCAGGAGATCATAAAACATATATTGCCATCAAAATCTCGAAATTAAAAATTTTCATCAAAACAGTAATTTCCCTTTACTATATTTTATGTATGGGAATGTAAATATAAAACTAACCCCCAAAAGTCACGGAGTTGGCGATATTATCACCATAGGACCAAAACCACGGCCATAATGCCGATAACAGAAAAGAACAGCACGGGACCAAATCCGATGATTAATCATAATTAAATTCATCTTCAGGTCTGAGTATTTAACTCTAATTAACCCAAACAAATGCATGTTTCAAATTCAGCAATAGTACATTACTATAAATGTTCAAACTCAGACTACAGGCATCAAACGACAAAAAAATTAATATAAAAAAATTTGTATTACCATATGGTATGAACCCTTCTTCTTTCACCACATGTATAAGCGATCAACCTCAACATCTTAAATTATCTAGAAACATCGGAATGAACAAGTCGAAATACCACCAGGGAGGCAGTACGACAGTTACACTCCCCGACAGTTACAGGTCGGCAGTAACACTCCCCGACCCGTTCAGTGAGTCAGAGCAGGAGACAGGACTATTACCCGTATAAGCAAAAAGGAATATGAACATAAAGCAAAGATGGAAATTCTTAAGAAACAAGAGATTCATTGAAGAAATGGACAATCGAGGATGCCACTATATATATATATATATATATATATAGTTATTAAATCTCACAGTAAGTACTGCTACCAAATACTTTCTAGACAATTAAAAACATTTTAATGTAGTATGAGTATTATACAAAATAATTATCTGTACTTTCAAACGCAAGTAGTTTTAAAAAAACTAGAAGTTGAACTACTTCACTAAACTTGCGATGTATCTATCATTCGGAGTATCAATTACTTCCTTCTGTTCCAATCTCTTAAAATTACTTACAGTGAATTTTCTTCTTCGTTTTTCATATTTCAGCTTGAACTTCCTTGCATGTCTTATCTTCTAGTGCAATCACTAATGGCCAGATAAATATCGCGGGGTTTGCGACAGACGCTGGTCCATTATTCATATTTTACGTCAGAACAGATTGGGAATGGGTGATAACTTTTTACAATTTGATTTAAGTGAGGGATGTTTGCAGTGACAGAAATGATACAATGACACTATTTCATTTCAGTGTTGTTACTGTACATATTCATGTCCATCTGTTTGTAAGTGCACATAGTAACAAAATGAGGTTTAAAATTTGTTCATGATATTTTTATAATGAACCCATTAGCTTTTACTATCTCTTGATATTGTATAGACAAAGGAACATTTTATGTTTTCGAATTTGTGAATTGGTTCAAATACATTATATGCGGGTTGAACTGACTGTATATATATATACATATATATATATATATATATATACATATATATATATACATATATATATATATATATATATATATATATATATATATATATATATATATATATATAT
The DNA here is from genome assembly GCA_951213105.1 of Amaurobius ferox. Lineage (NCBI taxonomy): Eukaryota > Metazoa > Arthropoda > Arachnida > Araneae > Amaurobiidae > Amaurobius > Amaurobius ferox. Next base: position 40,957,405 of record OX578143.1, read on the forward strand.
ATATATATATATATATATATACATATATATATATATACATATATATATATTTATATATATATACATATATATATATATACATATATATATATATACATATATATATATATATATATATATATATATATATACATATATATATATATACATATATATATTTATATATATATACATATATGTGATAATATTGGGTAACCACAAATGAACTGATCGCTGTGTAAAAGTCAAATGAAGAGGCATCTCTCTCCTCAGAAGCTTTTTTATTTACAGTCGCCGTTACTTCATCCTCATACATCCAATATTCTCCGTAATGGAGATCCATAGGCATGTTAACAGTAGTACATGATTACAGCTAACAACTTTGCGCTAAGCATAAGATTTCTGTTCTAAGTTCCACAGATATCGGAACATAGAATCGGTTTGCTAGATAGAGCTCTCTCTACATGAATCAAAATCAAACTCTCACATCTCGCTGAGATCTGCTCCAAAACGCTCTGCACAGCTCTTTATAGCCCAATTATGAGACCACTTACAAAACTCGTGATCTACTTCACATATACTTCTGAGGACACTTATCTAGTTTCCCGAGACTTGATAGTGGAATGGTTTACATCATTATATTCACTTTCTTTATACCGCACTCATTTGTCTGTCGCCTATCTCATTACCAAGATACTTATCCGATACTTATCCGTTCCCACTCCGATATTTACGTGATTACTGCCCCTATATGGTCTAAATTCATGATATGAAGAGTTTCTCGAGTATTAACCTCTTACCAGTGCTTATAGCTTAGGCTCTCCATTCCTTCAACACAGTTTATCATTAACTTTTATGGCGCCTCGCTCTTGATAAGGACTTCAATTAATGTTAAGAGCCAAGAATGTCGGCTACGTCTTAGAAACTAAAATCTTCTCTGATATAGAAAATTTAAAATCGAAAAATATGTATCATATCCCCCCCCTCCAGTTTCAAGTCTCGGTCCACCTATACATTACATACATTATACTCTCTACAATACTCTAAATACATTTCAAAAATCACACTACCAAAATATAATATAGAAATAAACTCTTACAAACTTGTTACATCAATCTTCTTAAAGTACATTTATCCACTCAAATTTAATATATCCTTATGTAAATACGCTATGTGTTATTTAATTTATAAATGTTGAATTCCATTAAATTTATTTATTTTAACCTTTAATTTGTCACAAAATCTTCTTTTATTTTTATGTAATATGATATGTGTCATAAATGTAGAATTCCTTGATCAGGGGAACTCTCATACACCATTCATTCTTCTCACAGTGTTTATGTTTATGTTGTTATGTTGTTATATCGATACACCCTAATCTCTAATATGACTATAATATACTCAATATAAAATAATATAAATTAAGATAAGAATTTTCAAAGAACTATTAATTCTGTGACCATACCTATTTTTCTTAATTAATTTTAAGTTACTATCTCTATATTACTCATCAATATACATGAAAATACATACACTTCAAATAATCAACACACTAGCAATTCTAAAATTATATGAGATTATATATGATTATTCTTAATACATCCATCTCTCAAATACCTTGACCTTTACATTCTCAAAGCATAATTCTATATTTTATTCTAAAAAATTCTCTTTTTTTTTTTTCCTAACTTCCCTATGTACATGGTACCTTCTCTTTCTTCTTACTTATATCTCCTAAGGCCTTCCTAACTCTTTTCTCTAAATCCTTGTACTCCTTCTTTTTCCCATTATATTCTACATTGCCATCTTAATTCGTTATCTCTTTTCCTTAACTCTCTTATATTTCTTCTTAATCCAATAACACTGGCAGTAGAAACATCAGCTTATCCTCACTTGGGATTGATATATCCTTTCCCAGTATCAATGCCAAAGGGTAAGTAAAACACTCCTATCAAAATAAATCTTACATTCAATCTCCTCTCCCTATCCATTACTTTTTATTTATAGGTTTGCCTCTCTGCCAGGTTTCCCGATCTCTTATCTAAATTCTCCCTATCTTTATCTAACCTCTAGTTCCTCTTTACTCTATTCTGTTTCAATTTATATATCCAATCATCATCAATACAAAATCATTATCAATACAATAATCATGATTACACAATACTCTTCTTAATTATAATACACTTCACTACTATACCTTCACTCTTTCATATACATTTCTTCAAACTTTATTTAATTCTCATAAAGTGGAAGAAGTAAACACTTCTCCTAAAATGTTTTGATCACTCGGCAGAAGTATGGCAGAATTCCGGCATCTTCTGTCCCAGTATCAAAATAAAAATTTTCTTTAGTAGAATACTAAAGTGTTTTGAAAAATGTTGGTAGGTATCTTTGTGTATCCTTTCGACAGGAAAGAATCCACAAAGCGACACTCCTTTCTATAACTTCATTTAATAAATCCCTACTCTCTAACTTTTCTCCGAATTACTACGAATCTGTTCCTAATTCCTACCCAAAATAAACTTTTCTGGAAATCAAGGAATTTCGTCTCCCTGATATCCATTCCTAATTACTCCAGTATGTATCTAAATTAATTATACTTATCCTTGTCACAGATATATAGAATAATACTAAATCTTTCTAATCTTCAATTGCTTGTTCAAAAGATGTGAACTCATCTATCTTCCTATTCAAATCTCTATTAAGTTATGTGAACTCATCTATCTTCCTATTCAAATCTCTATTAAGTTATGTGAACTCATCTATCTTCCTATTCAAATCTCTATTAAGTTATGTGAACTCTAGCTCCTAAGCTAAATCACTACTCTTATCATAATCATTAAAATCATTAATATTTCGAAAAATCTTATTTATTATTTTTTCGAATTTCTACCCTATTTAAAATTTTTTAACTCAAATGTTTCTGCTGGATAAAAATGTCTCAATCTCGTAGAATGTACAATTTCTGTCTTTTGTTTACTTAACATGTTTGGTTTATCTATTTCAAAATTTACACTATTCAACAATTTCGTTAATTTAATTTTCTCTTCCTGATTTATCCTGACCTCATTATTTACATCTTTGCTAGTATCACTATTATAATGATCAAAATGATATGAAAATTCATATTCAGGAAATGAGCCTCGATAGGTTATATCCTTATAGAATTGATATACATGGAAGTTCTTAAAATTTAAATACAATTTAAAAAGTTTACATTGATACCCTGACAATAAAATATATCTAATATTGGTATCAATCACAAAAAATTTTACGGGACGAGTTATTCGTCCAATTTTAGTATCAATTTCAACAATTTTTTTCACACTCACCTGACCTCTGGTCTGTTGCAATTGGACATTAGGTGCCTCTTCAATCAGTCTATATTTTACAGTATTAAGTTGGTTTACAGGTAAGATTGAAATGTTTGTTCCGGTATCAACAAGTCCCATGTGCACTCTATTGTTCCCTAGACACGTAGCAACTCGGAACCAACCTCATTGGTTTCCATTGGGTCGCTGGATTCTCGGGTTTGGTTCCCTGTTCTGTATCAGCAATCTGGGCGGTGTTCGATAGAATCCTCGGTTGTAGTTTGCATTGGGAGGTCCAGCATAGGCTCCTCTGGGATCACTTGTATTTGGTGGTCTCCAAGGTCTCCTGCGTGTTATCTCCGGATCCGAAGTCGAGTGTTTTGGAATGGTTTTTCCTTTTCTTTCATCTGATAACTGTTGTTTGCGGCATTGCAGGTTGAAAAATTTCATCCAAGTCTTTACCTCCATTTTTCTGTCACCGCTGTATTTTGGACAGATGATACGCACATTCCCCAGTTTCGGTTTCTCTTCCACGTTCTCCACCACATTGACCTCTCCATTCTGCTCGTTTATAATCCCTTCATCCGTTTGATTTGCCGTGGCATTTTCAAGAATCGGCATTCCGTCTTCCCCTTCCATTTCTCCGTTCTCAGCAACTCCACTCGAAACTAGGTCAGCACTTCTTTTCTTTTTGTGTTTGATGGCGGGGAGAAACAAGCGCTCTCGGCTCCGTTCGTATCTGTCATCCGTTCACATTATCTCTCGGAGCTCCTCGCTGCAATGCATTCGAAATCCATTGATGACAGGTTTCCATCAGCACAGTACAAGATCCTGCCGGCTTTATTTGTGATAATATTGGGTAACCACAAATGAACTGATCGCTGTGTAAAAGTCAAATGAAGAGGCATCTCTCTCCTCAGAAGCTTTTTTATTTACAGTCGCCGTTACTTCATCCCCATACATCCAATATTCTCCGTAATGGAGATCCATAGGCATGTTAACAGTAGTACATGATTACAGCTAACAACTTTGCACTAAGCATAAGATTTATGTTCTAAGTTCCACAGATATCGGAACATAGAATCGGTTTGCTAGATAGAGCTCTCTCTACATGAATCAAAATCAAACTCTCACATCTCGCTGAGATCTGCTCCAAAACGCTCTGCACAGCTCTTTATAGCCCAATTATGATACCACTTACAAAACTCGTGATCTACTTCACATATACTTCTGAGGACACTTATCTAGTTTCCCGAGACTTGATAGTGGAATGGTTTACATCATTATATTCACTTTCTTTATACCGCACTCATTTGTCTGTCGCCTATCTCATTACCAAGATACTTATCCGATACTTATCCGTTCCCACTCCGATATTTACGTGATTACTGCCCCTATATGGTCTAAATTCATGATATGAAGAGTTTCTCGAGTATTAACCTCTTACCATTGCTTATAGCTTAGGCTCTCCATTCCTTCAACACAGTTTATCATTAACTTTTATGGCGCCTCGCTCTTGATAAGGACTTCAATTAATGTTAAGAGCCAAGAATGTCGGCTACGTCTTAGAAACTAAAATCTTCTCTGATATAGAAAATTTAAAATCGAAAAATATGTATCATATATATATATATACATATATATATATATACATATATATACATATATATATATATATATATATATATATATACATATATATATATATACATATATATATATATACATATATATATATATACATATATATATATATATATATATATATATATATATATATATATATATATATATATATATATATATATATATATATATATATATATACATATATATATATATATATATATATATATATATATATATATATATATATACATATAAATATTACATCAATCACATCTAAAAACTGACAATTGAAAATATACTCAAAGGCGCCAAGCTGCTCAGACAAGTACATTTCTATACAATTCAATAATTAGAAAAAGAAAAAAGAAGAATGACATTGTATCAAAATTTCGCCGGGGTAACCGGGAAGTGGGGGTCACAATCCCCCCCGGCGAAATTTTGATACAATGTCATTCTTCTTTTTTCTTTTTCTAATTATTGAATTATATATATATATATATATATATATATATATATATATATATATATATATATATATATATATTCAAGAAATGAAATTCGGTTGAAATTTAATTGAAGGGGCGAACAACACCATTCACCGAGATGCAGACCTCCGCCAATTCTTGTACAACTATTCGATACTTGCTTGTCGAACCGATCTTATATATTCATTGTTTTTAATTTAACAGAACATTGCTTTAGAGTAAATACTGTATGTCACACACACATACATATCATTCTTGAATTAGATTAGTTTAATTTTATACGTAAAACAAATAGCTACATATATGCATAATGTGGATAGCTGAATCAATAATACTCTTTAATAACGTTTATTTTGCTTGTTAAAACTATATTTTCCCATGTGTTTTTATTCTTTCAAAGGTACACATTTATTTTCAGGATTTTCCATTAATGGCCAAGAAAATAAGTATTTTTTTGCTCAAACTTTGGGATATTATTCATCTGCTCTAATGTAAGATATAAAATGTTTCATCTATTGTTGTTTTAAGGAATACTATTTCCGTAACTAACAAATGTTTTCAAACCATTCTGAACGATAAAAAAAAGAGATTGTATTTTTTTGTTTGTGTTCTCTGTTATTATAATGGATATTTCTGTATTTCTGTAACACCATGTTAACGAAAAACTGTTTTCAACAAAATATTTCTATTTTTATCATTCACATGAATAAAATTAAAAATATGTCTGTCTGTCTCATCAACACGGGAGAACGGCTGAACCGAATTTTATAAAATTTAGTCCATGCGCCCCACTTAAAATTTAGTCCATGCGCCCCACTTAAAATTTAGTCCATGTTTAGTCCGAATTTCTAATTCCAGGGGATGTGCAGATATTAATGAAAAACGAAACTTTTCATAGGAGTTCTACTCTCTAAATCCCTGGTTTCTCCAAACGAAAAAGGCTGGAAATCGCTGATTTAAAACGTGAAAGAGAATTAAAACAAAGTTTGATGGGATATTTTTGCGCTAATTAGTCATATTTTGAAAAGTGAATTGTTAGAGAACATGGATGTTTGAAACATGAATTTAAATGGAAACTCTATGACCATGGTTTATTTTTCACAGGCAACACACTCAACAATGAAAAGTATTAGGAAATAAAAATAGTTATTTAATTATTAGCATTTGATGAGGAAGATTCTATCTTATATCATGTTGCTTAGCAATGCAATTAAATCAAATGTGTTTGTTAATTTTTATTATTAATTTTTAGATTTGAATAAAAAATAAATGGATATAAAGATATATCTTATAATTGAATGGTTGGATTTTCCTTTTAATTAATTACGGACTGCGTACATCACTTTAATTTAATTCAGCAACGAGTTTTCAAACTTATATATTGTGTTTAACCAATAAACTCATATTATCTGCTTAACGAATAAACTCATATATTGTGTTTAACCAATAAACTCATTTAGCCGATTGTGGAAACAGAATAAGTGTAGAACGGGTATTATCTTCTATTACAATTTTAGTCATTTCATTTAATACATACAAACGTTATCAGGATGTTTAATTATTCAGATCTGCAAATTCAGATTTACAAATTTGGCAGGATATCGATACATTGGTACATTTTCTTAAACGTTGCCAAATTGACAGTAATGTCGCCAAATTGATAAAAATGGCATTAAATCAATGAAATCAATTTTGTTTTGTTAGACAAGAGTACTGAAATGATGTTTTGGTAGCATTTGTCTGTCAGTACAACCGTCCTACATTGTAACACATTTAGACAAATTTTTAAATGTCACCAAATTGATAAAAATGATTGTAAATCCATTAAAATATCTTGAAATTGATAAAAATGCGCTAAATAAAAAAAATGAGTTGTGTTGTGTTAGGGGATAGTATTGTGATGCTGTTTCGTCAAATTAGCGCAAAAGGGAACTGTCAGTTCTACAGTTCCACATGGTGATAAATTTGAAGCTTTTGTCGCCAAACCTTCCATAGAGATAGTATTATTCAGACGATATTTTTGCACCAATTTTTTGAAGAAAATGGTATCATGTCGCTTAGCAACGGATTTAAATCCAATGTGTTTATTCAGCAGACGATTTTATTAAATACTAGCAGCATACCCGTTCTTCGTACGGAGTATATAATATAAAGAAACTTGAAATTCATAATTATGCCCAAATTCTTATAGTATACTAAATGACATGTTTAATCAAAATATTCTGTTAAAATATTTAATATAATGCTCCTAAAAAGAAGTTTAAGAATCTCTGTTCTCGCTATATAAAATTATCTTCATGCACATATCTGAAGAATAAAACATCTTGACCCCTTATGTAAGCAAATATAAAAAAAAATATGGAATTGAATCAATATATGCAAAATAAAAGCGTTAAAATTGTATGGGACCCGTACTAATTATATACGCGAATATTAGAAAATATAACCTGTATTAGTAGATTACATGTATAAATTGAAAATACCAATAAACCCGTAATCTTTAAATCTGAAGACAGTCATTTATTCCAATATATGTCAAAATTAAAGTACTAAAATTATATGGGAAGATATACACGTACTACTTATAATGTCCGATTATTAGTAGAAGATTACCCATTTTGCAATATGAGTCACAAATGTTTTTTGGTAAAATACAACAGACGACGTAATAAATTGAATATATAATTAATCCCCTTAATCTTCATACCAGAAGACTGTACTTGATTCCAATATATATGCCAATATATGTCAAAATATATGCCAATATACCTGTACTACTTATATTCTCGTAGGTTAGAAGATATACCCGTGCATTCCTAGAAGATTACTCGTACAACGTACAATATGCGTGTGTCAGCAATTTTTGCCGCAATAAAATAATGGCGTAATAACTTAAAAATATCAATAATCACTGAATCAATAATTCCGGAAAATATCAATAATAATAATGTTTAAACCTGAAGAGTATAATTGATATTATCCAGTCCAAAATGAAATGGCAATGAAATTTATTTTATATACATATCTTCATTATTCAAATCGGAAAGGATTTAATAAAAATCGTCTGCCGCATAAACACATTGGATTTAAATCCGTTGCTAAGCGACATGATATCATTTGCTTCAAATAAATTGGTAGAAAAAATATCGTCTAAATAGTTATATTTCTATGGAACATTTGGCGACAGTTTCGTCAAATTAGCGACATTTTAAAAAATCGCCAAATTTATCGCCAAGTGGGACTGTAGAACTGACAGTTCCACTTTGCGACAAATTGACGAAATATCATCATCAATACTATCCCCTAACAAAAAACAATTAATATCATTTATGTAGCGCAATTTTATCAATTTCAAGATATTTTTATAGATTTGAAAACATTTTTATCAATTTGGTGACATTTTAAAAATTCGCTAAATGTATTACTAAGTAGGATGGTTGGTCTGACAGATAAATGCTAACCAAACATCATTTTAATACTCTCTTCTAACAAAACAAAAAAAAATTTCATTGATATGTAGAAGACCCAAGCCACACGACCAACCCGAAGGTTTATGGCAGCTGTTTGTATGTCGTTTATATCAATTTGGCGACATTTCCGTCAATTTGGCAAAGTTTAAGAAAAGTTGTCAAATTAGCGATATCCCTCCAAATTCGTAGCTTTGAATTTGCAGATCTGAATGAAACATTCTTATCCCGTTTCAATATACTAAATGAAAACACTACAATTGTATTAGAAGATATACCCGCTCTACTCTTTTTCTGTTTCAACAATCGGCTATATGAATTTATTGGCTAAACACAATATATGAGTTTAGTAGCTAAATACGATATAAGCTTGAAAACTCTTTGCCAAAATAAATGAAATTGATGTACGCAGTCAGCAATTAATATAATTAAAAGAAAAATCAAACCGTCCATACATAAGATATACTTTTATATCCATTTATCCATTTATCCATTTATTTATTATTTAAATCGAAAAAAAATAATAAAAACATTAACAAACACATTTAATTTAATTGCGATGCCGAGCAACATGATATATCCTCCTAAAATGTTAAAATTTATTAACCACTAACAGCACACCCGTTATTCGTACGGAGTGTATAATTTAAAGAAACTTATAGTTCGCAATCATGTGCAAATTCTGTTAAAATACTAAATTTATTGCTCCTAAAGAGAAGTTTAAGAATATATGTTCTCACTATGCAAAATTATCTTCACGATCAGATCTGAAGAATAAAACATCCTGCCCCCTTTTGTAAGCAAATTTACAGAAGAAAAAATAGGAATTGAATGAATATATGCAACCCCGTACTAATTATATTGTCGCAGATCAGAAAATATGCCAATGTGTTAGTAGAAGATTACCCGTATTACAATATGCGTCTCAAAAATATTTGCCAAAATAAAAGAGATGACGTAATAAATTGAAAACATCAATAATATCCGTACTCTTTATACCAGAAGGTCGTAATTGATTCCAATATATGCCAATATATATCAAAACATATGTCAATATACCTGTACTACTTATATTCTCGTAGATTAGAAGATATACACGTGTATTTGTAGAAGATTCGTACAACATACAATATATGAGTTTAAACAATTTTTGTCATAATAAAATAATTGCATAATAACTTGAAAATATCAATAGTCCTTGAATCAATAATCCCCGAAAATATAAATAATAATAATTTTTAAACCTGAAGACCGTAATTGATATTATCCAGTCAAAAATGCTATAAGAAAAATCAAATCGCTCTTTTCTAAAATATATTTTATATCCATTTATTTATTATTCAAATCGAAAAAATAATTATTAAAATTAACAGACAGATTTAATTTAATTGCGTTTCTGAGTAACATGATATAAGATAGAATCTTATAACATGTTAAATATGTCATGTCTTATAACTTAAACTGCGAAATTAAATAACGATTTTGATTTCTCTATACTTCTTATTGTTCCGTAAAAGCTTGTTTTAAATAAACCATGAACCATGGAGATAGATTTCCCCTTTAAATCATGTTTCAAACAATTCATGTTTTCAGAAAGTGACTAATTAACGCAAAAAATCTCCCATCAAACTCAGAGATTAAATTGTAATTCACTTTCAAACGATTTTCAAGCTTTTCGTTTGGATAAACCACGGAGTTAGGGAGTAGATCTCCTAAGAAAAAGTTCCGTTTTCCATTAATATCTCGACAACCCCAGGTCTTAGAAACTCAAAACTTGGACAAAATTTATGGAGGGATATTTCAAGGCTATTCACCAAATTTCATTAAATTCGGTTCAGCCGTTTTTCCGTGATGATGAGACAAACGAAAATTTCGTTTTTTACTAATATCTCGAGAACCACTGGTCGTAGAAACTCAAAACACGGATATAGTTTTAAGTGGGGCTATTTCTGGGCTACCCACAAAATTTCATCAAATTCGGTTCAGCCGTTCTCCCGTGATGGTGTGACAAACAGACAGACAGACAGACAGACAGACAGATTTTCATTTTTATTTATATAGATTTTCCGATTTGAATAATAAAGATATGTATATAAAGTGCATTCCATTGACATTGCATTTTTGACTGAATAATATTAATTGCGATCTTCAGTTTAAACATTATTATTATTGATAATTTCGGGGTTTATTGACTCAAGGATTATTGCTATTTTGGGGGATTATTGATATTTTCAAGTTAGTATGCCATTGTTTTATTATGGCAAAAATTGTTGAAACTCATATATTGTATGTTGTACGAGTAATCTTCTACGAATACACGAGAATATTTTCTAATCTACGAGAATATAAGTAGTACAGGTATATTGACATATGTTTTGATATATATTGGCATATATTGGAATCAATTACGGTCTTCTGGTATAAAGATTACGGGGACAATTGGTATTTTTAATTTATTACATCATCTGTTTTATTTTGGCAAATATTTTTTAGACTCATATTGTGTAATACGGGTAATCTTCTACTAACACATGGACATATCTTCACATCTACAACATTATAAGTAGAACGGGTATATGTTCTCATATAATTTTAGCACTTTCATTTTTGGCATATATTGGAATCAGTTATTGCCTTCAGATTTAGAGTTTACGGGTTTATTGATATTTTCAATTTATACATGCAATCTGCTAATACAGGGTATCTCTTCTAGTATTCGCGTATATTAGTATGGGTTCCATACAATTTTAATGCTTTTATTTTTCATATATTGATTCAATTTCATATTTTTTGTAAATTTGCTCACAAAAGAGGCCAGTATGTTTTATGCTTCCGATCTGACCGTGAAGATAATTTTGTATAGCAAGAACAGATATTCTTAAACTTATTTATTGGAGCATTAAATATAATATTTTAACAGAATATTTTGATTAGCAATGTCATTTAGTATACTACAGGAATTTGCACATGATTGTGAATTTTAAGTTTCTTTATATTATATACTTCGTACAAAGAAAGAGTATGCTGCTAGTATTTTAATATAATTTAAAATCATCAAAATATTTTAAATTGTAGAATATATTTTGTAGCAAGTTGTATATAGGTGTAACATTTTTCTTCTGAAATATAAGCTCAAGCATTTAGAACGCAAGATGTTGCTGAATAATAATAATAATTAATTTACGGTTAGTTATTTGATATGATTTCTTTCTTTTGTAATATACAAGTGTCTATAGAACAAAGAGTATGATAATTGATAAATATTATACTTTGTTTTTATTACTTGTATAATTAATATGTATTTCCTTATGATAAATTATGTAATTTCTTATTATAAAAAATTTATTATCTTATGACAAGATATGTACTTTCTTATGATACTTTCTTATGATAAGTTACTAATCGTAAATAAATACAACGCATTCACAGATCGATTCTACATTCCCACGTTTAGACTTTTTCTCAATAACTGATTCTTCAACATTTCTTATAATGTACTTAGTTCTAATATTCAAAAATATAGCGGTTTATAAGACTTACTAATTGAGAATAATAACTATTCGATAATATAAGTAACTATAAAGCTTTCTGACACATATTACACAGAAAATTGAAAAATTGAAAACAAATCAAATTTCAATGACAGTCACCAGTAAAAATTTTTACATTAAATATTCTAAAATTAAATTACACTTCATGAACCAGTTCATAAAATTCCATCAATGAAATAACAATAGAATCATATTCATAAATATAGCGGTTTATAAGACTTACTAATTGAGAATAATAAATATTCGATAATGTAAGTAACTATAAAGCTTTCTGACACATATTACACAGAAAATTGAGAACAAATCAAATTTTAATAACAGTCACCATTAAAAATTTTTAAATTAAATGTTCTAAAATTAAATTACACTTCATAAACTAGTTCATAAAATTCCATCAATGAAATAACAATAGATTCATATTCATAAATATAGCGGTTTATAAGATTTACTAATTGAGAATAGTAAATATTCGCTAATGTAAGTAACTATAAAGCTTTCTGACACGCATCAATGACATAACAATAGATTCATATTATGCCATTCGTTGCACATTACATGGCACAATCTGTTTTATTTTGCTGATTGCTAAGTTTTAACTGAAGCACTAATATTGTGTCGTACAACGTATTGCTTATGAAAGCCACAACACTATTATTCATATTTTATGCCAGAACAATTTGGGCATTAATAATTTATTTTTATATATCTGATATAAGGCTACGATATTTTCAATGTCATATTTTGAAACGGGATACTATTTATCAAAATCTAAAAATCAATGAGCTTGATATTAGTTTCAATAAAATGTTTATGATTTATTATGAATACAAAATGAGTAAAGGACATAATGTGCGCATTAGGCACTGTATATGCATATTTCAATATAGATATTTTCTTGTACTATCTATATGCCAGTTATATGTTCCATCTTAAAAGGAAGACTACTTAAAATGTTCAATAGTTATATATTATACGGGACTGAATTTTTTCATATCAGGTTCATGATATTTTTTAAATGTGTCATTGCATGAGTTTACCATTTAATTACAGAACGTTAAATATATTTACTATTTACACAATATAGTTAAACAGTTTCAGAAATATAGAGTTTCACCGATGCTTTTTAATTATGTGTATGATTTCTGGGATTATATTCTAGTTCTGTTTCAATGTCCATTTAATGTACACGAGGTCCACTTTGATATGGAGCTACATTTTAAAGGTATAATTGAACAACTACGAGGATGTATCTATAGACCAGGAGGTATCCCACATTGGAACGTGACATTTATGGACCTGAATAGTAGGTGTAACTATTATGGACAGTGGCTGTCGGATAGTATCCAAGATGAGTGCAACGTCTGTCTTTTTTACTATAGGGAGTATTTCTTTAAGGGGTCCCTTGGTCCTTTAGAGATGTCAGGTTTGTAGTCTAAGAAAAGTCCATGTTGGGTACAATGTTCGAGTTTTCGACTGTGAGGAGTCTTTTGTAAATATGCTTTTTCTTGGTTTTTTGTGGTTTGTTTAGTTGTTGGATTCAAGACCAGGACGTATTCAGATTTAGAACTCGGCATCCATGGATCTGTATGTCTGGTGTGATTATTTTGGACATACACTCTATAACAAAAATATCAACTCACCAAGAAGGAGTTGTCAGATTGTAATGAAATTTCGTATTCAAAGACATCTTGAGCGAACAAGCAAATGAATAAAATTTGGTGCACAATGAATAAATAGTAGGAGCTCCAGCGCTTGGGAACTGCGCATTCAGCAGGTGTATATAAGGAGCGATTCTGAATTTGTGGTCAAAATTTCTGTTGCATTTCGACTGCGGATATCTTACATCGACTGTAACAATGCCTCGCCGAAAGATTCGTGCTCATACGAGAATATGTCAGAGTTTGAAAGAGGTCGTGCTATCGGATCGAAGGAGGCTGGTAGGACAAATCGAAGAGTCGCTCGACATGTGGGTCGAAGCGATGCGGCGATTAGACGATGCTGGCAAGTGTGGGTCAACAACGGCAGATGTCAAAGTCAGGACGGCAGCGGTCTACCTAGGTCCACAACAGAAAGGGAAGACAGAGCGATAATCAGAGCAACTGTCACAGCACCGACTATCCAACACCGACTATTCACCGACTTGTCAACTATCCAACGTGTGACCCGCACACATGTGACCAATATGACTCTTTGCAGATGACTGAGAGAGCGGAATTTACGCCGGGTGCATCTTGCATACAGGCCAGAGGTGGACCAACGCCTTATTGACTTTCTCCCTTTGTATACGGCCAAACTCTAAATCATTAAATTGTTTTGAAATTTTAATCGTTTCTTTTTTTATGTATATTATTCACATCCACCAATTTTTTATCACAATCGGACAACTCTTTCTTGGTGCGTCGATTTTTTGTTATAGAGTATATATTGTATGTGTAGCTTGCGGAGTCTCCATGATCAGTATTATGTCTGTCTTTTTAACTACAGTGAGTCTGATATTACGATGTCTCTTGGTTCTCTATAGCTTGGTTAGTTGCTGGGTTTATTGCCTGAGAAAAGTCCACGATGAGTACAATGTCCGTGTTTAGGACTATCCGGAGTCTTGGTAAAATATTCCTTGGTTCTTTTATTGTTTGGTATTTGGATTTGCAGCCTCAGAAAAAGTTCACCTTGGAAATAATGTCCATACTTGTCGACACTGTGCCTAAATCAAATAGGTAATATCTTGGTAAGCAGACTGTCTATGTAGCTTGCGTAGATTTTATCCTTGTAGCTTGTGCAAATATAATCCTTATATCTTGAGGATGATTCAGGATGGGTACAAGGATCATGTTTATTACTTTTTAAGGAATAGCTTGTTAAAAACTACTCTGTTTAGAAATTGTTTTACTTGGCAAGAAAATAAAATAAATTTTTCTGTGTCATAATGAAATATAAAGTAATCTTCTGCAGTATTCACATCTCCCTAATTTTTTGCTGTAGTAATGTTGTTGATTAAAGTCATTTATAATAAACTGAAGTTGCAAATAAAACTAGAATGAAGTATTATTCACAAATTCTCTACATGAAATACCAATTACTTTTTATACTAATCTCCTTCTTTAATCACTGAATACTATTTCGAGCAACAACTTTAGTTTTTGATCTTTTATCTGAAATCCTAATGTCACGTCACCTGAAGTAATCACTAATGTCTCGCTAAATATCAGTTGTTTGGGAAGGACGTGGGACAATTATTCATCTTTCATACCAGAACCTATTGGAGATAGATAATGCACAACACGCTATCTGATTTAAGGTCTGGATATTTCCAGTAGCATCATTGCTTGAATGACAATGTTCCATACTAATTTTGATAAAAGTCTTGCTGAATTTATTTGTGCCTGCATTCATTTATATATGGACCTCGCAAATAAGATAAATAAACTTATATTTATTTTTAGTTTGCCTTTTGTTTTATAGCTAGTCTTATTTTATATTATTAAGATATATAATTTAATGTATGTCTTATATATGGGAATGTGTTTTTAGACAGGAGTTAGGTCTTTTGATTATAACAGTTGGGTTTCATTGGTTTCACTCTTCGGGTGCTCACATTTTCTAATAAATAAATACAAAACTATTTTATAGGTTTATTTTAGTTTCTTATTCAAGCAAAAATTAGAGAAATCATAGTGTAAATACGCAAACCAATAACGTGCTAAAAATGATGACCATTTCGGGGTTACTTTTTCAGTGTGAACAAACTAAGTGTTTTTAACCAAAATAAGGAAAACATGCAAGGGAAGTTACTCACTTTAAAATGTGGATATTACATATCCTTGCCAAATTAAGTATCATGGTATCAAAATGGAATGCTCAATTTATTATGACACTAAAATGTTAGGATATTACTTGTTACTTTAATTTTTAGATAATTGCAATTTTTGAATAAATTTATTACTGAACGTTCTAGAAAGATTACCGAATATATTGTGGTGTGTCAATTTAGAGCGGTTAACAGAATAATAGTAGTTGCGGTGTGGTTTATTCCTCAAGAAAATCCTTACACTGTAAAACTTTTGCAAGCATGTTACTGAAAGTTTTAGTGGAATCACCTGTCAGTGATGGGGAGTAAGGTTCCCTATAGTTATGATTATATATATATATATATATATATATATATATATATATAAGAATACAGAAATATGGCTTCGGCAGACAATAATTAGCTGATTATGTCCAAATTGAAGCTGGAATTTTCATGAACGTCCGTAATTGCAGATTTTCATATATGAAAAGTACATATATTGAATGCATCTTAATCCATCATGAGCCACATGGATAAATTTTAAGATTTTTTCGTAAAATTCACGAGGTATGAAATTAGTATTTTATAGTTGAATTAATAGAAATACGGTTTTCACTTTGACATAACTTTCTTTGACATATTTCAATGTAATTAATTATATTTAATCGGAATAATGAGAGATAAGTTAACAATTGACTTTTCTGCCAAATATTCACTGTAATCAAATTGTAATTTTACTATAACTACTGTTATTATCTTCATGGTGTTTTAACACTAAGCTCAATGTCCCTACAGTTACCTGGGCTGGCCTTTAGTCCTTTGTAGATAGGCTCTGCATCTTTATTAATACGTGTTACAGAATTTACGTGCCTCCATTTAATCTGCTCTCCAAAACAATTTTAAACATCTATCTTGATGACCTTAGACAATCTATTCCGCACGTTATGAACTTCTTTTTTCTCTTCCGAAATTATCTGTTTATAGACTTTTCAACTCCGCTTACATCCTGCAGCCATACTTCTATTTTTGTGTCTATGTCTCATTAGATATCTAGTTCTTCATGGTTGGACATATGGCCTTCCTGCTATTGGTTTTTATTTCTTCTTAGCGTTGACTCTCTTTAGCCTATGATATGTCAATTTTATCACCCGTTGTAAATTTGTCGTATTTAGGTTGTCAAGTTAAGCAATGATCTAAGCAAGCAGTTTCTCGTGCTCTCTCGGCTGCCGGATTGTGGGTTCGAGTCCTCGTTCGAGTCCCACCTACGTGCATGAATGTTGTGATCCATTAAAGGGCATAGCGTGATTTATATCCTGGTGCGTCAGGACAACGTTATATGACGGCAATATGGTTCGTGATCCGGCCGCTATAAATGGGAGAATGATTGGACGACCAAGACCCTGGCCAATTAAAAGTTAGGAATCACGGATCATAGTGCAATTGCTCTGTAGCCGTTCATTAAAGCATGACGCCATCCTCCTAGATTTTATGACTTTTTGTAGTGTTGTGCAATTGTTCCTGTGTCTTGAGACATTGACCTCTTTAAAATATTGATGTTTAAAATATACACCTTTTATTTCGCCTTAAAATTGTTCATTTATTTTTCAATTAGTGTCATTACATCTATTAGATTATTCCACATAACGCCGAAAATTTTACAAGTTTTCTGCAAGGCTTAAAATTAAATAAATTCATTACATTGTGTATAAATTTCCAACAATTTGAAGTGTAATATTGGCAAAGATCTCGAAATATTTTTTATTACCAAACCGGTTTTATACTTGTATAATGAATATGGTCGTGCAGTCCAGCCCATTTTGAGCTCGTTATTATGTACATTTGATACCATCAGTGATTTTTGTTGATATTAACTGTGTAGAACTATCTTTGTTATCAGCAAGGATACTAGTAAAACAACAACATATTGCAAGATTTCTTGTTCCTGTTACAGTTAAAGGATATCCAGTATCTGTGATCTTAACAACACCCACGTGCAACGCCACTTTCTGCATTGAGACTGAAGAGAATACATTCAAGCTCACAAACGTATTCATTGGTGCGTTTTATGACTATGAACATATAGAAAAACGAAGTACAACTAACTTCAATGTTCACTATATGTTGGCCACATTGCTTTGGTCACAAAAAGTGCGGCAATTCTTTTTAATCATTTTAATCATTTCTTTTTAATCATTTGTGCCGCAATTAACGGAATGCATGTTTTCAGTTCAGACACTTATTACAGGCACCCCTGCAATATATAAATTGAATACTTTGACGAGACAATAAGAAATGAATATTTCTTTTTTGAAAAAAAAATGAATTCAGCATGGTATATAATTCATACAAAAATATATATTGAATAAAAATCCTATTAAATTTTAATATAATTTTATCATAACGCAATTTAACTTCGTTCTAGGAAAAATAACATTAAGACTATTTTACAAAACTCTCAGCCTTTCTGTAGCTCGTAACAACCATTACGTATTACTGTACCAATTACTGAAGATTATTCGAAACAGCAATTATTTTTCCATCTTTTAGCTGAAACTTTAATGCCACGACTTTTCCGGAGTAATCACTAATGGTCAGCTAAATATTGGTTGTTTGTGAAAGACCATTATTCATCTTTTACACCCGAACAGATTGAAGACAGATAATAAATTATCTGCTATCTGATTTAAGGGGGAAATATTTCCAGTGGCATTTTCGGACTAATGATAACATTTCATCATAATTTTGATAAAAGTATTGCTGTATATTTATGTCTACAACTTTTTGTTGTGTATTACACATATTATATTAATATTGTTTTATATTAATTTGTTTTACAACTAGCATTATGTAAGCGTCTCGTGCTTCAAAACAGAGAGCTTTGAATTATACAACAGTCATATATCACATTTTATGCATGTTTGTTTAAGGATTTCAATTTGAGAATAGAATGTTAGTATGTATTTATCTGGATTATAGTTAGATGATACATTATAGCAAATATAATCGATTAGCAAATACTCATTGGTTGTAATTGGCAATGGCGGTTGGTAGTATATTTAATAAATTTCAATAACTTGAATTCAGACTCATATAAATTTACTTACTTCGAATATTTACCAATGAATAAACCTTATATGACGGAAAATTAGGTAAGTGGAACAATTTAAAAAATATATTTAATGTGAAATATTCGTCCCATAATTGAAAACCAATTTAAACTTCTATAAACCTGTCACAGTTTACAAAAATACTAGATATTATCAAACTGCAACCAAATTAGAGAAAACTGAAATATAACAAATTCACAAACACATCAACGTTCAAGAAATGCAGAAATCTTATTATTTCATTTAAGGTCAACCAAGGATTTTTTTTTTCAGAATTAATGTTCTTTCTAATTTATTATCCTGCTGGAATCATAACAGGATTATTTTGTCCGGAGTAATCTCGAACGACATGATAAATATAGGTTACCTGTAAAATATGAAGGTGCATTAATGAAATTTTACATGACACCATGGTGGAACTAAACAATACATTACCATCTATATTCGCATATTGAATTATCAAATCGTGTCGTATATTGGTATAATATTGTACAAATTAGGAACTCAAATATTTTTTACCGAAACAAAAATTTATTGTTTGAGGTATAATTTCTAAATGCCATTAATATGCTATTATAATATAGAGAATATCACTCTTGTCCCTAAAGCATGAATACTTAAGCGCTAGTAAAACTGGCTAATAGTCAAATCGAACGGCGTTAACAGAATTTGAGTTGCATATTTTCGTGAATTTCTATTTTTACTTTCCTTATATATATAATGTATAAGGAAAGTATTGTGATGGGGTCGAAAATTCGAATTCGAGTTTTCGACGGGAGAGCACGTTTCAAGCATCCCTGATCACGAATCGAACATTTTTGAAGTGATGTCTGTGTGTGTGTGTGTGAAAGTATGTTTGCGTGTGTGAACGTGTGTGTGGGTGTGTGTGTGCGTCTCAGTGAGCCTGTGGAGACGATATCTAACGAACAAATGGAGCGATTCGAATGAAATTTGGTACAAATATCGCCATCCGTGAATACTGGAAGCCTATTGTTTTTAAACGCAATTGAATGTTCAGAACCCCCATAAATTTTCGAGTGAGATTTTGAAAAAATAATCAAAACCTTTAATAAAGTTACGCAAATAGACATGTCTTATGTAATTTTCCCTTGGAAACGATTGACTTAAATTTTAGAACACTGTTCGAACTGTTAACGAACTGTTCTTGAGATATTGCACATTTTTCAAATAAATTTATCAAAAAATCCTATAAATTAAAAAATATATATATTAACTGTTGAGAAACATGCTCACTTTTCATATGTCATATAATGCGATAAATTGGGTGACATCATTCTCGTGGATCTAGTTCATTCCATTCATGAGAAAAGATACTTCGTGTAATAGTTTTGTAATTAGGCGCCAATAGTCATTTATCTGCTATAAGGATGACGTATTTCTCCTTTCATAACGCTTGGCGATATTTTGGCGACGAATTTAGTGAAATGACCCCAACTTGGCGACTTTTTAAATGTTGCCAAATTAACGAAAATATCGCCAAATGGATAAAAATGACGCTAAATCAATGAAAATGATGACTAATTGACGAAACTTTAATACCTTGGAAAGGATATAAGTATCTACTTAAGAATAACCTATTTTGTTTTTGCTGTAAAAGTATCTCATTGCTGTATTGCTATATCTCATCGCTCTATTTGCTGTATTCATTGCATTATATAAGGAAAGTCGTGTGCTGCCCACATCAGATTTTTATAACAAAAATGTAGTGATAAATCATATATTTTGTACTTTACTTTATTTAAACACTCTAGTCTTTACATTGCTTTTTAACCTTCCTAAAATCTAAAAATAATATTCAGTCATTAGATAATAGACTCAGATCAAACGGTGTTAACAGATTTTGAGTTGCATATTTTCATAAATTTCTGTTTATATAACAAAAATGTAGCGATAAATCCACCATTATATACTCTATTTTATTAAAACTCTCGAGTCATTACATTGCTTTTTAACTCTCCTATAATCTGGGAATAATTTATTAAATATGTTTACTACAATTAAAATAAACTAATGTAATGAAAACCGAAAGCGTACCTGACTTATAACGCGACTAGTGCCCATGAAACAAGAAACAGCAGTTATTTCTTTCTATGCCAATTACAGAAATTTATTTGCAAAGATTTTTTTTCGCACCTCGTGTTTTATCAGGAATTCTAATTCTACGTCCTCATGGGTAATCAATCACGCTTGCCTAAATATCAGTTGTTTGTAAAATACCCTTTATTTATATAGTGTGCCAGAACAGATCAGAACTAGATAATAAATGCTTCGTAATCTGATGTAAGAAAGTTTGCTGACTGATAATTTTTCATCCTGTGTTTGATACAGATGTTGCTAAATATTCCTGCGTACAATATTTTTACTTTTGTATTCTATTCCAGTATGAAATTATTGTTTATCCAAATTTTCAAATTCCTTATTTTGCCAGATAAGTCAACTGCGAAACCTCCTAATCACATTTAGAACATTTTTTGAAATATGTACGCCTGTGTGTGTGTGTGTGCGCATTTATGTATGAGGTTTAGTTTCAATAATACAAAAACAAATACAAGTAAAACTGTGAAATTTTGTGAGTACATATAATAAATGAAAATCTAAAACTAAGTGTTTGTTATTTGTCGTATTTATAAGATTAATTATTGAAATTATGGGATTTTTAAGCATTATTACCAAATAGAGAAAAGTGATAATTAAACGAATAATGGTATTATATAGATTAGCGAGAAACGAGAGTGTAAATGATATCTAAATGACAAATATTAATCAGTGAAATGCATCCAATTTACTATACGTCGCAAAGCTAAAAAAATTAAAGATTAAAAAAAATTCCACAATTTTATTTCATTTACCAAAGCAATGATGCTAGTATATTTTCTAGCGTGGAATGCTAATTTGAATTACACCATGAAAATGACATCTAATCGTATATATTGACACAAATCAGTCAGAAGCACCCAATTTTATTGATGTCACTAAGCTTGTATCAAAACAAGAAACTATTTACATAATTTAAAATTAAAAGTTTAGTACTGGATTTTTTAGAGTTCATATAAAACAAACATTTTTACTTTTCTTATATACATAGTAAAATGAATAAGAAATTCATTGTGACCGTGACGCAAATTCGAATTCGAGCATTCGACGGGAGAGCACGTTCCAAGCATCCCTGAAGACGAATCAAGCATTTTTGAGATGATGTGTGTGTGTGTGTGTGTGTGTCAGTGAATCTGTGGAGATGATATCTCACGAACGAATAGACCGAGAAAGAAATTTGGTACAGAAATTACAATCTGTGAATACTGGAAGACTATTGGTTTTTATACGCAATCTAATGTTCAACACCCTCCTAAATTTTCGAGTGAAATTTTGAAAAAATTATCAAAAAATAAAAACTTTAATAAAGTTATGCAGCTAGTCATTTCTTATGTAATTTTTCCTTAGAAAACGATTGACAAAAACTTAAGAGCACTTGCATTAACCGCTCTCGAGATATTGCTCATTTTTCAAGTAATTATATCAAAAAATCACATAAAATAATAAAATATTAACTATTGTGAAATATGTTCACTTTTCGTATATAATATCTTACGATGAATTTGATGACATCATTCTCGTGGATCAAGCTCGTATCATTTACGAGAAAAGAAACATTGGGTAATATTTTTGAATTTGGACGCCAATAGTCTGATATACGAATAACTTATTTCTCCGGGGCGAGATGTTGGCGAGATATCGCCTATTTGGTGACTGTTTTAAATGCTGCCAAATTAACGAAACTGTTGCTAAATTAATAAAAATGACGTTAAATCAATGAAAATGACGTCTAATTGATAAAAGTTCAATATTTTGGAAAGAACATAAGAAGACTATAAGAATAACCCATTTTTTGCATTCGTCCGTCTATAACGTTTGGCGAGAAATTTAGCTAGATGTCGCCAACTTGGCGACTATTTTAAATGTTGCCAAAGTGACAAATATGTCACCAAATTAATAAAAATAACGCTTTATAGAAAGTAACGTTTCTGAAATTCTGATTTCCGTCATACGACGGACATACCTTCTAGTATATATGAAATGCTCATTTCTCCGTTGATCTGTAACATTTGGTGATGCATTTGCCGAACTTGGCAAATAATTATTCAAATCATCGACAACTTGGCGATATTTCGTCTAAGATTTGCAAAACTATCATCAAAATTGCAAAAATGACGGTAAGTTGATAAAAATGACGCTAAATGGTAAGTAATGTTTTGCAAATTATGAAAATATAAATGCTTGAATTAGATAATCTTCATTACAAACCCTTTTCACAAAAATATCATGGTTTGGATAATAAAGTCGATCATCGTTGAGATGATAAATTCGCCTCTATCTGATTTAGGATAACTTCAGTGGCATCTTTGGCTGAACGATAATATATCATTAAAATCTTTATAGACTACTGGCTTAATATTTATGCTAATGATATTATGAATGAGTTTTATACA
Organism: Amaurobius ferox; assembly: GCA_951213105.1. Taxonomy (NCBI): domain Eukaryota; kingdom Metazoa; phylum Arthropoda; class Arachnida; order Araneae; family Amaurobiidae; genus Amaurobius; species Amaurobius ferox. Next base: position 40,981,229 of record OX578143.1, read on the forward strand.
TAAAGATTAGCTTGTGTTGAACAAAAATAACTATAAAGGATAAAATAATAATATTAGAAACTGTACATGCATCTTTAATATTTAGTAATTTTGCATGCATATGACTGCTAAAAGCACACCATAAATTAATTGGAGTGTGTCTCAACCCTACTTTCTCATTCCAGTAGCCATTTTTAGTATATTTTGTTCCAAATTTCACAAGAAATTTTTGAAAAATCGGTATTATGAGTCCAAATGTTATAGCATGAAAATATAAGTCCTTTAAAGTGTTAAACCCTTTAAATTATAACATGCTATATCATCAAAATTGCAAAATATATTATATTATATATATTATATATATTTCATATTCTTATTTTTTCATAATTTGCGAAACATAACTTACCATTTAGCGTCATTTTTATCAGCTTATCGTCATTTTTGCAAATTTGATGATATAGCATGTTATAATTTAAAGGGTTTAACACTTTAAAGGACTTGAAAAAATCTTTGGATTGATACCATACTTGACAATATACCCCCTTGAGGGCTGGTAATTTGCCCCTCGAGAGGGGGGGGAGCTAGTGACGTCACGAACAAAAAATTCTATCGCGGCTATTTACCGCAACAATGTTTCAAACTATAAAATATTGTGATCATTGAGCCATAAATAAATATTTTTGCCCATGATTATGTCAAATTTAGGCATATGCTGCCATTTTAAAAAATATATATAAAATTTTAAATAAATTTCGAAGTTATTGCTTGAATTAAAAAAAATCTTAGTTATAGATTTTCTTTTAATAAAGCCTTATATGAAGTTTCGTCAAAATCCAATACTATTTGTGACCACTATCGGTTACGCAAGAAATCGACCGCAGACATACAGACAGACAGACGGGCATCACCCCAAAATTAAGCAACACGTGTTCCAAAGATCTTAAAACATATATTGGCATCAAAATCTCGAAATCAAAACATTTAGTGAAAACATTACTTTATCAATACTGCGTGTGAGAAGTAATACATTCTTGATATTTCTTTATTGAATAGTAAATTTTAAAAAACTTAACCTTTTTCTTTTCAGAAACAGATATTTCCTAGACATATTTCTCAACAAGAGATTTATTTGAGATTTAGAGACATCCTACTGTAGGAAATCCTACTGTAGGAGACATCCTACTGTAGTTTCCTAAATCAGCAAGGATCCCTTAGGGTAGGAAATTTCACTCTCTTGTCATTCGATCCATAGAAGCTCAGTTTTATTCAAAAATAAAAGTAGCGAGTACTGTGTATACGTTATCGACAATGTATGAAAGCCCGCACTCTATACAATACCTAGGCATTATATAGAATACAGAAAACTGGTCGGCAATCTATGAAACGATTAAAATTTCACAGATTTCCTAGGTATTTTTTAGAATGCCAAATGACAAGTCAGCAGAGTATGAAATACATCTCTGATTCATTCCTTTTTTTATATTTTGCCTAAATAGCATTTCTCATTCTATAGAATGCCTAGGTATTATATACAATGCCTAGGGAAAGTATGTAACAATTTTCATATTTCATACTTTGCCTAAAAAAGGCCGGTATTCTGTAAAATGCCTAGGTATTCTATAGAATGCCGGCATTTCATACATTGCCGGTAACATAATCGGCAATGTATGAAAGCCGGCATTCTATAGAATATCTAGGCATTTTATAGAATACCGAAAATTGGTCGGCAATCTATGAAACGATTAACAATTCACACATTTCCTAGGCATTCTATAGAATGCCAAATGACAAACCGGCAAAGTATAAAATATATCTCCAATTCATTCCTTTTTTCATATTTGCCTAAATAGCATTTCTCATTCTATAGAATGCCGGCATTTCATACATTGCAGGTAACATATACACGATTGTAGTACTATAGAACCTTCCTTAAACTCTAATTGAAAGTCAAGTTGCTGTCACAGAAGGACGCGGCGTAAGGATAGTTCAATTGATTCCAATTTTAAAACAGGGAGCATTAATCGAAGAAAAATATTTCGATCTCTTTATTTAGCAAGAAATTCTGTTTCATACAGGATAGTTAAATTTTTGTATGTTTCAGGACGAATACGTGCATATTACTTTACTTATATACATAATGTATATGGGAAGTATTGTGACGGGGTCGAAAATTCGAATTCGAGTTTTCGACGGGAGGGCACGTTTCGAGCATCCCTGATCAAGAATCACACATTTTTGAGGTGATGTCTGTGTGTGTGTGTATGTGTGTGTCAGTGAGTCTGTGGAGAAGATATCTCACAAACGAATGGAGTGATTCGAATGAAATTTGGTACAAAAATCACAATCCGTGAATACTGGAAGCCTGTTGCTTTAAAACCCATCGAATGTTCAGAACCCCCCTAAATTTTCGAGTGAAATTTTTAAAAAATCATCAAAAAATCAAAACCTTTAATAAAGTTTCGCAAATAGACATTTCTTATGTAATTTTCCCTTAGAAAACGGTTGACATACTTTAGAAAGCTAGAATGAACGGTTCTCGAGATATTGCACATTTTCCAAATAAATTTATAAAAAAATCCCATAAATGAAACAAAATATGAACTGTTAAGAAACATATTCACTCTTCATATGTAATATCATGCGATAAATTTGGTGACATCATTCTTGTGGATCTAACTCATTCCATTCACAAGAAAAGATACTTTGAGTAGTACTTTTGCATTTGAACGCCAATAGTCATTTATCTGCTGTAAAAATAACTTATTTCTCCGTCCATAACGCTTGGCGAGATTTTGGCGACGAATTTAGCGGAATGTCGCCAACTTGGCGATATTTTTAAATGTTGCAAAATTAACGAAAATCTTGCCAAATAGATAAAAATGACCCTAAATCAATGAAAATGACGACTCATTGAAGAAAATTCAATATCTTGGAAAGAATATAAGTATCTACTATAAGAATAATATTTATTTTCACCATAAAAGTAGTAAATTCATTGCATTATATAAGGAAACTCATGTGCTGCCCCCATCAGATTTTTTTTAATGCATTCTTATTTCATTTTCCGTACTATTGCATATAATATATACTTGTTGTAAGCAAAAATTACGGAATGGACTAATTTTGATTTTTCTATATCTAGCTCATAAAACTTAAGCAGACACAAAATATATTTCGATGAACTTTTTTCCCTTTATAATATATTTAACATATGGAAAGTTGTGCTAGAAAAACGACTTGGACGTAATGCACTAAGGAATAAAATTGTTCTAATTTACGCAAACAAAGGGGAGATGTCATAACAGCAACAAAATGTAATTGTGTAATAATGATATATACACATAATGTACATAAATGTAATAATAATATACACAGAATTCAAAGTATGGCTGTATGTGTGTTTATGTGTTTATCTCATCATCAGGATCTTAAATTTCAGATTACACTGTTCAACAGTGAATATCCTTCCTTTATAGATTTCGGGCTCTGAACAAAAAAATTACGCTTAAAATTGCCTCCTGGTTCAGGTTTCGGAGTTATATCACTGTTTACATTTTACATAGAAGGGTATGGGAATACAATACTACGAATAACAGTTAACAACCTTTCCTTATTATAAACGCCGTCTTTCTGTCTGTTGCTTGTGGGGAACGATAGTGCCTATTTTATTTATTTTCCCTTATTTTTTTATTTCACGTATCGTAATTATAACGTCCCATAGCGTTATATGCAAAATGTAAACAGTGCAATTACTCAAAACTCTGAGCCAGGAGAGAATTTTAAGGGTGATTTTCGTGTTCCGCGACCCAAAATGTATAAAAAATGGCTACTTTTATTTTGGTAAAAAAACAGAAACTGAAAAATTGTTGAACAGTGTTTTGTAAAATATTTTACTCCCGTACTCAATATTTACAATGGTGTTACAAATATTCACTCTGAACATATATATAAATAAAATTGAAAATATGTCTGCAGGTGTGTGTTTACTTAAAACTTATTTTTGGGAGCATTAATTTAAATATTTTAATATAATGTTTTGATTGCACGTTATTGTAAATTTTAAGTTTCTTTGCATTGCATATTCCGCACGAAAAACAGGTATATCACTAGTAAAGGCTAAATTGCAGTTTTAACATAATATAATTTCGTCATAAAAGTAAAGCTGTAAATTCCATGTATCATCCTTAATTTTTATATTCAATTTTTGGAAAAGTTGTATTGATTTTTTTAATTAAAAAGCGACAAATGTGGCAAATTCAGGATAAAAAGCCAACATTTGAGACATACTTTACTTTTTTATGATAAATAATGAAGCAGTAGTAACAAAAATTTGCCTGTTGATTGACACATTCTATTATTAATATTCGAGAATCAATTTTCAGACTTTAAGAATTTAAAAAAAAAAAAATTGCGTTTGAATTTCATTTCCAAAATTTTGTTCAAATGATCAGTACATTTCGTAAACTTTTAAGGAATTCGCATAACAACATTGAGACGGATTTGTTTATTAAATCCATGGGTGTTGTATCGCTTTCTAATATATTTCTCAATATTTAACATTTAACACAAAAATACTTTGCTAAATAACATTCCAATTTTTTTCTCACTACCACAGGATTAATGATAATCTCCCAAAACCTAATACCACAGCAAATATCCTTCGTAAAGAAATCGTAAAGATAAACAGACGTTTAATACATTCTATCATATCAGAGGTTAAATATGAGTAATGGTTCACGAGCTACGTAATAAGCTAATGTCCGGCCATGTGTTAATAACACAATGTCTGGATTTAATCTTATCGGGTATATGTGCAGCGTGGATTATGAAAGTTTTCCAAACTGTTCTAAAAATTTGGTGTTGGCAGCACATGGCAATTGCTACAGACTCCAATTACGTATTTAGTCACGAGTTGAGTTGAGCCGCAAAAAATAAAACATTCAAGAAATACATCAAATTAAATATAATTTTCAGTATTTAAATAATTTAATCTGTTTTTGGCGATAGATTGTACTTTTGAATGACATTAATCGAGGGCTGCGCTATCGCCAAAACTAAAAAAAAAAAAAAATCTGATGTGGACAACACATGATTTTCCTTATATAATGCAATGAATTTACTACTTTTACAGTTGAAAAATGTTATTCTTATAGTAGTACTTATATTCTATCAAAGATATTGAATTTTCTTGAATTAGTCGTCATTTTCATTGGTTTAGCGTCATTTTTATCCGTTTGGCAACATTTTTGTTAATTTGGCAACATTTCAAAATGTCGCTCAGTTGGGGACATTTCGCTAAATTCGTCGCCAAAATCTCGCCAAGCGTTATAGACGGAGACATAGGTTATTCTTACAGCAAATAAATGACTATTGGCGTTTAATCACAAAAGTATTACTCAAAGTATATTTTCTCGTGAATGGAACGAGTTAGATCCACGAGAATGATGTAACCAATTTTATCGCATGATATTACATATGAAAAGTGAACATGTTTCTTAAGAGTTATTTTTTTTAATTTATGAGACTTTTTGATAAATTTATTTGAAAAATGTGCAATATCTCGAGAACGGTTCATGCTAGTGTTCTAAAATTTAAGTCAATCGTTTTCCAAGGAAAAATTATAAATAAAATGTCTATTTGCGTAACTTTATTAAAGGTTCTGATTTTTTGATGATTTTTTCAATATTTCACCCGAAAATTTAGGATTGTTCTGAACAGTCGATTGTGTTTTAAAACAATAGGCGTCCAGTATTCAAGGATCGTGATTTGTGTACCAAATTTCTTTCGAATCGCTCCATTCGTTCTTGAGATATCGTCTCCACAGTCTCACAGACACACGCACACACACACAGACATCACCTCAAAAATGTTCGATTCGTGATCAGGGATGCTTGAAACGTGCTCTCCCGTCAAAAACTCAAATTCGAATTTTCGACCCTGTCACAGTGCTTTCCTTATACATTATTTATATCAGAAAAATAATATTATATAAGACACCAATTTAGTCTAGCGTAGGGAGGTTACTTTCACCATTTTTGTAATTAAAGTTACAGAAAGAGTGAAAGATATAAAACATGTATTTGTTTTATTGCTTTTCATATTTGGTGTGTCGTAAATTAGAGTGATCTAACTATAAAAAGGCAATTTTGCTTGATTTTGATAGTTTATACATTGTAAAGCTTTTTTTATATACTGTAAAATATTTGGCAATAAAGTTAGCAATTTTTTTAGGAAACATGCAGATTTTGGAATCAAAATAACTCTTAACAGATTTCTAAATCAGAAAATGTATGTTTTTCACTCATAATGGACTCCCTACTATCTACAAAGCCTACTTGTAGTTGAACGCTTCACTCTCTGTCTTTAAGATGCATATAATCCTTGTTTCAATTCAGGGCGTGGCTAAAGAAGACAGTGTATAAAACATGCCCGTATTAGTACTGAATCCACTATAGAACATAGCACCGGGTAAAAGTAGGCCTTATAAGAATAAAAAGACCAACAGAACGTCAAAATAATCCAATTCAGTCTAATCTGGAAGCTAACAGTATCGACCAACGGAAGATAATCTCTTGTTGCTGTTGACTAAATGACCTCCTGTTTCGGCGGAGCCAATTCAGGACCAGTGACGCAGGAAAGACACAGGACGAGAAAACAAAGTTTATTACAAGAAAGTATCACTGACGAAGGTTGGAGGGGGTGCAGCTTCACATTTTGACGAGGACCCAGAAGGCGGACGACTAACTTTATACTCAAGAAACATCCATGCCTTATTCGGGATTCGAACCCGAGCCCACAAAACAGCAACCAAAGACGCTATCCACTTCACCGCCTGGGCGGCAGATTATCTCTTAAATTCTTTATGTAATAAGAAAACTTCCTTCTTACTAAGCAGCTGGATTACCAATTCTTACACAGCAGATGGGCGCATATATTTTACAGTAGGGCTGAACGGAGTTAGTTTTCACATGAGTTAGTTGTCACAGTACTTATTAGCAGCTGATAGATAGTATATATAGTTGTACTTCCTGCGATTGAAGTTTGCCAACATTTCAATTTACTGGATCTGGCTGAAGAGCGGCTATTATTTCGTTTTCGACGTTTCCCATCAATAAATCAATTTTCGACATTGTAACATTTGAGTCCTACTATGTTTATTTTGTGCTTTTTAAGGTACATATTGATATATGATGTGTTAAAGCACGTCGAAAATTACGATTTTGCTGTATTTAGTGCACTGCATTTCAATATTGCATCATGGCAACTGCAGAAAAATAATTTGCTATATGAAGCTAGTAAGATTACAAAATACATTGAAATAACTACAAATATAAATTTATCTGTATCATAACCGATTAATTTACTCAGTTGATTGTATTATATTTTTCTTCTTAATGTATACTTTTCTCAATAAAATAGCATTAAAATAACATGATTAAGCATATTTCATTTATTCTTATTGTTTATTTTTTTTTAAAATAATTTATAAGAAATGAAAATTTTTCATACTTAATTATTCATTTAAAATTTCCATTCTGCTATAAACGTATTTAATAAGTGATCATGTCTGCCGGGTTTTTTTTATCGCTTACTCAAGCACCATTTACTGGCTATTGACTAAAGCATCATTTGCTCATCATATACTCAAACTGATAAACTGATTTTATAAGTTATTTTTACGACACTTCCAAATTTTACCTGACAGAAAAGAGACTACCGTAAAAAGTATAAAACCTTAATCTTTGACACCGAACAGTTAACATCCACCTGACAATGTCTGTTGGAGTATTATTTTGTAATCAAGGGAAGACATAATGTCCTCACCAGGTGGTACTGAATTGATTCACTTTGTTTTATATTGAGTCAAAGGAAAAATAAAAGGAAGAATTCCGGTCTTGAAAGAAAAGGGACAACATACATTACTGAATAAACGCGTTCAAATATTTCTTTCAAAAATAAGATAGACCAAAAATAAATTCTTTTGGAGAGTTTTATAAAATGTTTTTGGAAGCGTCATACTTTTAGCAATATAGCCACATAATTATAACAAAATGTATTTCTTCATTGTACCGTAAGTCATACCATAAAGATTTTTAAGCGACATACTTGATATTTAAACCATAGAAGCATTTAAATATAAAATGTCCTTGAAAAATTTTAACATTTTGAATTTTTAACGGATAACTGCATTGAGTAACATGCAACCAAAACAAATTTTCCAACTTTTTTTTTTACTTCAAGCGTTAATTTGAAATAGCAGAAATTGCAATTTAAATTGCCATATTTGATTTCTTAAATTATTATAAAAAATTTAAAAATTGAAAATTTTGGATATTTTTGTTTGATATTAGTGAAATATTTTAAAAGTGCATTTTTATATACTTATTTATAGTATACAAATTTTGTAGTATAACAGTTATATATACAAATATAGTATACAAAGAACCATGTGTTGTTGTTGAGACCCAGACCGTCCGACCTACCAGAAAGGTGTAAGGTAACTGTTTGGACGGCCGGGAAGTACCACCCAATTTAGACCGGAATCCAGTGGGAGAGGCATCCACAGGGACCGTACCCTCCTTCCCCTACCACCAACCTCGCGGAAGGACTTACGTACTCACATGTTTAACATGATCGTACATCGCATGAACACGGCGTCAGTTGTGGCAGCGTGCAAATGCAGCGCGCAAACCACCGGGCTACCGCGCCCGAAATGTGCCAACAGCACGTGGTGTTCCCAGGTGGTCACCCACCCAAGTACTAACCGCGCCCGATGCTGCATAACTTCGGTGATCTAACGAGAAAAAGAACCATGTGTGTCAAATGAATGTGAAGAATATAAAAGCTTACTCTGAAATGGTTAAAACCCCCGACCAGTGTTGTACCTGTGAAACTTAGTAACGTGAGGCACACTCTATTTTCTTTAACTTTGAGGGCGATACTCCTTGGATTTAATGAATTCATCGTTTTACTTACTGGTGCACTTTGCCTTTTTAACACTTTACAACAAAGTTGAAAAGTGTTTATGACTTTGTTCATTCATTCTGTCTGTCTGTCTGTCTGTCTGTCTGTCTGTCTGTCCGTTAGCACGATAACTGCCGTAAAAATAAGTTTATCAAAATGAAATTTTAGTATGTTGTTCAGACGGTCTGTAGGACCTATGGGAATATAAATAAATAATATCACCCAATTAGTTTTTTATTGAACCCGGGTTGAAAAAATGAAATACATTGAACCCTATGGGACCTAATTTTTCAAACATTTTTTAAGTAAATTTAAAATTCACGAATTGCTTCGAAATTTTTAGGAAATATTCACATTATCCCATAGAATATATAAAAAAAAATTCAGTAAAATATGTTAAGTAGTTTTTTAATTAAAAAAATTATTTAATATAGGGAAAAAAACAAATTCAATTAAATTCTGACTTTGGGATATCTTCCAGAAAGAAAAGAGAGAGATATTATATAATAAATATCTCTCCATTTGCTTAAACGTTTTGCATATGGGAGTGGCTTCATATTTTAAAATAATTTGGTAGATAACAATTTTTCATTTTTTTTAAATTTTATATAACTCTTCTTGATAAATTTAATTGATGGCATTTTAAATGCACTTTCCTACGTCCTAGAGAGTTAAAATTTGGTACACAGCTTAAATTTGTTGAACATTTTATTCGACAAAAATTTGATGGATCTTTAAATATAGATCAAACATTTTTTTCGAAATGGCCTGAAAATAATCCCCGTTCACTTCTATAAATCATTGGTGTAATATTGCTAAAAATTCTGATGTAGACAGCACATGTCTTTCTCTGCAGACTCATATTCGTTCTCTTTATTTATTCAATGATAATTTGAGTTTATCTGCACAACATAAGTATTTTAAATGACATTGAATTTACACGTTAAACTTAAATTTGGTTCTCATTTGATAGCTGGACTTATTGTCAAAGGTGGCGTAGCGAAAACGCGAAAAAACTAGAATATCTCAAGAACGGCTAGTCCTAGAGTAATGGGGTTAGTCTTATTCTTTTTGTTGTCAAAAATCACATATAAAATAGGAATTTAATTGATATAATTGAGCACACGTAGTCTTTTATTTTTATATATAACGATTTTTGCTGGCCATTTCGCAAAAATAGCCCTTCCTTTTTCCCGAATCGTAGTAGAATAACCTACAAATGATTTATATACAAAATTTTGTTAAATTTGGTATATAAATCACTTGTAGGTTATTGAAATATTATACTCCAAATTTTGTTAAATTTGGTTCATTAGTTTTTAGCTAGAGTGGATAAAGGCAATTTCTGCGGCCATTTCGCAAAGAAGGCAGATTCTTTTATTGCGAATCGTACTATAATCTAATGAACATCAGGATTTCCCCCAAAAAACATACCTACCAAATTGTATGAAATTCGGTCCATTAGTTTTTCAATTAGAGTGGATGTAATATCCACACAGACACACAGAAACATACACAGATACACCCTTACACACACAGACGTCTTCCTAAAAGTAGTTTTTTCGTGTTCTAGAAGTCCCAAAACGTGTAGATCCTTTGAAAATTCGAGTTCCGATCTTCGGCACGATTCCAATACTTTGAGTACATACACATACACATATATATTATCTGTGTATCTAAATTCCGTGCCTATGCAATTACAATAGTTGTGATTTTAAATGATCCCTAAACTTTTATTATTTCTTCAAGGAAGCCTAATTTTAACATATGCAGAATGCAAATATCTCAAGCGATTGTAAGATGAATTACATAAGAATTGCTGAATTTTTTTCACACAAAATTATTTAGCTCTGGAGTCTGAAATACAAGTTATATGAATGAAATATTCATTGATTTTGCATAAAGAATCAGATGATTTATATTTCGATACAGTTTTAAATATTTAAGTATAATAAATTACTGTAGTACTGTGATAATGTAACAGATATTACCACTGAATGAATCACATTTTAGAAATTTTTAAATGAAGTTACATTTCAGTTGGAAAGTGTTTCATAATCAATGCTTATGCATGATTGATCTTTCTTGTTATATCTACACTAAAGAGATAAGCTCGTCATCAGACGGGATAAATCTGCAAAAAATTACCTTAGATCTGCTATTTATAAAGTTGTGAAATACTTCCTCTTATCCACTCTGTGTTTGCGGGCATGGATACAACCCCTCCATACACCCTTCCCTTTCAATATCATAATTTATGACACGACGTCCAACCGAAACACGCAGACCATCACATACTACATCATACTATCGTAACGCAATTAATCTACGTTATCTTCTACACCCTAACAACAATGTTTATCAAGTTTAAGATTCAAACTTTTATTCCTTTATTTCCAGTTTTCAATTACAGGCCATACCATGAAGGTAAAAGGCCCTCTGTCCAACTTTATGGGCCATAAAATTCAGCTCAAACCAATCTATCTAATAAAAATATTTTGCATGAATTTCATAGTTTAAAACATAAATTTTAAGATAAAGGAGTAGAAAAATTTCTCTAACGCCATGGATTAAATACTCAAATTTCTAAATTTGTAAACTGGAAAGACATCTCAGTTTTAACTTCCCTATTCATCTGAATCATGGAATTGAAGAAATGGTCTCATTGCTAACTCCATAAGCTCAATGCTGTTTATCTTTTATAGTTTTTTCAGATATTAAAATCTCATGATTCTGCAATTGCATCATAATGTGGCAACGCCTGCTACCTGAGATATATACCCTTCAGGTCATCTCGATGAGCAACACAGACACGAATTGATTGTTGTCTTTTATTATATAAAGATCTTCTTTATTTTGAAATAGAATGTTTACAATCTCAGTTAAACACCAGTTTGAAATCTGGCACTTGACCAAGAATTTATTTGTGCATATATTTTCTCGAAAACTACTCAAATCTAGTTATCAAAACAAAATACGAGAATGACATACTTCTCATTCTGGCTGTTTGTGATTCAAATAGTAACACAGCACCAATTTCGAACTTATGCTTATGCTTTGTTAGCTGTATTTTGCAAAATCACCACAACTTATAAATCGAATGAAACCAGATTTCATTCGATGGAATTAAACCAGACCCAGACCACAATGCTATACATCAATGATAGAATTCCAGATGTATATGAAAATATCGCCACTACTGGACTCGCGCGCTGACTGAAAGTAACAGCATCCAAGAATTGGTTTTGCAATGTTTAGGCATTCGTCAGCTGGAATAGTCGTTTCTATCTCGGACAACTTGAATTTATGTAATATAATGTCTATTGCGTGGTAAAGATGAGTATATGGATCACCACGGAGATGCTAAAATTGAGTCAATAGACTATGGATTCTATTATAACCAATGATAATGTGATTTCTGTAGGTTCTGTGAATATGCTAGAATGCCAGCTGTAGATGAAAATGCCGTCACAATATTTTATAACTTGTCCTTGACCATAACGCTTTCTAATGTCCTTTTGAAATTTTTAACCACTTTTGCGAAATAGAACATATTAATAGAAGCTGACACATTTATTTTAAAAAAATCGGTACAACTTAAATTGACCATTATAAAACTGTATATATAGAACCAGATACATTATTAAATGTTTACTTTAATTAAATATTATTAACAACCAATCGCTGACTAACTTATTTCATAAAACAATAATTCGCAATAAAATTATTGAACACTATTTATGAAGAATATTTTTATTTAATATTAAGAAACACAAAATGTTTCTTTTTCTGAATAAGTTCAAGGTAAGTACTATTTGTTGACTCTTGAATACATGGCTTCCTGAAAAAAATTCTTATCACTACCACTACAACTACTACACAGGACTGAACTTATAGAATAAAAGGGAATTCCCATTTTTATCGAAATGATTATTTCGTAAAAATGCCGTTCACAAATACCGAGTTGCTGTTCTTAACATCAAACAATCATGGGAATGATAAAATATAATGAACCAACGTTTCTTGAAGATAATTGCACTCTCCAGATTTATTTTTCTGGGTCTGCTGGCAATCAATTTTAATGTAGTGTTGCTAGAAGAAAATGCAAGTTGGTATTCTCAATAAAAAATATAACGAACAAAGCTTTTGCAATCTACATTGTCAGTGATAAAACTTTAAGATTGCTAAAAACTGTGGTATTTTAATAACTTACGATAACCAGTAAACTCGATTCATGGAAATCAAATGGTACGAAGTGAAAAGAAGTTTTGCGTTATTATCACAATGATTTTTTCGAACAGGCTTATAGTCTCTGTGTTTCAGGTTGTATTGAAAAATGTTCATAATCATTTTTTGTGGTAAGATGGTTTTGGTCGCAGTTTCGACCATTTGTTAAAGAACACAATTATTGTGCTGGATCTTCAGTAAGATTTATTTTCTCAAACTTGAGAAATTTTTATTTGGAGATTTTGATGGAAAGACACGTTTTAAAACGTAAGGAACTCATTTTAAAAACTCTTGGAAATATGTTTTTGTGATGTCTGGACAGTAAATTAACTATCTAAAAGATGAATTAAATCATTATTCTTGGCAATATTTTAGATCATATATCGAAAATCATATCGTACAAATAACCAATGATCGTAAAAATTATAGAATTGTGTACTCATTACATAATAACAACTGACTGATTCTTTTTGAAGAACATTATGATTATTTGATCTGCTGATCAATTGTGTGCTACTATAAGAAACTTGCCTATAAGAGAAATGAAAAATTTACAAACCTTAACAAAACTGATAAAATATGATTTCTTAAAATGGTCAGCCTATTTTGTGCCACACGTGCAAATCATGATATAATTTTATACAAATTCTGACTTTCCTTTCTTCCTGTATAAACTCTAGCAGCATTTAATATTGGTCCAATACTGAACTGATATTGTATATCTTGGCATTGCATTGAAAATAATTCCAATGTAATCCCAATATTGGGCAAATATTTGGGGATACGTTGGCTAATATTTTCATTACAATATTCCGCCAATATTAGAGTTACATTGCAAAAATTGGCGTAATATAGTTCTAATATTGTCCCAATATTTTGAGCCGATATTTGTCCAATTCCACCAAAATGTTCACTTTAATATTTTGGTCTGGCCAACGGCCCTACCGTGCTGATAACACTGGTTCTTGTTAGATCACCGAAGTCAAGCAGCATAGGGCGCGGTTAGTACTTGGGTGGGTGACTACCTGGAAACAAACACCGCGTGCTGTTGGCCCATTTCGGGCGCGGCAGCCCGGTGGTTTGCGCGCTGGATTTGCACGCTGCCACAACCGCAGCCGTGTTCATGCGGAGTACGATCACGTTAAACATGTGGGTCCGTAAGTCCTTCCCAGAGCTTGGTTGTAGGGGAAGGAGGGTACGATCCCTGTGGATGCCTCCCCCACTAGGTTCCAGTCTAAATTGAGTGGCACTTCCCGGCCGTCCAAACAGTTACTTTACACATTTCTGGTAGGTCGGATGGTCTGGATCTCAACAGCAACAAAAACAACTTTAATATTTTGGTCTAATATTGGAGCTAATAAAAGATAATATTGGGGCAATGTTGGATACAGAAGGACACTGTTATTACTACTGAAGGACACTGTTATGAAAAAAAAAATATTGTTAATATTTAAAATTCCTATTTTATTTAGAACGTCGACAAACGTATATTCTAAATCAGTTTTTCGAAAACTAGTTTCTTGTTAACATTTTAAAAATATATCAGCAAAGAAGCAGCTGCACTAATATCGGTTTGCGATATGAGAACTCAGAAATGCTTTTCGTTATTACAATTCGGTTGTAGTTTCTTAGAAATCCTACCGTTACGGAGAAAAATTCAATAAAACGAAAAAACTCCCGGTAGATACTAAATGCAGTATAGGCATGAGTATAAGTGCTGCTTTTGTCTCTAACGCAAATGTAATATTTTGTTTAGGAATTGGTTTCTTACTGAGTTATATTTATTATTTAGGGATCTTGGATCCCTAGGTTTTCTAGTGTACCATTTAAAGTTCATTTAATTACTTTCCTTATATACATAATGTATAAGGAAATTATTGTGATGGGGTCGAAAATTCGAATTCGAGTTTTCGACGGAAGAGCACGTTTCAAGCATCCCTGATCACGAATCAAAGATTTTTGAGGTGATGTGTGCGTGTATGTGTGTGTGTGTGTGGTGTGTGTGTGTGGTGTGGTGTGTGTGGTGTGGTGTGTGTGTGTGTGTATGTGTGTGTGTGTGTATGTGTGTGTGTGTGTGTCAGTGAGTCTGTGGAGACGATATCTCACGAACGAATGGAGCGATTCGAATGAAATTTCACACAAAAATCACAATACGTGAATACTGGAAACCTATTGTTTTTAAACGTAATCGAATGTTCAGACCCTCCCCCCCTAAATTTTCGAGAGAAATTTTGAAAAATTCATCAAAAATCAAAACCTTTAATAAAGTTACACAAATAGACACTTCTTATGTAATTTTTCCTTAGAAAATAAATGACATAAATTTGAGAACACTAGCATAAACCGTTCTCGAGATATTGCACATTTTTCAAATAAATTTATCAAAATATCCTATAAATTAAAAAAAAACATATTAACTGAGAAACCTGTTCACTTTTCATATGCAAAATCATGCGATAAATTGGGCGACACCATTCTCGTAGATCTAGCTCATTCCATTCATGAGAGAAGATACTTTGAGTAATACTTTTGTATTTGAACGCCAATAATCATTTATCTGCTGTAAAAATAACTTATTTCTCCGTTCATATCGCTTGGCGAGATTTTGGCGACGGATTTGGCGGAATATCGCCTACTTGGCGACTTTTTGAAATGCTGCCAAATTAACGAAAATCTCGCCAAATGGATTAACATTCCGCTAAATCAATGAAAATGGCGACTAATTGTCGAAAATTCAATATTTTGGAAGGAATATAAGTATCTGCTATAAGATTTTTTTTACTGTAAAAGTAGTACATGCATTGCATTATATAAGGAAAGTCATGTATTGCCCACATCAGATTTTTTTATTTATATTGATATCAATTTAAATTTTACAAGAAACATCACTCATGCATAAAGCATTGATTATGAAACACTTTCCAACCACACTGCAATTTTATTTAAACATCTCTAAAATGCGATACAATTAGCGGTAATATTTTTAAAATTATCACAATGCTACAATAATTTATTATATTTGTAAACGTCATCGAAAGAAATGAACTTTATTCCAATGACGTCATTGAAATATAAATTGTCTGGCTCTCTATGTAAACGCAGTAAAAATGTCATTCATAAACATTTATTCTATTTCTTTCATTCATCACAATACTACAATAATTTATTTTACCTAAATACTAGGCCAACGGCCCTACCGTGCTGAAAACACCGGTTCTCGTTAGATCACCGAAGTCAAGCAGCATCGGGAGCGGTTAGTACTCGGATGGGTGACAACCTGGGAACACCCCGTGCTGTTGGCACATTTCGGGTGCGGTAGTCCGGAGGTTTGGGAGTTGGATTTGCACGCTGCCACAATTGCCGCCATGTTCCTGCGGAGTACGATCACGTTAAACATGTGGGTCCGAAAGTCCTTCCTGGCGGTTGGTGGTAGGAGAAGGAGGGCAAGGTCCCTGTGGATGCCTCCCCTATTAGCTTCCTGTCTAAATTGGGTGGTACTTCCCGGCCGTCCAAACGGTTACCTTACATATTTCTGGTAGTTCGGACGGTCTGGGTCTCAACAACAACAACCTAAAGACATAAAACCATGGAAGTAAAAGTAATTTAACTCTGTGCTTACGGCTTAGGAAGACAAGGAGTACTAACTGAAAATGATGAAATAAATATTTTAGTCTACCTCTTGCTCTACCCATATGCGAATGTTCGAGACGTAAGTACTGAACAACACCTTCCTAGGTCTATGCAGACCCGCCACCAGTCCACTAGAACCCCGCTACTTGCTGTACCTCATGTAACAGTTCTTACCGATAATGGCTTTCATTCTGGTGAGAAAAGTGAAATGACAAAAATATGTTAAAAGGTTATTGAACAAACTGAAAACAGTGGTTTTAAGTGATCGTAGTTGATTTTTAAACTTTTAAGAAATGCTTATTTTCCAAGAGATTTTGTGAGGAAAATATCTGGTAGGACCGCAAAATCACAATAATGTGTTTTATAAACATTATTTAAATTTTGAAATAACTGTTAACCATTATCGTTTGTCTGTTTTTAAAAATTTCAAAAACAAATCATGGGGAAATTGTTTTAAAATCCCTAGTAAATGATTTCTGTGTATCAATTCAATATGTGAACGGTCCCTGGATTCATGAATTTTGATGGCAATTTATGTCGTCCAAAATTTGAACCTTTGA
The DNA here is from genome assembly GCA_951213105.1 of Amaurobius ferox. Lineage (NCBI taxonomy): Eukaryota > Metazoa > Arthropoda > Arachnida > Araneae > Amaurobiidae > Amaurobius > Amaurobius ferox. The sequence goes on from OX578143.1 coordinate 40,998,589, forward strand.
GAACCAAATGTTTCTTTAGTTTTCAAATGTATGAGATATAATAAAATTATCAAAGTAAATATGTATTTCTGATTTTCGGATTAGATTCATATCAATCTGCTATTGTTACCACCCATCAGTTTTCACTTTATAAAGAACTGTCTCACATTGTTAAAGATTGTAAAATGAGATTTTATTTCTTAAGACTTCAATGTTCCCGAAATCTGTCACAAAATCTTTCATTTCGTACGGCTTCTAAAGGAGATGGGCGTTAAAGATGAGAAATGGCTTTGTTTTCTCAGCAAATAGCCAATGCTGAGTAAACTATTAGATGAGGCTTGAGTTGACAGAAGGATTGGCTTTGATCAGAGACATAGCAGATAGTGAGAAAGATTTGGAAAAATATAAAGTAATAAGATGATTTGGGCGAATTCTTGTTTTCTAAACAAATAGTGTTGAAATGTTCGGATTTACAGTGCAAAGGACTATTAGTGTAAAGGACAAAACAAAATACCTGTATTTAAATAAAATATTTAATACATGCTTTGATAAACATGAATGCACATTAATTTCATACACATTTTTAATAGTTAACTTGTACAAATACTTTCAATGAATGTAAATGTAAAAGAAAGTAGATACCATTAATAAATATTATTAATAAATCTATACAATTATCATTTACAATAAACACAATTTTTTTCTAAAATTTAATACATTGATTTTTGTCATATTTAATTTTAGTATATGTTCGATAAATTTAAACACCCGAAAGTTTAATTAAACCTATGCATGTTCAAAATGTGTAGAATGTTTAAAATGTGTATAAAAATGTGTACTAATACACATTTTTAATTGTACACAATTGTAATAGTTAACTTTTTGCAAAAGGTTAATTATGAAGGAAACTTTGTATTTACATTAAAAATTTTAATAGACAATATTTATATACATTACTTAATCATAAAATATTATTAAAATATTAACTTATGTATCATTTGAAATAACCAGAAATCATTATATACAGTTTATTTCAAATAGTCATACATATTGATTTGAAAAAGTTTTAATTAATCACAAGAATAAATATACAAGATTTAAAATATAATGAATGTCGGTATTTTTCAACTTTGTTTGTTTCATTTATAATAATGTTGTCCGCTTTTAAAGCAAGTATGGGGAAAATATCAGCGTTCAAAGTTACGAAAAATAAAATGTTTCTTTACAATTGCCCTTTTCCGATAACCTAAAGCAGAATTCCTAATCTTTGTATATCAGCTAAACGAAGTTGATGTTTAAAGTTGAAAACAATGGTAAGTAAACTGTATTAGAAAATTCTTGAATTGCAAGAAAGTTTGATTTTGGATAGATGAATAACAGACTGTTAGAGATATTTGGCCGTGTTTATAGTAAGTTCAAATCATAAAACGAGAAGAGCTAAACGTTATCTTTGATTATGGGCTTAAATTTATAAAGGACCAGAAGTATATCCGTTCTTTGTACGGGATATATAATATAAAGAAACTTAAAATTTGCAATTATGTGCAAATTCCTATAGTAATCACATTGTTAAACAAAATATTTTGTTAAAATATGTAATTTAATTCTTCTAAAAATAAATATAAAAATCTTTATACCAGGAGTGGAGACAAATCACAATTTCAAAATACTAATTACTAACAAATGACAAATCTCAAACAGATCCAAAAGTCATTTCATTATACAATCATCCTACAGACGTAAATACAGCCAAAGCGCTTTCGAACATCTTCCATGTTCATCTTCAGTGGCAATACAATTAGAAGTAGATGCCAACGTGCTTAAATACAATTCCCTGCATGTTAAACCTTTGCATAGTTACACTGATTTATAATTAATTTCTAAAATATTTATTACATTTTTTAAACTGTTTTTTGAAGTATTTATCTTTGAACTTTGTATAAATAATAATTTAAATATGATTTATAATCCACTATTTTATGCGACTGTCATTTCCATGATATGCAAATTTTACTTAATATTATTGAATCGTATTTAAGCACGTTGGCATCTATTTCTAATTGTATAGCCACTGAGGATGAACATGGAAGCGTACTTTAAAAATAAAAAAATCACGTATAGACTAAAGTGATACCATTGCACCTACAATTCTCCATAATATCTCTCCTGCACCTACCTTGTTTCTCCATAGGGACCAATGGTACAAAGTCCTAAAATTTGAAATAATTCAAGCCTTATTTACCCGAATTACAAAATATCACTCCTCGATTTGGATTTTTGCATAAAGTGTTCACAATTAAAATTTTATTTCAATTCGTTTTTTATTTCGTATGTTGTCGTTTCTATGCCTCTAAATTATCCATACATAGATATATACATACACACATACACACAACCGCAGACAGATAAAACTGTTTGAAATGTGTTTAGGTTCCAAAATATCGTATTCGAAAATTTTGAGTTTTTCAAGAAAGCAATAATTTCCCGATACGATATTATGAGCAAACAATAAAAAATGTTTATTATTTTGCATTCTTCAAGACAATAAAGTGATACAAATTCCTTATACTGCCTTGATAAAAGCAAACATGAAAACTTTCACATTTCATTCTATTAATGCACAACAGCGCTTAAATTCTCCCAAGCAGCAGCTGTACTCATTGTATGAAACGATATTTTTAAAAATACTTATTGCTCAAATTTTTGGGTGAAATTCATCCTTTTGTTCACTATCTATAAGACATGGACATTAGAGAGAAAAAGCATCTTCGTTCTCAACAAATAAACAATAGTGAGTAGACTTTTAGATATGGCTTGGGCTGACAGGACGATCGAGTTTCGACAGACACATAACCCACACCGAGAAGTAGTTGGCAACATATCAAGAATTTTCTTAATTCTTAGAGTTTGGCGAAGTTATTGATCCCTAAACTAACAATGGAATATACAGTAAAACCTTTCTAAGGCGATCTCTGGGAGTCCCGACCAAAAGGGTGGTTTAGAGAACTGTGCGTTTAAAATGGATCCATGATGGGTATGATATAAAGGAGGCGTCATATCTGAGCAATAGAGAATATTATAAATAAAATGTTTATAACTTCATAATTTTTATACGTATTACTCATTGCAATTTATTTAGACTAAATCTTATTTTTATATGAAAAATATATTTATTTTCACCTTAAGTACTTTGGCAATTATTTCTCAAAACTTCTGAAAAAAGAGGAATAAAAATGTTCAGAAGTAAATATTTGATTAAAAGTCTGCTTATGAAGAATAGCTGTAACATTGATTTTAAATACACTGCTCACGACTGAAATCGCAGCATCATGAGGAAATTGATGTATCCTTATGAAATTTACAGAATATAATAGTAACATATGGAGATGTGCAAATGATCAAAAAATCATACCTGGAAAATGAAAGCATGGAACTTTATTGACATTAGAACAATATGGAATAGGCACACCGCGAGTGGCTATGCAGGATTGAATACGACGAGTCACCCCGTCAATGAGAGATGGTCGATGGTGTGCTGAGGGATGGTATTCCACACAGCATGCAATTGGGCTTGTAACTGAACATGGACATTTCTGGAATAGGAAGTTCTTTTAATCGGCGACCCATGATGACCCAGATGTGCTCAACTGGTGACAAATCCGGAGAATATGCTAGCCAAATCAGGATATCAAAACCGTTTAAGAATATTCATAGTTACCCGTGTAGTATGTGGCCTAACCTAGCATTATCCTGCTGAAAAAGCAGTCCAAGCCTGGTTGACAGATATGGCTGTACCATAAGTTTCACAATGCCAGATACATATCGCTGTGCAATGATACTGCCAGAAATGTGGACGAAAGGTATTCATCCACGAAATGTTATACACCCCAAACCATGGTACCACTTAGAGAGCTGTGTATCGACTGATAGAAAAAGCTTCCTGGTGGCGTTGTTGAAAGCGCCGTCATACGCCAGTACTGCCATCCGGCATGTCAAAACTGGATCGTGATTCATCCGTGAACAGAATGTTTCGCAATTCTTTCTTATTGCGTCTTATTTGACATCACTGGGAGCGACGTAATCAGTGAGGATATTAAAACGGTAGGTGTCGAAAAGGTTGTCTACCTCGGAGTCCTGCTTCATGCAAACGGTTTCGAATTGTTTGCGTCGAAACCACGTTACCTGTAGTGTGGGATAAATGTCATTGTAAGACGGTTGCTGTGGTAAACGGCTCCCTTGCAATGCTTCTCAGAAGCATACGTTCTTCACTTGGTGTAGTACACCTGGGAGCTCCACAACCTAATTTTCGTATCGTTTCGTTATCTCTCATGAACCGTAACACACACCGTTGAACTGTGCTCATATCACGACCCAACTTCACGACAACATAAGTCCTAAGATATTTTAATAGATTACAGTATTACTTTCCTTATATACATAATGTATAAGGAAAGTATTGTGAAGGGGTCGAAAATTCGAATTTGAGTTTTCGACGGTAGAGCACGTTTCAAGCATCCCTGATCACGAATCAAACATTTTTGAAGTGATGTCTGTATGTATGTGTGTGTGTGTGTGTGTGTGTGTGTGTGTGTGTGTGTGTGTGTGTGTGTGTGTGTGTGTGTGTCAGTGAGTCTGTAGAGACGATAACTGACGAACGAATGGTCCGATTCGAACAAAATTTGGTACAAAAATCACAATCCGTAAACACTGGAAGCCTATTGTTTTTATACGCAATCAAATGTTCAGAACCCTCCTAAATTTTCGAGTGAAATTTTGAAAAAATCGTCAAAAAATCAAAACCGCTAATAAAGTTACGTAAATAGACATTTCTTATGTAATTTTTCATTAGAAAACGATTGACATAAATTTTAGTACGCTAACATGAACCATTCTCGAAATATTGCACGTTAAAAAAAATATCAAAAAGTCATATAAAATAAAAAAAAATATTTTTCTCTTGAGAAACATGTTCACTTTTCATATGTAATATCATGCGATAAATTTGGTGACATCATTCTCATGGATCTAGCTAGTTCCATTCATGAAAAAATATACTTTGAGTAATACTTTTGTATTTGAACGCCAATAGTCATTTATCTGCTGTAAGAATAACTTATTTCTTCGTCCATAACGTTTGGCGAGATTCTGTCGACGAATTTGGCGGAATGTCGCCAACTTGGTGACTTTTTTATGGTGCCCATATAACGAAAATCTCGCTTAATGGATAAAAATGCTGCTAAATCAATGACAATGACGACTAATTGTCAAAAATCCAATGTCTTGGAAATAATATAATTATCTACTATAAGAAAAACCTATTTTTTTACTGTAAAAGTAGTAAATTCATTACATTATATAAGGAAAGTCATGTGTTGCCCACATCAGATTTTTTTACTTTTCCAACAAGCGTAATGAAAGAGAAGTCAATTTCAATTATTATCACCATTCATTAAAATCTTTGTAATAAATTATTTTTATTAAAATATTTTATTATTACAGATTTTTTTTATATTTTATTACTTAAACAGATATAAGTCTAATCAATAACAATTTAGTTTCTTTAATGCATTACTTATAAAATACAAGAGTCTTGGAACATTCTGTAAGCATGCAAATAAGTCCAAAAGTGTACATATTAGATCTCTTTATAGTAAAGTGAATATGTTTCATCAAAAACAATTGATTGTAGCGCACATAAATTGAAGATATTAGGAATAGGCACAATCCTAAAAAATAAAATTAGAAGAGAAATATCAACTACAAAGGTATAGATCTTTGTCTAATTATAAGAAAATTGGTATTAAGAATGAGCAAAATGAGTATAGGTAAAGAAAGCAAAGAATGTCTGCCATAAGGGCCAGTGCCATACGGGCCAGTAGTTTTTTGAATGTAGCAATAGAAAAGATAACAGCTTTTAGTGCAAATGCTGTTTTTAAAATTTGAACTTTTACGTGAAAAGTGGAGAACGGAAAATAGTATAAAAATATTTTTACAGCTTCGTTTTGAAGTTAATAAAATAGTGACAGAATATGAATTTAAGTCGAAGGGACTTACGAGAAATGATTTGTTATGATTTTCGACAATGGACGACACAGCAACGAAAATATATTAATGCTAAAGGCGAATAATTTTAAAAGTAATAAAACGATTTATTCATACAAAAATATTTTGTGTATACTTTTCTAAATACTAAAATTCTAGCCTTCGTACGTACGTACGTCTTCGGTTACTAGATGCTGTAATACGATGCAACCAGAAATGCTTCTCAAAGTATGCAATCGTGATTTTTCTTAATTTCAAATATATATTATCATTGAGAGAATACATTTTGAACAGACTTTAAATCAAATCCTTCTGTATATGTATGTTGTATATTGTGCCATTCCCGAATGGAATAAATCGTCTATGATAATAATAGTTCATAAATGCCTTTTGTAACCAATATAGAATGTCAATTTCTGCTAATTAGGCAATGCTTTACACTGACATTTTTTCCCTATATATCTCTACTGCCAAGTCCCTACTTCTCTAACCTCTTCAATTATCCTCTAAGAGAGCTACGATCAGCTTTATTCAATGGGCAAGGCTTCACTGTAAGTAAACCTAGCGTGTACACTCTTTGAACCACCATCTTTTATTTCTGGAATACCTGCATAAAACCTCCAGTAAAATAATCCATAGTGCAGCTCTCTTAATTACTTCCTATTAAGTAACCACGGCTCTTAATGGTAACTTTTTTCGGACCAGATTTCAAACTCCAGAGACATTATGTTCATCTTAAAGCCCGCCATACACCGGGAGTATTGTTACCAGACAGCGAGATTTATCAAAGGACGAGCTTTAAGTTTCCCTGTATGTGGTGGTGAACGCAGGGAAACATTTTCCGTCGTTTTGCTTGATATTTGGATGGTCTGCGAAGGGCCTTGCGGTTTAAGGGTTGTATGTTTAATGACCGTTAGGCACAGACTTATTTTCCTTTGGCGTATTTTCTTCCTTCAGAATCCTTTGGCGTCTTTTTTCGTCGGGGTTAAAAAAATACTCATTTAGCTAAAATATCTTTGCTTCTGTAAACAGCTGCAAAAATATGTAAAATTCTTAAGTAATTCTAATAGAGTGAAACTTTGCACACTTGTGGTATCGTGGACATAACCGAATTAAATTCCCCCCTCCAATTTCCGAATGAAATTTTGAAAAAATATTACAATTTTATGAGTTACTGATTAAGATGAAAGATAAATTGAAAAGGAATGCGTATCATTTCAATCCGACCTTATATTTTGGGTATTATTTTTTACTCAACTTTTTCGAAAAATCATAGATTAACCATCGAATTTTGAAAATACACTTTTTCAAGGCGCTCCTTAGAAACTGCATTTTTACACGGAAAAGGAAGGGAGGCGTTATTAGGTGTTTCACTCTCTCTCATTATGGAAAAATTACATTAGTTATCCAAAGGAGTCCATATTGTAAAACAAATCCTTTTTACCAGATGATAAGTGTGTGTGTGTGTCCGTGAGTCTGTGGATATCTCACAAACGAATGGTGCGATTTCAAAGAAATTTGATACAAAAACTACAATCAGTGATTACTATAAGTCTCTTTATTTTAAAAACGTAAACAAACGTTCGGAAGACTCCCCCCCCCCAATTTTCGAATGAAAAAAATTATCAAAAAATCGGAATCTTCAATAGTATTTATTACATGAATAATCATTTCTTATGTCATTTTTAATTACAAAACGATTGGCACAAACTTTAAAACGCTAGCACAAACCTGTCTTGAATTACTGTGCTTTTTCTTAAATAAATGTATTAAAAAATCACATAAAATTAAAAAAGTATTAAATATTACGAAATACGTTCACTTTTCATATGTAATATTATGCGATAAATTTGTGAACATCATATATATATATATATATATATATATATTATACAAATGTAATGCAATTTAGTATACTACTATACTACTAAATAAAGAATAGTATATTTTGTTATACTGTGTACTACTATTTGTTATACTACTAAATAAAGAATAGCGCTAAGCTGCCGAATTCAATCGAATCGAATACAAACATAGCTAACCAAATGGAAAATTGGACTGGAAAATGGAGGCATAAAGCATGCGTGAGGATCGCCCCCCCCCCCCCCCTCCAGCCAATTTGCGGCTTCTTACTCTTCATTTTGTATTGTATTCCAATTTTCAAATTTGGTTAGCTATATATATATATATATGTGTGTGTGTGTTGTAGAATGTAGCAAAAGTGCGTAGATTTTCATTGTCCGTTTAAATAGAGAATTAAGTATTTGAAATATATAATACCCTTTTTACATTTTCCCACTGCATAAACTAGCTCCAATTACCAGACACATTTAAGGATACACAAGTGTAACACCAAAGAGTAAGACACCAGTGCAACAGCAATGGCAATGGCAATTTCACCATCAAGCGACATTTTGCAAAATGACAGTCACATATGAGTGCGATCGAAACTCACGACAGAAAGTGACAACCATAGTTATTATTTATCACTCTTTGGCAATAACCCGCCAAATCAGCGCACTTTCACTCTGTCACTTTCTCGGACCTTTCAAGATTGATGACTTCGGGATCTACGGAGGACGACAGACCCCCTGTAGTTCCCGTATCGTCTGGAAATAAAACTCGTCTCTTTGATTCTCCAATGTATTGGGGGCTTAACACTACTAAGTTTCGATGACGAGGCAAAATGTTTTCTCGAACTTTGAATTTTGGCCTCCTCAATACGGAATTCTATTAATTCATTTATTTTCTTCAAATTGTTTATACAGACTATTCTTTGCATACTGCAAGTTCAAACCAGTACATGGTTGCACTTTTTTACCATTGGATAAGTTACAAACGCGACCCATTGACACAACGGAAGTACATTGCTCACAACTCAAATCGCAACACCATAAATTTGTAGGTGTAGCTTTATGTAAATCAGGCAATGGAAACAGCAAGGTGAGATATGCAAATAATCACAGTTTTATTACGCATAGTGACGTAACACCTTGCCGAGCAGCATAAAATATTCAGACCAAGGAGGAGCGATATAACACCTAAATTGTAGCGATATTGGTTTCAGTTTGTAAAAATTATCACTGTATGCCAAGATTAAGTCGACATACCTATTACGTTCAGTTGTTCTCAACAGAACGGCAACAAATCATTGTTTTACGTGAGGATGGATTGCACCTTCGAAGGATCGCTGACATGGACTTATGGAATGTCTTAGGAATGTAATGCACATAAATGATTCTAACAAAGACATTTTGAAACATATTTTCCGCCTTTGCCGCAGTAACTACTGTCTTGATATCCAGGAGAATAATTTTCTTGGAGTCTCCAAATCCAGATTATATATTTAACCAATTGTCTTATCTGTAACTAACAAAATGTTTTAAGTTTTAGATTATTTAAAACATTTTACATCCTCATTTATTATTTACAATTTTGTTACAAAAGTTTAATCAACAAATATATATAAATAAAATTGAAAATATGTCTGTGCGTGTGTGTTTATCTCAGCATAACAATAGAGTTGGCTACACTGAATTTTATGACATGAAATGTCGTGGGTAGCCTTGGAACAGCCGCACTGAAAATTTAGTCCTTTTCGAGTTCTTAGGAACATGAGTTGTCGAGAAATTAATAAAAGTGAACCTATTATATAGTACTATGTATGATGCTATTTCCTTAAATATATTTGAAAAAAATATATAACACGTTATAAAGCAACTAAACACAATGAGTTTATACAGCAGATAGTTTTCAATAAACATTTACATATTTAAAATTCTTGAGAAATGTATACAACAAAACATTTGATCGGAAATACATTTATGACTAGATTATATCAATTACGGCTTTTGAATTGATAGATTACTGGGATTATTGATATTTTCAATTCCTTAAGTCATCTGTTTTATTTTGGGGAAGCTTTTTCAAACTCATATATTGAGTTTAGCCAATTGTTGAAACAAAATAAAAATGGTACGCGAATATCTTCTAATACCATTTTAGAGCTTTTATTTTGGCATATCATATATTGATCTAATTTCACAGCGGGCGTCTTCATTTTGGCATATATTGACTCAATTTCTTATTTTTACTTTCCTTATATACACAATGTATAAGGAAAGTATTGTGACGAGTTCGAAAATTCGAATTCGAGTTTTTGACGGGAGAGCACGTTTCAAGCATCCATGATCACGAAACGAACATTTTTGAGGTGATGACTCTGTGTGTGTGTGTTTGGAAACGATATCTCAAGAACGAATGGAATGATTCGAATGAAATTTGGTACAAAAATCACAATTTGTGAATACAGGAATCTTATTGTTTTCAAAACACACTCGAATGTACAGAACTTCCCTAATTTTTCGAGTGAAATTTTGAAAAAATCGTCAAAAAATTGAAACCTTTAATAAAGTTACGCAAATAGACATTTCTTATGTAGTTTTTCCTTAGAAAATGATTGACACAAACTGTAGGACGAATTTATTGGACATAATTCATTCTCGCGATATTGCACATTTTTCAAATAAATTTATCAAAAAATCAAGTAAAATAAAAAAAAATATTAACTCAAGACACATGTTTACTTTTGTGTAATATCGTGCGATAAATTTGGTGATATCATTCTCGTGGATCTAACTAGTTACATTCACGAGAAAAGATACGTTGAGTAATATTTTTGCATTTGAGCGCCAATAGTGATTTATCTGCTGTGAGAATAACTTATTTCTCCATCCATAACGCTTGGCGAGATTTTAGCGACGAATTTGGAGGAATGTTGCCAACTTGGCGACTTTTTTAAATGTTGCTAAATTAACGAAAATGTCGCCAAATGGATAAAAATGACGCTACATCAATGAAAATGACGATTAATTGAAGAAAATTCAATATCTTGGAAAGAATAAAAGTATCTACTATGAGAATAACGTTTTTTTAACTGTAAATGTAGTAAATTTATTGCATTATATTAGGAAAGTTATGTGCTGCCCACATCAGATTTTTTGCAAATATGTTTACAAACGGGACAAGTATATTTTATTCTTCGGATCTGCCTGTGAAGTTAATTTTGTATAGCAATGAAATATATTCTTATACTTCTGTTTAGGAGAATGAAATTATTTATTTGTATATAATGTTTGAAATAACAATGTGTAAGGTCTATATAACTTTTCATTATGATTGTACATAGTTTACATTCTAATTTATGTTTTACTTTTAAAGTTACGACTTTTGACTGGTTCCGTTATGTAGACAAATCATCGAGACAAATCATCGAGACAAATCATCGAGACAAATCATCGAGACATTTCTGCGTTTCTGCAGTATGGCAGGAAACATTTTCGATTTGCGTAAGTGAAAGAGAGATTGCTTGAATGTTAAGCCGCTGCGAGCATGCGTTTTAGGAGGTTCCACGAAGTTGATACCTGCGATATTAGTGAGGAGTATAGTGACGATCGTAAATATATATTTAGTTGATGCAACTAACAACTCGTTCTGTAAGCAATGCTATGTCGATAATATATATAATGCATATAAATCCATAGGTCAAATACTCTCTTTCTTTTCTTATATGCATCCCTTATATTAAATCTATTGGGTATTATTTTTGCATGTTAAATAAAATTGCAATGCATATTATCATATTCAGAAAGTTTCCAACCTTCTGAATATTGATTACGTATTCACTGTTTATTCTGAATTATCGGAGCTTGATTTAACATTCTTGTAAATTCTTTATGCAGCCGTCTTTGATTTCTAAGAGCATAATCTCTTAGAAATCCTTTTATCAAATAGAATACATGAGTACAAGTATTAAGGAATTAATGTAATCCTTTAGTATATTCTTCTTCAAATTGGGCTTTTTCATTAAAATAATTTCTTGCAGTTTCTTGATTTGCAAGGTGATTAAAAAAATGTGAGCCAAACTTTACGATGTCGTAGTACACACCAAACGAAGAATTCTTCGTCATAGTTTACCAGATCGGAAATGAAATGTAAAGGCTTCAGTCGGCGCTAAATGGTGAAACTGATGAGGTGAGAAGAAACACGAACATGACTTGTTTCATTTATAAGTTATAAAATAACGTTTAATGAACAATAATTACAGTAATGGCTCAAAATAGCGACGGCAGTCATTGCTGGAGAGGGTTTTGCTGGAGATGGATTAGATTCGCTGGAGATGGTATGGGTGTAACTGTTCCCCATGCAGAACTCGCCATACCGTGAATTGTGGCACACCAAGAGTATGCCCCATTGCTCTTGTGGTCGAACTGCTACTGCGTCCAGAATCATATATTCCCCACTTGACGTTCTAGTACTCCTTGCCTGACTTGCATCCGACCTCGTAGCGAGAAAGGATCCCGATCTACAGAGCTGCCGATGAAAGCGTTCGAATGTTTTACCATTTGACAACTACCTATGTGGGAAACGTTCTCCGTCCAGTCGTTGTGCCTCTCTGCCATTCCCATTTATAGTTCCACAGATGGAATTCATATCGACTATTTCTATATTTGGAAATTCCTCCATCGTCTCAAAGTTGAAGCTCGGAATAATCGCTGCACACTGATAAGGTCATACATTCGGAGTTACGAAAATTTGCATAAGGGTTATTCCTCTGATGAAATTTGCATACGTGGTCTTCTTTTTCAACCAGAATGACGCTTTTAAGTTTGCGGGGCGGCCGCTTTCCAACGAGACAACGTCCTGCAACACCTTTACTTTTCATTTCATACCCGGTAAACTATGACGAAAAATGCCTGATTTTGTGTATACTTTCGCCTCGTGTTTCACCCATCTGTTTTAATCACCCTGTATAACCTCAATATCAATGGTAGTTTTTATAGATATATAATGTATTGAAGATAAAATATCATACAATATTAATGGATGTATAAGTTCTTTATCTATATATGTCTCTTTATCTGTCTATGATACCAGAGTTTGGAACTAAGATAGAGTTCTTGGATATATCTAGACGCCCATTGATGCAATTTGGTAAGCACTGATTATTTTGTAATTTATTACATCGTTTTGATTAAAATCACTTCTATCGCCAAGCTCCGGTTAGAATTCAGTAATAAGCTTTAAGACTCGGCCAAGTGCGATCTTGCTGCTGTAAATAAGTTAAAATGTTTAGATTAGCTGGATTTTCATGAATTCTATTCATAGTATCTTATATTGGCCAGACATCACCTTTCGTTTATATTAATAATACTTTTATTTTTCCATCCTTTTAACATAAGCCATCCTTTTAACATAAAAACTCTAAACTACATTTCAAATTGTGCGAATGCTTTTCTTCGACTCAGAATCCCGATTTTGGTCTCGTTCGATTAGGCTCAACTTCCAGATCAAAGTGACGATAGAAAGGGATTTTAAAAAAAAACATACACTACTTTGCCTTTCAACAACAATAAATACAAACTTTGATATAATTTTTCTGGTTGTCCTATTTAATGACCAATAACAATTGAATACGCACAAGGCGCAGGTGAAATTGCTAGTATATACGTAATTAATATTTATAGTATAATGGTTACTATAATTAGTCTAGTATAATGGTAGTAATGGTATGGTATAATGATATAAAGGTATAGTACATAATTACTAATTATGCACTACACATTATGTAGTGCATATACATGAAAATTATTATGTATTATATGTACATTATTATATTTTATTTTGTGTATTATATGTTCATTATAACTATATAATTATTTAGTATAGTATAATGGCTATTATAATTATTATAATGGTATGATATAATGGTATAGGACATAATTACTAATTATGTACTGTACCTTATGTAGTATATGTATATGAACGTTATTATCTATTATATTACGCATTATATGTACATTATTACTATACTAATTATTAATTAGTATAGAATAATAGATATTATAATTATTATAATGGCTAGTATAAACGTAATATAATGGTTTCGATTTATTTATTTTTCATAAACTTATAGAAACTAATTATATTAAGTTTTATCTTCACAAAAGAATTAATATAAAATAAAGTATCTAAAATCCCTGATTTTCATCCAATTTTCGTTTTTCTCTGATGATGTCCACCCATTTTAATTTTAACATTTGATAAACTATCTCACGATGACTTTGTAAAATAAGATTTTCTAAACAGCTTTCTTTATTCAAGTAATCTGAAGTAGAACACGTCATTTTAGTACGTCATCTGAAGGAGATGGGCATTAAAGAAGAAAAATGGCTTTGCGTCCTCAGCAAATAAGCAATAGTGAGCAAACTATTAGAGTAGGGTTTAGTTGACAGAACGATTGACTTTGGCCAGACACATAACAGATGGCGAGAAAGATTTGGCAAAATAAAAAAAAAAATGTTCAGCTGAAAATTCCGTTCAAAAATAAATAATGCAGTAATTTTTTTTTTGCTGATGTGTTTGCAGTTTATACATCAAGAAGAAATGTTAAAACTTTAGTTAATGGACATAAATATATTTATATATTGTATAATGGCTATTAGAATTAGTAGAATGGCTAGTATATACGCAATTTAATATTTTCAATTTATTTACTTTTCATAAACTTGTAGAAACTGACTTGATTCAGATTTTTTTCTTTACAAAAGAATTAGTATAAAATACAGAGTATCTGAAGTCTTTGATTTTCATCCAATTTCCTTTTTTTCTGATGATGTCTATCCATTTTAGTTTTAACATTTGATAAACTATCTAACGTTGACTTGGTAAAATAAAATTTTCTAAACAGCTTTATTCACGTAATCTAATGTAAAACACCTCATTTTAGCACGTCATCTAAAGGAGATGGGCATTAAAGTAGAAAAATGGATTTGCTTCTTCGGCAATTGAGCAATAGTGAGCAAACTATTAGAGTAGGGTTGAGTTGACAGAATGATTGACTTTGGCCAGACACATAACAGATAGCGAGAAAGATTTAGGAAATTATAAGAAAAAGTGCTCATCTGAAAGTTCCAATAAATAATACAGTAAAAAAAGTTGCTGATGTCTTTGCAGTTTATACATGAAAAATAAATGTCAAAACGTTAGTTAATGGACGTAAATATATTTATATATAATATAATGACTATTAGAATTAGTAGAATGGCTAGTATATACGCAATTCAATATCTTAAATTTATTTACTTTTCATAAACTTATAGAAACTGATTTGATTCAGTTTCTTTTTCTTTACAAAAGAATTACTTTAAGATACAAAGTATCTGAAGTCTCTGATTTTCATCCAATTTCCTTTTTCTCTGATGATGTCTACTCATTTTAATTTTAACATTTGATAAACTATCTAACGTTGACTTGGTAAAATAAAATTTTCTAAACAGCTTTATTAACGTTAATCTAAAATAAAACACCTCACTTTAGTACGTCATCTAAAGAAGATGGCCATTAAAGAAGAAAAATGGCTTTGCGTCTTCGCCAAGTAAGCAATAGTGAGTAAACTATTAGAGTAGAATTGAGTTGACAGAACAATTGACTTTGGCCAGACACATAGCCGATGGTGAGAAAGAGTTGGCCAAATATAAGGTATTCAGCTGAAATATTTTTTTTTGTTGACGTGTTTGCATTTTATACATGAAAAAGAAATGCTAAAACGTTAGTTAAAGGATTTAAATAAATTTATATATAGTATAATGGCTATTAGAATTAGTAGAGTGGCTAGTATAAATGTAATTTAATATCTTCAATTTATTTATTTTTCATAAGCTTGTAGAAACTGACTTTATTCAGTTTTCTCCTTGTAAACTATTCAAAATAAGTATCTAAAATCTCTGATTTTCATCCAATTTTCGTTTTCTCTGATAATGTTTATACATTTAATTTTAACATTTGAAAATCTATCTCACGATGACTTCCTAAAAAAAAATTCTAGACAGCTTTATTCACGTTAATTCGAAGTAAAACACCTCATTTTAGATTGTCATCTAAAGGAGATGGGCAATAAAGAAGAGAAATGGCTTTGCGTTCTCAGCAAATAAGCAATGATGACCAAACTATTAGAGATAGGATTGAGTTGACAGAATTATTGAATTTGACCAGACATATAACAGATGGCGAGATATAGATTTGGCATAATATATAAAAAAAATAATCTGTGTTCAGCTGAAAGTCTGGTTCAAAAATAAATAATGCAGTATTTTTTTATGTTTGCGTTTTATACATGAAAAATAAATCTCAAAACATTACTTAAATGATATAAGCGTTTTTATACATATTCTGTGAAAATTAGGTAATATAGTATCCCTAGGGAAGTTTAGAAATTTCCTTTAAGTGACTGATTTTCAACGTCTAATTCAATTTAATTTTATATAATTTATAAAACATAGAAAAGGGAAGGTTTCGATACACGCTTATAACTTCAATTTTTGATGAACAGCGCGGTGAATTTTGATATTTTTAAATGTGAATAACATATATGGTTGGGTGTTTCTCTGATGGGAAAAACGGAACGTCACGGAAAATGTAAACATTTTCGGTGCTCATATCCCCGAACCTAATGGATAAGAATATAAATATGTTTTCTTGCTTTGTCGGAAATAGTGCTCAGATTATGAATGTATAAAAAAAATCAATATTTTTATATTTAGATATACACTCTCCCATTTGAGGTACTGGGACGACATTGCGAGTGCATATTGCATGCTTCTACATTTTTCTGAGGTATATCAGGAAATAAAATGACTCTTTTGCCGGTCTTTTATAACCGCTTGTACATCAAAACAGTTGATCCCGATGTCCTTCTTTGGCTGGTTTATTAAGTTTTATAGAGTTAACATTTATGCTCAAAAATTTCATATTTGGTACCACATCAAATTTTTAGAGTATTTTCTGCGCATTAATTTCTTTCTATAACTATAAAATGCAATAAACGCTTCAAGAAGCAACTTAAATTGATGTCTTGCAACACCGATTTTAAAATGAACGAAAAAAAAGGGAAATAAGGAAACATTTCATGCGTTATATTAATCTCTGGAATTCCACGAACTAGATTTGATGACCTCAAAACAGCTCAAAATTAAGTGGTGTGTAGATCAACTCGACTTTCTCCTACCAGAATCCATTTTTAATAGTTTTTTTTTTCAAATTTTACATGAAATTTTTTGAAAAATCGGTATCGTGTGTCCAAATGATTATAATTATAGCGCGTTATCCCTTCACTTTAAAGCTCTTTAAGAATCTTTTGATTGATGTCATACTTGGTAATATAACCCCCGGGCCAATTCTCCCACCGAGGGGACAAATGACGTCACGAACAAAAAAAATCTGATATGGGCACCACATGACTTTCCCTAAAGACGCGAATTCATTCTTTCTGTATTTCTTTAAGAACTCATTAAATTGAGTTTAATTGTACAAAATAACACAAAATTTTCATTTTTACTTTCCCTGCAATACATGGTAATGTATAGGGAGAGTATTGGAATCATGTCGAAAATCGCAACTCGAGTTTTCGACGGATCTACACGTTTCGAGACCTCTAGAATACGAAAAAACCATTTTTAGCGTGACGTCTGTGTATGTGCTGTGTGTCTGTCTGTGTGTCTGTCTGTCTGTGTGTCTGTGTGTCTGTCTGTCTGTGCAGATTTTGTATCCACTCTAACTAAAAAACTAATACACCCAATTTCACAAAATTTTGTAGGTAAGTCACTTGTGGGCGGGTCTGGTGCTGATTAGTTTTGGGTACGATTCGGGATAAAAGAACCTGCCTTTTTTTGCGAAATGGTCCGCAAAAGCTTGTATCCACTCTAGCTAAAAAACTAATGGACCGAATTTCACAAAATTCAGTAGATGAGGCACGTATAGGTAATCCTGGTGCTGATTAGATTTTGGTATGATTCAGAAAAAATAACCTGCCTTTTTTTGCAGAATGGCCCGCAAAAATTGACAAAATCTAAACTAAAAAGATACGTATGCTCAAATATATCCATTAAATACTCGTTTATTACGTAATTTTTAACGAAGAAAAGAAGACCAACTCCATTACACTAGGACTAGCCGGTCTCGAGATTAGTTTTTTTCGTATTTTCTCCACGCCACCTTTGAAAATAAGTCCAGTTATCAAATGAGAATGAAAATTGAATTAAAAATGAATTAAATTTAATTGAAATAAAGAGAACGTGGATATAAGTCTGCAGGGAAAGTCATGTGCTGCCCACATCAGATTTTTAATTCAATTTCTGCTTTCATTTGGTAATTGGACATTTTCCCAAAGGCGGCATAACAATAATGCAAACAATCTCAAATATCTCGATAACGGTTAGTCCTACAGCAATAGAGTTGTTCTTATTTTTTTCTTCGTCAAAATTACGTATAGAACAAGCATTTATTTGATACATTTGAACATACGTAGTCTTCTTTTTAGATATTGGCGATTTCTGCGGGTCATTTATTTAAAAAGGGCTGGTTGTTCTTTTCCGAATAGTACCAAAATTTAATCAGCACCAGAGTATCCCACAAGTGATTTATCTACCAGATTTTGTGAAATTTGGTCAATTAGTATTCCAGCTAGAGTGGATACATGAGATTTTTGCAGGCCATTTCGCAAAAAAAAGGTGGGTCGTTTTTTCCGAATTGTACCCAAAACTAATCAGCACCAGGGTCATGCCCAAGGGTCTTACCTACCAAATTTTATGAAATTTGGTCCATTAATTTTTGAGTTAGAGTGGATACATACATGCACAGACACACAGACAGACAAACACACAGGCACACACACATGCACATACTTCAGTATGAAAATTGAGAAAATCATAAAAAAGTATTTATTAAATACAAAGATATCTTCAATAATCAGAATGTCGGTACATTATCAGAATTCTGCATTATTCTCTGTCCAAGTTATTATCTGCGTTATTCTCCCTTAACTTAGTAAGAATAGCTTTTAAAATATGGGAAACAATGTCTTCTAATAATGTACTAGGGAAATTTGCTGCGAAAGAAACCAAAACACACAAAAAATGTGTGACCTCTGAGAACGTAATTTCGGAGTAAATAAAACATAAATTTAACTATGAGATGTAATTAATTATATTGCTTTTCTACGTTAATTTTCTCTCAACAACAACATAATTAATCTGTTTTCTCAGGGGAGTTTTACAAGCAGAAGTTTAGCTCTGTGATAGCCGTCATGTTTATTTCTAGATGTAAGAAAAAGTAAAACGTAAAGTGTTTTTATACTTTCATCAATTTCCCCATCATGTTGTTTATACATTTTTCTCATTTTGTCCACTTGCTGAGCTAAGTGTGTCACTGATATGCATGTCTTAACTAATTTACATTTCGGGACAATACCTGCCGCATGTTTTGTAAATTATTCCTACCAAATAAATTAATGCTTAATCTCTACCAAACGCTCTAACCTTAGAGTGACAAAAGGTGATAATAACACTTTAGATATTACCACACTGAATGTAACTAAACTATATATTCGTAATGCGTTTTGTATTCACTTTTAATTCCATTTATAGTCCTTACGCAACCATACAAAGACACATAAATTTCTTAAAATTATATGCTTTTCTTGTAATACATTCAAGTATAAGTAATCTAATCTCGGAAGTATTTTAAGTAATCTCGGAATGTAATTAAGATTTTATGCATTCAGTGATTAGATTTTTACACAAAAGCATAATAAAATCATAGGCGTTTTTTCTAATACATTATTTAAAATTATTTAAAATATGGTTTAAAGTATAACCATATCATAAAAATTTCTTAATGCAATTAAGGTTTTATGCATTCAATCATTATACTTTTACACAAAATTAGAAGAAAATTATATGCTTTTCTTGTAATACATTCAAGTATAATCATATTTTAAATAATCTCAAATTGTAATTAAGGTTTTATGCATTCAATTGTTATACTTTTACACAAAAGCGCAATAAAATTACATGCTTTTTTGCAATACATTCAAGTATAAGCACAATTTAAGTAATCTCGGAATGGCATTAAGGTTTTATGCATTCAATCATTATACTTTTACATAAAATCAGAATAAAATTATTTGCTTGTCTTTTAATACATTCAAGTATAATCATATTTAAGTAATCTTGGAATGTCACTAAGGTTTTATGTAATTCAATCATTACACTTTTACATAAAAATAGATAAAAGTTATATGCTTTTCTTGTAATACATTCAAGTATATGTATAGTGATAACTGAATGTAATTATGTTTAATGAATTCAATCATTATACTTTAAACAAAAGTAGTATGTAATTACCGGTGTAAAGAAAATATAAACGGGAAATCCAAAATTATGCTTCAGTTTTCGTGCGGGGGTGGAAATTATTTAACACTGTTCTGCTTCCTGACTAAAGCAATCGAAACTTTTTTTTTTGCACTCCAATTTCTTATATTCATCATTCATGTAAAGGAGAAAATTTCACAAAATAATACAAATTGTAGGAATGAATTAAGTGACTCTAATAGGGAATTATTCACAGTGCCCATTGTCATTTGAAGCATTTTGATCATTATTGTAAGCACGAAGCATTATTGCAAACATGAAGTATTGTTTGCAGGCACAGCGTATTGTTGCAAGCATAAATCATTGTTTGCAGGAACGGAGAATTAGTGCAAGCATAAAGCATTATTGTCAGGCACGGAGTATTGTTGCAGGCATAGATCATTGCTGCAAACATATAAAAAGATACTTCCAAGGAAAGGATCACCCGAGAGACAATTGCAATCAATAAAAATATGATGTGAGCAGATCATGACTTTCACTATATAATACAGCGAATGAACTCCTTTTACAGTGAAAGAATGGTGTTTAAGATCTACGGTACAATGTTGTTAATATAAAATTGTACTCTTCTCCGGAAGGCAACATATACAACTATTTCTAAGTACCCAATAAACTTATATCTCACGTAAATTTAAGTTGACAATTATCAATATTGATAGCATCCGCTATCAATATTGATAATCCGCTTGCAATATGATCCATATCCGATTGATCCGCTTGATTCGCTTGCAATATAGTCCATATATATTGATTATTAATCAATTTGGTGTCATTTTTACAATTTAACGATACTTTCACCAATCTGGGACCCTATATTGCCAAGTAAGTGATATTTCTCTAAATTAGTAACCAAGTTCGCAAAACTTATCACCAAGCATTACACACACGGAGAGAGAAGACCATTATAAATATATATGTATATATATATATATATATCCTGTCACAATACTATATACATTATACTATGTATATAGGAAAAGTAAAAAGACATACATAATCTGATTCCAACATATTTGACAATGTTCTATAGGCTATAAATAATGAAACTTTAAATTTTTAAAGGTGAAATTGAAAATAAAATCAATATTAAAATATATATATATATATATATATATATATATATATCATAGGCTAATCGATATGAAATAATCAACATCAACAATAACCACAAGACTATTTATCACAATTTAGCGACAATTTCATATCGATCATGATCCTGAAACTATATTTTTTTACAAGTAAAACGAACTCTACAGCACTAAAGTGTTATTTTAACAAATTGCCTGTCAACATGCGTAGTTAATAAACCGATTCCACCCTTTCACCTGGATGTTCTATCAAAGAATTTAAATGTTTTGACAGAACTAATTCTGTTTGAACATCTGCTTTGTCAAAACTTAAAGATATCCTTACATATTCACAATGGATTACAATGTCGGTACACATTTTGTCTCCCACATAATCACACTTTTTTCTTACTGCATGCGTAGAAAATAGCTTTAATCGAAGAGAAAAATGACAAGTCAATTCCTCAGATAGATGGTCCTTTATTTGCAGATGGTTTATTTGGAGAGGTTGCCTATACATCAGAATGACATTCGAATATCCTCAAATGAAAGTTGTTGGGTGTGGTAATAATGGTTTTGCTCGAGAAATAGAAGGTGGAGAACATTATTTTAAAAATATGCCGCAATGAAGGAGTTAAATATTTATCAAGAGTTTATGCAGAAGGATTATGGGAAAATCTGCAACTTTCATTTCAGCGATTTTCTTAACACTTACTTTCTTTTGTATTTTTCTGTAATGTTCCATTTTTGTACTGTTTATTTCACAGTTGTAAAGGCTTAGGCTACAATATATTTGGAATATAGATTTTTACCCAATATTAATAATATTGGTTCTGCATATACAACACGTTATCAATAGTATCTGCACAGATAAAATATCGAATTAGTTAATAAAGTGTTAGCAACGCAGTTTTTGTAAAAGAAAAATTCTCAATCTTCTAAAAAATTTCTTACATAGAAGACATTTTGTTAGTAAAACAGAGTAAAACATTAAATGGAGCTGAAGTTTTTGGGATAGTAACAAATGATCTCTATAACAATCTACGTAAGACAGATCACCCACGCCTACAAAACTACACATATATTTCCTGCCTTTCTTGGAGTGAATGGCCTGCTTAATTTATCCTTATAAAAGAAGCATTTGCTTCCAAAAGTGAGAAATGTAGTTACTTATTTATTTTGAATGTACCTTTACAAGCAAAACGCCTTCACGTACTGGTAGTTATTGCTGGGGAAGAATTATGAATGAGAATATATTATCAATAAATTATTCAAGTATTAAAATTATTCTCAGTGCAAAGAGGTCTACTGCAATTGATTTAATATTGAACATAGAAAAATAAACTATATGTTGTTGTATGCGTGGTATTGCAAACAAATGCAATTTTTTTATTCAAATGAACCATTATTTCGGACCTCAATAATTTATAATTTGACCTCAATGATTTGACCTCAATTTTTGACCTTTTATTCAAATAAACCATTATTTTTTACCTCAATATCCCAATCGTGATTCGAACTATGTTTTATCGACTTCTCAGATGATGTTTATCCATTGAGTTAATGGAAATATTTTATATTTAGTTCCTATACTGAAAGTGGAAGCAAAATTTTGCATCCTTGTATTTATAAAAGTAAGGTTCCAGATCTATACGACCTTCACAATACTGCGCTTTCTTACAAACCAACTTGTTATTAATCGTTGTACTCGTTAATTTGATGTTCATCGTAATACTCGCGACATGAGAATTACTGCCAAAAAAGTCGGTGTCCATGAAAAAGTTGAAACTTGATATTTTTAATGGATTCAGTGACCATTATATATTTAACCTAAAAATTTATTTACTTTAAAAGTAGTTCATAAAAATGAACTAATATCATCTTTTGATTTGAAACCGCAACTTGTCACACCTGGAAGTAGTGAACACGGTTGAAACGAAAAGATTTAAGAAATGAATATTTATTGAACATGCAACAGTAATTTATATCAAGTTTCACCAATGTACGTACTATTTGATACAGTATAAGTAACAAGGCTGGGCGCCATAAACAGAGATATTACATTCATAACTGAATTATTACATTCATATCTGAATTAGCACATTCATATCTGAATTATTACAACGATCACAGGTTACTGGATTGGGCCACGATCAGTTACTGCCACCCAATGTGGAACACATGACGTACATATTATACATTTAAGTATAGGTATGACATTTTGCAAAAAATGGGTCAGTTGACAATATTTCGCCAAATATTAAATTCGTCGCTAAGTAGGACAGACAGACAGAAACAAATGTGTCAAGAATGACATTTTATATCATATAGTAAAGTTATAGTTCTTATAGTAAAAGTAAGTAGATTATATAATTAAGTTAAAAGCTTGTATAAGTTATGTAAATAATAGAAATATTAAAAACTGTTATAAAGTTAGAGTTCACCGAACACTAAGATAAAGCAGTAAACGTGAAGAGCGGAAAGCAAAAAATTGTATTTTATAATCGTTTAAACATTTGTACTTGTCATTTTATATTTAAAAATGAAATGTATTTTCTCAAAGTACTTTTCTCCATAATGCTCCTAACCAGGTCTTTAACTACAGTGGAAGTAGAAACAGAATGATATTTGAAAGCATTGCTTCGTGGACCACAGATGTTGCATCGCGTGAACACAAAAAATCCCCAGAGAAGAAAACTGGGAAAAAATTGAGGATAAAAGATTCAGCCTGTGAATAAAAGAAAAATGTTCTAAGGTAAAAAATCGATTACCATAGCTTAGAAATTCTTCACGATCTTCTCGTAGAGATTTTGTTGTATTAAGCAGAATAACAAGATTATTCTGATTACTTAAAGGTTAATATAACAACACATTAAATGTTCCACCTTCTGTATAAAATGTTCCACATTAAATGTTCTTCGATGCTCCCCAAATGTTCTAAATAACAGTGAATAATTAAAAGACAGCAGATGTTATAATCACACGACTTTCCTTATATAATGCAATAAATTTACTTCTTTCACAGTGAAAAATTTATGTATATGGGCTGCAATGCTTTCAACGCTGAATTGTACATTTGGCGCTTTTCTGGATGACAGCATGCAAAATTATTCCAATGTACCCAATTAACTTATATTATAAGCAACTCCAAATTGACAATTATCCCTATTAATAGTACCCGCTATAAGTACTACTTTCACTCTATAATGAACTTACTTCTTTCATAGTTAAAAAATGATAAAAGTATCCACGGAAAAGTATATGTAACTTTAAATAGTACATTTGCGGCTTGAATGACAACATATAAATATATTTCGTACCCAATTAACTTTTATTTTTAGCAACTTAAAACAAATAATTATCAATATTGATAGAATAAACAATAAAAATTGATAGAATAAACAATAAATATTCATAGAATAAACTATGATAGAATAAACAATTCTCAATAAACAATATAGTCCATATATTAAAATATTTTAAAAATAAATTCATTAATTAGGCGTCATTTTAATTCACTTAGCGTCATTTTTGCAATTTTGAAGATATTTTTGTCAATCTGGGGCAAAACATTGCTAACTTGGCGATATGTCGCTAGATTATTCGCACTGTTCGCCATATGTATCGTTAAGTGCTACAAACAAACGGAGAGAAGCACATTTATTATATACTAGAAGGTATGTCCGTCATGATTAAACATTTGCCAAGCATTTCCTCCTATTAGCGTCATTTTTATCAATTTGGTGACATTTTTATCAATTTGGCAACATTTTCTTCAATCTAGTAATATTTTAAAAAAGTTGCCAAGTTTGCTGTATTCCGCTCAATTTTTCGCCCAGCATAACGGACGAACGGTGAAATGGGTTATTCTTATAGTCATTATGTTCTTTCCAAGATATTGACACTTCATTAATTAATCGTCATTTCCATTTCTTTATAGTCATTTTTTATCAATTTAGCGACATTTTCGTCAATTTGACAACATTTAAAAAAACTCTTCAAGTTGGCGATGTGCCGTAAAAATTCGTCGCCTTAGTTTTGCCAAGTGTTACAAACCGAAAAAAAAAGGTTATTCTTATAGTAGATTATATTCTTTCCAATATATTGAATCAATTTGTCGTCATTTTCAAACAATTTGTCGTCATTTTCAAACAAATTCCCGTCATTTTCAATCAATTTTTCGTCATTTTTATTCATAATTTTAGCGTACTTTTTATGAATTTGGCGATATTTTGATCTATTTGGTGACATTTTCGTAAATTTGGCACATTTAAAAACTCGCCAAATTGGCGATATTCAAACAAATTCGACGACCAAATTTCCCCAAACGTTATGGACGGATAAATAAGTAATTATTACAGTAGATATACGACTAATAGTGTCCAAATAGAAAATTTTACTTAAAGTTTCTTCTCGTGTATTAAGGAATAAATAATAAAGTATATAGGAGCCGCAAAAGCCATTTGCCCAGGTCGGTTTAATGATGCTAATCCGCCTCTGCATATTACATAAATATTATTCTATAAATATTTATCAGCATTCAAAATATACAAATATTTGATGTAACTTTAAAAAATATACTGAAAATGCTCATCCAAATACTTTTCATATATGTTACTATGCATATAGCTTTCTATCGAAGATTACAAAACTTTATTGAAAATCTCCTACTTTCAGCGATGTAAATGCATTTGAAATTAATATATTCCTAGCTTTGTAGTATTGCAATAAATTGTACAAAATTATATTAGAATAACATAATTTTATAACGTCATCAATAGGGTGTTCACAACATAGATAATAAACATTTCTTTGATGAAAACAATTCAATTTCGGGTCCTTCAGATTAAATTGCTGCATACCATCTCAGACGTCTGTGAGAATTGATGAAAACTTTTATTTAATTTATTCGAAACTGGAAATTCAATATTTATAAAATATGATTAAATTTGTGTTTTACTTTATAGAATATTGAAATACTATTTTATCGCAAAAATAAATAATTCGCATTTCTTCAAAGGTTATTAGCAAGGTTGCGTAGGCTCAAAATGTTATATGTAAAAATTGAAATACGCTTCACAACACATTTTTCTCGTTATGAGTTTTAAGATTTTTCAAAAAGAAAAAAAAAATGCGATTTTCATTTTTCAAATGTTCACACTATTGCCAAATGTGTGCAGGAATATATTGCAGACTAGCAGCATACCCGTTCTTCGTACGGAATATATAATATAAAGAAACTTATAATTCGCAATCATGTGCAAATTCTGTTAAAATATTAACAGAATTTGCACATTTGCATATTCAGTCATATTTAGGGTAGTTATCGTGCTGACGGACAGACAGACAGGTAGACAGACAGAATGAACAAAGTCATAAACATTTTCAGCTTTGTTGTAAAGTGTTAATAAAACTGATTAAGCAGTTACCAGCATGAAGCAGTACGGTTTGAAAATCTTGTCATTAAATTGTCTAATCGAAACAGTTCATGACATCCCTTTAACTAAAATGTATCTACATCACTGGATAGAAATAACTTTCCTTAGCCATTATTGGTACAAAAATAATAAATAACAAGAAAGATCAAACATGGTTATAGCATTGGTTATGAAACACTTTCCAACTTCAATGCAATTTTATTTAAACAAGTCTAAAATGCAATACATTCCTCGGTAATATTTTGAAACTTATCTCAATACTGCATTAATTTATTATATTTGAAAACTTAAACCTTCATCGAAAAAAATTAACTTCATTCAAATGACGGCATTGTAATATAAATTGCCTGGTTTAAACATCTCTAAAATGTGATACATTCCTCAGTAATATTTTTAAAACTATCATAATACTACGATAATTTATTATATTTGAAAACTTCATCGAAAACAACTGAAATTAATTCAAATGACGTCATAGAAAAAATAACACGCCTGGATCTCTCTATAAAAACAGGATTTCATTCATAACTTTCTCCCATTCATTTCATTCATCACAATACTATAACAATTTATTTTATTTAAACATTTTATTTAAGACCATGGAGCTACAAATAATTAAACTCTATGCTTAAAACTTCATCGAAAAAAATCGTCCTTCTCTTTATAAAATCAATTAATATTTCATTCATATAAGCCATGCAGTCTCCATGGACTAAATCATTTTGTGTTAAAAAAATACAGGAATTCTAATACAACTCATTCTACATATTTCTGTTTACATTTTACATAGGTAAAAAATAGGCTTAGTTGTAGAAATAATCAAATTTAGATGAGCATTTAAACTCAAATATATTGTCATTGCGTTGTTTCAGTATGTAGATGCACAGAATTTAAGCAAAAATAAAGTAGTTTTAGGACGGATACAACACTCAATATGAATTAAAAAGAACTTAAAAATCACGATTTTGAGACAAGATGGATGCCATATATCATTTTGAAGTGGGTCATATGATCGTTTCATATCATGGTCACGTGATCGTTTCATATAAGATGTGTAATTATTATTTTAATTTTTATTTAAAAAACTACTGAATATATTTCGCTGAATATTTTTTTATATATTTTATGGAACAATTTGAATATTACCTAAAATTTTCGAAGCAATTTGTGAATATTAAATCCGCTTAAAAAATGTTTGAAAATTAGGTCCCATAGGGCTCAATGTATTTCATTTTTTCAACCCGGGTTCAATCCAAAACTAATTGGGTGATATTATTCATTTATATTCCCATAGGTCCTACAGACCGTCTGCATAACATACTAAAATTTCATTTTGATTAAGTCACTTTTACGGCAGTTATCGTGCTAACGGACAGACAGACAGACAGACAGACAGAATGAACAAAGTCATAAACACTTTTCAACTTTGTTGTAAAGTGTTAAAATATAAACAATTATATTTTTGAGTACCAAATTACTCAGTTACATCGTAGATACTTTTAACCATTTGTGGTCCTGTGTCAGGAGATCTCAGTCATTTAAAAGTCACAAACCCATGTCAGTTGATCCCGACGTCAATTTTCTCGCTAATTACTTCATTATCGAAGTATAATCGCGATCTATGGACAAAATATTGCAGTTACCAAATTTTGGTTTTCAAAATGGCGCCTAGAATGAGAAATAGGTTGCGGTCAAATGAAATTCAGAAACCTTTTTATTGATTCTGAAATTATAGTCAGATAAGCGATCGTGAATTTTCATTTGTGATTTGGATTATGATAAAACTTATAAGAACATTAATCTGATAAGAACATTAAATTAACATTAAACTGGATAAAAACATTAAATTAAGCTGCCTGGGCAAGCAGCTTGGAGGAAGATTTTGATAAGAAATGTTTAAAAGGGCTTTATTTTGTTACATTTTTAAATATTTACACTCATATGTTAAAGCCTTGCGATATGAATTTAAACGAATTTATATTTCCAGGTACAAAAATACTTAGATTTCGATATGTTAAGATGTGTGTTCAAATTCACTGTATTTTGCTAACTTTTCAAATTACATTTAAACATAAACAAGAAAGATCAATCATGCTTAAAGCATTGATTATGAAACACTTTCCAACTTCAATGCAATTTTATTTAAAAAAGTCGAAAATGCAATACATTCCTCGGTAATATTTTAAAACTTATCACAATACTACATTGATTTATTATATTTGAAAACTTAAACCTTCATTGAAAAAAATGAACTTCATTCAAATGACGGCATTGAAATATAAATTG
This sequence comes from Amaurobius ferox, assembly GCA_951213105.1. Classification (NCBI taxonomy): domain Eukaryota; kingdom Metazoa; phylum Arthropoda; class Arachnida; order Araneae; family Amaurobiidae; genus Amaurobius; species Amaurobius ferox. The sequence continues at coordinate 41,027,668 of OX578143.1, forward strand.
CCTGGTTTAAATATCTCTAAAATGCAATACATTCCACGGTAATATTTTTAAAACTATCATAATACTACGATAATTTATTATATTTGAAAACTTCATCGAAAACAACTGAAATAAATTCAAATGACGTCATAGAAAAAATAACACGCCTGGATCTCTCTATGAAAGCAGGACTTTATTCATAACTTTCTCCATTTCATTCATCACAATACTATAATCATTTATTTTATTTAAAAATTAAGACCATGGTCTACAATTCATAAACTTAATGCTTAAAACTTCATCGAAAAAAATCGTCCTTCTGTTTATAAAATCAATTAATATTTCATTCATATCAGCCATGCAGACTCCATGGACTGAATCATTTTGTGTTAAAGAAATACAGTAATTCTAATACAACTCATTCTACATATTTTGCTGTTTATATTTTACATAGGTGACAAATAGGCTTAGTTGTAGAAATAATCAAATTTGAATGAGAATTTAAACTCAAATATATTGTCATTGTGTTGTTTTAGTATGTAGATGCACATAATTTTAGCAAAAATAAAGTAGTTTTAGGACGGATACAACACTCAATATGAATTAAATAGAACTTTAAAAAATCACGATTTTGAAACAAGATGGATGCCATATATCATTTTGAAGTGGGTCATGTGATCGTTTCATATCATGGTCACGTGATCGTTTCATATAAGATGTGTAATTATTATTTTAATTTTCATTTAAAAAACTACTGGATATATTTCGCTGAATTTTTTTTTATATATTTTATGGAACAATTTGACTATTACCTAAAATTTTCGAAGCAATTTGTGAATTTTAAATCCGCTTAAAAAATGTTTGAAAAATTAGGTCCCCTAGGGCTCAATGTATTTCATTTTTTCAACCCGGGTTCAATCCAAAACTAATTGGGTGATATTATTCATTTATATTCCCATAGGTCCTACAGACCGTCTGAACAACATACTAAAATTTCATTTTGATTAAGTCTTTTTTACGGCAGTTATCGTGCTAACGGACAGACAGACAGACAGACAGACAGACAGACAGACAGAATGAACAAAGTCATAAACACTTTTCAACTTTGTTGTAAAGTGTTAAAAAGTATAAAGTTTCCATTACATCATTTCTTTTGGGTCAGGCACGTGTAAAAGGCAAAGCTATTTTTCTATAAACATGTTTAATTAAGCTATAGCTAAAAATATCTTAAAGTTAAACAACATAAGACTATCTAATCTCCTGTTGTCACCTGTTAAAAAGTTTTATCTCCAAAGACACAGGCATTTCCCTATGCGTCTAATCAATCAGTGACTGTATATAGCACTTTGTGTAATCAGAGTCTTTGAATGTTTATGTAACTAACTGATGAAGGGATAGACTGAGAATAAAACTGTGAAGTATAGACAGCAAGATGTATTTTCGAATGAAAATATAGACGGTATCCTTAAAATAATATGTTGACAAACTTTCGTTTTCAAGCAGCTGAGTCTACATTTGAAATGTATAGAGATCGGATATATGCTCAAAACTTCTCTAAATGTATTTAAAAGTCTAAAAATATTAATTTACATCTTAATTTCAAATTAAAAAAATCTCAGTAAAACAATATCATTGTAGTATAAAGTAATACTATGAAAATATCTACATCTTTACGTTCAAATTTAATATATTATTACAAAAAACAATACAGTACAGGCAGGCACAACAACAACCAACATAAACACATATAAATTCCGTTACAATGCGGCCTAGGGATTAGCAAATCCATTGAGGTCTAAACTGTAATATGGGAAAGGCAAATGTAATACAATAATTACTATAATCTATGATAAACATTATTTCATAGATTACTGAAATAATACTTCCGTATCCGTATATGAATATAAACTTTCAGCTTATACTTAAATCAGTTATATGGCTTTACAGACTTCAGTTCATCAGGTAAAATAATAAAAATTTTAGGTGGGCTAACCATAATATTTTCTTATGCAAAAAATCATGATTCTCTTTAGGATAGACATAGTTATAAGAACGAGTGGAACTGCAGTTACAATTGACTTTTAAGTCGTTGGGGTTCTTAAAAAGAAAATACATTTAAAAACATAAAGTTGAGAAGTAGTTTTTTAACTCAGTAAGAATGTCATCATTACCATTCCTCAAAATCAATTGATACAACTTCAAACCAATTGATGCAACTTCAAAATGCATTTATGCAGCAAAATCAATTGATGGACATTCGTCAAAAAGATACAAATTTGAAAAATAATCACCACCCCAAATAATGATACCATACAATAAATAGAGTAACGGAAAGGAGTTGTATGAAAAATTTTAAAATGATGTTGATACAATTTTACCTAAGATGATAGAGAATTAATAAAATATAAGGTAATTTAGACACAGTATGAACCATATAGACAATATATTTAAGATCACAATCAATATACCTAAATACTTTCAACGTACGAGAAAAAGCAGTTGATTCGAATGTTCATGATCGTATTTAATAAAACTATTCTTACAACCAATGTTTAGCATTCGCGCTCTTGGCACCGAAAAATAAGACAAATAAGAATTAACTAATGAAAGACCTCCAATTTTCCACTTAAAGCCACTTAAGGGAAGACCCGTAATTCCACGTTTTCCCTGCACCTACGAGTTGCAACCGACCCTTTCGTTAGAGGGTAATTTGAGACGTGACGTCACATCCGGTGTCGTTCCTTATTGGCTTGCAGCGGTAGTGATCTGCCTGCCGTTAATTTAATTTGGGCTTTTCCTGCTTAGCACAATCAACGCGGTACCGCCGTGATAAATCATTGCTTTCAAATCCCCGATAACAGAATATTTTGGAAAGACAATGTTTGAATGATGTTGTGAGAATGTGTGTTATGGCAAGTTAGTGAAGATTTGCGAGATTTAGTGAATGACTTTTACTATTATTTTAGCAATTGTTTATAAATGCGTTATCATAAGTTGCATATAGTGTTCCTTCGTTCCTTTTACATACATGCTTTAACTTTCGATTGTAGTGCTGGAGTAACAAAAGCAATGTCTACTAATAGGAAAATGACTGTGCGCTATCGATTGAGATCATTTGTAGGGCCTCTTGTGGCGAATAAAAGAAGTTAGCCTTACTATCTCGAAAACTGGGGAAGATAGGCGAAATGTTTAAATAACGAATTCGTAGAACGTTCTCTATTTAACATGGAAAGCTGTTAGGTTAGTCCATAAAATGCACACAGATAAAAATAATGAGGTCAACGAAATGCGATTATGCAAATGGCTCATTATATTGAACTACTTTTGAATGAAAATGCGAGAATTACTTATGGAAAAATGAGAATTTGTATTTGAAAAAGATAAATGTATTTAGATTTTTTTCTTTTGCAGTAAATATTAAATGTTGTATAAAAAAGTCTCACAAATGATTATGTACAATAAGTATATATTTTTTATCGTTTGTGCATGTGTCATTTGCAAACCACACATTTTTTCATACTAAATAGAGAACATTATTCTATAATTTTATAATAGAACATTTTCGCCTATCTTTCATCGTTTCAGAAATAGGAATTGCAATTCCTTCAATTCGCCCTTAAAGGTGGTACAAACTCTCTCAATCGATAGCTCCTAGTTGCTTTCTTACTAGCAGCCTTGCTTCTGCAGTTCTAGAACACTTCAACCGAAAGTTAAAGGGATGCATAGGTGCCTATGAAGGAACCTCGTAATTATATATTTATAATGTCAAAATCGTGAATATGTTTACGACACCGCCTAATTAGCGCAGTTTCGCCTCTAAGGGAGCAAAACATTAAAGCCTGAACATTCGGATGTTTACAAATGCCGAATCTAACATAATCTATAATGAAATAGGAGGCGTTGTTGTTGTTGAGATCCAGACCGCCCGACCTACCAGAAAGATGTAAGATAACCGTTTGGACGGCAGGAAAGTGCCACCCAATTTAGACCGGAACCCACTGGAGGAGGCTTCCACAGGGACCGTACCCTCCTTCCCCTACCACCAACCTCTCCGAAGGACGAATTAAGATACGTTGTTGTTGAGACCCAGACCGTCCGACCTACCAGAAATATGTAAGGTAACTGTTTGGACGGCCGGGAAGTGCCACCCAATTTAGACCGGAACCCAGTGGGGGAGGCTTCCACAGGGACCGTACCCACCTTCCCCTACCACCAACCTCTCGGAAGGACTTACGGACCCACATGTTTAACGTGATCGTACTCCTCATGAACACGGCGGTAGTTGTGGCAACGTGCAAATACAGCGCGCAAACCACCGGGCTACCGCGACCAAAATGTGCCAACAGCACGGGGTGTTCCCAGGTGGTCACCCACCCAATTACTAAACACGCCCGATGGTGCTTGGCTTTGATAATCTAACGAGAACCGGTGTTTTCAGCACAGTACGGCCGTTGTCGAAATAGGAGGCGTGTAAAATCTATTTCTACACTGACATTTTTTTATCTTTTATTACTCAATGTATGGCGAGTTTTAAGAAGCTATTTGCATTCGAAGGTTTAACATTTTTCACGCATTAAGATCTTATTTTGTATTTAGTAATAATATTTGCAGCAATTAAAGAGCTGCAGAGTAGGAAATTGGGATTGTAAGCAAGTTCTTAACAGTTATGTTAATTTTTTGATCAGAGCTTCAGATTATAACAAATGTCATTTTCCACTCAATATTTGGCGAGTTTTGTACATCCGCAACGTTAGTTCGCGTTCGAAGACTTAAAATACTTCACATATTAAGGTCTTATTTTTTGTTTAGTAATAATATTCGTAGCAATAAAAGAGTTTCGAATTAGGAAATCAGGAGTGTATGAGGACAAGTATTTATCAGTTATGTTTATTTTCCGATCAAAATTTTTATTTTACCCAACATATTTTTTCAACTCTGCAAATTTCATTTTCAAAACATTTAATAACTTGATTATAATAATAATAGAGATGATTTTAAGGGATGTTGCCGACCCGTATAAAATACTCCAATCTAAAGCAATGCGGTTTATCGTCTTACAAATTTATCTCATTCACGCTTTAAGCATCGTGTTTTTTATAAAATAACTATTTTCTGAATTCCAAACTTGCTCCCCACTGGGAAACCAATATCAAGAATCACCAACAACTGGTTTTGCTTTAAAAATATACTCATAACAGAATATTTATTTACGCAATTTTGACCGCTACTTTGTGTTACAGGGCACACATTACTAATCACAACTATATCGTCAACGAGTAGTAAATGAATAATAGAAGTGGGCCTCCAATATTACTCGCCGAGATTGCAACGCTTACAGACTAATCTGGCTCAGTACATTATACAATAACTTGCTCAATAGTGAGTAATTTTTCCAGGAAAATAGTATATTTTCCCCCCACCTAATTTACCTTTAAAGATTTTTTACTTTTCAGAGTTTCTGCCGTACCTCAGAAAATAAGAACTGTTATGTCAATGAGTAGTGAATAAAGACAAGTAGATTTTCAATATTATTTGCTAAGATTTCAATATTATTCGCCGTATCATTAGCGACTAATCGTATTTAGACGATCGTACTTAGAGACTAATCGAAGATTATACAATGTCTTGCTCATTAGGAATTTCCCCTGAAAAGTAGTATATTTGCCTCCACCTAATTTGACCTTAAAGAGTTTTTATTAAAAGTTTTTGTTATACCCTAGAGACTAAGAAATATTCTGCCTTCAGTAGTAAATGCAGAAGAGAAGTGGACTTCTAATATTACCAATATTACTCGCTGAGATTGCAAAGCTTAGTGTTGAGAATTTAATTTTCTATCCTCATTGTTATATATGGCGCTACGACGCTTTCCATTTATGCTAATTTGTTGTCTGTGATTATGATTAGATAGAGCAGTTAAGCCGGAATGTGCTACCGAGTTATATAAATGTAAGATGTTGTGGAAGGTAGTATGTTATGGAAGAGATAAATTATAAGAGATGTACGTATGAATAAAAAGTTGTGTTTTTAATGATGGTGTGTGTGTGTCTTAATGCGGACTTGCCACAATCGGAGCAATTTCTCTACCCCCGAGAACAAGTAAAGAACCATGCGAGTTCTAAGGAAAGTATTCCACACTTAGCTATTAATTGGGCTTAGTAGATTATACAATGTATTGGTCAGTGAAAGGCCCAGACCATGCAGTAATTTCCCTTGGGAAGTAGTATGTTTTTCCACACCTAATTTACCCTTAAAGAGTTTTTCCTTTTAAGAGTTTCTGCCATACCTTAGAGACTGAGAAATGTCCTGTCTTCAGTAATACATGCAGAAGACAAGTGGACTTCCAATATTTCTCGCTGAGATTGCAAAGCTTAACTACTAATTGGGTTTAGTAGATTATACAATGTATTGTTCAGTGAGTAATTTCCCTTGGAAATTAGTATATATTTCCACACCTAATTTACTCATGCCGCGTGCTGTTGGCTCATTTCGGGCGCGGTAGCCCGGTGATTTGCGCGCTGGATTTGCACGCTGCCACAACTGCCGCCGTGTTCATGTGAAGTACGATCACGTTAAACATGTGGGTCCGTAGGCCTTCCGAGAGGTTGGTGGTAGGGAAAGGAGGTCCCTGCGGATGCCTCCCCCACTGGGTTCCGGTCTAAATTGGGTGGCATTTCCCGGCCGCCCAAACAGTTACCTTACACCTTTCTGGTAGGTCGGACGGTCGGGGTCTCAACAACAACACCTAATTTACCCTTAAAGAGGTTTTACTTTTAAGAGTTTCTGTCATATTTTAGAGACTAAGAAATGTATTGTTTTCAGTAGTAAATGCAGAAGACAAGTGGGCATCCAATATTACTCGCTGAGATTGCAAAGCTTAACTACTTATTGGGCTTAGTAGATTATACAATGTATTGCTCAGTGAGTAATTTCCCTTGGAAAGTAGTATATTCTCCCCCACCTAATTTACCCTTAAAGATTGTTTACTTTTAAAACCCTTTCAGGACGGCGGCATTCCGGATCTGTCGCGGCCCAAAGGCCGACGCGCTTCGCTTCCGAACTGGTCGAAAAAGACGGCGCATTATTTGCGCTAAGCCTAACTCTCGAAAAAAATTCACTAAAAATCACCTATTCAACACAGAAATCTACTTTTTACAGGAATAAAAGAAATATTTATGTTCTATTTGATGTATAATTTTCATACAAATCTGAATACAAAATACTCGTTAGTTGCTCCCATTCTTTTATCCGAAATAAACGAATAATTTCACTGCCTCTAAAACCCAAACAAAAAAAATACTCTCTTATATTCCTATGCTTCACCAACGAAATCATAACGCTGAAATAAAAATAAAAACCGAAACTCAATTATAAAATTGTTGATGCTACGAGAATTGCTCTGTTTGTTTATGTTACAAAATGATTTTCACCGCTCCAAATGGATAAATAATTCATTCGATCCTCTTCTACCAAGGTCATGCCTCTGCAAAATGCATTGAAGTTAGTTCCATGGACAAGTAACGCCATCTAGTTCACAAATTAAAACGTTCTGCGTACTGGCACTTATGCGTGCCACTATCCGCTTGCGGTAAAATTTCCTCTGGCCCGAGTGAGTGCCGCTCGTCCTTGAATGCATGTTCGCATCTGGCACCTATGCGTGCCGTTCGTCGCGAAAGGGTTAAAAGTTCCTGCCATACCTTAGAAAATAAGAAATGTTCTGTCAATACGTAGTAAATGAAGAAGACAACTGGGCTTTCAATATTACTCGATCGGACTTAGAATATTGTTCAAGGACTTTTTCAGCAGTGAGTAATTCGCCTTGGAAAGTAATTCATTTGCCCCAACCTAATTTACCCTTAAAGAGATTTTACCTTTAAAAGTTTTTGCTATTCCTTAGAAACTAAGAAAAGTTCTTACTGAAATTCTATACATACTTATACATAATATGTCTTCGTTGTATAAATTTATAGGTTCCATTTATCAATTCGCTTATCCATACGGTATTCGATATCAGAAAGACAAATATATAGAAGTGTAATGTATCATTAGTTTTACTAACCTTGCGGGTGCATATATGCATTTCTGATTCAGCATCAACACTTACCTAAAAGTAAAAAGAATCACATTAGGAGGAAAATATTTAGAACACATATTTCATAATAACCATATTTTTAAGTTAAGCAAACAGCGCTGGAACGCCGTTTAAAGTACATTAACTAAAATATTATAACGCCAGAAATATTACAACGTGGCAAAAATCAGAAAATTTGCGTCTTTTAAATACCCTTTCTTTGCTATTTTCACCCTTTTTTTCTCATTCAAAGACAAAATATATTGTTTTTTTTATCCTTCTCTTAACCCAAAGGGCATACCCCATTATTTTCCGTTCCAAACCCAGGTAAGAAGAGCGTAGGATGTTTTGATATAGATTTCCGACCCTCCTATCGTTATGGGTCCATTGTTTGCGGAACCATTACTTCATGCCGAGATTTATAGCTTCTGCTAAAAGAAGCATGGTCAAAATTTTTTGAAAATGATAAATTTTTATCACATTTTTATGTGGAGAGAGAATGTTCCGATATTTAAAATGCAGGAGGGGGCGAGTGAATATTTAAAGGATACGAAGAAGAATATTTCTTTCAGGACGAGGGGTTGTTGTTGGTAAGATTACAAAACTGCATTGGAAGTCATGAGAGATTTATGACGATAGATATATGGATGTCACTAAATTTATTGCCCCTTGTGGAGAATTAAATGTTATGATAACAAACTCGCAAAATAGCGAGGCGAAAATAACTAATTATATAGTTGCACAGCATTGTCTAATTAAAAGGAATCGATAATAAATATAGTACAGAAAGCCTTTGTTTCACACAATATGGTTATTTGAGAATTTCTGTCCTTTACAGAAATAATACGATAAACAACACTGTCATGAACCGAAATCTAGTGTAGAGCCCGGTTAAATTCCCTTCGTAAAAAACAATATACATTTGGATTACAGAAAGTGTATCACCGCGTAGACTGACAAGCATTCCAGGCATCACCGCGTGATTTGACAAGCATTCCAGGTATGTATCACAGCGTGGTTCGACAAGCATTCCGTGTGTCACTAGGTGGTTTAACGCATTCCAGGTATCACCGCATAATCTGACAGGCATTCTGGGTCTGACCATGTAGTTTGACAAGCATTACAGACATCACCTTGTAGTTTAACAAGCTTCCCAGGTACGACAGCATAATCTAACAGGCATCCTAGGTATCACCATGTAGTTTGACAAGCATTACAGACATCACCGTGTAGTTTAATAAGCATTCCAGATATCACCGCATAATCTGACAGGCACACTAGGTATCACCATGTAGTTTGACAAGCATTACAGACATCACCGTGTAGTTTGACAAGTAATCCAGGTATCACCGCATTAGAAACTATGACGATTAAATTTCCGGCTGGTCTCTTTTATCTTCCTAGAAAAAACATTTTATGACGTATGGCTATTATTCGGGATGTATCATCCACTACAACGTTGAGGTGGAATGGAGTATAGCAACGATGAGGTGGAATGGGGTGGAATGAAGCATTATATTCATTTGCCTGCCTTCATCAAAGAAGAATCAGTGAATCGTATAGCGTTTCTGCTTTCAACTCAAGCGATGAAAAACGAATACGGCGTAAAATTCATAAGATTCCACTTTATAATATATGTTTGAAAAATTGTAGTAAAATAAAGAAATGGAAGTTGCGGGATTATTAAAAGCATATAGTCTCATCCGCAGAAGCCGGGCAGAAATGCTGCGTCTATTACGTGAGATTGCCGATGCTTAAAAATATCGTGTTATTTCAGAAACTCCATATATTCGTGAAAATACATAAACTAAAGTTAAGAAAATATGGAAAATGGATATCAGAATAAAAATGAATGTTACTTTACCATGTATCTTTTTATAAATCGTGTTATGATAATAAATTATCTTTAATAAGAAAACGCATGTTTAGGAATTTAGCCATTATACGTTCTCTTTAATGGCCAGGTACTTGATAATTAAAACATTCACACTTCATGATAACTGAAATAAAACATATCATGGAGGGACTTTCGTACCTAGATATTTATCGTGCCTATATGCACGGAGACAGTTTGAGATTGCAGTAAGGATTGGACTCGGGAGCTCCTCCAGCGATCTTCTATCCAAAACCCGTTGAGCTATCCAGGTCCAGTTGTAAGTATTGTTACAATTTTCCGACATTGGTCTATAGAATTGTATTAAATAAAAACATACAATCTAATGGTAAAAAACAATTTATTCTTTAAAATATTCTTATTTTGTAATTTTAACCATTTTCCTCTCATTTTCACATACAATATATTGTTTTTTTATTCCGTCTCTTAACCCGAAGAGCATACCTTATTCATTTTTATTCCAAACCTAAGAAAAAAAAGCGTGAGATTTTTTGATACGCATTCTTCCTTCTCCTATCGTAAAAAGTCCATTGTTTGTGGTACCATTACTACATAACAAGATTTATGACTTCTGCTAAAAGAAGCATGACAAAAACTTATAAAATGATAAATTTTTATCACATCTTCATGCGGAGTAACAATTTGGAAATATTTAAAAAAAGGCAAAATAGAGGAATATTTACGAAAGACGACGAATCATATTTCACCACGAAAAACACCTTTTATTAAGATTACCAGGCTGTATTAAAAGGTATTCCAAAGTGTATGAAGATAAATGCGTGGGGACAATTTAAGCGTGACGGTTCGGAGAACCGTGATTAAATTTAGAATGTGTGAATTATGGAACGTTTTCGCATGGAAAGGGGCCATGGTGATATTTTTATAAGATACATAATATTCATTCTTTTCATTGTTAAACAATATAAAATAAACAATTGTTCAACACCGGACAGGTGATAAATTTTTGGATAGAATTGCCACAGAAGTAGGTGCGGATTCTAAACAATAGAATACATCATTTCATGAGAAATAAATATATTTACGCTAGCTTTTTATTTGATGGGAAATGCAGCTACTTCGCCATGAAAACCAAAGTAAGGACACAATTTTTAGCTATAAGGATGTTTGTGCTACTTACTCCTACATTGCATATGCTTTCTTTAATATATTTCATTTCAACAAAGGAAAAGTTAGTTTTCTTTAAGAAAACTTAAAGCAATCCTGTCCAGGATTTTTTTTTAATATTTCTTTGTAGCATATACACATATATTCTAATCATAGGAAAAAATCATCAAGCTGAAAGTTCCAGCTGTTGTCGAACTCTTTACTCTCCAGACTGCAGTTCCGTGGATGCCGGGTTTGAATACCGGTTACGGATGAGATGGCCCTGTGTATGCATATCTGCTTTCGGTGTTCTGGAATTTCTTTTGAATTGTCAACATTTGAAAAAGTATTGTTTCTTGAAAATAAAAAATTGTCAAGAACGAAAATATTCCGATGTAGAACAATTAAACTACCGAAGAAAATCCATTGTTAATTTCTTCATTTGGCTATATCAGAAACATATTTTGCTTCCTATACGTTGGTTAATTATATTCATCCTATAAGACAACTTGGGACGCAAGTTTAGTGTACTTATCAGTGAAGTTTCCAAAAACTCATCTACGTTCTAGGCAAGATCCATACTTGCCAGCATGGCTAAAAAATCATGAAAGATAATTAAAAAAATATTATAATAAAAGATAGCATTTTTTTTATAAATATGCTTTCAATTAAATTTAAATAAAAATAATAAGATGTACCCAAAAAAATGTACATGTAGACCAACACTTCAAGTAGTTCTATGTCATGAAATTGTTTGTTTTGTATCTCTCACCACTTCATATTATTAAAACCTGCAGTACAATATTCCTTGCTTCAACTTTACTAGTGCTAGATAATATTAAACCACTGATCATGCCAGTTAAATTTACGAGTAGCAGGGATATAAACTATTAACTCGGGTTTTCAAATTTATTCGAGTTGCCATTTTTGTATAATAATTTTCCGGTAAAAATAGACCCTATAGAATCCGTCAAAAATTCAATGACAGTTACCACTAAGACGACCTGCCTCAGGAGTTTTTGGGGTGGTTACACAACACATAACTTAATTATATTTCAATTTAATTTTAAATACTAGGGTATAAAAATAGGGAATGTTTCATCTTTATCCTTCACTTTTATGTCAAACGAAAATTCGAAGAAAAAAATGAATGGAAATGAACATTAAGAGCATTGCTAGTTTTAGACACTTCCGTATGTAGTGTTCTACGAGTATAATTTCTATAACTTCCCACACAACCATTTGTCAACCTCCTTCCTCCTTACCAAGGTCTATGCAAAGCATAACGCATATACCAAGAAGGAAATTATAAATATATTTCTTTTAAATTGCGTAAAAACAAGTCAAAAGACTTTTTCAGCGAGTAAAACTGTAAACATAAGTCACTTATGATAAAAGATAAGAGAACAGTTGATTCCAGGAAGCTATTAGAAATTTCGCCATTTATATAATTTGCATCTCCAGCAATTTGCATTAAAACTAATGAAAACCTACCAACTAATAGCAAAAACACTGTGAAATTAAAGCAAATTAAATGCAAAATATGAAGATGCAAACAGTTTCGAAATTCATATACTATATTAAAAGTATCGGTGAGTGAAATACTTCGAAATTGAGAGTACAACAAAACATAAAGGAAACACATGATTTTGGAAGCTACATGTCTAAAAATAGTTATCCAGCACATATTGAACGCGAGTAAATTAAACAAAAATTGCAAAGAATCATTGCATATAAACAGAAGGTAAATGATGGAAGGTTTCATACAGTAAATGAAAATTTCGTAGCTTTTTTATTGCTTTCCTTATATACATAATATATAAGGAAAGTATTGTGACGGGGTCAAAAATTCGAATTCGAGTTTTTGACGGGAGAGCACGTTTCAAGCATCCCTAATCACGAATCGAACATTTTTGAGATGATGTCTGTGTGTGTGTGTGTGAAAGTATGTGAGTGTGTGTGTGTGTGTATCAGTGAGTCTGTGGAGACGATAACTGACGACCGAATTTACCGATTCGAACGAAATTTTGTACAAAAATCACAATCCGTAAACACTGGCAGCCTACTGTTTTTATACACAGTCGAATGTTCAGAACCCAACTAAATTTCCGAGTGAAATTTTCAAAAAATCAGCACCTCCAATAAAGTTTCGCAAATAGACATTTATTATGTAATTTTTTATTAGAAAACGATTGGCGTAAATTTTAGAACGCTAACATGAACCTTTCTCGAGATATTACACATTTATCAAAAATATTATCAAAAAGTCATATAAAATAAAAAATATATATATTTCCTATTAAGAAACATGTTCACTTTTCATATATAAAACTATGCGATAAATTTAGTGACATCATTCTCGTGGATCTAGCTCGTTCCATTCATGAAAGAAGATACTTTGAGTATTACTTTTGTATTTGAACGCCAATAGTTATTTATCTGCTGTAAAAAATAACTTATTTCTCCGTGCATAACGCTTGACGAGATGTTGGCGACGAATTTGGCGGAATATGAAACATGTTCATTTTTCATATGTAATACTATGCGATTTATGGTGACATCATTCTCGCAGATCTAGCTCTTTCCATTCATGAAAGAAGATACTTTGAGTAATACTTTTTTATTTGAACGCCAATAGTCATTTATCTGCTGTAAAAATAACTTATTTCTCCATCCATAACGCTTGACGAGATTTTGGCGACGAATTTAGCGGAATATCGCCAACTTGGCGACATTATTAATTGTTGCCAAATTAACAAAAATCTCGTCAAATGGATAAAAATGACGCTAAATCAATAAAAATGACGACTAATCGTTGAAAATTCAATATCTTGGAAAGAATATAAGTATCTACTATAGAAAAAGCCTATTTTCTTACTGTAAAAGTAGTAAATTCATTGCATTATATAGGAAAAGTCATGTGTTGAACACATGATATTTTTTGACTATATCAAGTGATTCAGGCAGAGTGTACAAAAAGAATATAAAAGCAACGACTGATCATATAAGGGAAATGAAATATGAAATGTAATCAGAGGAAAAATGAGCTATGATAGTTGCATCCCCTCTCCCCTCAATTTCATAAATTTGCAAAATGTAATTGTTATACGACACCCTAGTCTAAGAAACATCAATCAGTCAAATCTTCGAAGTGATTCACTGCGGCGAAATAAATTTAACTATTACCGTTTGATGAAAAAATTCGCCAAGACATCGATACTTGAAATCTCTGACTTACCCCCCCTTTACTTGGGAATTGCAATCGTGAATATTTTACTTCATATGAAAGTAAATATAGAAAACAACAAATGTATTTAAAACAGAAAAAATCCTAATTGACACTCCCTGCGATTTAATTTTGAATAATGCATGTGTTACTGGTCCGTTTCAATCGAACAAAAAATGCATAACAATTATAAGTGGACTATCTCAGCGAATTTTTTTATCTAAATGCATTAGATAATTTTTGTGCCCTTATGAAGCGAGAAGGCAATAATAATTACTGCTTTTTATTTGGGGGGGGGGGGGTAACAATTATAAATTTTTAATTTTTATGAAGTGATTGGATCCGGAGGTGCAATTATAATAGCTAAATTACCCTCTGTTAGTTGATTATCTTTATATTCTATTTCACTTTCTCGACTAGAAATTGAACGAATAGTCTCCGTTAAACTTCCTGTATATATTTTACATGAGTGCTAATATTCTAAACAAAAGTAACCGTGGCCTCACATACAATTTTTTCTCAAAGATAAACTTGCAAAACCCTTCACTGTTCTCTGAATAATGCAAAGATTTACGTTACTTTCACTGCCTTTTTTCCCCCAGATGTATTACTCCGCAAACAATATCTTATTTATTTTCTCCCGCCGTCTCTTCCCGATATAACACAATATCGCTGCATATTTCATGCGCTTTTCTCGAGTTATCTACAAACTTGCTGGGCGAAAAGGAAGCTAGCAAACAGTATTAACGGAAAAATGTAGCCGTGGGTGCTTCCCATTGTGTTCTATATATAAGCGTAGTAATTTAAAGGAATATTCAAGGAAATAAAGCATTGATAAAGTCAGGCACGGAAACCTCAGGGGTTGCATGCATCGCACATATAATTAAACTTCCTTTTATGTACTCCGAATTTAAACGTTATCTGTACGTTCTAGACAATGATAAATAGGATATAGAATAATATGAGTGGTAGGAGAATAGAGTAATGCTAAATAGAATTTTCAAAAGTTATGTCAAGGCAACATTTAACAAATATAGTTAATCCAAATTGTTTTTCAAAAATTATTTTAAAATGCCTTATGCGCATGCTGTGGAATGAAACAACGACATAGATTTATTTTCAAAGCAATTGTTTCTTTCAAATATTTTTCAATGAGAATCTATCTTGCATAATGGATTCTAGATTAAAATCGTTTATTGGATTTTTCTTACTTTCCTTATATACATAATGTATAAGGAAAGTATTGTGACGGGATCAAAAATTCGAATTCGAGTTTTCGAGGGGAGAGCACTTTTCAAGCATCCCTGATCACGAATCGAAAATTTTTGAGGTGATGTCTGTGTGTGTGTGTGTGTGAAAGTATGTGTGTGTCAGTGAGACTGTGGAGACGATATCTCACGAACGAATGGAGCGATTCGAATGACATTAGGTACAAAAATAACAATCCATGAATACTGGATGCCTATTGTTTTAAAACATAATCGAATGTTCAGAACCCTAATAAATTTTCGAGTGAAAAAATCTTTAATAAAGTTACACAAATAGCCATTTCTTATGCAATATTTCCTTAGAAAACGATTGAGATAAACTTTAGAACATGAGCATAAACCGTTCTCGCGATATTGCACATTTTTTCAAATAAATTTTTCAAAAAGTCCCATAAATTAAAAAAAAAACATTCACTGTTAAGAAACATGTTCACTTTTCATATGTAATATCATGCGATAAATTTGATGACATGATTCTCGTGGACCTAACTCGTTCCATTAATGAAAGAAGATACTTTGAGTAATAATTTTGTATTTGAAAGCCAGTAGTCATTTATCTGCTGTAAAAATAACTTATTTCTCCATCCATAACTTTAGACGAGATTTTGGCGACAAATTTGGCGGAATATCACCAACTTGGCGACATTTTAAATTTCTGCCAAATTAACAAAAATCTCGTCAAATGGATAAAAATGACGCTAAATCAATGAAAATGACGACTAATCGTCGAAAATTCAATGTCTTGGAAAGAATATAAGTATCTACTATAAGAAAAACCTACTTTTTTACTGTAAAAGTAGTAAATTCATTGCATTATATAAGGAAAGTCATGTGTTGCCCACATGATATTTTTTTACTAAATCAAGTGCTTCAAACAGAGTGTTCAAAAATAATATGAAGTCAACGATTGATCATAGAAGTGAAATGAAATATGAAAAATAATCAGAGGAAAATTGAGCTATGATAGTTGCATCCCCTCTCCCCCCAATTTCATAAATTTGCAAAATGCAATTGTTATATAACCCCCTAGTCTAAGAAACATCAGTCAGAACCCTAATAAATTTTCGAGTGAAATTTTGAAAATATCATCAAAAAATAAAAACCTTTAATAAAATTACGCAAATAGCCATTTCGTATGCAATATTTCCTTAGAAAAGTCTTCGAAGAGATTCATTGGGGCGAAATAAATTTAACTATTACCGTTTGATGAAAAAATTCGCCAAGACATCGATACTTGAAATCGGTGATTTACCCCCCATTTAGTTGGGAATTGCAATCGTGAATATTTTACTTCCTATGAAAGTAAATATAGAAAACAACAAATATATTTAAAACAGAAAAATAACCTAATTTACATTTCCTGCCATTTAATTTTGAATAATGAATGTGTTACTGGTCCGTTTCAATCGAACAAAAATGCATAATAATAAGTGAACAATCTCAGCGAATTTATTTATTAAAATACATTAGATAATTTTTATGCCCTTATGAAGCGAGAAGGCAATAATAATTACTGCTTTTTATTTGGGATGGGGGGGGGTAAAAATTATAAAATTTTAATTTTTATGGAGTGATTGGTTCCGGAGGTGCAATTATAATAGCTAAATTACCCTCTGTTAGTTGATTATCTTCATATTCCATTTCACTTTCTCGACTAGAAATGGAACGAATAGTCTTCGTTAAACATCCTGCATATATTTTACATGAGTGCTAATATTCTAAACAAAAATAACCGTGGCCTCATATACAATTTTTTCTCAAAGATAAACTTGCAAAAACCTTCACTGTTCTCGGAATAATGCAAAGATTTACGTTACTTTCACTGCCTTTTTTCCCCTAGATGTATTACTCCGCAAACAGCATCTTATTTATTTTCTCCCGCCGTCTCTTCCCGATATAACACAATATCGCTGCATATTTCATGCACTTTTCTCGAGTTATCTACAAACTTGCTCTGCGAAAAGGAAGCTAGCAAACAGTATTAACGGAAAAATGTAGCCGTGGGTGCTTTCCATTGTGTTCTATATATAAGCATGGTAATTTAAAGGAATATTCACGGAGATAAAGCATTGATAAAGTCAGACACGGAAACCTCAGGGGTTGCATGCAACGCACATATAATTAAACTTCCTTTGATGTACTCCGAATTTAAACGCTATCTGTACGTTCTAGACAACGATAAATAGGATATAGAATAATATGAGTGGTAGAAGAATATAATAATGCTAAATAGAATTTTCAAAGATTATGTTAAGGCAACATTTAACAAATATAGTCAATCCACATTGTTGTTCAAAATTATTTTAAAATACCTTATGCGCATGCTATTGAATGAAACTACGACATAGATTTATTTTAAAAGAAATTGTTTTTCAAATATTTTTCAATACGAATCTACCTTGCATAATGGATTCTAGATTAAAATTGTTCATTATTATTTTTTTTTATTTTCCTTATATACATAAGGTATAAGGAAAGTATTGTGATGAGGTCGAAAATTCAAATTCGAATTTTCGAAGGGAGATCACTTTTCAAGCATCCCTGATCACGAATCAAACATTTTTGAGGTGATGTCTATGTGTGAAATTATGTGTGTGTTTGTGAAATTATGTGTGTGTGCCAATGAATCTGTGGAGACGATATCTCACGAACGAATGGAGCGATTCGAATGAAATTTGGTACTAAATTTACAATCCATGAATACTGGAAGCCTATTGTTTTAAAACGCAATCGAATGGACAGAACCCTCCTAAATTGTCGAGTGAAAGTTTGAAAAAATCATCAAAAAATCAAATCCTTTAATAAAGCTACGCAAATAGACATTTCTTATGTAATTTGTCCTTAGAAAAGGATAGACATAAATTTTAGAACGCTAGCATGAACGGTTCTTGAGACATTGCACATTTTTCAAATAAATTTGTCAAAAAGTCCCATAAATTAAAAAAAAATATATAAACTGTTAAGAAACATGTCCACTCTTCATATGAAATATCATGCGATAAATTTGGTGATATCATTCTCTTGGATGTAACTCGTTCCATTCACAAGGAAAGATACTTTGAGCAATACTTTTGTACTTGAACTCTAATAGTCATTTATCCGCTGTAAGAATAACTTATTTCTCAGTCCATAACGCTTTGCGAGATTTTGGCGACAAATTCAGCGGAATGTCGCCAACTTGGCGACATTTTAAAATATTGCCAAATTAACGAAAATCTCGCCAAATGGATAAAAATGACGCTAAATCAATGGAAATGACGACTAATTCAAGAAAATTCAATATCTTTGAAAGAATATAAGTATCTACTATAAGTATGATATTTTTTAAACTGTAAAAGTAGTAAATTTATTGCATTACATAAGGGAAGTCATGTGTTGCCCATATCAGATTTTTTGTAAATATTTTAATTTTATATAGTATCACATTTATCCTTGCAGGCCTCACTGTCTAAGCCGAGGATCACACCGCTTCTCTTGGAATTGGAGCCATTGAGCTGCTAGAACAAGATCTCAAGTTCTTTTCGTTGAAGTGGACCGCAGAATCTCTTTTCTCTGATATAAGATCGGTATTGAGCTACTGGGACAATATTCAACATTTTGGAACAAGATTAGTTCAAAACGATCAGAACTTGTGGGTAATCTTAATGGCTACCTCGCTTTCTCTCTATTTTTATTACGCAGGTTAGCACATTGCATGATTCTGCTGTTGATAGTGAAATTATAATTCGTATAGTAAATTATTTGAAATTGCGTATTTTTTATACCCTTATATCATTGCATCAAATATGCAGGATTAATCTGCTCGAGCGACATTGTAGAGGTCTCACGTTCACAATAGGGACTCAAATCACGAATCTTTGTATTATTCTGCTAATGCCCTATTCCCCCACCCGGGGGCGGCCACCTTGTAATGGTGGTTACGGATGTTGGCTCTGTAGCCTTGATCCTCCGAATCTGGAGGATATATTAATCGGGTTATCTGGTAGACGATGAACTGTCCGTCGAACCAGCGAGTCTATCAGGCCCCGACTCTTCCGAGTATCCGTGACCACTGGAATGTGCCTATTCATGGCCTGAGTCAAGATCCGTACGGTTGCTGGGGTCAGGCTTGGCAGGTGTTCTTCGGGACCCTGCCCGGTGAATGCTCCCGTCGAGAACGCGGTTTTGCCGGAAGTGGATTTTGCATCGTGCTTCCTCCCCTCGTAGTCGGCAAAAACAATAGGTTGTCTTGGGAGGTTGACTGAATCTGATGCTCTAACCGTTGAGCTACTGGGACAAGATTCAAAGTTCTGGGATAAAATTCATTCAAACGATAGGAACTTGTAGCTAACAATCGACTTGAACTGATAATCAAAGCAAGGTTTTCTGATTTGCAACATGTTACCAGCTTTACCACACCGACTGTATAACCGCCCACCCCTTGAATTCATTTGCATTTCTCCCATTTGAATTTAAAAAAAAATGTGCCATCCGCAATATTACGAAATTGAACCACATCCTGTTGTAATTCGGAATTAGACTGTAGATTACTACACTTAATTATGAGGTAAATAAAAATTGAGATGGACCAGTTGATGATCCCTGATAGTGTTCTAACATGCTATCAGACACACTTATTTGATCATTTAAAGTATTATACTAGATTTTCTTATAATATCACGAAAATAATTATTTCTCTCTTTGTTACAATTCATTGTGTTGCATTAAAGAATTTTGACCCTTACAGTTTCATATAATTACGTCTAGCGATTCCAACTTTCAAATGATGCATGTTTGCCTGCTTGTTAAACAACGTACACAATATGTTTTGAACAAATAGAACGGTCCAAATTAAATTATGAGCAGTTATTTCAATCAACGATGTATTGAACACACATACTTCAGGGCCACCAATACAAATCATGGCCATCCTAAAATATTTATAACAAACCCTTTTCATATTTGAGTCTCCCTCCTTGTTTGTCTCTCCTATTTGTATCCTCCTAAAAATGTAAGAACTACCCCCCCCCCCACACACACACACACACCGGAACCAGGTTCATCTACTTGACTGGTATCTATTTCCCGTGGACGGTTCAGCTGACGTGGATCATTCAGCATGTATGCAGCAAGTATTTCCACTGATGTCCAAAATTAGTTTTTGTAAAGAAATTATTTCTCCGTACAATAGCGTTAAAATAAAAAGGCATTTATTCAGAATACATTTTTAATACATTCGATGCAATAAAAGAAATTAAACAAGATGTAACATATATTCCTTTAAAATATTTAATTTTAACATTTTCTAAAGAAATTCTTTGTCAGTCCAATAGTGCGAAAACTAAGAAATTGCATCTATTATAAAGAACCTTATTACCACAATCGGGAATCAAACTACGGAACTTCTTATTGGATAGCCGACAATCTACCGTTGAGCTACTATGACGCAATTGCAAGCTCTTATCGTCGAAGACGACTCTGCATTCTTCACCCTCTAAAGTCAGATTGTAGTGCAACTGATAATCTGACTAACCGTCTTTTGCTATTTTTACTCCAGGTTAGTGCCCTGCTACTATTTTTATCCTCCAGATTAGCTTCTTCCTGTTTTTTTATCCTACAGATTAGCTTCCTTCTACTCTTTTTTTCCTCCAATTTAGCTCCCTGCTACTATTTTATCCTCCAAATTAGCTCCCTGCTAGTATTTTTATGCTCCAAATTAGCTTCCTGCTACTATTTTTATCCTCCAGATTAGCTCCCTGCTACTATTTTTATCCTCCAGATTAACTTCCTGCTACTATTTTTATCCTCCAGATTATCTTCATGTGTAGTCGTTAACCTCCCGATTTGAAATCGGGGCTCAATATACAAGAGTCCACTGAATTCGTGCTGGTCGTGCTATGGCCACTTTCAGGTCTTAGAAATATTTGCACAAACCTAAATGGTTGATTTGTTCGGACACAATCGTAAATAACTTTGATGCCCCAGTCAGGAATCGAACCACAAATCCTTGTACTGGTCAGCTAAAGCTCTATGGCTGAGCTACTGAGACGGAATATGCAAGCACTTATCGTCAAAGTATAATCTGTATATACTATGCAATTAAATAAATCAACATATAATTTTAAAATTATAGAATTTCCTTGGATACATTATTTAACTGCCATTCAATATTTTTAATATTCCATGCTTAGACTCCAATACAAGTGAATCAACTTAATACCAAACAAAAAAAATTTGATCCAGACGATTGGCATAAGATAAAAGATTAGCATTTATTTCTCGATGTCTGAAGGATAATATCTATCAAATAAAAAAGAACAATGAAAGATAAAAATGCTTGAAAGTATTATCTGATATGTTATTTTTTTGACATATTACTAAGTATAAGAAATATCGACTGATACCTAAATATATAAGAAAGTTCTGAGATAAACACGTGGCAGGAAAAAATGTCATACGAGTAACTAATACCCCAACTAGCATATTAATTAAGATTTATTGAGCAGCTCGTTTATAGCAGATCTATTTATATCCACTAATGGAATATGCCTTATAAGATTATCAAATTATAAAAGAAAATGGTCTGAAGAAGATTCCTTACAGGGATAAATTATAGTTTTCTCATTTCTTTATTTACTGAAGTGTGTTTTATGACACAAAAAGGAAATGCATATTTTTGCATTATATAATATTTACCCATTATGTGATATTTTGTAAATTTTGTGACGTCATACATTGTAAATGAAGCCAACTCCCCAAAATTCCTGAAAATTAAATGTGGTGGTACATTTTGGGAAATTGGTTAATTAGTTAATGACTTAAGATAAATTGTTAAAGATTAATCAATAGACCAGGATCATTACTCTGCACAATTTGCATGACCAACGCTGCTCATGCTCCTTCAAGTGTACTATAACTTTGAGCATTTTTGATCATTTATTATGATCTTTCCATTTGTGCCTAGATCTCACCAGCGCATCAGTTTGTATCTCTACATATCTTCATCACTATCTGTCTTGCCGATCCAGTGGTCGAACGGTCAGGGGCATGCGTTTCCGTCTGATCGCTGGATTGCCGGGTTGCGGGTTCGAATACCGCCAGCGGGCTTGGATGTTGTCATGTCGAGGACAAGTCAGACTCCCGCCCTTCGGGGAGCCTCTATAAAAGTGAAACTGCATTTCTTCGGTTCTTCTCCCCTTAGCCATGGGATACCCTGGGGAGTCTTGTGGATGTGGTGCGTAGGCGCTCCTTCACCGCGGGGGACTGGCCACTATTTCGGCTCCACCGCACTGGCTACCATTTCAACTCTATCGGACTAGCCACTATTTTGGCTCCATCGGATTGGCCACCATTTAGGTCCCATCGTATTGACAACCATTTACGCTCCATCGGACTGGCGCTATCGGATTTGCGCTCCATCAGACTGGCCACCATTTAGGCTCCATCAGATTGGCCACTATTTCGGCTGCATTGGACTGATCACCATTTAGGCTTCATCAAACTGGCCACCATTTAGGCCTCATCGGACTGGCCACTATTTCGGCTCCACCGCACTGGCTACCATTTCAACTCTATCGGACTAGCCACTATTTTGGCTCCATCGGATTGGCCACCATTTAGGTTCCATCGTATTGGCTACCATTTACGCCCCATCGGACTGGCGCTATCGGATTTGCGCTCCATCAGACTGGCCACCATTTAGGCCCCATCAGACTGGCCACTATTTCGACTCCATTGCACTGGCCACCAATTCAACTCCATCGTACTAATCACTATTTTGGCTCTATCGAACTGACCACCATTTGGCCCCAGCGGACTAGCCACTATTTAGGCCCCATTGGTCTGGGCACAATTTAGTCTCCATCGAACTGGATACCATTTAGGCCCCTTCGGACTGGCCACCATTTAGGCCCCATCGGACTGGCCACCATTTAGGCTCTACTAGAGCAGTCGCTGAATTTTGCTATGGTGATAAGCTCAAATAAGAACAAAACTTGGAAACTGAGTATGAAAGTTGCATTCAGAATAAGATTCTCCAATATTGCAAACATCCTTTTTCTAACTTTACTACGAATGTATGACTACAAAAGAGGTTAATTTTTAGGAAAATTTCGTGTTAAACTCTTTAAAAGTTGTTAAGCATAAATGTGTCATTATTAAATTTAACAAATTAAGCAAATGAATTGTTCTGAAAAGCAATGCACATAAATTATTTTATTTTGTTTGAAGTCTTAACAACGTAATTGGGCACGCGTTTCATTTATAAACATAACTAGAATGATTAAAATATTTATTTAAATCTTAACAAGTTACCCAATTATGTTTAAAATGCCCCCAACTTCCTAAATTAGAATGCAATTCAGTCTACTTATTATTCAAAACTACAGCTTTATAATAGTGGTTATCAAACTTATGTCGTTACCATTGCATTTTTGATATGCTCGGGAATTGTAGATAAAATAAGCAAATATCACACCCATTTCTAAATTTGCATATTCATATTTGAAATTCATACAATTTTTGATATCACAATATATATCTTAAAGACGATATATCCTAGTTCGAAATTGCGTTCATACGTTTCATCAAAGATGACTAAAAATGGAGAAGAAAACGCATTGCTAACAATTTCTCAAGCAAATAAAGCGTATATCTTAAAGATTTCCTTTTTTAACACTTTACAACATAGTTGAAAAGTGTTTATGATTTTGTTCATTCTGTCTGTCCGTCTGTCCGTTCGCACGACAACTGCCGTAAAAATGACTTTCTCAGAAGGAAATTTTAGCATGTTGTTGAAACGGTCTGTAGGACATATGGGAATGCAAATTAATAATATCACCCAAACATTATTGTAAGCAATATTATGACATTTAAAAAGGTAATGCCATTTTTCAGGCTAAAAAGTTATGTTTAAACTGAAGAAAAATAAATTATTTTGAGTATCATACATAAAATATTACAAAACTCAATATCTCTCATTTATAAAACGATCCAATAAGTATGAATAATACGATTTTGAAATAAAAAGACAACGTTAAAAATAATGAGAAATGTATAAAACCTTATTTATTGCATTGGTTATACAAATTTTTTACTTATTTTTTATATTGATTTATATCATTTGGTAGATATGTATTTATTTAGTCATATTTCTTAGACGAGGAACTTGTTTTGTAAACATATTTCGATTGATTCTAATTTCAAATATCTTGCATTTTTATTTGTTTCAACATCAATGCAAATAAGAGAATTCGAATTGAGAATAAGGGACACATAATAAATATGTCTTGTTTTGAATTGAGGTTTATTACGATATCATAAAAATGACATGTTTCTAACTTGTAATATTATTCTTGCAAACTATTATTACTGAATCAAAATTATATATTATAGATGTTAAGAGAAAAAAAATTTCATATCTGAACAAGATTAAATGACTTTGAAATGATGTTTTTATATGACTGAATATTGTATCTTTCAAATAAACTTACCGATACATATTGTTGCGACGTATTATCTGGAATCGTAGGTGTACGCTCAGTGAGAATGAGTCAAGAATGAGTCCAAATTTATGGATAACTAACACGCTTATTCACAAGCACAGCGTAAACAGGAACAATATAAAATAAAACAGCACTAAAATGCTCCACTAATTTTACACTATTCTTAAAGCATTGACGTATTTCATTTCACAAAACAGCTGCTACTCTGCACAAAACATTGACGAATGTCACAGTGCAATGTAGCTCGTATCACTTACAATGCTTTAAGAACAACTGAATTATTATATTTATATTCAGTTGCATCAACTGCTCTTCAACTGAGGGATGACTCCTTTTATAAACTTTCTCTATAGAAGCTTCTAGAAAGATCTCATATCTCGTAGAATATTCGTTGTTTCGGGGTGTTTCTAGAATCCATGGGAAATCGTCAAATGTTGTCAGATTCCTGATAAATCGCCAAATCTTGCAACCCATCTTCAAATTTCAGCATATGACAACAACCCTAGATTCACATCATGGGAAAGGATGTCTGTACAGGTGTTTTATCGGGCGGGTCTTTAAAAGAGACTCCACTGAGGAGAGCAGTTTGCACGTGCTTAACACTATTAAATGTGATACCATTATAGAAAATAATTATATTTATATTCAGTAAAAAGGCAAAAGAATTATATTTATATTCAGTAAGGAAGCAAAATAATGATATTTATATTCAATAAGAAAGCAAAATAATTATATTTATATTCAGTAAGTAAGCAAAACAATTATATTTATATTCAGTAAGTAAGCAAAACAATTATATTTATATTCAGTAAGAAAGCAAAATAATTATATTTATATTCAGTAAGAAAGCAAAATAATTATATCTATATTCAGTAAGTAAGCAAAACCATTATATTTATATTCAGTAAGAAAGCAAAATAATTATATTTATATTCAGTAAGAAAGCAAAATAATTATATTTATATTCATCAAGAAAGCAAAATAATTATATTTATATTCAGCTAATTTAATTTGTTGAAGAGGCTCATTTGTATAAAGGGTTATTTAAAAGAACATTTGCTTTGGAAAAATTACGATGTGGGCAGCGCATAAGCTTCCCTACAAAATGTAAGTGTTTAACATCTTTCAATGCAATATAATGATGTACAAGATCGACATCACAATATTTTGAACGTTGAAAAGTATATTGACATCTAGTGCTTTTCTGGATGACCGCATTTACATTTATTTTGAAGTACCAACTGGAATTATATTTTCTTCAAATATAACTTGACAATTGGTGCTTTTCTGGATGACAGCATTTGCAACCATTTTGAAGTACCAACTGGAATTATATTTCCTTCAAATATAACTTGACAATTGGTGTTTTTCTGGATGACAGCATTTGCAATCATTTTGAAGTACCAACTGGAATTATATTTCCTTCAAATATAATTTGACAATTGGTGCTTTTCTGGATGACAGCATTTGCACTCAGTACCAATTGGAATTATATTTCGCGCAAATATAACTTGCAATTGGAAATACCGCTGACATCTACTAAGAAATATACTCTATTATTTTAAATATGGTTGTTAATTATGATATTATCAATTGGGCGTCCATTTCGAAACTTCAATAATTTTTCAATATTTTCGTCAACTTGTTCCCACATTAAAAAGTCGCAAAGTTGCTAAATTAGACGTCAATGTCACCAAACTATTGCCGGGTATAATATATTTGATGATACTTACTATTGTTCACTTTTATGCATTTGTTTGAAAATATCGCATTCATTTAAAACCTTGCTATATATCTAGAACGGTTCAAGCTAGCGTTCAAAAGTTTGTGTTATTCGTTTTAGAATAAATAAGTACATACAAAATGATTTATTATTTAACATTATAAAATGTTCTGATTTGTTTAATGATTTTTTCAAAAATTCATTCGAGTCTTGCGAGTGTCATATCGTACCCCCCCCCCCCCTCCTAGATGAGAGATATCGTACACCTCCTCTCCACACACACACATACACAGACACTACCTTAAAAATGTTCTATTCGAGTTCAGTGATGCTTGAAATGTGTTCTTCCGTTGAAAACTCGAATTCGCATATTCGACACAGTCATAATATTTTCCCATACATTATAATTTGAATATAGAGAAAGTAATAAAGAAAATTTAAAAAATAATGTAAGCCTATCTCGCTCAATATTCCAGAAAGAATAAACAAGAATTTTAATATTAACCTAAACTTTTATCGATATATTATACATTATTATGCTGAAAATTACAAATTACTATGAAAAAATATAATTTCTATTATAAAATATTTTGTAACTTCTGAAAGCATTTTTAACATGCAACACGCCCTTCGTATATCACCAGAGGGCACAAAATAGGTCCTTGCAGCACAATTTCTATCTGACAGTTCGATTAATATTTTTGATGTGAATAACATCTATGGTTGGGGGTATCTCTGGCTGATATCTGAGCGTTATGCTGAATGTAAACACTTTGGAAACATCTCTAAACACGATAGATAAAAATGTAAATAATTTATGCTTAGTTTCTCAGAAACATTGCACACTTTACGGATATGCAATAATGATTTTACTATTTCAATATTATCAGCTGTAGAAAGTTTTTGACCAAGCGATTTTTTCTTCACTTGCCCACTTTCACGTGAAATACTTTTTAAGCTTTAAAATATATGTTGAAATAGCAGTAGGCGTCAAAAATATTTAACCAGAACTTCAACTTCTCGATCCATATTTTTTTGTAAAGCTATTCTAGTTTTTCCGCAATCGTCTTGTCAAATTGAAGTAGATTCTTCTTCTTCGACCCAGACCGTCCGACCTACCAGAAAGGTGTAAGGTATCTGTTTGGACGGCCGGGAAGTGCCACCCAATTTAGACCGGAACCCAGTGGGGGAGGCATCCACAGGTACCGTACCCTCCTTCCCCTACCACCAACCTCTCGGAAGGACTTACGGACCCACATGTTTAACGTGATCAAACTCCGCGTAAACTCGGCTGCAGTTTGGGCAGCGGCGGGAATCGAACCCGGGTCTACCGAGTGCAACCTCCGCTCGCTAACCACAGGGCTACCGCGCCCCTATTGAAGTAGATTGCAAATTATCCGTTTTCAAAGTTCAATCTTATATATGAAATATTAAAATTGTAATTACTACAAACAGTAAGTTATTGGTGGCCCTTGGAATGTTCTGCAATGGTACATGATCGGATTTTTGATAAAATTCTGTGTTTTAGAAATATAGTATTTATAATGTCGCAATTTCAATATTTCATTTTACAAGACGCTTATTCATGCAAAACCATTTCGGCTCCATCGGACTGGCCACTATTTCAACTCCATCGGACTATCCATTATTTGGGCTCCATCGGACTGGCCACTATTTCGGCTGCATTGGACTGATCACCATTTAGGCTTCATCAAACTGGCCACCATTTGGGCCTCATCGGACCGGCCACTATTTCGGCTCCACCGCACTGGCTACCATTTCAACTCTATCGGACTAGCCACTATTTTCGCTCAATCGGATTGGCCACCATTTAGGTTCCATCGTATTGGCTACCATTTACGCCCCATCGGATTGGCGCTCCATCAGACTGGCCACCATTTAGGCCCCATCAGACTGGCCACTATTTCGGCTGCATTGGACTGATCACCATTTAGGCTTCATCAAACTGGCCACCATTTAGGCCTCATCGGACTGGCCACTATTTCGGCTCCACCGCACTGGCTACCATTTCAACTCTATCGGACTAGCCACTATTTTGGCTCCATCGGATTGGCCACCATTTAGGTCCCATCGTATTGGCAACCATTTACGCTCCATCGGACTGGCGCTATCGGATTTGCGCTCCATCAGACTGGCCACCATTTAGGCTCCATCAGATTGGCCACTATTTCGGCTGCATTGGACTGATCACCATTTAGGCTTCATCAAACTGGCCACCATTTAGGCCTCATCGGACTGGCCACTATTTCGGCTCCACCGCACTGGCTACCATTTCAACTCTATCGGACTAGCCACTATTTTGGCTCCATCGGATTGGCCACCATTTAGGTTCCATCGTATTGGCTACCATTTACGCCCCATCGGACTGGCGCTATCGGATTTGCGCTCCATCAGACTGGCCACCATTTAGGCCCCATCAGACTGGCCACTATTTCGACTCCATTGCACTGGCCACCAATTCAACTCCATCGTACTAATCACTATTTTGGCTCTATCGAACTGACCACCATTTGGCCCCAGCGGACTAGCCACTATTTAGGCCCCATTGGTCTGGGCACAATTTAGTCTCCATCGAACTGGATACCATTTAGGCCCCTTCGGACTGGCCACCATTTAGGCCCCATCGGACTGGCCACCATTTAGGCTCTACTAGAGCAGTCGCTGAATTTTGCTATGGTGATAAGCTCAAATAAGAACAAAACTTGGAAACTGAGTATGAAAGTTGCATTCAGAATAAGATTCTCCAATATTGCAAACATCCTTTTTCTAACTTTACTACGAATGTATGACTACAAAAGAGGTTAATTTTTAGGAAAATTTCGTGTTAAACTCTTTAAAAGTTGTTAAGCATAAATGTGTCATTATTAAATTTAACAAATTAAGCAAATGAATTGTTCTGAAAAGCAATGCACATAAATTATTTTATTTTGTTTGAAGTCTTAACAACGTAATTGGGCACGCGTTTCATTTATAAACATAACTAGAATGATTAAAATATTTATTTAAATCTTAACAAGTTACCCAATTATGTTTAAAATGCCCCCAACTTCCTAAATTAGAATGCAATTCAGTCTACTTATTATTCAAAACTACAGCTTTATAATAGTGGTTATCAAACTTATGTCGTTACCATTGCATTTTTGATATGCTCGGGAATTGTAGATAAAATAAGCAAATATCACACCCATTTCTAAATTTGCATATTCATATTTGAAATTCATACAATTTTTGGTATCACAATATATATCTTAAAGACGATATATCCTAGTTCGAAAATTGCGTTCATACGTTTCATCAAAGATGACTAAAAATGGAGAAGAAAACGCATTGCTAACAATTTCTCAAGCAAATAAAGCGTATATCTTAAAGATTTCCTTTTTTAACACTTTACAACATAGTTGAAAAGTGTTTATGATTTTGTTCATTCTGTCTGTCCGTCTGTCCGTTCGCACGACAACTGCCGTAAAAATGACTTTCTCAGAAGGAAATTTTAGCATGTTGTTGAAACGGTCTGTAGGACATATGGGAATGCAAATTAATAATATCACCCAAACATTATTGTAAGCAATATTATGACATTTAAAAAGGTAATGCCATTTTTCAGGCTAAAAAGTTATGTTTAAACTGAAGAAAAATAAATTATTTTGAGTATCATACATAAAATATTACAAAACTCAATATCTCTCATTTATAAAACGATCCAATAAGTATGAATAATACGATTTTGAAATAAAAGACAACGTTAAAAATAATGAGAAATGTATAAAACCTTATTTATTGCATTGGTTATACAAATTTTTTACTTATTTTTTATATTGATTTATATCATTTGGTAGATATGTATTTATTTAGTCATATTTCTTAGACGAGGAACTTGTTTTGTAAACATATTTCGATTGATTCTAATTTCAAATATCTTGCATTTTTATTTGTTTCAACATCAATGCAAATAAGAGAATTCGAATTGAGAATAAGGGACACATAATAAATATGTCTTGTTTTGAATTGAGGTTTATTACGATATCATAAAAATGACATGTTTCTAACTTGTAATATTATTCTTGCAAACTATTATTACTGAATCAAAATTATATATTATAGATGTTAAGAGAAAAAAAATTTCATATCTGAACAAGATTAAATGACTTTGAAATGATGTTTTTATATGACTGAATATTGTATCTTTCAAATAAACTTACCGATACATATTGTTGCGACGTATTATCTGGAATCGTAGGTGTACGCTCAGTGAGAATGAGTCAAGAATGAGTCCAAATTTATGGATAACTAACACGCTTATTCACAAGCACAGCGTAAACAGGAACAATATAAAATAAAACAGCACTAAAATGCTCCACTAATTTTACACTATTCTTAAAGCATTGACGTATTTCATTTCACAAAACAGCTGCTACTCTGCACAAAACATTGACGAATGTCACAGTGCAATGTAGCTCGTATCACTTACAATGCTTTAAGAACAACTGAATTATTATATTTATATTCAGTTGCATCAACTGCTCTTCAACTGAGGGATGACTCCTTTTATAAACTTTCTCTATAGAAGCTTCTAGAAAGATCTCATATCTCGTAGAATATTCGTTGTTTCGGGGTGTTTCTAGAATCCATGGGAAATCGTCAAATGTTGTCAGATTCCTGATAAATCGCCAAATCTTGCAACCCATCTTCAAATTTCAGCATATGACAACAACCCTAGATTCACATCATGGGAAAGGATGTCTGTACAGGTGTTTTATCGGGCGGGTCTTTAAAAGAGACTCCACTGAGGAGAGCAGTTTGCACGTGCTTAACACTATTAAATGTGATACCATTATAGAAAATAATTATATTTATATTCAGTAAAAAGGCAAAAGAATTATATTTATATTCAGTAAGGAAGCAAAATAATGATATTTATATTCAATAAGAAAGCAAAATAATTATATTTATATTCAGTAAGTAAGCAAAACAATTATATTTATATTCAGTAAGTAAGCAAAACAATTATATTTATATTCAGTAAGAAAGCAAAATAATTATATTTATATTCAGTAAGAAAGCAAAATAATTATATCTATATTCAGTAAGTAAGCAAAACCATTATATTTATATTCAGTAAGAAAGCAAAATAATTATATTTATATTCAGTAAGAAAGCAAAATAATTATATTTATATTCATCAAGAAAGCAAAATAATTATATTTATATTCAGCTAATTTAATTTGTTGAAGAGGCTCATTTGTATAAAGGGTTATTTAAAAGAACATTTGCTTTGGAAAAATTACGATGTGGGCAGCGCATAAGCTTCCCTACAAAATGTAAGTGTTTAACATCTTTCAATGCAATATAATGATGTACAAGATCGACATCACAATATTTTGAACGTTGAAAAGTATATTGACATCTAGTGCTTTTCTGGATGACCGCATTTACATTTATTTTGAAGTACCAACTGGAATTATATTTTCTTCAAATATAACTTGACAATTGGTGCTTTTCTGGATGACAGCATTTGCAACCATTTTGAAGTACCAACTGGAATTATATTTCCTTCAAATATAACTTGACAATTGGTGTTTTTCTGGATGACAGCATTTGCAATCATTTTGAAGTACCAACTGGAATTATATTTCCTTCAAATATAATTTGACAATTGGTGCTTTTCTGGATGACAGCATTTGCACTCAGTACCAATTGGAATTATATTTCGCGCAAATATAACTTGCAATTGGAAATACCGCTGACATCTACTAAGAAATATACTCTATTATTTTAAATATGGTTGTTAATTATGATATTATCAATTGGGCGTCCATTTCGAAACTTCAATAATTTTTCAATATTTTCGTCAACTTGTTCCCACATTAAAAAGTCGCAAAGTTGCTAAATTAGACGTCAATGTCACCAAACTATTGCCGGGTATAATATATTTGATGATACTTACTATTGTTCACTTTTATGCATTTGTTTGAAAATATCGCATTCATTTAAAACCTTGCTATATATCTAGAACGGTTCAAGCTAGCGTTCAAAAGTTTGTGTTATTCGTTTTAGAATAAATAAGTACATACAAAATGATTTATTATTTAACATTATAAAATGTTCTGATTTGTTTAATGATTTTTTCAAAAATTCATTCGAGTCTTTCGAGTGTCATATCGTACCCCCCCCCCCTCCTAGATGAGAGATATCGTACACCTCCTCTCCACACACACACATACACAGACACTACCTTAAAAATGTTCTATTCGAGTTCAGTGATGCTTGAAATGTGTTCTTCCGTTGAAAACTCGAATTCGCATATTCGACACAGTCATAATATTTTCCCATACATTATAATTTGAATATAGAGAAAGTAATAAAGAAAATTTAAAAAATAATGTAAGCCTATCTCGCTCAATATTCCAGAAAGAATAAACAAGAATTTTAATATTAACCTAAACTTTTATCGATATATTATACATTATTATGCTGAAAATTACAAATTACTATGAAAAAATATAATTTCTATTATAAAATATTTTGTAACTTCTGAAAGCATTTTTAACATGCAACACGCCCTTCGTATATCACCAGAGGGCACAAAATAGGTCCTTGCAGCACAATTTCTATCTGACAGTTCGATTAATATTTTTGATGTGAATAACATCTATGGTTGGGGGTTTCTCTGGCTGATATCTGAGCGTTATGCTGAATGTAAACACTTTGGAAACATCTCTAAACACGATAGATAAAAATGTAAATAATTTATGCTTAGTTTCTCAGAAACATTGCACACTTTACGGATATGCAATAATGATTTTACTATTTCAATATTATCAGCTGTAGAAAGTTTTTGACCAAGCGATTTTTTCTTCACTTGCCCACTTTCACGTGAAATACTTTTTAAGCTTTAAAATATATGTTGAAATAGCAGTAGGCGTCAAAAATATTTAACCAGAACTTCAACTTCTCGATCCATATTTTTTTGTAAAGCTATTCTAGTTTTTCCGCAATCGTCTTGTCAAATTGAAGTAGATTCTTCTTCTTCGACCCAGACCGTCCGACCTACCAGAAAGGTGTAAGGTATCTGTTTGGACGGCCGGGAAGTGCCACCCAATTTAGACCGGAACCCAGTGGGGGAGGCATCCACAGGTACCGTACCCTCCTTCCCCTACCACCAACCTCTCGGAAGGACTTACGGACCCACATGTTTAACGTGATCAAACTCCGCGTAAACTCGGCTGCAGTTTGGGCAGCGGCGGGAATCGAACCCGGGTCTACCGAGTGCAACCTCCGCTCGCTAACCACAGGGCTACCGCGCCCCTATTGAAGTAGATTGCAAATTATCCGTTTTCAAAGTTCAATCTTATATATGAAATATTAAAATTGTAATTACTACAAACAGTAAGTTATTGGTGGCCCTTGGAATGTTCTGCAATGGTACATGATCGGATTTTTGATAAAATTCTGTGTTTTAGAAATATAGTATTTATAATGTCGCAATTTCAATATTTCATTTTACAAGACGCTTATTCATGCAAAACCATTTCGGCTCCATCGGACTGGCCACTATTTCAACTCCATCGGACTATCCATTATTTGGGCTCCATCGGACTGGCCACTATTTCGGCTGCATTGGACTGATCACCATTTAGGCTTCATCAAACTGGCCACCATTTGGGCCTCATCGGACCGGCCACTATTTCGGCTCCACCGCACTGGCTACCATTTCAACTCTATCGGACTAGCCACTATTTTCGCTCAATCGGATTGGCAACCATTTAGGTTCCATCGTATTGGCTACCATTTACGCCCCATCGGATTGGCGCTCCATCAGACTGGCCACCATTTAGGCCCCATCAGACTGGCCACTATTTCGGCTGCATTGGACTGATCACCATTTAGGCTTCATCAAACTGGCCACCATTTAGGCCTCATCGGACTGGCCACTATTTCGGCTCCACCGCACTGGCTACCATTTCAACTCTATCGGACTAGCCACTATTTTGGCTCCATCGGATTGGCCACCATTTAGGTCCCATCGTATTGGCAACCATTTACGCTCCATCGGACTGGCGCTATCGGATTTGCGCTCCATCAGACTGGCCACCATTTAGGCTCCATCAGATTGGCCACTATTTCGGCTGCATTGGACTGATCACCATTTAGGCTTCATCAAACTGGCCACCATTTAGGCCTCATCGGACTGGCCACTATTTCGGCTCCACCGCACTGGCTACCATTTCAACTCTATCGGACTAGCCACTATTTTGGCTCCATCGGATTGGCCACCATTTAGGTTCCATCGTATTGGCTACCATTTACGCCCCATCGGACTGGCGCTATCGGATTTGCGCTCCATCAGACTGGCCACCATTTAGGCCCCATCAGACTGGCCACTATTTCGACTCCATTGCACTGGCCACCAATTCAACTCCATCGTACTAATCACTATTTTGGCTCTATCGAACTGACCACCATTTGGCCCCAGCGGACTAGCCACTATTTAGGCCCCATTGGTCTGGGCACAATTTAGTCTCCATCGAACTGGATACCATTTAGGCCCCTTCGGACTGGCCACCATTTAGGCCCCATCGGACTGGCCACCATTTAGGCTCTACTAGAGCAGTCGCTGAATTTTGCTATGGTGATAAGCTCAAATAAGAACAAAACTTGGAAACTGAGTATGAAAGTTGCATTCAGAATAAGATTCTCCAATATTGCAAACATCCTTTTTCTAACTTTACTACGAATGTATGACTACAAAAGAGGTTAATTTTTAGGAAAATTTCGTGTTAAACTCTTTAAAAGTTGTTAAGCATAAATGTGTCATTATTAAATTTAACAAATTAAGCAAATGAATTGTTCTGAAAAGCAATGCACATAAATTATTTTATTTTGTTTGAAGTCTTAACAACGTAATTGGGCACGCGTTTCATTTATAAACATAACTAGAATGATTAAAATATTTATTTAAATCTTAACAAGTTACCCAATTATGTTTAAAATGCCCCCAACTTCCTAAATTAGAATGCAATTCAGTCTACTTATTATTCAAAACTACAGCTTTATAATAGTGGTTATCAAACTTTTTTATGTGAAACATCTCAGGGTGCGGAATACGTAGCAAATTATAAAATAAATGTGACGGGAATTAAATGGAAGTGTATAATGAATGTGACATTATATAGATAGGCAAAAAAACATTTCTATAGTTTAATGGTCTGGGTTTCTTGACTTTGACGATGAATTTAATCACCTTGGTTTTAAGCAAATATGGCAGATTTTGGCTAGTTCTATAAACGCCTCGAATTTTGTAGATTGGATAAGAACTTTATGAATTGCGTTCTTTTACTTGAGCTTTCCATAGAATGTAAACAATATCGTCATCAAGCAGTTGTGTTGTTGACTTGTTACTAGTAAAATTATCAGCAAACTCAATGCAGATATCATTATGTAATTGTCCTTCTGGTTATATGTACCCTTTAAATTATATTATAAAACAATTTTGATAGATAAGTGGAAAAGAGGCATCTGTTCATCAACATATGCGCTTTAGCAGTTACAGTATAATAGGACGAAAACTAACTGAGTCAATTTTAGATGCTAAATATAAATGTTAAAAATCCTTAAAAATTATATAACTATAAAGTTATATAATTGATGCAACTATATAAATTCCTGAAGTTATATAATTGATGCAACTATATAAATTCCTGAAGTTATATAATTGATGCAACTATATAAATTCCTGAAGTTATATAATTGATGCAACTATATAAATTAAAGCTATATAATTGATGCAACTATATAAATTATTAAAGTTATATAATTGATGCAACTATATAAATTATTAAATTTATATAATTTCAGCCTAATTTTTTAAAAGTATTACTTTTCCTGTTTTTGACAACAGGCTTAAATATTAGTGTATAAGATTATACGGGGTACCATCTTAATAGTTCAACCAATGAGGAAAAGGGGGTGGCATAACTCCCCCTTAACTATCAATCTACGCTAATGGAACGGATTATATTTTATTGTGCACGCTCCCATCCGTTAAGGGAGATGAGTGAATGTAAAAGTAAAAAGGTATTCTTGCAATTTGCAGTCATTTTCTTAAATTTAAAACAGTAACATAAATATAAAAGAAAAAAAAACTGAATGTAACATCTGAATTTGTTTACTTAATGCTGCATGTACAAATCCGTTTCAAACAGAATCAATGTTTGCTACAGTATAACTGACTTAAATGCGTTTCTCATTCTCGAACTATTACCTAATAGCGAAATAAACATTATTATTCGCATCTTATACGGAATCCATTAAATCCTCTAACTTACTTGGAATTAAATAGGAAAACGTTACAAGCTTTGCTGCTTCTATTTATTTGGCTTTACATAAATAAAGTTTAGAAATGTAATGCAATTTTATTTTGTCTTTGTGTAGGAGAATTCGATTATGTTAAGGCTTAAAGAAAAGAGTTGTATAAGTTAATGCATTCTTCCGAGACTGGCAGAAAAAAACATTTCGAATGAAATAGTTGGAGTCTAGCATAAAATGAATATAAATATATTTAAGGCATTTATTTTAACACCTGCAGGAATTAAATAACGTATATAATTAGGTATATACATATAGTTTAAAACCAAGTAATTATTTGATTATATATGTATATATTTGTAATTTTTAATCGAAAACTGTGCATAAACTACGGTAAGTACAAAGAAAAACCATCTCTAGCATATCTGTTTCAAATAAGTAACAATAGACCAAGACTAAGGATAAAAATAGAAGTTAATTTATCACTATAATGAAACGGGGGTGAGGGGAAGTTGAGTATACAAAAAATCATAATTAAAGAGGTATATATATATATATATATATATATATATATATATATATATATATATATATATATATATATATATATATATATATATATATATATATATATATATATACATATATATAATAATAGAAGTTTGAAAATCCAATGAACGAAAAGTAAAAAGATGTAACACGATATATATATATATATATATATATATATATATATATGTTATTCCATGTTATACAATAACATTTATAATTTTGAATATATAAAAAAACACGACTCTAATGTTGTAATTAATAATCAGAAACATTACCACCAAAATGGTAACTTAACACGTAAAAAACGTGGTGGCAGAAAAATAAAATTAAAACTCGATGACACAATACAGAATCTAGTGATTTTTGCTCGGAAATGTGCTGATGGTGAAGCAATACAACATACATGGATTAAGAATTACATTTATGGTGTCAGAAATAAATTTTTGAGAGATATCTGGGATTTTTGTAATTGTGACGTTTTTAAGGAACTTTTTTCACAAAACTTTTATATTGCTGCTATATTCTTAGATTACATTAAATTACGCGCAAAATACTTAAACTTAAATTTAATCAAAAACAAATCTGTTTGTATCAATAAAGAATATCTCATTATAAATTACAAGAATAAAAATTTTGATAAAGTAAATATTTCATCTTATATAAATAAATTTCAGGATAAGTTTCCTATTTCAAATACACACATTAAAATCGCTTATAAAAACGCTAAACCTTTATGCAGAAATTTCTATAACTATAACACAGTGTGTAAAAAGGTGTTATACGATCCACAGCATTGTTCATGTACGGAATATTCCAATTTTATCGACAGTCATCATGGTCACGTTATTTCTGGTGATCTTGATCTTTTACAGACATCAACGTTGAAACCTTTCTTCAAACTAGGCACTAAATTTCGTATAGCCGAGTTTCGCTCTATTGGACGTACACTTACGCAAGATATAGACAGATTCATTTATCGATGTGCTGTGAAATACAGTGTACCCACTTCTATATATAATGAGTGGAAATCGGCTGTATTAAATGCTTTTTTTAAATCATACAATAAAATTGGAAGGGAAGAAGCTGTTAAACATTATAATAAGAATGAATTGATGACTTTACAGAAGAATTTCGTAATTACATACGTTGATAAAGTTACATCAAATTATGCATTTACATGTCAACAGCTTTATAATAAATTACTGATTGCATGTTACCGGGATCGTGATGTATATAGACCTTTACATCTTCCACAGAACGAAATAGAAAACCGTATAAGGGCCTTTTATAAATCTGTAGGTTACACTTTGAAATCTATTAAATTTCCTTATGTTACTTTACTACCCAAGCTGCATAAAGTTCCTGTGAAATTCCGCCCCATTACTAATGGTTATAAAACTTACTTAACAATAGCAAATAAAAAACTACTTTCAATCTTAAAAGAGGTTATGATTAAAATAAAAAATAATGGTGTTTATTTTATAAGTAATAGTCTTGAAGTAATAGAAAAAATAAAAACCATATCTGAAGATTTACATTATAAAAGTTATGATTTTAATGATTTGTTCAGTAATATAAATATTAAAGATCTTTTTGCTATTTTAATGGAAGTCTACGAAAAATATAATATGCAAAAACTTATTACTATAGGTAAATTTAAAGCTTTAGTCAATCTTGTTCTGTTTGAAACCGTCTTATACGATGGTACTAATTTTTACAAACAGCTCCATGGTATACCCATGGGAGGTGGGTGTTCCTCTATTCTTGCAGACATTTACCTCAACAAATATGAAGAGGGCACACACATTTTAAACGAATTGCTATACATACGTTACGTGGACGATATCCTTTTTGCCTGTAAAGAAAAACATTTTTTATTGGATTTTGGATTTTATCCAAAATGTTTAACTTTAACAGAAACACCATACAACTCTGACGAAAGTCTTAGTTTTCTTGATTTGTCTCTGTACAAACTTCCTAATGGATCAACTGGATTTCGTCTCTACGATAAACGTAGAGATTTTAAATTTGATATAAATTTTATTGTACCTTGGTATTCTTGTTTACATAGAAATGTATACAGAAACATAATTTTAAAC
Source organism: Amaurobius ferox (assembly GCA_951213105.1). Classification (NCBI taxonomy): domain Eukaryota; kingdom Metazoa; phylum Arthropoda; class Arachnida; order Araneae; family Amaurobiidae; genus Amaurobius; species Amaurobius ferox. The sequence continues at coordinate 41,067,389 of OX578143.1, forward strand.
CATCTTTTGAGAAGCAAAAGAATCAACAGTAATGTAAATGGCCGTTACAATAGCGATATTAAATTCCTCCATGGTGCAATTTCACAGGGTTTTCCGAAACGTTTTCTGTGTGACATTATATGCAAATTTTATGGTATACCCGTAACTGAGGGCTACCATATATATTTGGATACTGAACCTCTCGTGTATTAGTTACGTTTGGGAGTTAGTGCCATCTTTACACAGATAAAGAATGAGTACACTCTTTTTTACAATAGATATTGACAGGTGAATGTATTAGTGCTGGATTCGTCAAGATGGTGCATTTGGGTTATGGTACGGTATCTGCTTTAATCATTAAAATCTATATGTTTGGATTCTTATCACCATATGTTTTGTGAGGGTTAGACAATAGTACAGTTTAGTATACGAGTCTTCTGGGTACTCCACACATTTTTATGTTCTGCAACCTCCATCTTAAAATCCTTTTTAAATCCTTTTTAAATTTTTGATACTTCGGTATTCATTTTTGTACAATATATCGGCTACCGGGAGTGTTGTCTAGACGCAAAGCAAGCTTAACCGGGGAGTGGGGGTCACAACCCCCCCCCCCGGCCATTCTTTGATATATTGCTTTCTTTCATTTTTATACTTTTCTAGTTTAATATTAAAATCCACATGGTAGTGCAGCATAGCGCCTTATTCGTGTGATTTCTGGAATATTGAAACATTCACTCATTTATACACATATATATATATATATATATATATATATATATATATATATATATATATATGTAAAATTAAAAAGCAAACACGACAGAAATGAGAAAAGTCAATAATAAATATCTCAAGATCAAAACAAGGAGAACAATCAACTGAAACTACACAAAAAACGGCGGTTAGTTCGAAATTGTATTCTCGTCCGGACAGTCATACAATTTGAATTAAAACCGGTAGAACAGCCAGTTTCTGATAATGGCGATAGTATTTAACTATGGACACCATTGGAACTGTTTATTGCCTAGTGGAGGGCCAAATAATAAAAACCAAATGAATTATAAACCAGAAATATAAAAAACAGAACTATTAACTCACAAGCACAGCCACCACGTGGGAGCCTACATGTTCGCAGAAGAACATTCGACTGAGCATTTTACATATGTTCGTCAAAGCGAGTGGACACCGGAATGAATACACTTGAAAGAGAAATAATGTGTATGAAGACTTTCAAAAATTGTACGCAGGACGTAGGATATATATATATATATATATATATATATATATATATATATATATATATATATATATTCAGGTAACCCTCCTATAACGCAGTATCCAATAACAAGATTTCGCTCTAACATGATCAGAAATTTGCGGAAACCGTCGTACAAAACAAAATGCAATTAATAGATATACGATTTTTGCCTAGACACGGTACATTTTGCTCGTAGTCGTGTATGACGCATGCGCACTCACTAGCTACTACTACTGAGCCAATTACAATTATTGCGCATCATGGCGTGTTTTGTGTTTCGAGTGTTTAGTTGTGTTGCGTTAATCTCAGAAAACATTATTTAAAGAAATTCTAGTGTTTGTGTGTTTCGGAAGAAACTTATTTTAAGTTTTTTTGTGTATATACATTGTATGTGTTAACAGTTAAATAGATCATGTTTTTATGATTATTTTTTGGAAAATTAAATTTTTATCCCAAACTATGTCTGATAAATATAAAAAATACAAAGTTGGAGAGAAAATTTATTTCTCTGGATGTTAAAATATAAATTTTGGATCGTATTATGAAAGGAGTAACAGCATCACACTTTACAAAACTTTAAATTTAAATAAAGCAACAATCCGAACCATTAAGAAAAATGAAGAGGAAATAAGAAGTACTGTGACTGTAGGATCTTCTGTGTCTTCAAAATATGCATCTCGACCCTGTGTGCCAATAATTGAGAAAATGGAAAAGGTACTCAGCATTTGGATTTATGATTACTGCTAAAAAAGATTCCATTGGATGGGAATATTATTAAACAAAAAGTTCTTAAATTTTACAAACACCTTAAAGAAAATTTAGAATCTTCTGTCACAGTCCAGATTTTGTGTAAAGTAAAGTTGGGTTTGAAAAATTCAAAAAGCGTTTCGCGATCCACAGCATAAAAATACGAGGCGAATCTGCATCAGCTGATGTTGAAGCTGTCAGGAAGTATCCAGAAAAAATTTAAAAAATCATAGAAGAACATAGATACACACCAAACCAAGTTTTTAATGTTGGTGAAACTAGGATTTGGTGAAAAAAATGCCTAATAGAACATCGAAACAAGAAAAAAACTGTACCGGGATTTAAGGTATCTAAAGATCGTATAACTCTACTTTTGTTGTTGTTGAGACCCAGACCGTCCGACCTACCAGAAAGGTGTAAGGTAACTGAATGGACGGCCGGGAAGTGCCATCCAATTTAGACCGGAACCCAGTGGGGGAGGCATCCACAGGGACCGTACCCTCCTTCCCCTACCACCAACCTCTCCGAAGGTCTTACGGACCCACATGTTTAACGTGATCGTACTCCGCATGAACACGGCGGCATTTGTGGTAGCGTGCAAATCTAGCGCGCAAACCACGGGGATACCGCACCCGAGATGGTCAACAGCACGCGGTGCTCCGAGGTGGTCACCCACCGCAAGTACTAACCGCGCCCGATGCTGCTTGACTTCGATGATCTAACGAGAACCGGTGTTTTCAGCACGGTACGGCCGTTGGAACTCTACTTTTGTGTAATAATGCATCAGGACACTTTATGACAAAAACCCTTGCTTGTCCATAGATCATTAAATCCACGTGCACCTAAAAGCGTAAATAAAAACACCTTGACGGTACATTGGACAGTAAATTCAAAAACTTGGGTAACTGGAAATGTATTTACAAAATAGTTTTCAGAATCTGTTGTGCCAGAGGTAGAAAATTATTTAAAGAAAAATAATTTGAACTTCAAGGTGTTGTTGCTATTAGACAATGCTCAAGGTCACCCACAAGATTTGAAGTATTCCAACATCAAAAGAGTGTTTCTACCACCAAACACTACTTCGTTGATCCAGCTATTGGATCAAGGTATCATTTATACCTTTAAAAGTTACTACACCAAAAGATCATTACAATGGATTTTAGACATAAATGAATCGAGATCAATTGGTGTCATGGGGGCTTGGAAGCAATTTTCAATTAAGCGCTGTATGGAAATCATATCCTTATCGTTGAAAGAACTAAAACCTTCAACATTAAATGCATGTTGGAAACCTGTTTGGCCATCGTCATTTGAAATAGAAAACAACCTTGAATCACCAAAAAATGAAATAGATGGCATATTAGAACTTGTTAAATCGATCGGAAGCGAAGGTTTTGAGGACATGCCTATTCATCACATTCAAGATTTATAGATGGATGCAGGCCCATCCGCTAAAAGAAGCCGAACATTCAAAAGGGAGCTTCAAAATCGCCTGTCTCCATACCAGGAGATCAACAATGACCTTCTGAGGAATATCAAACAAGTCAAAATTACAGACTTTTTAAAGAGGGCAGAATACGCAAATGATGAAAATGATTTAGAGACTGAAGATAGTTTACGTTTAATTGTATCGAGCAGTGATGAGGAAGAAAATTATTAAATTGAGGGATAATAAATTGAAAACAATTATATTCTATATTATTTGACACATACATATGTTAAATGTTTAATAAAATTAAAGTTTTTTGGATTGACTTAAAAAATATATGTGTTTTTAATATGTTTTCGGAACCTAAACTTTCTTCTGGTACTGGGTCTAGGTCTCAGTTACCTATATATATATATATATATATATATATATATATATATATATATATATATATATATATATATATATATATATATATATATATATATATATATATATATATATATATATATATATATATATAATTAAAATAAGTGCGTAATGTTTTCGTATTAACACTGTTGGATTCGTATTACACTGTTGGATTATAATGGCAATAGTTAATATATATTTTCTTATGGATTTCTATCTATGTAGATTAAAAAAAAAAAGTAGCGGCCGATGTTTGACAAATTTCGTGTTCCTCAAGTTTCTCTGCACGTACTGCAAAATCTATAGTAATAATAATATAAAATATAGAACACTTATAGTGAAATATTCGGGGTATATACTGATATAAACTGTTTGTTGATTTAAAATTTAGTTTAGAAAAAAAAATCGGAGGAAGAGTATTTAAGCTTCAAGATTATCGATAATTTCAATTTATTACGTCATTGTTTTATTTTTGAAAAATTGTTGAAACTCATATATTGTACGTTGTGCGAGTAATCATCTACAAATGCACGGGTATATCTTCTAATCTACGAGGATGTAAGTAGTACATGTATATTGGCATAAAGTTTGACATATATTGGCGTCTATTGGAATCAAGTACGGCCTTCTGAAGATTACGGAGATTATTGATATTTTCAATATATTACGTCATCTGTTTTATTTTGGCAAAGGTTTCTGAGACTAATATTGTAATACGGGTAATATTCTACTAACACGCGGACATGTCTCTCTCTCTCTCTCTCTCTCTTCTAATCTACGATATTATAAGTAGAAAGAATATATCTTCCCATATAATTTTAGTACTTTCATTTTGGCATATATTGGAATCCATTACTGCCTATAGGTTTAAAGATTACGGGTTTATTGTTATTTCAATTTATACATGCAATCTTCTAATACAGACTATATCTTCTAATATTCGCGTATATAAGTAGTACGGGTCCCATAAAATTTAAACCCTTTTATTTCGTATATATTGATTCAATTCCATATTTTTTGTAAATTTGCTTACAAAAGGGGCAGGATGTTTTATTCTTCAGATCTGCCCGTGCAGATTATTTTCTGTAGCTAAAACATAGATTTTTAAACTTCTTCTTAGGAGGATTAAATTAAATATTCTAACAGATTATTTTGATTAAAAATGTCATTTAGTATACTTTAGAAATTTGCACAAGATTGTGAATTTTATGTTTCTTTATATTATATACTCCGTACGAAGAACGGGTATGCTGCTAGTCTAAAATAAATTCAATCTTTATGTCAGTGAGTTTATGCTCTACAATGAAAGAAAGAATGTAGATATTTTATGCTTTAATTCAAGGTCCAGTATTATTTTCCTTTCTTCTGGACATGTTTTCATCAAGGCTATAGCCAAGATGATACCTGTATTTTTTATTATTTATGTTATTATTTATGTTCATTACCGTTTCTTTCCGTATTCGCGTTCTGTTTGTTTATGCATGAAGCCGTAATGCGAAACATAAATTGAATTCAAGAAAGAATGAGATATAACAATACATTTCTTTGCTGCTTTCATTGTTTGCCTTTTAACAATATTGTACTGGCTCGGTACCAGTTATATATTTCCGTAATTCAATAGACTGTGTACAGTTTTTGCATAGAATATATTATACTATGTATAACGGAGTAAAATATTTCTTTTGAAGAAGCTCTATGCTTTGAGGTTTAATAGAAGTAATACTGAATTATTAATATATAATTGTAAGAAATAAAATTAAAAAAATATAATGTTACATATAGCGTTAAATATTACAAATGTTAGGTTGAAATATTAAAAATGTTATGTTGAAATATGAAAAATATATAGAAATATTATAAGTCCAAGTACATATATGTCTCTGTAAATGTTTTTGTAACAACTATAAGTAGTACAATCTCAGCAATCCGGCACTATTAAAAATCAGCGACTGTCGGATTATTGGAAATTATGGACAATAGGTACATAAAACATTAATACGCAAATTTCTCATAATATGCATGTAATTAAACTTACTGTAGTATGGTATGTAAGAAACAAACCTATATTTATGTATTATAATACATATTGTACATTTTCAGACCATTATTTTACGTAAAAACTTTATAGACAAATACTTTACAAAACTTTTGACCTTTTTGTCGATGTCAGACGTACCAATATGTAACGGATGTTTTGCCGCCGGAAATTTAAAAACATACATGGCGCTAATAAAAGCTAACCGTTTTCTCCCGCGTTGGTGTCGGATTATTAAACGTGCCGGTGTAATGAAGTACCGGATTGAGATTGTACTGAGTACTATTTATATACACGGTAAAAATGCACACTCAACAGTTCTGAAGAGATTAGAAATGAAACTATCCGGTACGAAGCGGGAAGTTTTCTTATTATTAAAGAGCTTAATAGGGAAAGGTTTATCAATCAAAGCTTGAAACTCTCAATTTTGATTACATTGGATCAATTTGATGATTACTCCTCATTTTACACACACCAAAACTTTATATGATCTGTCTCTTACGTCATTCACTTGCTCTAAACGGTTAAGTTAAAGAAGAATATCTTCGAGCCCGAACATATAATTGGAAAAGGCTTCGTAGAGGAGAATGGTGCAGAATCCGGTTACCACACACTCCCTGTATAGGATGGAAAGGCCTATGCCAATGTTGAGGACCAGCAGCTGGAGTTGGCCCAGATACATTCTTAATTTGGTTGAATCCCAAAACGACTATAATTCCAAACGTAAAACCGACGGGTGCCACGGATTAGATACTAATATAAATAGCATCTACGGCATTTTTTGTGGTGCTGCCATCTCGTGAATGGCGCTGTGATCATCGCCGAGAAGATTGCGTGTTTGGTTTTCGTTCGTCACCACTAAAAATACCATCTGACTGGCCGCGTTCCGGTGTAAACCAGGGATCTCGAATGTAGCATCCAGATACTATACAATTAGGCCAAAAGCTATCGAGCTCAAGCGTGTAATTGAGGGATTGCTTCATAGACAGAGAATGGCGCAAGAACCGGTCACTACAACTTCTTTGATGGGACATACATCTATATGAAAACCTATATTCGTTCGTTCGTTACTAATTCCCCCTTGGTGAAGGGGCGCCTACAAACCACGTCCACAAGACCCCCCAGGGTGTCCCATGGCGAAAGAGAGATTTGCAGCTTCACTTTTATAGAGGCTCCCCAAAAGGCGGAAGTCTGACTTGGCCTCGACATGACAATATCTATTTCCGCTAGCGGGATTCGAACCCGCAACCCGGCAATTCAGCGATCAGACGGAAACGCATGCCCCTGACCGCTCGACCACCGGATGGGCGAAAATCTATATACGCATATGGATCCATATGTAGTATTTAAATAGGAATCCTAACTTTCATGTGCATGTATGCATATACAGAGCTCACCAGCAATACACGAAAACTAAACACGGCTTCTTCTAAAAGACAGAAAGCAAACAGTTCAGTCACAAGTGAAGCAAACAGCTTGTGGAAATTTCCCTATGAGAAAAATCCCTTTACTTGTGATTTTAGGATATTGCTTGTTATGAGTATTTTTCACGAAGACTTCCTTCTGTTTTGTAAAGGAAAATTACTACATTTTCCTTTACAAAACAGAACGCTGATAAGTATATCTTATCAGCGTAGAAATCTCAAGCATATGTTTTAAAGTGGAAGTATTACAAAAAGTATATTTCTGAATATATTATTGAATTTATAAGAATCTGATGTGGGCAGCACATGACTTTCCCTGCAGACTATATCCACGTTCTCTTTATTTTAATTAAATTTAATTCACTTGCAATTCAATATTCGTTCTCATTTAGCAACTGGACTTATTTTCAAAGGTGGCGTAGAGAAAATACGAAAAACTAAAATATCTCGAGAACGGCTAGGTCTGGTGTAATGGGATTGGCCTTACTCTTTTCTTCGTTGAAATTTACGTATAAAACAAGCATTTAATGGTTATATTTGAGCATACGTAGTTTTCTATTTTAGATTTTGACGGTTTTTGTGGGCCATTTTACTAGAAAAGGCAGTTTTTTTTTTTTTTTTTAATCTTACCAAGATCTAATCAGCACCAGGGTAATCCACAAGCGACTTATCTACGTAATTTTGTGAAATTCGGCCCATTAGTTTTTCAGCAAGAGTGGATGCAGACAATGTTTGCGGGCCATTTCGCAAAAATTGGCAGGTTCGTTTATCCCGAATCGATCTAAAACTAATCAGCATCAGGGTCACACCCACGTGACTTACCTACCAAATTTTATGAAATTCGGTCCATTAGTTTTTGAGTTAGAGTGGATAAATTCATTGCACAGCCAGACACACATACACACAGAGGGACACACATACACACACATAGATGTCACGCTGAAAATAGTTTTTTTCGCATTCTACAGGCCCCGAAGCGTGTAGATCCGTCGAAAACTCGAGTTGCGATTTTCGGCATGATTCCAATATTTTCTCTATATATTACCATGCGTGAGACCAGAATATGTTCTCACACGAGACATTTTTAATTGTATTATTTATGGTGCCCAGAACGGCTAACAAAGCTATAGTCTGACTGGCACCGGGGTTTATGAGGATTTGAACTTTAAACCCGGGGGGAGGGGGGAGGTGGCACGTGAAATACACTATTTTTAAAATGACATTACTACTAAATGACATTACTTTTAAATGGCATTACTATTTTTTAAATGACACTATTTTTAAAATTTGAATAATTTTGTGTAGTTGTTATTTAACGTTTTATGCGATTTTGAACGTTTTTTTCCCTTTTATCTCCACCATCCAGATGTCGTAGAAAAAAACAAATCTCACGACCGGAAAGAGCAGACAATTGCGAGTAAAAATATATCAATTTTAAATCTCAGGGATAAATTCTAATATTTTTTAAAGATTTTAAAACAAAAGTCACTTTCCGCTCAAAAAAACAAACTTTCGTTTTTAAATCCTCGCGTCGGGAAAAGTACCGACAATTTCGACTAATAATTTGCATTTCTTAGAAAGCTCAAAGATCAGAATTTCTTGTAAGCCCAATCTGGTCAAGAAATAAGAAAAAGTAACCGCACGATCCGGATTTTAAAGAAGTAATGACTTTCAAGTTTTTGGCCAAACCGCAAAAGGAGTGATCGATTTTTCACTCACATGCGTGCGCAGACGCACGTTGTTTCTATGGTGGAGGGGAGGTGGGCGAGTTTATGACGTCACGGTTCTGACGAGTTTCGGACCTCTCTTTTCAAATCTCATCAGTGATTGCATTTTGTACGGTTTTTGGCCTAGGGACAATTAAAAACCGAATTAGTGTTTGCTTTTTATAAGATTTTTGGCTCATTATGCTGGATTGAAATGTGGCGAAGTATTGTTTACATCAGCTGGTGGTTGGGACCACAATGAAAAAACTTAAACACTGAAGAAATAAAAAAATAAATAAAAAGAAAGTTATGGAGATTGTCGCGGTGCATTTATGCATCGGGTGGTGGTGGGGACAATCGTTAAAAAAATATTTTTTTTCGCTGAGCAGCATCGTTAAAGCAGCATTGTTATTTCTTAAATACTGAATTCACATTCAACATCATCAGTCTCAAAAATACTTTCATATCATTTGCGATGCAATACTAAAAATGCAAACAAACGGATACAATTTCATTTCTGTAAACCAAAAAATAGAGGAGCATGCCTCGATAAAAAAACATAGGAGCAGCTGATCCCGGCTGTGAGTACACATCAAAGCCTAGGGTTACAGGTACAGAAATCTCCAGAATCTCATAGTTTACAAACATTAGAATAAATTCACTTTACAAATCAATTTTCAAGAACTCCCCCCTAGAACATTATTTTCCATCTTAAAATTTCATTATTAGTTCTAACGTCATTAAGCTAAAACAAACTTTGTTAACTCCAAGGGGTTATGGCGCCAGCGAGTTTTGCCACGTTCTGAATATTCAAGGGTTGCGGACAGGCAGGCTGGTCGCCGAAGGTGGCCAGTTATAAATAAGATAAATAAAAACCACGAAGAAAAAAAATGAAATATAATTAAATTGAAAGAATAAAATTATTAAATAAAAATTAGAAAAAAGGTAAATAAAATAAAATAAAGTAAATTTTATTAGAATTATGCATAGCAGAATGTTAATTTAAAGCAGTTGTTTTAAAATCGTGTGATACTGGTTTTCTAATCATGAACCTACAGACACAGTTACAATTAGTTACAAACAGTTACATATTCAGCCGACCAGAGAAGTGCCCTGTTATGGAAGTTTAAAGACATTGCCAAATCAACATGTTTGGCCAGAGAGGCACACAATCCTGAATGTTAAATATGGCAAAAGTGTTCTTTTACTCTTAAAAGGAATTGCAAATAGATATTGCTGTATTGTTTTAAGAGTTGTATTAACCTAGAATTGCACTGCTCTGCTCTTGCACCGCTCTTATAAAACAACTGATTCTATTATTAACATACATGTCGGTTTTAACTGTAATATAAATTTTCTTGGGCCCTTCATTAACTTATTTTGTGATTCGACCATATCGGGAAAGAATTAAGGCGGAAAAAAAAATGATGAGCATAAATAGTAATGTTTTAAAAGTTAAGAGTTAATGCTTTACATGTTTAAAGTTTTAAAAGTTAAAATGTTAGTAAAAGAACTAGATATAATTTTTAACAATCTAGAGGGAACTTTGAAATGTATTCGAAATTTCATATTTTCTTAACACGACAACATAGGACAAAATGTGACGTAATTATGCATGAAAGGAGTAATTTATGGCCCAAGAATCACGAAACTTAACAGTTTCAATCACTGTACTGAAAAGAAGACGCAATACAATATCTGTGTTCGTGACGTCATTAGTCCTCTTCGGGGAGGAGAAAATAACTCCACCCCCGAGGGGATAACTTGCGTTGTCAAACTTGCATTGTCAATCGAAATATTCTTATGAAATATTTCCATCTTTAAAATGAAGGATAATGTTCTACAATTTCGATTATTTAGACCAATGATACCGATTTTTCAAACTTTTTCTTGCAAAATTTGAATAAAAAAAATTACTGCATTTAAAATGGATTCTGGTATAAGTTAATCAATATAAGACAAGTTCGAGTTAAATTTTATTTTAAAATCTGGATACTAGTTATTGTATAAGATAAAAATAGGAAATTGTATGTATAATTTAACTAATTAGAACAGTTTGTTCCATTATTCAACAGTTCTTTCCATTAATGAACTATTGTTCCATTATTTTGATAGTCTGTCAGTTTGGTGCACAATTCTAAATAAATATCGAACTCATTCAAATTTGTTGTGGCAGCTAAAAATATATTATCTAGATATAATAAGAGAAGATGTAATAAGAGAAGATATAATAAGAGAAGATGTAAAAAGAGAAGATGTGTGTGTGTGTGTGTGTATGTAGTATGCAGCGGGATATTATATTAACGTCGGATGACGATGAAATTTGGTATACAGGTACTTCAAGACCGGAATAGGTGCACCTGGGGGTATGTTTTTTTAATTTCGAATTCGATTTTAAGTTATTTTATGTTTTAACTCGATTATGATCAATATTCACACAAATCAATTCTCTAGCGACCTAAGAATTTATCACAGATCTTGACACCATTCATTTTGACACCTAATGGTTTCCATCTAAACACCATGGGAAAGTTAAAAAAAATGCTTTCAAGCAAACTTTGAACGGAGCCCATACGATTGATAGACGATTTCTTGTGAATTTTTATAAAATATATATTATTCGTGCGTTTTAAAACTCTCCGATTTTTATATTACGATATACAGAAATTGACGTATTATCCAACGTTTAAATTTTCACAGCAACTTCTAAATATACCGCAGATTACTCCCGAAAAAATAATTCCATAAACCCATCCGTTGATTAAAAATAAATTTCTTAACTGAGCCATATCTTACATTTTTAGAATGAACTTATTATTCGTTCAACAGCCAGCGGAACCTTTCCGGAGCTGTTCTATCTTCTGGCGCCACCCGCGTACGAGGAAAAAGAGCTTTACTACCTATAGAGACTACTTTACACCTTAGGGAGTCCCCGCAAGTGACGGATTTTCCCATTGAGTACACTTTCACTGTTATTTATATGAAAAAAATTTATATTTTTGTTTTTGTTTTTAGATTAATAAATTCAATTTATCTCTGAGAATTTCCACTGTAATTTATATGATTTTATTTGCTATTTTTTTTTAGATTAATAAATTAAATTTATCATTGGTTTAACTTTTGGGCAATGCTGGATACATTTTGTAGTTGAATAATAATAAGTATTTTACATTTTGGACAAAAAAAAAAAAAATGAATGTTGAATTTTTGTACTGAAATGACCCCAAAAATTATCAAAAGCTTGAAAACCCCTTTTGTTAAATATTTTCCTATTATTTTATACTTAAATCTTTAATTTTAGATGTATTTGATAAAACAAGTTTGCGACGCAACTGTGGAAAATACTTAAACATACAAAAATAAAATTTGAAAAAAAAATTAAAGAAAATAATGTTTGTTTACAATGGTAGCGATGTTTGTTTACATAATTAAATTCCATAATTTAGATGTTTATAAATTTTAAATCTATGTATATTATATATTTTTGGAATCACCTTGTTCTGTCTGTTAACCCAAAATTGAAATATTTTAATTTGAATTTATGTAATGTGTGCTCTTAAATTTTTATCACGTATATCCTCTGTGGGAAACAAACTTCTTTATTCTGCAGCTTGCCTCTGCGACTGTAAATCCGCTCCTGACCCTACAAATACCACAAACTGAAAGAAATACACTTCACTCACCTCTGTATCTGTTATAAGTCGCATTATCCTCTCCACCCACAGACCACAACAAAACCACCACACAAAATAACACCACATTGTGTTCATGGAGAAATACCATCATAACACTCTGCCTCACTTACAAAAGAACTGTAAACGCATTCCACAGCGGCAAAAACTTTTGGAGGCAAACAATGCTCAGAGTTCCCAATGAAAAGCCGCCAAAACCGGCGCCCGTGAGTTATTGAGTATAATTGGAATAAAGTATAGAATGAGTCACGTGCATTTACGGCGAAAACGTGGCTTATTACGTGGGTGGTTTGTCCCGGGTAGGAATCGTCTGGATGATCCGAAACAGGAACTGAGTGTCCTAATATAATTTTATGGGTAAATAAGGGGTGGACTTGTTACTTCCTTGCAAGTTATGTGAGTAAATACATTGAGATATATTGGGAAGGGATTTGTTGTTTATTTTGATTATGGTAGCAAAGTAGGTATTTCTTGGGGTTCTAGCATAAACAGGAAATCGACTTCCTTTAAGAACACAGTACAAATGCGTACTGTAGTACCTTATATTTTATATGAAATGTAAAATGTACTTTAAAGTGGATATGTATACAGCAGATCTTCGCTAACCCGTCACTCTTTAATACATCACATCCGCTAATCCGTCCCCCTACTTGAGGAGTGAATTTAAGTTTACGTTGTTCCGTATACAATAGTCACATGATAAAATTAACTGGAGTTAAATTAACCTCGACTCTATTTTCTCATACCAAAATCCTAATTTAAGTAGCTTTTTTTTTTTTTTCAAATTTAACAAGTAAAATTTTAAAAATCGGTATCGTTGGACCAAATGATTACACCTATAGCGTGTTACCCTTCACTTTAAAGGGCTTTCAAAATTCCTTCGATTTATACCATACTTGAATATATACCAATATACCCCCCGCGATTATATTGACACCGCCCCCGAGGGGCCTAATTTTGGAATAAAATTCAAAGTTTTTGCTCGAAATATAAAACAAAAATGTATCTAGATCTAAATTTTTTGAAAGCAAAGGCGGATATACAGTTACGAGAAAATCCGAAAATATTTGTGGCGGCTACACAAGAAATCGACCGCAGACATACAGACAGGCAGACAGATGGACATCATTCCAAAAATAGTCAAAACGTGTTCAGGAGGTACTAAAACATATACCGGCATCAAAATCTCAAATTTAAAAATTTTCGTGAAAACAATATTTTTTCTTTACTACTATATTGCATAATATGAGAAAGTTAAAATAAATGATTAATTTGCAGTGTTCATTATATTTCGATTGTTTTAGTTTAGTTGCTTTGCTTAGTTTAGTTTATTTGTTTTCTTTTATTCATAGCGAATCTTGTGATATGTAGTAATTGTACTAGTACAAAATGATCTCAAATGCGTTTGTAAAATATCCTTTGGATGTCGTTTGAAATATTTTGTGTAATCAGTTTTGTGTAATTATGTTATAATGTTCGTAATGATAATTATATTGTGTAACAGATATTTGTGTAATTTAAGTGTAATGATATGCAGATTTATGTACATACTGTATATGAAAACCATTGAAAAATTGCCTATATATATGCTAAGTTGTCTGTTTCTATTATCCGTTAACCACTTAGTACCGTCCCATGGCAGATCAATGATGTTCTACCATATAAATATAAAGCGTTTAAAAAAATGGAAAAATAGTTTTAAGATGTGATATTTTAGATCATTTAATTTTTTATTCCTACTTTACTGCAGCAATTTAAACCTCTAAAAATGTAGTTTAAATGTAACTGAGAGATACATAATTTAGTTCATTTTCAAATGATTTAAAAATAATTTTATATAATTTGATAAATGAAACGATAAAGATATATTTAAAAGGGAAATTCAATGTAATTAATGAAAAATAAAATATAAATTACGTACATGAACTACTTCCGTATAAAATTTGATATAATTTGAATTAAGCTGTGAGTTGTAATCGTAATATTTAACTTTATATATCTAATTTAATATGTATAAAACATAAAAATTTAAAATATTTAAATTTACATGTTATATTTATATAAAATGAAGCTTTGAAGTATTTGGTTTTTAAATTAATATGGTTCATAAGCAATTTTAAATATTAAACTGACATAGAATTTGAATTCTTTAAGTAAAGAGTATTTTTTGTATAACCTCTACTCTACAATTTTTTTTAAAGAGTAGTTCCTATTAAGAATAATTTTATTCGTGTAGCTTGAATAATCAACACTGTATTTAGAATTGCTTCGAATTAAAATATTTAAACAGAATTTAATGATTTCTGCAAACTGAAAGAAATAATACAGAATGTATGCTTATGTTTAATTCAATCATCGTAATAAAAACATCGTAAACTTAGCAATTATTATAAATAAATATTCATTTATAAAATCCAATTGACGGGAAAATCGCTATATGGAGTGAAACAATTATAGAATAAACTTTAAAAATCCCAATTGAAAAGAAAATTAAAATAATTTATCGAAAATAACATTACTTTTTTCGCACGTTTTCCCAAGCTCGAATCTGTTTAAAAAAATCTGATGTGGGCAGCACATGGCTTTCCTTATATAATGCAATGACTTTAGTACTTTTACAGAAAAAATAGGTTATTCTTACAGTGGATACGTATATTTTTTCCAAGATATAGAATTTTCGTGAATTAGTCGTCATTTTCATCGATTTAGCGTCATGTTTATCCATTTGACGAGATATTCGTTAATTTGGCAAGATTTAAAAAAGTCGCCAAGTTGGCAACATTCCGCCAAATTTGTTGCCAAAACCTCGCCAAGCATTATGGACGGAGAAATAAGTTATTTTTAAAGCAGATAATTGACTATTGGCGTTCAAATACAAATGTATTACTCAAAGTACCTTTTCTTATGAATGGAACGAGCTAGATCCACGAGAATGATATCACCAAATTTATCTTAATATATATTTTTTTAATTTATGGGATGTTTTTATAAATTCATTTAAAATATGTGAAATATCTCGCAAACGATTCATGCTAGCGTTCTAAAGTTTATGTCAATCGTTTAATAAGGAAAAATTACATAAGAAATGTCTATTTGCGCAACTTTATTAAAGGTTTTGATTTTTTGATGATTTTTTCAAAATTTCACTCGAAAATTTGGGGGGGGGTTCTGGACATTCGATTGCGTTGTAAAACAATAAGCTTCCAGTATTCACAGATTGTGATTTTTGTACCAAATGTCTTTCGAAACGATCCATTCGTTCGTGAGATATCGTCTCCACAGACTCACTGACACACACACACACACACACACACACACACACGCACGCACATACACATACTTTCACACACATTACTTCAAAAATGTTTGATTCGTGATCAGGGATGCTGGAAACGTGCTTTCCTGTCGAAAACTCGAATTCGAATTTTCGACCCCGTCACAATACTTTCCTTATACATTATGTATCTAAGGAAAGTAAAAAGTTCGAGGACCAAAGGTGAAGGCAATAATAAATATGCTTTCATACATTTAAAGTAATATTAGATACAAAATAAATATAAATCAATGATTCAACAATATTCTGCTCCTAGATATAGGAACAAATAAATAAAAAGATCAAATAACACCTGACGTAAACCCATACACATAAACGTTTGTCACCTAAAATTTGGATATAAGTATAATTTGGCATTGTTTATTTCACTGAATAAAAACCATATAACGATGTTTTATTACTACGAATAACTAACACTTTAAGCTAACTTTTATAACAAGTACTAACTTTTGTTAACTGTTGCAAAACAAACTTTTAAGAGCAATTAGTAGTCCAGTTGATATTTTTTAACATATTATTTGATAATTTTAACGATGATACACAATGAATGATAAACAATCATTTCTTGAAATATCGTAAAATTAGTTGTGTTTATTTGGCAAATTATGCAGAATGAATTCATGAGGTGCATTACAGTCCCGAGTCATTAAGCTTTTTAAATTATAATTTTATTAAATTCTTTTTTTAATTTGCATGTGGGTGTCCAACCCAATCAGTGTTGTGATATGACTGTTTAATTAAACTCACATCATTTTAATTATTTAAGTCCCTTTGAGTAGTTATATCGGAACATAAATTTTCGTGAAAACCCATTAATATCTGTGGCCGCTATTGTGTACACAAGAAACCGACCGCAGACGACAAACAGACAGACGGACATCTCTCCAAAAATTGTCAAAAAGTGTTCAGGAGGTCCTTAAACACATATTGGCATTAAAATCTCGAAATCGAAAATTTTGGGGGAAACAAACTTCCCCAATACTACGTATGAGAGAGTAAAAATGCTGAAACAAACAGTCTTCAGAAATATGAAAATTCAATTTATAATATTTTTACAAAATGAGCACGAAAATCTTTAAACAAATATGCCACAAATAAGGGAGAAATTTTGTTACTGGATTTCTATAAAAATTGTGTATTATACTGGAAAATGTATCCGGTGCTTCCAGGGAGTTAAAGCAGTAGTTATATAAAAAAATCTGATGTGGGCAACACATGACTTTCCTTATATAATGTAATGAATTTACTACTTTTACAGTAAAAAATAGGTTTTTCTTATAGTAGATACTGATATTCTTTCCAAGATATTGAATTTTCGACAATTAGTCGTCATTTTCATTGATTTAGCATCATTTTTATCCATTTGGCGAGATTTTCATTAATTTGGCAACATTTCAAAAAAGTCGCCAAGTTGGCGACATTCCGCCAAATTCGTCGCCAAAATCTCGCCAAGCGTTATGCACTAAGAAAAAAGTTATTCTTACAGCAGATAAATGACTATTGGCGTTTAAATACAAAAGTATTATTCAAAGTATATTTTTTCATGAATGGAACAAGCTAGATCCACGAGAATGATGTCACTCAATTTATCGCATGGTATTACATATGAAAAGTGAACATGTTTCTCAATAGGAATTTTTTTTTTATGTGACTTTTTCATAATTTTTTTGAAAAATGTACAATATCTCGAGAACGGTTCATGTTAGCGTTCTAAAATTTATGCCAATCGTTTTCTAATGAAAAATTACATAAGAAATGTCTATTTGCGTAACTGTATTAGCGGTTTTGATTTTTTGACGATTTTTTCAAAATTTTATTCGAAAATTTAGGGGGGTTCTGAACATTCGATTACGTATAAAAACAATAGGCTTCCAGTGTTTACAGATTGTGATTTTTGTACCAAATTTGGTTTGAATCGGTTCATTCATTCGTCAGTTATCGTCTCCACAGACTCACTGACACACACACACACATACTTTCACACACACACACACACACACACACACACACACACACACACATACACACACACAGACATCACTTCAAAAATGTTTGATTCGTGATCAGGGATGCTTGAAACGTGCTCTCCCGTCGAAAACTCGAATTCGAATTTTCGACCCCGTCACAATACTTTCCTTATACATTATGTATATAAGGAAAGTAATAAATAAATTGTATTCTTACATATCAGTCAATTTTACTAACTTAATAAATGTCTTAATATAATGCATCCATGCATTATATTAAGACATTTTTTGATTAAATTATGATAGATGCATGTACTATAAATAATAAACTCTGTATTATTAACAATGTACAAGATCACCTGAGCGCATGTTTTGATTGTCCTATTATAATTTAGGAATAGTAAAATAAGGAACGCCGCCAAAAGTCAAGACATTCATGAAAGAGTCGATAGTCAAAAATGTTTGTGAACCCCTAGTTTAGAAGATGGTCCCATTGTGTGAAATCTTATCATTAGCATTTTACGATCCTTAGAATTTAATGATATCAGATTTTCCTCCCCACTGCAAAAATTGTATTTGTAGACAAGGGCAACTATTATATGTCTAGCAAGTAACTTATACTGATATTTTTTTTCTGTAATCAAGGGAGACCACAATATCTAATTCACAGTAACATGAAAATAAAAATTGGGCAACTGTATATATTTACAGTGATGATGCTTTGTACAACATTCATATAGGAGTAGATAACTTATAGTGATAAGTTACCTATTATTTTTATCCTTAGTTTTGGTTTATAGTTACTTATTTGTAACATATATGCTAGAGATCCACCTTACTAAAAGTTTATTAATATTCTCTGCAATAAATGGTAATGCATCGGGAAAGTATTGTAATCATGTCGAAAATTGCAACTCGAGTTTTCGATGGATCTACACATTTCGAGACCTCTAGAATACGAAAAACTATTTTTAGCTTGACGTCTGTGTGTGTGTGTGTGTGTCTATCTGTCTGTGTGTTGGTGCAATGTGTGTATCCACTTTAACTCAAAAACTAATGGACCGAATTTCATAAATTTTAGTAGACACGACCCTTAGGTGTGATCCTGGTGCTGATTAGTTTTTGATACAAATCGGAAAAAAAGAACCCGCCTTTTTTTGCAAAATGGCCCGTAAAAATCTCACTGTAGCTAATATACTAATTGACCAAATTTCATAAAATTCGGTAGATAAATCCTATGTGGGATACTCTGGTGCTGATTAGATTTTGGTACGATTCGGAAGAGAACAACCTGCCTTTTTTACGAAATAGTCCTCAAAAATCGCCAATATCTAAAAAAAGACTACATATGTTTAAATGAATCAATTAAATGCCTGTTTAGTACGTAATTTTTGACGAGGAAAATAATAAGAACAACTCTATTACTCTAGGACTAACCGTTCTCAAGATATTTGAGATTTTTTGCATTTTTTATGCCGCCTTTGGAAAAATGTCCAATTACCAAGTAAAAGCAGAAATTAAATTAAAAATGCAAATTTAGTGTCATTTTGTGCATTTAAACTCAATGTAATGAGTTCTTAAAGAAATCAAGAAAAAAATAATTGGAGTCTGCAGGGAAAGTCATATGCTGCCCATATCATTTTTTTTTACATTCATATGGATTCATATGGATAAAGACACCAAGATTGATATTCTCACCTCGTTCCTTTTTTGTGCTGGCGTTTATCCTATTCCCCGCGGTCCTAACACTGAAACACAAAAACAAAAATAAAACCTCGAGTGTTGACAACATCATTTTCTCACACTTTCTCGCCCGTTCACAATTCACAAATCACACCCAAAATCCATCTTCGAGATCAGACAAAAGACATAACCACACCTCTGCAAACCGCACTAAACATTGAAACGCTCAAACGTTAAGACGTCAAAAACTGCAGGAGTTGAGTTATTGAACATAATTGGAGTAAGTGGGAAAGAAGTCACGTGGTCCGCTTAGAAGACGTGGCTTATGAAAGTGGGTGGACCCTGGAAGTGTGTGTTTGCTTTGAACAGGCAGCTTGTTTATTTTATTCTTGCGGAAGCAAATAAACATTTGGGCTGTTAAATCAGAAATAGATTTAGAGTTGCAAATTAGCTCTATTCAATAAGATGGTTTGACATTTCCCGGCAGAGAAAAATATTATTTTCATGACGAAAATGTTTTTAGTCCAAATTAAACATTTAGGCATGCATCGTGCTGTGCGTCTACGTTGTGTTTTGAACAGTAGTATTTTAAGAACCAAAGACCAATTTTGAATTAGCTACAATGAATGTTTTGAATTAGCTACAAGGTCTCATATATGAAGAAAAATGCCTGCATAGACATGGATATACACAAGCATACACACACATACGTACGTACGTACGCTCACATCCACATGTATACGACACAATCCCCCTTTGAAATTCTTCCACCAAAGACATCCCATTTTAAACACTAATTAAATTATTTTTCTCTTATCCTATTAAACAGAGCAAACTGTACAATCATTGAAACACTTAAAATTTCTATATTGTTAAAGTACTGATTAAAGTTTCAACTGTCTGAATTTAGTACTTTAAGCCACATTGTATAAGATGCACGCTAAAACTTTTAGAATCAAAGTGTTGTACCAGTGTCAGTATTTCTAAAGCTCTGCACTAATAAACTTATTATTTCTGTATTGAAAAAGATGGTTGTGATTTAAGACATGCATATTGTTTTAGAAAGGGAAATCATCCACAAAATGAAGCGCTAAGCCGTATGCTTCCTGCAAGACGTAAGTTCATAACCATTATTTTAAAAGCTGTTCAGGATATAGAAGAGGTAGTCAACAGTAACAGCATTCTAAAACGATGTACTGCTGTTTTAAAGATGGCAAAAAGTAAAATGTGTAATAGGTAAAAATCTTATAGTCGAACTCAACATCGTGCTGCACCTTCATCATCTTTCATTTCAACGTGTTCCACCCTCTCGGTCTATCTTACCCTCCATCTCCCGGATGGATCTCAACCTTTTTCATTCAGTTACAACTGCCGACTTTCAATATACGTGCAAGCTGGGTTCCTGCCTCATGGATCATACTAATTCTTGAATTCCTAATAAGTTTTTCATTTTTCCCCTTTTAATGCTTGTAGTCTCCGCTTTGGCATTTATAGTACTTTACAATTGCCAAATCTAAAACCAGCATCTGGTATATATATATATATATATATATATATAAATAAATATATATATATATATATATATATATAAATAAATATATATATATATATATATATATATATATAAATAAATATATATATATATATATATATATATATATATATATATATATATATATATATATATATATATTTTAGTATTTACTGACAATAATACCATAGTTATAGATTTCTATCTGGGTAATTTGGAATTCATTCCCAATGGAGCCTCTTAGTAATAGTATTAATTTTTCGGATTGAAATCTAATTATTAAACCAACTAATAGGATAGTTACTAATTTATATGATAAAAAGACAATTTGCATTTTAATATTAATAAACTATTGCCATTTGATTCCTGTAACTCTATTCAATTGTTTAGATATATTATGCTTAATCAACTTTTCAGAATTTTTAAATTATCAGGTAAAAAATGTCATACTTTGTACATTAAAAATCTAAAATATACCAGTATATAATTTAAATATCCAGTATACTTAGCAAACGGTATTGTTAATAAGTTTAAATGAGCTGAAAATTCTTTAACATCCTCTTTAGTATTTTATATTATGAAATTGTAACTATCTTGTATTTGCATTACGATGTATTCATATCCACTTAGACATATGCCTCCGTACATTCATTAATTTTCATGTCCTTTTTCACGCCCTCATTTACGTAGCTTTTACAGCTGAATTTATAACATTTTCTGCTTCTCTGCAATACTGTTATTTATATCTTACAATTGGCAACAGTTGATCTCCACTTTTATCTCCTGCCAATAACAACAGTCGTCGTTATACATTGCTTTAATAGACGACACGTACAGGTATTTCTCAGATACAATATATTTGATTCCTATTTTATTTTTCAATACTTAAACTTATTGGCCAGCAATTGAAGTGTATAGAAATTGTCTATCTCTAATTTCAGAAACAAACTTTTTTTCTTAGTCATTCGTGTTAGATGATATGCCCTGATAACAAGTATATCATAATGATCTACATTTTTAATCCTAATGCACTTCATCATTATAGGCTTTATAGCTTCGTTATTTTCAATTTTTCTATTTTCATAATCTCACCATTGATTGTTCATTTGTGTTATAATTTATCTCTGATCTATCATTGGAATTTCATTAAATATACATATAGTAAAAATTTTCATCTTTGCTTAATGTCCATATTCTGTTTTGCTTATACGGGTAATAATCCTGTCTCTTGCTTTGACTCACTAGACGGGTTTGGAAGTGTCATTGTGAACGGTCGTACTGCCTCCCAGGTTGCATCTCGTTATGTTCATTCCGGTGCTTCTAGATATATTTTTTTCATTCTGTTGAGGTTGATCACATATACATGCCGTGAAAGAAGAAGGATTCCTGCCACATGGTAATACAAATTTTCCTAATGTTTCTTTTCTTCATTTTTTTCATCGTTTGGTGCTTGTAGTCTGAGTTTGGACATTTATAGAAATGTACTATTGTCCAATCTGAAACAGGCATTTGTTTGGGTTAATTAGAATTAAATACTCAGACCTGAAGATGAATTTTAATTCCTTTTAACCTTCAAATTTGGGCGGTGCTGATTTTTTCTATTATCTGCATTATGGCAGTGGTTTTGCTTCTATGGTGATGTTAAAATTTCACGATTATTTCAATAAATTATTTTTATAATTACTTCTTTCTAATATATATATATATATATATATATATATATATATATATATATATATATATAAGCAACGTGGCGTGGCGCCTAACTTCAAGTGAACATTTGGTGCAATTTAAGAATTTTTTGAAAAAGTTTGCTTTTAGATTTGTTATTGTAACAGAATGACTAAAATTTCTATATTATTAGCTTATAAGTTATATGATCACATTTGAATTATATATATATATATATATATATATGTGTGTGTGTGTGTGTGTGTGTGTGTGTGTGTGTCTGTGTGTACCGGGTGATCCAAAAGTCAGTTAAGACATGAAAATTCACTAATTCACGGGATAATGTAGAGAGATAAATTTTTGACACACATGCTTGAAATGGCATGAGGTTTTATTGAAACCTTAATGAAATAATTTTAAAAGTAACCAACAGATGGCACTTCATCTGATAGTAAAAGCGATAATTAGCATAACAATTAATCTGCTATCAAAGACGATGGTCTTCATAATAAATGCTCAACGACCGTCATTCATCACCAATACCTGTAGCCGAGGGACAATGTTGTGATCAGCACTGTGCAGCATATTTGTAGGAATGGTGAGAAATTGCCGTCGGATGGCGTTTATAGCATCCCTAATGAGGTCAGACGATCGCGATAGACTTGCGACTTCAGGTAAGGCCACAACCAATAATCACATGGACTAAGGTCTGGGATGCTAGAAGGTCAAGCATGAAGGAAGTGGCGACTCAACACGCGGTCCTCACCAAACGATGTGCCCAAAATATGTTTCACATGTATAGCAACATGGAATGCATATGGCTACAGCTCATTTATACAGCTCATTTATACTTACAGCTCATTGACGATTCTCATGCGGTGTCACTGACGTATTGCTCTCCAGCGTCATCTCTTGGCCATTTTTGTAATTATTTTTAAGGTTATGCGAAAAATTCGGAGTTAATATGGATTCAATGGTTCATAATCAGTTGTGGAGAATCGTGGGACGAAGGTAAACCATTGTGGATATGCAAATTAGATCAGACGACGTCGATCAGCACCGACGCACATCGGAAAGTGTATAAAACGCCCTCGAGCGGCATGGCCAGTTGAGGCAGAATTTCGCAATTGCTGTGATACGGAGAATTGTTAACAATCAAAAAGGACGAAAGATGCCAACTGGACATGTTTTTGAAGGGTATAATTATTGAAATTCTGGAATCCGGTCGATCCCAAACCGAAACGTCTCGAATTCTGAATGTGCCTAAGTGTGTGATCTCCAGACTGTGGCAAAGGTTCCAAACCACTGAAGATGTTACCCGATGGCCAGTATCAGGTCGGCCAAGGGTAACAACCGTTCCGCAGGACCGATATTTGGTGATTAACTGCGCGACGTCAAAAGAACCGTTCTGCCAGACAACTGGAGCTCTGACAGTCGCCACATGAGTTACTATTTCGAGACAAACTGTTTACAGGAGACTCAGACAAGTTGGCCTCTATGCCAGACAACGAGCAGTTTACACCCCCCTGGCGTCTGCACAGGAATGCGAGCGATTTCAGGTTTAGCCCTCAAACTGATTCTCATCGTACCACGATCTGGACAGAACGTAAAACGCGTTTATACCTGGGAAACATCACGGATAAACATCGTTTTCCGTTTGGAGGTAGTCATGGTCTGGGCAGGCATCATGATGGACGGCCGCACATACCTGCACTTCTTTGGCACGTTGTCAGTTACCGGTCAAAGATACAGAGACGAAGTCCTTGAGCCTACCATTCGATTGTTTCGAGGTGCTGTTGGTCCTGATTTCAAATGCATGGATAATAACGCGGCTCCTCACAGTGCGGCCTTGGTCGACGACTTCCTTCAAACTGAAGATATCCAGCACATGCAGTGGCCTGCCAACTCTCCTGATCTGAATCCAATAACACATGTGTGAGGTATGCTCCGTATACATCTTGCAGCCCTCCGCTACCCACCAACCTCCGTTCCGGGATTGAAAACTGCTCTCCGTGAGGTTTGGAACTCTTTGGGAACACAACTCATCCAAACCCTCATCGAAAGTATAGGAAATCATTGTGTATCATGTGTGGCTACCCGTGGTTCCCACACTTCATATAAAACTGCAGCATCACAATGTTTTAATCATTCTGTTTCACTGAGGTTGACACTCATATTGTGATCCTTTTTCTTTCAACCCTTTTGTTTGGATAATGAAATACGTTATTATCCTCTGTTTTGTATTGTTTTGTTCTATAATCCTATTGCACAAACATACCAAGTTTCTTTACATTCCAATGCAGATTTCCTGAAATTTTCACATAAACAGCACCTATGCTTAACTTTTGCACATTAGTGTTTACCCGTCATACGATGTAAATCAGAATCTGGGAATATTACTTTCCATATGGAGACTTATTTATCATTTTGGCAACATTTTTGTCACTTGGCAACATTTGAAAAAGTCGCGAAGTTTGCGTTGTCCCGCTAAATTTCTCGCCAAGCGTTACGGATGGGCGGACGGAGAAATGTGTTATTCTATCTATTCATATATTCTATTCTTATATTATAGTCTATGTATTCTATTCTTATATATTCTTTCAACGATATTGAGTTTTCGTCAATTAGTCGTCATTTGGCGTCATTTTTGTCAATTTGACATTTTCGTTAATTTGGCAATATTTAAGAAGTCGCCAATTTGGCAACATTTCGCCAAATGTGTCGCCTAATTCTCGCCAATTGTTATGAACGGATATATAAGCTATGCTTATTGCAGATAAGTGACTATTGACGTCCAACAACAAAAGTATTACCCAAAGCCTATTTTCTCATAAATAGAACGAGCTAGATCCACGAAAATGATGTCACTAAAATTATTGCATGATATTACATATGAAAAGTGAACATATTCTGCAATAGTTAATATTTTTTTAATGTTATTTGATTTTTTGATAAATTTATTTGAAATGTGCAATACCTCAAAAATGATTCACGCTAGTGTTCTAACATTTATGTCAATCGTTTTCTAATAAAAAATTAGATACGAAATGACTATTTCCATAACTTTCTGAAAGGTTTTTTTTGTTTTTTGATGATTTTTTCAAAATTTCATTCGAAAATTTAGTGGGGGTGCTGAACATTCGACTGCTTTAAGAACAATAGGCTTATATTATTCACATATTCAAATTTTTGAATAGCTCCATTCTCCTTTGAATCGGTCCATTCGTTCGCCAGATATCGTCTCCACAGACTCACTGACACACGCACATTACCACAAAAACGTCCGATTCATGTTCAAGGATGCTCTTCCGACGAAAACTCGAATTCGAATTTTCGACCCCGTCACCATATTTTCCTTATACATTATACTGTGTATATAAGGAAAGTAAAAACTAATATATCTTTTATACTAATTGCCATGTGTCCGTCTGTCTGTCTGTCACGCTTTTTTAGGCACTTACCGAATAGATAGAGACTTGCAATTTGGTACAAGGCTCTATCGCTCGGTAAAACAACCTGGAAAACTTTTTCGAAAACATTCTCTAGAGGGGGTGCTCCACGCCAAAACGTCCGAAAAGTGAAATGAGAGGAAAGCATACTTTACCATAAGATATGGTCTTCAAATTTGGTATATGGGTAAATCATTCGAAAGGAAGAAAGTTTGCAATTTCAGATTTCAAATATTTTCTACTTAAGGGGGCGTCGCAACCAAAATGTTCGATTTACCGTATAAATGATAAACGTCTCCTTTAAAATTTGATAGAAGCTTGAAATGTGGTATATGGACTAATCATTTAATAAAAACACCCAAGACAAAATAATTTTTAAAAAATGTTCGTTGAAGGAAGAAGTGCTCGTGCTCCAGAAAAAAACGTTCGAGAGGTGAAATGTCGAGAAACCATGCTTCGAGATGCAGTAGACTTCAAATTTGGTGTACGAGTAGATAGATAGGTCTTAAGGAATGCAATTTCAGTTTTCCGATATTTTCTACTTTAGGGGTGCCGCAAGTCAAAAATTTCGAGTTTATGAATAAATGAGAAACAGCTACTTTAAAAATATAATAGAGGCTTGATATTTGGTATATGGGGCAATCATCTGATAAAAAACAAAAGAATAGAGTTTTTTAAAGTTGTTCATTTAAAGGGGTGGCTACTCCACGTAAAAACGTTCGAAAAATAAAATGATAGTAAAAATGTGCTTTGCAACGGAATAGGAACTTCACATTTGATGCATAGGTAGATAGTTCATCAGAAAGAAAGTGTGCGATAGAAAATTTCCGATATTTGTAATTTTGAGGGGTTCCGCACACCAGAACTTTCGAAAAGTAAAATGATAGAAACCATGCTTTGAGATGAGATAGAGACTTCCAATTTGGTGTATGAGAATATCGTTCGAAAGGAAATAAGTGTGCAATTTTAGATATCCAATATTTGCTATTTTATGGGGTATCACACACCAAAATGTTCGATTTGCTTAATAAGTGAAAAACGTCTAATTTAAAATTTGATAGAGACTTTAAATTTGGCATATAGGCTAATCATTTGATAAAAAACACAAGATGAATAGTTTTTTTCATAAATTTTCATTTAAGAGGGTGCTCCACATGTAAACATTCGAAAGATGAAATGATAAAATTGCATGCTTCAGTATGAGATAGAGACTTCATTATTCCTGTGCGGATATCTATCCGCGCAGGAATTCGAAAGGAAGAAAGTGTGTAATTTCAGATTTCTAATATTTCTTCTATAGGGGGTTCCGCACACCAAAATTTTCGATTTTAATAATAAATATGAAACGTGTATAGTTCAAAAATGTATGTTATTTAGGTGTTGCTTATTGTAAGACCGCTGGTTTTCAATGGGTATTCGGCTAGTTTATAATGCAATGCACCTGTTTATGCCGAGAAGTACCTGTGTACTAAATTTTAAGATTGTACGCTGCTTAAATTTAAAATAACAGACAGCACACACAGACAGACAGACACACAAACGTATTTTATTATGTACTTAAAAGTATATGGGACGTTGCCATATAGTTAAAGCAGGGATAAATTGAATTCATTTACCTAACAAAATAAATAAATGTTATTCATATAAATAACAGTTAAATTTGAATACAAATTTATTTGACAAAACATCACTTCCCTGTTAGTAGAATTTCAAAGGTAATTAAAAACCTCAGCAGTGGTATCCCAAAAGTCTATTATTGAATACACATGAAAAACTGAGTAAAAGCAGTCAAAATCTTTAGTTTAAGCGCATGCTAGTAAAACAGCGGGCCACAAAAGGGAGGAATGTTGAAACGCAAGAACCCGAAAAAATGTGTTTTTAGCGTTTCACGGGGAGAGTGTGCACTAGGTATGGGTAGCTGTTAGATCGGACTTTAGCTGTCAAATCGTATCGGTAGCTGTTAGATCGGACTTTAGCTGTTAAATCGTATCGGTAGCTGTTAGATCGTGATGGAAGCTGTTAAATTGTATCAGTAGCTGCTCGCGTAAAGAAAGAGATAATCGAAGTGAAGTTTTTAGAGGGTGGTCTAAGTATCAGTAGCTGTTAGATCCTATCGAAAGCAGTTAGATTGCATCGGCAGGTAGAGATCGTGAGGCGAGAGAGAATCGAGTTTAAGTTTTTAAAGTGTGATTTGAGTATGGGCAGTTGACAGATTGCGAAGGTAGCTGTTAGATCGGATTGTTAGCTGAAGCACGTAAAACGAGATAGAATTGAATCTAAGCAAATAAGAATGTAGTCTCAGTATTAATATTTCTGAGATACTGACGGTAGCAGTTAGATCGTATAGGTAGCTGGAGGACGTGAGGCGGCAGACAATTAAATTTAAGTTTTCAAAGAGTGGTATGAGCATCGGTAACTGTTAGATCATAACGATAGTTGTTCGGTCGTATCGTTAGCTGAAACGAGTGAGACGAGATACAATCGAGTTTAAGTTTTAAAGTGTGATCTTGGTATCATTAGCTATTAGATCGTGACGGTAGCTTTTAGATCGTGACGGTAACTGTTAGATCGTAACGGCAGCTATTAGATCGTATCGGTAGCTGGATATTAACTGATTTTAATCTTTGCATTTTTTTAGTTTTAAACTAACTCGCATTTTTTTATATATAACGCCGAGGTGCACCTTCCCGGATTTTAAAGTACAAGTTTACCATATCTGGATGTGCGACGCTTATATGTTACGCTACAAGCTGAGCAGACACTCACACACACACATATATACGTCTTATTTTTTATCTAAGAAGTACGCAGATATAGATATAGATATATAAGATATTTCTAAAGAAAAAAGTAATAAAACCATTATCATATGCCAAAATGGAACACTTTCTATAATTCTGTTTCCTAATTCTTTTATATCTTTTATATCAGGTTGATGTCACTTAAAAATCCCCCAAATCGCCATATGAAATAGGAACAATTTATATGCTCTTCAAATTATATCCGTTTTCAAGTAAATATCTAATCCATGCTTTTAATTAATAATATGCTTAAATATAATATATTTATTTATATATTTATTTATGCAAGCTACAGGGGAAAGTACCAGTCACAGCGTGCAAGATAAAACACAATACAAAATATACATATTAAAGTATAATAAAACACATTAAAATGAAAACTATTGACAACATTTGATTTTCAAAAGCACCTGCAAATGAATAAATACAGTAAAATATAAAATATTTATAACAAATGATTTTTAAAAGCCATTTCCGATGACAGATATATAATTTATAGGCAATTTGCTATAGAAAACTAACGTAATGGTTATTTTTATACTAACATAAAACGATTTCAATTTATTCCCACTTTCTTATTCTTTTATTTCAAATTAGTGTTATTCAAAAATTCCCAAGTCGTCAGACGAAATAGAATTGTATTTTTATCATTTGAGTTCCACACAATTTCAAGTAAATATTCCTTTCATAAATTATTTAGTAATATAAAACTCGATTGAATGAAGATAAATTACAAATGATAGAGAAATATTAGCTTGAGTCTGCGAGAAAAGACAAGTCAAATTTTATCATAGATTGTTTTACAATGTCAACCTTCTTAATATCCTTTCATTACCGCCAGTGGTGGATGTCTCGTAAATGGATATTTACAAAGCGAGTGGCAGAAGCTTTAGATGTCTCCTTCTAGCAGATTTGCTTGGCTGGCCAAGGAAGTCCATAAGAAAAACGCCTTTGAAAAGAATATATTATAGCTCTGTATTTAAATAAAGCGTAATATAAATCGGCTATTGTCATTCAAGAATAAAATAAGAATAGAATATTTGTTTTCACTTAAAAAATTAAAAGAGAAATTATAATGTGTAGCAAGATATTTCATTCTGGGTTTGGAAACGCTGTTTGCGCAAATTACAGAAATTAATGTATTTTAATGCGTCTTATAGCTGGCAATTCTAAGAAAGCGGAATTAAAAAAGAAAAGTAATACAAAATTATTCCTAGGATGTCAACACAATGCTAATGATTCGATATATTTCTTTATATTTATTTTTTCTTTTAAAAATATTTCGTCCATTTTTTAGGAACAAGACGCACTAGTTTTGCACTTTTAGGAGAAAGATTCATTAGTTTAGCATTTTAGGAACAAGACCCACAAGTTTAGCATTTTTAGGAATAAGAACCATTTTTTAGGAACAAGACCCGATAGTTTAACATTTTTGGGAACAAGACCCGCTGGTTTAGCATTTTTAGGAACACGACGAGCTAGTTTAGCATTTTTAAGAACAAGAACCATTTTTTAGGAACAAGACCATTTTTTAGGAACAAGAACCATTTTTTAGGATGTCAACACAATGCTAATGATTCGATATATTTCTTTATATTTATTTTTTCTTTTAAAAATATTTCGTCCATTTTTTAAGAACAAGACGCACTAGTTTAGCACTTTTAGGAGAAAGATTCATTAGTTTAGCATTTTAGGAACAAGACCCACAAGTTTAGCATTTTTAGGAATAAGAGCCATTTTTTAGGAACAAGACCCGATAGTTTAACATTTTTGGGAACAAGACCCGCTGGTTTAGCATTTTTAGGAACTCGACGAGCTGGTTTAGCATTTTTAAGAACAAGAACCATTTTTTAGGAACAAGACTCATTAGTTTTTTTGGGGGGAATAAGCATTTACTTATACATTTTTAATTATGTTCCATAAATTTATATATTCTTATGAATATCTAAAATATCTTCACAACATGTTACCTCCTGCCACACAGAAAGCTACCATTAGCCTATGGGTTGGTCGTGTGGTCTGGGCTTTCTTCTACAACATGTTACCTCACCTCAAGGAAAAACGAGACTTACAGGAAACCATTGTTATTATTTGATGGTCTGGGTCGTTTGACCTTTATTGCACATTTGGCGACCTTGACAACAAATGCGGAAAACTTTCTCCAACATGGAGCCGCTTAACGATTTTTGGAAACTACTCAAATTTTGTAGATTTGTTAAGAATTCTCATGTTACATCGATTTTTCTAAACATTTTCGCAAATATATAAACCGGTCACTTGTCAGATAGAATGAGTTTGCGTTATTGGTTGGCTCTGAATCCTACTTGCTTTCTCTAGTGAACCGACAAGCCCCCGTCGCCCCTTCACCCGTCCTTGCCCCGCCTTATATACTCCGCTGCGGAATGCACCAATATACCAAATTTCGCTTTCTTTCTGTGAAGAAATGATCTTCTTTTACCAAAATATGCCACAGGTATGGTCTGAATTGAGACATACATGTTCTAATTCATTACAATTTACACCACTATGATCATCCGGATTCCTCTTATGCTAATTTTCTACTATTATGAGTTTTCAAAAATTTTATGACAGAAGTTATAGAAAACAATTGGTTTTCCAACGAACCCCATAATGATTTCCTTAAAATCCTTGAGAACCTGTTCACTCATGAAAAAAGTAAAATATGTCGGAATATGTCAGTGGTTTTGTGAACATAATCTTATGTTTTGTGTATTAGTTGATCATTTATTTGTTGCTCTTTTGAGACTGACCTGTGTTTTCTTAACTTGTAAGAAATATAGAGAATTCTTGGCTATATATTGTTCCTATTTAAGCTTGTCGATTGTTTAAATTAAAACATTACGTTATCCAGGAACTCGGACATTCTATCCTGAGAATACTCCCACAATGCAAGGTACGTCGTGGTGATATATGTAACATATTTAAAAGTTATTGAACATTATTTTAAGTAGTTATGTATAAACATCTTAATACATTTAAAAAATTTATTTCCTATATTGATTTAAAATTTCGAAACACGTTTTCGTGTCTCATATAAGCATAGTTAACACTGAAGAGCCTCATTTTGTGACACATACAATGCGCCTCTCTACGCAAATCTGTTTTGTAATGCCGGCGTTAAAAATCTAATAATACACAACCAGAGGTTTTTTGTACAACTACATAAAATACGATACAAAACCATAGGTTTGTTATACATTTGTATAACTACATGAAAATACGATACACCTAATATATATTCCTCTGGACGAGTCGGACGGCCTGGGGCTTTCACACCTAATATATATTGAGCATGGTAAGGATAGGTAGATCTTTAGCTATGCTGGCATGGCACGTGACACTCCTTCATACCCTTATATAATCGAAGATAGAAATACATTTTTTTCAGTATAGAGATGAACATATTAGATATTGTTGAACATGCCAAATAGTCTGGTATATGCACATCTAGTATTCTGAACATATCAGATATTAGCAGCATACCCGTTCTTCGTACGAAGTATATTATATGAAAAAAACTTAAAATTCACAATTATGTTTAAATTCCTATAGTATACTAAATGACATTGTTAATCAAATTTTTCTGTTCAATGTTTAATTTAATACTCCTAAAAATAAGTTTAAGATTTATCAGTTCTCGCTATACAAAATTATATTCACGGGTAGATCTGAAGAATAAAACACCCTGGCCCCGTTTGTAAACAAATTTACAAAAAATATAAAATTGAATCAATATATGCAAAATAAAAGCGTTAAAATTGTACCGGACCCGTACTACTTATATTCGCGAATATTAGAAGATATGCCCGAATTACTAGATTACAAGTATAAATTGAAAATATCAATAAATCATTAAACTTTAAACCTGATGTTAGAAATTGATTCCAATATATGCCAAAATGAAAGCGCTAAAATTGTATGGGAAGATATTCATATACTGCTTATATAGTCGTAAATTAGAAAATATGCCGGTGTGTTCGAAGATTACCCGTATTACTGTATGAGTCTCAAAAATCTTTGAAAAATAAAACAGATGATGTAAAAAATTGAAAATATCAATAATCCAAATAATATTTAGACAAGAAGGCCGTAATTGATTTCAATATATGCCAGTATATATCAAAATATATGCCAATATACATGTACTACTTATATTCATGTAGATTAGAAGATATACCCGTGCATTTGTAGAAGATTACTCGTACAACGTACAATACATGAGTTTAAACAATTTTTGTCATAATAAAACACTGGCATAATAAATTGAAAACATCAATAATCCCTGAATCAATAATCCCCGAAAATATCAATAATAATAATGTGTAACTTGAAGACCGTAATTGATATTATACAGTCAAAAATGCAATGTCAATGAAATTTATTGTATTTACACATCTTTATTATTCACATCGGAAAAGATTTAATATAAATCATATGCCGCATAACACATTGGATTTACATCCATTGCTAAAGGACATGATATCATTTGCTTCAAATAAATTGATGGAAATCATATCGTCTGAATAATGCTATCTCCATGGAATGTTTGGAGACGTTTTCGTCAATTTAGCGATAATTTAAAAAATCGCCAAATTTATCGATAAGTGGGACTGTAAAACTGATAGTCCCATTTTGCGACAAAGAGACGAAACATCATCACAATAGTATGTCCTGAAAAAACACAATTTCATTTATAAAGTGCAATTTTATCAATTTCATGATATTTTTATGAGATTTAGAAACATTTTTATCAGTTTGGTGAAATTTTAGAAACTCGCTAAATGTGTTAATACGTAGGATGGATGGCCTGACCGACAAATGCTACCGAAACATCATTTCAGTACTCTCTTCTAATAAAACGAATTAAATTTCATTTATTTGCTTCGTTTTTATCAATTTAGCGACATTTCCGTCAATTTGACAAAGTTTAAGAAAAGTTGCCAAGTTAGCGATATTCCGCCAAATTCGAATCTCTGAATTTTCAGATCAGAAGAATAAGACATCCTGATCCCGTTTATATATACTAAATGCAAACACTGAAATTGTATTAGAAGATATACCAATTCTACTCTTTTTCTGTTTCAACAATCGGATAAATGAATTTATTGGTAAAAACTATATATGAGTTTATTAGCTAAACACAGATAGATTGTCCATTTAAATTCATGTTTTAAACAATTCATACTTTCAGATAGTGACTACTTTGCGCAAAAATCCTCCATCAAACTCAGAAATAAAGTTTTAATTCAAGTTGACGTTTTAAATAAACGATTTTCATCCTTTCCGTTTGGATAAACCCAGGAATTAGAGATTAGAACTCCTAGAAAAAAGCTCCGTTTGCATTAATATCTCAACAACCCCTGGCCCTAAAAACCCGAAACTTAGACTAAATTTATGGGGGACTATTTTAAGGCTACTCACAAAATTTCATTAAATTCAGTTCAGCCGTTCTGTCGTGATGATGAAACAAACGAAAGTTTCGTTTTTTACTAATATCTCAAGAACAACTCGTAGAAACTGAAATCATGGACTGAATTTTAATTGGGTCTATTTCCAGGCTACCCACAAAATTTCATCCAATTCGGTTCAATCTTTCTCCCGTGATGATGGTACAAACAGACAGACAGACAGACAGATTTTCAACTTTATTTACATAGATTGTATAATCCGAGCAATCAAAACTCAACATTTCTGATAGTCTTTATCTTTATTTTCATCTATATTTCTTCATAACAATGAAACCGCTTGCATGTGATATTTTCTTGTACATTCATTTTTGCGCAAATGCGGTTTTTGAATAATTTAAGATGTATTATTTAAGGACTCAGCGCAAGTCGATTTTCTGAAAGAGAAAAGGAATTTAAATTAGCATTTATTTATGCTTTCACGACTCTTTTTTAAACATGTATGGGAGATTCTGTTTATTTAACTGTTCAATCCCCAAAAGCAGAGTAAACAGGATTTCTAAAATATTGGATTAGGTAATAGGGAGTTTATAGGATAAAGGGAGATGAAATTCATCATATTAATACACATTCTTTAATATAATATTAAAAAGAAAACACGTCATCATCCATAATTAACTAGATTACAAAGGGAGAAAAGCTCTATTGATTATGCATTGGTTTTATGTAAATTTTAAAGAAAAATCAGATTAGGTTGTTAGTTTCTGCAAACTGTTTTGTTCCATTGTATTTCTTTAAAAGCTTAAAACTAAGAACGTTATATTTCTTGAAAGAAAATAAAAAAGAATGTTATCGATTTGGGGAGAAATTTATATTTTTATTATTGACACATTATAAAACATCTGCTGAATATGCGCAAATTTACATATATTAGATTTAAATTCAATCTACAATGCAGTAGTTATTAACTGATTTTATAAAAATAATATATATATATATATATATATATATATATATATATATATATATATATATATATATATATATATATATAATAGAATTTTGAAAATCCAATGAACGAAAGGTAAGAAGATGTAACACGATAAACCTAACTTTTTAAAACACCCACAGAATAAAATATAATACAGCAAATCAACAATCAAATGGATAAAAAATACAAAACACAAGCTATCAAGTTACAGAAAATCAACAAAATTAAAAGGTATGGAAACAAAAAAAGAAAAACTTAAACTAAATTCAACTATCTAACTGGCTTAGTAAAATCAACTAATCCTCAAGCAAATGGAAAAAAATAAACAAAATAAATATCGAATCAACAAGTCAATGAAAAATATCATAATACAAAGGTATGGAATCGAAATAAGTATAACAAACGAAATCAAGCACAAACGCCATACACGTGGACGAGGCCCTAAGCCTAAATCATGAATTGTTAACCTCTACAAAAATCTAATCATGTCCAAGTTTTTTGTAGAAGCAAACACAAAAATGTATGTTTCTGAAGAAATAGATAGATTATATCTATAAATTATTTCTACTTGGACGACATACATAAAGAAGGAATAAAAAAGAAAAAATGAATACCTGGAAAAAGCACAGCGTATGTACAATCGAGTCGATACAGGGAACACTGATAGAAGAGACCAGTGTTGCCATTCGTAAAGAAATATATGTATATATATATATATATATATGTGTGTGTGTGTGTGTGTGAGAGAGAGAGAGAGAGAGAGTTTCAAAACTAATGCAACAAACTTTCAGGGGTGATAGATCAAGAACATCAAAATAAACAATTTTCATCAAAGAATCTGTGGTCGCAAGTGAAGCGGTTACGCGCTAGAGGACACTTTCCACTTCTCCACACACAAGCAATCAAAATTGTTGCTCAAACTCTAGGATGAGTCAGGAGTCCTGGGTGTTCTACACATAAGCAGTCTTACGCAACGCAAATATATCTGGTACGAAACATAAAAAAAGCTTAATTAAATACAAAATAAATGCATGCACCGAAGGATTCCCTTTCAAACAACTGGCTGAGCAAACTAGAAAACATTTCGTAATCACTTCGTCATCCCCCTTTGGTGAAGTCCTCTCGGTAAAGCCTTTACACTTCCATGTCATTACCTTTGGCGAGACTGTAGCGAAAATGTATGACCGCCTTCATCCACAGTGGTATACCGATTCAATCTAAGTAACTAATGACCTAACATACGAAAAACCCCAACTTTTATAAGGATGCCTGAAAAAGTCCTCTAACGCCTGAAACTGCCCTCTAAAGCTTAGCCCCTGCACTTGCGATCATTCATGCTATGATAAAAAGTACTTGTTTTGACATGTTCTATCACCCCTGGAAGTTTGTTGCATTAGTTTTGGAACACCCTGTAAGTATATACTCCTGTCTGTTGAAATTTTAACACCATAAAGGAATTATAAGGATTGAATTATATATATTTCACAAACGACCTGTATTGTTACAAATGCATTAACAAAGCAACAATACAATATTACATGTCGAAAAGCAGTATTTGGTGGAGCAACCACGCGCTGCAATAAGTGCTTCTATAAGATGTGTGCACCGAATCAAACATATTTGAATTTGTGGCTGAGGAAAAGCATTCCAGTTTGCTTCTATCCTGTCGCAGAGTTCAGCTATGTTAGCTAAGGGACGATCGTCATGAGCGAGACGCCGACCGACGAAATCCCAGACATGTTGAATATGCGGCATTTCCAGTGAATAGGAAAGCCAAGGAAGAAGCTGTATCTGTTGTGCTGAAAAGTAGTCTTTATCATTCTTAGCAACAGGCATTGGCCTGTTGAAATACAGACCCAGGAATGCGTTGAAGGAAAGGTATGTCTTCGGGCTCCAGAACTTCTCTGATGTATCGGTTGTTGTTGAGCTTACCCACAATTCATAGCAGCTGAGATTGTCCATGTTTCCCAATGGCGCCCCAGATTATCACGCTTGGCATGTATCCAGTATGGCAGTAGATAACACACTTCGGAAGTTAGCGTTCACGGCTATAGCGTCTAATGTGATATGGCCATCACTGTACTCAAAATTAAAGCAGGGATAATCCAAAAGGACAACTTGTTGCCAATCGGCATACCAGTGTTTATGTTGATGATCACATTGTAACAGCATGCGTCGAAGGTTTTGCGTCAGGGAAATCTTGTGAAAGGGAAATCTTGCACGTAGTCCACGGTGCAGCAGACCCCGACATATTATTGGAATAGATAATGAAACACCCGTAACCATGCTCGAACGTTCTGCCAACTGTCGTTTTAAAGCTGTACGGTCCATCACTGCCATGCGGATGAGGTATCTATCACGTGCTGACTTAACATTTCGTCGTCCATTGCAGTATTTGCGACTAGTCTGTTTTTTTCAGTCCATTGCTTCCACACTATCATCACTATCATGTCACTGCGCTCCATAGGAGCTGGTATTGCACGATAAGATACACCTCCTTCACGAAGGCCGATTATTCGACCTCGTTCAAACTCCAAAACTTGCTCATATGGCGCCCTCTGTCGTCGTAGAGGCAAAATGACTTCTCAGGAAATGTTTACCACTGTCAGACAACCATAGACTATTTTCAACGTCCTGCTACAGATCTCCAATTATAAGGCTAAAACAGCAGTTCAGAGGACACTGCTGAGCCCACGCATAGACGGTGGCTCTGAAATTCTAAGCATTTCCATAGCACACCCTAATTGACATTTGCTGTAAGTTGCAGCTCAATTGCGTGATTCTTTTATGGTGTTGCAATTTTTACAAACATGAGTTTATATATATGATATATGGCTATGTAATATATACCTACCGCATACGTAGTAATACAAAAAGAATACGAATATATTCTGTTTACACTAATATGCATCAGCAATTAAAATAAAAAAAAATTAAAATCCAAATTCAATAGATTGCCTATAAAAATTTAACTATAGACATTCAAATTTTCTAATATAAAACTAAATCTCTGAGACAGCAAAAGAAAAATCTTCAAATCTCCTGTTTATGCTAAAAGTATTTTCTTGAATAAAAAATGGTAATATTCACTATACATAATGTTGTCAAGCACAAAATCAACAGAACAATATGCATTTTATATTTGGAAGAATATGATATGAAAACATAACTTCACATATTTATTCATATGCGAGTTAGAGGCATAAATCTCGTAATAGATATATTTTATTATACATGTTTCCAGTGTCCGAAAGTATTTGAAGCAAAATCAGATATTTTTTATAATTTATTTTTGACGGCATTATTAAATTATGTTTACAAATTTACAATTTGTGATAAAAAACATAGAAGGTTGTCGCATATTTTAGGATTCTTATTTAATTTTCCCAATCTTTGTTCGTTGTGGCAAAAATCATGTAAGGCGCGAATTCATTTTTATGTGAACACAAATTTAATCTTCAGAATTTATTATTTAGAACTTTAGCGCGAGAAAATTTTCTCCCAAAATAGAAAATGTTAGAATTTGAATTTATTTTTTCACTTAAGCTCTCGTTCACTCTGAAAAAGCCATGATTGCACCGTGTTAGTTTATGTAAGCAACATACAGACAAAACTAGAGAATTTGAGCGTAAAGTAACTAAGGCTGAGTTACATTGTTTCAGCTGATAAAACTGCAAAACGAAAAGTTAATATTTCATACATATATTTGTTCTATTAATCCTTTAAGGATAATTATTTGTCATAGTCAATTGATAGAGATGTTAGTTTATTAATTTTCATAGCTAATTTTTCGAAAAGTGTTCAGGACAGACAGAGTAATAATTATTCTGATTTAATTTTCCCAATCTTTGTTCGTTGTGGCAAAAATCATGTAAGGCGCGAATTCATTTTTATGTGAACACAAATTTAATCTTCAGAATTTATTATTTAGAACTTTAGCGCGAGAAAATTTTCTCCCAAAATAGAAAATGTTAGAATTTGAATTTATTTTTTCACTTAAGCTCTCTTTCACTCTGAAGAAGCCATGATTGCACCGTGTTAGTTTATCTAAGCAACATACAGACAAAACTAGAGAATTTGGGCGTAAAGTAACTAAGGCTGAGTTACATTGTTTCAGCTGATAAAACTGCAAAACGAAAAGTTAATATTTCATACATATATTTGTTCTATTAATCCTTTAAGGATAATTATTTGTCATAGTCAATTGATAGAGATGTTAGTTTATTAATTTTCATAGCTAATTTTTCGAAAA
Organism: Amaurobius ferox; assembly: GCA_951213105.1. NCBI lineage: Eukaryota > Metazoa > Arthropoda > Arachnida > Araneae > Amaurobiidae > Amaurobius > Amaurobius ferox. The sequence goes on from OX578143.1 coordinate 41,107,175, forward strand.
GTGTTCAGGACAGACAGAGTAATAAAGAGATTTGAGTTATTTTCATCAATTTGGGGATTGGTTTGTCAATTTGGCGATTTTTTGTAGTCGCCAAAATGGCCAAAATGTTGCCGAATTAATGTTATAAGTGTGAGGTTTCTCACCAAGTGTTCTGGACAGACGAAATGATTTGGGTAACTATTCATTGTTAATATTATTGTACATAGTTTTCAAGACATTTTTCAGATCCACTAGGGGGTTTTAATGTGCAGGGAATTCCTTGAAGGAAAAAAAAAATCCCTGAAGGTGCTCCGATTAGATGCGAAAGGTCGGAAGTTTAACGTATTGGTTTATTGATGACTTTTGGAGCGTAAGGGCGGGGTGATCATATATAATTTTGATTTAAAGATGCCCTGGGGAACAGTGTATTTTTAGGAGTTGTTAAGAGGTTAAAGTGTTTAAACCCCTAATTGCAGCCATTGAATTTGTACGAAGAAAATGATCAATATGAAATATTTTTATTAACAATTTACAACAAAGTTGAAAAGTGTTTAGGACTTTGTTCTTTCTGTCTGTCCGTTGGCACGATAACTGCCGTAAAAATGACTTAATCAAAATGAAATTTTAGTATGTTGTTCGGACGGTCTGTAGGACCTATGAGAATATAAATCAATAATATCACCCAATTAGTTTTGGATTGAACCCAGGTTAAAAAAATGAAATACATTCAGCCCTATGGAACTTAATTTTTCAAACATTTTTAAGCGGATTTAAAATTCACAAATTGTTTCGAAAATTTTAGGTAATATTCAAATTGTTCCTTTAAATATATAAAACAAATTAGTTTTTTAAATAAAAATTAAAATAATAATAACACCTCTTATATGAAGCGATCACGTGCCCATGATATGAAAGGACCACGTGACCCACTTCAAAATGATGTATGGCATCCATCTTGTCTCAAAATCGTGATTTTTAAAGTTCTTTTTAATTCATATTCAGTGTTGTTTCTGTTGTGACGAGATTTCATAATCTCGCCAAACCCTTGTAAAAATCGCAAATAATATATTAATTATCAAGATTCTATATTTTTACATTTTTTAAACCCTGTTTTAATTGTCCCTCTTGTCTATTAAATATGTATTATACAAAATATTCTATACTCAAAGGAAAGCTTTTAGCCATTTTATTAATCTGTGAAAACCGCATTCAGAGAGAAGTTTCGTTATTATTTGACCGTTAATGTTCAAGGTTTGTCCCGGGCAGAGCAGATGTTTGGTTCTGCTCGAGGCCTGGTAATATTAGTGCAAGGCATGCACTTTTCTGCACAATAGATTTGGAGAGAAACTTCTGGATGAATTTGAGACCTTGTGGCGAGGGTCTGATGTATCAGCATATTCATTTTTGAGACCCCGCTCTGGGCTGGCGAGGCTATGCCTGTGAAGTTTTCTATTGGTCAAAAGCTGTAAATAAGCTTTCTCCCAGGTCCGAGTGAGTCTGGGGCCTGAATCCGTCTGAATACATAAAAGCTGTTGCAAAGAATATTCGTGGCTTTTCTCTTCCTGTCTAGTTGTCGACGCTCTCAGGTCGGCCTGGACCATTTTTCAATGTTGCCCACCACGGAGTGCGGGAGTCGTCCCCAAGTCGACTTCTAGCCTCTTGTGGGCATGGGAAGGAAAGCCGAAGACGCCTACATCGCCGAAGAACATCGATGGAGAACCCGACGTCTATCTGAGAGAGCTGCGACGAGGAAGGTACGATGGGGCCCGAGGTCTATGTGCGGGGTCGAATGTGGGTATGGTATAATGTTCCGACCCTTCTGCAACTCCGACTAGGGAGGTAAGGTTTGACTGCCTCCCCAGCATCTACGCCTGTCTTACGGAAGCATAAATATAAAGAATTTTCTCCTAAATTACGTAAACTCTGACTTCCGTTCCTAAAATTATATCAACTTGTTTAATTATCAATTCAAATTTGCCTATCTCTGAGTGCGAGTTTTCTCCTATTGCTTTGAGACCATACCACTTAAATCATGTTGTTTATTATATACTTAAATGTTGCTGTGCCACTTTATTTATATCGTTGATCATATTATTATCATTGAATTACTTCCGTGGCAGCAAATATATTAGTAGGGTTCCTGAGTCCAGTGCCACTGTCACAGTTACTTAGCGTTGTGCTTCGCTGATAATGATTCAGTTATAATTTTAACTCCTACTCTAACTTCTTAATTACAATATTGAATAAAGAAAGTGATTTATATTTAAACCTGTGTGGTTATTTAACATATTTGTCTCTTGAAATTGTGCATCTGTGTTTTCAGGAGTGGACGCCTTACAAGGTAAGGGTTTATTGCACATTTGTATTTATTGCACTGCAGGTCATCCAGGGATTAATTCCTGGACGAGAGAACTTCGAAAAGGAACCTGGGTTTCAACATTTATGGGTTGTGCCAACAAACTTCACGGCTTAACACATTCACGGCATTAGCATATTTGCTTCTTACTAATTACAAACTTCAAATATCTTATTATTCTCGTATCACATATAACATGCTTGGCGTTTAGCACACTTGGCGCCCTTCCCCCCCCCCCCCCCGTGACAAATTGGTGCTTGGCACCGTGATTCCACTATACGTATTTTCCGTCGTCACACTAAATTGGTGTGACATATCCGTACTAAAATCACTTTATTTTTGGTTAAATTATGTGCATCTACATACTGAAACAACGCAATTACAATAAATTTGAGTTTAAATGCTCATCCAAATTTGATTATTTCTGCAACGAAGCCTATTTTTCACCTATGTAAAATGTAAACAACAAAATATGTAGAATGAGTTGTATTAGAATTGCTGTATTTCTTTAACACAAAATCATTTAATTTATGGAGTCTGCATAGCTGATATGAATAAAATATTCATTGATTTTAAAAGAGAAGGACGATTTTTTTCGATGAAGTTTTACGCATAGAGTTTAATTACTTGTAGATCCATGGTCTTAATTTTTAAATAAAATAAATTGTTATAGTATTGTGATGAATGACATGAATGGGAAATTATTTATGAATGAAATGCTGCTTTTATTGAGAGAGCCAGGCGTGTTATTTTTTCTATGACGTCATTTGAATGAATTTCAGTTGTTTTCGATAAAGTTTTCAAATATAATAAATTATAGTAGTATTATGATGATTCTAAAATTATTACCGATGAATGTATCACATTTTAGAGATGTTTAAACCAGCGAATTTATATTTCAATGCCGTCATTTGAATGAAGTTCATTTTTTTCGATGAAGGTTTAAGTTTTCAAATATAATAAATTAATGTAGTATTGTTATAAATTTTAAAATATTACCGAGGAATATATTGCATTTTAGACATGTTTAAATAAAATTGCATTGAAGTTGGAAAGTGTTTCATAATCAATGTTTTAAGCATGATTGATCTTTCTTGTTCATTCTCTTTTAAGATTAATAAGATGATTATAACTACCGATTGTATTTTTTTCCAGAAATTTTATATGATCTTTCTCTTTTTATAAAATAAGAAAATAACATGATGCGAAGCATTTATAATAATTAAGGAAAAGAAGCGTTCATAAATCCTGGTTACTGCAAATTTTGAAGTACAGATTAAGATCAGACTATTATAGCTTTTAATGTTTTTACGATTTTAATAGTGCCTAATCAAAAAAGCAATATCCTCTGATCCAAATTTGTTCAAAGGTAAACAACTATTACATTGAATGGTTGTGTTTTCTTAAATTTCATTTTTTTCACAAAAATTATATACTGGTTAAATAAATGTTATGTCGTCTTTACACACGATCAGACAGCCATACAAGCAAAGAGAAAAAAACCATTGCGCCTTACATTATGTTTATTATAATACCCAATGTGTATCCATTAAAATCCGAAAATTCCATATCTCTATTATACTGTATTGCCTTTATATTGGGAAAAATAGAAACATTGTTTTTACAAATTTTATTCAGTTTTCTAGTGCAAATAACCCAGAGTTGCTCGTGTACTACTAAAACGTACTTAAATATTACTCGTACAATGCAAATAACATCACCAAATTGCCGAAAAGACTGTTTTGAAAACAGACCATTACCTAACTCCGTTTTCTGCTGTACAGAACTTTGTCAATTGTACACTGTGATTTAAAAAATACTATAAATACGTCACTGTTCATATAACAACGGACACGCCTCCCACTTCTGACGTCATGAAGACGAGAAAGCTTCCTAAAATATAGCAAATGGCGACGCATGCGCTGCTTCGCGGAAAAAGAACTGCAATTTATCACAGAAAATAATAATATCACGTTGCAGAGATCCAATTTAAAATTCTTATAAAATTTATAAACAGAGTAATAACATGTTTACTATAATGTTTTATTAGAATGTTTACTAGAATGTTATTACTAGAATGTTTTTACTATGTTTAGAACTTCAAACTCACCATAACAAAATGTTATAATGTTTTCACTAAATACCACTCCATATCTATGTCAAAGTGTAAGAATCGTTAATGTATGATGTTGTGTGCATCCATTCTGCTATCCAGCGAAATTAAATTGGAATAGCCTAAAATAAACATATTCATATTTATTTGAAAATAAATAAATATGATGAAATTGGTTTCCGAATTCCTTTTAACGCTCTTTGGAAACATTTCTTTTTGAACTTTCCGTTGTTGTCAAGATAAAATAATAACATATTTGAAAAAAAATTGATATAAAACAATAATATATTTGATCGTTAAAGGACTGATTTGTGTGAAAATCGATAACAATTGCGCTTGAACACAAAATAATTTAAAACCTAATTCGAATTTTAAAATATATCATCAAAGGGTATCTCCTCGCGAGTTCAGATCCCCCTGTACAGATAAGCTTTAAAGTTTCTATTTTTCGTTACGGGTGACACACACCCACAGATATTTTCTTTCATTATGCGATACATACATTCTCAATATACTTGTCTGTAACATTAATTAAAAATTGTCGAAATCATAAACTCAGGCTACATTTTATATATAAATTATGTATAAGATATATGAATAATTTATATATTTATTTGCAATTTTATGCCATAATTTCCTTTATAATCACCCTCTTAAATGATATAAACACAGCATAATGAGAAAAAAAAATATTATAAGTATAGAATTATCTAATTTTGTAAGCACAATATATGAAATTACATTTAAAAGTCTGGTGAATGCAGTATATTTTCCTTACATAATGCAATGATTTTTATTTCTTTCACAGTAAATTAATGTTATATAAGATCCACACGCAAGGATTTGTACATTGATTTAACCTAGCGTAAATTAAAATTGGACACTTTTGGCATCTTATGAGTAAAAACAGTGACTTATTAATACTCACCAGCAAAATTATCATCAAACTGTAATTAATTGTTAATGAGCATCGAGTGAAACAAATAACTATTGGCGAATTTTGGCGTCAAATGTAAAACGAGTACTTAGACTCAAGGGAATGAAATCAACAAATTCTTCGAATAATATTGTACGTGAAAAGTTCCTATCGGATGACATTTATTATTTTTAATGTTACGCAAATTGTTTGATAAACTTATTTTAAAAACGAGCAATATGTCGGAAATGGTTCATACTAGCGTTCAAAAATTTATGCCATTCGTTTTCAAATGGAAATTTACGTCTTAAGTTTTTTAACTTTTTCATCAATTCATTTAAAAATTGGCCTTCGACTGCGTCGAAAAGCAATAAAATTCCAGTATTCTTCGATTGTAAAAATCGTACCAAATTATTTTTGAAAAGTTTCATTCTTTCATGAGATATCGCTTCTACAGACGCACAGGCACATGCACACATGAACTAACATGAACTACACACACTGACATGCATAAAACTTCACTCAATAAGTCTCCGGTCTGACACATATATGGCAACACTGTTGACAGACCCATATAATTTCTGGATAATACCAACCTTCAAACTACACGTGTCAAAAGTTCATGACATTCTGACAATTAGTTTATAGGTTATAGTTGTTTTAGTGACCCCGGTTTTGTAATTTTCAAAACAATGGATAAAAAGTAATTTCGTGTGTTGATTAAACATTGTTTTTTGATGGGAAAAATACTGTTGAAGCCAAATGTGACTTGATCAGCTGATCAGCGTTATGGAGACTCTGCACCAGGGATATCAAGTATTATTGACTGGTATGCTGAATTTAAACGCGGTCATACAATCGAGTTATCGCGGTCGTACTCTGGTCGCCAAAAATCGGCAGTTGTTCCGGAAAGCATAAAAAAAGTCCACAAAATAGTTTTGAAAGACCGTAAAGTGAAGTTGCGTGATATAGCTGACACTTTAAAGATATCAGAAGGTAATGTGTTTACAATTTTACACGAAAATTTGAGCATGCGTAAGTTGCTGTCGAAGTGGGTGCCACATTTGCTCACACCAGACCAAAAACAACAACGCGTCGACGATTCGAAGAGCTGTTTGGAGCTGTTCAAGTGAGATAAGAAGGATTTATTGCGTCGGTATGTAACAATGGATGAAACATGGATCCATTACTACACACCTGAATCAAAAATATCGTCAGCTGAGTGGACAGCAGCCGGTGAAGGTCGTCCAAAGCGACCCAAAACCCAAAAGTCAGCTGGCAAGGTTATGACATCCGTATTTTGGGACGCGCATGATATTTTGTTCATCGACTATCTTGAGAAAGGTAAAACTATCGAATATTACATGGCATTATTGGATCGACTGAGTTGTTGTTGTTGAAACCCAGACCGTCCGACCTACCAGAAAGGTGTAAGGTAACTGTTTGGACGGTCGGGAAGCGTATTAATCTGTGTGTAAAACCCTACACAACAAACAATCCTTACACAATACAATGGTCATCACACACAACTAACATCCGACAGACTGACATACTTAAAATCAAGTAATGCACAAGAAATTCAAGGAGTCTTACACCAAAGGGGGAGAACCCAGGAGCAAAAACAGGATTAAGAAATTCATAGATCACCAAAAATTAAGAGCAGAGAATACTCACAGAAGTGTCACTTAACAGAATTTGAAATCTCTCTCGCAGTTTGAATACAGTCCTTCAGTTTGTTTATTAATACTTTATTTCTGCGGACACCGGAAAACCAAGCTGCAGAGTGGGCAGGGGAAGGTTTGACGAGGTGGAATTTTTTAGAAAAGGGACAGGAAAAAACATAGTGATCAGCGTCACCAAAAGCATTACAGGGACAGTTAGAAGAGGTTTTGTGCTTAAAGAAATTGAGGTAATCAAGGAACGGGCCGTGTCCGGTAATAAAATAAACAAGAAATCTGTTACAAATAAGAAGAGAAGGGTCAACCAAAGGGAGGAAAGAAAGAATACGGGCCGGGTCGTGATTACGGGGAGAGATATAGTCGTTTAAGTAAGTTTGCCACAGATTATTTAGGAATATTTTACAATGACGAGTGAGAAGAGAATAAGGGAAAGGGACCGTAAAAGGGGAACCAGAAAGGGAGGCAGCTTTGGCATGAGAGTCAGCAACTTCGTTTCCCAGTATTCCAGCATGGGCTTTAACCCATTGAATGTTAATTAATTTAGATGCCGAAAGGGCCAAGAGTTTAATATCACATAAGTATTTGGATCTATTTTTAACAGATTTTAGAGCCAGAATGGAGGACAAACTGTCCGAAAAAATATTGACCTTTGTATTGTTGTCCAACGCCCATTGAATAGCGACTTTAATGGCAGAGATTTCCGCTTGAAAGACCGTGTTTCCATGAGAGAGCTTAAAAGAGAACGATTCGACCAGGTCATCTTTTTTAAAAATGCAAACTGCAAATCCAATATTTTCGTCAGTTTTAGAGCCATCTGTGTAGATATTAAAAGGGGAGAATGAATCAGGGTCAAAGGAGGGAAGATTAACAATACGATGCGAGGGAGGGAGACTGGAAAAGGGAACGTTTGTATCAAAGCTGGAAGGGTCAGGAAGGGACGGGGATGAAAAAAGGTCAGTTTTAAGGCGCCAGAAATGAAATTTTTTGTAAAGGGTCTGTATAACAAATTGAACAGGGGGGATACCAGTAATTGAGTATAGAGAAATGCTCGAAGTTGTTCTAAAACCGGAAGAAATCTTCAAAAGGAAAATCCTTTGGAGAGAAATGAGACGTGAAGTTTGATCCCCCGTAAGACATTTACCCCATATTCCTGAGCTGAAAGTGATAATTTTTTCTATAACTGTAAGGTACCAGATTTTAAGGAAAGACCTGTTAACCCCCCAATTTTTACCCGCGATTTTCCCGAAAGTAGAAGAGAGCTTGAAGCATTTCTCTTTAAGATAAAATACATGAGGACTCCAGGTTAAGTTGTCATCTATTATAATTCCGAGATATTTAAGATGGCGGGTAATTTTAAGGGGTTTGTTTAACATTTTAAATCTTGGGTTTTGTTTTCTCTTGGAACGAGTTTTATTGAAGATAATACATTGTGATTTTTCGGGTGAAGGAGAAAGTTGAAGGGAGGACAAGGAGGATTGAAGGGAGTCCAGGAGGGAATTGGTTCGGAGTGTAAGTTGTGAGAGGGAATCACCAAATGTCACCACTGCAAGATCATCTGCAAAGGCCTGAAGATAGAAAAGGTCATTATTAAGGAGGAGAACTCGGTTGAAGTAAATGTTCCACAGGATAGGTGACAAGACCGATCCCTGTGGAGCACCGAAGGAAATGACTTTAGAGGAGGAATGGATATCGTTTGAAAAGGTAATGGACCGTGAACTGAGGTAAGAAAATATAAAAACTTGAAATTCGACGGGAAGATGAATGCTTTCCAGTGATGAAGGAAGGATATGCCAATTAAGGGAGTCGAAGGCTCCACAGATGTCCACAGTGGTGAGTGAAACAAAATGACCTGGTCTAAAGTCTCTAATAGAGGAGACAAGTTTGTGAGTAGCATCTTCGCAACTGACCATTTCCCGAAAACCGAATTGGAGCTGATGAAGGGCGTCATTGGTTTTAATCCAAAAATTAAGTTTATTAGCAAATAATTTTTCGAGTATTTTTCCGAAAGTAGGTAAAAGACAAATGGGACGGTAGGAGGAGCAAAGGGCAGGATCTTTACCAGGTTTATTAAGAAATAGAATTTTAGCGTTTCGAAGACAAGCGGGGAAGTAGCAATATTTAAAACATAGGTTAGCAATTTTTGAAAAGATGAAGGGGAATGAAGTAAAAAGTGATTTCCAGATTTTAAAATCAATAGAGTCGAGACCAGGGGCTTTACCGTTTGGGAGATTGTTAATAACCAATGAAAGCTCTTCATCAGAGACCGAGCCCAACCCATCAGAAGGAGGTGAAAAACAAGGAAAGCTGGTAAATGTGGGATCATCTTTGAAACAGTGGTCCAAAAGACGTTGAATTTTTGTTTTATAGTCTAAGTTAATATCATCAGAGAAATGCAAATTAATATGATTAAATTTGTTTTGTTTCTGAAAAGCAAATTTGAATAGTGTGCCGAATTTAGAAGAACAGTTAGTACAAAATTTACGCCAGGATTCCGTTTTAGATTTATTAATTAATTTTTTGTATTTGGCACGATTTAATTTATATTTAATCTTTGCCTCTGTAATAGTTTCTGAAGAGGCGGAGTTTCTCTCGAGTGATTTTATTCGTTTGCCGAGGGCTGTTACGAAGTTTCGGAATTTTGCTAAATTAGGATTCCACCATTTAAAGCCAGAGCGAGTAGAAGTTTTCTTTTTCCTGATAAATTTGAAAGCACATGATTGGGTGGTATCAATGAAGGATTTTACGAAGTTGTTAAGGGAGGTGGAATCAGAAATTTGATCAAGGGAGCGGGAAAGGGAAGGAATATGAGATCTGAAATTAAATAGAAATTTACCTAAACTATAGTTCGTTTTAAAGAAAAAGGAGTTGTCTGAAGGAGGATCAAGTCCAAGGGTTAATTTTATGTATTTGTGGTCACTGAATGTATCACAGGAGAGAATCTCCCATTTTTGAATAAGATCATAAAGTCCAAAAGAGACAAGAGTTAAGTCGGGGAATCCTTTACCTGAGTGGGAGACGAATGTTGGACCAAGTGAAGGATCATTTACCACAATTAAGTTATTATTCATACAGAAGTCAATCACACTGTATCCCCGGTGATCTATGAAGGAGTAACCCCACATCAGGGCCCTGGCATTAAAATCTCCAAGTATCAATGATTCTGTTGCAAAAAAATTCAGATTTGAGAGTTCGTTTAAAATATCTACGATAGGATCATGGGGGGGACAGTAAATAGAAATCAAGTTAAGGGATTTATTATTTGGAAGAAAAATTTCAACCACCACAAATGAGTTGGATTGAAATTTAAGGGAGACGGGAAAAGACGAGTTCAGGATTAAAAGGGAAGCTTTATTGGACAATGAATTAAATTGTTTAATTCCGAGAGGAGGGCGAAGTACCGACCCCTCGGAAAGGAAAGGTTCTTGTAAGCTTATAATGTCCAAGGATTTCTCAACTGCAAACTGAAGAACATTATTGTGTGCAGAAAGCGAATGATTAGTATTTGTTTGTAGAATTTTCAGAACCATCGCGGGAGGATCAATGCCCGGGAGCAGAAGTGGGGAAAGCAAGGATAAAAATAAACAGATATATAATATACAATAACAATTTAATATTTACAATATTTACAATATTTACCATAATGGTGAGTTCAGATTGATTTTTGAAGTTCCCTTATTCTATTTAGTTCACTTTGCATCGAAGGGCAATTAGCCCGGTCTCTGGCATTGTGATTAGTTTTCCAGTTTAGATTAGCGTTCTTGACGTTTGCCGTTGAGCAGTTAATGCATGATGGAGTTTTTACCTTACAAGTCTTGAAGGTATGATCATCATCGCCACATTGCGAACAGTTACCAGTAACCCAGTGACAGGCTGCAGCCGAGTGACCAAAACCTTGGCATTTGTAGCATATTTGGATTGAGATGTATTTTTTAATGAAATAGTACTGGAAATGATGATATAGTTTTTTGGTGTTGATGAGGATTTTAGCAGAAGAGATGTCCACAAGTATAACCCAGTTGATTGATCCCGCTCTGTTTCTGAAGTTTTTGATGATTTTGAACTCCTGAGGTTCGGATGGAAGGTTTTTAGTCAGAAGGTCTTTTATATCCTGTTCCCGGAGAGTTTCTGGAATATTGAACAGGATCAGTGCTTGCTTACGTATTGGTGGCTTAAAGATAGTGAATTTCTGACCAATTTCGGAGTTTGTAAATTTGGGGATAAGATTGTCTGCATCTTTATCTCTGCATGTTATCTTGAGTGTTCCATTTCTTTGAGATGAGACGTTTTGGATGCGGATGCCCGGAGGACACTGGAAAGAGAGAAGGTCTTTATGCAGTTGTTCCATATTTCTAGTACGGTCCTTTCCCTGTAGCAGGACACTGGCAAAAGATGGTTTGGGGGGAGCAGGAGGTGGTAGATTGGTTGATTGAGTCAGATGTTCCAGGTTTTTCTTCCCCGTGTCACAAGTCGATGAAAATGATGGTTAAATTATATGAATTACGCTTTGAAATGCTTCCTTACCCACCGTACTCTCCAGGTCTGATCCCCAGCGACTACTGGCTTTTTGCAGACATCAAAAAGATGCTCCAGGGAAAGAAATTTAGCTCTAAAGAATAAGTAATTGCCGAAACGGATGCCTATTTTGAGCGCAAAGACAAATCGTTCTACAAAAAAGGCATCGAAAAATTAGAGGAGCGTTGGAATGAATGTATCACTCTTGAAGGAGAGTATGTTGATGAATAAAGTCGAATTTCTAAAAAAAAAAATGTTTTTCTTAGTTAGACCGGAGACTTATTGAGTGGGCCATGTACAAACACATTAACGTGTACATACACACACTAACATAAATACACCGAACAGCACCTCCAAAACAGTCGATTCGAGTTCAGGGATGCTTCAAAAGGGATCTTCCGTCGAAAACTCGAATTCGAATTTTGGCCCGTCTTAATATTTTCCCTATACATTATGCTATGTATGGAGACAAAGTGAAAACGGCAATTATCAAAATAAAGGAACATAAGAATTATATGTCTGAAATAAAATGCCGACCAGAATAATATACACATCTTTAACCATTATGAACTTCAGCTATAAATCTCCCGTGAAAGAAATCAAAAAAACACCTTATGATAAATATTTCGAACGCACGTTCGACAGATGATTTATCTCCTCTGTATTTTCATTCGGTGTGATCAATAAAAAACAAGCAATATTTTTTCACCCTGAGCTATAAAACAGAGTCACATTTCTGAAACCATTAAAGTATTCTTTAATTTTCTTCATTCTGGCGCAAACTCGTAAAAGGTACGCTGATTTTAATACATTCCATTTTGTGAAAACACGGATTTTGAAAAGCATTCCGGGCTTACTATTTTGCACCTTAATTAACTTGCCAAAAGGCATTAAAATTCGTTTTATCAGCTCTTAAAATTATTTTGTGCTATACATAGTAGTGTAATGTGGGGCATAATTTGTACAGTCACATAATTAGTACAGTCACTTTAAGAGAAAATAGTAGGGATCCTGGGCAAAATTGCAACACAAATGCTATTGGTACCAAAATATAGATAGGAATGAGCTGAACAATATAACCAAAATCCACCAAAATCGCCTCAAGGCAAATCGTATTTTAGGAGTCCGTAGTTGGCTGTCCTTGGTTACGGTATACAGGGTGTTTCACCAATTGTGTCCAAAGGGATTATATATATATATTATATATATATTATATATATATATATATATATATATATATATACTATTGCGATAAAGTGAGACAAAATAGGATATATCCCAAATAAGCCTGAAATTAAAGAACTATTCACTACAAAGGAGGAGGCGCAAATGCTGCTCAAATTCCCTAGTAGAATACATGAATGAAAGTAGAAAAGAACGGGAGTGACCATATGAATTACATAAGAATGGTAGGGGTGGATTGCGACACCCCTTTCCCGCTTAAAGCAGCTTTTACAACCCGGGTAACGCTCACGGAACCAACATAATTCCATGGTCAGCCTCCCAAATGTGCGAAAATAAAAGCACCAGAACAGACTCAGAACCAAAGAAGTAAACGAATCCATGAAGAAGAAACATCCGCTAGTCCAACCCGATGGAACGTCTCTTTATATAAGTAAAGTTGCTCATGCGCAGAGAAATATCAGGATAATAGTTACGCAGTCATGAATATTAAATCTCTATATCAACAATCAGATTACAAATTTTCTTTAAAAAACGATTTGTAATAATGTTGTACAAAATTGACTGGATAATTTCTTTTTATAGCTTCATCTGCAAATTTTTTACATTTGCAAATGCAGTCCTTCCTAAAAGTATTATAATTTTGGTTTCTTCTAAAATGTCCAATTATTATATTTCTGAAGACATACTTTGCAAGGTTTGAATTCCAATCGATAATATGATTTACCTTGATCCTGTATGAATCTCTTTTGTCGTGTAACTCTGTGTATATTCCATATTTCTTGTGTTTTTTGATAGCTAAATCCAAGAATTTTACCGATCCGTCCTCACACGCTGGATTTTCAATAAGGTCCAATTCGCTTGGGTAGAATGAAAAGTCAAAACATGGGGTGTTTTCATAAAATATTGGGAAATGCCCTACTTCCGTTATGTCGATGATGTGATAATTGGGGGCTATGAAAACACCCCATGTTTTGACTTTTCATTCTACCCAAGCGAATTGGACCTTATTGAAAATCCAGCGTGTGAGGACGGATCGGTAAAATTCTTGGATTTAGCTATCAAAAAACACAAGAAATATGGAATATACACAGAGTTACACGACAAAAGAGATTCATACAGGATCAAGGTAAATCATATTATCGATTGGAATTCAAACCTTGCAAAGTATGTCTTCAGAAATATAATAATTGGACATTTTAGAAGAAACCAAAATTATAATACTTTTAGGAAGGACTGCATTTGCAAATGCAAAAAATTTGCAGATGAAGCTATAAAAAGAAATTATCCAGTCAATTTTGTACAACATTATTACAAATCGTTTTTTAAAGAAAATTTGTAATCTGATTGTTGATATAGAGATTTAATATTCATGACTGCGTAACTATTATCCTGATATTTCTCTGCGCATGAGCAACTTTACTTATATAAAGAGACGTTCCATCGGGTTGGACTAGCGGATGTTTCTTCTTCATGGATTCGTTTACTTCTTTGGTTCTGAGTCTGTTCTGGTGCTTTTATTTTCGCACATTTGGGAGGCTGACCATGGAATTATGTTGGTTCCGTGAGCGTTACCCGGGTTGTAAAAGCTGCTTTAAGCGGGAAAGGGGTGTCGCAATCCACCCCTACCATTCTTATGTAATTCATATGGTCACTCCCGTTCTTTTCTACTTTCATTCATATATATATATATATATATATATATATATATATATATATATATATATATATATATATATATATATATATATATATATATATATATATATATATATATAAGATAGAAAGTGGAAATTATTGAAGATATTGAAGTGTTATAGCATTTATGCGCAAAGCAGCTACAAATACTATACACGATATAAATATAAAAAGTATAGATAGCATGTAAAAAATTGGAAAAAAGAAGGAAGGTTTAGCGAGAAGCTTACTTAATGGCGGTAAGGGGTTGTGACCTTACACCCCAGTTGTCAACATGCATGTCATAATTTCCGCGGCATTGCACTCCTGGACGCCAGCCTTGGCTGAAGCCAGCCTCCGAAGTGACAATAACAATCATCACAAGACCGTTGAAAAAGAAAAGTCCAAAGATAAGGTGCAGTCCATTACTGGATGGCATACTAGTCCTTCAGACTATTATGACCTTTATATATCTGCGTATTATCGTTCTGAGGTCCTGTTATTCATAGTATGCGAACCTTCATCGACCAAATTAAGATAAAATTAATTTTAACTTTGAACAATATTCATTATTATTACCATAGAAATTATTAATATAATGTTGCATAAAAGGAATGGGGCATTGCTGCAGATATGCTTGTTGTAGAAATGTCCTATTAAAATCAATACGGACGTTGTCATTATTGATGATTCTCTGTATTCTAGCCAATCCTCCCAAGAATACATTCCTAAAGATATTTAAGTGAAGATTAGAATTCCAATTTAGCAGACCGCTGATAAGTATATTAAAACTTTTTCTTTTATCATAGATAGTAAAATTGACAGGTATTTTACTGAAATCGATGCTTAAATCTAAAAATTCCACTGCATTGTTAAGTGTAGTTGGATTTTCTTTAAAGTTTGGTGGGTAGAAATCAAAATCCATGCTATAATTCTCATCTTCATATCCAATTATCAAATCATCTACATAACGTAGGTATATGCTTTCATTATTAAGATGTGATTGGCTTTCATAATAGTTGAGGTACAAATCTGCAAGTATAGATGAGCAGCCCCTCCCATGGGGATGCCTTTAATTTGCTGATAGAAAGAAATTTCATTAAAAAGGTAGTTTTCTTTTATGACAATATTTATCAAAGACTTGTATTTAATGAATTCTATAATTTTCTTCAAGTCATATTCTTCATATAAAAGGTTTAGGATGTGAGATAGGTCTTCAAGATCAATATTGTTGAAGAGCTCCTGAAAATCATAGGTTTTAAAGTATAATTAATTGTTTTGATATTTTAAAAAGACTTTATAACTTCTTGACTGTTCTTGGTGATGTAACTACCGTTATTATTAATTTGATGCAACATAGGTTTTAAAAGTTTGAGTAGAAATGAATTAGCTTCTGTAAGATAAGTATTATAACCGACTGTAACAGGTCTGAAACTAGTAGGACACTTATGCAATTTAGGAATATTAATTAAGTATGGGTACTTAATTCTGTTAGTGTATTTAATACCTGTTTTTGGATATAATGCTTCGATTCTACTATTAATTTCTTGATTGAGTATGTTAACTTTCCGATATAGCATAAACTTTTCATATTTTTCTTTTAAGGTTTGTTGCAGATAAATGCATAATTGCTTGATACATTATCAGTGTATGTAATGATGAACTTATCTTGAATTGTCTTGAGATAATTGATGTTCATGCATGAAAATTCCAAATTAAACATCAATTATCTCAAGACAATTCAAGATAAGTTCATTATTACATACACTGATAAAGTATCAAGCAATTATGCATTTACCTGCAAATACTATTATATTCAAACCTTAAAAGAAAAATATGAAAATGTTATGCTATATCGGAAAGTTAACATACCCCATCAAGAAATTAATAATAGGATCAAATCATTATATCAAAAAACAGGTACTAAATACATTATCAGAATTAAGTACCCATACTTAATTAATATTCCTAAATTGCATAAGTGTCCTACTAGTTTCAGGCCTGCTACAGTCGGTTATAATACTTATCTTACCAAAGTTAATTCATTTCTACTCAAACTTTTAAAACCTCTGTTGCATCAAATTAATAATAAAGGTAGTTACATCATCAAGAACAGTCAAGAAGTTATAAAGCCTTTAAAAAATCCAAAAAAATCAATTATACTTTAAAACCTATGATTTTCAAGAGATCTTCAACATTATTGATCTTGAGGACCTATCTCACATCCTAAACCTTTTATATGAAGAATATGACTTGAAGAAAATTATAGAATTCATTAAATACAAGTCTTTGATAAATATTGTCATAAAAGAAAACTACCTTTTTAATGGAATTTTTTTCTATCAGCAAATTAAAGGCATTCCCATGGGAGGGGGGTGCTCATCTATACTTGCAGATCCGTACCTCAACTATTATAAAAGACAATCACATCTTAATAATGAAATCATATACCTACGTTATGTGGATGATTTGATAATTGGATATGAAGATGAGAATTATAGCATGAATCGCAAGAAGTGATCGTCTGTGGATGGGCCTTGCCACTGACTTAGTAATTGAACATGTACTGATGATGAGTTTGAAAAGGACTGAAGGCTTGACACGAGGACGAGATATGATGGATAGTCAACAGTCTACTTAGCTACTGCCAATGCCCATATGTGCTAAGATTAATGAGTCTATGCAAGAACTTGAAGTCTCTCTATGTACAAGTTGTAAATATTTCATTCATACACTTTTATTCCATTCATTTCATTCATAACCATACAACAATAATTTATTTTATTTAACAACTTTACACTATGGAGATACAAGTAATTTAACTCTATGCTTAAAACTTCATCGAAAAAACCGTCTGCTTCGTTATGTAAAATCTATGAATGTTTCATTCACATCAGGTATATTGCCGACTCCAGAGCTAAATAATTTTGCGTTAAAGAAATTCAGCAATTCTTATACAACTCATCTTACAGCTTGATGTGTTTATATTCTCCATACGTGAAAGTTAGGCTTCGTTGAAGAAATAATCAAAGTTTGGTGATCATTTAAACTTCAAAATATTGTAATTGCGTTGGCGCAGTATATAGATATACAAAAACAAATAAAACACAAAACGGTTTTAGGACAGATGCAACACTAAATATAAACAAGAAAGATCAATCATGCATAAAGCATTGATTATGAAACACTTTTCAACTTCAATGCGATTTTATATAAACATCTCTGACATGCGATACATTCATCAGTAATATTTTGAAAATTATCTCAATACTATATTAATTTACTATATTTCAAAACTTCATCGAAGAAAATGAACTTCATGCAAATGACGGCATTGAAATATAAATTGCCAGGTTTAAACATCGCTGAAATGCGATACATTCTTCGGTAATATTTTTTAAATTATCATAATACTACAATAATTTATTATATTTGAAAACTTTATCGAAAACAAATGAATTTCATTCAAATGACGTCATCGAAATATAAACCGCCTCTCTATAAAAGCAGCATTTCATTCATAAACATTTTTCCAATCGTTTCATTCATCACAATATTATAATAATTTATTTTATTTAAAAATTTGAAAAATTGTTATCCACCATACTTATTTTAAAATGCAAAACCTTTCTTACATATAAATAATTCAACTCTTGGAAAGATATTTATTATACAATATATCTCTTTTTTCTTTGTGGAGGATATAGTAGGAGATAATTTAATTGAATTTGTTTTTCCCCTTATATTATATAATTTTTATTTAAAAAACTACTTCACATATTTTACTGAATTTTTTTTATATATTTTATGGAATAATTTGAATATTTCTTAAAATTTTCGAAGCGATTCGTAAATTTTATATTCGCTTAAAAGATGTTTGAAAAATTAGGTCCCATAGGGTTCAATGTGTTTCATTTTTTCAACCTGGGTTCAATCCAAAACTAATAGGGTGATATTCTTCATTTATATTCCCATTGGCCCCACAGACCGTCTGAAAAGCATACTAAAATTTCATTTTGATTAAGTCATTTTTACGGCAGTTATTGTGCTAACGGACAGACAGACAGACAGAATAAACAAACTTATAAACACTTTTCAACCATGTTGTAAAGTGTTTATTAAAAAGAACTTTCAAAATCACGATTTTGACACAAAATGGATGCTATATTTTATTTTGAAGTGGGTCACGTGATCTTTTCATATAATATGGGTTCAATTAATGTTTTAATTTTTATTTAAAAATCTACGGAACATATTTTTCTGCAATTATTTTTACATATTTTATGGGATAATTTGAATATATCCTAAAAGGTTGAAAGCAATTTGTGAATTTTAGATTTGCTAAAAAAATGTTTGAAAAATTATGTCCCATAGGGTTCAATGTATTTTATTTTTTCAACCCAGGTTTAATCCAAAACTAATAGGGTGATATTATTCATTTACATACCCATATGTCCTACAGACCGTCTCAACAATATACTAAAATTTCATTTTGATAAGGTCATTTTTATGGCAGTTATAGTGCGAACGGACGGACAGACAGAATGAAAAATGTCATAAACACTTTTCAACTATGTTATAAAGTGGTAAAAATCACAATTTTCCGCCATTTTGTCAAATTAAATCTATTGTTTCTTCGCTGTCGCAGCAGATCGCACCAAGTGCATTTATTTTTTATGTTTTCCAGATTTGTAAATTCAAAAGCCGCATACATATTTTTAATATAATTAAATTATGATTATGAATATTTACTAAAATTTGACAGACATTGGATAACAATTCGTTGCTTGAAATAGCAATAATTTTCGTGTTTAAAAGATTTTTTTTTTAATTTGAGAGTTTAAGTATATATCTATATTATTTAAGTAAGGAATGCATTTTTAGATCCCGGGTCTACTACAGAAATACATAAATGATAATTAAGCACAGTAGTTTAATTAATGACGCAATATATTGCAGTAAATATGTTCTTTACCGCGAGCATGCTGAAAGATTTTTCGGCTAGCATTATGAGAATTTCCAGTAAACTCCAAAATATTTTTGCACAGCTGTCTTTCAGGATACCCTGTAGGAATGAGAACTTTTACTTGTTAAATAAAAAAACTAATAAAAATAATTTTTGGATTGAACTATACCATTCTCAAGTTGGATGGTAGATTCCATTATTTTACGTTTCTGCTGTAATTTTTGTGTACTAAATTGTAATTTTGACCGAAAGCTGCAGTTTAAAGTGATACTGACCGACTACAAATATACGTGAATACATAAAGTAGAACAGCCTTAACTGAGATACAAATTTTGTGCCAATGAATCAGATAGCCGAATTAAATACAAACTTTGACGACTTTGTTGCCCATGGGCACCAATGCTTGCAGAGGGGGATCGAACAGTTTGGGATAGGGTATGTCAAATACCTGTCTTTTTTAGAGGTTCCTAGTTTAGGGTTGGCGCTGTCCCACCCGTAAGCAAAAGGTTAAATAAATATTAAAATGATAATTACACCCATATTATATGAATATATCACATGCCTAATTTCAAAAAAAATATGGCATCCATTTTGTCCCCTGTTTAAAACTTGTGATGTTTGAAGATCTTTTAAATTTATAATTAGTGCTGCATCCCATAAGAAACCGCTTTATTTTTGCATATTATTTCTGTATCTACATTCTGTGCCAACGCAATTACAATATGTATTTTACTTGATCACCAAACTATGATTATTTCTATACAACGAAGTCTGATTTCTATGTCATGTAGAATGTAAACAAATCAATCGATTATAAGATGAGTTGTATAAAAAATTTCTTTATTATTTTCAAGTAAAATGATTTAGCTCTGGAATCTGAATAATAAGTGATATGAATGAAATATTCATTAATTTTACTTAGAGAAGCAGACGATTTTATAACATTGTTTTTTTATGAAATTTTACTTTTCGGAATATAATAAATTATTTTAGTACTGTGATAATTTAAAACATATCACCGCTGAATGTATCGCATTTTAGAGATGTTTCAATAAAATTGTATTTCCGTTGGAAAATGTTTCATAATCAATGCTTTATGCATGCTTCACCTCTCCAGTTTTTCCCATTGAGGTTTTTGCAATTCTGAATTACGAAGAGAGAAGTCATAACTTTCAAGACAGTGATTGGGCGCGTTATATATAATTTGTAATACTTACAAAAACTACAGAGAACAAATCTATTATTTCAGACATTTTTAGCAAAATGCCAAATTGTGTCGAAAAGCCAGACACCAGACTGACCCAAAGGTTTACAGCAGCAGTTTGAGTGGGCGGATGCCAAAGTGTGTGCAAATACTTTCCTTTTTTTTGCAATTTCACACGTTAAATTATGCCCACTGTCTGAAATATGGAACTTGCAAAATATTTACATAAAAAAACACAACTCAGAGAGATATAAATGTAATCTTTATAAATGCAATCGTGTTTCAAGAGCAATTAGTTCTTCTGAATACAATCATAAATATAACAATGAATTCCAGATCTAGAAAACGAGGCAAAACACATATAATATTTCTATTTAATACATTTTCTCTAGATACATAAATCTTGCATAAAGGAAATCAGACATACTTTATTTAAATATTTTGAACATTGTTTGTCTGAATGTTTTATGACCTCCATAATTTCCTAATGTGCGCAATAAAAATACAGTCGTCCCACGCTTCAGCATTTTTATCTCAGTTTTCCTCCATTTTTCTTCATACTAGTGCAAGAACTTAAGGTGTAACCTTTTCGCGCATTCACTTTTGCACAAACTCGAATTTTGAATAATCTTCAAGATTTATTACTTGGGTCTTAGCGTATGTTCATTTTTTAAAGCAGAATATATTAAAATTTGCATTTATGTATTCCGTGTTTTTCTTTTACTATGTAGAAACATTCGTGCGATTTGCTATGATAAATACTAGACTATAGTTGAAACAAGATAAAGATTTAGAGGCTTAGATGTAGGACTTTTTCTTATATAAAAACCTGGTAAAATGTATTTTTATATCCAAATTAAAACTCAGTAGATGATCTTGTACTGCGTCAGAATCGGCGGACATATTATTGGTAAGATTCCTATACATACAGTCGTATCATTCATGTTACCTTCTGGAGGTCACGTGATTTGCTGTATGCCCACTTTTTTCAATGTTGAGAGTGTGTTCCATAGCTAATTTGTATGTGATAAGTTGATTAATTAACTAAACTGTTGCTCAACTCGGCTTTCTCATGTCCGAATGCTTTATTTATTCAAATTTTACAAGAAAATCTTTGAAAAATCGGTATCATGGATTCAAATTATTAAAACTGTAGCGTGTTGCTTTTCATTTTAAAAGGCTTGAAAAAAGATTTCAATTGATAACACACTTGACAATGTATCCCCCAGGGGAGTAACTTACCCGCACCCCAAGGGGTCTAATGACGTCACGAATAAAAACAATTTGTGTAACGGCTATTTTTCGCAACAATAATAGGCAGTATTAAGTCACGTGATCATTGAAACGTAAATAAAACTTTTTATGCATGATTATGTTAAATTTTGTCTTATGCTGCCGCGTTAAAAAATATAACATTTCAAATAAATTTCGAAGTGTTTGCTTGAATTTTAAAAAAATCTGCGAACTAGTTTTAGATTTTGTGACAACAAAGTCGGATGCGAAATTTCGTAAAAATCCATTAACATTTGTGACTGCTATCGCTCACACAAGAAATCGACTACAGACATCAGCTTGACAGACATACAGACATCACTTCAAAAAAATCAAAACTTGTTCAGAAGGATAAAACGTGTTAAAAAATTAAAAATTAAAAAAATTGAAACTTCATAAAAAAAATGAACTTTATTCAAATGAAGTCATTGAAATATAAATCTCCTGGATCTCTATCAAAAAGTAGTAAATATTTCATAAATATAGTTTGTTCAATTCATTTCATTCATCACTAAAAACTACAGTAATTTATTTTACTTAAAAATTTAAAACCATGGAGGTAAAAATAATTTAACTCTGCTTAAAACTTCATCCAAAAAATCCCCTATAAAATCGTCTGCATTTCTGTGTAAAATCAATGAATATTTCATTCATATCAGCTATATTACAGACTCCAGAGCTAAATAATTTTGCATTAAAGAAATTCAGCAATTCTTAAATAACTCATCTTACAGCTTGATGTGTTTACATTCTCAATAAGTGAAAATTAAGTTTCGTTGTAAAAATAATCAAAGTTTGATGATCATTTAAACTCAAATATTTTCTAATAGCGTTGTTTCAGAATATAGATGCACACAAATTAAACAAAAGCGGTTTTAGGATGGATACAACACTAAATTTAAATTAAAAAGAACTTTGAAAATCACGATTTTGACACAAGATCGATGCAAAATTTTATTTTGAAGTGGGTCACTTGATCGCTTCATATGATATGGGTATAATTATTATTTTAATTTTTATTTAAAATACTTACTACCAAATACATTTTGCTGAAATTTTTTTCATATTTTTTACGGGATAATTTAATGTTTTCTAAAACTTTCGAAGCAATTTGTGGATTTTAAATTCGCTTAAAAAATGTTTGAAAACGTAGGTCCCATAAGGCTCAATACATTTCATTTTAACTCGGGTTCAATCCAAAACTAATTGGTTGATATTATTCATTTATATTCCCATATGCCCCATAGACCGTTTCAACAGCATACTAAAATTTAATTTTAATAAGTCATTTTTACGGCAGTTATCGGTCGAACGGACAGACAGACAGAAAGAATAAATAAAGTCATAAACACTTTTCAACTATGTTGTAAAGTGTTAAAAAATTAGTTGACGACGCCGTCACTGGCGGCGTCACTAACACCGCCGCTGCTGTTTGAAAAAGGTCACGTCCTTGAAAGTTCTATGCTGGTATAGTAAAACCTACAGTATACAAAACATGAAATTTAGTATGTGTGTAGAACAATGGAGGAATACGGTGAAGTAAACTATTTATCGATTTAAACTTCAGATAAAGAGATATGCGTTGTCAAAGAAAAAAGTATTGGAGACAAATTTGCATTCTAGATATACTAGCAATAGCAAGACCATAATTTTTTGTAAGCATGCACCTACTTAATTGAGATTTTGAAAAAGTGACTTATTTTTTTAATTTTAATTAAATTTATTAATTATATTTATTACGCACTTATGAAGTGAACATTTTTCTTCAGTCTGAACTAAGACTTTCTTGGTCGAGCTGATTGGGAGTACGAGGGTGGCAATGTGAGTCATTATTGATAAAACTTGTGAAGAGAACTCCAAGTGGCACGAAAGAGTTCCTAAGTCGCCAGCGAGTAGTGAGTAAAGTTCAATCCGCTAGTACTTAGAAAAAGGTGTGTTCTAAGAAAGCGACCGCTAGCTGCAGATTCCGCAACTAGTAAAGTACCTGACTAACACATTATTTGCGATTTACACATAAAAATAGTAGGGAGATAATGCTGTTCGATATAAATATTGCTTTATTGAAGTTGGAAGATAATCTAGATTAAATTATGGTTTAGATTATGGTAAAATATTCAGTTTAGATTATGGTTTTTAACATCGTATTAATAATTTCAAATTTCAAATTTTCCTAGGCGAGAAATGATAAAGTATAAAAAAAGCTGATGTGGGCAGCACATGACTTTCCTTATATAATGCAATGGATTTACTATTCTTACAGTAAAAAAAATGTTATTCTTTTAGTAGATACTTATATTCTTTCCCAGCATTGAATTTTTGTCGATTAGTCGTCATTTTCATTGATTTAGCGTCATTTTTATCCATTTGGCGAGATTTTCGGTAATTTGGCAACATTTAAAAAGTCGCCAAGTTGGCGACATTCCGCCAAATTCGACGACAAAATCTTGCCAAGCGGTATGAACAGAGAAATAAAGGAATTCTTATAGAAGATAAATGACTATTGGCGTTCAAATGTAAAAGTATTATTCAAAGTATATTTTCTCATGAATGGAACGAGCTAGATCCACGAGAATGATGTCACTAAATTTATCGCATGATATTACATATGAAAAACGAACATGTTTCTCAACAGTTAATATTTTTTTTTAATTTATGGGATTTTTTGATAAATTCATTTGAAAAATGTACAATATCTCGAGAACGGTTCATGCTAGCGTTCTAAAGTTTATGTCAATCGTTTTCTAAGGAAACATTGTATAAGAAATGTCTATTTGCTTAACTTTTTAAAGGTTTTGATTTTTTTAAGATTTTGTCAAAATTTCACTCGACAATTTAGGGAGATTCTGAACATTCGATTGTGTTTAAAAACAATAGGCTTCCAGTACTCATGGACTGTAATTTGTGTACCAAATTTCATTGGAATCACTCCATTCGTTCGTGAGATATTGTCTCTATAAACTCACTGACACACACACACACACACACAGAGACATCACCCCCAAAAATGTTCGATTCGTGATTAGGGATGTCTGAAACGTGCTTCCCTGTCGAAAACTCGAATTAAAATTTTCAATCCCGTCAGAATACTTTCCTTATACATTATACAATGTATGTAAGGAAAGTAAAAATATATATATTCTGACATTTGTTAAGATCTAAATATTTTATTTGCCCGACTTTATCCATGTTATGCATCAAAATGCAAACCGTAAATATTATTTGTCAAATATTTATCAAATTATCTCATGCTTAAATAGGGACAAATTCTGATACTGCAGAATATATATTCATTATATATGCATATGTAATCATTTTTTATTTACTTGCATCGTGTTAAATATTATATTTTTCAAATAACACGATGCTAGAATATTAGTAAATTCGTAAAATAGCACAGATAGTAAAGAACATATAATCATTTTGTTTACGATAAATGGAATATTATTCGAAAAAAAAAACAATTCTTTCGGAACATAACATTAATGAAAGAACATCAATTTTGTTTATGGAACAGCAGGATCTTCATAAATATAATCTCCTTAGTTATTATCTGTCCAAAAAATAAATCTTCTAACAAGAAAAATTATACATGAATATCATAAATAATTTGAGTATTGTTTATTTAACTGAATTGAATCTTCCCTGTTCCATTCTGTAAGCGTAGGCAATAAAAACATGATCTCGCTATTTTTCAGCGAATCAGTTATTAACTTATTCACTACGTTGTTGTAGCAGCTAGCTGCAAAAAATTGACGTTTAATTTACCCAATTCAAGTTTCAAAGGATATTTACTTAAATAGGTGAGGATTAACTTTCTAACTGAAGTACTTAATTTTACAGCTCAAACTGCTGCTAAAATTATTAAAATAACTTCAATAAAAGCAGCATACAACAAAAAATAATTTTGTGTTGTATACTGCTTTTAACAAAGTTATTGCAGTTATACTTAATTTTAACAAAAAAATCTGACGTGGTCAGCACATGACTTTATATAATGGAACGGATTTGCTTCTTTCATAATGAAAAAATAATGAAAATTCCCACGTCACAATGTCTGTAACGTTGAATTGTACATTTGGCGCTTTTCCAAATGACAACAACAATATACTGCAATATCGTCTATATATTTAAATATTTAATGATTTTTAAAATATTAAGTTAAAATATTTAAGTATTTATTTTATATTTATTATTAAGCTATCAATGCGATATCATTTTCGTTAACTTGACGTTAGTTTTACCTTTTTCACGATATTTTTGCAAATTTGGGGCGAAATTTTGTCAAGTTACCGATATTTTGCAAAATCAGTTGGCAAATTTGTCAAATATATCACCAACCATTACAGACAACAGAGAAAATGGCATTTCTTATATATAAATGACTACTGGCGAATTGTTAGACATCAAAATACAAAACTGTAAAATGTTCTAGTAAAATGATAAAAATTAATCTTGTTCTATTTTTTTAAAATAAGTATTCTAAATATAAAGTACTATGCCGAATTCTACATTTATTTTGTATCATCTTTTAAACACCTCTCATACACACGCACAAACCCCCTCTGGACCACTTTCTTCTGGTACTTCATAATGTCCGTATTTATTAAGAAATGTAAAATTAATTTGAAAATAAGTATTAGCTAATTTTTGACTTTCCTTTTGGGCGCTGTGCTCCCAGTAAACTCTCTTCTTCCCATCACTCTATCACTTTTGCTATTACCTCTCTCCTTCTCATCACTCTTATCACTTTTGCTGTTCTCTCTCTCTCCGTAGTAATAGTCGGTCATCGTCCAAAGTACAATTTGACTTGTATTACGAGCCAACCTGCTCGACCAATCCGAAGCAAGTATCCAGTGATACAGGAATATTGCAACTCACACGCTATTTACGATGGTTATTGGAACTTTATATTCACTTTGGGGATACGTGAGTTCTCTCACAGGAGTCCCAAATTAAAATTGCCTTGGATCAGAAAAGTAAACATCGCGATGGGAAAAATCTGGATTATAAGGAAGATGCTCGAGAGTCTCCCTTTAAAGACTTATTATGGCGATATTACGCAGGGCAATTTTTATTGCCCAACTTCAGCAATTTCGCCCGTCAATCATACTTTAGCTCCGTTCCTCTGATGTCACCAATTTCATTTCAGAACGTATTATTTAGTGTGTTTTTCGTATAATTTGGATATTTTATATCCAAAAGGTGTCTGTAATGTGGTAAAAGTTCTTTATTTATTGTTCCATCTCCAGATTTCAGCAATTCCTCCGGCAATGATACTTTAGACCCATCTAACTAACCCATCCTTCCTCTCTAATGCAGCCGATTTTATTTCCTGAAGCATTCTTTAGTGTTTATTTCTTATAATTTGGATCTTTTATATCCCACAGGTGTCTGTAATTTCGTAAAAGTTATATTATGTTTTTCAATATCCAAATTCTAACGTAGTTGAGCTGCTTCGATGTCCTTGCATTGCAGTCGCCATCGCCATCTTGTATGCAAATGAGGAAAGGAAATGATGAGCGGAGTGACGTCCAATATTACCGTCCTCTGATTGGTTCACCGCTCAAAAATTAAGCAATTTTTCTTATCGAGTACAAAAGAATTGAAGCAATTCGGTGGTAAGATTTCTTCCCATTGAAATGTATGGTGTTGCTCAAACTTGATGGAAGGAATTGTTTCATGTAATAACACCATTACGATGTGTCCTCTACGATATTGGCAGCGTGTATCGTGCAATAAGATTACTTTTTAATTGCTGTTGTGGGATTGCATTCAACCTTACATATCCTTAACAAGCCCATATCAACATAAACCGCCACCATTGTGTAAATAATTTCCCCAAATGTAAATGGACAATAAAAACAAATGATTCAAAGGTTTCAAACAGTTCTACGGCTCTGGTCAGGTTAAAATATTATCTATAAAGCTTCATACATAATATATATTTATAAGGGGACAAGAACTGAATAGAATATGTAATAATTTGCATAATGAGAATAAATAGCGCTTACAATTTTGGAACGTGAAAACTATTATCTATTGGAATTTTATATTTAAAAATATAATAAATAAAATTACTACTTTATAGATCGCTTTGTAATTTACATAATTGAAAATTCTGATAATTTATAATTTAGGAATTTAATGACTTTATTTTAAAAAATAATATATAAAATTACTACTTTATAGATCGCTTTGAAATTTACATAATTGAAAATCCTGATAATTAATAATTTAGGAATTTAATGACTTTATTATACTTAAAAATATAATATATAAAAGTACAACTTTATAGATCGCTTTGTAATTTACATAATTGAAAATTCTGATATATTATAATTTTGGCATTTACTGACTCTATTACCTACTTGAATTTTATTTTAAAATATATTATGAATAAAACTTCAACTGTATAGTATGATCTGTAATTTATATGACAGCTAATAATGCTTAAAATATGAGTCATTCCAAATTTATTATATACTAAAACCCATTAATTGATAAAGTGGCATATATTTTGAAACATCTATAGTTTAGATTTTGATGTGATTGAGTTCAATCTGAAAACACTGTTTATTAAAGCCAGAAAAGTGAAGTTAAAATGTCCACTACATTGATATTACGATAAAATAATGCAAGTGGGATTATAAATTAAAGTACGACACCTTTCAAATTAATTGCGCCAATCGAATTGAATTTGATACCATTATTTCAATTAGTGAATTTTAAGGATCATTGCAAAATATAGGACAAGTTATCGCCCAAAAATATCCCCTTAAATCTTCTTTCCTATTTTATATGCCCCATGTGGAATTACCTCGCAAGGAAAAGTTATCTCGTGAAATTCTACTGTAATCACGAAATTACCAAGTTGGCGATATTTTGTAAAATTTGTCACCAAAGTGAAGATACCTGTTAATAACAGCGGTTGTCAGAAAATATTGTTTTACAGCGACTGCAGACTAATACACCCAAGAAACGCGGTATAATGCATTTTGAAATAAAAACAAATTGTAAAAAAAATAATAAAATAAAATAAAACAAGAGAGATCAATCATGCATAAAGCATTGATTAGGAAACACTTTCCTACTTCAATGCAACTTTATACAAACACCTCTAAAATGCGATACATTCCTCGGTAATATTTTTAAAATTATCACAATACTACATTAATTTATTATATTTGAAAACTTCATCGAAGGAAATGAACTTCATTCAAATGACGGCATTGAAATATAAATTGCCTGGTTTAAACATCTCTAAAATGCGATACATTCCTCGGTAATATCTTTACAATCATCATAATACTACAATAATTTATTATATTTGAAAACTTCATTGAAAACAAATGAACTTTATTCAAATGACGTCATCGAAATATAAATCGCCTCTATATAAAAGCAGCATTTCATTCATAATCATTTTCCCAATCGTTTAATTCATCACAATACTATAATAATTGATTTTATTTAAAAATTTGAAAAATTGTTATCTACCATATTTATTACTTTCCTGATATACATAATGTATAAGGAAAGTATTGTGACGGGGTCGAAAATTCGAATTCGAGTTTTCGACGGGAGAGCACGTTTCAAGCATCCCTGATCACGATTCAAACATTTTTGAAGTGATGTCTGTGTGTGTGTGTGTGTGTGTGTGTGAAAGTATGTGTGTGTGTGTGTGTGTGTGTCAGTGGGTCTGTGGAGACGATAACTAACGAACGAATGGACCGATTTGAACGAAATTTGGTACAAAAATCACAATCCGTAAACACTGGAAGCCTATTGTTTCTAAACGTAATCGAATGTTCAGAACCCCCCTAAATTTTGGAGTGAAATTTTGAAAAAATCGTCAAAAAATCAAAACCGCTAATAAACTTACGCAAATAGACATTTCTTATGTAATTTTTTATAAGAAAACGATTGACGTAAAATTTAGAACGCTAACATGAACCGTTCTCGAGATATTTCACATTTTTAAAAAAAAATTATCAAAAAGTCATATAAAATAAAAATATATATTTCCTATTGAGAAACATGTTCACTTTTCATATGTAATGCCATGCGATAAATTGGATGACATCATTCTCGTGGATCTAGCTCGTTCCATTCATGGGAATAGATACTTCGAGTAATACTTTTGTATTTGAACGCCAATTGCCATTTATCTGTTTTAAGAATAACTTATTTCTCCGTCAGTAAAGCTTGGCGAGATTTTGGCGACGAATTTGGCGGAATGTCGCCAACTTGGCGACTTTTTGAAATGTTGCCATATTAACGAAAATCTCGCCAAATGGATAAAAATGACGCTAAATCAATGAAAATGACGACTAATTGTCGAAAATTCAATATCGTGGAAAGAATATAAGTATCTACTATAAGAAAAACCTATTTTTTTTACTGTAAAAGTAGTAAATTCATTGCATTATATAAGGAAAGTCATGTGTTGCCCACATCAGATTTTTTTAAAATGTGAAACCTTTCTCATATATAAAATAATTAAACTTTTGGAAAGATATTTATTATATAATATATATATCTTTTTTCTCTCTGGAGGATATAACGAGAGTCAGAATTTAATTGAATTTGTTTTTCTCCCTATACTAAATAATTTTTATTTAAAAAACTACCTAACATATTTTACTAAATTTTTTTTTATGTATTTTATGGGATAATTTGAATATTTCATAAAATTTTCGAATCAATTTGTGAATTTTAAATTTGCTTAAAAAATGTTTGAATCATTAGGTCCCATATGATTCAATGTATTTCCTTTTTTCAATCCGGGTTCAATAAAAAAACTAATTGGGTGATATTATTCATTTATATTCCCATAGGTCCCACAGACCGTCTGAAAAATATACTAAAATTTCATTTTGATAAAGTTATTTCTACGGCAGTTATCGCGCTAACGGACATACAGACAGACAGACAGACAGACAGAATGAACAAAGTCATAAACACTTTCAACTATGTTGCAAAGTGTTAATAAAATGCAAAGTACGTAACATAATTGAAGTAATTTTTGTGATCAATATGTTGTTGAGAACGTGCTATAATGCATGCATAAGTCATTAGTACATACTTGTACCCAAACGATATGGAAGATAAATGCATGGAAATATCGCTTTAAACCTAAAGCTCGAGGTATTTTAGCATCCATATTATTTAAGTTTTTTGCCTCAGTAATATATGTCCTTGTCATCATATTGCTGTAAGCAATGAAAAACCCAGACCCCTACTCCTAAGTCTTCATCTTAATTTTCACCCATCCATCTTCTTGCTTGCACATGTTCTTAAGAGTTTCTCGCATGCATTTTTGCGCAAACGAGTATTTTGAATAATATTCAAGATTTATTATTTATGTTTATGACAAAAATTACTCTTTGAAAGTTTAAGAAAATGCGTAGCCAATTTTTATTTTAAGTTGAACAAATCACTTTGAAACAAAAATGTCATTATATTTTTATTTAATGAAGGAACACACACAACAAACACAACAATACAACAATATAAAACACACACAACAAACCATCTTCAGATTCTTTAATTATAGAAGAATACATAACAAAATTTAGTTGGTTTCTATTAGAAAGCACATAGGTATATGTATACATAAAGCTTTCAATACATACGGTACCTAGCACATTAGGAAATAGGAAACTAGGAAATCTAGGATCTAGGAAATTCATTAAGCACTCTAAAAACTTTAAAAGAAAGTACACTCAAACCTATATTTGTGCGGTGAATAGGGATCGCATAAAAGAAAACGCATAAAAAAATCGCACAAAACTTCACGAGTAGCTATAAAAAATAGTTTTCGCAACACAATTAAAAAGTAGTTTTTTATGCGGTAAATATGGACCGCATAAAAAAAGTCTCACGTAGAAAATAACTCAAAACCTTACGAAATAACTAGGAATTTACGCTTTTAAATAAATCTTATCTTAATGGTCCAGGAATATGAAAGCACGTTGAAGGACGTCAATTAATATTAGATTTAAAAATTAAAACACACTTAATATTCTTTTTTATTAAATCACTTTATTTAGCGGACTTGTCACTTGCGCAGATCAGAGACAAATAAATAAAAGCAACTATTTGCTCCCTTCAAGTAAAATTCTTCTACCTATTCGTTAAAACAAACAAAACAAAGCATGAGACTAGTCGCCAACTGTCTCATTAGCAAAAACCCAACTCAGCAACCTAACGAGACACGCAGTCCGTTTCAGGAAAACCCGAACTAACACGATGCAGATGTCCTTCAATGTTTATTTGCGATCAATGCATTTTTGCTTTGCTACGCAAGAATTCCATCGCAATATGCTATTGCACATTTCATTTATTTACATGGAAATTCTTGTGCGTTCAACAATTAAATTATGCGATTATAGAATTCAATACATATGTATTGTAATTGGCTGACGCAATACTTATGTAATGTGATGAAATACATATCAAAAATCGAAAAAACTAAATGGCCGATCAAACCTACAATTTTTTTTTTTTTTGATGACTTCGTCAATTATGTTCCAATTTGATTGAAATTTTCATATACCGCACAAAAAGAATCGCACAAATAAAAAATCGCACAAAAAAGACCGCACAAAAGCAGGTTTGAGGGTATCTGATTTTATACGTTAGTACTAACTATAGTGTATTGACCCTTCCAGATTGAATAACTGTGATTGCAGTTCCCATTGCGGAGAATTTAAAATTAGAATAACGGACTTGGCAACAAAGCGAGATAGAAAAAAATTGCAATTTAAAAGTTGCAGAAGATTATTTAATTATTATAAATCAACATCAGGAGCGCACGAATTATGTATATGATAGGTAATAAATATCTGTAAAAAACTCGTATCATCAGGGATTGTAACGCGATGATACCTGCAATGCTTGTCAAAGTATGCGATAATATTTTTTCTCGGATTCAAATTCTGATGGAGGACTTTTTAAACAGCCTGTTCATGTTATTCTTTTGCGTGTAAGTGTTATTCACTTTAGCATTGTTCCAAGCAGAACTGGCAGCAATAGATAAAGCGATAGAATGGCTAATTGCAAAAGAAACGAAGACAAAAGAAGTAAGAATTTACGTAAAAACCAAGGAGCTCTCAAGACAATGGAACAATACTTCTCAAGGATTAAAATAGTAAGGAAGATAAAGAATAATCTAACAAAACTGACAAAGAGTAAGAACAAGATCGGCCTCTATTGGGTTAAATCACATATAGGAATTTCAGGAAATGAAGAGACTGACAAGGCAGCCAAAGAAGGTACAAATGAAAGAACTAAGAATAAAGTGCGAAATTCCAATAGCGACGATCAAAACGGAAGCACATAAAGAGACTATCAAAATCTGGCAAAATCGTGGAATAGAGAAATGAAGGGAAGAAGCACCTACGAGATTTATCCCAAGGTATCAACTACAAGAACTAGTGATCAACTTCAAGAACTAGTATCAACTACAGGAACTAGTATCAACTACAAGAACTAGTGATCAACTACAAGAACTAGTATCAACTACAAGAACTAGTGATCAACTACGAGAACTAGTAACAACTACAAGAACTATAGATCACTTTATAAACCTGGTGATAACACTAAATGGGGCCTTACCAGCGTACTTTGAAAGATTTAGAGTCGCCAGCACAATAGGAACGTGCTTATGGTGTGGAAAGTCGAAAGTGGACACGAGGCACTTTGCAGAGTGCGAAGAATTCAGAGAAAGAAGGGAAAATTTTGCCCAAAGTTATCAAGCAACACCCTAAAGAACTACCTCAAGGGTGGTCACCACAGAAGAGAAGTGTCTCAAGCCATGAAGGAACACCTGGAAGGACCAAAGCCCAGAAGATAATTGTAAATAAAAATGTATATCCGAGAAATATAACCCTTTTAATGATGTAATGTAGTGTATGTATAACGATGTTTTCTGACACAAAGTATCATAGTTTGTAATCATGTTTGTAAAAAGAAATAAAGAAAGAGTCTGGTCAAATCTTCCAGTACAGCGGACGAGCGGTTAGGTATTTTTTGAAGTTGTATCTTTTGAAGCAGTGGTTCAAAATTCAAAATTGGTGAAGTAGTATCCCTATTTTAGCATGGTATGCTCTTGAGATTTTAAACACTTTTATTCGATCGGGAACTATAGATAGACCATATATATATATATATATAATTTAAAACAACGACAACTAAAAATTAGCTAAAGTATTTCATTAAAATATCATTTTAAGGCGTAATAAATTACACGTTCATAACGCTTTTAGGCATTAATATGCCTTTCATCAGTGAAAAAGTGAAAGTAAGTGGCGAATATGTGCTTAAATACAGGCCATGCCTACCAGATAAAATGTACATAATAATAAATTTATATTTTTTAGATACGAGACTTTAAAAATATAATTTAATTATTAAATAAAAATACAATAAAAAAACAAGAAAGAACAATCATGCTTAAAGCATTGACTGTGAAACGCATCCCAATTTCAATGCAATTTTATTGAAGCATCTCTAAAATGCGATACATTCCTCGGTAATATTTTAAAACTTATCACAATACTACCTTAATTTATTCTATTTGAAAACTTAAACCTTCATCGAAGAAAATGAACTTCATTCAAATGACGGCATTGAAATATAAATTGCCTAGTTTAAACATCTCTAAAATGCGATACAGTCCTAGGTAATATCCTTAAAATCATC
Organism: Amaurobius ferox; assembly: GCA_951213105.1. Taxonomy (NCBI): domain Eukaryota; kingdom Metazoa; phylum Arthropoda; class Arachnida; order Araneae; family Amaurobiidae; genus Amaurobius; species Amaurobius ferox. Next base: position 41,141,736 of record OX578143.1, read on the forward strand.
ATAATACTACAATAATTTATTACATTTGAAAACTTCATCGAAAACAACTGACATTCATTCAAATGGCGTCATAGAAAAAATAACACGCCTGGCTCTCTCTATAAAACCAGCATTTCATTCATAACATTTTCCCATTCATTTCATTCATCACAGTACTAAAATAATTGATTTTATTTAAAAACTTAAGACCATATAGCTACAAGTAATTAAACTCTCGTCCATAAGACCATAGAGCTACAAGTAATTAAACTCTCGTCCATAAGACCATGGAGCTACAAGTAACAAAAAATCGTCCTTCACTCTGTAAAATCAATGAATATTTAATTCATATCAGCTATGCAGACTCCATGAGCTAAATACATTTGCGTTAAAGAAATACAGCAATTCTTATACAATTCATCCTACATATTTTGCTGTTTACATTTTACATAAGTGAAAAATAGGTTTCGTTGTAGAATTAATCAAATTCGAATATTCATTTAAACTCAACTATATTGCAATTGAGTTGTTTCGATATGTAAATGCACAAAATTTAAAAAAAATAAAGTGGTTTTAGGACGAATACAACACCCAATATGAGTTAAAAAGAACTTTAAAAATCACGATTTTGAGACAAGATGGATGCCATATTTTATTTTGAAGTGGGCCACGTGATCTTTTCATATCATCGTCACGTAATCGCTTCATATAAGAGATGTTATTATTATTTTAATTTTTATTGAAAAAACTACTGAATATATTTTGCTGAATTCTTTTTATATATTTTATGGAATAATTTAAATATTACCTAACATTGTCTAAGCAATTTGTGAATTTTAAACCTGCTTAAAATTTTTTTGAAAAATTAGGTCTCATAGGGTTCAATGTATTCCATTTTTTCAAATCGGGTTCAATTCAAAACTAAGTGGGTGATATCATTCATTTATATTCCCATAGGTTCTACAGACCGTCTGAACGACATACTAAAATTTCATTTTGATTAAGTCATTTTTACGGCAGTTATCGTGCTAACGGACAGACAGACAGACAGACAGAATGAACAAAGTCATAAACACTTTTCCACTTTGTTGTCAAGCGTTTAAAAAAGGTTCATAAATTAAATGGTAACCAATAAAAATACCGTCAAAAAACGAAATAAACATTTAATAACATTTAGAGAATATTCATAAAATCGTATCGAGGACGAGTCGCCAAACATAACTATGGGTCTGAACGGTATCAAAAATGCAAATAGATTCTGTATAGGTACATAAAAAGGGATTCATGAAGTAAAATATATTACAGGGGTTATTGCAGCTAATTAAAATAATTCATATTTATCAAACAAACGAGGAAAGTTATTGTTATTAACATACTGGGCTAGAGCAGTGCACAATGCACAGTGATTTTAATAAAATACTTTAAAAATAAAGACAACAGAAAAAATCTAATGTGGGCAACACATGACTTTCCTTAGATAATGCTATGAATTTGCTACTTTTACAGATAATAAAATGTTATTCTTATAGTGGATACTTATATAATTTCCAAGATATTAAATTTTCTTCAATTTGTTGTCATTTTCATTGATTTAACGTCATTTTTATCAATTTGGCGAGATTTTTGTTAATTTGGCAACAATTAAAAATGCCGCCAAGTTGGCGACATTCCGCCAAATTCGTCGCCAAAATTTCGCCAAACGTTATTGACGGAGAAATAAGTCATTCTTACAGAAGATAAATGACTATTGGCGTTCAAATACAAAAATATTATTCAAGGTATCTTTTTTCATGAAAGGAACGGGCTAGATCCACGAGAATGATGTCAACAAATTTATCGCATGGTATTACATATGAAAAGTGAACATGTTTCTCAATAGGAAATATTTTTTTTATTTTATATAACTTTTTGATAATTTTTTTGAAGAGTGCAATATCTCGAGAACGGTTCATGTTAGCGTTCTAAAATTTATGTCAATCGTTTTCTAATGAAAAATTACATAAGAAATGTCTATTTGCGTAACTTTGTTAGCGGTTTTGATTTTTTGAAGCTTTTTCAATATTTAACTCGAAAATTTAGGGGGGTTCTGAAAATTCGATTGCGTATAAAAAATAGGCTTTCAGTGTTTACGGATTGTGATTTTTGTACCAAATTTCGTTCGAATCGTTCCATTCGTTCGTCAGTTATCGTCGCCACAGACTCTCTGACACACACACACACACACACACACATACTTTTCCCACACACACACACACACAGAGACATCACTTCAAAAATGTTTGATTCGTGATCAGGGATGCTTGAAACGTGCTCTCCCGTCGAAAACTCGATTTCGAATTTTCGACCCCATCAGAATACTTTCCTAATACATTATATATATAAGGAAAGTAAAATTGGCTAAAATATTATTTTTACGTGTTTCCATACTATTTTATTAGAGACCAGGTATAGATAACTTTATTACAAATGGACCTAACGTATACACTCATGGACCTTTGGTAGAAAATTCACTGACACATCTTCTGATTCTAGTTCTTTAGATGCCGTGTTCGAGTAACAGGTATCCTTGAGTGGACACATATGCTCGTGTTGGGTCATAATCTACTTTAAAACGCAGCCCTTATTAATCTTACATCAGTTTGCATGCAAAGGAAACCAGCTATCAGAGATACTCCGAAGCCTACTCATATCAAGTTACTGTAGCGTACCGGAATTTATATAAATGGAATTAAAAAGAAATTGCAAAATATTGGGACATTTCATCGCCACAGACCAACAAATCGCACTGTCGTATTTATTATTTTTCCCATAAAAAATATGATTACCTAATCGAACAAAAACTTCCTCAAAATAAAGCAACAATTAAGTATAAAATTCGTAAATGCAGCATACATACAAAAAAAAACTGAGCAACAAGTTTTAAAGGCAAATAATATCATTTATCTTCAGGATCGACAGTAGAAAACGACCTCATTTATGAAAGTAAAGTTCTCAGTTGCCGAGTTTACTAAGATAAGCGAGGTAAATAAAACAAGGATTAAGATAAGTGAGGTCGGTTCTCAAGAAAAGGCCGCCTTGCCTTAAAGCCTGTTCTGCCGTAATTGGTTTTGAATCTAGTAGACAACCAGTTACTTTATATATGCTGTATTTACGAAATTTTCATTTATTTACTAGAAAATGTATTTGAAGTTGCCCAGGAGTCGTGACGTAGCCGTGTGTGTGACCACGCAGAAGTTTACAGAATTCTGTATTTATTTATTTATTGTTATACGACGATATATTCATAAACCGCTTTTTTGTATTTCGAGAATGTTCTGTAAGTTCCGGTAAATGAAATTTAAAGAACAATACGCTCTCTCATAACGACAGCAAATTAAAATCTTGCCGAGGCGCATCGTTTTAGTCCTGCAATACCTATGTACCAAATTTCATGATCGTACGACTCTTACATTTCCCGCTGCAGATTGCACATACGCACAGACATATATCTTATTTTATTATGCATAGTTGTACAAGCGTAGAAGATTTTCCCTCTATGCATCTGTGAAGATTTTAACGACAGGACTCTGAAAATAATAATTTAATTGCCTCTAAGTTTTGCGCTTTTTATTTGGTTGAGATTTATTTCAATATTTTCTTCGGTTCGTCGAAATCTGTCATCGGAATCTATTTCATAATTAATTGCTTCATAAACAGTTTCATTATATGTACAGTTTTATTCATGATTATATATGGAAGCGAAGCTGGATATTGAACTCTTATTTAATTATCCTACAGCAATGGTTATTATAATACCTCATTGTGCGTTCTCACGTGTTAACACATATGAGAGATTTTATATATATATACATACTCTTTTGCAAAAAAAAAACGAATCACCATGAAGAAAGTGACTGTTTTTATTGAAAGTAAATATGCGTACAGCTCATACACAGGTAATAAAATAATTATAAAATCAAGGCCGCAGGACCCATACATGGTTAGCAATTGCACATTGAATTTTCGAATAAGAAATTGGGGAAACCCCCCTTGGCGGCAATGTATGCTTGTATAATCTAGGTAAGGACTGATAAAGATTCCTAACGAAATCCTGCGATACATTCTGCCAGGCATTCCTCAATTGTTGCTCCAGATCTGCTACATTTCCGGGTGCCCAAATCTGGTGGCCAAGCATGCCCCATACATGCTCGATTGGCGAAAGGTCTGGTAATATTGCTGTCTAAGGAACAGTATCAACAGTACGGAGGCAGTCCACATATATGAGAACCGTATGTGGCGTGGCATTATCTTGTTGGAAAAAGGCCCCGGAATGACGTGCCATGACGGGTAACGCAAACGGCCGCAGTATTTCATCAACATATCATCGAGCTGTTGAAGTTGTACACAGGGTGACTAGGATGGGCGCGGTAGGGCATTGGTTAGCGCGCTGGAGTTGCACTCGGTAGGCCCGGGTTCGATTCCAGCCACTGTCAAAAAACTGCCGCCGTGTTCACGCGGAGTACGATCACGTTAAACATGTGGGTCCGTAAGTCCTTCCGAGAGGTTGGTGGTAGGGGAAGTAGGGTACGGTCCCTGTGGATGCCTCCCCCACTGGGTTCCGGTCAAAATTGGGTGGCACTTCCCGGCCGTCCAAGCAGTTGCCTTACACCGTTCTGGTAGGTCGGACGGTCTGGGTCTCAACAACAACAACAACAGGATGACTAGGGGCAATCTGCTGTCGTAAGAGCACACCGCACCATCACACCAGGGGTAACGGCTGTGTGCCTGAGTAAAACACAGACTGATTGGGACCGCTGGTTCTCACGCCGCCACACACGTACCCGATAGACATCTGCTGAAAAACTGAAACGAGATTCATCGCTGAACATTATGCGATGCCAGTCTGCTGGCAACCATGATGCTCGGCAGCGATACCACTCCAAACCTTTCTGTCGATGTTTTGGGGTTATGGGCAAACGTCTTAAAGGCCGCCATGAGCGTAATCCCACCTCAAACAAGTGCCGTGAGATGGTGGAAGGTACCACGGGCTGTATGGAAGAGGCAGTAGCACGTTGGATGGCGGACAATGATGCGTTGGGCCAGTTCGGGCCTGCCGCACACACATCCGATCTTGCCTCGCATTTGTGCACCTTGGTCTTCCAGAGCCTTCTTTCCGCCGATGATTTCCTTGCAGCAAACATTGCTGAAAGCACCTTTGTACAGCAGTGTCCGTTCGTTAAAGGTGGTGGCCTATTGGTCGGTTTAATCAGCCAGCTTCACGCATCCCGACTATACGACCACGTTCGAGAACTCTCGTTTAAATGCATATAAGGTCTTCTTTAACATCGTAACGGCATTATTGCAGCTTGTGTCTCCACGGAACTGCAACGCCGATAACGAGCAAAGATAAACCGTCCATATTTTAACCTATTTTATAGGATGCTAGTTGCGCAGTAGAAACGCACGCTATATATATATATATATATATATATATATATATATATATATATATATATATATATATGACTAAAGTTAATACTTATTGGCCTTGCAAATTTATTCATTTGCATACTTGGTATAAAAGAATCTGCATGCGATATTTCGAGATTTTCGGATTATTTTTTAGGGTTGTTTTTTCTTTTGCAAAAGGGTGTGGGTATATATATATATATATATATATATATATATATATTGCTATTCCATCTGTTTTAATTCGAATTGTATGGCTGTTCTAACGAGATCACAATTTCGAACTAACCGCCATTTTTTATGTAGTTTCAACTCATTGTTCTCCATGTATTGATCTTTAGTTTTGAGCTAATTATTACGTAATTATTGCCTTTTCTCATTTTGTCGGTGTTTGCTTTTTCATTTTATATATATTTATATATATACCTATTTAATTGTGATTTATGTATACTAATATTTCCCTCATCCCCATACCATTATAGTGATCAGTTACCTATTATTTGTATCCTTCGTCTTTGTCTACAGTTACTTATTTGTAACAGATATGTTAGATACAGATATTTCTATCCTGCTAATTTAACCTTGGAAGAAAATCCAAGTGATAATAAAAATGTGGTATGCTTTTTAGATTTGTGTATAGATTTCAGCGATCACAATCTTTTAATTAGCATTTATGACAAAAGAAAAACCTATAAAATACCTATTACAGGAATGGAATTCTAATTTGCACAGGAATATATTCAGAGATGTTTTTATTGGAGGATTAACCAGAACGAAACGTATTGTTAATAGTGACGTCATCAGATTGAAAACCGATCAAGCTTTTATAAAGAAAGCTTTTAAACAAAAATACCCAATAACTTATATGAGAAGTTATATAATTAATATCTTCGGAAAAAATGATAATTATGGATCACTATTCTGTTCCTTTTTAAAAACATTTTAAAATCCTTTTTAAATTCCTTTTGAAATCTTTTTGTAAGTTTTGCATTGGGAATTTTTAAAAATAATGGTAGCATTGCTTTGAGCAAAATATTTAGTTCTTGAGGAAGTATTTAAACTGTTGACAACTCAGTGATTTCATTCCATCTATTGATACTTCAGTTTATTTTACTACTCTATTTGTAATGGTCTCGTGATAATTTTGAATGTCACTCCGAAGGTCGGCAACAGTCGGTGCTGGCGTCCAGGAGTGAAATGCCGACTGAAATGCCGAGGAGTGAAATGCCCTGACCTCCGCAATGCAGCTGCTGTCCATTTCCATCTCAGACTGAAAGTGCTTTCCCATTCAAATACAAGTCGTAACACTCAGTTACGGTTATGCCGTAAAATTTACATAAAATGTCACTGAGAAAACGTAGAGGGTAACACATTTCGATTGCTTCTTTTAGATAGCCCAGATCACTTATATAAAATCACTTATATAAGTAAACGTTTAAATAGCAGTGCTGAAAATCGTTATATAAGTGATCTGGGCTATCTAAAAGAAGCAATCGAAATGGGTTACCCTCTACGTTTTCTCAGTGACATTTTATGTAAATTTTACGGCATAACCGCAACTGAGTGTTACGACTTGTATTTGAATGGGAAAGCACTTTCAGTCTGAGATGGAAATGGACAGCAGCTGCATTGCGGAGGTCAGGGTTAACTGTCTGAAAGAAGTCTTTTTGTTCAAAGTAAGAGTCTTTTGCTTTTCGTTGAGATGTATGCGTGGCTTGTTTTTCTTGGTATATTGGTATTGGATGTAAGTTATTTTCATAGTATTTATTGTTTCTGTTTGGAAGTGGTAAAGCTCGTTGTTATTGTATAGGTGTAGGGACTGTATAGGTTTTTCAAATCTTTCTTTTTTACTTTTATAGTTTAAGTATATGTACTTGGTTGGCGACATTGTAACCGCTTCCGGGAGTGTCGTCATGATATAAAGCTGGCTAAACCGGGAAGTGGGGGTCACAATCCCCCAGGCGAAATTTTGATACAATGTCATTCTTCATTCTGCATTTTTCTTTTTCTATTTATTTTGTAGTATATATATATATATATATATATATACGAGGACTTGATTCGCATTGATTCGCATTGTGTTGTTTGAAAACATCTTATTTGATGGCAACAACTATTTTAAACAGGTTAAGGGTATTCTGATGGGAGGGGGATGTTCATCCCTGCTCGCCGATCTATACTTGTGTAAATTTGAAAATGGCACTCATATATTACATGAAATGCCATATTTTCGTTTCGTTGACGATGTCCTTATTGGGCAATATAAGAATACACCCCAATTTGATTTTACTTTTTATCCAAAAGAACTGGAATTGATTGAGAATATAAGTAAGGAGGAAGATAGTGTTGATTTTCTAGATATCACACTAAAACATGACAGTAGATACGGTACTTATACCGTCTTATATGACAAGAGAAACAATTTCAATATAAAAATCAACCGCATTATTGATTGGAGGTCCAATTTGACTAAAAACATTTTCAGAAATGTCGTCATTGGTCACCTCAATAGAAATCAACGCATTAATACTTTCAAGTCTGATTGCATCATGCATAATAGGAATATTATGAAGGAGGCAATAAAACGGACTTATCCAATTGGCTTCCTGAAATGTTATTATAATTCCCTATTTAATACAAAAAAGGGAGAAAATGCTTACTTAAAGGATATGGCAGAGGTATAGAACGATGAAAGTGAAAATAACGAGTAGCGCATGCGTGGACTTCTGTTATATATGATGCACTCCATCGTAACCGACAGGGGCATTTGCTGCATTTCCATTCTTTCCCTTGCGATCCTGGTCGATTCCTATTTGTTTTCTTTGCACTTTTTCGAGTGTTTTTGATTTGACACATTTACGGAAGTATGGCTTCTGCATGGCATTGGTACCGTGAGTGTTGCCCGGGCATAAAAGCAGTCTTTTAAACGGGAAAGAGGGGTCGCCATCCCCCTCTACCATTTTATGCCTTGCATTTGGTCATTTCCCCTCTCTTTTTCATATGAATCTTGTATGTTACTTTAGGAGAATGTGCTGCATTGCGCCAACTTCTGGAGAAAAATTGGATAACTGTGAAATAATTTTATTTTAATATGTTTACTATGCTATATATATATATATATATATATATATAATGAGCAATGTTGTATATTTAATATGATTGGAACCATATCGATAACATATAGGCTATCTTGTGTTACGGATTGCATTTAAGATTTCAATGAACTTTTAAATTGCACATCGTTGACAGTTCATCAAAAACTCATTTTCATTTCCCATCAAATTAAGCGAGTAACATCTTTCCAAATATCAAATTAAGAAAAAAATTCCAATGAGATATAAAGTTACTTTTGGAGCATGTTGGTAGAACTGTAAAAAAATGGCAAAGGAAATGAACTTCATTTGCACTAATAACGGTAATTTAGCAACGAAACATAAGCGTGGGGATAAAAATAAAATGGTAATTATGCGACTTCCTGCTTTTCTTTTACTTTTATGATACGCTGTAATTAAGAAATGAAAACAATATACAACGCCTAAACTTCGATGAATAAGGTTTTTTTAATTATGCAATTTGATTCTTTGCATCTATTTGAATATTCGTGGCTAAAAGGGAAATTTAGATAAATTAAAAATTTATATAACACACTTAAATGTTCATCCTCTTCGGTTTTAGTTGCTGAAATTTATTTTATCTTTAACCTTAGTCATGAGGCCGCTTATTTTTCGAGTTTATTTTTTAAATATTTTCCCATATTCGCCATAATTGTATTCATCCAAATACTAAACTTGTTCCCGTTCCTGTTCTTATGCCATATAAATCTAGTAGTCCGTGCCATCCAGCGATTTTTCGTCCTTTTATTTGTTTTTGCCGTGAATTTAAGTTTAAGCCAGCTCATTCGACTGTTGCTACATTATTTAATTGTATCCGTTCGGATAAATATTAGGAAAAAATAACTTTAAGTACCAGGCTGGGTGTATGTTGTCCCTTTTTTATCTCCTGATAATAACTTTAAATTCTGTACTGGCAGTACTAAATGTACTGTCTTAATTCGTTTAGCTAAACATGCTCATGAAGTTAAAAATGGTCAACTGTCTACGGTTCTTGCCCGATATATTATTAATGATAATTTGCATCCTATGTTTGATAAAACTTCCCTTTTAATCAGTTGCAATAATCCCCATAATATTTTACTTTGCCAATCCGTTTTTATTTATCTTTACCGGAAGTCTATTTGTAATTTTGATCCAGTTCAGAGCCTTAGTTATCCTTGGGGACTCGTTCTCGACTTCCTAAGTGTTAACCGTTAGGAAGTCGAGACCTTTTTATGATTTTAGAAAAATTAGTGATTGCGGTAATTTGTGTTTCGAAGACATTCATTTTGGTTATGAACCTTTTTCTTTATTGTAATTTGTACTTTATACTTATTTAAATTTTAAATGCCTTGTTTTTTAAAAAATGTAACACATATAAAAACGTAAATTGATGATATGTTAATTTTTCCGGGGGTTATAGCCTATATCTAAGCACTTGTTTGCACCGTATTTTCACTTCGCCACTCATGAATGGCATAGTGATACTCGAAAGAGCTTTGACCTTGCAATTCTTGTACGTTGCGGAAAGGAGATTTTATTAAGGGACTCTTATACTTATTTTTGGTTGTCTTTGATTTTAAAGTTTAATTAAAGTTGACGTGTATCCATACAACTTATATACTTAAATGTGTTTATAATTTTTGTTATGTCAAGCTTTATAAAATATAAACACTATTTTGCTCTGACTTCCGAATGAAAATATCTAAAAATTCCAAAATATAAAATAGCAGAATAAAACATCAACATGTTAAAAGGTCAAAATAGTATTTTTCTTCGGGGCAAATCAAATAGTGTTCAGGGAATAATGGGACTTGCTCTCTGCGATATTGGTGTTCTGTTTGATTTATACCGAAAAATAGGCTATTTTCCATTAGAAATGTGTTCAATTCTAATTCAACAGTTATCGTACTACTGCCAAAGAATATATGTATTCCATTATTTCAAAATTTATTGGATAGTCTTGTTTTTAAGAAATTTTAGTACAAATTACTCTTCAACGAATTATGCAAATATACAAATTCAAATTCATTGCATATTGAATAATCATTGAGCTCATCCTTATATAAGAACTCATTATGTTTATCATTCCACACTTATCATTCAATAGGCATTTATTTATCACATTTCAAAAAATTTTGGATAGTCTAGTTTTCAAAATATTTCAGTACAACTTACTCTTCGTCGAAACATGCAAATACGCAATAAAGGTGCCAAATTCATTACATATGAATTGATCAGTAAGTTCACATCCTTATATAAGAACTCACTATGATTCATCATTCCATACTTATCTTTCTATTGGTTATTATTTTTCCCTTTCAAAATTTTTGAATTGTATATTTTTTTAAATATTTTAGTGCAAATTACTGTTCAACGAAATATGCTAATACACAATTAAGGTGCCAAATTCATTGCTTATTAATTATACAGGGTGATCCAAAAGTCCTTGACACATTTTAAAATTGAATATAAACTCAAGTAATTGCCGTACGATAATTATGTTTGGATTAAAACGCTTTCCACGTTGAAAAGTTTTGGTTAAGCAAATAAAAAAAATTAGTTCCAAACTTTACCCGTAGATGGCGCTGTACCTTAAAAATGAAAAAAAAAAGCATAAAAACTGAAGACGAGTAGTTACAGAGCATTTTTTTTTTATCCGCTACGATATTTCAATATGTGCGCCCTTTGTAGATCGAACCATATCCAAACGATTCTATTTCCAATGCACATATACATACATATGTACAAGTAGCGCCATCTATGGGCAAAGTTTTGAACTAAATTTTTTATTTGCCTAAACAAAACTTTTCAAAGTGAAAATCATTTTAGTCTAAAACTCATCGTACGGCAATTACTTGAGTTTATATTCAATTTTAAAATGTGTCAGGGACTTTTGGATCACCCTGTACAATGGGTTCATTATTATATACGAAATCACAAAGTTTAAATGCACCGACATTATTATAGGTTGTGTTGTACGACATTCAGATTAAACAAAATTTACTTTTTCATCATTGAATTCAAATTGTTAATATAAATTAAAAGATATATTTTTTAAATTAAATATGGTGGACAGTCCATCAAAACCTCATTTTGAGTCGGCTTTAAAGCGAGAAAAGCATTTTTCAGAACATCAAATTAAGGAGAACGAAATATGCAAATATACAATTAAGGTGTCAAATTCATTGTTTATTAATTATAAAATGAGGTCATTATATGAATTCACAAAGTTTTAATGCATCCACTGTATTATAGGCTGTGTTGCACGACTTTCAAATTGAACAAAATTTACTTATTCATCATTGCATTCAAATTGTTAATAGAAATCAAAGGACATTTTTTTAAATTAAATATGGTGGACAGACAGTCCATCAAAACCACATTTTGAGTCGGCTTTAAAGCGAGAAAAGCATTTTTCAGAACATCAAATTAAGGAGAACGAAATATGCAAATATACAATTAAGGTGTCAAATTCATTGTTTATTAATTATAAAATGAGGTCATTATATGAATTCACAAAGTTTTAATGCATCCACTGTATTATAGGCTGTGTTGCACGACATTCAAATTGAACAAAATTCACTTATTCATCATTGCATTCAAATTGTTAATAGAAATCAAAGAACATTTTTGAAAATTAAATATGGTGGACAGTCCATCAAAACCTCATTTTGAGTCGGCTTTAAAGCGAGAAAAGCATTTTTCAGAACATCAAATTAAGGAAAACGAAATATGCAAATACACAATTAAGGGGCAAATTCATTACTTATTAAATATGCAATGAGTTCATTATTATATAAGAATTCTCAAAGTTTTAATGCATCCACTGTATTAAAGGCGTTATTCAACATCCAGATATAACAACATTTACTTATTCATCATTGCATTCAAATTGATAATAATAAAAATCAAAAAAAATTTTTATTAACACTTTGCAACACAGTTGAAAAATATTTGTGACATTGTTCATTCTGTCTGTCTGTCTCTCTGTCTGTTCGTTACCATGATAACTGCAGTAAAAAGGACTTTATCAAAATGAAATTTTAATCTGTTGTTCTGACGGTCTGTGGGACCTATGGGAATATAAATGAATAATATCACCCAGTTAGTTTTTCTATTGAACCCGTGTTGAAAAAAAGGAAATAAAATGAACCCTCTGGGACCTAATTTTTTAAACATTATTTAAGCGAATTTAAAATTCACAAATTGCTTCGAAAATTTTAGGAAATATTCAAATTATCCCATAAAATATATAGAAAAATTCAGCAAAATATATTCAGAAGTTTTTAAATAAAAATTAAAATACTAATTACACCCATTATATGAAGAGATCAAGCGGCCATTGTATGACTAGATCACGTGACCCACTTCAAAATAAAACATGGCATCTATCTTGTGTCAAAATCGTAATTTTTAAAGTTATTTTTAATTTATATTTAGTGTTGTATGCGTTCTAAAACCGCTATATTTTTGCTTAAATTCTGTGCATCTTCATCCTGAAACAACGCAATTACAATATATTTGAGATCAAATGATCATCAAACTTTGATTATTTCTAAACGAAGCCAAATTTTCACTTATGAAGGATGCAAACACCGAAAAATATAGAATGAGTTGTGTAAGAATTGCTGCATTTCTTTAATGCACAATTATTTAGCTCATGGAGTTTGCAATATTGCTGATATAAATGAAACATTCATTGATTTTACAAAGAGAAGCAGGCGATTTTTTCGATGAAGTTTTAAGCTTAGTTAAATTACTTATACCTCCATGGTTTTCGCTTTTTAAATAAAATAAATTATTATAGTATTGTGATAAAGGAAAGGAATGGGAAAAGGTTTATGAATGAAATTCTGCTTTTATACAGAGAGCCAGACGAATTATATTTCGATAACGTCATTTGAATGAAGTTAATTTGTTTTTGATGAAATTTTTCAAATATAATAAATCATTGTAGTAGTACGATACTTATAAAAATATTACCGAGGAATGTATTGCATGTTAGAGACGTTTACACCAGGCAATTTATATTTCAATGCCGTCATTTGAATAAAGTTCATTTTTTTCGATGAAGTTCTAAGTTTTAAATATATTAAATTAATGCAGTATTGTGATAATTTTAAATATATTGCCGAGGAATATATCGCAATTTAGAGATGTTTAAATAAAATTTCATTGGATTTGGAAAGTGATTAATAATCAATGCTTTTTAGCATGATTGATCTTTCTCGTCTAAAATTAAATATAGTGGACAGTCCATAAAAACCTCATTCTGAATCTCCCTTAAAGCAAGAAAGCATATTTCAGAACATATAAGTAAGGAGAACGAAATATGCCAATATACAATTAAGGAGGCAAATTTATTGCATATTAAATATGCAATGAGTTCATTATTATATAATAATGCACAGAGTTTTAATGCATCCACTGTGTTATAGGCTGTGTTGCACGACATTCAGATTAAACAAAATTTACTTATTACTTTCCTTATATACATAATGTATAAGGAAAGTATTGTGACGGGGTCGAAAATTCGAATTCGATTTTTCGACGGGAGAGCACGTTTCAAGCATCCCTGATCACGAATCGAACATTTTTGAAGTGATGTATGTGTGTGTGTGTGTGTGTGAGTATGTATGTGTGTGTGTGTCAGTGAGTCTGTGGAGACGATAACTGACGAATGAAAAGACCGATTCGACCGAAACTAGGTACAAAAATCACAATCCGTAAACACTGGAAACCTATTGCTTTTATAGGCAATCGAATGTTCAGAACTCCCCTAAATTTTCGAGTGGAATTTTGAAAAATTTGTCAAAAAATCAAAATCACAAATAAAGTTACGCAAATCAACATTTCTTATGTAATTTTTCATTACAAAACGATTGACATAAATTTTAGAAAGCTAACTTGAACCGTTCTCGAGATATTGTATATTTTTTAAAAAAATTATCAAAAAGTTATATAAAATAAAAGAAAATATATACTTTTGTATTTGAACGACAATAGTCATTTATCTGCTGTAAAAATAACCTATTTCTCCGTCCGTAAGGCTTGGCGAGATTTTGGCGACGAATTTGGCGAAAACAAAAATTTCGCCAAATGTATAAAAATGACGCTGAGTCAATGAAAATGACTACTAATTAAAGAAAATTCAATATCTTGGAAAGAATATAAGTATCTACTATACTATAAGAATACCATTTTTTCAACTGTAAATGTAGTAAATTCATTGCATTATATAAGGAAAGTCATGTGTTGCCCACATCAGATTTTTCATCATTGCATTAAAATTGTTAATAAAAATCAAAAGACATATTTTAAAATTAAATACGGGGGACAGTCCATCAAAATCTCATTTTGAGTCTCCCTTAAAGCGAGAAAAGCATCTTTCAGAACATCAAATTAAGGAGAAAAGAGTACTGAGAGGGATATCAGGTTATTTTTAGAAGCCGTTAGTATTACTTTAAAGAAAGGGCAAAGGGGAAATGAACTTCATTTATTCTAATAACCTGTAATTTACCAGAGGAACTTAGGGGGAAAAACGAACATAAATAAGACGTTAATTATAAGACTTGGTGCATTTTTTGTTGTTCTTTTTGATACACTAGAATTAAATTCAAAAGGAAAAGTAATGTATAACCCTCTGCATTGTATTTTGATTTTCAAATATCTAGAGTCTGAGACTTCACTCTTGTTTCTCATATATTCATTCTCGTGTAAGTCTTTTCCACCCAAGCTTCAACCGTGTAAAGTGTCTAGTGGTTAATGCGACGCTTAGAGGCTTAATTCCTTGAATATCAAATGTCGTTTTAAATTTAAGGATAAAATGGCTTACAATTTATAGATCGACGTACGTGAAAATGGCGGTTTGTAGAACAATATTTCATATTTGATCACTGCATCGGCTTTGATCGCCTTTTTAAAAAAGTTTTCAGACATTTTAATCTAAATTTCAATTTTAAATGAAAGACATTTTCAACTAGAATGAATGATCTGCCTTTGCACGGGTCTTAAATATAAGCACCCGATAATTAAATAATACAGATACAGATATCGCCACTCAATTTCCAAATCGTCTGTTTTGAATTAAATCATTCTCGCTTTTCTTTGCGCAATCATGCCAATTAGACAGCGTAGACGGAATACGCCCTAACCCTAAATAATCTCCTTCGATGTGGCCTAAATGAGGTCAGATCACCGATTGTTGGCAAAATCACACAATGAAATTTCTTTAAGTCTCGAGGAATGTGCCTTCACCCACCCACCCCCACCCCATAGAAAAAACAGGAAAAATAAACTTTAAAAATATATTAAAAATATTTCTATCTCAGCAAAAATTTTTGTTCTGTATATGCCAAAAGTTAGCACATTACTGATAAGGATAATACAATACCAGATTTGAAAAAATATGACGGAACCAGCTGTTGTTTATGGACAGGAAATTAATGATAATACTTGTTTTGGAATATCGTCTGTGGTGAGAATTAATAGGATTGATTTAATAAAATGGCAGAAAATGGTTATTTTTTACTTTAAAAGTTCGTAATTTTTAAACTACTTTGAATTAAAAATATCGACGAGGTGTACATTACAGGGGTGAAGTCCTTCTGTAGTAAATTTCACCGCTATCAGTTCTTTGATTTTCCCCTACAGACGATGAGATGATGATGGCGCACAAATAGAAACACAGCTAAACATCTATGCTTTATTATGTAGTATTGTTTGATTAGAAGAACAGCTAGCAGACGATTTCGGTATTTGAAACGTATTACTACGATAAAAAATTTAATCTAAATCTGTATGAAATTGAATTATAAAATAAATTTAAAAAATCGTCTCCAATCACAAATTAAATATATCGAGAACAATTTGTTGTATACTAATAGAGTTAATTAAAATAATCTGTTCAAGCGTGACGGTATAAAACAATTTTCGAGTTATAGCTAAAAGCATCTTGGAAAGATAAATTCGAGATTCTAAAACTTTCGAATGGAAATCCATTATTTTAGATTTTTTACACTATTTATAGACCATTTCCGTGTGTACTTTAATTTGCAAGTTTCTACTTTCAAAAATTAGGACTGTAGATTTAATACTTGTTCAGTTAATCTCACTCAGCTATTTAATATCTTATGAATGCACTACTTCGTACTAAAGAAATACTCGAGAGTCTGTAGTTGTGATAATAAGAGCAAATCTAAGTAAATGTGTGTCAAGCCTTCTATCATTTCATATATTGTAGTAATATACAGGGTGATTATAATTAAAGTTCCCGGTTTGAAAATGGTCTCAAATAAAAAACACTGGTCAGAATGATTTGAAATTTTGTGTGAATACTCGTGGAGCAATGGAATTTTGTATAGTGAAGAAAAAACTGTAGTTAAAAAAGTCGTCGCTAGGAGAATAATTGGCGCTTTACTACACTAGAATATAATACAAGAGTAATAAACGTTGACTTACTCATTGGCTAATGACGTAATAAATGTACAATATGCTGTCATTCGCATTCTGAAACAAGCTGAAAGCTCAAAATAGCGTGTTCAATAATATATTTGAGTGTTTCTGTAGAGATGTTGTAGATGTGATGCGTGATGCTGGCTTAAAGTTCCGCTAAATTGGTAATGTGTCCATTAAACACCACATCCTTCAGATGCCTCCTAAACCCAAAATCACATGGATCGAGGTCAGGGGAACGTGCTGACCATCTTAGAGGAAAATGGCGTCTGATGCTTCTGTCATCTCCAAAATGACTGCGAAGTAGCCATTTCACTGGTTTTGCGATATGTGGTGGAGCCCCATCCTGCATGAAAATAGTATTATCGATGCACTGATGCTCTTGCAGTGTGGGTATAACGTGACTTTTCAAAAGACGTTCCTATCGATGGCCATTGACAGAACAGGTGATGGGGCTATGAGGACCAACTTCCTCAAAATAGAAAGGCCCGATAATAAACGCTGCTGTAAATCCGCACCACACAGTGACTTTGGGGGAATGAAGTGATACCTGACGTAGTTCCTGTGGATTTTCGGTTGCCTAGATTCTGCAACTTGCATGCATAAGATGATGAAAGATCGACTTTCAATTCAGTATTCGAAGGACAGCATATTGAACATTTATTATGTCATTAGCCAATTAGTAAGTCAACGTTTATTACTTTTGTATTGCATTCTAGTGTAGTCAAGCGCCAATGTTTCACCTAGCGGCGACTTTTGAACTACTGTTATTTTCTTCACCAAACAAAATTCCATTGCTCCACGAGTGTTCACGCAAAATTTCAAATCATTCTGACCAGTGATTTTTATTTGATACCATTTTCAAACCGGGAACTTTAATTATAATCACCCTGTACATATGGCTCGCATCCAACAATGCATAGAAATCCATGTATTAAAAGGTTTGGCTTTTACCATTTAGAACTCTTCTTAGAACATAAATTTCTACAATTTAAAAACAAATCCTGCGATCTTACTAGAAATCTATATGAATCCACATACTTTGAGACAAAAGAGGCATATTTGCGATAAGACTGCGATAACCCCCCTTTGAGATTTTGGAATTTAAACAAATGGCGCATACCGATGTTCTAGAATATCTTTAAAGATCAAGAGATTTCAGATTTTTTGATTCTCTTCGTATCGGAACGAATATAAATCACAAGAATCTCTACAAAATATACATCAACGGAAACAGTTTTCGATATTCCAATGTTTAAAATTTTGATTTTTATTCTCTACGCTGTAGGTACAATGCTATTTTATTCCTAAAAATAATTGTGAAATGCAATTCCTCAATATACATATAGGAAAAGTATTTTTATAATATTTATTCTTCATATTTATAGTATGGTATATTTGCTATTAATGAAATGCATAATAGCAAATATACCATATGTTATATTTTCCTTGAAATAATTCCGTGATATAATTAAAGCTATTCTATATATACGAACATAAATGATTGGACCTTTAATTTATACTCACATAAATGTAAATATAATTCTTTTGAGTACAATTATAACTTATAATTCTTTACGGTAACTAAATTTTATGTAAATATTTTGAAATGCCCAGCACATATTTCCCTATACATTAGCAAATGTCTATTTTAAGGACAAAATATCACAAATTTGATTTACTATTATTATATTTAGCTAAAAAAAATCAAACATATTACTGTTATTGAATAAAATTAGCATATTAATAGTAGTGAAATTTTCTTAATTATTTGAAAAAGTAAAGTTTGGAATATTGCAACAGCAGCTCATAATAAATATCAAACAATATTTCCCAATTATGTTTGGGTATATTCAAACATTTATTCATATGATTGAGAACTAGAAGGTATCTTATATACTAGAATGTACGCCCGTCATATGACGGAAATTTGCGAAACATTATTTCCTGCTTGGCATCATTTTTTGCAATTTGGCTCCATTTTGTCACTTTAGCAACGTTTAAAATAGTCACCAAGTTGACGACGCCCCACTCAATTTCTCCCCAAGTGTTACGGACGGACAGATGGAGAAATAAGTTATTCCTATAGTCTTATGCTCTTTCCAAAATAATGAACTTTCATTAACTAGTCGTTATTTCATTGATTTAGCATCATTTTTATCAATTTGGCGACATTGTCGTTAATTTGACAACATTTAAACAATTCGCCAAATTGGCGACATTCCGCCAAAATCTCGCTAAGCATTATGCAAGGAGAAATCAGTTATTATTATAGCAGATAAATGACTATTAGCGTCCAAACACAAAAGTATAACCCAAAATATAATTTCTCAGGAATGGAACGAGCTAGATCTACGAGAATGATGCCACCAAATTTATCACATAACATTACTTATGAAAAGTGAACATATTTCACAATAGATAACATTTTTTTATTTTATATGAACTTTGGCGATATTTAAGACAGTCGCCGCCAAGTTGGCGACGTCCCGCTAAATTGCTCGCCAAGCGTTACGAACGGACGGACGGAGAAAACCGTTATCCTTAGTCCACTCTTGTGTTCTTTCCAAGATATAGAACTTTCATCAATAATTCGTCATTTTCATTGATTTAGCGTCATTTCTATCAATTTGGCGTCATTTCCGTGAAGTTGGCAACATTTAAAACATCGCTAAGTTGGTGACTTTCCGTCAAATTCATCGTCAAAATCTCACCAATTTAGTGTTCACGTGGAGGGTTATGAAAATGCTGTTGGTCTGCTATATTGTTAAATGCTGTTATATTGTTAATGTTTGTATTCCATAGTTTTCTCAAGTTAAAATGAAAAACGCGTAGTATATCAAGAACAACGCAGGTCATCCTTTTGCAAGATATATCATTCACTTTAAATAAGAAAATACATATGAAATGGGTATTTTTGCAAAATAAAATTGCAGCATAATTCTATATCTATATTTGTTTAGATACTGGAAGAGAAATGTTTGAAATATTAAGGGAGGAGAAGATCCAATATTAAATCTGCTAGCGCGGCATGATCAAACTTTTATAACAATCAGACCCAACCTTGCTCGCACTGAAAAAAGAAATTTAGAAGTTTCCAGAACTTGCATCTGCTTACCACACTTTATTTGTACAGCATTTTACGTTATGATATAGTTTATTTACAGACAATATATTTGAACATCAAAAGCTACACTGGTTATAAACTTGTAACACTAAAACATTCTGCAATCTTTGATCATTCTTATCATCTACTTTGTTGATAATTTTAGCACAGTATCATCTACAGTAAGCGTTATTTTTGCATAGCTAAAAAGCGTATTAGCTTTTCCCTATATGTTCTAGACGAGACTCTTGAGATATCCCCATAAAACGAAATTCCATAGATAAAAAGCGTATCGGCTTTTCTCTATTTGTTTTAGACGAGACCCTGGAGATATCCCCACAAAACGAAGATCCATAGATAAAAGGGTATCGACTTTTCTCTATTTGTCCTAGACAAGACTCTTGAGATATCGCCACATAACGAAGATCCGTAGATAAAAAGCGTATCGGCTTTTCCCTATTTGTCTTAGACGACACTCTTGAGATATCCCCACAAAACGAAGATCTATAGATAAAAAGCGTATCGGCATTTCCCTATTTGTTCTAGACGAGACTCTTGGGGTATCCCCACAAAACGAAGATCCATAGATAAAAATCGTATCGACTTTTCTCTATTTGTCGTAGACAAGACTCTTGAGATATCGCCACAAAACGAAGATCCGTAGATAAAATGCGTATCGGCTTTTCCCTATTTGTCTTAGACGACACTCTTGAGATATCCCCACAAAACGAAGTTCTATAGATAAAAAGCGTATCGTCATTTCCCTATTTTTTCTAGACGAGACTCTTGAGATATCCCCACAAAACGAAGATCCATAGATAAAAAGGATATCGACTTTTCTCTATTTGTCCTAAACAAGACTCTTGAGATATCGCCACAAAACGAAGATCCGTAGATAAAATGCGTATCGGCTTTTCCCTATTTGTCTTAGACGACACTCTTGAAATATCTCCACAAAACGAAGATCTATAGATAAAAAGCGTATCGGCATTTCCCTATTTGTCCTAGACTCTTGAGATATCGCCACAAACGAAGATCCGTAGATAAAAATCGTATCGGCTTTCACCTACTTGTAAATTCCTCCGTCGTCTCAAAAGTTGGAGCTGGAATAACTGCTGCAAACTGATAAGGCTATAGAAAATTTGCATAATGCTTCTTCTGCTTTCCCAGGTGAAATTTGTATACGTGATTTTCTTCTTCAACCGGAAAATAATAACCAGAATGACGCTTTTAAGTTTGCGGAGCTGCCGTTTCCCAACGAATACGTGCCCTGAAGCGCCTTTACGTTTCATTTACAACCCGGTAAACTATGACGAAATTTTTTAGTTTGGCTTGTACTACCGACTCGCAAAGTTTGACCTAGTAATATATATCAGCCTAGCAATATATATGGCCTAGTAGTAATATATTTGGCCTAGTAATATACTTCACATTACGGGGATATGATTTCCCTGAAACTTTCAGTAACATGTTCTTCCAAAGTTTCAGTTCTTGCAAATGTTTTACAGTCTATATTCTTCTAATAGATACTAGTAGATACTAATTGTCTGCTTAATACAGGATTGCCATAAAATAACGTGAGGTGTTCAGAGCTCTCTAGCGAGTAATGTATTGGACGAAACGTAACAAAATTCAGTAGGCGCACAAAGTGGAGCATGCGGTTTTGATTTCTGAAAACAAAACAATAGTTTCAAAAGTCGCCTCCAGGGGAAATTTTGGCTCTGCAAAAGTGTAGTAGCGTGAATTATGAATGAGTAAATGCCAACTGAGACAGTACACATCAATTTTGTTAATAATGCATGGCAACTTTTACTGTTAATTGCAAATGAGGTTCAACATGACCACCATTCTGATGTTCCAAGAACTAACTGCATGCGTTGCACGACATTCGCCACCGGTAGTTTCAAATCGTTGAATCATGCTTCTTAAGTTTGTTAAGCTCATCGGTCCTCGACGTAACTTCTTTAACTGCCGAAATTCACGAAGAACAGCATTGGCATTCTCGTTCTTCTAGTAATGTAACTTGACTAACAAAGCGCGGTGATGTAACGCAAAAACCATCAAAAGGTACAAAGTAGGTCGCCTCCGAATGATGAGAATTCTCCTAGCCTTTCCTTTTATCCACATGATCGCTACACGGAACGCGATTATGCAAATTAGTGCGGTAAACAGCGCCAAAACATCTCCCTGGAGGCGACTTTTGGAACTTATGTTTTCTTTTAGAAATCGAAATCGCATGTTCCACTGTGTACGTCCACCGAATTGTGTTACGTTTCGTCTAATACATTACTCGCTAGAGGAATGTGAACACCTCACGTTATTTTATGGCCACCCTGTAGATACTGATATACACGAGTCTATTCTTAAAATATCTATCGAAAACATTTTTTTATCAGACAAGTTTCTTATAAAATATATTTTTACGTGTATAGTACAATGAAAAGCACATTGCTCTAGCCAGGACACAAAATAAACTGAAAATTGCTCTATATGCAAAATTGGATTTAAGATGCAAAAGAAATTTACATAGTTATATGTTGCCTATTTGAACAATCTGTATTCTAGTAAGCATAAATTCTCTTAAGCATTATACGTACGTATTTCATAAAGTTGTCGAGGTTCTAGAAAAGAAACTCCACCAGAGCACTCTATTATGCTAAAATCTCTTTTAATCCCAACGGATTATGCAACTTTTAGACTGTATTTATCATTCAAAGGTATTGAGGAACTACATGAGAGAGTTTGGAAAATGCATTACATCGTTTGGGTATTTCAGTACTGAAAATAGAGATTTATGGTCTGCTGCATTCGAGTTTTTCATGACGCAGAAGTTAAGAGGCTTTCATTCGGTATTCTGTTCGGCTGAAATATTAAATATACTTTTAGCTTCAATTCGATTTTTAAAAAAAACAGCATTTTATGCTGCAAAGAAAGGGTATTTTAAAGATTTCCTATTGCTTTTCTTCCTTCGTGTGTATGTACGGCATTGCATCGGGAAGAAAATTCGAAATTGTGTTTTCGGAAGGTTTACACGTGTTGAGAATAGTGTATCGCTGAAAAGCTATTTCATCGATACATTTCCATTTCTATGTGCACTTGTGTATCTTTTCAGTCTTTGTACTCACTCAAGCTTGAAGTAAAATCCAATAAATACTATTTTTATTTATTTTTTGTAGATTATTGAAGATTTACATGCCTTTATATATTCACACAGCCATTAATAATGAATATTCATAGTTGCTTATATCTGCTTTAAGAAATATTTAATGTTAATTGAGATAGAGATTCTGTCTACGACTTTTACTCGGTAATCATACTAGTAAATGAAGATGTTTGTGGTTGTGCGTGTGCGCATATATGTATGACGCATGAAGCAGAAAATCTAATCTGCAAACAGCCGTTAAATTTGGCATAGGGCTAGCTGAATTCCCGAGATCTCATACATTTCGTTTTAAATTTGAATTCGTTTAAATTCTAATCATTAGGAATTTCGTACAAATATGTTCGTTAGCGATTGAAAACATTATCCCTGAGAAAGTACTATCACTATCTTTCCATCATTGGAAAGACTGAAGAACGTTCTTTCGATCGATCCTTGAAGCGAATTCGTGGCATGCGTTGTTCTTCATATTTATTTAATTATTTTTAAATACATTAGCACAATTCTATATTACTTTCCTTACATACATAATGTATAAGAAAAGTATTGTGACGGGGTCGAAAATTCGAATTCGAGTTTTCGACGGGAGAGCACGTTTCAAGCATCCCCGATCAACAATCAAACATTTTTGAGGTGATGTCTGTGTGTGTGTGTGTGTGTGTGTAGAGACGATATCCCACGAACGCATGAAGCGATTCGAACGAAATTTGGTTCAAAAATCACAATCCGTGAATACTGGCAGCCTATTGTTTTTAAACGTAATCGAAAGTTCAGAACTTACCTAAATTTTCGAGTGAAATTTTGAAAAAATCATCCAAAAATCAAAACCTTTAATAAAGTTAAGCAAATAGACATTTCTTATGTAATATTACCTTAGAAAATGATTGATATAAACTTTAGAGCGCTAGCATGAACCGTTTTTGAGATATTGCACATTTTTCAAACACATTTATCAAAAAATACCATAAATTAAAAAAATATATAACTGCTGAGAAACATGTTCACTTTTCATATGTAATACCATGCGATAAATTTGGTGGCATCATTCTCGTGAATCTAGCGCGTTCCATTCATGAAAGAAGATACTTTGAGCAATAATTTTGTATTTGAACGCCAATTTTCATTTATCTGCTATACGAATAACTTATTTCTCCGTCCATAACGCTTGGCGAGATTTTGGTGACAAATTTGGCGGAATGTCGGCAAATTGGCGACTTTTTTAAATGTTGCCAAATTAACTAAAATCTCGCCAAATGGATAAAAATGACGCTAAATCAATGAAAATGACAACTAATCGTCGAAAATTCAATATTCTGGAAATAATATATCTACTATAAGAAAAACCTATTTTCTTACTGTAAAAGTAGTGAATTCATTGCATTATATAAGGAAAGTCATGTGTTGCCCACATCAGATTTTTTTTATCTGTTCAAAACTCGTCAAGATACAGATATGCTATTCGATTTCGTATGGCATTTTATGGCAAAAATACTATCATTGTGGCGAAACCAACTTCACCATAACAATACCCATATCTTACTTGATTGATAAATAGTAAAAATAGTTATTTATAAACTTGGCATTAACAGCTTTACCGCATAATTATTGTTGATTATATCTATATTTAGTCCTTGCGTCGCTCTATTTAAAAAGTGCCTGTCGAAGATTCATAATACTAAATATGTTCTCGCATAATGGTATAAACTATGAAAAGTATGTGCAGCTTTGGCTACAATAATTTCCAAGACCTGTTACTGATTCTAAGTCTTCTTTGCAGGCTATTAACTCTTCTGTCGTTCTCCAGTCTGTGACCATTAAAAAATGTCAAATAAGTCTCGTTGACTTATCTTCAGTGCACTAAAACATTTCTTTGCATTTAATCTCTAAACACTGTTGGATCATGTTAACAACACGACTGATTTTTGTACTTATGAAAGGTGCAGCCCGATTTCTTTAGAACAATAAATTGTTATTGTTTATTCGAGATTGTTTAACAGCCAGATTTAAAGAACGATAAAAAAATATTCTAAATACTTGTGGAATCAAATCTGTATTATCCCGGATAGACCTTAAAAAAAATCAATGGCGATTTTTCGACTTGTCACGGAGCACAACTGTCTTGATCGGCATCCTCATTATATTGGAATTCTTTTTGATCCCTATTACATGCGTTGTGACCTCCACGAAGAATAGAACCCACCTTATTACATTGACGATCTTCCTGACCTCCATCCAATACGTGCTCTCTGATCTCCATGAAGGATAGAACTCACCTCATTATATTGACATTCTTCCCGACCTCCAGTGCATGCTCTGTTATCTTCATGAAGAACAGAAACCATGTTTTTATCTGCATCGCTGTCTTTGGTCTTAGAGTCTATGAAAGTTACTGGGATGCGATGGTCTGTATCAGTTTATAGACTCCATCTTATAGTCTAGTTATTTGCTTCTTGTCTTCTTTTCTTTGTTTGTATATTTGTTTTATGGATATTTGTGCTATTGCATATCTTCATTGAATGTAAAAAATGAAATATATGTTACTGCCAAAGCAATAGAACATATATTTTCTTCATCACAATGCTTATCGGAACGAAATACACTCTGGATTTTGTAATATCTGTATCAGTTTATAGACTCCATCTTATAGTCTAGTTATTTACTTCTTGGCATCTGTTCTTTGTTTGTATATTTGTTTTATGGATATTTGTGCTATTGTATTTCTTCATTGAATGTAAAAAAAAATGAAATGTATGTTATTGCCAAAGCAATAGAACATACATTTTCTTCATTACAATGCTTATCGGAACGAAATAAGCTCTGGATTTTGTAATATAATTATACAATTATTACAGGAATAATTAAATATAAACTCACATAATTATATCTAAATACTCTTTATTCAGCAATTTAAATATGCCCTTTAAAGTAATTAATAATGTTAACTATTTCTTATAGCAGTATTATCTGTTCCATCCTAATAGCGTCGAGTTCTAATCCAATTGGAGTCACAAACCTAACCCTATTTTGCAATCCCATCCAAGTAATGGACTCAATTCTATATCACTATTAGGGAGCTCTATATCGAACAAGTACTGGGAGCCAATATGTCTCTTGGATAATCATTTACCTCATTCATATTATTTATCTTGATAATTCTTTTATTAATCGATCCTTTGTTATACGGCAATTCCACGATTAGCGAGAGCTTGATTAGAACGAAATTCGATTTAGCGCGATTTATTATAATTAGGAAGGAAATTTCGATTGGCAAGAATAAAAATTTCGATTAGCGCGATATTTAGCTCAAGCATAAGCCTAGTGAACTAAAATTTCAGATGTAGTTTGCATCTATAGAACGGTGATGTTTAGTTTTGTAAATATGTTGTTATATATTGATGCGTCACTCATAATATATTTGTGCATATACTCTATTGTACATTAAATACTTACAAAAAAGTACACTGGATCAGTTTGGAAGTTCATAAATTTCAAAACATTTTCACGTTTTTCATATTTAGAAACATGTGTAACATGTACGCAGAATTACATCACCCGTCTCAACACGAAAAGGCTGAGTAATCAATTTACATAATTAGTACAAAAACTGTCCACAGTTGTTCTTACATGTGTGGTTTGTCACCGTTTTCTATCCTTTTCACATGCCGTAACACACTGTTACATAACACGTAACAGTGTCCTTTCTATCCCTTATGCCGTTTGTATAATTTTCTATTAACTTTTAAAAAATACTTATTAACTATGAAAAAATAAATATTTTAAAAGAAAAAACTGAAGTGTTTTGTCAATTACCATAAACTTTTACTGCAAATATTTATTATTGTCCTTTGATTTTATTACACTGTATGTTAAATTGCAATAAAAACGCATTTAAAATTATTGTTGAATGTTTTCAAGGTCTTGAGAAGCATTATATTTCATATCGAATACTAATTTCAGCACAAAAAAATAGTCCTGCTAATTGTCGGATTTATGAATCCATTTTTCATTATTTTAGATATGTCTATTAGTCATAATTTACATTATTCAACGACTGCCATTAGGTATAAAAACATCAGAGGGAATCACATGACTTTCCATAAAAACCAAACTCTTATCTTTTTCATATAATTTTTTCTAGCATAACATTTTACAATTTGTTACTTGTAGCTTTCTAAAATAACGCCAAATCATAAAAATTTTATAGAAACGAAAATATTTCGATATCGGTGTATCGAGTATCAATTAGGTGGTTTTATTCTTTTTGTTATCAAACATTACGTTTGTTATCAAACATTACGTTTGTTATCAAACATTACGTTTGTTATCAATCATTAAACAAGAATAATGTGGCAATATCACATCTTATGCAAATCGCTTAGTAGTTCGCATACATCGATTTGCGCCCTACAATGAACTTTAAAACTGCTATGATTAATTGAGACTGTATTTCACACTGCTCATTTCTCTTCGCTACGGCCAGGCCCTTATTTTCCACCGAAAATCGCGTATTCTTATTCCGCTCTTATTGAGCCCATTTTGTTTATATGTTAGATACCTTCGCTGCGTTTGTTTAACTTGATGCACCAGTAAAAATGCTTCACTGTGTCACTAATCTAAACGTGTGCATACTTGGTGGTATGTACGATAGCCATGAGTAGCTTCAAATTAAAAACCCCTATTACATTTTGCTGTGCAAGATGTTGATCAAAATCAGCATTAGATTAAAAGACGTTTCACAATAAACAAGAAAGATCAATCTTGCATAAAGCATTGACAATGAAACACTCTCCAACTGAAATGCTATTTTATTTAAACATCTCTAAAATTCAATACAATCAGCAGCCTGTCACCAAAGAAGGACACTAGGGGCACACTTATACAGATAACTTCGACATTATAATTTGGTAGACTTGTGTTAATACTCGGGCGACATTATGACTTGTGCAGATACTACAGGGATGACTTGATATACTAAGAGAATGAAATAAGTGCAAGTGTTGAAGTCAGCAGTACAATATGATCGACGAAGTTACGAGTGGATGCATTACACTACGAGTTAATGATAGTAATAAAGACGACATCAAATACGTGCTGCTAACAAAGTCCAAGACAGATTTGAAGGTATGTGTTCCTCAAAAAGATATCTAAGTCTAAACATGTATTAGGAAATTTAGGTGATCTCACATTATCCCCCGCCAAAACTAATAATTAATTGTAATTAAATAAGTTATTATGTTGTTAATAAATGTTTTATTGTTAAAGTTTAAGTGGAGTAATCAATTTAATATTATTCTAATAATATTCCTTTACAGGACTCACGCAAAAGTAAATAATTGGAGGGTTATTGCGAACACAGCGTAGTAGTATAAAAATGTTAATATTAACTTTAAGTTTTTATTATTTTGAAATCGGTTGCCATAATAAGCACATTCCGTCTTTACTTTCAGTTTTTGAAAAAAAAATGATCGCCATTGAAAGCAAAACCAGTTCTATTTTATTGAGTTGCATTATAATCTTTCCAGCCCTAAGGTGACAAATAAATTAGTACCGAACTGTCAAATTTCCTAAAATTCGGATAAGTAGCTTTTGTTCAAGAATTGATATTATATTACCCAAATAGGTACGCTGGCATACATACACATAGACCGGCAGATAAGTACACACAGCTCTCATGTAAAAAATAGTTGTTCCGTGTTCTAGTTAGTCCTAAACATGTGAAACCATTAAAAATTCGAAAGAAATTTCAATGAAAATATCACTGAAAATTCAATAATCCATCTGTGTATTCTAATATGGGCTCTCGGAAAATAAAAAAATATTCTTCATAAACTATTTTATAACTTTAAGAATTCCTTATGCATAAAAATGTGCTTCAAAATTTTACTGATGCATGTCGAGATAAATCTAGGTAAAGGAAAAGTATATCTAAGAGTCTACTATATTATGCTAAAGTATCTGTTAATCCCAAAAGTCTACTCAGCTTTTAGACAGTATTTATTATTCAAAGGTATTGAAGTTGTACACGATAGAGCTTTGAAAATGTGATATTTCTTGTGAGTATCTCAGTCCCCAAAAATGCAGATTTATGGTCTGTTAGTTATCTGTGACTTGAACGTTGAAAGCATTTTATATAACATGTTCTATCTGACCCTAATATGGAACATACATTAAGCTCAACACACACACACACACACACACACACACACACATATATATATATACACACACACACATATGTATATATATATATATATATATATATATATAAAATATAAATATATAGAAATTGAAAAATCGGAAATAAAAATGTTTTAGTAACTTTTGCGCAAGGCAGCATGAGGGTACCAAACACTATATATATAGAAAAATTGAAATATACAAAGTGAAAAAAACATATAAAAAGGAAGGAAGGCTCGGCAAAAAGCTTACATTATGGCGGTAAGGGGTTGTGACCTTACTCCCCAGTTCAACGAGCTCGTCAAAAACGCCGCGACAGGAACTTTTTAATACTATAGATCTTGATGACATGACAAATATACTTTACAGCTTGTTTGAAGAATATGACTTAAAAAGGAGTCTGGAGTTCAATAAATTCAAGTCTATAATCAAAATAGTTATTAAAGAAAATTACCTTTACAACGGATTATCTATTTATCAGCAAATTAAGGGCATCCCCATGGGGGGGGATGTTCTTCCATATTGGCTGATATATATCTTAGTTTTTATGAAAGAAGATCACATATAAACAACGAAATCATATACCTACGTTATGTGGATGACGTAATTATTGGATATGAGAATGAAAACTACACAATGAACTTTGATTTTTATCCACCAAACCTAATCTTGAAGGAAAACCCTCTTAGAAATAACAACGAGGTCGAATTTTTGGATTTGAATATCAACTATTGTCAAATCCCTCTCATCTTCACCATCTATGATAAAAGAAAACAATTTAAACTACCCATTATTGGAATTATACATTGGAACTCCAACATACATTTGAATGTGTTTCGCAATGTATTCTTGGGAGGTTTAATCAGAATAAAAAGAACTATCAAAGAGGAACATTTACGTATCAAATTTGATCAAGAATTTTTAAAACAAGCATTTGTTAATAAATATCCAATTTCCTTTATGCGTAAAAATATTGATAATTTATACAGAACCAATTTTGCATATGGTGTAAGACTTAAGTCTTTTTTGAGTTCAATTAGAGACAAAATCATCGAACCCTCCATATGACAGGACCGCACTGTGATCACAGGACCGCAGCTGGCACTACATTTCATTTGAGTCGGCAATTCACTTGGCTTTATTTGAGGTGATATGCCTCTCGTGCACTTCTTTATCCAGGTCTCGTGATGATTTCAAAGTCACTCCGGAGGTTGGCTTGGGCCAGGGCTGGCGACCAGGAGTGAAAATGCCGCGGCGTTTTTGACGAGCTCGTTGAACTGGGGAGTAAGGTCACAACCCCTTACCGCCATAATGTAAGCTTTTTGCCGAGCCTTCCTTCCTTTTTATATGTTTTTTCACTTTGTATATTTCAATTTTTGTATATATATATATATATATATATATATATATATATATATATATATATATATATATATATATATATATATATATATATATATATATATATATATATATATATATTTGAAAAATGTAAAAATAGAAATAATCAATTCAAGTAAACGTGAAATATTAACATCACCATGGAAGCAAAACCACGGCCATAATGCCGATAATAGATAAGAACAGTACCTGCCCAAATTCGAAGATTAATCAAAATTAAATTCATCTTCAGGTCTGAGTATTTAATTCTAATTAACCCAAACAAATGCCTGTTTCAGATTGAGCAATGGTACATTACTATACATGCTCAAACTCAGACTACAGATACCAAAAGATGAAAAATTGAAGCTAAGAAACGTTAGGAAAATTTGTATTACCATGAAGGAGGAACACTTCTTCTCTCACCACGTGTATATGCGATTAACCTCAACAGTAAGAATAATCTATAAGCATCGGAACGAACGTGATGAAATATAACCTAGGAGGCAGAACGAACTTTCACAGCGACCTTCCAAGACCCGTCCAGTGAGTCAGAGCAGGAGATAGGACACTTATCCATATAAGGAAAACATAATATGAATATGAAGCATAGATAAAAAATCCTGCTAAACAAGTGATTCATAGAAGATATGGATAAACGAGAATGCCACTATACACCAATTATAAGGGCCCTCAAATCATAGTATCAAACTGGCTAAAGTTACAATGTTTTAGCGAAAATAAAATTCAAAATATTAATATTAATGTATCTTATTTTCCGATTTTGTCTTGGATATATATATATATATATATATATATATATATATATATATATATATATATATATATATATATATATATATATATATATATATATATATATATATATATATGTATATGTATATGTATATATATGTATATATATATATATATATATATATATGTATATGTATATGTATATATATGTATATGTATATGTATATATATGTATATGTATATATATATGTATATATATATGTATATATATATATGTATATGTATATGTGTATATGTATATGTATATATATATATGTATATGTATATGTATATGTATATATGTATATATATATATAAGTATATATATATGTATATATATGTATATCTATATATATATGTATATATATATGTATATATATATGTATATATATGTATGTATATATATGTATGTATATATATATGTATATATATGTATGTATATATATATATATATATATATATATATATATATATATATATATATATATATATATATAGACTGGGGAGTAAGGTCACAACCCCTTACCGCCATAAAGTAAGCTTTTTGCCAAGCCATCCATTGTAAAACCAAGCATTTTTCATCATAGTTTACCGGGTCGGAATGAAAGGTAAAGGCTCCAGTTGGCGCTTACTTTTGAAACAAATGAGGTGAGGTGAAAACATAAGAATGTGATCGAAGTTATAAAGTGATATCTAATAAACACTAATTACAGTAATGACTCAAAAGTGGGAAAGCCAAGTTAAATGCACGTCTTACAGCGACAGTGTAGGGATTGGCGAACTCTCTCGAACAGACCAAGCATGTCTCGTACTTCAACAGCAGAGACCTGAATTCTGGCGACGAGTTCATCTTCAGATTCAAAGGGAGTGCTATAAAGGAGACTCTTGAGATATCCCTATAAAATTAAGTCAAGACATGACAGATCGGTCTATCGTAGGGTCCAAACTATGGAGTCATCTCGCCCAATCCATCAGCCCTAAAAACTGACGTTCAAATAGTTCCGATTGGTCATCCATCTATGGGGGAGACGTTCACCGTACTTTCGTTGTGCCTTTCCGCTGTTCCCATTTGCAGCTGAATAGATAAAATGCATATTGGCTTTGCCCTATTTATAAATTCCTCCATCGTCTCAAATTAACTGCTGCAAACTGATAAGGCCTTACATTCGGTGTTACTAAAATTTGCATAAATTTACTTCTTCTTCCTCACATCAATTTTGCATATGGTTTTCTTCCTCAACTAGAAAATGGCAACCAGAATGACACTTTTATGTTTTAGGACCGTCCGCTTCCCAGCGAGTAAGACACCTGTAACGTCTTTACGTTTCATTTCCGACCCGGTAAACTGTGACGTAAAATGCTCGTCATGACTCAATATGACGTGGAATTTGCTTGCTCGAATTCCTGCCAGAGCAGTTGTTTTATCTTATTTGCAGTTGTTTAATCCGGAGCAGTTGTTTTATCTATTATGAAGTCGTAAATGATAATGATACTTTATGTCGTCTGAGTGGCCCCCAACATTGTGTTCCTGATTTGCTCATAAATTGTTGACTACAATACTGCATGAGCATGGAATACTTCAAATTGCATGTCCATAACTTGACGTTTCTGCAAGTTCTGATTCCACAGGAAACTGTGTGCATGCAAAACCATTATTAATACTAATTAATATGAAAACTGCCGATCCGGTGGTCGAGCGGTCAGGAGCATGCGTTTCCGTCTGATCGCTGGATTGCCGGGTTGCGGGTTCGAATCCCGCCAGCGGGCATGGATGTTGCCATGTCGAGGCCAAGTCAGACTTCCGCCCTTCGGGGAGCCTCTATAAAAGTAAAGCTGCAAACCTCCTCCCCTTCGCCATGGGACACCCTGGGGACTTGTGGACGTGGTGCGTAGGCGCCTCTTAACGGGGGAATTAGTAACGAACGAACGAACGAATATGAAAACTGAATGCACTTTCATTCCTTTATTCATTTGCATCACTTTATAAATTCGACATTTTCGAATAAAATAAGTTTGATATCTCTACGTATAAAACTGTCCGTGTGCTTGTTTGCATATAATTATTACAACAAAATACAATTATTTTGTCATCCCTAAACACATTTAAACATTCCATCTAGTACTTCATGAAATTATTTCATATGTCTTCATTAAATTAAATGTAGAGCGCTAAAATAATTTAAGATACTTGGAAAGATGCAAGGATTCACTTTCCCCTCATTGATGAACCAAGCATTGCAGCGAGGCAGACTTAATGACTGCATTTACATGAGCTTGTTAACAGACGGAGTGACAAGATTTGAGATGTTTTCGCACTCACTAATGCTTTGATCATTTAACGGGGACAGCACATATGGTTTCCCCAGCAAAGGACATCATTAAACTCGGCCAAAAAATGTTATTGAATGCATTTTCTAGATACAAATTCATCTTGTGCACTTTTTTTTTGGAGTGGAGTGATTTTCATTTCAAGATTTAGAATATTTTTTTTATCTTATGTTGTAATATTCTTGTCATTCTGGTTAGAAAAATTTTGAACTTATGTAAGTTCAAAATTTAGAGTAGTTTCAAAATTAGTCTTAGAATATAATCCCGGTTATTTCTTCTTAGGGTCTGCTAAATAAATTTTGTATTAATAATCTTTAAAACTGATTATTTTTATAAATGCGTAATTTTATAGATTGCATAAATTTGTGTAGAGAAAATTAAGAAAGGTGTATTATAAGGAACATATGACTGGTAGTTTTTTTCGACTAACGAAATATCATAAATAGAGCAATAATAAAATAACATAATGCATATAACACTGTGGGACGTGGAATTGAAATGATTTAGTTTAAAGATCATATTAATATTAATTGTTTATTAAGCATTAAAAACATGGCCGCTGATCTCATAAAGTGTAATTAACATTTAAACGTACATTGCTCGTTGTTGTGCCGCAATAAACCCTCCAATTATTTTTACCGTTTGTGTAATTCCTGAAAAGAATTATTAATTAATATGAAAAGATTAGACTATTTAACTTTAACAAAATAATTTATTTACAACATCAATTTATCATCAACAACAATTTATCATTTATATCATTTCTCATCTATTATCAATTTTCATTAACTATTTTAGCTAGGGGAGATACGACCAGAAGTATTAATTTTACGAAGGTGTCTAGGACCGGTAACATCAGAGCACATACCTTCCAGTTTAGACTTGGGCTCATCATCTCGCTTGCATCAGTCTTATACTGCCATAACTCTGTGGTGTGTGGCTCCTCCTCGTATATCTCACTTCGACTGATACTTTATATCTGCATACTATAAATGCAACTCCTAAGTCATCTCTGCTAGGTCATGTTCGCTTCGCTCCTTTTGTCAAACTCCTTTCAACAACACTTCGTATGAAACTTCTTGCAACCACATATTTCGTGTCAGACTCACTTCTGCAACATTTTGTATCCGAGTTACTTCTGCAACATTTCGTATCAAAGTGACTTGTGGTTCCTTCGGCGGGGGGGGGGGGAGCTCCGCCCTTCTTCCCCTTGGCGCCCATTGGTTCTTCTGAACCCAATGGCATCACTTGACATTTATCAAGGCCCCTCTCAGCCCCTTTGGCCTGGGACACCCAAATTTACTGTATTTGACCTAAAAGTTCACGTTGTTGTAAACATCGGTGCCAGCCAGACTCGAGCTTTGTTAGCCGTTTTAGGCACCATAAATATTGAAATAAAAATGTCTCATGTGAGGACATATTCTGGCCTCACAAACACATAGCAAAACATTGTAAAATTTTACATAGATTTGTATGAACAAAATATTTCTTACGGTTCGATTATGATGCACCTTCAGTTATTTATTTATTTTTGCAACTTTTACGACTTCAAAAACAGAATATCATTATTTATTAAAAATAAAATTTCTGTAGATGCAAAACTGAAAATTTTGATTATGAAGGGTTTCTTCAAAGGTTGAATGTTATTTAACTGCCTATATATCCAATCAATTTCAGAGTCAACTTCGACGATAAGATCTTACAGTATCGTCCCAGAAGCTCAACGGTAGATCGTCGGCTGGCCAGTTCGGAGATCCACGGTTCGATTCCTGGTTCGGGCAACAAGGCTTTTTACAATTGCTTCCGAGCAAATTAACCCTGTAGTTTAGTGCAAAGATTGCGCTGGACTGAAAGTGACCCTAGTGCGACTAGCACGGATTCAGTGGACTCTGAGATTTTGATGGCCGATTTCAAATTTAGGGGATAACGACAGTGCAGGATACTAACCTGACTAAAAGTAGTATTCGCAGGAGGCTAACCAGAGGTAAAAGTAGCAGGAGGTTGTCAGTCAGTTTCCCGCCGCCCGGCAGTCTGACATTAGAGTGTGGAAAATGCTGAGTCCACTTTGGCGATAACAGCTTGTGATTTTGTCCCAATACCTCAACAGTAGAGCGTCGGCTGGCCAGTTCGGAGATTCAGGGTTCGATTCCCGGTTCGGGAAGCAAGATTCTATGCACAATAATTCAAAGATAATTTAATAAACGAAATTAAACGGCAAAATAATAACCAACTACATTGTGTTTTATACTCTAAATATAGCCTCTCAGCCCTGTAAGATGAAGAATCCAAAATATTTTCTGTGGTTAAGAGCGTTTTCTTGCAGGATGAATAATTTATACATCATTACGTGACATTCAGATCTTATAGCACAAAGTACGTTGCGTTATTTTAACATTTGTAAGGAACCTTGTTGCCTCAACCGAGAATCGAACCCTGGATCTCCAAACTAGCCATCCGACGCTCTATCGTTGAACTATTGGGACGAAATTGCAAGTTCTTATCGTCGAAGTGGATTCTGCATACTCTCATATTATTTTTATGAACAGAATAGCAAATTTGAACAAAACATTGAGGTTCAAATTCATTCCGAATATTTGTTAGGATGTGTGCATATTATCCAACATTTGTACATTATCCAATATAAAATATAAGACCCACCTTAAATAATGATGTTAATTGCACTACTTTCGTACTCTGTTATTCTTTAGAGCATGCATGTATACGTAGGTCTACCTACGGGTACGTATGCCTATTAGTACCAGATTCATAAGGTTCAGTCATTTGAGCATTGTAACCCGTAGAAAGAACCCAATACGTAGAATGACTTTACATGCAAATCTATAAAATATCTCCGCAAAATACATTACATATTTTCATTGTGATTAAAGTACAGTGATTATAATAAATTAAAACTCCCTCCATGATCTTCAATTTATATTTATCTTGCATGTTTTCAAGAATTTTTTATGCCAATTGTCTGTTCTGTAAATCGATAATTGTTAGCTCTCCAGAAGTTATTTTTGTAACTATGTAAAAATTCAATGTTCTATTTTGGAATTCGTGTTAAAAGGATATTTTTTTTAACCTATGCCAGTCTCCGACGTCTCGGTCATAAGTCGACGAGCAGCCCCATTCCAAAGAAGAACGATAAAAATAGTCACTAAAAACCGTTTCAGTGACACATAAAGGAAAACAGTCAAGAACAGCAGGGCAAATGTTGAGGTGCTCTCGAGTCATGGGAACGCCATGGTCGCAAAGAGGGCAGACATCTGTATCTGTCAGTCCGATTCGATACAGGTGACTCTGTAAGTAATCATGACCCATGGCAAGTCTAAAGCAAGCCACGCCAACTGCTCTACTATGCAAAGAACTGAAAGCGATAATTGTATTCCCATACCAAGAGGTCGTGGTTCACCAAAACGTGTAAAAATACGCAACCTCACAAAAATAGCAAGTTGTTACTTTTACAAAAACATTGTCTGTTAAATTTATAAGTCACATTCATAACGATATAACATTAAGGTTTATGTTAAGAGTTCCGAGATATATCCAACCTGTGACAGTGTGTTACTTAAAAACTGCGCTTTTAATACCTATGAATATTTGTTAGTAATATCACATAACTTATATTAAATCTCTGAAATAATTCGTCCAAGTAATTGTTACACAAATTCATTCGGGAGTGTTATTTTAAACCAATGTATCAGTATATTACAAATCGAGCGTCAAGTTACATTAATCTAAACGTTAACTATATACATTCTAATAGTTTCTCATTAGGAGCTAATTTGGAACTCACATTATATGCCTATACTAATTACATAATTAAGTCCGACTCCCAGATAGTTTGACGGATAATTTACCTTCTGCGGTAAGATTGTGTCTCAGGTATAGAGTTATAAGATTATCTATGTCAAACATGAGCTGCGGAAAATGCATTAAGACCGGTGCGTTGGTGGTGATAATCTGCTCTCCTACGCATGAATAATTTCCTGAAATATTAGCCGATTTATAGAAATCATATTGAACTCTGGGAATTCACTGTATACAAAGAAATTATACATGTTTTCTATATGTTTATTGTATAATTAAGGGATACTGGGGATACAAATATAGCATATATCCTCTTTTGGAGTTAGAATACCACGAAACACTGCAATGCAGAAGGGTCTGAGAAGTCAAAGAGGAAGATGCTGTTGTTGTTGTTGAGACCCGGACCGTCCGACCTACTAGAAAGGTGTAAGGTAACTGTTTGGACGGCCGGGAAGTGCCACACAATTTAGACCGGAACCCAGTGGGAGAGGCATCCACAGGGACCATACCCTCCTTTCCCTACCACTAATCTCTCGGAAGGACTTACGGACCCACATGTTTAACGTTATCGTACTCCGCATGAACACGGCGGCAGTTCAGACAGCGTCCAAATCCAGCGCGCAAAACACCGGGTTACCGCGCCCGAAATGTGCGAACAGCACGCGGTGTTCCCAGGTGGTCACCCGCCCAAGTACTAACAGCACCCGATGCTGCTTGACTTCGGTGATCTAACGAGAACCGGCGTTTTTAGAAAGGTAGAGAAGTTGGCCAGAGAGGAAATATTTAAGAATAAATAGAATATAATAGAACAATATAATAGAATAAATATTTACGATGGTATGTGGACCACGTCAAAATCCTGGCATGGTATATTTACCTTTCTACTTTCCTTCACCGTGCCAGACCTTAATTATTAATGTTAAAAAAACTGCCCTTATACTGACGTCCATAATCTATATATAAAGAAGAAAAGTGTGTATGTATGATCCACCATAACTGGAGAACAACTGAACAGAATTTCATGAAATTTGTTTTGGTAGTCTTGAAATTACCCCACAAAAAACATAGGCCATGTTTCGAGTTTCTACGACCAGTGGTTCTCGAGATAGTAGTGAAAAACGGCACTTTTCCCTAGGAGTTCTACTCCCTAACTCCATGATTCACAACGAGAAAGGTTGGACATTGTTGGTTTAAAACGTGAAGTCAATTAAATCTCTGAGTTTTGTGGGAGTTTATTGAACGTAATATACACTTTTGAAAATCTCAGATTTGAGATATGAATATAAATGGAAATTTTCACCATGGTTTATTTCTCACAGGCTTACTCAGCACTGAGTTTTGTGGGAGTTTATTGAACGTATTAGACACTTTTGAAAATCGCAGGTTTGAGATATGAATTTCAATGGAAATTTTCACCATGGTTTATTTCTCACAGGCTTACTCAGCACTGGGTTTTGTGGGAGTTTATTGAACGTATTAGACACTTTTGAAAATCGCAGGTTTGAGATATGAATTTAAATGGAAACTCTCACCATGGTTTATTTCTCACAGGCTTACTCAATAACGAAAAATATTAAGAAATCACAAGAAAGATCAATCATGCATAAAGCATTGATCATGAAACACTTTCCAACTTTTATTTTATTTAAACATCTCTAAAATGCGATACATTTTGCGGTAATATATCACAATCGGCCCTATATGTTCCGGTGTAATTTTTATCATAGTTTTGTATGGTAAGTCCCGAGCAACGTCGGGAAATCGCTACCAGTAGGTAATAAATAACATTGTTCACATTCTGAGCATGGTTGGTGGACATTTTAAATCCCTGCAGGTGTTAGCACACTGTAGATTTTCTAGGTTGCAAATTTTAGATCATTAAACTTCATCTCACTTAAAAAGCGTTGTAGACAGGAACCATATCTTGAAATTGGTCTATTAATTAGTGCTAAGTTATACTATCCTTGTACCATACCGACCACATCAAGCAATATCTTATATATCCTTCTTCAAAACAAGGTCGATGGACGACCAAATTATTCGTTCTACGTTTCTAAAGCATATTTTTCAAAAACGTGTTAAACTAAAATAAACAGAACGTAATTTTAAAACTTTGTTAAATTGTTTAAAAGAGTTATATGTGCATAATATTTCATTAAAAAGTTGATAACGTTATTTATTTTATGCTAATGTCGCAACGGTTTCCCACTGGACACGGCTGACCAAGAAAGTCTAACTTTCTCCAATTTTTACAACCCAGGTTCCAAACACACCTCCCGTCAGTTGGTAAATCCCAACTGATGACCTGCGAACGAACCCAAACAAATTCCAAAATAAACAGATTATACCCTTACCTTGAAGTTCTCACTAGCAGCTGAAAACACTTTAAACTATTTTAAGAATACAATAAACTCCTAAATAAATACTCAAATTCAAGTTAAATTTCTATCTATTAAAACTGAAGTTATATGGAGTCACAATTACAAACAGCTGAATCTATCTCAGCTCTCACACCACTGGATCTCACTTCACTAAATATCATCGGATTTCAGACGGAAATAAATATTCATTTCTATATATCATTAAGCAACATTATAACTTATGAATATCAAATATTCTATTATTAATTTAACATTGTATGGTCAAAAGGGAGGCAGCACACTCGAGGAAAGCTTATAGTATTTTAAATATTATCTATATCAATTCCAATTTAATGATACTTTAGAGGATCAATTTAATTTAATAATTAGCTTAGATGATCTTGAGAAGTCTTGAGAAATAGTCCGATGACACGAGGACCGACGAAAGCACCTCAGCCTCCATTTACCGAAAAGGACACTTATCTCCATATCTGGAAGGACACAAGGATAGTCATCGTCGAACATCCACCAAACGAGCCCTCGGGGAGAATCTTTCCCCGACCAAAAGTAAGGCGGCAAGCACATAGCAGGCAGAGTACAAGCAGTGGCCCGGCCCGCCCAGGGCCCAGGCTTCATCAAAGACTCTGACAGGAAACGGTCTTCAGACATCCGGAACAGGAGGTTCTCGGACGGTGAACGGCGGTAAGCAGAGACGTGGAGGTTCGGCATCAGCAATGGTCCGGTCCAGGCTACTCTCTCCGACCCACAACTACGGTAACCCAACATTGGGATTGAGCTCCGTGCCGACTGTGGGTTCGATAGATGTTAGAGAGGAGAGTGCGCCCCAGATCACAATTCACACCTCTTTTAAGCACTCCGGGCGGATTAACAGCCCGACCAATTGAAAATCATGAAAGGTTCACATCTTCACTTTTCCACCCAAAATTACTTGTATTCAAATTCTTCTCCAGGGTCCAACCTATTCAACGACATTTCTTCAAGGCACGTGCGTCTGAACCGCGAAATCTTGCACAACGTTGCGTCACCCAAAAAGCAGAAAAAAACACGAAGACTTCTGTCTCCGCCGGCAAAACACGGGTGACCTTGAACTAACGATCGCTATTTCTCAAGTGAGTGAAAGAATATTATTTTATGAAGGGAAAAAGGCCACAATTTCTGCTCAGAATTAAATACATTTAAAGATGATAAAATATATACACAACGGCATGAGGGTTCCGGGTCACAATTTAAATAAATATAAATATTGACGTTTAAGAAATAATGTAATTTTACAATTTACCCCACAAGTGACGAATTCTGTCACGACACTAATATGTATTATACAATAGACATGGAATGCTTTTTGTAATTCACCAGGCAACTTTCACCATGGTTTATTTCTCACAGGATTACTCAACACTGTGTTTCATGGGAGCATAATGAACGTATAAGACACTTTTTAAAATCGCTTGTTTGAGATATGAATTTAAATGGAAATTTTCACCATGGTTTATTTCTCACAGGCTTACTCAACACTGAGTTTTGTGGGAGTTTATTGAACTTATTAGACACTTTTGAAAATCGCAGGTTTGAGATATAAATTTAAATGGAAATTTTCACCATGGTTTATTTCTCACAGGCTTACTCAACACTGAGTTTTTTTGATGTTTATTGAACGTATTAGACACTTTTGAAAATCGCAGGTTTGAGATATAAATTTAAATAAAAATTTTCACCATGGTATTTCTCACAGGCTTACTCAACACTGAGTTTTGTGGGAGTTTATTGAACGTATAAGACACTTTTGAATATCGCAGGTTTGAGATATGAATTTAAATGGGAACTATCACCATGGTTTATTTCTCACAGGCTTACTCAACAACGAAAAATATTAAGAAATCACAAGACAGATCAATCATGCATAAAGCATTGATCATGAAACACTTTCCAACTTTTATTTTATTTAAACATCTCTAAAATGCGATACATTTAGCGGTAATATATCATAATCGGCCATATATGTTCCGGTGTAATGTTTATCATAGTTTTGTATGGTAAGTCCCGAGCAACGTCGGGTTATCGCTGCCAGTAGGTGGTAAATGACATTGTTCACATTCTGAGCATAGTTGGTGGACATTTTAAATCCCTCCAGGTGTTAGCACACTGTAGATTTTCTAGGTTGCAAATTTTAGATCATTAAACTTCATCTCAGTTAAAAATCATAGTAGACAGGAACAATACCTTGAAATAGGTCTACTAATTAGTGCTTAGTTATACTATACTTATACCATACCGACCACATCAAGCAATATCTTATATATCCTTCTTCGAAACAAGGTCGATGGACGACCAAATTATTCGTTCTACGTTTCTAAAGCATATTTTTCAAAAACGTGTTAAACTAATATAAACAGAACGTAATTTTAAAACTTTGTTAAATTGTTTAAAAGAGTTATATGTGCATAATATTTCATTAAAAAGTTGATAACGTTGTTTATTTTATGCTAATGTCGCAACGGTTTCCCACTGGACAAGGCTGACCAAGAAAGTCTAACTTTCTCCAATTTTTACAACCCAGGTTCCAAACACACCTCCCGTCAGTGGGTAAAACCCAACTGATGACCTGCGAACGAACCCAAACAAATTCCAAATAAAACAGATTATACCCTTACCTTGAAGGTAGAACAGATTATACCCTTGCCTCACCAGCAACTGAAAACACTTTAAACAATTTTAAGAATACAATAAACTCCTAAATAAATACTCCTAAATAAAAACGTGTTAAACTAATATAAACAGAACGTAATTTTAAAACTTTGTTAAATTGTTTAAAACAGTTATATGTGCATTAATATTTCATTAAAAAGTCGACAGCGTTGAATATATGATGCTAATATGGATTTTACAATAGACATGGAATGCTTTTACAATAGACATGGAATTTTCACTAAAACGCAAACGCAGAATAAATTTAAAGTTATATGTCCTGACAATTACAGCTTAATGAATGTAGACTAATACAGAAATGGACTAATACTGTCGTTCAAGAACTGTCTTGAGCCCTTTCTGATATGTGAATTTCCCGTTTCATATAGAAAGCGCTAACTTTAGAGAGAGTAAGGTGATTTGAATAATGTTGATTTGTTTATTGTAATCTGTATCATACGGATGAGGCTATTTGACTGATGAATTACACATCACAAATCGGCAGAACACGAAACTTTGCATAGACGTAGGAACGGACTTATCAGTAATAATAAAAGTCTAAAATCGTAAAATGTTTTTCGAAAAATTTATAAATCTTGGAATTTCTTGTTACGTAGCTATAACACGAGTACAGCTGGATACACAAAATTAGTTTGTATACCATCATGTAAATAATAATATAAATTTTCTTAATTAACTCTATTTTTGTATATGTAACCGTTATTGAGATATTTTAATTCCATTATAGCAGACGATACTTTTATATTTTAATTTTTAATTTTTAATTTTTATGCAGTTTTCCATTACGTTCGCATCCATAGTAGTATAGTTACCATGGATGTAAAAGTAAGGTGTTAAAACTGTTCAAACTATATTTGCGTTTCATTAATATGAAACTTTAACTCCTTACATTTACCTCCATGGATATCATATTGCTAGCAATGCAATTAAACCATTATTATTATTATTACTATCCTTATATACATAATGTATAAGGAAAGTATTGTGACGGAGTCGAAAAT
The DNA here is from genome assembly GCA_951213105.1 of Amaurobius ferox. Taxonomy (NCBI): domain Eukaryota; kingdom Metazoa; phylum Arthropoda; class Arachnida; order Araneae; family Amaurobiidae; genus Amaurobius; species Amaurobius ferox. The sequence goes on from OX578143.1 coordinate 41,185,559, forward strand.
TCGAATTCGAGTTTTCGACGGGAGAGCACGTTTCAAGCAACCCTGATCACGAATCGAACATTTTTGAAGTGATGTCTGTGTGTGTGTGTGTGTGTGTCAGTGAGTCTGTGGAGACGATAATTGACGAACGAATGGACCGATTCGAACCAAATTTTCTACAAAAATCACAATCCATAAGCACTGGAAGCCTATTGTTTTTATACGTAATCGAATATTCAGAACCCTCTTAAATTTTCGAATAAAATTTTGAAAAAATCGTCAAAAAATCAAAACCACTAATAAAGTTACGCAAATAAACATTTCTTATGTAATTTTTCATTAGAAAACGATTGACATAAATTTTAGAACGCTAACATGAACCGTTCTCGAGACATTGCACATTTAAAAAAAAAATTATCAAAAAGTCATATAAAATGAAAAAAAAAAAATCCTATTGAGAAACATGCTCACTTTTTATATATAATACCATGCGATAAATTGAGAGACATCATTCTCGTGGATCTAGCTCGTTCCAGTCATGAAAAAATATACTTTGAGTAATACTTTTTTATTTGAACGCCAATAGTCATTTATCTGCTGTAAGAACAACTTATGTCTTCGTCCATAATGCTTGGAGAGATTTTGGCGACGAATTTGGCGGAATGTCGCCAGCTTGGCGACTTTTTGAAATGTTGGCAAATTAACGAAAATCTCGCCAAATGGATAAAATCGACGCTAAATCAATGAAAATGACAACTAATTGTCGAAAATTCAATATCTTGGAAGGAATATTAGTATCTACTATAAGAAAAACCTATTTTTTACTGTAAAAGTAGTAAATTCATTACATTATATAAGGAAAGTCATGTGTTGACCACATCAGATTTTTACTTTCCTTCTATACATAATGCAGAAGGAAAGTATTGTGACGGGTGTGTCCCGTCGAAAATTCGAATTCGAATTTTCAACGGGAGAGCACGTTTCAAGCATCCCTGATCACGAATCAAGCACTTTTGAAGTGATGGCTGTGTGTGTGTGTGTGAGTGTGTGTGTGTGTGTGAAAGTATGTGCGTGCGTGTGTGTGTGTGTGTGTGTGAAAGTATGTGTGTGTGTGTGTGTCAGTGAAACTTTGGGGACGATAACTGGCGAACTAATGGACCGATTTGAACGAAATTTGGTACAAAAATCAGAATCCGTAAATACTGGATGCCTATTGTTTCTATACACAATCGAATGTTCAGAACTCTCCTAAATTTTCGAGTGAAATTTTGAAATAATCGTCAAAAAATCAAATCCGCTAATAACGTTACGCAAATAGACATTTCTTATGTAATTTTTCATTAGAAAACTATTGACATAAATTTTAGAACGCTAACATGAACCTTTCTTGAGATAATGCACATTTTTAAAAAAAAATTATCAAAAAGTTTTATAAAATAAAAAAAAATATTCCCTATTGAGAAACATGTTCACTTTTCATATGTAATACAATGCGATAAATTGGGTGACATCATTCTCGTGGATCTAGCTCGTTCCATTCAAGAAAAAAGATATTTGGAGTAATACTTTTGTATTTGAACGTCAATACTTATTTCTCTGCTGTAAGAATAACTTATTTCTCCGTCCATAACGCTTGGTGAGATTTTGGCGACGAATTTGGCGGAATGTCACCAACTTAGTGACATTTTAAATTGTTGCCACATTTACAAAAATCTCGCCAAATTGATAAAAATGACGCTAAATCGATGAAAATGACGACTAATTGAAGGAAATTCAATATCTTGGAAAGAATATAAGTATCTACTATAAGAATAACATTTTTTTAAACTGTTAAAGTAGTAAATTCATTGCATTATATAAGGAAAGTCATGTGTTGCCCACATCAGATTTTTTTTTATGAAGGACGATTTTCATCTACCCATATTAGATAAAACAAGAAAGATCAATCATACATAAAGCATTGATTATGAAACACTTCCCAACTTCAATGCAATATTATATAAACATCTCTAAAATGCAATATGTTCATCGGAAATATTTTTAAAATTATCACAATATTACATTAATTTATTATATTTGAAAACTTGAAACTTCATCGAAAAAAATGAAATTCATTCAAATGACGGCATTGAAATATAAATTGCCTGGTTTAACCATCTGTAAAATGCGATACATATCTCGGCAATATTTTTAAAATTATCATAATACTACAATAATTTATTATATTTGAAAACTTCATCGAAAACAAATGAACTTTATTCAAATGACGTCATCGAAATATAAATCGCCTGACTCTCTCTACAAAAGCAGCATTTCATTAAGAACTTTTTCCATTCCTTTCATTCATCACAATACAACAATAATTAATTTTATTTAAAAATTTAAAAGGTACAACTAATTTAGCTATATTCTTAAAACTTCATCAAAAAATCGGCTGCTGCTCTATGTGAAATCAATGAAGGTTTCATTCATATCAGCTATATTGCAGACTCCATGAGCTAAATAATTTTGCGTTAAAGAAATGCAGCAATTCTTATACAACCCATTCTACATTTTTGGTGTTTGCATTCGCCATAAGTGAAAATTAGGCTTCGTTGTAGAAATAATCAAAATTTGATGATCATGTATACTCAAATATATTGTAATTGAGTTGTTTCAGTATGTAGATGCACATAATTTAAGCAAAAATAAAGCGGTTTTAGGACGAATTACAAACTAACTATGAATTAAAATTAACTTTAAAAATCATGATTTTGACACAAGATGGATGCCATATTATATTTTGAAGTGGGTCACATGATATCTTCATATAAAGGAAGTAATTATTATTTTAATTTTTACTTAAAAAACTACTGAATATATTTTGCTGAAATGTATTTTATATATTTTACGGCATAATTTGAATATTTACTAAAACTTTCGAAGCAATTTGTGAATTTAATATTCGCTTAAAAAATGTTTAAAAATTTTGGTCCCATAGAGTTCAATGTATTTCATTTCTTCAACCCGGGATCAATCCAAAAGTAATTGGGTGATTTTATGCATTTATATTCCCATAGGTTCCACAGACCGTCTGAACAACATACTAAAATTTCATTTTGATAAAGTCATTTTTACGGCAGTTATCGTGCTAACGGACAGACAGACAGAATGAAGAAAGTCTTAAACACTTTTCAAGTTTGTTGTAAATTGTTAAAAATGATATAAAAGTAAATTTTATAATTAAATGGTAAACTAGGGAGGTAAAAGTAAGGAGTTAATATTTCTTATTAATCAAGTATCGTTTGAGACAATAATTCAGGTGGGATAAGATAAGTAATCCTGTATTGTGCACATTCTTATAACATCGGGGCTAAAATATTTATTGAATTTGTCACTTTTGTAAAAATAAACTATTAGCGCAATGCAAAGTTGAACTGAAATAAAAAGAATATTTCTATGTATTCAAAATTATTTTACCTCTCAATTTATTTTAATCTCCATACATTTTGCACCCTATTCTACAACTATAAAAAATACTTGTTAATTAATTGGGGAACCCTTATTTTAAAAATAATCAAAAATAACATCTTCTAAATACCACGTCAACTAACAATAGCAGCTACTTTACTAACAGTAATAACACCTAGATATAATTTTCAAAGCAACATGGTATTTTAAAGCGTTACAGCCATGGGAGTTTTATCTCCTTCTTTCTAACTCCGTGATAGTTACAATTCCAATAACGAAATCGCCTGCTGGCTAATCGTCAGATACAACTATCGAAATTATTTTTTTATTAATGACTATCAACATACCCGTTCTTCGTACGGAGTATATAATATAAAGAAACTTAAAATCCACAATCATGTGCAAATTCCTATAGTATACTAAATGACATTTTTAATCAAAATATTCTGTTATTATATTTAATGTAATGCTCCTAAAAAGAAGATTAAGAATCTCTGGTCTCGTTATACAAAGTTATCTTCACGGGCAGACCTGAAGAATAAAACATCATGCCCCTTTCTGTAAGTAAATTTACAAAAAATATGCAATTGAATCACTATATGCAAAATTAAACCGTTAAAATTGTATATCACCCATACTACATATATGCGCGAATATTAGAAGATATAACCTGCATTAGTAGATAACACGTATAAATTGAAAATATCAATAAACCCGTAATCTTTAAACCTGAAGGCAGGAATTGATTCCAATGTATGCCAAAATGAAAGTGCTAAAATTATATGGGAAGTACTACTATCCGTACTACTTATTATGTCGCAGATTAGAAGATATGTCCGACTGTTAGTAGAAGGTTACCCGTATCACAATATGAGTCTCAAAAATCTTTGCCAAAATAAAAAAGCTGTTGTTTTAAATTGAAATTATCAATAATCCTCGTAATCTTCATAATAAACGGCTGTACTTGTACAGTATTAGTCTCAAAAATCTTTGCCAAAATAGAAGAAATGACGTAATAAATTGAAAATATCAATAGTCCTCGTACTCTTTATACCAGAAGATCGTAATTGATTCCAATATATGCCAATATATGTCAAAATATATGCCAATATACCTGCACTACTTATATTCTCGTAGATTAGAAGATATACCCGTGCATTTGTAGAAGATTTCTCGTACAACGTACAATGTATGAGTTCCAATTATTTTTGCAGCAATAAAACAATGACATAATAACTCGAAACTGTCAATAATCTCTGAATCAATAATCCCCGAAAATATCAGTAACAATAATGTTTAAACCTGAAGATCGTAACTGATATTATCCACTGAAATATGCAATACCAATGAAATTTATTTTATACTATCTGCACGTTTAATCGGTGCAGCTTTCTTGAATAGAATGTACAGATTTAATTTTCAACGTACAATTAAATGAAAACATTTTTATATAACATATATTATAAAAATATTATTGGTGTATATATAAGATCCGCATAAATAAAGTTATTTTTGTGGGACCATAGACTAATGCTTACTCAGGCTTTCTATTCAGGACTTAACGAATAACTGTCCAAATGATGTCCATTAAATTAAATTAACACATGACCCTTCGGCCCAGAAATAAAATAAAATGAAAATTTAGACTTGGTACGGCAGTATTTTTATCAATACAAAATGCACCCCAAAAAGTCATTTCAATTTTTAACACTTTACAACATATTTGAAAGTGTTTATGACTTTGATCATTCTGTCTGTCTGTCCGTTAGCACGGTAACTGCCGTAAAAATGGCTTTATCAAAATGAAATTTTAGTATATTTTTCAGATGGTCTGTGGGACCTATGGGAATATAAATGAATAATGTCACCCAATTAGTTTTTTTTAACCCGGGTTGAAAAAATAAAATACATTGAAACCTATATGACCTAATGTTTCAAACATTTTTTAAGCAAATTTAAAATACACAAATTGCTTCAAAAATTCTAGGAAATATTCAAATTATCCCATACAATATATACAAAAAATTTTAGTAAAAAGAGTTAGGTAGTTTTTTAAATAAAAATTATTTAATACAGGGAGAAAAACAAATTTAATTAAATTCTGATTCTTACTATATCCTCCAGAAAGAAAAAAAGAGACATATTATATAATAAGTATATTTCCAAGGGTTAACTTATTTACATGTAAGACAGGTTTTACATCGTTATATCCTCCAGAAAGAAAAAATAGATATATGATAAATATCTTTTCAAGAGTTTAATTATCTTACATATGAGAAAGGTTTCATATTTAAAAATACATATGGTAGATAATAAATTTTCAAATTTTTAAATAAAATAAATTATAGTATTGTGATGAATGAAACGATTGGAAAAATATTAATGAATTCTGCTTTTATATAGAGACGATTTACATTTCGATGACGTCATTTGAATAAATTTCATGAAGTTTTTAAATATAATAAATTATTGCAGTGTTATGATAATTTAAAAAATAACACACCTTTTATATGAAGAGATCACGTGACTATTATATGAAGAGATCATGTGACCCACTTAAAAAAAAATTTGGCATCCATCTTGTGTCAAAATCGTGATTTTTAAAGTACTTTTCAATTCATATTTTGTATTGTATCCATCCTAAAACCGCTTTATTTTTGCTTAAGTTCTGTGCATCTACATACTGAAACAACGCAATTACAATATATTTGAAATTTAATGATCATCCAAATTTGATTATTTATACAACAAAACCTATTTTTCACTTATGGAAAATGTAAACAACAAAATATGTAGAATGAGTTGTATAAGAATTGGTGCATTTCTTTAACGCAAAATTAGTTAGCTCATGGAGTCTGCAATATAGCTGATATGAATGAAATATTCATTGATTTTGCAGAGAGAGGGGCGATTTTATCGATGAAGTTTTAAGCATAGAGTTAAATTACTTGTACTTCCATGGCCTTAAGTTTGTAAAAAAAATAAATTACTATAGTATTGTGATGGATGAAATGAATGGCAAAAATGGTTATAAATGAAATGCTGCTTTTATAGAGAGAGTCAGCCGTATTATATTTCGATGACGTCATTTGAATAAATTTCAGTTGTTTTCGTGGATGTTTTCAAATACAATAACTTATTGTAGTATTACGATTATATTAAAAATATTACCGAGGAATGTAACGCATTTTAGAGATGTCTAAACCAGGCAATTTATATTCCAATACCGTCATTTGAATGAAGTTCATTTCTTCGATGAAATTTTAAGTTTTCAAATATAATGAATTAATGTAGTATTGTGATAATTTTTAAAATATTACCGAGGAATGTATCGCATTTTAGAGATGTTTAAATACAATTGCATTGAAGTTGAAAAGTACTTCATAATCAGTAGTTTATGCACGATTGAACTTTCTTGTTACTTTCTAAACTAAGGATTCGGAATGAAATAATCTGATTAAATTTTACAGAGACTCTCCTCTTTTATATTGATTGAAAATAAAAACGGTTTCAATAGGTAATATTTTTAAAATTATCACAATACTACATCAATTTATTATATTTGAAAACTACATCGAAGAAAATGAACTTCATTCAAATGACGGCATTGAAATATAAATTTCCTGGTTTAAACATCTAAAAAATGCGATACATTCCGCGGTGATATTTTTAAAATTATCATAACACTACAATTATTTATTATATTTGAAAACTTCATCGAAAACAAATGAACTTTATTCAAATGACGTCATGGGAATACAAATCGCCTCTATATAAAAGCAGCATTTCATTCATAAACATTCTTCCAATCGTTTTATTCATCACAATACTATAATAATTTATTTTATTTAAAAATTTGAAAAATTGTTATCTACCATATTTATGTTAAATTGTGAAACCTTTCACATATATAAAATCATTAAATATTTGGAAAGATATTTATTATATAATTTAACTCTTTTTTCTTTCTGGAGGATGTAACAAGAGTTAGAATTTAACTGAATTTGTTTTTCTCCCTATATTAAATAATTTTTATTTAAAAAACTACTAAATCGAAATCCGTTAATTGGTAGCAAAATAATGTGTTGAACGCATTCAATTTGTAAATTATAATCAATTCATTCAACTTCAGGAACGAATACATCTTTTTTTACCTCAAAGACAAACACACAACACAAACTAAGCATCTCCCTAAAACAAGAAACACATTTTATGCGAATACACTATACTAAAATTTCTTTGTTGCATGTTTTAGATCATTGATTTTTTAAAAAGAAATTAAACCAGCTCACTGCCATTTTTATTTCCTTCCCATTCCCTTACAAAATCGAAATTTGTTAATTGGTAGCAAAATCATGTGATGGACACAATAAAATTGTAACTTCTAATCAATCCGTGTGTTGGACACATTTAAATTGTAAATTATTAAATTATACACAATTCATGAGTTGAACACATTCACATTGAAAGATTATAATCAATTCATCCAAACTCTAGAACTAATAAATCTGTCTTTTTCAACCCAAAGACAAACACACAGAACAAACTAAGCATCTCCCTAAAAAGAAAAACACATTTTAAGCGAATGCATTATCCTAAAATCTTTTTGTTGCATGTTTTACTTCATGAAATTTTTTAAAAGAAATTAAGACAGCCAGCAGTCATTTTTATTTCTTTTCCATTCCGTATGGTTCTCTATGTGCGTGCTCTAGATACTTGGCCGACGATAGGAAAGAAGCAATAAGGGCAAGGATGTGACATGAAAAGAAAACAAGATATATTTTTCTTCAGCATACAGTAACCGAAGGCTGGTAAACACGGCCAGACTAATCTTAGTTTTGCTGCAGTGGAGCTTAGTAATGAGAATCTGCATTATTTTCATGTGTTGGTATCTATGTTTTTCTTCTTGGCATAGTGCCATATTCTTACTCATGTAGCAATATGGGTTAGGATGTGGTTAAAGTATATAATTATTGGTTACTGAAGGAAAACAAATTTAAATTAATCGATCAGTCCAAAAACAAGTCATGTTCGCTAAATTAAACCATGCCATTTTGTGGAATATACTGCAGACCCTTTTGCAAGTCATCAGAATACGCTTTTAGAATATGCTTTCATTATTGGCAAAGGAGTCATGTTTGCTGAATTATTGCATTGTGTATTGGAAATTTATACTACACCTTTATCCATTTGTGTAGAGTTTTAATTTAAATTTTCCATGTTCTGACGCCCTTTTAAGTTAAGCTGCTTTAAATAGCTGCTTTGAGTTAAGCTTCTCTAAATAGACATTTGAAATTATTGCTTTTCATATTTTATTTATCTGTACTAATTAGCTCCGCACCATGCTCGATGATGCTCATCAACCACCTTAAGTCGCTTCGCGAGTCGGAAGGCTTCGCGATCCGTGTCGCGAGATAATACTTCAGTTGAGGGCCGTCCCCTTTTCTCTAACACTCACCAATCCTCGGATATCGCTTCGCCAACTATTGCATTTCAGCCGGTGCACATGACAACCTTTGTTCCCATTGCTCGCTGACGCTCGTTAATTATCTGGCTCGTTGGCTCCATCTTCTATTCCATGCATTCCATTAATTGTCGGAAACGGCTTTGCCAGCTTTTCCGTTACGCCTGCTACGCATATGTTGGAGATTCGCCTCTAATTTGCTGACCCTCACCAATTCCAGTTTGAGTGTTGGAAATAATATGTCTTTATGTTCCTGTTACGATAACTTTCCGCTAGATAGCAGCATCAAATAATCGTTCTTGGAGTAATTTGGAAAGGAACAAACTGAAATGAAAGAAAGACTGTTGCGTATGGACTATTTTTTCCGATGTCTTGCAGACGTTTAAATAGTTTATTTTTGTATGGCAACACTGTAATGTAAATATTGATGGGAAAAAAAGTTTGAATTTCGGATCGCTTCGACGGAATGAGCAGTGTAACTTGGCTTAATTAAAAGATGCTCATTATTTTGAAAAAAATATTACTAAGTAATTTTTATTTGCTTCATGTCCTTTATTTTCAATAACTGCTAAAGCATCGGGTAGATAGATGCATGAGAGCCCGAAATTACTTTTAAGTAATAATTGCGTTTCGGTTCTAACACTTTGGGTCCATTGCTCGCTGACGATAGTCAACTCCCTGACCCCGGTGGTTCCGCCTTTTGTTCTATATTTTCCATTATTCTTTGGCGACGGCTTTACCAACTCTTCCGTCACGCCTGCTACGCAGATGTTGAGGATTCGCCTCTAGTTCGCTGACCCTCGCCTAATTCCCGGAAACCACTTCGCGAGCTCATTTACCCCATCAGGCTTACATAACCTCATCTCTATAATGCTTGTCAACTCTCAGAAGTTGGGGACGTCGCATCCTGTTTGTTGCCGCGCACTAATCGATGGGACTACTTTCGTGAGCTCTTTCACCCCGAGCTATGCAGGTATATTATGCCTGTTGGACACCGGAAGGTTATTCTCTGAAGTTCTGCAACTGCGGATCTCACCCTAATAGCATTTTTTTCACACTGACGTAAGATTTACGTCACACTGTGACTTTGGGACGTCACAGGACGTCGCAGTACGTCTCGGCAATGTCATATTGAGGTCACAGCGAAGTCATTTTGGTCATTTTCATGGTCGTTTGTGGCGTCGCATATTAACTTGTTTGTGACGTCACATTGTAGTTGCCATTGTAATGTCGTCACATTGTTACGTGTTAATTAAATTGTGGAAACGTCACAGAATATAGTCACAATGAAGTTACAAAGTTACTAATACGTAACGTCGCATAGAAGTCACAAATATGAGGTCACATTGTGACCCAGGTGTCACGTGACTACAACGTCACTGTCACACATGTGACGATCTTTGCTGTGAGGGCACTTTGTAAACTCTTTAAACTCGCGAACACTCGCCAATTCCTGGAGTTCGGTGATTTCACCCCGCTCACAAAAAACGAGCTTCTCCCCTCTCGCCTGTCACGCAGATGTGATACGCCCGTCAGACTCTGCTTCTCGTGCGCTGAAGTTCTGCAATCAACTGATCTCGATTCGCGAACTCTTCCAACCCGTCCGCAAAATATTAGTAAGATCAATAAGGCCTATCATTGCAAACATTACCCTACGTGTACTAATAAACGTTGCCGTCTACCGTTTTTTGACGTAGACGGCAGATTTTAGATATAAACCAATCACAAAGAAATTGGGAATTGGATTACTCGTTTGAATCTTTACTAGGAATGTAAATTATAATTATATAGTATTTCATTAGCATAAAACGTAATTCTAAGCCGGTTTTACAAATTTTCGGGTTTCTATGAAAATATCAGAACTGTACGTTTTGCTATTTGTTCTTAAGGCATTACGCAAGTGGTTTACACCAAAGTTCTATTATCATGCTAAGTACAATAATATATAAGAGCTATTATCATACTGCTTACATATACTTAAATTGTTCCTCGAAGATTTACACCCGTGGTTTGTACGGTGTTCTCGAACAAGTGCCCGTCCCCTCTTTCAAATTTCGTTTCACGAGCTCTTTCACCCAATCCAGACTCAAACCCGCAGCTCGCTGATGCTCGCAAACTCTTGGAATTTGGCGTTTACGCGCCCTGTTCGCTGCTGCTAATTGCCGCTCGATATCGTGGCTGTTGAACATGTGTAATAACTTAGGGGTTCCTCTCCTTGCTGACTGACGCATATCAACCCCTGTAACTCGCGAGTCGAAGAACTCCTACACGCTGGCTGTCTATGAGTTCGTTTCGCGAGCTCCTTCTAGCTACCCCGTGCGGCCATCCCCTTTGCGCACACCCGTGCGGCCATCCCTTAATTCCTGGCGCTAGATTTCTTCGCCAGCTCATGTGTAATTACATCCTTTTAACCTGACCGGCGTGCACGACCACTTTTGCTGCTGCTACTGCTCGCCAAGCTCCGAAACTGTGGATCACCGCTGTCTATCTATTGCCTCTCATGTATCCCCGAAGCTCGCTTCGCAAGCTCTTTCTTTCCCCCAAAAAAATCAAAATAGCGTTTTGAAAGCATTATTGTCACGAACACTTACGATTCATTGTTGAAAACGCTGTTGCCATTTTAAAATAAGTAATATTTAAATGATCTCAATAACTAATGTATTTTTAATTGTCTAAATCAATAATCTGAATATTACTGTTTTTAACACTGTACAACATAGTTGAAAAGTGTTTATGACTTTGCTCATTCTGTCTGTCTGTCTGTCTGTCCGTTAGCACGATAACTGGCGTAAAAATGACTTTATCAAAATGATATTTTAGTATGTTTTTCAGACGGTCTGTGGGACCTATGGGAATATAAATAAATAATATCACCCAATTAGTTTTTTATTGAACCCGGGTTGAAAAAATGAAATACATTGAACCCTATGAGACCTAATTTTTCAAGCATTTTTTAAGCAAATTTAAAATTCACGAATTGCTTCGAAATTTTTAGGAAATATTCACATTATCCCATAAAATATATAAAAAAGTTCAGTAAAATATGTTAAGTAGTTTTTTAATTAAAAATTATTTAATACAGGAAAAAAATATATTCAATTAAATTCTGACTTTTGTGATATCCTCCAGAAATAAAAGAGAGATATATTATATAATAAATATCTTTCCAAGTGTTTATTCATATTGCATTTGAGCGAGACTTCACATTTTAAAAAAATCTGATGTGGGCAACACATGACTTTCCTTATATAATGCAATGAATTTACTACTTTTACAGTAAAAAAAAATCTGATGTGGGCAACACATGACTTTCCTTATATAATGTAATGAATTTACTTCTTTTACAGTAAAAAAATAGGTTTTTCTTATAGTAGATACTAATATTCTTTCCAAGATATTGAATTTTCGACAATTAGTCGTCATTTTCATTGATTTAGCATCATTTTTATCCATTTGGCGAGATTTTCATTAATTTGGCAACATTTCAAAAAAGTCGCCAAGTTGGCAACATTCCGCCAAATTCGTCGCCAAAATCTCGCCAAGCGTTATGCACTAAGAAAAAAGTTATTCTTACAGCAGATAAATGACTATTGGCGTTTAAATACAAAAGTATTATTCAAAGTATATTTTTTCATGAATGGAACAAGCTAGATCCACGAGAATGATGTCACTCAATTTATCGCATGGTATTACATATGAAAAGTGAACATGTTTCTCAATAGGAATTTTTTTTTTTATGTGACTTTTTCATAATTTTTTTTGAAAAATGTACAATATCTCGAGAACGGTTAATGTTAGCGTTCTAAAATTTATGCCAATCGTTTTCTAATAAAAAATTACATAAGAAATGTCTATTTGCGTAACTTTATTAGCGGTTTTGATTTTTTGACGATTTTTTCAAAATTTTATTCGAAAATTTAGGGGGGTTCTGAACATTCGATTACGTATAAAAACAATAGGCTTCCAGTGTTTACGGATTGTGATTTTTGTACCAAATTTGGTTCGAATCGGTCCATTCGTTCGTCAGTTATCGTCTCCACAGACTCACTGACACACACACACACATACTTTCACACACACACACACACACACACACACACACACACATACACACACACAGACATCACTTCAAAAATGTTTGATTCGTGATCAGGGATGCTTGAAACGTGCTCTCCCGTCGAAAACTCGAATTCGAATTTTCGACCCCGTCACAATACTTTCCTTATACATTATGTATATAAGGAAAGTAATAAATTGGGTAGATAACAATTTTTCATTTTTACTTTCCTTATATACTAATGTATAAGGAAAGTATTGTGACGGGGTCGAAAATTCGAATACGGGAGTGCACGTTTCAAGCATCCCTAATCACGAATCAAGCATTTTTGAAGTGATGTCTGTGTGTGTGTATGTGTGTGTGTGTGTGTGTGTGTGTGAAAGTATATGTGTGTGTGTGTCAGTGAGTCTGTGGAGACGATAACTGACGAACGAATGGGCCGATTCGAACGAAATTTGGTACAAAAATCACAATCCGTAAACACTGGAAGCCTATTGTTTTTATACGCAATCGAATGTTCAGAACCCCCCTAAATTTTTGAGTGAAATTTTGAAAAATTCGTCAAAAAATAAAAACCGCTAATAAAGTTAAGCAAATAGACATTTCTTATGTAATTTTTCATTAGAAAACGATTGACATAAATTTTAGAACGCTAATATGAACCGTTCTCGAGATATTGTAAATTTTTCAAAAAAATTATCAAAAAGTCATAAAATAAAAAAAAAAATTGCTATTGAGAACCATGTTTACTTTTCATGTGTAACACCATGCGATAAATTGGGTGACATCATTCTCGTGGATCTAGCTCGTTCCAGTCACGAAAAAAGATACTTTGAGTAATACTTTTGTATTTGAACGCCAATAGTTATTTATCTGCTGTAAGAATAACTTATTTCTTCGTCCATAATGCTTGGCGAGATTTTGGCGACGAATTTGGTAGAATGTCGCCAACTTGGCAACTTTTTTAATTGTTGCCAAATTAACGAAAAACTCGCCAAATGGATAAAAATGACGCTAAATCAATCAAAATTACAACTAATTGAAGAAAATTCAATATCTTGGAAAGGATATAAGTATCTACTATAAGAATAACATTTTTTTAACTGTAAAAGTAGTAAATTCATTGCATTATATAAGGAAAGTCATGTGTTGCCCACATCAGATTTTTTTTTTAATTTTATATAACTCTTCATGATATACTTATTTGATGGCAGTTTTAATGCACTTTCCTACGTCCTAGAAAGTTACAATTTGGTACACAGCTTAAATTTTTTGAACATTTTATTCGACAAAAATTTGATAGATCTTTAAATATAGATCATACATTGTTTTTCGAAATGGCCTGCAAATAATCCCCGTTCACTTCTATAAATCATTGTTGAAATATTGTTAAAAATTCTGATGTGGGCATCACATGTCTTTCCCTGCAGACTCATATTTAGGTTCTTTTTATTTCTTCAATAATAATTTGAGTTTATCTGCACAAAATAAGAGCCATAAGTATTTTAAATGACGTTGAATTTGCACGTTAAACTTAAATTTGGTTCTCATTTGATAGCTGGACTTATTGTCAAAGGTGGCGTAGCGAAAACGCGAAAAAACTAGAATATCTTAAGAACGGCTAGTCCTAGAGTAATGGGGTTAGTCTTATTGTTTTTGTTGTCAAAAATCACGTATAAAATTGGAATTTAATTGATATAATTGAGAACACGTATCCTTTTATTTTTATATTTAACGATTTTTGCGGGCCCTTTCGCAAAAATAGCCCGTTCCTTTTTTCCGAATCGTACTAGAATAACCTACAAACGATTTATATACTAAATTTTGTTAAATTTGGTATATAAATTATTTGTAGGTTAATATAATACTATACATCAAATTTTGTTAAATTTGTTCCATTAGTTTTTAGCTGGAGAGGAGAAAGGCAATTTCTGCCTGCCATTTCGCAAAGAAGGCAGATTCTTTTATTACGAATCGTACTATAATCTAATGAACATCAGGATTTCCCACAAAAAACATACCTATAAACTTTTATGAAATTCAGTCCATTAGTTTTTCAATTAGAGTGGATGTAATATCCTCACAGAAACATACACAGATACACCCTTACTCACACAGACGTCTTCCTAAAAATGGATTTTCCGCGTTATAGAAGTCCCAAAACGTGTAGATCCTTTGATAATTCGAGTTCCGATCTTCGGCAAGATTCCAATACTTTGAGTGCACACACACACACACACACATATATTATCTGTGTATCTGTGTATTATCTGTGCATCTAAATTCCGTGCCCATGTAATTACAATAGTTCTGATTTTAAATGATCCCTAAACTTTTATTATTTCTTCAACGAAGCCTAATTTAACAAATGCAGAATGCAAATATCTCAAGCGATTGTAAGGTGAGTTACATAAGAATTGCTGAATTTTTTTTTCACACAAAATTATTTAGCTCTGGAGTCTGGAATACAAGTTATATGAATGAAATATTCATTGATTTTACATAGAGAATCAGATGATTTATATTTCGATACAGTTTTTAATATTTAAGTATAATAAATTACTGTATTCCTGTGATAATGTAAAAGATATCACCACTGAATATATCACATTTTAGAAATTTTTAAATGAAATTGCATTTCAGTTGGAAAGTGTTTCATAATCAATGCTTAAGCATGATTGATTTTTCTTGTTTGAAATGACAATAGCGTTTTCATGGCAATAGTTATGGTTGAACCATTTAAATATCACTTCTTTTGGGATGGTAATAACAGCTTTAACGATGAAAGTTCACCTAAATATTACTTCGAGATGACAACAGCGTTTTCAACGATAAAGTACTATATGTTAAAGATACAACAAAGAAAATAAAATGTTCGTACAAAATTTGTGAAAACATATGTTCACTGCAAAATTGTACAAAAAACAGAAATGTATGTCCAATTGTAACCAAAATGGGAAGCAAAAATAAGGCAATATATTCTAAATCAGCATACCAAATGGAAAATAATCTGTTACTACAGGTCCAGCGCTAGCCTTGACAGAATATATATATATATATTTTAAAGAATTTTTTTTAAGGTCAGAGGATGAACCTAGTTTTTTTAACTAGATTTTTTTAATATAGAGATATTAGCACTTGGATAATATTTTTAATGGAATAGTACATATCAGGTTTTGAAGCACATAAATACGTATATTTCAATCCATTCTGTACAAACTTCATTAATCGTTAAACATATAAACATATTTAGCATCCCCAGGTTGTTTTAACTTTCTAATTGAAAAATATATATATATCGTACTTGTGCACAATTATTTCACCAAGAAATAAATACATTGAGCTTTGTGATACACTTATATTAAATACTAGCAGCATACCCGTTCTTCGTACGGAGTATAAAATATAAAGAATCTTATAATTCAGATTCATATGCAAATTATGTTAAAATATTAAATTTATTGCTCCTAAAGAGAAGTTTATGAATATCTGTTCTCATCATACAAAATTATCGTCACCGGCAGATCTGCAGAATAAAACATCCTGGCCCCTTTCGAAAAGCAAATTTACAAAAAAAAAAGGAATTGAATCAATATATGCAAAATGAAAGCATTAAAATTGTATAGGACCCGTACTACTTATATACGCGAATATTAGAAGATATAACCTGTATTAGTAGATTACATGTATAAATTGAAAATATCAATAAACCCGTAATTGATTCCAATATATGCCAGAATGAAAGCACTAAAATTATATGGGAATCTTTATAAATAAAATTGAAAATCTGTCTGTCTGTCTGTCTGTTTGTCCCATCATCACGGGAGAACGGCTGAACCGAATTTGATGAAATTTTGTGGGTAGCCTAGAAATAGCCCCACTTAAAATTTAGTTCATGTTTGGAATTTCCATAACCAGTGGTTCTCGAGATATTAGTGAAACACGAATATTTCGTTTGTCTCATCATCACGAGAGAACGGCTGAATCGAATTTAATGAAATTTTGTGAGTAGCCTTAAAATAGCTCCCCATAAATTTTACCCAAGTTTCGAGTTTCTAATACCAGGGATTGTCGAGATATTAATGAAAAACGGAACTTTATCCTAGGAGATCTACTCTCTAACTCCGTGGTTTATCCAAACGGAAAGGATGAAAATCGTTTGTTTAAAACGTCAACGTGAATTAAAACTTCATTTCTGAGCTTAGTGCAGGATTTTTGCATTAATTAGTCACTATCTGAAAGCATGAATTGTTTGAAACATGAATTTTAATGGAAAATCTAACTCCATGGTCAAGCATTTACTAAACAATGGAAAGTATAAAGAAATCAAAATGGTTATTATTTTTGCATTTTATGGAAGAGATCAAAATGGTTATTTAATTTCGCAGTTTATGAGGAAGATTCTTTATTATACTATGTTGCTCAACAACGCAATTAAATTAAAAGTGTTTCTTAATATTTGTTATTATTTTTTCTATTTGAATAATAAATAAATAGATGTATAAATATATTTTGTAAATGAACGGTTTGATTTTTCTTTTAATTATATTAATTACGGACTGCGTACATTACTTTCATTTGACAAAGAGTTTTTAAGCTTTTATATTGTGTTTAGCTAATAAACTCATATTGTGTTTACCAATAAACTCATTTATCCGATTGTTGAAACAGAAAAAGAGTAGAAAGGGTATATATTCTAATACAATTTTAGTGTTTGCATTTAGTATATACAAACGGGATCAGGATGTTTTATTCTTCAGATCTGCAATTTCAGAGCTACGAATTTGGCGGAATATCGCTAACTTGGCAACTTTTCTTAAACTTTGATAAATTGACGGAAATATCGCCAAATTGCTACAAACGACGCAAATCAATGAAATTAAATTGGTTTTTTTTTAAGACAGTTCTGAAATGATATTACGGTAGCATTTGTGGGTCAGTCTATTCATCCTACTTAGTAACACATCTATCGAATTTTTAAAATATCACCAAGTTGATAAAAATGTTTGTGAATCTATAAAAATGTCATGAAATTGATAAAATTGCGCTTAATAAATGAAATTAATTGTGTTTTGTTAGGGGATAATATTATGATGATGTTTCGTCAATTTGTCGCAAAATGGGACTATCAGTTTTACAGTCCCACTTGGCGATAAATTTGGCGATTTTTTAAGTTATCGCTAAATTGAAGAAAATATCGCCAAACCTTTCATGGAGATAGCATTATTCAGACGATATGATTTCCATCAATTTATTTGAAGCAACTGATATCATGTCGTTTAGCAATGTATGTAAATCCAATGTGTTATGTGGCATACGATTTTAATTAAATCTTTTCCGATTTGAATAATAAAGATATGTATATAAAATAAATTTCATTGCCATTGCATTTTTGACTGGAAAATATCGATTACGGTCTTCAGGTTACACATTATTATTATTGATATTTTCGGGGAATATTGATATTTTCAAATTATTATACCATTGTTTTATTATGACAAAAATTGTTGAAACTCACATATTGTACGTTGTGCGAGTAATCTTCTATAAATGCACGTGTTATCTTCTAATCTACGAGAATATAAGTAGTACAAGTATATAGGCATATATTTTGATATATATTGGCATATTTTGGAATCAATTACGACCTTCTGGTATAAAGATTACGGGGATAATTGAAATTTTCAATTTATAATGTCATCTGTTTTATTTCGGCAAAGATTTTTCAGACTCATATTGTAATAAGGGTAATCTTCTACTAACATACAGACATATTTTCTAATCAGACATGATATCAGTTGCTTCAAATAAATTGATGGAAATCATATCGTCTGAATAATGCTATCTATCTCCGTGAAAGGTTTGGCGATATTTTCTTCAATTTAGCGATAACTTAAAAAATCTCCAAATTTATCGCCAAGTGGGACTGTAAAACTGATAGTCCCATTTTGCGACAAATTGACGAAACATCATCATAATATTATCCCCTAACAAAACACAATTAATTTCATTTATTAAGCGCAATTTTATCAATTTCATGACATTTTTATAGATTCACAAACATTTTTATCAACTTGGTGATATTTTAAAAATTCGATAGATGTGTTACTAAGTAGGATGAATAGACTGACCCACAAATGCTACCGAAATATCATTTCAGAACTGTCTTCTAAAAAAACCAATTTAATTTCATTGATTTGCGTCGTTTTTAGCAATTTGGCGATATTTCCGTCAATTTGGCAAAGTTTAAGAAAAGTTGCCAAGTTAGCGATATTCCGCCAAATTCGTAGCTCTGAAATTGCAGATCTGAAGAATAAAACATCCTGATCCCGTTTGTATATACTAAATGCAAACACTAAAATTGTATTTGAATATATACCCTTCCTACTCTTTTTCTGTTTCAACAATCGGATAAATAGAGTTTATTGGTAAACACAATATGAGTTTATTAGCTAAATACAATATAAAAGCTTAAAAATATTTTGTCAAATGAAAGTGATGTACGCAGTCCGTAATTAATATAATTAAAAGAAAAATCAAACCGTTCATTTACAAAATATATTTATACATCTATTTATTTATTATTCCAATAGAAAAAATAATAACACATATTAAGAACCACATTTAATTTAATTGCGTTGCTGAGCAACATAGTATAATAAAGAATCTTCCGCATAAACTGCGAAATTAAATAACCACTTTGATCTCTTCCCCATAAAATGCAAAAATAATAACCATTTTGATTTCTTTATACTTTCCATTGTTTAGTAAATGCTTGACCATGGAGTTAGATTTTCCATTAAAATTCATGTTTCAAACAATTCATGCTTTCAGATAGTGACTAATTAATGCAAAAATCCTGCACTAAGCTCAGAAATGAAGTTTTAATTCACGTTGACGTTTTAAACAAACGATTTTCATCCTTTCCGTTTGGATAAACCACGGAGTTAGAGAGTAGATCTCCTAGGATAAAGTTCCGTTTTTCATTAATATCTCGACAACCCCTGGTATTAGAAACTCGAAACTTGGGCAAAATTTATGGGGGCTATTTTAAGGCTACTCAAAAAATTTCATTAAATTCGATTCAGCCGTTCTCTCGTGATGATGAGACAAACGAAATATTCGTTTCTCACTAATATCTCGAGAACCACTGGTTATGGAAATTCTAAACATAAACTAAATTTTAAGTGGGGCTATTTCTAGGCTACCCACAAAATTTCATCAAATTCGGTTCAGCCGTTCTCCCGTGATGATGGGACAAACAGACAGACAGACAGACAGACAGACAGACAGACAAACAGACAGACAGACAGATTTTCAATTTTATTTATATAGATTGCAGTTTTCCCAACCATTGGGAATCCCAGATTAAAATACTGAAATATCGAAATTATAACCACCATATTTTAAAAACAAGTAGTTCGATCTAAAATCGATAGAATATATATTTTTCGAAATTAAATCTACTCATACATAGTGTTGTGGCCTGCTATTTTCATCTATTTTATAGTTTCGAAGATATTTCGAGTGAAAGTAAGAAAATATGAAAAGCTCATTTTAAAATGAGCTTGATCAAAAATATAATTATATGCATATGTAGGGCTTTTAAAGAGCTATAAATTCTTTATTTTTGTTCATAACTTGGGCTTTTAGTTCTTGCATTAACATTACAAACTTGAAAAACGAAAAATTTTGAATATTTTTCAATTTTTCAACACAATTACTCGAAAACTGTAAGAGCATTTTTTGTTTAATATATATATATATATATATATGTATATATATATATATATATATATATATATATATATATATATATATATATATATATATATATATATATATATATATATATATATATATATATATATATATATATATTAAAAAAATAAATATCATAATGCAAATTTTTCTCCCTTACTATTTATATCTATATATTATATTTTCACAGATATTTCGAGTGAAAGTAAAGAAATAGAAGAAAGCACTCGTATCGGACATATGCTTCTTGAGATCTTTTTGAAACACTAATGTTCAAAACATTAAAATAGTACAATTATTTATATATATATATATATATATATAATCTGGACAGTATTTCAGACAAAACAAGGGAAATTATTCACAATTTTGTCTATTAAGTTCGGAAGTTTAAGCGTCTAAATTATTTACATTTATCGTAACACTCCGTTTTCCTCTGCATAAACAACAAGCGTCATTCACATCAAAACTTCAACTAAGCAATGCAAACTAGTGAAACAAAACAGAGCTTTTAACATGTATGTAGTGGCGACATTTTTTGTCAGTTTTGCCAATTTAGTTCGAAAACAAGCCATTTACTGCACATGATATGTTTTCGGCATAAATAAAGAAATCTCGGCATAAATAAAGAAAGTGTAGCATGTATTTTATAAAATGATGGGAGAAGATCATTTTCTCTATCAAAAGGTGTATCTACCTTATAATATAGCAGAGATTAAAAAGAATATCCCAAAAAATGTGGCACCCTGTGTTTACGGATTCATTGATACACACAACATATGGAAAATTGATAAGCGATTTCAGGAGAAAAGTAAGTTATAACAAGAAAAGAAAGTATAGTATATGAATTTACCATATAAAGTGTCAAATAAGAAAATTTTAATTTGATACTTTATATGGTAAAATCATATACTATATCAGTTATATGAGTGTAATAATACGACAAACGGAATCGGGAATATAAATGAAAGGTATTATCCAAGTCTATGCTTAATAATAATATAAATAATAATGATGGAAAGCAATATCATGATGTAATTTTGATAAAACATTTTATATACACAGACATTTTTTTTGCACAGATATACAAAGACATTTCAGTGAATAATTCAAGATTAATCACACTTTTTTAAAGACCAGAATAAAATCAGTCTTGTGCTATTCATGATCATCCAGTAGTGTTATTCTTTATCATTGCAAAAATTGTATTGTGTTTATTATGGAATGTATTTAAAATTAATATTTTTAAAGAATAGCCATTAAACTTCATTTAAATTCTTACACTAAAAAAAATACAACATTGCAAGCATCATTCCTTTAGTGTAATCAAATAAGAAACAAAATTATGCAATATTAATCGTCGTCAGAATTTATTGTATGATTGATATCCTCAAGGGAATTCTAACAGTGCAAATAGAAATTTCATTTCCTTTCTTGACGTACGGGTTAGCCATATGAACTCTAGATACACAACAATAAGAACAAAGGCGTGACACGACATGAAAATAAGATCTATTTTTCTTTAACAAACATTAACCCAAACTCGGTGAACTACGCCACAATAATATAACTTTTGGCGTATTGAAGTTTCTGAATGAGAATCTGATTTGTTTTCATACGTAGGAATATATATTTTTCTCGTCAAAATTCCACATTTTCCAGTAGAGTTAGGTTGAAAACAAAGTAATTAAAAGGAATGACAAAAATGATTTTACAGTAATGGAAGTTGGTGTACAGAAAATGGTAAAAAGTGTATTACTATTACATGGTACAAAGCGTAAAAAATATTCAAACCGCGTATAAATATATGCAATGTGAGGCAATGCTGAATGCATTCTCATCATATGCATTCCGATGAGTAAGTTTGACTAACTGAGGTATTAATTGGAAGGTAAAAATGACTAAAGATAGGAACTTGAAACTTTGGTCATTATCCATAGGTAATGAGAAAAATCTGATGTGGGCAGCACATGGCTTTCCTTATATAATGCAATGAATTTACAACTTTTACAGTAAAAAATAGATATTTTTATAGTAGATATTTATATTCCTTCCACGATATTGAATTTTCGTTAATGAGGCATCGTTTTCATTGATTTAGCGTCATTTTTATTCATTTGCCGAGTTTATCGTTAATTTTAGCAACATTTAAAAACTCGCCAAGTTTGGCGACATTCCACCAAATTCGTCGCCAAAATCTCACCAAGCGTTATGGACGGAGAAATAAGTTACTCTTACAGCAGATAAACGACTATTGGCGTTCAAATACAAAAGTGTTACTCAAAGTATATTTTTTCATAAATGGAACGAGCTAGATCCACGAGAATGATGTCACACAATTTATTGCATGGTATTACATATGAAAAGTGAACATGTTTCTCAATACGAATTTTTTTTTTAATTTTATATGACTTTTTGATAATTTTTTTTTTAAATGTGCAATATCTCGAGAACGGTTCATATTAGCGTTCTAAAATTTATGTCAATCGTTTTCTAATGAAAAATTACATAAGAAATGTCTATTTGCGTAACTTTATTAGAGGTTTTGATTTTTTGACGATTTTTTCAAAATTTCACTCGATAATTTAGGTGGGTTCTGAACATTCGATTGCGAATAAAAACAATAGACTTCCATTGTTTACGGATTGTAATTTTTGTACAAAATTTCGTTCGAATCGGTCCAGTCGTTCGTCAGTTATCGTCTCCACAGACTCACTGACACACACACACGCACACACACATACTTTCACACACACGTACACACATACGTTCATACACACACACACACAGACATCACTTAAAAAATGTTCGACTTGTGATCAGGGATGCTAGAAACGTGCTCTCCCGTCGAAAACTCGAATTTGAATTTTTGACACAATACTTTCCTTATACATTATTGTATATAAGGGGAAAAAAATTAAATTTTTTTAATTTTGTTTGAAAAATGTAATAGGACGCAAATTACTCCCGATTTTCAAATTGGAGCGGATCA
Organism: Amaurobius ferox; assembly: GCA_951213105.1. Classification (NCBI taxonomy): domain Eukaryota; kingdom Metazoa; phylum Arthropoda; class Arachnida; order Araneae; family Amaurobiidae; genus Amaurobius; species Amaurobius ferox. Next base: position 41,209,262 of record OX578143.1, read on the forward strand.
GAATGAAAAAAACATCGAGCGAATGCGACTGAACCCCTAAACATCGCATGTATATTTATGATAAGCGGAGTATGTGGTAGCTCTTAGGCCCTCATATAGCAGATCCTACGCTGCAAAAATTTTCAATAGTAATCCAGTATCCTGAATTTTTTAAAAATAAGTAAGTTCTTAGGATATCTCGAAACCTCCCATGTGGATTTACAGTAGGTGGATTAAAAGACCTGATGCTAAAAAACATTTAACAGAACTCTGGGGACACGAAATTTTAAATGCAAACTGTATCTGGTCAAAGATACCATGTGGATTTACGATAAGCAGATTGAGCGGCCGCTTATAGGACAGGACAATAAATACGATGCTTGATAACACTCTAACAGACATCCTAAGACCCAAATATTTTTAAAACTTTACATCCCTGAAAAGAAATATGGGGAATACTTAAAAGAACCCTTAAAAGAAATTTGGAGAGGACAAGAATTTTATTAAACTAAGTACAATCCTGACCTGGCCAGAAAACTTACATATGGAATTACGATAGGTGGAATAAGCGATCTCTTAAATCTCCTAATCTTATACACCTGATGCTTATAAACATTTAAAATTAAATATTGAATACATGTGTTTTTATAAACTAAGTACAAACCCGGATCTGTACCTCACATGATTCCAGTAACAGTCATAGGCAGTTCAATATTCACATACATGACCCAATCAATAAGTCTCCGGTCTAACTAAGAAAAACAATTTTTTTAGAAAGTCGACTTTATTCATCAACACACGTTCCTTCAAGAGTGACACATTCATTCCAACGCTCCTCTAACTTTTCCATGCTTTTTTTGTAGAACGATTTGTCTTTGCTCTCAAAATAGACCTCAGTTTCGGCTATCACTTCTTCATTTGAGCCACATTTCTTTCCCTGGAGCATCTTTGTGATGTCTGCAAAAAGCCAGCAGTCGCTGGGGACCAGATCTGGAGAGTACGGTGGGTGAGGAAACAATTCGTTGCGCAATTCATCTAATTAAACCATCGTTTTCATCGACTTGTGACACGGGGCATTGTCTTAGGGCGCGGTATCCCATTGGTTAGCGCGCTGGAGTTGCACTCGGTAGGCCCGGGTTCGATTCCAGCCACTGCCAAAACTGCCGCCGTGTTCACGCGGAGTACGATCGCGTTAAACATGTGGATCCGTAAGTCCTTCCGAGAGGTTGGTGGTAGGGGAAGGAGGGTACGGTACCTGTGGATGCCTCTCCCACTGGGTCTAAATTGGATGACACTTCCCGGCCGTCCAAACAGTTACATTACACCTTTCTGGTAGGTCGGACGGTCTGGGTCTCAACAACAACGGGGCATTGTCTTGGTGAAACAGCACTTTTTTCTTTTGCATGTGAAGCCGTTTCTTTTTATCTCTACACTAAATCGATCCAATAATGCCATGTAATATTCGCTATTCATAGGTTTACTTTTCTCAAGATAGTCGGTGAACAAAATACTATGCGAGTCCCAAAATACGGATGCCATAACCTTGCCAGCTGACTCTTGGCTCGCTTTGGACGACTTTCACCGGCTACCGTCCACTCAACTGACGATATTTTTGATTCAGGTGTGTAGTAATGGATCCATGTTTCATCCATTGTCACATACCGATGCAAGAAATCCTTATCTCGCTTGAACAGCTCCAAACAGCGCTCTGAATCTGCGACGCGTTGTTGTTTTTGGTCCGGTGTGAGCAAACACGGCACCCATTTCGAAAGTAACTTACGCATGCTCAAATTTTCGTGTAAAATTGTAAACATACTACCTTCTGATATCTTTAAAGTGTCAGTTATCTAACGCAACTTCACTTTACGGTCCTTCAAAACTATTTCGTGGACTTTTTTATGTTTTCCGGAACAACTGCCCATTTTGGGCGACCAGAGCGTTCAGCATCATCGGTGTTTGTACGACCGCGTTTAAATTCAGCATACCAGTCAATAATATTTGATTTTCCCTGGTGCAGAGTCTCCATAACACTTATCAAGCCACTGTTTGGCTTCTACAGAATTTTTCCCCCATCAAAAACAATGTTTAATCAACACACGAAATTCTGTTTTATCCATTGTTTTGAAAATTACAAAGCTGGGGTCCCTATAACCACTGTAACCTATAAACTGATTGGCAGAATGTCATGAAAGTTTGACACGTGTCGTTTGAAGGCTGGTAATATCCAGAAATCATATGGGTCTGTCAACAGCGTTGCCATATGTGTGTCATACCGGAGACTTATTGAGTGAAGTGTTACATCAAATTTTATCCAATTTTAAACTCGATATAGCATATATGCACAACTGTTAAACCCTGAATTGTAACACTATAGCTCATTGGAAGAAAATCGAACCTGAAAACAAAAATAAAGTATACACTTTGTATGTATTCGTGCCTCTAATTCTTGATATCAAATCAGATGAAGATTATACTGTCCAACATCATCTCGGTAACTCAGTATCTTCGTAAACCTTTATGCACTTCATGTAGATTCATATAATATTTTTGATAACTCCTATACTTTATTGTTCAGAGTTCCAAACAACTCCATAATTATTTATAATTTGACCCATATTGTTCTCTTAATAGCGATCCCAAGTATAGGCTAAATGCCCTATAGCTAAGAAACTAAGAACGTTGATCTAATTAAAAACAATGCAAGTTGAACAATGCAGATCCGATAATTATAGAGTGAGATTTTAAAGACTAACCTTTTGTGATTGATACTAATTCTTTCAGGATGTAATATAATCTCATCCCACCTTTTGCATGTACTCGAATATTTTTACCTGTCTTACTACAAATGAATATGCACCTAAAAGCAATTTTCTCCTCTCCAAACAAAACTCATAACATGAGAATTCAGCCTTCTACAAAGTCACTTTCTTGCATGATAGATTTCTTGAAAGAAATTGATCCAGTCCTGGGACATTTTTTTATTTCCTCTCTGGCACATAGCTGGACACGTGCGTGGTCTAGATGCTTGGATGACAAAAGCAATAAGAAGAGGGATGTGACGAGAAAACAAAACTGTATCTATTTTTCTTTGGTAATCACTAACCGAGGTCTGGTAAACATTAACAGACTAATATTAGCTTTGACGGAATAGAGATTCCTGTTGCGTATTTTCACTGTCATCATGGTGTAGAGAGAATCCGTGCTTTTTGCCGCCAAAAGTTAAGTTGAGTTGATGCTACGGCAATATGGTTAGAAAGTAGGTGAATTGTTAATGGTTTATAATGAAAAAAAGTGAAACATATTTGGAACGTTTATATTTAACAAATGTGGAAACATCTATGTAATAAATATGTAAAGTGTTTTTCTTTTTCCAGGCTATCCAGAAGCCTAATTGTGACCTAGAAAACTGAGATCTTGTACACTTTTAGCATCTCCTCGATTATCTTTTTTCCTTTAAGTGCAAATCTACTTCCTGCTGCCCTTGTGGTGCTTTCGGCGATGCCGATCACTATATCTTTTCTTGTCCATCCACTAAATCTTATCATCTCAAAAAACCTTCCCCCTCAAATTCTGCGACCTGGTTCTCGGGTGTCTGCTCTAACCCTTCTTCTATCATTAAAATTAAAAACTGTGTTCTCATAGCGAGAGAAATATCAAACAAAATTACATAATCAGCCTGGGGACTCTCTGCTTTTAATTTTTTCTGATCGGTGTCTCCCTTTTTGTCTTTAATTTTACTCGGTGGTGTCGTCATTTTGTCTGTTTTGTCTTACTGCCTTGTTTCCCAGTTTATGTTACTTACTTGTTGTGATGTTGTAAATAATAGGTGTTGTTTTGTTTCCTTGTTTGTGTTACTTACTTGTTGTGATGTTGTAAAGAATTCGTTTGTGCTTAGGTTTTTTTCCCTTCGGGGTTTTCCCCTCTTTTCTTTTTTTTTCTTTCTTTTGTCTCTCTTGTATTGTATTGTATAGTTTTTATGTTTTGTTTTGTCGTTGCCATTCTTTTATTTGTCTTGTTGTAACTGTGTTGTGATTCAATTTTAACCTGTTTTGTAATGTTTTGAATCTATAATAAAGTTCCCGGCCACACACTTAGCTACAGTAAACCTTCGGGTCTGTCGTGTGGTCTGGGTTTTCAACACTTCAACACTTTTAGCATCCCCGGGTTCGAATTCCAGCCACTGCAAAAACTGCTGCCGTGTTCATGCGGAGTACGATCACGTTAAACATGTGGGTTCGAAAGTCCTTCCGAGAGGTTGGTGGTAGGGGAAGGAGGGTACGGTCCCTGTGGATGCCTCCCTCACTGGGTTCCGGTCTTAATTGGGTGGCACTTCCCGACCGTCCCAACAGTTACCTTACACCTTTCTGGTAGGTCGGACGGTCTGGGTTTCAACAACACTTTTAGCATCAACCATGGGAAAGAACCGAACGAAATCGGATATTCGATTTTCCCAGCAGGGGAAAAAATAGGGGTATTACAAAATATTTTCAGACACTGCAAAAATCAGTTGATGACATAGAAGGCATAAACTTTGCACACATATAGTATCGACCACGGTACCGACCGTTCATTCAACTACTATAAATCTTCGAGTGAGCCGGACTGTCTGGGTCCTTCAGTTTCAAGCAGAATCTAAGGAGTTTTTAGAGCGGAACATAAAGGAGCTATATTTTCGATTATTCTCCCTTGGGCGGAAAAATGATGGAACGAAAAGTATTTCCAGACCCTCCAGAAAAGATTCGATGAACCACAAGTTTAAAACTTTTCACAGTTGTAGTTTCGAACTAAGTGCAAAATCTAACTGAGCCGAAATTCAATTATTATTACTATTTGTAATGCCAAGCGTCATACATTGTAAAACAAAAAGAAATTAAAAATAGTTCTGATTTCATTTTTTGGGAGTGGCACTCCACACGTATTTGGCAGGTTTACATATTAATGAAACTATACCACTAATTATTTGGAGGGATAATCAATATTTATATTATCATTGCCTAAAAATAATAAAAATAATAAATAAATAATTAAAACATTTAAAATATTTTATAGCATGTGAAAATATGAACAATACACCTGCTAGTTTATCAGCCGTGCTCTCTCTAGAATGAATTTTAACCAAATTTTAATATGGAAATTCCGTTAAAATTAATTTTTTTAAAAGCATGACTGCTAAAATATGTGGCCATTTTTAACGCAGTATAAAGCATTTTAAACGTTTTGTTGCTGAGGTTAGTGCGAGTTTCATTAATATGATAAAGAAATGTTAAGTTAGGGTGAAGTAAAATATATGTATAAGTGATATAGGTAGTGGTCTATGATTATAAAACTGAGTGCATTTGGAAGAGAAGATGTGAAAATAAGAATTGTCATTTCTATGAATTAGTAATATGAAGAAAACTCTATATAAAGGAAATATAAACAAAAAAAAAACTCTATTGCTTGTAAAAAAAAATCTGATGTGGGCAACACATGACTTTCCTTATATAATGCAATGAATTTACTACTTTCGCAATTAAAAAATGGTATTCTTATAGTAGATACTTATATTCTTTCCAAGATATTGAATTTTCTTCAATTAGTCGTCATTTTCATTGATTTAGCGTCGTTTTTATCCATTTGGCAAGATTTTCGTTTATTCGGCAAGGCAACGTTTAAAAATGTCGCCAAGTTGGCGACATTCCGCCAAATTTGTCGCCAAAATCTTGCGTTATAGACGGAGAAATAAGTTATTCTTACATCAGATAAATGACTATTGGCGTTCAAATACAGAAGTATTACTCAAAGTATATTTTCTCGTGAATGGAACGAGTTAGATCCACGAGAATGAAGTAACCCAATTTATCGCATGATATTACATATGAAAAGTAAATATGTTTCTCAAGAGTTAACATTTTTTTAAAATTTTTATGGGATTTTTTTCATAAATTTATTTAAAAAATGTGCCATATCTCGAGAACGGTTCGTGCTAGCGTTCTAAAGTTTATGTCAATCGTTTTCTAAGGAAAAATTACATAAGAAATGTCTATTTGCGTAACTATATTAAAAGTTTTGATTTTTTGATGATTTATTCAAAATTTCACGCGACAATTTAGGGGATTCTGAACATTCGATTGCATTTTAAATCAATAGGCTTCCAGTATTCATCATTTGTGATTTTTGTACCAAATTTCAAATTTCATTCGAATCGCTCCAGTCGTTTATGAGATGTCGTCTCCACAGACTCACTGACACACATACACACACTCACATACTTTCACACACACGCATACTTTCACACACACACATACACACACACACAGACATCATCTCAAAAATGTTCGATTCGTGATCAGGGATGCTTGAACGTGCTCTCCCGTCGAAAACTCGAATTCGAATTTTCGACCCCGTCACAATACTTTCCTTATACATTATGCATATAAGGAAAGTAATAAAATTATAAATGAATTATTAAAACATTTAAAATAATTCATAGTGCTATAAAACGTGATGACCGTAGTCCTTTAAAAGGTCATTTCTGAAAAGTGCAATTGTTAGGTATTTGAACCATAGTCCTCACTGCTATGTACTATTCATTTATTTGATTTTACAAATTAGATAAACATCAATTTAGAATTTAATCCACGGGGGTTGCATTTGGAGGATCAGAGTTCGATTCCAGGAGGTGCCAAATATATCCATGTCTACACGGAACATAATATCTGTCGATTCGAAAAAACTTTCAAAAGGTTGATATTGAGGAAATCAGGGTTTGGTCCCTATGAATGTCACCCACATTGTGTTCTGGTTTAAATAGGGTGGCAAGTGGGCTCAGAAGTCCAATCTTATCTTCTTGTGTACTGCTCCCTTGTAATAAAGCAATGGAAATGCCCCTTCCATGAAGAATCTCTGACTTCCTTATGAACACTAATCTTCGACATAAAAACAACCAATCGGTTTAATTTAAATCATAGTTTTTCATAATATAATTCAGGAAAATAAATAATAATCTTATAGCGAACTCCTATCACATCGGGTAATTGAGTTACTAAGCATCGGGAGGTCAGATTATACTCTATTCATGGAGCTATAAAAGCAATTGTATTTATATCATGTAACGAACTGTAGAATTCGAGAAATATTTAAATATTACACATCTCAACACTGGAAGAGTAATGTGTTTCGAAGTTATGAATCTGGAGCTTCATATTACACTTAATATAACAGGAATTTCTTGAAGAGTAACAATTCGGAGGGAGATAAAAATATTTTGGTATGTACTGAAGCCATCCAAACACCCAAATACTTTGCTGAACAAATAATGACAGAAGCACAAAATTTAGGTATGGGTAGAGTATAATAACTAAATCAACCATGAAGCAAAAAATGAATACCAAGACAAATACAGTGCATGATATGAACTTGAACTCACATGATGCATGGATATAATAGTAAGTCAGCCATGATGTATGAAATGAATACGAACTCACATGATGCATGGATAGAATACTAAATCAGGCGTCATGCATGCAATGGATACCAAACAAACAATGATGCATGGAATTAATATCAAACCATCAATGATGCAGGACATGAATATCAAGTCAAAAATATTGCATGGATTGAATACCAAGCAACCTGATAAATGAAATGAATAGCAATCTGCCAACATGGGCAAGTCTTTCAGTTTCATATTAGGAGGAGGTAAATGTAAATTCCCTTACCAAGTTCAGGCATAGCTCAGTACATAGAGCTTTAGTATTTCAATTCAGGACTCGGAGAATCTAGTACCTCTTTGGAAATGACTTCATGCATTTTTTACATTATAATTCAAAGTAATAGGGAATGCGTTTTCTTCTACTCAAAAACACTAACTTAATTAATGTAAAAATAGTTATTTAAATTAAAATAGCATTTCCAGTACTCTATTGACGAATTAAATAAAATTATTAAATTATATTTCTAAAACAATATCCGGATGAATTGTTTTAATTTTCAACCAAGCTTTCTTAAGTATATCCATTCTTGTTAAGTCCAATACTTACAGACTAAGTAAAATTTAATATCTACTGCTTCCAGAAGTAAGCTTCTACGCAAAGTGCTTCTGGAATGTGCATGTAGTCTTGTTAATTATCCGTGAAGTCTGGTTATCGGTATAACTTCGTGTTGCGGTAATGACCTATAACGATGTCATGAATGAGCGTTTTAAGATTATGTGTTCCTAACGGATAACTACACATTCTTCTTGTGTTCGGGGTGTATCTTCTATCTTCTTTTCTTGAAGTGGATAAATGTATGCCTTTGAAAAAAGCAGGTTATACGCATTATCTTCTTTCTACGATAACATGCTATATATCACGTTGAAGACCTTAATAAGTATAATTTGAGAATATCATACTTTTAATATTTGCTTTGTAATGGAAGTAAGAATTCCCAAAAAATACGTTTTTACAGTGTTTGATGAATATATCTGAATTCAATCAGTATTTAATTGGATTATAGTTAGGTTACTGAGTGTATGATCTTATATAATAAGTTAGGTGTGTGATCTTATATAATATGGTTAGGTGTGTGATCTTATATAATAAATGTAAATATGTTATAAACGAGATGGTTTAAGCGATTCTGCAGTTTACTTCTGCATTTTTAATGTTCTTTAGTAGTAGGTGTAGAAATGTACGCCACTTTTAGCATTTACACCATACAATGGATACAAAATAAACGTTACCTAATAAATGAAAATACAAACAATTGTTATTGAGTAAATGATAATTTATATGTATGCGTTTCCGGGGCCACAGATAGTTTTATTTTTTATTTATTTTTTTTTTCTAATAGCCAGGCAATTGATATATCATAATTCGTCCATACACTGGCCAGAACTGTGAAACCTGTTAGCCGTCACATGACGTTGCCCTGGCGCACCAGTGGGGGTCGGAAAGCATCGCGCCCAACGAAACAACATCTATGCCTAAAGGTTGAATTCGAACCCACAACCCGGCAATCGAAAGATGTCTAGCAAACGCTTGCCTTGACCGTTCGACCACCGCGTCGGCGGGGCCACAGATAGTAAATGACCGTATTTTCAGTTTCAGTATTTTAATTCAGTTCATTTCTATACCATGTAAAATAAAATATGTAGCCTTACACATTTGTTCAACTAGATTATCCAAATTATTTGACAACATTTTGATTTTTGAACTTAAATATGCAAATATCTGTAGCGATTTAAAATTAATAGTTCCTATTAAAAGTTAACTTCAAATTTTGATATTTCTGATTTTAAAAAGTTACAACTGATTATATAATACAGGTTAAAGTAAATAAGATGAAAATTGAAATTCTTCATTTATACAGAATGTGACAGTTGATTAAGATTATCTACTTATTTTCAAGACAAAAATAGCCTTAATTTTATACTGCTATCAAAACATTAAGTAAGATACATTAAAAGTTACCAGGGACGAAAAAGTGTTAAAGAATTTGATTTTTTTTTTAGTTTTGATTTTTGAATCTAAATATGCAGATATCTATAGCGATTTAAAATTAATATTTTCAATTAATAGCTAACTTCAAATTTTGATATTTCTGATTTTAGAAAGTTACAACTGATTATATAGTACAGGTTAAAGTAAATAAGATGAAAATTGAATTTCTTCATTTATACAGAATGAGACAGTTGATTAAAATTATCTACTTATTTTGAAGAAAAAAATAGACTTAATTTTATGCTGCTATCAAAACATTAAGTAAGATAGATTAAAAGTTAACCCGATCCGGTGGTCGAGCGGCCAGGAGCATATGTTTCTGTCTGATCACTGGATTGCCGGGTTGCGGGTTCGAATCCCGCCAGCGGGCATGGTTGTTGTCATGTCGAGGCCAAGTCAGATTTCCACCCTTCGGGGAGCCTCTATAAAAGTGAAGCTGCAAATCTCCTCCCCTTCGCTATGGGATTCCCTGGGGGAGGTGATCTTGTGGGCGTGTTGCGTAGGCTCTCCTTCACCACGGGAGAATTAGTAACAAAAAGTTACCAGGGACAAAAAAGTGTTAAAGAACGTCTGCACATTTTTCTAAAAATAACCAATAATAAGGGTAAATCATAGAATATAGAAGATAATAAATATTATACAGTATTGAAAAACAATAGAACGTAAGCAATTATATAGCTTTTTACGCTTACAGAGTAATAATAATAAGAATAATTAACAATTTTATTTTAATAGCTTTTTAAAAGCTTTTCTGTTTTAAGTATACTGAGTATTTTCCATTAAATGCATAGCATAAGTGGTTTTAATTATAGCCGGGGCAACGTTTTGTGAGTCCGCTAATTAAATCAGTTCATTTATTGTGATTCAAAAACTCCTGGTGGCAATATGACTCAATTAAGCAGTGGCTGTATTACTAAGTTTGTTTCACTTTTTGGAACCATTTATCATCTGCTTAAAGTTATGAAACGGCAAATTTCAATCATGGTCCTCCTGTATGTCTGCAGTGCACACGGTGCATACAAAGGAGAAAAAAAAAATCCATTGCATTATGAATAGGCGTGTGAATTTTACGCGTGTTTGCCCTAGTTATTATGCATTTAATTAATTATACCACACTCCGAAATTATTAATATTCAATGTGTTATTGCATACATACATTCAGTATATATGAGTTAGAACATTTCGTGCTTCAAAAGATTGAAGGTTTTTGCTTTGCGTGTTTTAAGGTATGAATGCCAGTTTTATGCGAGACAAATCATTAATTTATAATTAATTGATGACTAAAAATCATTTTGTTGCAATTCTTCTTTTTATTATGTCAAACATTCGTGTGAAATGTCTATGTGCCTTAAAAGAAAAATTACTCATTTCATTGAATACATGACCTATAACAGGTATAAATTATTCAGTGTATAACTACCGCTAATTTTTAAATTGAAGTAGAAATTTAAGATTGAATGTCTAATAGAATGTAAGATTGAATGCCTAATAGAACATTATTCAATAATTTTATAATAGTAATAATCCACACAGGAGAGCAATACTTGATGGAAATTATCGCAGGCGTTTTTATTAAAAATTTTCCAAATGTATCCTTTAATTTTTCTTTCAAAAATATAAAAATATGAAGATATGTCCGATTAAAGAAAATTCTAATTACATCTGAATTGTATATGAGTTTAGGTCAAATTACTATTATTCATTAAATATGCTTACATATCCAATTTGAAGCATATATCTTTAAGGATGAGAAAGTTAACATTTTATATTTTTCATTCCACTCAATTTATCACATCTGGCTTTATTTTTACTCTTGCGCTTCGTGCCCATATGTTTGGCAAAAATGCTGTACCACAACATACACTTTTTTTGCTTAGTTTGCAGAAAAATGGTTTCAAAACATTTTTACAGCATTAAATAACGTATAAACTAACGTAAAATCTCTGTTCAGTTTTGCTTCGGCGTAAAGCACATGTTGCCAACATAAAAATAAAATTTTAAAGTAACTTTAAACATAAACAAATTATGAAGAAAATACCCTATACAGATTGGAAGCATATAGCTTTAAGAATGTTAAAAGGTTACATTCTTAATCAAACACAATTTATCACAGATGGCTTGTTTTTCTTGTTGTTGTTGCTTATGACCCCTGTTTCTGCATTAGCACGAATACAGGTCCAGTGACACCAGAAGAAGGACAGAGAGAATGACACACAAGACAAGAATACAAAGTTTATTAATACATGTCTAAGGATTTATACATCACTGACTAAGGTCGGAAGGGTGCAGCTTCTCATTTAACGAGGACCCAGAAGGCGGAAGACTGTCTTCATCCTCAGGAAAACAACCATGCCTTACTCGGGATTCGAACCCAAGCCCACTAGACAGCAGTCGGTGACGCTATCCACTTCACCACCTGGGCGGCTGTTTTTCTTGTTTGACTATATAAGGCAGCGCTCTTGAACGATGTACATGGTGTCCCAAAAAGATTGAACCGCGCTTTAATTATTTACCTGTTGGAGATAAGTGGGCAATGCAAATTGCAAAATGTTGAAAGTAAGCTAGGAAATAACACTACGTTAATGAAATGGTCCTCCCACTAATTTTCAAAAAGTTACACATTTTAAATTTTTATACGATCCTTTAGACAAATTTGGTCAATCAGAAAATTTTTATTTTTAAAACAACAAGATCATTAAAATAAAAAATATCAATCATGTATAAAGCATTGATTATGAAAAACTTTAGAACTGCAATTTTATTTGCACATCTCTAAAATGCGATATATTTCTCGGTAATATTTTAAAAATTATCACAATACTAAATTAATTTATTATATTTGAAAATTTAAAACTTCATCGAAAAAAGAACTTCATTGAAATGACGGCATTGAAATATAAATTGCCTAGTTTAAACATCTCTAACATGCGATACATGCCTCGGTAATATTTTTAAAATTATCAGAATACTACAATATTTCATTATATTTGAAAACTTCATCGAAAGCAAATGGAATTTATTCAAATGACGTCATCGAAATATAAATCGCCTGGCTCTCTCTATAAAAGCAGCATTTCATTCATAAAAATTTTCCCTTTCCTTTCATTCATTACAATACTATAATAATTTTTTTTTTTTAAAACTTAAAAGCATGGAGGTACAAGAAATTTAATTCTATGCTTAAAACTTCATCGAAAAAATCGCCTGTTTCTTTGTGTAAAATCAATGCATGTTTCATTCATATCAGCTATATTGCAGATTCCATGAGCTAAATAATTTTTCGTTAAAGAAATGCAACAATTCTTATACAACTCATTCTACATATTTTGGTGTTTACATTTTCCGTAAGTGAAAATTAGGCTTCGTTGTAGACATAATCAAAGCTTGATGATTATTTAAACTCAAATATATTGTAATTAAGTAATTTCAGTATGTAGATGCACAGGATTTAAGCAAAAAGAAAGCGGTTTTAAGGCGGATAGAACACTAAATATGAATTAAAAAGAACTTTAAAAATCACGATTATGACGCAAGATAGATGCCATATTTTATTTGGAAGTGGGCCACGTGATCTCTTCATAGAATGGGTGTTGTTGTTGTTGTTGAGACCCAGACCGTCCGACCTACCAGAAAGGTGTAAGGTAACTGTATGGACGGCCGGGAAGTGCCACCCAATTTAGACCGGAACCCAGTGGGGGAGGCATCCACAGGGACCGTACCCTCCTTCCCCTACCACCAACCTCTCGGCAGGACTTACGGACCCACATGTTTAACGTGATCGTACTCCGCATGAACACGGCGGCATTTGTGGTAGCGTGCAAATCTAGCGCGCAAACCACGGGGATACCAAACCCGAGATGGCCAACAGCACGCGGTGTTCCGAGGTGGTCACCCACCAAGTACTAACCGCGCCCGATGCTGCTTGACTTCGGTGATCTAACGAGAACCGGTGTTTTCAGCACGGTACGGCCGTTGGCCCCATATAATGGGTGTAGAAGACCCAGACCGTCCGACTCATCCAGAGGACATGAGCAAATATTTGGACGGTCGGTCATATAATGGGTGTAATTATTATTTTAATTTTTATTTAAAAACTAGTGAATATATTTTGCTGAAATTTTTGTTTATATATTTTATGGGATAATTTGAATATTTCCTAAACCTTTCGAAGCAATTGTATTAGCAGAATATATTATTGGCAAGATATGTATAGTCAAACATAAAATTATGTGAGTTCCTATGATATTTGTGTCATCAATCATGGGTTTCGAAATAATAAGGCACCTGTACAAAAATTTGATACAGCTGAATTTCCTTTTCAAAAGTTGCAATGGACTGAATAGGTCCTTTTCCAATTTCCATTTCTGGGAAAAAGTACATTTTAGTCATAACAGATTACTTTACCAAATGGGCAGAAGCATACCCATATGCGTCTATTACTTCAGAAAGAATTTTAGAGTGTTTTGAGAAATTCATAGCTTCCAACAGGATTCTCCATCACCTAATTACAGACCGAGGCTTGAACTTCATCTCTAAAGCTGCACAAAGCTTATACAAAAAGTTGGGAATTGTTTAAAATAATACAACTAGCGTTCATCCTGAGTCGGATGGGCTCTGCGAGCGAGCTAATAAATATTTACGTAGAAACCTAAGGAACCTAGCATTTAATGAAAAAGTTGATTGGGACCGTTCTGTTCCCTTCGCCCTTCTGGCCCACAGAAATGCTGTCCATGCATAGGCAGGAGAAACACCTGCTTACCTTATGTATGGCAGATATTTAACTATACCCAACACTCTTTCAACAGGTTTTAAAAACAGAAAATACGACTTCATCTCTGACTATGATTAAGATTTAGAATACAGACTTAAAAAATTATGAAATTGTTAAAGTTAATTTGAATAAAGCACAACAAGGTAAAATGGAGCAACAACATAAAGGAGCGAAACATCCTGTGATCAAGGAAGGTGATCTTATGCATGTGTGCACTCCCCCAATTTTACCACGATACCAGTTCAAGAAATTTTCTTCATATAATAGAGGTCCATTTAAAGTCATCAAGAAAATTTCTCCAGTCACCTTCATCATCAGATATGTTATGAATCCGAAAAACGAGCAACCAGTCTACGTCATTAGACTTACCTTATTTCCACCTAGGAGAATTGAGCTTCAATCTCTTCCAAAAGATGGATCTTGATAAACTTAGTCTTGATAAATAAACTGTGTCTGCATCAAGCTCGAATAATTTCCAGCAACCGAATTCCAGCTCTCCACGTCATGTAAACAAACAACCTATTTCACATGCTCCAATTGCCAGTGCTCCAAATAAAGTAGACAAACGACCCTCTTCTTCCAGTCACACAAACTATGGTAATCATCATACTAGAGTTGTCTACAATAGATCTTTTAATCAGCAACGTCCTAGGGTGAACAGACGATATTCTGTCAGACAATTTAATTGTGAGAACCTGTGGTAAGTACTCTTATTATATGTTGAAATTCATTCAAAATTCTTCACCGTGATACAGCATTTCTAGGAGTTCAAGTTTTAATGCATCTTTCAACCCAACGTTACCCCGGTGGACTGTGTGGTCTTCTGTATCCAAGGTTAAGTGAACGATCCGGTTTGTTCCGGCTTTCACACCTAATAGAAAATCTACAACTTTGCTTTCTTTTGATCAGACCTTCAAAATGAGAGAAAGTCCTGAGAAAACGGATATGTAAGGCAGAGTTATACTAGCCTACTGCATGTTTGGGCGCATTATCATGGAGCAGAAATGAGTTCTAATTGAGTTAATTGTTCATGTGTTAGAATTCGAATCCGAGAGCTAATCGGTATCTCTAGAAATCCTATTCAGTCTCAATTGGATATGTTAAGAAAGCTCTGGACATGAACAGTATGAAATATTAATATATAAAAAAAATTATTATGCTAATTCATTACGAAAAATTATTAATACACTAAAATATGAATGGATGCTTGAATCCCAGTTGTTTCTACGTACCTGAAAGTGAATGTAATAGAAAGTGTTTTATTTCTAAAATAATCGAACATGTTCTATTTTATGTATTCTAAGCACACAATAAGGAAGTCCGTCATTGCTTGTAATCAAGGAAGTAGAATGTGTGAAAAGACATCGCGTGCGGTAATAAGTCTTGTATTGCGTGATTTAAGAATTTGCTTCTAAGGCAGTAATGCCATTTGTCTATAAATAAGACTTATTCTGTCGAAATATTGTTATTACATAATTCATTGGTCTTGTAAATAGTTACTTAAAGATAAAGAAAATATTGAGTTTTTGTGTAAGTAAAAATGGTTGGATGTATTTTTATAATGCCGAAAATAGTACATTATTGTAACTAACAGCCGTGGTAAATTTAAGCAGAAATTTTTTTTTAATAATTAACAAAAATTTATGTCTGTTTGTTTACTTGTTTGTTTATCTGTCTGTTTGACGGCTTGTTTGTTTATCTGTCCTTTTGTGTCGTCTCCAGCAACAATTGTAAGCGATGTGCAGTCATAAAATACGGTACAATTGTATCTCAGCTCCGAAGAACGCCTCATTGAGATATTTTTAAATTAAAATCATTATTACTTTCCTTATATACATAATGTATAAGGAAAGTATTGTGACGGGGTCGAAAATTCGAATTCGAGTTTTCGACGGGAGAGCACGTTTCAAGCATCCCTGATCACGAATCAAACATTTTTGAAGTGACGTCTGTGTGTGTGCATGTGTGTATGTGTGTGTGTGTGTGTGTGCGCGTGTGTGTGTGTGAAAGTATGTGTGTGTGTCAGTGAGTCAGTGGAGACGATAACTGACGAACGAATGAACCGATTCGAACCAAATTTGGTACAAAAATCACAATCCGTAAACACTGGAAGCCTATTGTTTTTATACGCAATCGAATGTTCAGAACCCCCCTAAATTTTCGAAAGAAATTTTGAAAGAATCGTCAAAAAATCAAAACCGCTAATAAAGTTACGCAAATAGACATTTCTTATGTAATTTTTCATTAAAAAACGATTGGCATAAATTTTAGAACGCTAACATGAACCGTTCTCGAGATAGTGTACATTTTTCAAAAAAATTATGAAAAAGTCACATAAAAAAAAATTCCTATTGAGAAACATGTTCACTTTTCATATGTAATACCATGCGATAAATTGAGTGACATCATTCTCGTGGATCTAGCTCGTTCCATTCAAGAAAAAATATACTTTGAATAATACTTTTGTATTTGAACGCCAATAGTCATTTATCTGCTGTAAGAATAATTTTTTTCTTAGTGCATAACGCTTGGCGAGATTTTGGCGACGAATTTGGCGGAATGTCGCCAACTTGGCGACTTTTTTGAAATGTTGCCAAATTAATGAAAATCTCGCCAAATGGATAAAAATGATGCTAAATCAATGAAAATGACGACTAATTGTCGAAAATTCAATGTTTTGGAAAGAATATTAGTATCTACTATAAGAAAACCCTATTTTTTACTGTAAAAGTAGTAAATTCATTACATTATATAAGGAAAGTCATGTGTTGCCCACATCAGATTTTTTTATATTTTTAATGACTTTTCGTATGATTTCTGCAAATTCTGTTTTCAAACAAATCGGTAATTTAGCTGTTAAAAACCGTATTGCAGTGTATCCACCTTAACATCATCGGTAAGGACGAATAATTCTCTTCAAAAATATTTAAAAGGAATCCGTAATATTTATATCCGAATTTTTGTAAATTTTTAAATAATGTATACTTTATGTGCTTAAAATAATGTATACTTTACGTGTTTAAAATAATGTATAATTTCTTTTCGTGTTTAAAATAATGTATACTTTTCATGTTTATGTACTTTTCGTGTTCTTTTCGTATTTTTAAATAATGTATACTTTTTGCGTTCGCTAATTTTTAATAAAGTATACTTTTCGCGCGTGTTGTAATATATACTTTTCGCGTTTTTAGTATTAAGAATTTTTGTAAATTTTTAAATAGTGTATATTTTTTGTGTTTCAAATACTTTATCTATTTTTGAATTTCAATATAAAAGTTCTACTGTCAATCCGAACTCAAAATTCAACTGGAACTGAAATGAATGTAACACACTGCTCCAAAAATAAAAATTGTGCTTCTGGAATTATACATGTACTAATTATGATTTTCATGGGGCAAAATGGCTAGTGGTCACTAATTGTGAGAACTACATACTTTATAAAAGTTTGGAATATCAAACACCGTTTCAAATTTAAGTGTAAAAGTAATGCCCACTTTACTTGGAACCATCAAAATTCTGTATGTGAAGCAAAATTTCAGCTACAATCACTAACTGTTATCCTTTATTCAACGTTTTCAAATAAATCAATAATTTATTGCATTATTTAACATTATTTGATTTAAAGAATGGCCAATAATCGATTTCAGTATTTGAAATATAAAAATATAACTTGGTTACAATAGTTACCACAATTGAATTAAAACAATAAATTAATTTATTGATAAAGTATGAAAAATGTGTATGCTGTAATTATAAATTAAAATATTTCAAAAACGGTTGATTGTACACAAGTAAAGTTGATTAAGGATATTTAGGATATCTTTTTTTTACGCATGATTTTATAAAAATTAATTTCGTATAACTAGTTCTGTTCGTAGGTTATATCTGACAAAACATTAGAAAAAAAAATTCCGTGATTTACAAATTTATCGAATTAATTTTTTGTTTATGTAATTCACACCTCAGCCTTAAGTATCAGTTAGCTATTTTATATAGAAAAATAAACAAAAAATTAAATTCAGAAATTTAAAAAAATTCATATAAATCACTAATATTTTAGATTTTTTTTTACATTATTTATACAGGCCAATACCGCGTAAAAAAATTTCATATTTACCTTCAGTAGTTTACACGTGTGTATATGCTCTGAAACAGAGTAAAGTGCAAACTTTTGAAATTAATATAATGATGTGATTATGCCATTTTATTTAATAAACACGTTTAGAATACCGACTGACATCACATAGTTAATCCCTAACTGAATAAATCATATAAATATTAGTGAATAATAGTATATACTGAATACACTATATACTGAATGCGTTGTATACTGAATAGATAATACGGATTATATAAATATTTATTATTTATATCTATTAATATAAATAATAAAATGATTAAATTGTGTTTTATGTATTTATTCAAATATTCACTAATTTAATTTATTTATAGTAGATTGGGTAATAATGATAAACTATATGCAAATATGAGGGCTTAAACACAACACAATCACACAAATGATGATATATATTTCAGCATATAATACTAATTAATCTAATTACTAATTAAAATATTTATTAATTAGATTAATTAGCATATTTCTTACACATTAGGTATTAAAGTGTTTATCTATGACCGTTGAGAGACAGCCCTATAAATGTTCAGGTTTCTGTCTCCCTCTTTCTGTTTTTTTGTATCTGGAGCGATACTGAAAATATACCGCTCGGTGATATTACACTTACCCCTTGTCACTTCTAAGAAAGAAGAGGAGAGAAGGGAGTTTTTCTCCATTTTTTATCTTTACTTATGAAAACCATTTAGCAAAATAAATAAGTTGGTATCACATCTGATTTCAATAGCAAAAAGATCAAGCACGCAACATTCATAGAAGGTCTTTACTACACTTCTTATTAGACGTACAAACATTATATATTAAAAAATAAATAATTTTTATATGTCTTATAAGAAGTGTAATAAAGAACTTCTATCAAAGTTGCGTACTTGATCTTTTTTCTATTTAGCAAAAATTCAGTTGCCTGTCTTCATATGTTGGAAAGATGGTAATAATGCCACTCGATAATCTTTTACTATACACCTACCCCCCTCCCCAGTTAAATGTGGGTTAATGTTACATATTTTTGTATTCTAAAATAAGGAAAAATTCCGCAGTAGTAAAAATTTCAGGCTTGTATAATTACGAGATATGGTAATTATGCCCTCGTTCATCAGGCTCCCTTCTCACGCCTTTAGCAGTAAGTTTTACGAAAATATCCTTTCTTAATAGTTACTTATGATTGAAGAGGAATACTTTTGGAACGATGCATATTGGTAGCTTGAGCTGTTTGTGAGATATGGTGATGAGGGTGTGGGTGATTGAGCCAGGGAATCAGTGAAGACCTTGTTTTATGTGAAGATTCATATATCATACATTCATAGAGTAAGGTCAATGAACACATTGGATACTGTGATGTAGGCATGAGTGTTACTGATTAAGCTAGTGGATCAAAAGGAGGGCATTACATTTCATATATGAAGATTTATATATAATACCTTCATATATAATGTAGTCAATTAGAACGTGATACGTTGATAAGGGCGTGAATGTCAGAGTGATTCAGAAAATCAGTTCTGACTTTCCTCTTTACATGCGTTTATTTATATATCGCAAGAAAGTGTACCCGACGTTGCCCTGGATTCAAAATGAGCGGTCGTGCTGTGCGTGCACACAAGCAAATATTTTTATGCTATAAGTGAGAGTATAGTTAAAGCGTTATTCAGTTTTCAGAAAGTGGCTGCGAGTCTCGGTGTGGTATTTATCAGTTTACATTTGAATTGAGAGCGGCAATTGTTTCATTTCCTAGTTTAAGAATAAAATAATTAAAATTAAAATTCGGTCTGAAATAACACTAAATATATCACTCACCGAAATTGTAAATTCAACGGCAATCTTCACCAATGAATATTTTAAACTGGCATGTTTAAACGGAAAAAATATATTTCATTTGTTAAATAATCTTATAAATTAAATTGCACTATTGAAATAGAATAAATAAATTAAATATACTGATATAATGAGCTGTTACAATGAATCATGCGGTCGTGGACATCTAAAATTGCAAGTAAAGTTTCAGCAATGAATATTGGATCTCCAGGAATGTTTAAAATTGTAAACAATATAAAAAATTTGATATGGGCAGCACAGGGCTTTCCTTATATAATGCAATGCATTTACTACTTTTACAGTTAAAAAAATTTGATGTGAGCAGCACATGCCTTTCCTTATATAATGCAAAGAATTTACTACTTTTACAGCAAAAAAATAGGTTATTCTTATAGTAGAAACTTATATTATTTTCAAGATATTGAATTTTCGTTAATTTGTTGTCATTTTTACCGATTTAGCGTCATTTTTATCCATTTGGCGATATTTCCGTTAATTTGGCAACATTTAAAAAAGTCGCCAAATTGGCGACATTTCGCCAAATTCGTCGCCAAAATCTCGCCAAGCGTTCTGGATGTAACAATAAGTTATTCTTATAGCAGATAAATGACTATTGGCGTCAAATACAAAATGTATTACTCAAAGTATATTTCCTTATGACTGGAACGAGCTAGATCCACAAGAATGATGTCGCCCAATTTATCGCATGATATTAAATATGAAAAGTGAACATGTTTCTCAACAAATATATATTTTTTAGTTTATGGCATTTTTTTATAAATTTATTGGAAAATGTAAAATATCTCGGGAACGGTTTATGCTAGCGTTCTAAAGTTTATGTCCATCGTTTTCTAAGGAAAAATTACATAAGAAATGTCTGTTTGCGTAACTGTATTAAAGGTTTTGATTTTTTGATGATTTTTCAAAATTTCACTCGGAAATTTAGGGGGTTCTGAACATTCGATTGCGTTTAAGAACAACAGACTTCCAGTAATCACGGATTGTGATTTTGTGCCAAATTTCATCCGAATCGCTCCATTCGTTCGTGAAATATCGTCTCCACAGCCTCACTGACACACATACTTTCACACACATACACACATATACTTTCACACACACACACACACAGAGATATCACCTCAAAAATGTTTGATTCGTGATCAGGGATGCTTGAAACGAAAACTCGAATTCGAAGTTTCGATCCCGTCACAATACTTTCCTTATACATTATGTATATAAGGAAAGTAAAAATTAAACAATAGACGTATTCTATAAAAGTAATCATCATCTATAAAATCAATTAACAATTAAAAATCTAATCAGAATGTATAAGAACACAAAGAACTTCTGAAATTCAGAATGAACTAAAGTAACTGAAATGTCCTTTGCAATACGCATGAGTAGGAGAGAAAACCTGCAGGAGTTCCAACACAAAGTGAACAATTTTACAATGCAGATGTCAGCACCAGTGAATACCTCTCTAAGACACGAAAAGTATTTATATATGTTTAAAAATTCACGAAAAATCAAATATTAGTTAAATGGATTCCATTCAAAGTCTGTTTGAAAGAGAAATTTTCAATCTTTCTGGTGGTGTTGAGATGACAATTATATAGTCTCTAACAATTTTACGGTGCATTGTTGAAAATTTTAAACATCGAATTCCAAAGGGCATCGATCAAACGAAATGAAATTGTTTCTGAAAAAATATTCTTACATATTAAAAAAAATCTGATGTGGGCAACACATGACTTTCCTTATATAATGCAATGAATTTACTACTTTTACAGTAAAAAAATAGATTTTTCTTCCAGTGCATACTTATATTCCTTCCAAGGTACTGAATTTTCGTCAATTAGTCGTTATCTTCATTAATTTTTATCCATTTGGCGAGATTTTCGTTAATTCGGCAACATTTTAAGAAGTCGCCAAGTTGACCAAATTTGACGCCAAAATCTCGCCATGCGTTATGGACGGAGAAATAAGTTATCCTTATAGCATTTAAATGATTATTGGCGCTCAAATACAAAAGTATTACTCAAAGTATATTTTCTTATGAATGGAACGAGCTAGATCCACGAGAATGATTTCACCAAATTTATCGCATGATATTATATATGAAGAGTGAACATATTTCTCAACAGTTAATATATTTTATATAATTTATGGGATTTTTTGATAAATTTATATAAAATATGAGCAATATTTCGAGAACGGTTCATGCTAGCGTTCTAAAGTTTATGTCAATCGTTTTCTAAGGAAAAAATACATAAGACATGCCTATTTGTGTAACATTATTAAAGGTTTTAATTTTTTGATGATTTTTCCAAAATTTCACTCGAAAATTTAGGGGGTGCTGAACATTCGATTACGTTTAAAAGCAATAGGCTTTCAGTATTTACAGATTGTGATTTTTGTACCAAATTTCATTCGAATCGTTCCATTTGTTCGTGAGATATCGTCTCCACAGTCTCACTGACACACACACACACACATACTTTTACACACACACACATACAGACATCACCTCAAAAATATTGGATTCGTGATCAGCGATGCTTGAAACGTGCTCTCCTGTCGAAAACTCGAATTCGAATTTCCGACATTTTAAATATTCGATGCTTAATCGAATGTGTACCATTAAATGTAAAAGTTAATTAATGCATGATGTGCAGTTTTACGTTTAGGATGGCGTCACCGTCAGCAATTGTGTAATGGAAGGTGAGAAACAAATACTTCTAAACGTAAAGCTTTTTCGACTAAAAATAACTACAAAACTGAATTCGAATTTAAAAAATATCGCCGATATGTATCGACTCGGGTCCTGAAATACCTGTGTGCCAAATTGCACGCCCATACGGCGTATAGATTTGTTGCTACAGACTGCATAAATGGACAAACAGTCGAACAGATCAACAGACTAACATACATGCATCTTCCTTTATTATTGTGTATGCATTCATAGAGTTTGGTCAGTTCTCATATTAAGTAGGGTAATGAGAGTGTGCATGTCTGTGGTTTAGTCAGTGAATCTGTGAACGCTTTACATTTTATATGTATATATTCATATAGTTCCATACATTCATAGAGTGCCTTCTATGCCAATGGCTACTGTGATGATGGTTTGCATATCAGTGTTTGAGTCAGAGAATTAGTGAAAGCTTTAATGTACATGCGTACAGATTCATATGATGTAACATACCTTTATAGTGCGGCGTTAATCAGGACATTTGATAGATGCTGTTATATTGTGATTTTCAATCACAATGTAACATTGCCGTTTTGGAAGGTGAAGCAAGATCTAAGAAGATGGTCCCTCATACAGCGAGACAATTTATATAACGTTCCCTTGGACACAGCTGGACCGGACGTAGCTCGAGAATGAAAAATCTGATGTGGGCAGCACATGACTTTCCCTGCAGACTTATATCCACGTTCTTTTTATTTTAATTAAATTCATTTCACTGTTAATTCAATTTCCGTTCTCATTCGGTAACCGGACTTGTTTTCAAAGGTGGTGTAGAGAAAATACGAAAAACTAAAATATCTCGAGAACGGCTAGTCCTAGTGTAATGGGGTTGGTCGTATTATTTTCGTCGTTAAAAATTACGTATTAAACGAGCATTTAATGGATATATTTGAGTATACCTAGTTCTTTAGTTTAGATTTTGACGATATTTGCGGGCCATTTTGCAAAAAAAGGCAGGTTATTTTTTTCCGAATTGTACCAAAATCTAATCAGCACCAGGTTGGCCTACAAACGACTTATCCACCAAATTTTGTGAAATTCGGTCCATTAGTTTTTCAGTTAGAGTGGATACAAGCTTTTGCGGGCCATTTCGCAAAAAAGGCGGGTTCTTTTATTCCGAATCGTACCCAAAACTAATCAGCATTAGCCCCGCCCACAAGTGACTTACCTACAAAATTTTGTGAAATTCGGACCATTAGTTTTTTAATTAGAGTGGATACAAAATCTGCACAGACAGACACACACACAGACAGACAGACAGACACACACACAGATGTCACGCTAAAAATGGTTTTTTCGTATTCTAGAGGTCTCGAAACGTGTAGATCCGTCGAAAACTCCAGTTGTGATTTTCGGCATGATTCCAATACTTTCCCTACACATTACCATGTATTGCAGGGAAAGTAAAAATCTGATGTGGGCAGCACATGACTTTCCCTGCAGACTTATATCCACGTTCTCTTTATTTTAATTACATTTATTTCACTTTTATTCAATTTTCGTTCTCATTCGGTAACCGGGCTTATTTTCAAAGGTGGCGTAGGGAAAGTACGAAAAACTAAAATATCTCGAGAACGGCTAGTCCTAGTGTAATGGGGTTGGTCTTATTCTTTTCGTCGTTAAACATTACGTATTAAACGGGCATTTTATGGATATTTCTGAGTATACCTAGTTCTTTAGTTTAGATTTTGAAGATTTTTGCGGGCCTTTTTGCAAAAAAAGGCAGGTTATTTTTTTCCGAATCGTACCAAAATCTAATCAGCACCAGAGTGACCTATACGTGACTCATGTACCGAATTTTGTGAAATTCGGTCCATTAGTTTTTCAGCTATAGTGGATACAAGCTTTTGCGGGCCATTTCGCAAAAAAATGCGGGTTCTTTTATTCCGAATCGTACCCAAAACTAATCAGCACCAGCCCCGCCCACAAGTGACTTACCTACCAAATTTTGTGAAATTCGGTCCATTAGTTTTTTAGTTACAGTGGATACAAAATCTGCACAGACAGACAGACACACAGACAGACAGACAGACAGACAGACAGACAGACAGACACACGCACAGACGTCACGCTAAAAATGGTTTTTTCGTATTCTAGAGGTCTCGAAACGTGTAGATCCGTCGAAAACTCGAGTTGTGATTTTCGGTATGATTCCAATACTTTCCCTATACATTACCATGTATTGCAGGGAAAGTAAAAATCTGATGTGGGCAGCACATGACTTTCCCTGCAAACTTATATCCACGTTCTATTTATTTCAATTAAATGTAATTCACTTTTAATTCAAATTTCGTTCTCAATCGGTAACCGGGCTTATTTTCAAAGGTGGCGTAGGGAAAGTACGAAAAACTAAAATATCTCGAGAACGGCTAGTCCTAGTGTAATGGGGTTGGTCTTATTCTTTTCGTCGTTAAACATTACGTATTAAACGGGCATTTAATGGATATATCTAAGTATACCAAGTTCTTTAGTTTAGATTTTGAAGATTTTTGCGGGCCGTTTTGCAAAAAAAAGCCAGGTTATTTTTTTCCGAATCGTACCAAAATCTAATCAGCACCAGAGTGACCTATACGTGACTCATCTACCGAATTTTGTGAAATTCGGTTCATTAGTTTTTCAGCTAGAGTGGATACAAGCTTTTGCGGGCCATTTCGCAAAAAAAGGCGGGTTCTTTTATTCCGAATCGTACCCAAAACTAATCAGCACTAGCCCCGTCCACAAGTGACTTACCTACCAAATTTTGTGAAATTCGGTCGATTAGTTTTTTAGTTACAGTGGATACAAAATCTGCACAGACAGACAGACAGACACACAGACAGACAGACACACAGACAGACAGACAGACAGACAGACACACAGACACACGCACAGACGTCACGCTAAAAATGGTTTTTTCGTATTCTAGGGGTCTCGAAACGTGTAGATCCGTCGAAAACTCGAGTTGTGATTTTCGGCATGATTCCAATACTTTCCCTATACATTACCATGTATTGCAGGGAAAGTAAAAATCTGATGTGGGCAGCACATGACTTTCCCTGCAAACTTATATCCACGTTCTATTTATTTCAATTAAATGTAATTCACTTTTAATTCAATTTTCGTTCTCATTCGGTAACCGGGCTTATTTTCAAAGGTGGCGTAGTGAAAGTACGAAAAACTAAAATATCTCGAGAACGGCTAGTCCTAGTGTAATGGGGTTGGTCTTATTCTTTTCGTCGTTAAACATTACGTATTAAACGGGCATTTAATGGATATATCTAAGTATACCAAGTTCTTTAGTTTAGATTTTGAAGATTTTTGCGGGCCGTTTTGCAAAAAAAGGCAGGTTATTTTTTTCCGAATCGTACCAAAATCTAATCAGCACCAGAGTGACCTATACGTGACTCATCTACCGAATTTTGTGAAATTCGGTTCATTAGTTTTTCAGCTAGAGTGGATACAAGCTTTTGAGGGCCATTTCGCAAAAAAAGGCGGGTTCTTTTATTCCGAATCGTACCCAAAACTAATCAGCACTAGCCCCGCCCACAAGTGACTTACCTACCAAATTTTGTGAAATTCGGTCGATTAGTTTTTTAGTTACAGTGGATACAAAATCTGCACAGACAGACAGACAGACACACAGACAGACAGACACACAGACAGACAGACAGACAGACAGACAGACAGACAGACACACAGACACACGCACAGACGTCACGCTAAAAATGGTTTTTTCGTATTCTAGGGGTCTCGAAACGTGTAGATCCGTCGAAAACTCGAGTTGTGATTTTCGGTATGATTCCAATACTTTCCCTATACATTACCATGTATTGCAGGGAAAGTAAAAAATCTGATGTGAGCAGCACATGACTTTCCCTGCAGACTTATATTAACGTTCTCTTTATTCTAATTAAATTTACTTCACTTTTAATTCAATTTTCGTTCTCATTCGATAACCGGACTTATTTTCAAAGGTGGCGTAGGGAAAGTACAAAAAACTAAAATATCTCGAGAACGGCTAGTCTTAGTGTAATGGGGTTGGTCTTATTTTTTTCATCGTTAAAAATTACGTATTAAATCAGCATTTAATGGATATATTTGAGAATACCCAGTTTTTTATTTTAGATTTTGGCAATTTTTGCGGGCCATTTTGCAAAAAAAGGCAGGTTATTTTTTTCTGAATCGTACCAAAATCTAATCAGCACCAGGATGACCTATACGTAACTCATCTACCGAATTTTGTGAAATTCGGTCCATTAGTTTTTCAGCTACAGAGGATACAAGCTTTTGCGGGCCATTTCACAAAAAAGGCGGGTTCTTTTATTTTGAAACGTACCCAAAACTAATCAGCACCAGCCCCGCCCACAAGTGACTTACCTGCAAAATTTTGTGAAATTCGGTCCATTAGTTTTTTAGTTAGAGTGGATACAATATCTGCACAGACAGACAGACACACAGACACACACACAGACGTCACGCTAAAAATGGTTTTTTCGTAATCTAGAGGTCTTGAAACGTGTAGATCCGTCGAAAACTCGAGTTGTGATTTTCGGCATGATTCCAATACTTTCCCTATACATTACCATGTATTGCAGGGAAAGTAAAAATCTGATGTGGACAGCACATGACTTTCCCTGCAGACTTATATCCACGTTCTCTTTATTTTAATTAAATTTATTTCAGTCTTATTCAATTTTCGTTCTCATTCGGTAACCGGGCTTATTTTGAAAGGTGGCGTAGGGAAAGTACGAAAAACTAAAATATCTCGAGAACGGCTAGTCCTAGTGTAATGGGGTTGGTCTTATTCTTTTCGTCGTTAAACATTACGTATTAAACGGGCATTTAATGGATATATCTTAGTATACCTAGTTCTTTAGTTTAGATTTTGAAGATTTTTGCGGGCCGTTTTGCAAAAAAAGGCAGGTTATTTTTTTCCGAATCGTACCAAAATCTAATCAGCACCAGAGTGACCTATACGTGACTCATCTACCGAATTTTGTGAAATTCGGTCCATTAGTTTTTCAGCTAGAGTGGATACAAGCTTTTGCGGGCCATTTCGCAAAAAAAGGCGGGTTCTTTTATTCCGAATCGTATCCAAAACTAATCAGCACTAGCCCCGCCCACAAGTGACTTACCTACCAAATTTTGTGAAATTCGGTCCATTAGTTTTTTAGTTACAGTGGATACAAAATCTGCACAGACAGACAGACACACAGACAGACAGACAGACACACAGACAGACAGACAGACAGACACACGCACAGACGTCACGCTAAAAATGGTTTTTTCGTATTCTAGAGGTCTCGAAACGTGTAGATCCGTCGAAAACTCGAGTTGTGATTTTCGGTATGATTCCAATACTTTCCCTATACATTACCATGTATTGCAGGGAAAGTAAAAATCTGATGTGAGCAGCACATGACTTTCCCTGCAGGCTTATATTAACGTTCTCTTTATTTTAATTAAATTTATTTCACTTTTAATTCAATTTTCGTTCTCATTCGATAAAGGGACTTATTTTCAAAGGTGGCGTAGGGAAAGTACGAAAAACTAAAATATCTCGAGAACGGCTAGTCCTAGTGTAATGGGGTTGATCTTATTCTTTTCGTCGTTAAAAATGACGTATTAAATCAGCATTTAATGGATATATTTGAGTATACCCAGTTTTTTATTTAAGATTTTGGCAATTTTTGCGGGCCATTTTGCAAAAAAAGGCAGGTTATTTTTTTCTGAATCGTACCAAAATCTAATCAGCACCAGGGTGACCTATACGTGACTCATCTACCAAATTTTGTGAAATTCGGTCTATTAGTTTTTCAGCTACAGTGGATACAAGCTTTTGCGGGCCATTTCACAAAAAAGGCGGGTTCTTTTATTCTGAATCGTACCCAAAACTAATCAGCACCAGCCCCGCCCACAAGTGACTTACCTACAAAATTTTGTGAAATTCGGTCCATTAGTTTTTTAGTTAGAGTGGATACAATATCTGCACAGACAGACAGACACACAGACACACAGACAGACACACAGACAGACACACAGACAGACAGACACACAGACACACACACAGACGTCACGCTAAAAATGGTTTTTTCGTATTCTAGAGGTCTTGAAACGTGTAGATCCGTCGAAAACTCGAGTTGTGATTTTCGGCATGATTCCAATACTTTCCCTATACATTACCATGTATTGCAGGGAAAGTAAAAAATCTGATGTGGTCAGCACATGACTTTCCCTGCAAACTTATATCCACGTTCTATTTATTTCTATTAAATGTAATTCACTTTTAATTCAATTTTCGTTCTCATTCGGTAACCGGGCTTATTTTCAAAGGTGGCGTAGGGAAAGTACGAAAAACTAAAATATCTCGAGAACGGCTAGTCCTAGTGTAATGGGGTTGGTCTTATTCTTTTCGTCGTTAAACATTACGTATTAAACGGGCATTTAATGGATATATCTAAGTATACCAAGTTCTTTAGTTTAGATTTTGAAGATTTTTGCGGGCCGTTTTGCAAAAAAAGGCAGGTTATTTTTTTCCGAATCGTACCAAAATCTAATCAGCACCAGAGTGACCTATACGTGAGTCATCTACCGAATTTTGTGAAATTCGGTTCATTAGTTTTTCAGCTAGAGTGGAATACAAGCTTTTGCGGGCCATTTCGCAAAAAAAGGCGGGTTCTTTTATTCCGAATCGTACCCAAAACTAATCAGCCCTAGCCCCGCCCACAAGTGACTTACCTACCAAATTTTGTGAAATTCGGTCGATTAGTTTTTTAGTTACAGTGGATACAAAATCTGCACAGACAGACAGACAGACACACAGACAGACACACAGACAGACAGACAGACAGACAGACAGACAGACAGACACACAGACACACGCACAGACGTCACGCTAAAAATGGTTTTTTCGTATTCTAGAGGTCTTGAAACGTGTAGATCCGTCGAAAACTCGAGTTGTGATTTTCGGCATGATTCCAATACTTTCGCTATACATTACCATGTATTGCAGGGAAAGTAAAAAGGGTGCTTCTCGTATTCACGTCAGCACTTGGTGCTATATCAGACGAAAGGGGTTGAACTCCCTGACCCGACAGGTCAATTAATTTCCAGATGGACATGGGAAAATGTCCGTGAGAACTTTCTGCACCAAAAAGACAATACTCAAAGATCTGATATTTCAAGGGGGGCTTCGGCCAGTTAGACTGCCGGAAGGCGGAGTTATATATTTTACGGAACCAATGAGAGCCTGGGGGCCTAAGAGAGAGGGGAGAGATGAAGAGAGACTTAAACTTTTATAATTTGAAAAATCGAGGGGAGAGTTGAATTTGTACGGTGCTGAAGGAGGTCGCAAGAGCGCGACGATAAGACACGGAGTCGATCGGAGAAGGCCGCTCCCAGCCGCTGACAAGTTCGGGTCGTCGGCAATATCCGAGGTAGGCAATTTCTTTGCATGTATTTTGCACGAAGGTCAATTGTTCAGTATGCTCTCTCTCTCTATTAATTGAGGATAGTTTTAGGGGTGATAAAAGGTTTTATTGAATTTAATTATGCAAGTGTGAAATGTATGTCACACGTAAGGCAGATATTGATAAAGGAGATTTTCAGTATATGAATTGAAATATTGTATGTGAGACATTTTATCCTGTAGGTAGAGTAGGAATGACACGGTGTGTTAATTATAATGGTATTGTTGCATGATTGTAAAATTAAATGAGTTATTACGAGTTCTGGAATTATTAATCTTTCATTGTGGAATTGTTGACTTTATCAAATATTAACAATGGTTATCGCAAAAATAAATGTTTATTTCCTTCTGTTTAAAATTTGTCTCTTCATTTTTAGTTTCTTATAAGATGTATTTTAATTTACTTCCCTTTACGAAATCGGCCTATTCAGCGTCTTTTCCAGACGTGTGGTGATCCACATACCCGATGCTATGATTATGGTGTGAGCGTTTCTGTCAGAGAATCAGTGATGGATTTACTTTACATACGTATGTGCAGATTCATATTCTGTAACATACATATATAATGTAATGATTAGAATGTGGGTGTCAGTGCTTGAGTCACAGAAGCAGTGAAAGATTTACTTCATATACAAGGTGTATCTGAATTCAACATCAATATTTGGTGAGGAGGTAGGGAATAGGATAAGAAGACTATTTCACATAGGAAAGCATAGGCGCAAATTAACGCATGACGGTGTAGAAGGCGCTTTGTGTCCACAACTCCCATTCACCCGCAAATCTGTCTGACGAGTGGCTCCAGCATGACGGCGCTCCAGTACATTTCGCTAATAATGAGCGTGATTGCCTGACCATACAATTTGGAGCTCAATGGATTGGTCGTGGTGGACCGGTTTGTTGTCTACCACGGTCACCGGATTTATCTCCAATCGATTTCTTTGTTTGGGGTGCGATGAAAAACATGGTGTTGCCAGTGTTACGTTGCCAGTGCTATGGACCTGGTAGCAAGCATTTCGGTTGCCGCCGCAAACATCCGGGAAATAGCGAGCATATTCCAGAAAGTTGTCCATGCAATGTCGTTGTGAGGCATGTACTCCAGCATATGGTCATCGGTCATTTATGCATATGGTCATTTCGAGCATATGGTCATTCCAGCATATGGTCATTTCGAGCAACTCTTGTAAGTCGTCTGTTCAAACAATGCACAACTCTTGTAAGTCGTCTGTTCAAACAATGCACAAATAAGTGTTTTTTTTCTTACAACTTTCTTGTTATGTTTTCTTTTAACCGGGCCCATGCTTTCCTATGTGAAATAGCCTTCTTTTCCTGTTTCCTACCTCCCCAGCAAATATTGATGATAAATTCAGATACACCCTGTATGTACAGATTTATACGACATAACATGCATTTATAAAGCGTAATCTTTCAGTACATTGAATGCAATGATTAGGGTGTGAGTATCAATGTTTGAGTCAGTGAATCGTCACAGCATATTTTGATAAACACCTGGTAACAATTTTGTTAAAAGCTCTGCTTCTAAATTACAATTGTCGTTATATAACACACAACAAAATTAGACGACCATTTGAGTAAGTTCGTTATACAATAAGAATTTTCTGGTAGTTAATTAATCCTTATTTTTAAGTTTTGTTAAAAGCGTATTAAAAGAGAATGTCCTACGGCTGCAATTTCTTTAATTTTCAGTCTCTGGAAACCAATTTCGTCGTAAGTACTTTTGTTTTCTTAGAAACCGTTTTTATTCCCCTGAACCTGATTTTCCTCTCGAGAACAAATGGGAAATTGAATTCCTAAAAGCGTTTCCAGAAATTGTTTTTGTTTAATGTTGTTTCTTTTAGCTTTTCGAGTTGATAAATTCAATAAAAATGAAAGGTCTTGAAAATGTGTACACCTATTATTTGCTAAGTTTCAAAATTTTAGCTTATAGGTTATATTAGAAATATTTTTTTCGAAAATTGTATGAATAACGTAGATCACTGAAATTGAAGTATTGTTTGAAAGCAAAAATAATTTAATCATCTTGTTATACAATCCGCCGAAAAATATATCCCAGATATTAAATTTGTCACTTTTAAGAAAATATTGGTATTTATTAATATTTCAGTGATATTAGACATGATAAATTATTTTATATTTTAATCAAACAAGTATAAGACATAGACTTATTTTTAATTGGATATTACAATTCATGAATTAATTTTCTGAATAATTTATTTTCAATGGCAATTTATGAAGTTATCAAAACTAAATACATTTAAATACTGTTCACGGGATATGTTGTTCAAAAGATATGCCGATATAAAATTAGAAATTTATGCTATCGAACTGCCAGAAAAATTAAGTTATAAACCTGGAAATACGATATAAAATTACACATTGGTGATATAAAACTAATTGGAAAATAAAGTGAGTAATAAATATTAAAAGCCAGAGCTAAACTAATTTGGCTAACACAATATAAGGAAATAACTTTGTAGAAGAAATAATTTTCGTGTATGCCATTTTACAGTTTAGGTGTAAACACTAAAACATTTTAACGTATATAAACATCAATATACTAATAAAACATCAATATACTAATACATATACGACTATTAATACATTTTTGATTTAATTACATTAGGATGTTTATGCTGACACTACAAGTCGGCAACGAAAGGAAGCTCCAGTATTTTCACCAATTGACCTGTTATTTACCAAACATCCAGCCTGACTAAAATTTTAAATACAGAGGACAAACCCAGAATGGCTCCAAATAATATTTATCCAAATGTGCAAAAGGCAGAAATGTCTGAAAATTATGCAATTTTAAAGACAATAGTTGTTTTTGAACTGTATCATTTTCATAGCTGAAACACATAAAAAGGCTCAAGCATTTTAACTGGGCCCGATTCTAAAACAGTATTACATGTGCATGAAGCCAGATCACATTTTCTTCTACAAGGATAATACAAAAATGTTTTAAAAATGGGTTTATGATATTTACTTTGTCAAAAGCTTCCATATTCAGAACAATTCTAATATTTTAATCAGTGACTTGTCTAATACTCCATTTTTGTCGTCGTGGAATATTTCTTATTCTCTGACGAGAACAGACGGCTCTGGCCAGACTCTGCAGCGGCCATCTTCGTGCTCTTCGGCATGTGTTGAGTTCTAAAGTTTATCACTTTTGCCCGAAGTCCAATTTGATCCAGGCCTCTCCTGTTCATGCCTTGACACGTATTGAATGCTAGAGGAGTCAGCTGTACTCCAGTCCAGGAGTAGTTCTTCATCTTTTGAAGACTCACCGGTTCATTAACTTGATCTGATGTTGCTATCGGTCAAGTGGGATAAGAAACAAAAACAAATCATGACCATGAAGCCAGATCACATTTTCTTCTACAAGGATTATACAAAAATACATGTGGGTTTATGATATTTACTTTGTCAAAAGCTTCCATATTCAGAACAATTCTAATATTTTAATCAGTGACTTGTCTAATACTCCTTTTCTGTCGTCGTGGTATATTTCTTATTCTATGATGAGAACAGACGGCCAGACTCCGCAGCGGCCATCTTTGTGCTCTTCGGCATGTGTTGAGATCTAAAGTTTATCACTTTTGCCCGAAGTGCAATTTGGTCCAGGCCTCTCCTGTCCATGCCTTGACATGTATTGAATGCCAGAGGAGTCAGCTGTACTCCAGTCCTGGAGTAGTTCTTCATCTTTTGAAGACTCACCGGTTCATTAACTTGATCTGATGTTGCTATCGGTCAAGTGGGATAAGAAACAAAAACAAATCATGACCATGAAGCCAGATCACATTTTCTTCTACAAGGATTATACAAAAATACATGTGGGTTTATGATATTTACTTTGTCAAAAGCTTCCATATTCAGAACAATTCTAATATTTTAATCAGTGACTTGTCTAATACTCCTTTTCTGTCGTCGTGGTATATTTCTTATTCTATGATGAGAACAGACGGCCAGACTCCGCAGCGGCCATCTTCGTGCTCTTCGGCATGTGTTGAGATCTAAAGTTTATCACTTTTGCCCGAAGTCCAATTTGGTCCAGGCCTATCCTGTTCATGCCTTGACACGTATTGAATGCCAGAGGAGTCAGCTGTACTCCAGTCCAGGAGTAGTTCTTCATCTTTTGAAGACTCACGGGTTCATGGACTTCATCTGATGTTGCTGTGGGTCAAGTGGGATAAGAAACAAAAACAACTCATGACCATGAAGCGAGATCACATTTTCTTCTACAAGGATTATACAAAAATACATGTGGGTTTATGATATTTACTTTGTCAAAAGCTTCCATATTCAGAACAATTCTAATATTTTAATCAGTGACTTGTCTAATACTCCTTTTCTGTCGTCGTGGTATATTTCTTATTCTATGATGAGAACAGACGGCCAGACTCCGCAGCGGCCATCTTCGTGCTCTTCGGCATGTGTTGAGATCTAAAGTTTATCACTTTTGCCCGAAGTGCAATTTGGTCCAGGCCTCTTCTGTCCATGCCTTGACATGTATTGAATGCCAGAGGAGTCAGCTGTACTCCAGTCCTGGAGTAGTTATTCATCTTTTGAAGACTCACCGGTTCATTAACTTGATCTGATGCTGCTATCGGTCAAGTGGGATAAGAAACAAAAACAAATCATGACCATGAAGCCAGATCACAATTTCTTCTACAAGGATTATACAAAAATACATGTGGATTTATGATATTTAGTTTGTCAAAAGCTTCCATATTCTGAACAATTCTAATATTTTAATCAGTGACTTGTCTAATACTCCTTTTCTGTCGTCGTGGTATATTTCTTATTCTATGATGAGAACAGACGGCTCTGGCCAGACTCCGCAGCGGCCATCTTCGTGCTCTTCGGCATGTGTTGAGTTCTAAAATTTATCACTTTTGCCCGAAGCGCAATTTGGTCCAGGCCTCTCCTGTCCATGCCTTGGCATGTATTGAATGCCAGAGGAGTCAGCTGTACTCCAGTCCTGGAGTAGTTCTTCATCTTTTGAAGACTCACGGGTTCATGGACTTGATCTGATGCTGCTGTCGGTCAAGTGGGATAAGAAACAAAAACAACTCATGACCATGAAGCCAGATCTCATTTTCTCTGCTACAAGGATTATACAAAAATACATGTGGGTTTATGATATTTATTTTGTCAAAAGCTTCCATAATCAGAACAATTCTAATATTTTAATCAGTGACTTGTATAATACTCCATTTTTGTTGTGATATATTTCTTGTTCTATGTATTTATCCCTTTCTTGGCCTTTGAAACTCTTGTGTATTGGTTTGACTTATTTTTTATCTTATTGGAACATTTCTGTTGTGTTTTGAGAACTCCAATTTAATGCGTAAATTATATGATTATGTGCTTCACATTGGCTGGCCTTTTCTTTATTTTGCTTTCCTATCGGCTCTCTGAGGCGGACTCTGAATATACCACTTAGATATCCTCTGTTTCTTCTATTTTTACTCATTTAGTATTTTTGATTTCAAGTGTGTTGATATGTTCAGCACTGACGAACGGGATCCAAAGTGTCCTTGAAATGCCCATATGTCGCATTGTTAAACGCCTGTGTGTTTAAATACATTGTTTGTTTAAATACATTGTTTAAATATATTGTTGTAGAAAGTTTTTCCGATCCATTGTTCAAAAAGTATTTTTTTCATAGAACCACACATTTATTAATTTTTCGCGATATCGTAAGAAAAATGCCGAATTTTATTCACCGGTGGGGAATTTCATGTTTTGGACACACCATAATTCAATTATTATGGTCATATGACGATGACACAGTTTTTCATAATTTCGACAAAACATTTTAGTTTCAATTTTTTTTCGCTGAAATATTTCTTTATATGCAACTCCAAGATTTTTCAAGCAAAGCAACAGATTTTCCTACAATGCATGTGCTTTATTTCCCAAGACTACCTCAGACAAGTAATTTTTATCACGGATAAATGTTCAAACACAAATCTGAGCTTCATTAAAACGCATAACACGTCTTGCCTCAGTCAGAAAATTAAGGGAACTCCAGTTTTTTTTTTTCTGAGAAGGACGTGTCGGTGTTCATAAACAGTATTTATTTGTTTCGCTCGAATTTTTCTGTGGTCGAATTATTTTCTGTTTTAAATAGCAACTATTTTCGCAGGAACTTAATTTCCATGGAATTTGAAAACTGCTGTATATTTTTCATTAGCAATTCAAGTAAAACAAGAAACTCAATCATGCTTAAAGCATTGATTATGAAACACTTTCGAACCTAAATGCAATTTTATTTAAATATCTTTAAAATGCAATACACACACACACACACATTCCTAAGTAATATTTTAAAACTTATCATTATACTACATTAATTTATTATATTTGAAAACTTAAACATTCATCGAAAAAAATGAACTTCATTCAAATGAGGGCATTGAAATATAAATTGCCTGGTTTAAACATCTCTAAAATGCGATACATTCCTCGGTAATATTTTTAAAATCATCATAATACTACAATAATTTATTATATTTGAAAACTTCATCGAAAACAACTGACATTCATTCAAATGACGTCATAGAAAAAATAACACGCCTAGCTCTCTCTTTAAAAGCAGCATTTCATTCATAACATTTTCCTAATCATTTCATTCATCACAGTGCTAAAATATATATATAATTTGTTTTATTTAAAAACTTAAGACCATGGAGCTACAGGTAATTAAACTCTATACTTAAAATTTCATAGTAAAAAATCGCCCTTCTCTCTGAAAAATCAATGAATATTTCATTCATATCAGCTATGCAGACCCCATGAGCTAAATACTTTTGCGTTAAAAAAATGCAACAATTCTTATACAACTCATCCTACATATTTTGCTGTTTACATTTTACATAAGTGCAAAATGGGCTTCGTTTTGTACAAATAATCAAGTTTGGATGATCATTTAAACTCAAATATATTGCAATTGCGTTGTTTCAGTATGTAGATGCACATAATTTAAGCAAAAATAAAGCGGTTTTAGGACGAATACAACGCTCAATATGAATTAAAAAGAACTTTAAATATCACGATTTTGAGACAAGATGGAAGCCATATTTTATTTTGAAGTGGGTCACGTGATCGTTTCATATCATGGTCACGTGATCGCTTCATATAAGAGATGTAATAATTTTTTTTTTCTTATTTAAAAAACTACTGAATATATTTTGCTGAATTTTTTTATATATTTTATGGAATAATTTGAGTATTACCTAAAATTTTGGAAGCAATTTGTGGATTTTAAATCCGCTTAAAAAATATTTGAAAAATTTGGTCCCATAGGGTTCAATGTATTTCATTTTTTCAACCCGGGTTCAATTCAAAACTAATTGGGTGATATTATTCATTTATATTCCCATAGGTCCTACAGACCGTTTGAACAACATACTAAAATTTCATTTTGATTAAGTCATTTTTACGGCAGTTATCGTGCTAACGGACAGACAGGCAGACAGGCAGACAGAATGAACAAAGTTATAAACACTTTTAAACTTTGTTGTAAAGTGTTAATAAAATTGTAACTTGATTAAAGTCATTTTGCATTTTTTAACACTTTACAACAAAGTTGAAAAGTGTTTATGACTTTGTTCATTCTGTCTGTCTGTCTGTCTGTCTGTCTGTCTGTCTGTCCGTTAGCACGATAACTGCCGTAAAAATGACTTAATCAAAATGAAATTTTAGTATGTTGTTCAGACGGTCTATAGGACCTATGGGAATATAAATGAATAATATCACACAATTAGTTTTGGATTGAACCCGGGTTGAAAAAATGGAATACATTGAGCCCTATGGGACCTAATTTTTCAAGCATTTTTTAAGCGGATTTAAAATTCACAAATTGCTTCGAAAATTTTAGGCAATATTCAAATTGTTCCATAAAATATATAAAAAAAATCAGAGAAATATATCCAGTAGTTTTTTAAATAAAAATTAAAATAATAATTACACCTCTTATATGAAACGATCACGTGATCATGATATGAAACGATCGCATGACCCACTTCAAAATGATATATGGCATCCATCTTGTGTCAAAATCGTGATTTTTAAAGTTCTTTTTAATTCATATTGAGTGTTGTATCCGTCTTAAAACTACTTTATTTTTGCCTAAATTCTGTGCATCTACATACTAAAACAACGCAATGACAATATATTTCAGTTTAAATGCTCATCCAAATATGATTATTTCTACTATTAAGCCTATTTTTCACCTATGTAAAATGTAAACAGCAAAATATATAGAATGAGTTGTATTAGAATCGCTGTAATTCTTTAACACAAAATAATTTAGTCCATGGAGTCTGCTTAGCTGATATGAATGAAATATTTATTGATTTTAGAAAGAGAAGGACGATATTTTTCGATGAAGTTTTACGCATAAAGAATACTTACTTGTAGCTCAATGGTCTTAATTTTTAAATAAAATAAATTATTATAGTATCGTGATGAATGACATGAATGGGGGAATTATTTATGAATGAAATGTTGCTTTTATAGAGAGAGCCAGGCGTGTTATTTTTTTATGACGTCATTTGAATGAATTTCAATTGTTTTCGATGAAGTTTTCAAATATAATAAATTATCGTAGTATTATGATAATTCTAAAATTATTACCGAGGAATGTATCACATTTTAGAGATATTTAAACCAGGCAATTTATACTTTAATGCCGTCATTTGAATGAAGTTAATTTTTTTCGATGAAGGTTTAAGGTTTCAAATATAATAAATTAATGTAGTATTGTGATAAGTTTTAAAATATTATCGAGGACTGTATTGCATTTTAGACATGTTTAAATAAAATTGCATTGAAGTTGGAAATGATTGCATTAAAATTGCATTGAAGTTGGAAATAAAATAAATTATTATAGTATTTTGATGAATGAAATGAATGGGAGAAAGTTATGAATGAAATCCTGTTTTTATAGAGAGATCCAGGCGTGTTATTTTTTCTATGACATCATTTGAATTAATTTCAGTTGTTTTCGTTGAAGTTTTCAAATATAATAAATTATCGTATTATTATGATAGTGTTAAAAATATTACCGTGGAATGTATTGCATTTTAGAGATATTTAAAGCAGGCAATTTATATTTCAATGCCGTCATTGGAATGAAGTTCATTTTTTTCAATGAAGGTTTAAGTTTTCAAATATAATAAATCAATGTAGTATTGTGATAAGTTTTAAAATATTGCCGAGGAATGTATTGCATTTTCGACTTTTTTAAATAAAATTGCATTGAAGTTGGAAAGTGTTTCATAATCAATGCTTTAAGCATGATTGATCTTTCTTGTTTTACAATCAAACAATTGGAGATCCGGTAGCATCAATATTTATTGGCTTGATCGTTAATGCAACATTTTAGATTATTTATTAATAACCTCGTAAAGAGTGATGCTATAAATAGATCTAATTATAGTTACCTAATTACAAATGCATTTTTTATAGATTTAAATTATTTACTTAGCAAATTTTTAAATATTTTATGGTTATATAAAAAGTTATTTACGCAACAAGCAAATACTTTTGCAGAAAATTAATTTTCATAGAATTTGGAAACTTCTGTATATTCTTCATTTGCAATACAAGTAAAATAAACAAGAAAGATCAATCAAGCATAAGCATTGATTATGAAACACTTTCCAACTGAAATGCAATTTTATTTAAAAATTTCTAAAATGTGATACATTTAGTGGCGATATCTTTTACATTATCACAGTACTACAGTAATTTATTATACTTAAATATTTAAAACTGTATCGAAATATAAATCATCTGATTCTCTATGCAAAATCAATGAATATTTTATTCATATAACTTGTATTCCAGACTCCAGAGTTAAATAATTTTGTGTGAAAAAATTCAGCAATTCTTATGTAACTCACCTTACAATCGGTTGAGATATTTGCATTCTGCATAAATTAAAATTAGGCTTCGTTGAAGAAATATTAGAAGTTTAGGGATCATTTAAAATCACAACTATTGTAATTGCATAGGCACGGAAAGATACACAGGTAATACACAGATACACAGATAATATATGTGTCTGTGTATGTATTGAAAGTATTGGAATCGTGCCGAAGATCCGAACTCGAATTTTCAAAGGATCTACAAGTTTTGGGACTTCTAGAACACGAAAAACTATTTTTAGGAAGACGTCTGTATGTGTAAGGATGTATCTGTGTATGTTTCTGTGTGTCTGTGAGGATATTACATCCACTCTAATTGAAAAATTATTGGATCGAATTTCATAAAATTTGGTAGGTATGTTTTTTGTGGGAAATCCTGATGTTCATTAGATTATAGTACGATTCGTAATAAAAGAATCTGCCTTCTTTGCGAAATGTCCGGCAGAGAAATTGCCTTTATCCAATCTAGCTAAAAACTAGTGGAACAAATTTAACAATATTTGGCGTATAATATTTCAATAACCTACAAGTGATTTATATACCAAATTTAACAAAATTCGGTATATAAATCATTTGTAGGTTATTCTAGCACGATTCGGGAAAAAGGAATGGGCTATTTTTGCGAAATGGCCCGCAAAAATCTTTAAATATAAAAAAAAAGGCTACGTGTGCTCTATATCAATTAAATTCTTATTTTATACGTGATTTTTGCCAACAAAAATAATAAGACTAACCCCATTACTCTAGGACTTGCCTTTCTTGAGATATTCTAGATTTTTCTCGTTTTCGCTATGCCACCTTTGACAATAAGTCCAGCTATCAAATGAGAACCAAATTTAAGTTTAACGTGCAAATTCAATGTCATTTAAAATACTTATGGCTGTTATTCTGTGCAGATAAACTCAAATTATTATTGAAGAAATAAAGAGAACGTGAATATGAGTCTGCAAGGAAAGACATGTGCTGCCCACATCAGAATTTTTAACATTATTACAACAATGATTTATAGAAGTGAACGGGGATTATTTGCAGGCCACTTCGAAAAAAATGTAGGATCTATATTTAAAGATCCACCAAATTATTGTAGAATAAAATGTTCAACAAATTTAAACTGTGTACCAAATTTTAACTGTCTAGGACGTAGAAAAGTGCATTAAAATGCCATCAAATAAGTATGTCATGAAGAGTCATATAAAATTTAAAAAAATTTGAAAAATTGTTATCTACCAAATTTATTTTAAAAGGTGAAGTTTCTATCATATACAAAATGATCAAACCCTAGGAAAGATATTTATTATATAATTTATCACTTTTTTCTTTCTGGAAGATATCTCAAAAGTCCTAATAACACATGTTTATAGATAAAATCTATCTTGTGTTTCAGAAACAAGCGTTTTTGTGTTCATTTCGTTTAAATATTAGGACTTTAAAAATAATTTTTTCAAAATGAACTATTCTTAAGCCTAGAGCTCTTCCACATGAAGCTTTAATGCTTGATTATTTTTGTATTCCTTTTTTCGATTCCTCACCATTGACATTTGTTTATTATCTTTAGCTTTCTGAAATGAAATATGTCGAAAGCCCAGACCGTCAGTCTCATTCTTAGACATAGAGCAGCAAAGTGGGCGGTCGGGAAAAAAACTGTAATATATATTATAATTTCCTCATTATAGTTGAATTTCATTTTATTTCATTGTATTTTGTAGGCAAATTTTAAGATAGTGTATTATGAGTTACTACTTCCTTTCTACCATTGGATTTAAAATTTTAATATTATATATATATATATATATATATATATATATATATATATATATATATCTTAGATCGTTCTCATGTAAAACAACTTCAATGATATTACTAATCATGAAAAACATTGAACACACTCTCTATGTGGTGGGGATTTATTATATGTATCACTAAAACCGTTTCACCTTTAGATGTCTGGCTCTAAGTTGAAATAGATTAGAACCAGGAATCGAAACCTCATTCTCTAATTAGCGTGCTGGTATGCTAACATGTACACTATCCTATAAGTGCTAACTAGTATCTTACAAGTCATATGGTCCTATGACTGACGTATCAATTGGATTCAGGTCTAAATTAGGTGGTATTAGACGAAATGCAGTCCTATAAAAATGTATTCTTCTATGAATGTGTGTTTGGTGTCATTCTACACTCTCTATCTTTCTCTATCTCTTTCTCTTGAGATTTTTTCTTGGCCTTGCTCCAGACAAACGGAATTAGTAACAAACAACACCTAATAAGTCAGAGAATATGATATGTGAGTTTTTAAACTGATTTATTCATATCATATTTTCATTCTTTATTTTTGAAGAACATATATATGTATTTCACTCTTTTCAGGTAAAAAATCTATCCGATTTGTTTTAATGCAATATGAGACATTTTAATAACGTATCTCTTTACACATTCTAAATTCGTTTAAAACACTCAAAAATATCTTTCTTTTCTTCATTACAAGCGTCTATTCAAAGACAAACTACAGTTTCATTTCAACACAAAGCGCATTTCCTTCCAGGTATAAAATTAAACAAATTTCGGTTTTCCGCAATAAACGTATAAAAGAACACGCACGATATATATATTTTTTTAATTTGGTCCCGCATCATTTTCAATTTGTCCTAGACGCATTTGTCTGTGACAAAAAAATATACATTTTGAGTGCTGAGGTAGAAATATACACGAAGAAAACCGTCTTCTTTTGAAACTTTGACATAATTAAAGGAAATGGTTCGGGAAAAAGAGGCAAGTATAAAAGAAAAAAAAATTTTCTTTCAAATATTTCCACAGTGATTTGAAGAAAAATTGATTGATAATATAATTTTATTTATTAGAGTTTTCAAGACAATGTATCGAACCGGATTGATATGAATTAATGAAATAGAAGACTTCCACTTCTTCTAAAAGGAATGCGAGATGTATTGCATTAGCTATATACTGGTTCTTCGAAATATATAATGTAAAGGGACTTACTCGCAATTTACGGTGAATTTTTAATATCCGGGGTCGTTCTTTTTGAAATTAAAAAAAAATATATCTTAA
The DNA here is from genome assembly GCA_951213105.1 of Amaurobius ferox. Taxonomy (NCBI): domain Eukaryota; kingdom Metazoa; phylum Arthropoda; class Arachnida; order Araneae; family Amaurobiidae; genus Amaurobius; species Amaurobius ferox. The sequence continues at coordinate 41,252,635 of OX578143.1, forward strand.
GAAATAAAGGAGAACGTTCTCCAGTGATAATATAATAAACAAAAGAATTATAACTTGCAATTTCATTTAGTATACAGATAATAAAATTTTCCCAGTCAAACAATACTTTCTTTGTAGACTATATTTCAGTTCTCCCTCTTAGAGGAATATAGAAATAACTCTCATTTATGACCATTGATATGAAAGAGTTTAGTTTCTTTATTTCGTTAATTTATAAAGCTTGCAACATTTTAAAGATAAAGGCGCAGAAAATGATCGGATAACGATTTGAATTGCAGTTATTGTGAAGAAGCTCAAAACACGATAGGTCAAGTTAATTTGGAAGCTCAAAAAGGGATTAGGTCCCATTTGTCTGAAGGTTTATGTAACGACTGGCTCACTCTCAAAGTGGAGAAAGAGTAAGAAAGACATGAAGACAGACAGAAGGGCTGACGCACGCCTAGACTTTAAATGAGACATCAAAGTTTCATGAAATTGGATGCAAAATTTCTCTTGTGAAGAGGACACAGACAAACTAACGGATTTGATTATCAATTTTATTTATATGGATACATTAGTTCTCCTAAGAATAAATAAGTAGATTCCAAAATAATGTTCTTAAATCATCATTCGCTGACAGTTTTCATTTCTTTGGAAAATGATGTTCTAAATCTGTTCATTTTCGCACACATATATACATATTTATTTACTAACAAAATATAGTGAAGAATAAAGATTCGTTTAATAACAAAAAATCACATAATGTATGTGTCTCATAAAAATATATTTTAACTTCACATATTTTATCTGATTATTTTGAGAGTATATTTAATGGAATTTCCACAGTGTATACCCATTGAGTCACAAATTAACTTCAGTGTGACTCGACTGACTCATACTTTATAATGCTTTTTAAATAGCCTTTTCTTTCTCACTAGGGGGCTCCGAACCCAGCTCGCCAACCCCTGTGACTCCCTTTGCGAGTCGGGAGGATACGCCTCCTACTCGCTGACGCTCTCTGAGCTTACTGAACGAACACTTTTTACAGCCTGCTACGCAAGCGTAATACGCAAATTGATACCGTCCACGTTAACTGACATTCACCAGACCTAGAACTCACTTCGATAGCTCTTCTAATATAGACTGCGTATACGACCGTCTGCGTGTCCCTTGCTCGCAGAATCTCGGACTCCGCCTTCCATTGGCTGCCGCTCATTAACCCCGAAATTCGATTGACGAGTCGGAAGGCATCGCTAATGCTCATGGACGCTCGCCGAACCCTGGGGCTAAGCCCTCCATTGGCTTTCGTTCATTCACCCCCGTAACTGGATTCGCTAGTCGGGGGGCTTCACTTCCTTCACTCCAAGCTCGCTTCACGAGCATATTTAGATCGCTTGCTGCTCAGGCGTAAAGAATCCGTTGGGAACCGACCCTTGTTAACTTACATTCACCAGTCCTAGAGCTCGCTTCGCGAGCTATTTCAATTTGGAAGATCCACACGATTCCCTACGTGTTCCATGCTCGCTAAAGCTCGCAAAACCCCAGGACTCTGTCCTCCATTGACTACCACTCATTAATCGCAGTTCGCCGTATCGTGATGTACTCGTGGGGGCTCCGTCTCATTATTAGCTGAAGATCACCAACTATCATAACTACGTGAACAATGTCACCAAGCTTAGCTCATAAATCGCTACGCTCGCCAACTACGAATATCGCTTCGTGAGTTGGGATGCTTTGTCTTCTACGTCTTGGCGCTCGCTGAACCTGCATCGCGAGTCTTTTCGTGCCGTCTGTTACTAAGAACGATAGCTTACTGTATTATGAAGAAACGTCAAAATTTCATAACTGTGGGTTTTGCTGTTTGTTCGTAGTACAACTTCATAATACGTGTTACGCTTTCAGTATAGAGATATTTACAACAATTAAACATTTAATTGTTGTGCAATTTAACAATGAAATCCAGATGTTCATGACAACAATGGCTGCGAAACGTTTTATTTGTTTGTCAAAATAAACGGTAAGTCATATGATTGTCAACATTTCACATTTTTCAAATTTCACTGCTAACGTTGTACTGGTCATGTTTAGAAATAAATATCTATATTTTTAAAATTTTTAATGCTTCAATAACTTTGTACTCACCCATTTTGTAACGTTTCAGCCAAAACTCAATCAGAAAAAAGATAGCAATTGTCTCGACCAATTAAATCTTCATACGAAGAGAAGGAAAATGTTCACTTCAAAAGTGCATAAAAAATTGAATAACTCCTCAACTAAATCGAAATTTTAAAAAATGCTCCGTCCTGCAAAAATTCAACAATGTAGGTACTTGTCAAAAAAATATAGGTCTTCATATAGCTAGTCTTTCCAGGACGCGAACTCGCGTTCAAAAACTCTTCCTTTGATCTTGACATTAAATGTTTCCTAAACAAAATTTTAAATCGAAAGCGGTTTATGTCAGTGTATTCACCTGATATTTCTCAACAGATGTACTAACTTTCATATTTTTACATGTCATAGATTTTACGGTACGTCACAGAGAATCTTGAGAAACGCGAAATTTGTCAAACAGCGGCAGCGGCGACGTCAGTTACTTTTTTTTAATATAGAGAGATATTTGCAAGAGAAATTTTGAAATGTGTGTATATCGCAGAAATCAATTTGAAATTCATACAGAAACCAAATGTTTCTTTAAACATATAAAAAATTTTTTGAAATCAAAGTAGACAGAACATTTACATTGAAAGATCGTGTGAATCAGAGCGGTGCACATGGTACGGAATTAGGACAAGTCCCAATTCAGACCATACGTCATGTCATATAATTTGGAATAAAGGAGATAATTTATTTACAGAAATAAATGATTAATTTAGAATAGAAGTGTGTTCCACAGAACACGGCCTTGAGATAAGAGAGTTATGTGAGGCAAGGGTGGGGACGGGCAACGGGATGTGTATGTACACAAAGGAAATCAAAGATAACGAAGCGGCCCAATCAGAAAACTAATTATCTTGTTTGGTTTGTTTAGATAGATCACGTTCACTGCGGTTGAATTGGTATTTCCTGTTGAAGATGGTAGTTGACATTTTTTAGGCAGGGACGACATTTCCATTAAGAATAAAAGGTCATTCATTTCCATGTTTCTCATATTTTAGAATCATATCTTCGAACTCCATCTAAACGTCTTTGTAATGGTTATCCTCGTTAACCTGCGGAATTTTAGTTTTGGATTACATAATACGCTATTTAGAGGGTAATTTGGGAAAATAGTCAGAGCGGGAGATAAAGGTGACCAGGTTGGATCGCGAGCCATCAGGAATTTACTTGAATAGGTGTGGGGCGTTCTCGGCTGAGGAAACTTTGTGCAACCGCGATAGCTGGTCGGATATGCACTTCCATAATTTGCACAAATGCACTTAGTCAGCTTTTCTTCTAACATTCTAAAACATTATGCATATTTGATGCACCACGGTGGTAGAAAACATACATTTGGACTATGATGCTGCATCTGGCACAAGAAGCATTGTGTGGCATCCTTGAGCCTTTGTATTTCTCGATATAAATTTTAACATCTAATAGTCTGGCAACTTCATAAATTTAAAAATTTCGGGAGTTTTATATATAATAGTTTAATACAGATATCTAGAGTTTGCATATAGAAGGGCAGCATTAATATCCGTTTAGTTTTCGTCCCTCTGGGGAGCTGAATCACATTATGTATCTGAAACTCTTTATTTTCTAATTTAATTTTGATTAAATCCGTGCCCGTGTGCACCGGAAGGCTTCTATTGCCCACCCTCAATGGTTTTTCATCGTTGAGTAGGAAGGTTCTGAAGGACACCTTTGAAAGTATTTCTGAAATCGGTTTGAAGCCATCTTTGGTTTTCACAGCAAGTTTAAACAGCGCTCTTCTAAGATTACATGGAGGAATCAAATACTTTTAAATGTGTTAAATATTTCTGTCAATTGGCAGGAAGAACGGGGAAAAGGAGGACGGTCTTTTTTTTTTTGGGGGGGGGAGTTTTTGCGATCATATCAGTAGCATTTTCCGTGTCAGAAGCATGGACTTCTAAGTTACGTACATACATGAGGGCGGGAATAGGTAAATATGGAGCACATATTGAGTACATGCCGTATGTATCTTTTTTGATTTCTGAAAATCTTAATCGTCCACCATCATGTGATTTCCAGCCTTAAACTGAAAAATATTAGCAGAGGTATTGCAAAATGTTTTCGTTGGCATCATAGACAGTTAATAAAATAATACACGCGTGGGAAAACTCACAAAGAGTTCACCTGGTTTGACCTCCATGATCGTTTTCCTCGCCAGTACAGCACGTGCAGCTTTTGCCCCTAACTGGTTGTATACAGCTTATGATATTTCATCTGATGAATCGTCTTTCAACTCCATAAGTTCCTTGTATTGGAACGCTAATTTACTTATATTCACAGAAACACCACTACATATCTCATAGCTTCCAACAAACATAAATTGCGATTCTTCAATCTTCATGCGAAACGGCTTTCTATATGCTCGAAGAGAACGCGGGACACTGTTCAAAGGCATGAAAATACACGAGGAGCTTGATGCAAACACATCCTGCTCCTACCCCGTTAAAGATCGGACTTTTCAAAATAATATTTAAAATAATGTTCCTAAGTACAATTAAAAACAACTTATCACAATTGTAACATTTTACTTTTCATTTTAAATGGCTTGAAAAATATTTCAATTGATACCAAACTTGGCAATGTACCTCCGGGAGTTAATGGTCCCTGCTATGCTGAAGGGGATTAATGACGTCACGAACACAAACTGTGTACCGCAACTGTTTCATTATAATGATTGAAACTGTTAAATTTGGAATTGTTGAGTCATAATTTTATGCATAATTTTGTCAAATACAGAATGACACATTTGTAAGGTTCACAATAAACATGTGTACATTATGCATCAGTTATTTACACATTAATCTATTTTAACTATTTTCATAGTTCCTCGTAGAAAACAATGTTATACAAAATTCAAATATCCTATATGTCGTGATCTAACCATACGATAAACATTATGTTGTATTCTATTTTATCCATTATGCATGCATACAACATTTCAGATCGGGATTGTGCTGTTCTTGATTTGTTGTTCCCTATAACTTACATACATACAAACATACTCACACATACATACATACATACGCACACATACATAGGTACTCACTCATGCATAATACTCAAACATGCATACATACTCACACATACATTCATATTCGCACATACATACGTAAGTGGTTCAAAAAGTAAGGTAACAAGAGCTCTCACGGGTGCAAAAGTTGCTGCAGAAACGACCGGAACTGTTCTCGAAAGGTGTCGTGTTGTTGCATGACAACGCCCGTCCGCATACGGCCTCGGTTACACTTGATTTCGTACAGCGTTTTCGATGGAATGTACTGGAACACCCACCCTACAGCCCGGATAACGCACCAAACGATTTTCCTCTCTTCGGACCGTTAAAAAAACACCTGGCAGGTAGCCATTTCACAACCGATGCCGAAGTTCAGGAAGCCATCGCTAAGTGACTCCGCGACCTGGACCCTGATTTCTTCTATGCCGGTTTCGATAGATTGGTTTACCGATGGAACAAATGCTTCGACAACAATGGTGACTAAGTGAGAAAATAATATATACCAGTGCCTTGCTAACTTTGTGTATCTCTTTAATTTCGTGAATAAACCTTTTCTCGCACAGGACTTGTTACCTTACTTTTTGAACCACCCTTCAAAATACTCACACATACATGCACTACACATACATACTCACATATGCATACATACTCACACATACATACACAAACAAACAAGTACATACATATTCACACATACATACATACATACTACTCATACATACATACATACTCACACATACATACTCGCACATACATACATACTCATACATACACATGTATAGATAAACACACAATCACACCAAAGTACGACGGAAATATTACCGAAAGTGTTCAAAGCGTGTTTAACATGTCCTTCAAACGTCCTTCTCCAACAATAATCTCGAATTGGAAACAGTACTTTTGAAACTATATTTAATAAGTTCAGATAACTCATAATATTGAAACATTTCCATGGCTGCACAATATTGCTAATGTATCTGCATTTGATTTCTGTCGGTGAGTGCTTTCTTCCATAGAAAAACCATCTCAAAATTCGCCGTTTGCATCTCTGAAAGGAAACCTAAACCTCAGCAATCCCCTTCATATTTCTTCAAAGCTATAGTGTCAACATCACTTTCTTCCCTTTCAAAGTTTGTAAGTGAACATAGTTGGAGAAATATGTTTTAGCTTTCTGAATATGTATATTTAAGTCTCGCATATTTCAGTTTAAGGTTTTATATGAATACCCAGCTTTCAGTTTTTACGTGATTCATTCAAAAGATATTTACTATTATGTCTAAGTAGGAATGTATTTGAATTACACATAAGCCCTTTAGTCACTATATTTTTACTTTCTCTACAATAAATTGTAATGTATAGGGGAAGTATTGGATTTGTATCGAAAATCGCATCTCGGGTTTTAGACTCATTTACACGTTTTGGGACCTGTAGAACATGGGAAAACTATTTTTAGCGTGATGTTTGTGTATGCGTTTATGAGTTGTAATAAGGTAAAATTGTCCTTATAAAAATTACTACACTAGGACTTACCCATGATGCCTTCACTAAGGGTGGAGCATGTAAACTCCCGGTTCTCAAGCCGGAAAGACAAACACACAAAATATCAATAAATACACTTAACTAAATTGACCAATTTTATTTAATATTTCAAGTTATAGATATCCATTTCAGTCTTGATTAATAATACTATTCAAAATCCATTATTATAATATATCTAACACTGACAATATTTCATTAATACACATATTTACACACATACTATAATTGACATATATTTTTAAATACTTTCTTTTAAACTAACGAAACTCAAATCAGTTTTATAAGTTTAAAGTACAAGAACTCGTATTACACAGTGACTCGTACGAACTGATTGTTCATTATTAGAATAATCGTTAAATGTGTGCCTTCTGTACTAATTAGTGACAAGTGAAACCTAATTACCTCTTCTCTTGTGCATTCAACACTTATTCGTGCAATCACTGGGCTGAACGATACTATTGCACATCACATATCTGCAACACGATTTCATTTTAGCGCTCACATTAGATATCTTTTTGCACAAAACCAAGAGACATGTTGTTAGTTCGTTCGAAAATTGATGTCTTTTGAACTTTCTGGAACAAAACTTTTGGGAACTTTTTCCTTTCCCCCTTTAGTTTCCTACCACTTCTACCATTTGTCGTCGATACAGAAGGGGATGACCACTGTTTATGTATGATTGTGTTGCAATTGGTTCCCTCTGCTACATTTAGATAGCTCATTATTTTTCTTGGCATTTGTAATTGGGGGTGGAACATGTAATACAAATATTGTATTACATGAGTCTATGTAATCTACACATCCACTTTAACTCAAAAGATTAATTGACCAACTTAGTGATTACAGCGTACCTCGAGTTCACTTGTGGGTTACCCTGGTGATGTTTATATTTTTGCATTATTCGGGATAAAATGACCTGCTATTCTTTTAGCGAAATGAGCCGCAAAAACCGTATGTATCCGCTCCATCTGAAATGCATTTGACCAAATTTCACAAAATTCAGTAAAGTCACTTCTGGGTTATCCTGGTGCTTTTTAGATTTTGGTAGGATTCGGGTAAAAATAACGTGTTTCTTTTCGAAATGTCCCACGAAAATTGTCAAAATCTTAAAAGACTGCATATGCTTAAATGTATCAATAAAATGCTTGTTTTATATATAATGTTTAACGATTTAAAGAATAAAGCTAACCCCATTACTCTAGAGTTGAGACAATTTGAGATATTTTAGTCTTTTTTTTTTTTTTTTTTGCATTTTTGCTACACCACCTTTGAAACTACTCCCCGTTTCCAAATGAAAACGAAAATTGAATTATAAGTGCAAATCTAGTATCAATTCAAGTAATTATGCGTTTTATTTTGTGCGATTAAACTCAATTTAATTTAATGAATTATTAAAGAAATAAAGAGAAAGGACATGGTAGCCTTACTCAAATAGACTTACCGTGTACATGGACAATTCTTTGCAAATTGATTGTGGTGCTTAAGGACTTTCCAAGGAACATTGTATATCAATAGCAGATGAGAGAAAATATTTTCAACATTGGAAACTTCTATTTAAGGATCACACATGCGAAATTAATGAAAACTTACAATACGAAACTTAATACGAATTTCATTATTCACAAGATAAACCCATTCTATTATGGTTCATTTTTGTATATTCTTAGAAATAACTATATTAATACCTTAATTGTAGACTTATCCCTCTGATATGTATCTCTCTCTCTCTCTTTTAATTTACTATAGTATATATATAAGGTTTTTTATCCCTTTCACTTACAATTTTCAATGTTTACAATGTACACTGAAACATTATTTTAAATTTGTTCTCCAACCGACGAAAATGGAATCAATTTGACGATATTTTTGTCAAATTGCCAACATTTAAAAACTCGCCAAGTTGGCGATATTTCGCCAAATTCGCAGCCAATATTTCGCCAAACGTCGTTTATGGAGAAATTGGTAAGTCTCATGATAGATAAAGGACTAATGGCGTCAAATTACAAAGCTATTAAAGAAAGTTTCTTCTCTCGTGAATGGAACGAGCTAGGTCTACGAGAATGATGCAAATAAATTTATCGCATAATATTACATATGGAAAGTGAACATATTTCACAATAGTTAATATTTTTATTTTATATAATTTTTTTACAAATTTATTTAATAAATAGGCATTATTTCGAGAACGGTTTATGCTAGCTTTGGCAAGTTTATGTTAATAGTTTTCAAATTAACTATTACATAAGAAATGATTATTTACGGAACTTTATTGAAAGTTTTAATTTTTGATGATTTTTTTTCAAAATTTAGGAGGGTCCTGAACACTCGATTGCGTGTTAGAACAATACACTTCCAGTATTCACTGATTTTGATTTTTGGGCCAAATTTTGTTCGATTGCTTGATTCGCTCGTAAGATATCGTCTCCACAGTCTCACTGACACATACACACACACACAGACATCACCTCATAGACGTCTGATTCGTGTTCAGGACATCGTCACAGTACTCTCCTTATTATACTATGTATTATAAGAAATGTAATAGTGCAATTTTATTATGCACTATTATAGCAGTTTTACTGCATTTGTAGCAGTGAAATTTTTATTATAGTGCATCATCAAATTATGCAATCAAATCATTAATCTAAAAAGAGTCTTTATTCCCAGCACCTGTGATTTTTCCATAAAATTGAATCATTTTCAGATCATACACAATACCATGCGAACATCACACACCACATCATACACACTACCATGTTTATATTGCAGTTATTAAAATGTGGCATATCCCTATATATGTAAAACCATATATGCCAAACACATTTTAAAAGGCATTCTCCGGCTCAAAAATACAAATTTAAATAGCATCATCATCACATTTTTCCACGATTGGAATAAGAGTATTTCAATATATATTTCTCTGACTTCGATTTCCCTTCATGTACTACTACACCAAACCTGAAATCATCTCAAACCTCACGCGTTGAGGCTCTAAAAGGGAATCCAAACCTTAACAACCCCCTTAGAAAATTTCATGCCTTCAAAGAAATGTGTCAGTGGCAATTTCTTTCCCTTCATATTTCTGAAATATACGAAGTTGGGGAAAAATAGTTTAGTCTTCCAAATATGTCTATGTAAATTCCGCAAGTCTTTTTAAGGACCTGTATCAAGATACAAATATCAGATTTTATGTGATGCATAAAACCCAGAAATTTTGTTGACTTCGATTATTTATAAATTTTAGCTTAAAGTAAGTCAGCGTTCTGTATGGTTAAGTGCAAATCAAGCAATGATTCCAGAAGTTTAAAATCGTGCATGCATAGTCACATCTCATCTACAAGAAGATTATTTTTAATTGTTGAAAATGCAAATTTAATTTACAGATATTGCAATTGAATTTACTGCATAAATATTCAGCTTTCACTGTTTATGATATACATTCATTGCAGTATGCGTTTGGTATGTCTAGCATTCCTATGTAGAAGCCTAGGATATTATGTATAGTAATACTATACAAATGTATGTATGTTATGTATTTTTATAGTAATACTATAAATTAGAAGAAATAAATAGTCGACGCAGCATTTCTAGTTATCGGTTACCAGATATGTTTATAAAATTATAGCACCTAGCAAAGTTTGTTGATGCCATTTCAGTCGTTGGCTGTTCCTGAATAGTCCTCAACAGCGGGAAACTGGGCCATATATAAGGGTACGAACAAATATAAGGGTATGAACCAGCAAAATCGGCAATAGTCGCGCCTTTGTTTTTGTCTCTGAGGAAACATGTAGTAGCAGAGAATGCTAGACCGCCGCCAACCGAGGCAGTTCCAACAGACAGATGATTTCACGAGGGGTATGGTGATGATCGGACTCAGAAAGGCAGGTTGGTCCATATGTCAAATTTCAGCGGACAGCCACTTACACCCGTCCATTGTGCACCGGTTGTGGCGAAGATGGTTGGAACAAGGGAATGTGGTACGTTTGAGGGTTGTCGGTACGGCCAGAGCGACGTCAGCAATTGTGCACAGACGCATCAGGCGGCAAGCGTTGGCGGTCCCACAGGCCACTTCTGTCGTCCTTTTGCTTCATGTGCAGAAAACCCTTGATGCTCCCATATCGACCAGAACCATTATCTGCCGATTGGTCGCCGGTGATCTGCTCTCATAGCGCCCGTTAGAAGACTGCCATTGATCCAACAACACATATGCCTCCTTTTGCAATGGTGCCACGATAGAACCACGTGAACAGCGGAATGGTACAGAGGGTCGTGTTCTCAAACGAGTCACGTTTCTGTTTTAGCAATGACAGTGGACGTGTACGAGACTGGCGCCGAAATGGTTACAGGCCCAATCCGTCCGCATCTATGGAACGCCACACAGCGCGACAACGTCTACGATAGCAGGTTACTTCTGGTCCTTATTGAGAGCACTATGGTGACCCAACGATACGTGGAGGACGTTCTGCGATCGGTGACATTATCCTTCTTTCAGGGAGTGCCCAATGCCATTTATGAGCAGGATAACGCCCGACGACACACGGCACGAATCAGCCAACATGCCCTGTAAGGTACGCAGGTGCTTCCCTGGCCTCCAGTATTTCCTGATCTCCCACCAATCGAACACGTCTGGGGCGAGATTTGTCGTCGTTTGCTTGCACTGCCACCACCGAGTTTAGAAGACGAACTCTGGCAAATGGTTGACAGGGAATGGGCAGCCATCCCTCAGAACACCATCCGCACGCTCATTGACTCTGTACCTAGACGTGTTGCTGTCTGTATCGAAACCAGCGGTTGTCCTATAACCTACTGATCAGACGGTGTTATATCATACATCCCAGTTAGTTTACCATAGTTTACATTCATCCGTGACATTGGTATAAAAGAGTATAATAATAATAATGCGTGTGTTTCAAGAGTTAGCACATCTTATAAAGATTCGTAAAATAAAGTCTGGCGTATAACTGTGTAGTGAGATCGCCGCATTTTGACGGTTGCAATGTTTTCTCCCCATGGTCAACTCGTACTATGATGAAAACACATTGTTGGAGTCGGGCATACTATCTTATGAACGTCGATTACACTTAGTGGGTAGTCACTATTTTACTCTATTAGTTAAAATCGGTGGACATAGTGCATATACATGTTCTCTTGCACCAAACACAGAAATAAAATGCTCAAACAGTAATAAAATTTTATTGTTTTTTTACATACTCGTATACATTTTTTCCTCGTTCTCAGAAGAGTAAAAAACCTAAGTTCATGGATGTTTGCCACGGCAATGCAGGTACAATGTTAAACTTCAACAACGTTCTCTAGCATTGGATTCTGTGATTATAGCCATTTAAAACTACGTTGTGAACACTTTTTTTACTTGGATGAAGCATTATCTAGTTAAATTTTTTATCTAAGCAAATTAAATCTACGTATTGAAAGTTGTAATAACTCTTCGATCAAGCTTACACTTGTACTGGCCTTATAAGCCTTATTCAAAGCCACGCAGAAATGCTACGTATGTTTTGGATTCATCAAATATATTCAAACTTAAAATACATGCAAAATTTCGATAGACATTTCGGAAATCTGAAAAATGCTTCTCTTACTCCATACATTCAATAACTTAAATGGATATAAATTGCTACTGACACTTGTCTCTTGGGATAAACATGAACAGTTCCATATGGGATTGTTAAGATTGTGTGTGTGTGGGGGGGGGGAATTCTCTCTCACACACATGTCGGCAGATATTTAAGATGTAAAATTCACTGAAAGAAACCGAGTTTAAATATATGTATATATTGAAATGCTTTTAGATAACCTATATTGAAAGTGCGAAAGAAATTATTTAAATGGTATAGAAATGTCGCTGTTGGGAACGTTAGCACTCATATTAGGAATGGTGCAAAAATTTGGTTTCGAAAGCGACATATACATAGTGCTAAACATTGTGTTAGTTGATCCGTATAACGTATTAAAATTTGGGACATATGGGAGAGCATTCTGTGTTTCTTCCTGGTGGTGAAAAATGGCTCGATTTTCATATTTTGTTATTTCGTTTGGTGTCTTCACTGTCCTAAATTTACATTTCTGCATCTCTTAGCTGATTTTTTCTTTTTTTCTGACCAAAACAGTTACTAAGGCCCTTTACGATGAGGAGGTAACGGATTGGGTTCCACTAGTGCCCAGCTGAACCACCCTACCATATTAAAACTATGTACATGTGTCTTCAATGTTCGGCAGTATTTCTGACTATGTTTTGGCACATCTGTCTTCGACTCTACATATTGAATATAACTGTACCTATTTCCATATTCACTAGTAGTTTTACCCACCCTAGTTACTAACATGATAATGCAATCCACGGCCTAAAAGAGACAGAAAATAACAATGCAAGTTTGTCCATCCTCAACAAATCCTTGTTATACAACCGTCTTGATATACAGCCTTTGGGATTACAGGCGTGAAAGGCAGTTCTGCAAGGATTGTATTTTTCCAGGAAATTAGTTGGGAGTAGTCAAATGCATATCGGTGCGGGTGCTCCTAACAACTAATAGGCCTAGTACGTAGATACATCTATTAACAGATAAGGATTTCAGGGTTAATGGATTTCTCCAGCATAAATATTTCTTGTTAAATTACTTCAGCAAAACTATATACTCGACATGATACCATTTGCTGGTCATGATATATTCTAGTAGTCGTGACAGACAATGACAAGAGGTGTACCAGCTGGCTATACAAAGTGTTATCGAATCGAGAGAACGGAAATCACGGGAAAGAATACGAGAATGCATCCTCTAAAATTTTATGTAGTTGACGGCACTCAATTTATCGACTAGAGAGATATAAAATTGAGAGTAATTAGTTTACTTATATGCATAATGTATAAGGAAAGTATTGTGACGGGATCGAAAATTCGAATTCGAGTTTTCGACGAGATATCACGTTTCAAGTATCCCTGATCACGAATCAAACATGTTTGAGGTGATGCTTGTGTGTGTGTGTGTGTGTGTGTGTGTGTGTGAGTCTGTGGAGGCGATATCTCACGAACAAATGGAGCGATTCGAATGAAATTTGGTACAAAAATCACAATCTGTGAACACTGGAAGCCTATTGCTTTTAAGCGTAATCGAATGCTCAGAACTACCCTAAATTTTCGAGTGAAATTTTGAAAAAATCATCAAAAAATCAAAACTTTTAATAACGTTACGCTAATAGATATGTCTTATGTCATTTTTCCTTAGAAAATGTTTGACATAAACTTTAGAATGCTAGCATGAACCGTTCTCGAGATATTGCACATTTTTCAAATACATTTATCAAAAAATTCCATAAATTAAAAAAATATATATTGACTGTTGAGAAAAATGTTCACTTTCCATATGTAATATCATACGATAAATTGGGTGACGCCATTCTCGGGGATCTAGCTCGTTCCATTCATGAGAAAATATACTTTGAATAATAATTTTGTATTTGAACGTCAACTGTCATTTATCTGCTATAAGAATAACTTTTTTTTCCGTCCATAACGCTTGACGAGATTTTACCAACGAATTTGGCGGAATTTCGCTAACTTGGTGACTTTTTAAATGTTTCCAAATTTTAAAAAATCTCGCCAAATGGATAAAAATGATGCTAAATCAATGAAAATGACGACTAATTGACAAATATTCAATATCTTGGAAAGAATATAAATATCTACTTTTACAGCAAAAGAATAACCTATTTTTTTTGGTGTAAAAGCAGTAAATTCATTGCATTATATAAGGAAAGTCATGTGCTGCCCACATCGGAATTTTTATAACATACGTACACCCAGAGACCGTAAGTCAAGACATTTTAGTATTAATACTGGACATGTAATTAGTAAACAACAAAGTAGTCCCAGTTACAGTTTCAAGCAAAGAAATATACAAAAGACAGTATTAAAATTGAAATAAAAAATGGTATAAATAATAATTGTTAAATCAACTTTATACAATACGTTTTGACCTGTCAAGCCACAATTATAGTGTTAAAACATAAAAGGCAAAACGTACACACAAAATAATATATTAAAATTGAAATAAAGATCATGCAAATAATCATTGCGAAAGTGATACAATACAATGCTACTCAACTTGCCAATATCATTCAAAAACATATAAAAATATGACACATAGATATATTGTAGATGCTTGTAGATGATATATTGTAGATGATACATACAAGATAAGTGATTATCTAACTAATAATTTCAAGTGTTGTAAATATTTATTTCAATAAATATTTGACTTAACTTGAACGAAAACATTAATTTTGAAAAATCCTTATAAGATGTACTAGCACAATACTTCTCAATATAAGTATGCTTAAAATGTGTTATATGTTACATTAGTTGTAATAATTAGTAGAATAATTAATATATTGCAAAAGATAACAAGTAATATGTAAATTTGGGTAGTAGAATCTATTTCTCAAGATTTCATCAGAAACGCGAAATGCGTCAATACATGTTTCTCTATAGTATAAAAAACAAATTGGTTTTGTATGAGTTCTATTATATGACCCTAACCGTTGTACAATATACTCTCAGTATCTCAGTACATATGTAACTTTTGCATTAAATAAAACTTTCATAATAGCAATATTGTAGAAATCAATATATTTCGTACATACAAAACCCAAATTTCAGCAAGCTGGACTAATAATATATTTAACATAAATATTAAAATTTAAAGATGAAGTAAAATGCACACCAATTCACACTCCGACCAATGATAACACATTCAATATGTTAATCAAAAGGTTAGAATTTCCATTACGAGTATAACTTACCTCGTACGTAACATTTATAAATATTAAGATTAAACCTATTCCAAATCGACCACATATACTGTTTTTCAATATCTCTTATAACAGTCAAAAGAAATGATAACATTTCAATGCACATTTCAAGTAACATTAAGTACATTTAAGAATTATTTCAAATAATGTAAAACCACCAACTATTCTTTCAAACTAATCATACATTTTTGCATCGTTTGAAACAATTAAACATTTTAAATATCTAAGAATATTGGGAATAGTATTCATTAAGAGAGTAAAAATGTACTAGACACAAATTGGAACCCGATAATTTGGGGAAACAGTGTGATACTCACAATAAATAAAATTTGACCTATTAACAACATAATATTTGTGCCAGGTAATCAAATTTTAACTATTTTATCAGTCTGTCAGATATTTCTGCATCATATGAAACAATTAAACATTTTAAATATCTAAGAATATTGGAAATCATAATCATAAAGAGAGTAAAAATGTACAGGACACAAATAGGAACCGTATAATTTGGGAACACAGTGTCAAACGATAACTCATAACAAATAAAAATTGACCTATTAACAACATAATATTTGTGTCAGGTAATCAGATAATGAAAAATAATCGAAATCTTTTGAATGATCTAATAAAACATCAAAATTAACAGAATCGAACGCTTTAAAGAAGCCAGTGCAAACACTGCCAAGCGAAAACCGTTCCAAAGATTGATAATATCATTGATAATATCATTACTGAAACAAATTAAATTAGTGGCAGTAGAACTTTGAGGCATAAATCTGTATTGATCGATGAAAATAAAGTGTTTCTCTAAAGGTAAAATCTTATTATATATGACAGGCTCAAAAAACCTTAGCAAACAGTGACAAAACAACAATTGGTCTATAGTTTTTTATGTCACTCCTGTCACTCTTCTTATAAAAAGGAATGCTCTTGGAATGGTTCCAAAACAGGGAAAGTATTAGTATTAAGTGACAAATAGAACAAAAGAAGAAAAGGAAATATAAGACTTCCGCTGCATTCTTTAACAGCAGGATATGGAATCGAATCAGAACCTAGTGATATAGTGAATTTTAATTTATTTATTGAAACCTATATATTATCATCAGGAACTGTGCTAATATTAGTCAAGTTAGCAGTACTTCTTCTTCTTCGACACAGAGCTTTCGACCTACTCAAAAGTGTAGGGTATATACGCAGACTTCCACGCAGTGTCACCCAATTTAGACCGATACACAGTGAGTGGGAGCCATCCACGGGGATCTAAATATCTTTTAACACCAACCTCTCGGAAGGAATTACGAGCCCACATATTTTACATGCCATTACTCCGCGTGAACATAGGGATAGTTTGAGTAGAACCGGAAATCGAGTTCAGGTCGTCGGAGTTCAACCCCCTCGCGCCAACCATTGGGTTGTCCCACCCGAAATTAGCAGTACTTATAGCAATCTGATCACATCCATCCCCTACCAAAAATATCTCTGAAAGAATTATGAACCCAGACACTAACGTGCCCATACTCTGCGTGAACATGGTGATGTGTTTTGGCAGACCGGGGATTGAATTCGAGTCGTCCGAGTACAATTCCTGCACGATAATTACTGTGTTGTCCCATTCCAAATTACTTACTGCAGTACTTGTAGCAATTTAAATCCTCGACAGAACAACCTTCAACATCAGTGGGACTGCTGTTTATCGAATAGAACAATTCTGGAAATGTATTGACGGTAAATATGGTTAAAGTATTAAGTTTCTTACAACTCGAATTGGGCTTATATTAGAATTTTTTTAACAACCTGACCGAAACTTTTGGCAATTGGAAAATACGTTCTTTTTAAGTAGAAGAATGTAACCTTAATATTATAATCATTTTTAACACCAATGGTTATGTTATCCCTACAGAGTTTGAAGTAATAAGAGTTCTTTATTGTTAGATTTTTGATTATACAATAAGATATATTTTTAACACTTTACAACATAGTTGAAAAGTGGTTATGATTTTGTTCATTCTGTCTGTCTGTCTGCCTGTCCGTTTGCTCGATAACTGCCGTAAAAATGACTTTATCAAATCGAAATTTTAGTATGTTGTTGAGACAGTCTGTGGGACATATGGGGATGTAAATAAATAATACCACCCAATGAGTTTTGGATTGAACCAGGGGTTGAAAAATTGAAATACATTGAAGTGTATGGGAGATAATTCTTCATACATTTTTTAAGCGAAGTTAAATTTCACAATCTGCTTCGAAAATTTTAGGAAATATTCAAATTATCCCATAAAATACATAAAAAAAAATTCAGCAAAATAAGTTCCGTAGTTTTTTAATAATAATTAGAATGATAATGACACAATATAATAAAGTGATCACGTGACCCACTTCAAAATAAAATATGGCACCCATCATTTTTTTCCCAGAGTAAAAATCGTGATTTTAAAAATTATTTTAAATTTATATTTAGTGTTTCATCCGTCTTAAAACCGCTTTATTTTTGCGTATTTTCTGTGCATGTATATTCTAAGCGACAAATTTACAATATTTTTGCATTTGAATGATCATCAAACTTTGAATATTCCTACAACGAAGACTAATTTTAATGGTTGCAGAATGTAAACAAGTGATTGTAAGATGAGTTGTACAAGGATTGCTAATTTTTATTTTCACACAAAATTATTTAACAGTGGATTCTGTAATGAAAATATATGAACAAATTGTTCACTGCTTTTATATAGAGAACCAGACAATTTATATTTCGATGAAGTCATTTAAATAAAGATAATTTTTTCGATGAGGTTTTATGATTTAAGTAAAATAAATGATTGTAGTTCTGTGATAATTAAAAAAATATCACCGCTGAATATATTGTAACGATGTTTAATTAAAATTACATTTCAGTTGGAATGTGTTTCATAATCAATACTTTATGAATGATTGATCTTTCTTGTTAAATTCAATCTTATGAATAGTACCACATGAAATCAATCAGTGTATGGTAAAATGCATGTATATTTAAATGGATTAAAGTGACAAAACATAATTGATACTACAGGGTGTCCAAAAAGTGACTCCGCAACTTTATAAATGAATATCTCGGAATCGGTTTCGGATAAAAGTTTGAAATAAAGTGTATGCTAATTGGACACCCAGAAAATTCACATACTGTGGTTTCCAAAAATAGTTGAAAATTTTCCCAACAGATGGCGCTGATAGACATACAAGTCAAATCAGCTTCGACTCTTCCTGTCCTTTCAAATTTTGTGAACAGATATTAATTTTTTTCCGATCCACACCTTTCGATACTTGAAATCTGCTTTGAATGCCAAGCCTTGTATCTGTCGGGCTGCGATTCAACAGATGGTATCCGAGTACAGTGACTATATATGCCTATCAGCGCCATCTGCTGGGGAACATTTCAACTATTTTTTTAAACTACAGTATGAAAATTTTAATGGTTGTTCAATAAACATATATTTTATTTCACCCTTTTATCTGTAACCGTTTCCGAGATATTCATTTTTAAATTTCGGGAGACATTTTTGGGACACCCTGTATTATAAAGCTTTTTAATTGCATCCTTTACATTGCAGCTCATTTACATATTTACCTTTGGCGCAGCTTACTTTGATCGCTTAGCAGGTGTATAAGTTTTTCAGGGATTTAATTGTCCGGTGGAGGACGGTTTTAAGCTCAAAAGTATATCTAACGCTCTACAGAGTTTGATATAAATTTAAAACTCATATTAATATACAACTTATTACACTCAGAGATGATTTTTAACGTAAAAATTAAATACTACGATAAAGCTAGATGTAAATTGCTTTTAGAAAAACAACAATATGCTTCTTATCTTCGTTTCGGTATCAGAGGAACTTTTTTCAAATTCTTTTGTCAACTTCGAAGCGCTTCATACTAAGCTGGCTGTCTTTATATCTCAGTAATAGATGTCGGAACTTCAAGAACGGACGCAAGACTTTTCCAATTTTAAGTTCTAAAAGTTTCCGTTGCATCTTTCTTTTGCAAAAGTTTTTGATTCTCCAAAATCCATTTTGAGGAAATGGACCCCATCTTTATATCCAACGTGGATAGGAGATTTCAAATCATCGTTTAATTTGGGGATATTATATGTTTGAAATACAAGAGTATGTTTCTAGTTGACATTGGTGCTTCATTATTACTTTCCCTGCAATAATTTCATTCCCTGCAAAAATGTAATTTGGGGATATTATTTGTTTGAAATACAAGAGTATGTTTCAAGTTGACATTGGTGCTTCATTATTAATTTCCCTACAATAATTTAATTCCCTGCAAAAACGTAATTTGGGGATATTATTTGTTTGAAATACAAGGGTATGTTTCCAGTTGACATTGGTGTCTCATTATTAATTTCCCTGCAATAATTTAATTCCCGGCAAAAATGTAATTTGGGGATATTATTTGTTTGAAATAGAAGAGTATGTTTCCAGTTGACATTGGTGTTTCATTATTAATATCCCTGCAAAACTGTAATTTGGGCATATTATTTGTTTGAAATACAAGAATATGTTTCCAGTTGGCATTGGTACTTCATTGTTACTTTCTCTGCAATACATGACAATGTGCAAAGAACGTATTGGAATTATGTATAAAATCACAACTTGAGTTTTCGACGGATCCACATTTTGGGACCGCCAGAACACGAGAAACCTATTTTTAGCGGGACGTCTGTGTGTGTGTGTGTAGTTGCCTGTTTGTGCAATGTATGTACTCCACTCTAACTGTAAAAATAATTCAGATAATTTCATAAAATTTGGTTTATGGTTCCGAGGGACTTGTGGGTAATCCTGGTGCTGATTAGATTTTAGTATGATTCGGGACAAAAGAACGTACCTTTTTCTCCGAAATAGCCCTCAAAGATCACATATATCCAATCCAGCTACCCAACTAATTGTCGATATTTCACAAATATTGGTATGTAAATCACTTGTAGGTTACCCTGGTGCTGATTAGATTTTTGTACTATTCGGAAAAACAGAACCTGCCGTTTTTTCCAAATGGTCTACAAAACTCATCAAAATCTAAATTGCAAGACAACGATGCTCAAATGTATCAATTAAATGCTTGTTTAATAACTAATTTTAGACAATAAGAATAATAATACCAACCTCATTACTCTAAGCTTAGCCATTCTTGAGATATTATTTTCTCATTTTTGCTACGCCACCTTTGAAAATGCGGCCAGTTACCAAATAAACACAGACATTGGATTAAAAATACAAACTCAGTGTAATTTCACATACGTGTGCGTTTTATTTTCCGCAATAAAACTCTATTTAATTAATTATTAAAGAAATAAATAGAAAATGAATTTAAATCTGAAGGGAAAGTCATTTGCTGCTGACATCAGTTTTATTATTATTACCTGAATTGGTTTGATTACAATTTCAATTATTTTAGGCAAATTTTAAAAATTTGTAATACATTAAATGAACTAGTGTGAAGCATTAAATATTTAAATATGCATTAGGAAGCAGTAAATGACATTTATCCATAGCGTAATAAATGCTTTGGATACATTGATATTGGTTTCAATATAACACTCAGAGTTTTAAAAATAATAAAATGAATTGTTTACTAAGTTCTAAACATATAATTTAAGATTGTGTTGCATTAAATTATGAGTGATAAGTAGTTTTATATTGATTTTTGTTTGAAAGATATTTTTATGCTATGCGTAGATGAATTATTAATCATATTGAGTTATTAATTAAAATAATTAGTGCAATACTTACACTAAATCATATTGATAAATACAGTTATTAAATACAAACGGTAAAAAATATAGTGATCTATCTTACAAGCAATAAGTCCTAAATCCAAAAAGATAATTTTGAGATAAAAGGATTTTAAAATGTAAATGTTTCTGAAAAAACAGATGTAAAAATACATGTATTAAGCTGCATTTTAAGAATTTGTTTCTTTTACACTGTGAATTTGAACAAAGCCAGGACATATTTTTAATAGCAGTATTATCAGTAGTGAGTCTGGTAATAACAGTAAGCGCCAATTTTGAGGCCAAATGCAAATTGTACTATTTTGGAATGAATAACAAAAATGCAAATTTTCAAACATATATGCATCAAGATCAGATATAGGGCAACAGCTGCTCCAAAAATTATATGACAAGTGCACTACATCATAAACAAACTGTAAAAGGACAACGGTAGGCGTCATGTAATAAAAGTGGCGGTGTCCATTTTGTCTATAAAAGCTTGCAGCCCCAATGGCTCAACGGCGAATCGTCGGTTGGCCAGTACAAAGAATCGTCTTAACGGTCGCGGCAGCAAGGTACTTTGTAATGACACCTGAACAAGTCGAACATGTAGGTTAGTATAAAGATGTCGGAAGTTTGAAAGTGACTATAATACGACTAGCATAAATTCAGTGGACTCTGATGTATTGAGTGCCAATTTGCCGTGAAAAGGACAGTGAATAAGCAGGAAGCGAATCCGCAGGATAAAAATAACATCAAAAGGCTAAACTGGATGAAAAGGCGTTCTGCCATATTGTCAATTGCACGTTAATTGTTAGAGAGTGAAGAATACATAGCTCACTTTGACGATAACAACTTGCAATTTCGTCAAAGTATCTCAACGGTAGATTGAAGCTAAGTACATATATCAGGTATAATATATGGTTTGAATCCAGTTGGGGCAGCAAGGTTCTTTATAATGTTACAAGAACAATATCCGCAAGATCCATGGCACCGAATTTGACAACATTGATGCAAACGGGTTTATAACGAGACATAAAAGAAATATCACTTAGTTAGAAGAATATACAAGGCTTTGTTACGAAACAAATCAATCGCAAAAATTCACAAGGCCGGTCGATAAAAATATATAGCGAGTAAAAGAAATGACACGTAAAAGTAAATGTTGACCAATGCGATGGGAGAAGTAAAATTTTGAGAAAATCCATACACTTATAGATAAAGAAATAAATTCAAACGACGAGGAACTACTCATAGAGTCTTGTCATGAACGACGACTTAAAGACATAACTACGAAAAATATGTTGATATTACCACTGGCGAGGATTCACAGGCAAGTGATAATCTCAACTCTCGGGATGTCAGGATCCACGGGCCTTTCACCATTGTTGACAGTCCAATAATAGTGAGAGCAGTGGATCCTAACAATGTCCAAAATTATTGTTCAGAAGATGCAATAAGTACCTAATAGTTCTCACGTATTCTAATTATAATTACTGGAAAACTCAATACTGATGCACGGTCTGCATTTTTTAAGAGACCGGAGGCTAACCTAAGTATTTTTAGAGGCTTTTGTGCTTGTTCATAACTTGTAAGAAAAATTAGGGTAAGTAAGTAACAATTTAAATAATACCTGTGATTTTGGTGTAAAAGTTTATTACATTTTTAAAACTCTCATAGCTTATGTTTAATATCAATTAAACATAAACCTAAGCTACAGTAGGAATGGATATTTGAAACAGTTACATATGTCAATTAAAATAAGTGCTAATTTCTTGAAAAGTTATAAACTAAGAATAAATTTAATAAATCAGTTTTTTTTTAATCTGACAGACTCTTGATTAATTTATCTCACTTTAATGTTTATATTTTATCAAATTTATTTTAAATTCAGCAAGCAGCTGCTTAATTTAAGCGGGTTTCTTTGCGTAATAAAAACACATATGTATACTATGTGATACAGTATACACTATAATATATATATATATATATATATATATATATATATATATATATATATATATATATATATATATATATATATATATATATATATATATATATATATATATATATAATTGAAAAACTTTTATTTTACATGTTCATTAATAGAGAATGTTCTGTATAACATAAGTGAAAGGAAGATGGACTGAAATGTAAATGTGGCATCAAAAATACTAAACGACAAGTCATTGAATATTTGTAAAAAACATGAAAAGAAAACATTATAAATGAATCAGGTACTAAATTGCTATAAAATACCCCTTTTTCCTTCTAAATTGGTAGAAGTTACATTTACACACACACACACACACATTTTTTTTTTTGTGTGTGTTTTTATTTATTTTAAAATTTATTTTAAAATAAAAATTTATCTATTCTATTTTTTTTTGTGGTTACATTTTTGTGTTTTTATTTATTTTAAGATTTATTTTAAAATAAAAATTCATCTATTCTAATCTAAAATTATCTAAAAATTTAATTAGCTAATTATCTGATTTTATTTTCTTTATTATTATTATTATTATTATTATTATTATAATTATTATTATTATTATTATTATTATTATATTATTATAATTATTATTATTATTATTATTATTATTACTAGAATTATTTAAAATTATCTAAAAATTTAAAATAAAAATTTTTGTGGTTACATTTTTGAGTTTTTATTTATTTTAAAATTTATTTTAAAATACAAATTTAAAATAAAAATAAAAATAAAAATAAAAGTAATAATTAAAATATAATTATTATTTAAAATAAGAATTTATTTTAAGATAAAAAATTTATTTTAAAATGTGTGGTTACACACACACAATTTTTTTACACACACACAATTTTTTTACACACACACACACACAATTTTTAAAATAAAAATTTATCTATTCTAATCTAAAATTATCTAAACACACACACACACACACAATTTTTTTACACACACACACATAATTTTTTTACACACACACACACACACACAATTTTAAAAATAAAAATTTATCTAATTTAATTATCTAATTTTATTTTCTTTATTATTATTATTATTATTATTATTATTATTATTATTATTATTATTATTCTTCTTATTATTATTATTAGAATTATCTAAAATTATCTAAAAATTTAAAATAAAAATTTTTGTGGTTTCATTTTTGTGTTTTTATTTATTTTAAAATTTATATTAAAATAAAAATTTAAAATTAAAATTAAAATAAAAATAAAAATAATAATGAAAATATAATTATTATTTAAAATAAGAATTTATTTTAAGATAAAAAATTTATTTTAAAATGTGTGGTTACACACACACACACAAATATATATATATATATATATATATATATATATATATATATATATATATATATATATATATATATATATATATATATATATATATATATATATATATAAACATTTTGGATATTTTATAATTTACTAGATTTATAAGTGAGAGCTGCATACCCGTTATTTTGAACTGTAATTTTGATTATTTCACTTTAAAAATATGTGACAGTAAATCACAATTTATTGATAGTGATATGTTATAATCGTTAGTGATATTTTATAACAATTGTGTTAATCTTGGATATAAAGCAATCTTACACTATCATCTGGCTTCATCTCCCGAATACTGGGGAATGATCGCGATCTTAAATCCTGCTTAACAATGCTTGTCGACTACTTTCAGAGAACATGGGTAGATCAATTGCCTATGATTCACTTTACTAAATATCGCTAAGAGCTAAACAACTGGACAGACTGCTACTTCCTGCAGTTTGTCTGAAAATTACGGAGTATCCACAACGGAAAACATGACATAACAAAAATTTCGTACCTGAGATAGCATTGTATCCTTAAAGTTTTATCTTATAATCTTTATTTATCTTAGATTTATAGATTTATCTTATAATCTTTATTTATCTTAGATTTATAGATTTATCTTAAAATCTATCGCATTTTATCTTAAAGATTGATAATCTCCGGTCCAAATTGTGGCCCTGTAAACCATGTTTAGGTGACTTTTCTTTCCAGAGGTAAGCCAATACAAGGTAATAATTCATAATTACTGTCTTATAGCGATGCATCCTATTTTCTTCCGAAGCAACACCCCGCCACAGGAAATGAAGTGACTGATCTGAACTAACTCCATTCTCATTATAGTGTGTCACTCTTATGCCGTCTAACACTGCCAAAATAAAAAATGTACATTTTGTACAACTTCGACCTAAAACAGTCAGGTGGACCTAAAACAGTCCTGGCTCATCTGTAAATCCAGACACAGATGATAGGAATATGATGAATATTTTCTTCGCCTAAGGTAGAGAAAGTGAAAGCACTTTCTCTCAATCCTGCACTGAAAGCGTGCACAAAATTGGAAAGAAACATACATATTTAGAATATTTTGTTTTGATGTGCGATTTGGGTGATATAACAATTTTTTATGTCCCGAGAGAGAAACGAGATGAAAATATGTATTCTAAAGATAGTCGAGAGGTTCATTGTGGTTGCTCGAATACAATATTAAATTGATTTATGGCCATGAGAACATCTTTACTGGGAAATGAATAGAAGAAGAATGACTCGAAGAAGGATAAACTAATACGAAACTGTTCGGTAAGTGATTATAAAGAATCACTTTGCGAAATAATGTATCCCCATTCAGAATATTATTTCATTAGGAATATTATTACAATGTTTCTTTCATGCATACATCCGTGAGGGAGGGTGAAGCCTTCGCGGAGATGATTACTCGCCCCCCTGCCCACTGAGACATTTTATATTACTTAGTTTCTATTAATATAACAGCATTTAAATGCATTTATATAGGACAAATAGAAAACTCGCACACTCCCCTAAAAATTCATTCGCCCGACAGGTTAAAAAGTCTTGAAAGACTGCCTGGTAATGGACATTATAAGTTCTATTCTAGAGTTCAAGAAGAAGGAGGCCCCTGTTATATACGCTAATTTTTATATATTCCCGATGTGTATATCAGCTACTTTTATCAATATCTAAAGATTAAAAACTTTTGCTATCTGACAATTCCTGTTATTGGTTCTGGCGACTACTCAATCCCAGCAAAAGTTCATAATATTTCATTATCCCCACCAATTTTTGACAAAACTGTGAACGTTCATTATCTTTAAACATTGAATAGGTTAGGTGGGATGCCCATCGGCTCCGGCGATATCCACATATAACACTCATTGCCATAAAAATTTGCGCACAAAGAAAGAGTTGTCAGAATCAACCGAAAATTTATATATGTGAGTGCAACGTTGATATAAGTGAGTGATTACAAAATCAAAGCAAAAGGATAATTTATTACAGGAGAAACTACAAATGAATGTAGGTTCTAGTACCCTGTTGAGCCACCTCTAGCGTGAATACACGATGCGATACGGGAGGACTTTGAGGCATGCAGGTCCCGTATGGTGTCCTGCGTCATCTCATTCCACAGTTCTTGTAAGTGCGCCTCTTGTTCGACCAAACGCGTAGGCTGTCCAACTTGTCGTCCCAAGCGATCCCAGACATGCTCGATCGGTGACAAATCTGGGGATCGGGCAGACCAGGGAAGGGTGCTAATGTGGGAGAGGCATTCCTGTGATACTCTTGCTGTGTGTGACCGCAAATTGTCCTGTTGAAAAATGCCTCCTGGGAACCCTGTCATGAATGGCAACATATGTGGCTTAAGGATGCCATGAACGTAGCTCTGGGCTGTCATGGTTCTGTGGATCAATATTAGAGGTGACCGGGTGTCGTATGCGACGGCATCTTATACCATCACACCAGCTGTGGCAGCGGTGTGCCGCTGTAAAGTGAAGGAAGGATTGAGACGTTCACCACGGGTCCTTCACATACGTGCACGGTTGTCATCACTGTCCAAATTGAATCTCTATTTTACGCTGAAGACGGCCTGGTTTCATTTGTTTGTGGTCAAATCCCGTCGAGCGCAACACCAATCCTAACGGAGGTGACGGTAGGTTGGTGTCACTGCCAGCACACGGAATGGGCGCTGCGATACCAAATGTCCTTCTGCCAGGCGGCACGCGATGGTACGGACAGACACAGGGGCCCTTAGTGAAGGTTGCTGCCTGTGTCGGGATGCAGGACAATGATGCAGTTGGTGCTTGCGTGTCGGGTAATGTGACAGTCTTCTCGGCTATTGATCTGCCAAAGACGTCCTGAGCCTGGCCGGCGGGTATACGACCTCTCTCTCTCGTACACTGGTCCCAACACCTCCTCACAGTAAAGTCAGAATGACCTAGGTGGCGGGCTACTGACCGAGCTGCCTCCCGGCTTTAATCATCCTCATGATTATTTCCTTCTCCAACTTTGACAATTGATCATAATATCTTCGATGGCGGCGTAATGGCATCCCGATTGAAAAAACGTTCCTCTGTAACAGATTAAGTACAGGCAAAAAGCCATCTCTGTGTACCTTTTTTCTGCGCCAGGGAGAACGGAGTTCGACGTCCTCTGGTGACATTACGCAATGCGTAATCAAGCTGTATTTCTAATCATTTGCATATCTTCCTGGCAGGTACTTTCATTGCAAGTTTCATTACGATCCCACAATCACTTCTTGGTGAGCAACTTTTTTAATCAAAGAGTGCAAGTATTTGATCTTTATCGCTGACGAAAAAAAACCTACATACTGCATATAGCCAGCAGACATTAAGTTAGAAGTCTAACTCAAGGAGAGGCTTCTATATCACAAATTACAAACACAGTTATTGGAGTAAAATTTGAAATACATCAGATATGGAATAATGTAGGTACTTTTACAATGTTGCTAAATTCATACATGTATAAAACGCCTTGTTGGGACACAAACAAAATTGCATATTTTGTAAAATAACTTCACATTTTACCTATACGTTGACAAAATTTTATAAATACTTCTTGAATATAATGCCAAAAAAATATCTATATTTATCATGCATTTATGTATGCTTACTCTGTACTTGAAAACAAATTAAACAAACTTTTTAAAAAAAGTCATTTCTTTCGATTAAAAAAAAAGAGAATCCAGTAAAGCAATTTAATTAAACTGCACGTATTACAAAGCATAAAAATGTATTCAAGATTATTTTTCAAAAATTGCTAAAATCTTACATTTTTGTTTCAGAGTTCGCAATATTATGTTCTTTGGCTTTCACAAGATAAATTGAGAAATGAAACTTTTCAGCATGATTGTTTTTTTCTTTTCTGCTTTACATAAGAAGGAATTACTGAAAAGTGTAAAATTAAATGTTGTGTTACATGCCACATTTCATTATTTTTGACATACATTATTAAAAACACTGACACTGCAGCAAGGAACTTTAAATGTGAAAGTTTTAAAACACGTCAAAGTACAATTTTTGCTACTTCTGTTACATTATTCCAAATACTTTATTTCACTTCTTTATCTTCTGACAAAATTCCTTCTATATGTGTACTAAATATACATTTCATTTGTGATCTCAAGATGGTCATTGAAAAAAAACTAATGAATTAACTGAGTTATAGCTGAAAATATTACATATATTTACTTTTGAAAACTGTTCCGCCCCTGCTCGTTACACTCGTCAGGCCTGAGAAACTCTCCTGTTCTTATAATAGTTTGTAAGTACTCTCCTTCGGTAACAAAATTAATATACTTACCCTTCAACGGCTTTAAACTACAGGTTTGACAATGTTAATATTTGTTGTCTATCTTTCAAATAGCACACTTTATTATTTTACGTCAGCTCCACAAGTTATGTCTTCTGCATATACTTTTGACCGCCTACCAGCAGTTCTAGAGCATTTTTGTTTTTTTTTACTTTCCCCGCAATACATTGTAATGTATAGGGAGAGTATTCGAATCATACCGAAAATCACAACTCGAGTTTTCGACGGATCTACACGTTCCGAGACTAATAGAATACTAAAAAACTAATTTTAGAGTGACGTATGTGTGTGTGTCTGTCTGTACGTGTGTCTGTATGTGTGTCTGTCTGAGCACTGTATGTATCCACTCTAACTAAAAAACTCCTGGACCGAATTTCATAAAATTTGGTAGGTAAGTCACTTGAGTGAGACCGTGGTACTGATTAGATTTTAGCAGGATTCGTAATAATAGAACCCGCCTTTTTTCCGGAATTCCCTTAAAAAATTCATGTATCCACTCTAGCTACAATACTAATTGATCACATTTTACAAAATTTGGTAGATAAGTTACTTGTAGGATACTTTGGTGCTGATTAGATGTTGGTATGATTCAGAAAAGAACAATCTGCCTTTTTTTTACGAAATGGCCAACAAAAATGTCATGTATGCACCCTAGCTAAAATACTAATTGACCAAATTTTACAAAATTTGGTGGATTGATTAGATCTTGGAACAATTCGGAAAAGAACAACCTGCCATTTTTTTACGAAATGGCCGTCAAAAATTGCCGAAATTTAAAATAAAAATGACTACGTATGCCCAAATGTATCAATTAAATTCTTGTTTTATACGCAATTTTTGAAAATGAAAAGAATATAACACATTCCATTATGCTTTAGGACTAACCTTTCTCATGATATTTTAGATTTCTTGCATTTTTGTTACGCCGATTTCCGAAAAATGTCCAATTACCAAATAAAAACAAAAATTGAATTAAAAAGGCAAAATTAATGTTATTTGGTTCAATTAAACTCAATCTAACGAATAATTAAAGAAAACATGAATTTGAGTCTGCAGGGAAAGTCATGTGTTGCCCACATCAGTTTTTTCTAGTGCAATAAGATATTTTAGTTTTGTTGAAATTTTATAGTAATAAGAAATCGAATCTGAGCTGCATGAATAAACAGGTAAATATTTAAATCGTGATCGTGAAAAATATTTTCGTAATTACTTTGTTTAGTTCTTTATAATAAAAAATAAGAAGTATAACTGCTAACTCTATTAATATTTAACTTTTAATCGTAATTGTTTTTGACAATCAGTTGCGAAACACTTCGTAGTTACACTTCGTTTTATCAAACTTTGTATGCCATAACTAGTTCACTGCTTTAGTTTACTTTAGTTCACAGGCAAAATAAATCTAATTATATTAGTATAAGATTTCGTTTAAATCTATATACTTTTATAATTTTGAATTCTTTTGTAAACAGAATTTGATTATGTTTTAATTTTAAATAATAAAATCTTCTCGATTTTATTATTTAAATCGTTGTGTTCTATGAAAGGAGATGGCATCAAACTTTTATTAGATTGAGTCCCAGTTGGCATCAGTTAGATATTTTTGCTGTAGATTTTTAGGTCACGTACTTTCTTTCATTTTACTTTGTTTATAGAATTCGGACATTTTATATATATTTTTTAGTTTGCTCTCTTCTTTTCACAAGGGAATAAGCTTTAAGTGACTGGCAAAACGTGATTACAGAAAAGAAGACGTGCTGCAGTATAAAATGTAAGGATATATTTGGATTTGTTCCTACAGTAAAATATTGCACCTTGTTGAATCAACGAATAAAAGGTCAACATTTATTTAATTTTTATATATTACTGGTAGTTACATAATATATGTTAAAATATCTGTTAATGTGTAATAATTGTTTATGAGGACTATCGTATTTCCTTATGAATTATTTCGATTTTTCTTAGGAGTATCTAGTTACTTCTACAAATATAATACAGTGAATACGCTTTGCTGAGTTAACGGATGTAAAGTCCACATTTATTTAATTTTTATATATTATGTTAATGTGTAATGAACGTTTATGAGGACTATCTTATTCATGATGGATTCTTTCAATTTTTCTTATGAGTTTCTAGTAACTTCTACAAACATAATACATGAATACACCTTGTTAAGTCATCGGATGTAAAGTCTACATTTAATTAATATTTATATATTTCTGGTAGTTTCATACTATATATTTGTTAAAGTTGATGTTAATGTGTAATGAATGTTTACGAGGACTATTTTTCAATACGGAATATTTTGATTTTACTTATGAACATCCAGTTATTTCTGCAAACATGATATATTGAATATGCGTCTAAATGATTCGGTGTATTGTACCATGCTGTAGAGTTCAATCACACTTATAGGAACATATTCGTTTTATTACTTCTGTGTGTCTGTATACCTATGAGTCAACGACATACGTGGGGCAAACTATGCACATATAATAAACTTTCTTGTGATTATTTATTTCATTGCCAGAAGTTTTTAAATTTTAAGAATCTCGGACTAAGGCTCTCATCCATTTTAATTTCTCATACTATGTAATAGAGTATAGGGAAAGTATAGTTTTACGAAAATTTTCAAAATCGAGATTTTGATGCCGAATTATTTTTTAGGACTTCCTGAATACGTTTTGACTATTTTTGGAGTGTTGTTCGTGTCTGTTAGTCTGTCTATATGGTTTTGGCGATATCCTATATACACGATAGTAGCCACAAATATTAATAGATTTTCACGAAACTTTATATCTGACTTTATAAAAAAATCTAGAACTAGATAGAATTTTTTTTTAAATTTGAGCTAAAATTTTTTCAAAATTTTATATTTTTTTAACAATTGATTCGAAATTTTATCGAAATTTTATTCGAAATTTATTCGAAATTTTATATTTTTTTTATCACGGTAGCATGGGACAGAATTTCACATAATCATGTTTAAAATAGGGTATTTATGACACAATGAATGCAAAATTTAATAGTTTCTATCAATGTTATCAAAAATAGCAGTGATATAATATCTGTTTTCGTCACATCATTAGTCCCCTGGTTAGGAGAAATTATCCCCACCTGGGGTACTTTGTCAAGTATCTATCGTAAGGTTTTTTGAGCCCTTAAAAGTGAAGGGTAACACGCTATATTTGTAATCATTTGGGCCAACTATAACAATTTTTCAAAAATGTACTTAGAAAATTTGATAAAAAAAAGAAGAAAAAACTATTTATAAATGGATTGCAGTATGAAAAGTTCAAGTTGAAGCACTCTCCAGTTAATTTAAACACAATTTTGGAAAATGAAAATAAAAATACTCGTGGTAAAATGTATTACGTATTTGTATATGTATATTTTATCGAAAATCGATTAATGTCATTTACAGAACACTAAACACAACGTTAAAACATTATTGATATTTCTTTTTATCTAAAATGATGATAACATAAAAATTAAATATATTTACAATTTTGAAATCAATGATTTTTTTTTAAATAATCCGAATACATTTAAATGTATACCGTTGTATTGAAGTTATCAAAAACATCTCTTGAGGTGAAAATCATAATTCGTCATTAATGACACTGATGTATAATGAAAAATTCAAGTGATTTACACGACATTTCGTATGCTTATAATAATGATATTTATAAGCTACTTAATAAGATAATAATATTTAATAAGAAATAGAAAAAATATTAAAATGACCGCTCTAAAACTGCTGTAAAATACCGCAGCAAATTAGTAAAAACTTCGTAAATACAGCATACGTGTAAAACAGCTGGTCTACTAGTTGCAAAGGCAAATAGCATATTTCTTTTTAAAGAACAAGAGGCGCAAACTCACGTAAGTAAAGTAGTAAACTGAAGATAGTACATGTAGTTGAGAGTACATGTGTTTTCATTCATCCTTCTGTTCACAGCCTTAATTTCTTATTTTATTACATCTTTCCTCTGCAGTTTTCACTACTTATTTGTTTTCTACAATCAACCATCTGTACCATCCTCGGTTTCCGATTTTATTTGACTAATTACAGCCTCGCTTCTTGCCGGTCCTGAAGATGAAATATATTATTTGCCTTTAAAACTGATAGAGTAGATTTTTGTATGTATTAATTTATTTATTGAGACTAAATACTTTTTATTTTGAGCAAAACCGTTTTAAAAGAAAATTTTAATTTATGCTATCATTATCAAAACGTTTTACAAGAGAATTTTAATTTATGTTATCGCTATCAAAATTATAAAAAAAAATTAATATTTTTAGAGTTATGTGTTGCAACACATCATAATATTCCTTTTGCTGACGCAGTGGTTGAGAGGTCAAGGCCAACGTTTCTTTGTGATCGTTTGGCTGCCGGGTTGTGGGTTCGAGTGGGATGTTGTGTTGTTGGGCTCAGTGTGTTTCGCCCCCACTGGTGTGCCGGGGCAGCGTCATGTGCAGGCTGAATTTCTCACGATGCTGACCGATGTATAGGCGATTGAAGGTGTATCAAGTACTTGACTATTGTTAAATAATATTATTCCTTTTAAAATATTTCCTTTTTAAAAATAATAAATCTCTCCAAAATAATGGTCAGCAATCGTAGAAATACCACTTTTGAATATTAAATATATATGTCTTACATTTCTAAAGAAAATTGCTCTATCAATAAATATATATATATATATATATATATATATATATATATATATATATATATATATACATATATATTGAAAAAACAAACATCCTTTAAACTATCATACGAATGACAAAATGCATCTTCAGATGACGCTGCTTGAATCCCAGAAGACCTTATATTACATTCCTTGCAAAAGTATTTTCAATAAATCTATTCTATACTTATGTTTGACTGGGCACCGTCATTTGATCATCAGATTCCATCTCCCCGAGAGTACTTTTTCACTTTTTGTGACATTCTCTAAATCTTGTACATACTCAATTTCGAAAAGAACCCAAAACTCTAACAATTGTTAAAAACTTTCAGATTATTTCGACTGGAAAATAGTATTTATAACTTACTCACTTTCATGAAAGTTTGACGCATGAATATAAATGAAAATTGTGTGGGTACCGGAAA
The DNA here is from genome assembly GCA_951213105.1 of Amaurobius ferox. NCBI lineage: Eukaryota > Metazoa > Arthropoda > Arachnida > Araneae > Amaurobiidae > Amaurobius > Amaurobius ferox. The sequence goes on from OX578143.1 coordinate 41,286,691, forward strand.
TAATGAAAAGTTTTTAAGTAAACATCAATAAAATAATTCGTTACATTTTAGCAGTTATTATCAGAAAGTTATTATCAAAAATAAAAGACGTTTTACAGGATAATGCTAAAATGAAATCAATTCGGTTACAATCTAAAATGATTTAGCAACATACGAGGTCCCAATCTTTCAAAACGAAATAGTGAAAATATATGTTAATCCATTGAGCTATGATGCTCCTATTATAAACAGTCATTGCAGGCAGATAAACATATATTTAGTTATTTAGATTTCTCTGTTACCTTATCTTTAATTATCTTTAACTTTTTACCTTATCTTTAATTATCTTTAACTTGTTATCTTATCTTTAATTATCTTTAACTATCTTTAACTTGTTACCGTATCTTTAATTATATCTAATTATCTTTAACTTGTTACGTCATTTTTAACTATATTTAACTTGTTACCTTATCGTTAATTATATATAACTTGTTACCTTATCTTTAATTATATTTAACTTGGTACCTTATCTTAAATTATCTTAACTCTGTTACCTTTAAATATTTTTATCCATAAATCTGTTTCGTATTTTAAGCTGAACATCTCAGTGTATATGCATATAAATCCGTTAATCGTTCTTACATTATATGCAGTATTGACAAACAGACAGACAAAACAAGGTTTCAAGTTCTAGTTATTTTGAACCTCACTGAAAGTTGGTGAAAATTAGAATGGTTCTTGAATCGCATTGCTGGAAAAGTAATTCATCAAAGTCCATCACTGGATTCAAACGATATTTATATTATAAGCGTGTATTATTTTTTCCCCTTTTATACATTATAATTTTTTGGAAATTTTTTCATCGCAAAAGAGTGCGATTGTTTTGTAATAAATAAAATAGAAAATATAAATGTTGTGTCTTAATTATTTTGAGGGGTTTACTGACTTGAACGGGTTTACTTAGAAATAGTTTACTTTGGAGGGGTTTACTTACTATTTTACTTGGACTGTTGCAAATAACTAATTAATTAATTACATTTATTAATAGGTAGTATAGTCACGATGTATCGTGCTTGTAAACGCAAAAACCCACCAGTATGTATCGTCCAGTTTCAAACTGAAATTGTGATTCCAAATCTGTGATGCATATACATCTGGGGTACGTAAAGCGGCTTACAAATATATTCTTCAACATTTGTAAATTCAATTTTGCCTATAAGATTTATTTTAGCTTCAAAATCGCCATATTTATAATTATGTTCACCTATGAATAGAAATCTATACTAGAAAGATACAGAGCTCGCATAAATTTCGAAATAACTTGGGGCTCCTAGAGAAAAATAAGTAATACGATTATTCTCAAATCCAAGGCATGCTATTGTTCTGTGTTTACAAAGTATAGTGATGTATAGCGTTGCAAGGTAACAAAAAAATTAACTTTGATGTGGCTCAACTCGTCTTTCTTATACCAGAATCCATTTTTAACATTTAACTTTTTTCAAATTTTACAAGAAACATTTTGAAAACTCGATGTCAAGGGTCCAAATGTTTACAATTAGAACGTGCTACCCTTCAATTTAATGGACTTGACAAATTTTTTTATTGGTACCATACTTGTTAATGTACTCTCCGGTGGGAGGGGTAATGTTCCCCCTGAGGAATGATCAAAAAATTGCATCGCGGCTACTTTTCGCGACAATATTTGAAATTATAAAGTCTCGTGATCATTGAGGTATAAATAAGCCTTTATAGGCATGATTTTGTCAAATTTTGCCCTATGTTACCATGTTAAAAATATAAAATTTCGAATACATTTGAAAGTTACTTTTTCGAATGTAAAAAAATTCCATCATGTTCAAGACTTTTTAAAACAAAGCTGGATATGAAATTTCGTGAGAATCCATTGATATTTTTAGTCTGTATTGTGTATACAATGAAGATGACCACATATAGGCAGCTAGACGGATATCACCCGAAAGATAGTATATATGTATTCAGGAAGTCTTAAAATTTGCATTAAAATAAGCATTTGAATATATGACTCGGTCTTCTGGCGGTACTTTGATTTGCATATGGCTGCGTTCATTCTTTCATGATGTTGCAATTTCCCTTTCGACGTGTGTATTTTCATTTCTTTTACTTTCCCTGCAATACATGGTAATGTATAGGGAAAGTATTGGAATCATGCCGAAAATCGCAACTCGAGTTTTCGACGGATCTACACGTTTCGAGACCTCTAGAATACGAAAAAACCATTTTTAGCGTGACGTCTGTGTGTGTGCGTGTCTGTCTGTCTGTGAGTCTGTGTGTCTGTCTGTCTGTCTGTGCAGATTTTGTATCCACTCTAACTAAAAAACTAATGGACCGAATTTCACAAAATTTTGTAGGTAAGTCACTTGTGGGCGGGGCTGGAGCTGATTAGTTTTGGGTACGATTCGGAATAAGAGAACCCGCCTTTTTTTTAAATGGCCCGCAAAAGCTTGTATCCACTGTAGCTATAAAACTAATGGACCGAATTTCACAAAATCCGGTAAATGAGTTGCGTATAGGTCACCCTGGTGCTGATTAGATTTTGGTACGATTCGGAAAAAAATAACCAGCCTTTTTTTGCAAAATGACCCGCAAAAATCGTCAAAATCTAAACTAATGAACTAAGTATACTCAAATATATCCATTAAATGTTCGTTTAATGCGTAATTTTTAACGACGAAAAGAATAAGACCAACCCCATTACACTAGGACTAGCCGTTCTCGAGATATTTTAGTTTTTTCGTATTTTCTCTACGCCACCTATGAAAACAAGTCCGGTTATCGAATGAGAACGAAAATTGAATTAAAAGTGAAATAAATTTAATTAAAATAAAGATAACGTTAATATAAGTCTGCAGGGGAAGTCATGTGCTCCCCACATCAGATTTTTTACTTTCCCTGCAATACATGGTAATGTATAGGGAAAGTATTGGAATCATACCGAAAATCACAACTCGAGTTTTCGACGGATCTACACGTTACGTGACCTCTAGAATACGAAAACACTATTTTTAGCGTGACGTCAGTGTGTGTGTCTGTGTGTCCGTCTGTCTGTGTCTGGTCTGTGCATATTTTGTATCCACTCTAACTAACAAAGTAATTGACCGAATTGCATAAAATTTGGTAGGTAAGTCACCTGTGAGCGAATCTGGTGCTGATTAGTTTTGGGTACGATTCGGGATAAAAGAACCCGCCTTTTTTGCGAAATGGCCCGCAAAAGCTTGTATCCACTCTAACTTAAAAACTAATGGACCGAATTTCACAAAATTCGGTAGATGAATCACTTGTGGATTATACTAGTGCTGATTAGATTTTGGTACGATTCGAGAAAAATAACCTGTCTTTTATTGCAAAATGGCCTGCAAAAATCGTCAAAATCCAAACTAAAGAACTAATTATACTCAAATATACCCATTAAATGCTCGTTTAATACGTAATTTCTAACGACGAAAAGAATAAGACTAACCCTATTACATTAGGAATAGCCGTTCTCGAGATATTTTAGTTTTTCGTATTTTCTCTACGCCACCTTTGAAAATAAGTCCGGTTACCGAATGAGAACGAAAATTGAATTAAAAGTGAAATAAATTTAATTAAATAAAGAGAACGTGAATATAAGTCTGCAGGGAAAGTCAGGTACTGCCCACATCAGATTTTTACTTTTGTTGGCAATTATTTATCGAACTCATATATTGTGTTTCATCAATTGAAGAAGAATGAAAATCGCTCTGGTATATCTCCCAATACGATTTTAGAGCTCCAAAAATCTGCAAGTGTACTACTTTATTTTAGTAGAATTAAATTATATGTTTTAATAGTATGATTTGAATAACAATGGCATTTAGAATACTACAGGAATTTGTACATAATTGTGAATTTTAATTTTTTATATCACATATTCCGTACGAAGAACTGGGACATACTGCTAGTTTTCCACTAAAAATAAAGTACAAATACATACAAAAAAAGGCTTTAAAACCGTTAAGGTAAAAAAAAAATGCGTTCTCAGATGACGCTAGTTTTAAGCGCCAATCTCAAAAGCCTTACATCACATTTCTTGCAAAATTATTTTCAATAAATCTATTCTATACTTACGCTTGACTGATCACCATCATTTGATCATCGAATGCCATCTCTGAGACTTTATTCTTTGCTTCCTGTTACGTCTTCTAAATCCAGTATATACTCAGCTTCGGAGAAAACCAAGAATTCTAACAATTGTTAAGTGGTTTTTATTATTTCGTTTGGAAAATAGTGTTTATGTCATATTTTATGTTGTAAACGATTTTTCATTCTCAAAGAATTTATATGATTAAGGTTACAAAATTTATTTGTAAATTGTTTACGTTAATTTACTTATAATTATGTGGTGAGACCAAAAACAGTAATGTTTTTAAATTAATACGCCATGGTGTAAAAAAAAGCTTAACAAAACTTCCGCTGAACAGGCACCAGATTTGGCATTATACTTGAATAAAATTTATGACACATAAATTCGCCAATTAGGGGTGAAATCAATTCGTAGGAGGTCACAGTGTCTCGCGGAAGAATCGGCGTCAACAAGAGGGAAGTCAGTTAAGACCGGCATTAAACCAACATAAAGGCAAATCTCAGCCAATCATGTTAGGGAAGCCAGAAAGAAGGCGTGTTTCCCCAAAGTAAAGTGAAAATTAAGGTTGCCTTTACAAGAAAGAGGAATGACAAACCTGTGAAAATATTAGACATGTGAAAATTTTCGAGAAAAATACTGGTGAAAGTATTCGAAGCGTGCCGAGATGTAAAAGTGTTCGTGAGAAAAATATTGGTCATAAATATCGAGGTGAAATTTAGAGTCCATACTCGTTCACTATTTGCAAGTGCCTATCTAACGGTCAAACGTTTGCTCTCCAGTACATTGAACATGTACACAAGGTATGCGCCAGGTCTATATATAAATAAATGGGTAGAACCAAGAAGTATTAACGCTTAGTACTTATCTAATCAAGTCCCCCAATATCGCCTCCTAAGTGTCCCTCTCATAGAACGGTGAAATTAAATTTGTAAAAAGTGTTTGTAAGTGTTATTCTTTATAACTTTTGAATGCTACTAAATAAAGTACTATAAATTAAAAAGCTAAATGGCGGAGTCAATGACCAATAATTTACTTTTCAGATGAAGCAAGTATACGCTTACTGTAAAGAGGTAGTTGGAGGGTTATTCACGGTAAACAACGCAGTGCACGCAATTCATCACTGCACTCTAATATAATAGATCATAATAAGTATAATCACTGTAATATTTTCACCGCAAAAATTAAATATACACTATTTGTAGAAAAATCCTAAATCAGCTCAAAAAGCTGTAAAGAACCTTGCTGCTCCAACCGGGAATCAAACTCTGAATCTTCGAACTGGCCAGCCTATGCTCTATCTTTGTGCTACTGGGGTGGAATTGCAAGTTCTAATTGTCGAAGTGAAATCTGCATTCTTAGCAGTCTAATGTCAGATTGACGTGCAGCTGACAATGTGACTGACTCCCCTCCTGGTATTTTTACCTCAGGTTAGGCTCTTGATATTATTAATTTTACTTAGGTTCGTATCCTGCGTGGTCGTTGACCTCTCGATTTGAAACAGGCGCCACCTATACCAAAGTGCATTGAATCTGTGCTAGCTGTAATAATGCCACTTTTAAACCTCTTACATCTTTGCACTAACCTACAGGGTCAATTTGTTCGGGCATCATTGCAAAGATTATTGCTGACCCATTCGGGAATCAAACCCTAGATCTTCGAACTAGGCAGCCGGCGCTCTACTGTTGAGATACTGTGACATTTATTGTCGAAGTGGATTTTGCAAAGCTTTGCAAGGAAAGATCAATGAGAGTAAAAGTAAGGTCAGTGTATCGTAAAGTGGCCTTGCCCGAGCGAGTAAAAGTAATTCTAGCGCCCTTAGCGGAGAACTTAAAAATCTGAGATAAAGAATTCGGAAAGAAGAGAGATAAAAGGAAAATGTCAATTGCGAAGTGATAGATGATTATTTTAGTAATAGGGATCAATATCAATAACGCATGAAACTCCTATATGTAAGAAAATATATAAACCTATAAAAATGTCATATAATCAGGAACTATGACATGGTCACATCTGTAGTGATTGTTAAAATACGTGGTGATATTCTTTCCCAAACTCATTTGAGCATTGCTGTTGTTTAAGAGTATTTTAATGGTGTTACTGCATAAATGAATGAGATGCTGATTAATTCAAAATTAAGACAGTAAATGCATACAATTGGAAAATGAAGGAGCACATGTCTAATAAGAAATACAAGCACTTCATTAGTAATTTGAATAATAATGTAATAATATTTTTGTAACCAATTTTTTTACTTTTTATAAATTAAAGGAAAATGTTTATTTATTTACATATGAGATAAGAAAAAATATATTCTTCTTAAGACAGGGCGTATTTTAATTTTATAGATATTTATAGCATTAAAAATGAATTACAACCTAATACACATGAACTAAAATGAAGGGCAAAATATTTTTTTGGAAATATAAATTTCTGTTTTCGAAAGCGAGAAATGAAAGAGTGCGAACTATTGTTGAGATTCTAACCGCTCCAGCACCCCATTCAGTGTGTCATAAAGACGGGCTTTCGGATTTAAGCTCTTTGTGATACCAACGTGATATTTCTAAGGGGGAAAAACGAAAATGGTGTTTGAAAACTAAGAGATGTAGTATAGTGAACAAATGACAACATTTATCCTTCCAAAGTGGTTTTTGTCAGGACTAAAAAGGATATTAGGACAGTTGTCTGCTAGATACCCGAGTTCATCTAAATAATTCTAAGCACTGATATATATTTTTATTAGTATTTACTGGCTGAAAGTTATATTCTTGTGTTATAATATTTTATTTAAACAAAACTGTTAGCACAGAACTGTGAAATATTTTTAATTCGGTTTTTGTGCAAAAAAAGATACACATTAAATGTATCGATCAGTAAAATGTCGATATTCCGACATGTTCAAATTCCAGCAGTGTTGGACTAAGAAATGTTCCTGAATTCCATATGTCAAATTAATGTTGAGTAAATAAGGGGAAAAATTAATTTAAAACAAAATAATGAGCACTATATGGGATATTTTTTTTCTTAAAATGGGTGTGGGGGAGGGAGGCTACACAGATTGGATTACTGGATTACACTCTACTAAATGAGAAAAAATAAATTAATCTTCTATGAACAGAAATCCCCATATAAAATCATTTTGTTTATTACAGTAAATGTAACGCAGTAAAGCCAACCTGCACGCCGCTCAAGATGAAGCGTCCCGGACAATCGAGAGGGCCGAACTAATATATGCCGGTTTAACGAACATTTATTGTATAAGTTTTACAATTTCTGAGCTTGTAGAAATTTGTATGGGTCATTACAATATTTGTACATGGTCCATTGTTGAATTGATATACACTTTTTTCCTCTGCTGAAAATTAACATTTTAGTGGGAAAACTGACAAATATATATATTAAAATGTAAAATATATGCAAAATTTCATATAGTAGGCTATATAAATATCAATTATATGCACTTTTAATTTTTTAAGAGCCGCATTAAATAACTCAATCACAATGTCATTTAATTTGAAACAGCATTACATAATTTTAGAAAATTAAAATATTTTCATTAACGTTAAAGCTAATTTTATTACCTTTCTGAACACAGGGTAATTAAATTGTGTATATTAAATTAAATCGATGTAAGTTAATTTTATGAAGGCAATATGATGAAAAGAAATATTTAAAGAAACTGGTCGTAAATTCTTAAGAAAAATGATGTGATGAAAATAACATAATTTTATAAAAATCATAAACTCCGCTGTGATGAGTAAAGTATTTTTTGGAAAATACAACGTCTGTTTTTCAAAAGCGAGAAATAAAAAAGAGTAAGTTATATTGTAAAGTTTTGAACTGTCCTCCAACTCTTCATTTAGTATATCATAATAGCGGGCTCTCAGATTTAAGTATTTGTGGTGGCGAAGTAATATTTCAGACGGAAAAAGAGTACAAAAAACAAGAAATGTAGTTGCGTAGCGAACAAATGACAGCGTTTATCCTTCGAAAGCGGTTCTTTTCAGATAAAAAAGGATTTTAGAACAGTTGTTTGCGGTATAACTGCTAACTAATTTTATACTACGACTGCTAATTTTTGTAGTTTTTAATATCTGATAGCTATATTTCTGTCTAATCGTATTTCAATAAAATTAAGAATTTAGATGAATCTATTATGTTTAAGGAAAATAAAGGAATTAGTGTCATTAATTCTATTATTTTGAAGATTATAAATCTAAAATATCTGAAGTGGGCAGCACATGACTTTTCTTATATAATGCAATGAATTTACTACTTTTACGGCAAAAAGAAATAGATTAATTTTATAGTAGTTATTTATATTCTTTCCAAGATATTGAATTCCGTCAATAAGTCGTCATTTTCCATGTCGTCATAATCAATGAGTCTTCATTGAAATAGCGTCATTTTTACCCATTTGGCGAGTATTTCGTTAATTTAGCAACATTTAAAAATGTCGCCAAGCTGGCAACATTGCACTAAATTCGTCGCCAAAATTTCGCCAAGAGTTGTGGACGAAGGAATAAGTTATTCTTACAGCAGGTAAATGAATATTGGCGTTCAAATACAAAAGTATTACTCAAAGTATCACTTTTCATGAATGGAATGACCTAGATCCACGAGATTGATGTCACCAAATGTATCGCATAGTATAACATATGAAAAACGAACAGGTTTCTCAATAGGAAATATTTTTTTTTTATTTTATATGACTTTCTGAAATTATTTTTTTGAAAAATATGAAATTTCGCGAAAACGGTTCATGTTAGCGTTCTAAAACTTATGTCAATCGTTTTCTAATGAAAAATTACATAATAAATGTCTATTTGCGTAACTTTCATAGCGGTTTCGATTTTTTGACGATTTTTTCAAAATTTCACTCGAGAATTTAGGGGGGTTCTGAACATTCGATTGTTCATAAAAACAATAGACTTCCAGTGTTTACGGATTGTAATTTTTGTACCAAATTTCATTCGAATCGGTCCATTCGTTCGTCAGTTATCGTCTCCATAGGCTCACTGACACAAACACACACACACAGAGACATCACTTCAAAAATGTTTGATTCTTGATCAGGGATGCTTGAAACGTGCTCTCCCGTGGAAAACTCGAATTCGAATTTTCGACCCTGTCACAATACTTTCCTTATGCATTATGTATATAAGGAAAGTAATAGGAATTCACAGATACCATTTTGCATACTTGTACATCACAAAAGACTGTCAAACACACATGCAAAGATAATATCTTTGCTTGTACTGTTGCTCTCTCTATATATGTTAAAGAAGGCTGTGTTTTGCCGCAAAAACCGGCTTATACTTTAAATCAGAATTTTACTCAATTACGAGGAATTTGTATTGCAGAAGACATCTTAGTTATTTTTAAACGAATATTTATAGAGAACGATATTATTCGCGCTCTCTGCTACTCAACACTGATTGTAATTTATTTGTACCGCCCAGGCTGTGAAGTTGATAGCATCTTCAGCTGCTGTCTTGTGGGTTCGGGTTCGAACCCCGAATAAGGCATGAATGTTTCTCGAGGATAAAGTCAGTCTTCCGCCTTCTGGGTCCTCGTCTAAATGTGAAGCTGCACCCCCTCCGACCTTCGTCAGTGAAGCGTTCTTGCAATAAACTTTGTTCTCTCGTCTTGTGTCTTTCTTCGTTCTTTCCTGCTTCCTGCGTCACTGGTCCTGAATCGGCTCCTCCGAAACAGGAGATCATCAGTTACAACAGCAACAATTTATTTGTACTTAATTTAAGACAATATATATAAATATATATGTAACGTTAACTATCTTGTTTCAAATATTATATATATAGGAAATGAATATACTGATACCATTTTGTATATTTTTATACCTCAAACGACAAGAACGCGTCTGTGATGACCACAATCGTACATTTGCTCGTGTGGTTGTTCTGTTCATCTTTAATACTAAAAGAGGATGCTATATTATGTGTCCAAATATGGTTGATACTTTTAATTAGTATTTATTTCTATTACTAACAATGTCTTTACATTTCAGTTATTTTTGAATGAATAGTTACTGGTAATGGTGAACTTTCACTAGTTACTATCCAACCTTGCTGATAATTAATATTAACCTATGAATATCAATTCTAATGCACTCATAAGATTTAGAAAGTTAAATAGCGGCACATTCATAGCTTTGGTTAGACAAGTCAAGCAGAAAGTTTAGAAATTTCGAAATTTCCCCAGGGAATTTATTTTAGGGCTTGTATTCATTCCTCGTTATATTCATCACGGCTGGCTAATTAACTTCAAAATTTTCGTAAATTGTTGCCAAAGCGAGCGAAATTAATTTTTCTTTTTCATGTATAGAGTTGCTTGAAAATTTAATTTTAGATAAAAATAACATATATTCTTACATTAAAATTTACCTTTTTTACCTTCCCCTCCGATAAAGAAAGTTTTAATCAGATCTATGATTCTAAATGTTTTTAAAATTTTATATTTTAAATCAAGAGCAGAAGCTGGTACTTCCGAGAATTTAGCATAAGTCATAGATCGTAAAATTTATGATACAGAAAATAACCTTATCTCCGCGAAATATTTATATATAACTGCTCATGGTGTTATTCTGATTTATTCTGTTCAGTCTATAAATTTAAAATAGGAATTCACAGATACCATTTTGCATGTTTGTACATCACAAAAGACTGTTAAACACACATGCAAAGACAATATCTTTACTGGTGCGGTTGCTCTGTCACGAACATGTAAAATGTTCATAAGGCTATGGAGACCCTTTTTAGAACCAGAAAGAGAAAACACTTTTACAAGCAGCCATTCTCATAACATGAATGTAAAATTACCATGTCTGAACTGTCGAAGCAAGGTTGTCAGATTTGTTGAATTTTCGACAATTTGTCGACTTCTCGATTGTACTCGAACCTTCTCGAAATAACGAACATTCTTTGAGATACGTGCATCTTCTGTAAATTTCTACTCGTAATATATTAAAGGAGACATCGCTCAGTTGGAGAGCAGTTGACGTGATACGAACTACATTGATATGTGACTTATATAAGTAGATAAATTTTAATCGAAATGTATGGAACCACGCCAATTTTGCAAAACCGTTAAAACGAAATACTAAAGACAACCATATTTGATAAATTAAAAGGTCTTTAATAATAACACCATTTATGGCGTTCTAGAAATTACAAATCTACATCTCTTTCGGACGTCACTACATCCTTCATCAGTGACAATGAAAATTATTTAAGATGCGACAATCATGAACTCTTATGCATAACCCACAGCCGTGAGACAAGATTTAATATAGATGCAATGTAAATTGTTTAAGATGTTAGGGCATGAGCTCGTATACACAGCCCACAACCGTGACACAAGATTTGCATATAGATCTATATGCATATCTTTAGATTGCTTCGCCGTTGTCGGATGTGTATAGGAGTTGATGTTCGTCACATCATTAACAATTTACATTGCCAGCGATGAAGGTGTGAGTCCTAAAGCACTCTGGATTTGTAATTTTAAGTACGCCATAAATGGTATGATTATTAAAGTCCTTTTTATTTACCACGCTTGGTTGTCTTTATTATTTCGTTTTAAAAGTATAACTCTTATTTTATGCAATTTACTATTTTCTTAAAACAATATTGAACTTTATAAATCCGTGGTTGTGAAATACTAAATCCTTTCTAAGAAAGTACAAATAGTTGTATATTTTGAAAGCGAGAAACGAAGAAGGGAAATCGTATATTTGACATTCTACCTCTTTCCAGCATTCTTTTCAGAATGCCATAAAGGATGGCGTTAGGATATAAACCTTTGTGGTGTCAAAGTAATATTTAAAAAAAATAAACCAAAGAAAAAATAGATATAAGAAGTGAAGTTAAAAAAGGATGAAGATTATTTTTTCTAAACTGTTCTTTGCGAGGCAATGTTTTATTTTCCGGATTTAGTTCGAGGGAAAATGATATTTTTAATTATTTTTAGTTTGTATATCTCACTTTATTTCTTATTTTTAGCAATCATCCGACTTTGAATGAAAAATATATGTAACATAAACTAATTATTAAACCAATTCATAATATGACATTTAATATCAATGGTTAATGGAAATCATAAGATTATTCCAATATCTTTGATATTGATGAATATATAAATCTCAATTTAAGTACTTAAATTGGTAACAGTTTATTAAATGCATGGGTCGGTGTTGGAGGTGAAAATACAAATACTTCTTCAGGATAAAAAAAAACAGTTATTTCTCAAGTTCAGAGGTAAATACAGAAGAAGGAAATCGTTATGGATCTCTAAATATTATACAGACAATATAAATGACATAACTATAATAGTTAAACATTTTCGTATATACCATTTGACAAACTAATAATGTTAAAAATACACTTTCAGAAATAAGCAAATACTTGCTCTGCATAAAATAATACTGGTATATCATTTAGTTCATGGTATCTGTAAAAACGAAGATAAACTATTATTAAGTAGTTGTTAACCTTATTATACGAATTTTTTACACTATTTATAGGCTTTCCTCCTATTCATCCGCCTTGCTCTTAAAGTCTCTAAACACACGAAAAACATGCACAACTCTAGATCAGTATAATTAATCACGACTTCTTAACAAAATATTGTTACTTCACTACCCTCTAACAAATTGTAATTATTTTACGACTCTTCACAAATAATAAAGACTTTAAGGCTCCTTCATAAATTTCAATAACTTTACGACTTCGAACAAAATATAAATACTATAGCCTACTGCCAACAAATTGTAATTACTTTAAGATCTATAACAAAATATTATAATTACTTCAAGAAACTCCAACTAATTGCAATTACTTTGTGATCCGTAACAAAATGTAATTACTTTATATCCCCCTAACAAACTATAAATACTTCATGAAACTTAACCAAATATACTTACTTTAGGACTCCCTAATAAATTGCACTGACTTTATTACCCCTAACAAAATATAATTACTTTACATACCCCTAACAAAATATAATTAATTTACAAACCCCTAACAAATTGTAATTTATTCATGATTCGTAACAAAATGCAATAACTTTACGACACCCTAACAAATTGTAGTTACTTTACGACCCCCTAACAAAATATGCTTGCATTAAGACCCCCTAATTCTCATAGCAAATCATACATATCCATGAACAGTGAAACTCGCTATATTTCAAACACAAAATGTTTAATTTATAATTGCCACAAATGTACTGAGATTATAAAAAAAGTAACATTTAATTTTCAGGACTACTGCCTAATCGTTAACATAGCGAGTAATCTAAACTTCGCTAAATGGGCGAAATAGCCGCTGTTGTCGCCAAGCAATTACTAAAGGTGTTATCAAGCATGACAGACCTAACTTTTTTTTAAATATATAAAGATATATTCCGTAGCAATGTTAAATTTGTATGCGTATTCATCTTTATTATAACAGTTTACTGTAATTTTATTTGTATACACGCAAACCCTTAAATATCTCTTCTCACGGAAAATCCAAGTTGGAAAAACATTATCTCAAGGGCTTCCTATCAGCTTTACATAAGCCCTCAGACCTTACGTACCGGATTTCCACGTACCTAACTACCGACATATTCTGCTACGATGGCTACGAAACTCTTAAAGAACTGACGCGACTTCCATTAATCGGCACTGTCCTCTTTTCCTTAAGATATGTTTGCAGCACAGGTAGGATCTGGGTTACCTCTGTAAATATTGCCGAAGTTTTTCTGGTAAATCTGTATTTCAATTTTAAGAAAATGCAATTTTGTTCTAATGCAATCATATTAAACTTCTAAATCGTGCTGTTAATTTTTCAATTATTTCCATGAATTTACAAATGGTTGTATTTTTGAAACGGAAAAACGTACAAGATTGTGAGTCTATTGTTAAAATTCTAATTTTTTTTAACATTCTTTTCCGAATGTCATAAAGACTGGTCTTAGAATATGAGCCATTGCGGTGACAAAGTAATATTTATTTTTGTAAAGTAAATCTACTTAGTGCAATAAGCAACAGTATGATTTAAATGTCACAGAGTTTCTAACTGCCTTCAAAAGCTTTTTTTCTCAGAGGAAGTATAGCTTTAAAGCCTTAGTTTGTGGAATAGTTGATTTGTTTACCAAAAGATAGATTGTACAAAATAAAAGAAACACCACACGTTTAAGTGATACATTTATTTATGCTGGGAACACAGCAAAGTGTATCATCCCCCCCTCCATTTTTTGTTTAAATGTGTAATGATATTACAAAGATTGCGCTCGATTGCATTAGGGGTGTTTCTTCCCACAATTGCGTTGACGTAAAGACAAATGAGCGATCTGACAGAGTTCCATAGCGGACATATTTTAGGCGCCCCACTAGTCGATGCGTCGGTCCCCTCGGTTGAAAAGTTAGTAGAGGTATCGAGAGACACTGTGTCCAGAGCCATGGCAACATACAAATATCGTGGCAAAACATCGTCTGTGAGACAGAATTGTGGACTGCAAAATAAACTCAATGACCGAGACAGAAACACATTTAAAAGGATTGTCAACGAAAGCAGGAAGACCACTGCGACAAAAGTAACCACTGAGCTCAGTATGCATCTATAGAACCAAGTTTCCACCCATATGGTACGAAGGGAATTGCATCAGCAAGGAATTCATGACAGAGCCGCTATTGCGAAACCCCTTGTGTCAAAGAGAAATGCAAAATCAACACTAATGTGGTGCCAAAAGCATAGAACGTGGTCTACAGATGCCTATAAACATGTACTGTGTTGTTCCATATCCCACCTTGACCGACAGCAACATCAGATCAAGTCCATGAACACGTGAGTCTTCAAAAGCTGAAAAACTACTCCAGGACTGGGGTACAGCTGACTCCTCTGGCTTTGCATGTACTATTTTCTGATGAATCAGTCTTCATAATATTCCCACCTCAGGACATGGGTATGTTCGGGGAACACCAGCAGAGGCTTACAACTTCGACACTCTCGTTTCTAGAGTAAATCATTGTGGCGGTTCAGTGATGCTTTGGACAGTAATATCGTGGTTTTCCGTTGGTCTCATCATTACTTTATGAGAAAGAATAACTGGCAGCGACTATGTAATCGTTTTGAGACATAACGATCATTCTATGTCGCAAACATTGACTCCTGCAGGGGATTGTATTTTTGGGGATTATAAGGCCACCATTCAGGAACGGGAACTGTCCAATTATGGTTTGAAGAACATGATGCTGATGTTACTCACACCTTCCCTGACCTATACAATCGCCATACTTAAGCATCATCGAGACGCTGTGGTCGGTGATCCCGTTATCCTCCTCCAACATCACTCACTGACTTAGAGCAGCTTCTGCAGGAAAAATTGTATAAAATACCACTTACAACCATCTCGGCCTTATATGCATCCATTCCAAGCAGGATTCAAGCAGTTTTAACTGCCAAAGGTGCCTCTAACACCTTATCGGGTGCGTAAGGCCTCTTTTTCCCAGGTGTTATCATTATTTTGGACAACCTGTATCTGTGAGGCCTCACTCGATTTTCTGCGTTACATATTGTTCAGGTCCAGTTTCACATAGATCAATATTAGAAATAATTGAAATTCATTATCTAATTTTGATATTTCTTGACAATGAAAAAATTTACACAGCACGCTAACAATGAATATTAATGAAGATTAAAAAATAAAATAATAATTTTCTTTATATCCGGCTTTGTTATAAAAAATTTAGAACTAGATAGACTTTTTTAAAATTCGAGTGAATTTATGACTTAATGATCACGAGACTTAATCGGTCCAATCATTGTTGTGAAAAATAACCGCGATACCATTTTTTGTTAGTGACGTCATTAGCCTCCCCCTTGCGGGTAAGTTACCCCCCCCCCCCGGGGTTACATTGTCAAGTATAGTATCATTTGAAAGATGTTTTCAAGTCCTTTAAAATGAAGGATAACTCGCTATAGTTGTAATTATTTGAACTCGTGATATCGAATTTTTTTTAAATTATAAAATTAAAAATAAAAATTCTGGTAAGAAAAAGTCGAATTGAGACTCACTCCAGTTATATTGTTCCCGACTTGTAATAAAAGTAAATTTAACCTATTCGATAGCAAATAAGATTTGATTCATGGAATTAATAAGATTTCCGTGCCATGATCGTATAATCGTAGATAAATGGACAACTAAATGAGCATATTTTTCCTTATATGTATAGCCCAAATATTAGCAGAAGTTGCTTCATTCTTCGTCTACATTGTGATCATTTATATATTAATACACGTGATAAGTTCCAGAGAGTTGAAGATTAAATTAATTTAATAAGTATGAAGTTAGTTAACTTGTTAACTGACTTTATGCAGTTAGTATTAAAAGCTTTGGAAATACACAAGATTAATTACGAAAATTCTCAATGTAGATAATGTAATATTTTTGTGATGAATATTTTGTTTATTAACAAAATTTTCATTCGAAAGATCTTTTACAAAACATTTTAACGCGTTTTATTTTGCTTCTTTATTATATTTATAACAATTCCAACTCTGATATTACATAGCAGTAGCTAAAGTGAATTTAATTGTACTTGAATAAATCATACCATCCTTAATGATGTTTTTTTTTCATTTTGGCATTATATAGCCTTACCTGAAAAAAAAGAAAAAATAGTTTAATGCACATTTAGTTAAAATAGTTTAATGCACAATAGTTTAATGCACAATAGTTTAATGCATGTTTATATAAATATTCATAATATATGTGAAAGCATGCAATATGTATTTGCCAAAATAAATGATATAATCCATCAGAAAACACCACTGTATGGTAAAAAAAATCTCCCAAGTACAAAAAAGAAAAACATTTCTCCAAAATTGTTATGGATTCTCACTTTACACAAAGTCCACGTAGTATCAAAGTTATACTTTTACGTCTACAGTACCCAGTTTCAAAATCAATGTACTTTTAAGTCTAGAGTACCCAGTTGCAAAATCAGTGTACTTTTAAAGTCAAAATTAAGATTATAAAAATGCTGTGTCATAAAATTAAACATATTTACTTTATTACTTAAACATATTTACTTTCAATATCGTGTAATGATTTATATTACACCACAGTATATTATTATAATTTTAAATTGTTTTCTATGAAATTTGAGAATTTTACGTCCATCCTTCAATGATAATCCCATACATCAGTATAATAAACCTATTTTAACTTCAATTTCAATATTGTATAGCATACTAATGCCATATGATACTCTATAGTAAACTGAACCACTAATTCTCCTCGTTTTAATACACCGGTTTCTAAGCAATCGGTACCGAGCTGCTATTTCGCATTTCTGCCGATTTGCATGTGTGCAAATTCTCATTATCGGTCATCGTTATTTTGGTACTTATCCAGTATATGTGATTGACTATATAGAATGCAAACTATACAGCATTAGGCACTTAATACTATGCAAAGTTCAACTTCAAACTACCGAAATGTGAAAACTTGTGGTTCTTGAAGAAGTAATTTATAATTTCAAACTTAATGATTAATTTAAAAAATCTGATGTGGGCAGCACATGACTTTCCATATATAATGCAATGAATTTGCTACTTTTACAGTTAAAAAATATTATTCTTATAGTAGATATTATTTTATTTCCAAGATATTGAATTTTCTTCAATTAGTCGTCATTTTAATTGATTTAACTTCATTTTTATCCATTTGCCGCAATTTCCTTTAATTTGGCAACGTTTAAAAAGTCGCCAAGATGGCGCATTCCGCCAAATCTGTCGCCAAAATCTCGCCAAGCGTTATGGACGGAGAAATAGTTATTCTTATAGCAGACAAATGACTATTGGCGTCAAATACAAAAGTATTATTCAAAGTATCTTTCTCGTGAATGGAACGAGTTAGATCCACAAGAATGATGTCACCCAATTTATCGCATGCTATTACATATGAAAAGTGAACATGTTTCTTAACAATTAATATTTTTTTTTATTTTACTTGATTTTTTGATAAATTTATTTGAAAAATGTGCAATAGCTTGAGAACGGTTGATGCTAGCGTTCTACAGTTTATGTCAATCGTTTTTTAAGAAAAAAATTACATAAGATATGTCTATTTGCGTAACTTTATTAAAGATTTAGATTTTTTGATGATTTTTTCAAAATTTTACTCAAAAATTTAGGGGGTTCTGAACATTCAATTGTGTTTTAAACAATAGACGTCCAGTATTCACGGATTGTGATTTTTGTGCCAAATTTCATTCGAATCGCTTTATTCGTTCGTGAGATATCGTCTCCACGGACTCACTGACACACACACACACACACACACATGCTTTCACACACACATATACTTTCACACACACACACATACTTTCATACACACGCACACACACATACTTTCATACACACACACACAAACATACTTTCATACACACACACACAAACATACATCATCTCAAAAATGTTAGCTTCGTGATCAGGGATGCTTGAAACGTGCTCTCCCGTCGAAAACTCGAATTCGAATTTTCGACCCAGTCACAATACTTTCCTTATACATTATGTATATAAGGAAAGTTTAAATATTTGCCAATACTTCATATCAAGCATGTAACCTTTCGCGAGATGTTTCATTTTCTTTTACAAATATCACTTATTTTCTGGAGGAAGGGAAAATTAATTGGAATGTGGCCCATATAGACATTTTCATACCAGAATCAATTTTTAAGCAGATTGTGATTTATTGTTTCTTTCCAAATTTTGCAACAGAAAATTTAAAACATCTGTACATTTGGTCCAATTGATCACAATTATAGCATGTTACCATTCATGTTAAAGGGCTCGCAAAAGTATTTCGATTGTTACCAAGTTTAACAATGTACCACTTGGGTGAGTGACTTACTCCCCCCCCCCCCCAATCGAGTATGTCAATGACGTCACAAACACAAAAATTATATCGCGGCTATTTTTCACTACAGAGATACCGCAGTGGCTTTTTCACTACAAGCCACTGCGGTATCTCTGGTAATGACCTGGCAGACAAACTCGCTAAGACAGGTTCAAACTTACAGCAACATTGCCCGATTTTGGACTATCACACTGTTAAAAGGCTTGTTAAACTAAAAATTAGTTCCTTTCGACAAAAGTTTTACAAGGATCTTGCGTCCGATAAGTTGGTTGTAGGGAAAGGAGGGTACGGTCCCTGTGGATGCCTCCCCCACTGGATTCAGGTCTACATTGGGTGGCACTTCCCGTCCGTTCAAACGGTTACCTTACACCTTTCTGGTATGTCGGACGGTCTGGGTCTCAACAAAACCAACAAGGATCTTGCAAGGGGAAAACTTGGGCTTCTTTGTTAAGGAATCCTGTCCCATTCTCCTTCCATAGAGATGTGGGAGTGGCTAACTCCTGGCTCAAGACTGGTCACGACTTACCACAGAAACATTTACATCGTTTTGGTTTGTCGGATTCTACGACATGCCCACTTTGTGGCCTTAGTGACATGACTGGTGACCACCTCTGTACTTGCCCTGGGTTTAGTGACGTCGCAGATAGAAATTCTGCGGAGGATGACTTTTCGTTTCGTTCAAGACTTTATTGGGCTGCCCGACAGAGACAGATGGTTGAAAAACCAAGGTCCGGCGTAGGATAAAAAATCTGATGTGGGCAGCACATGACTTTCCCTGCAGACTTATATTAACGTTTTCTTTATTTTAATTAAATTTATTTCACTTTTAATTCAATTTTCGTTGTCATTCGATAACCGGACTTAATTTCAAAATTGGCGTCGAGAAAATAAGGAAAACTAAAATATCTCGAGAACGGTTAGTCCTAGTGCAATGGGGTTGGTCTTAAAATTTTTGTCGTTAAAAATTACGTATTAAACGAGCATTTAATGGTTATATTTGGATATAATGGATATACCTACTTCTTTAGTTTAGATTTTGACGATTTTTGCGGGCCATTTTGCAAAAAAAGGCAGGTTATTTTTTTTTAATCGTACCAAAATCTAATCAGCACCAGGGTGACCCACAAGTGACTCATCTACCGAATTTTGTGAAATTCGGTCCAGTAGTTTTTCAGTTAAAGTGGATACAAGCTTTTGCGGGCCATTTCGCAAAACAAGGCTGGTTCTTTTATTCCAAATCGTACCCAAAACTAATCAGCACCAGACTCGCTCATAAGTGACTTACCTACCAAATTTTGTGAAATTGGGTCCATTAGTTTTTTAGTTAGAGTTGATACAAAATCTGCGCAGACAGACAGACAGACACACAGACAGACACACAGATAGACGTCACGCTAAAAATGGTTTTTCAGTATTCTAGAGGTCTTGGAACGTGTAGATCCGTCGAAAACTCGAGTTGCGATTTTCGACATGATTCCAATACTTTCCCTATACATTACCATGTATTGCAGGGAAAGTAAAAAAATCACTACAATAACTGAAACTGTTATGTGTCATGGTAATGGAGCCAATAATAAACCCTGTTACCCATGATTAGGTAAAATTATGTCCTACGGTGCCATGCTAAGTAAATATAAAATGTTGAATAAATTTCGAACTTTTTGCTCGAATTTTTAAAATAGGATATAGCTCTAAATGTTTTGTTAACAAAACCGGGAAAAAATGTTTCGTGAGAATCCATTAATATTGTGGCAGCTAGCGAATACACAAATCGATCATCGGCAACCAGGCAGACAGTTAAAACGCAGTCACAGACAGTCATTCTAAAATTAGTTGAAACGTGTTCAGTGGGTCCTAAAACATATACTGACATCAAATTCTCGAAATCGAAAAACTTTCTGAAAACTGTACTTTCTCTATACTATAATTCTGTAGTGTGAGAAACTAAAAACCAACGTACAGTATTGTGGCAATTAATTGAGAAATGTCGTTTTATCACACGTAAGCTTAGGAAGAAGCACTCCAAATTAACTCAGAGTTCAAATTGCAGTTATTATCAAAGTAGCAGGTGCTCGTATGCACCTGGTAAGTAGCAGGTGTTCAAATTCCTCCGCCTGGTGGCAGGTGTTCCGCAGTGGTTGTTTCTCAGTTGTTGCGGGGCTCATTAGCGTCATGGATATCAGCGCGTACTTGTTATTATCACATAAGTTAATATCAAGCAATACCAAGATTGGTATCACGTCTGCATTCAATTGATAAAATCAAGGACAAAGCGTTTTAAAAAACGAAAGGTATTTTATTTAACACATCCTAAAAGACGTACAGAAAATATATTAAAAACTGCCAGAGCGTTTTCGGATGTATTTACGCCCTTCATCAGTGGCTACATGAATAGTAAAAACTGGAATGTTTATATATAGAGTGACCAGTTTAAAGCAAATTTGCATAAAATTTTAAATGGTAAATGAACTTACTAAAAATAATTAAAGAAATATACACATAATATATTAAAGATAAATTTCTTCCCGTGTTTGAAAAAAAAATTCCTTTTGGTTCGTTATAACAATCCACGTAGTATTCTTCTTTATGAATCCCTGTTTATTTATATTTACCGTGAATCCATTTGTAATTTTGATCCTGTTCAAATTTTAAGTTATGCTTGGCGACTCATTCTCGACTCCATGCAATTCAAACCTCTTAAAAGTTATTTGTGACGTCATTCTCAGGAATATCATGCTTGACGTTTTTCTAGAATTTGTATTAGTTCTTTTCTTGTAATATTTTAAAATTCGTAAGCGCTTAAACTTATTTTGTAATTTCCGTGTATATTTCTTGTATTATTTTTAGTAAGTTCATTTACCATTTTATATTTTATGCACATTTGCTTTAAACTGGTCTCTCTATATATAAACATTCCATGTTTCTACTATTCATGTAGCCACTGATGAAGGGCGTATATACGTCCAAAAGCGCTCTGGCAGTTTTTAATATATGTTCTCTATGTCTTTTCGGATGTGTTAAATAAAAGACCTTTCGTTTTTTAAAACGCTTTGTCCTTGATTTTATCGAGCAATACCTTTTATTTAGAAATGAGCATTGTTGGGATTTGGGGCAGCCCATTCTCCAGATATTTTATTACACGCGTAAATGAAGTTAGCATGAAATTCTATAATGATATATTATATGGTATTACAAACAACTCAAATTGTATTTTCAGAAAATGAAATGCACATTCCTTTCCAATATGGCACAGTTTTATTAAAAAGTGAAAATATGTAAGGAATAATTAAAACAAACCGCAATCTTTGTCTAAATAAATTTTTTATGCCGCAACAAAATTACCAGCAAATTCATTAACCTCTAGTAGATACTGGTGTATAGTGGTCTTAATCCCCGTTGCGATAACGAAGTACACACGCCGCATAAATAATTAGAAAGAGAGCTCGCTGTTTGCTTTAGGAATTATGGTCAGGGATTATATAGTGATTGGAAGAATTAGTGTAAGAGATATAATTCATGTATCCCTTTGCATGTTAAAGAGAAAACTTTGAGAAAGCAGGTCTGGAACAAAAATGTATTACACCGCCTGTCTAATTAAATTATGTTAAAGTTCTACCGGGTATCCCATAAATTCTTAAATAATTTAAAAATTCATAAAAATTGAAAGGAATTGGTATATTTAAATGCGGTTTGCGACAAACATATTCTCATGAAGGTTTTCTTTTTGGGTAGAGCAAAAATTCGTTCAAATTTTCGTCAATAGGTGGAGCTACAGGCATTCATATCATAAGCTTCCGTAAAAACTACGTTTATTAGCATTCAGACAACATATTATAACAGTAATTGCTCTATGTGTCCGCCAGCATAAGAAATTACACATTGCAAGCGAGTATTGTTACTCAAGTCCTCTGGACGAGTCGGACGGCCTGGGGTTTCCACATTGCAAGCGAGTGTTACCTTACACCTTTCTGGTAGGTCGGACGGTCTGGGTAACAACAACAACATTTCAAGCGAGTTCGCGGCCGTCCAAATGGTTGCTCAAGTTTTCGGATGAGTCGGACGGTCTGGGTCTTCAACATTGCAAGCGAGTCCGGGCGTCCAAATGGTTGCTCAAGTCTTCGGATGAGTCGGACGGTCTGGGTCTTCAACATTGCAAGCGAGTCCGGCCGTCCAAATGGCTGCTTAAGTCTTCGGATGAGTCGGACGGTCTGGGTCTTCAACATTGCAAGCGAGTGACAATATCGTTAACTGAAGCGTATAGCATATCCGGATGGATGCCGGAGAATTCGTGGCGAATCGCATCTTTTAATTTCGTTAAAGACATCGGGCTACTGCAGTACGCTCGCTACTTAATGTAACTTCACAGCCAAAAAATCAACTTGGGTTAAGTCCGGTGAGCGAAAGGACCACTCGTTCTTACAGTTACGGCTGATTAGTCGTCCTCCACCAAACGTGCTGATCAGGAACTGCTGCACTGAATATACGATATGAGGAGGTGCCCCGTCTTGCATGCATGTCACTATGTGAAGAACATTACGTTCTAATAAGCACGGTATCACTTTCTCTTATAGCATTTGCAAGTAACGTTTTGCATTAACTGATCACGTCTTCCAGCCTGCTTTCGAGCATGACTCCTAATAACACGGCTAAGTGATGGCTGCAGTGAAGCTACACCAATGAAAAACGTGCTTCTGCACCAGCAACATGAAAGGGCCAACTGCTCTACGGTGCTGAAAACACCGGTTCTCGTTAGATCACTGAAGTCAAGCAGCATCGGGCGCGGTTAGTACTTGGGTGGGTGACCACCTGGGAACACCGCGTGCTGTTGGCACATTTCGGGCGCGGTAGCTCGGTGGTTTGCGAGCTGGATTTGCACGCTGACACAACTGCCGTCGTGTTCATGCGGAGTACGATCACGTTAAACATGTGAGTCCGTAAGTCCTTCTGAGTGGTTGGTGGTAGGGGAAGGAGAGTATGGTCCCTGTGGATGCCTCCCCCACTGGGTTCCGGTCTAAATTGGGTGGCACTTCCCGGCCGTCCAAACAGTTACCTTACACCTTTCTGGTAGGTCGGATGGTCTGGGTCTCAACAACAACAACAATGAGTAACAGGAAAAGTGAGATATGAGCTGTTCCAGTAGCAGTGTGTTCCGAATGAGGAGTTCCTAGTCAAAATGACTTTAACCTCCGATATGTACCAATGTTTGAACCCATGATATCATTTGAGCAGAAAGGACATCATGCACTCCATGTAGCTCCATCGTGTTTCCAATACACTCAATTATACGATGAAGCTAATACTTCTCGAGTTGAAGCCCTGATCTAAGATTTTCCATGGCACTCTGCACATAACGAATCTTTAAAATACTTGATTTGATAATTTTATTAAACTATTCTGCAAGACAAAAAAGTACTAAGGAGACAAATACTCCAAACAAAGAATCTTAATTCTAACGGTTTCGAAGCATTTGTTTGCTTTGTCTCATGTAAAGACAAAATACTTGTTCCTCCTCTCTTGGGGAAGTTCGTCTTTTAGGGAAGAGTGTGTTTTCATCCCTGCTGTTCAAGACAGAATAGTGGTTTCTCAAAAATACGTTGTTGAAATTCAAACAGTTCTATGCAATTGGTCACTTTCCAAATTGGCTTTTTTAGAAGTGTTTGTGTTCTTAAAGATAAAATTCTAATATAGACAATGTTTTATATTCACCACATATTTAAATTATTTTTTTCTGTGATGTTTTTACGTTGATCTGTGTTTCATCACATAAAATAATATATGAAATGGATACTTGGACTTATGGAGATCACGAATACTTTCAAATTAAAAAAAATACCTGTATCATTTAATGACTTGGTCATTTTTAATTGATTTCATAAATAGATTATTGAATGAGTATTGAATATGACTATATATGCCTATCATGAATATATGATTATTCCAAAAATGATATATCTTGATCAAGTTTTTGGACTAACCCAGAATATTTGATTTGCTTTGTAATAAAATATCCATTTGTTTAAGAATATCAAGTATATTTATTTTTGTGTCAACTAATCGATTTTTGTACTATATGTGCGATTCGTATCGTATTCTAATCTACATCAAGTTTACGCTTGTATTACATAACCAAAGTACATGAAGAATGATTTCTGAGCTATACTGGAGACGAACATTGTACAATCTCCGATGTCAAGCTAGAAATAATTATATCGTGTTCTACGGTGTTCTAAAAATGTAATTGGTTCTGTTAGAAACAACCTCAATTTATCCGTGGTGATCTAAAAGAACTGAAATAAAATTTTGTTAGAAACAATCTCAATTATCCGTGGTGACCCAAAAAGAAATGAAAAAAAATGATGCAGAATATTGCACTAGCTGGTTGAACTTGAAAATAAATTAAAAAAACAAAGAAAAAGTAGTTGTGTAGCAACATTTTTCAAAGATAAAGCAATGTTTTAATGTATAATGTATTTCCATATTGGCCAGTTTTTGAGAATATGGTATGTGTAATATGTAAATAAAATTTTTTGTTTTAAAATAAGAATTATTTTTTATTTTGGTGTAGATGCTGATGGAACAAAAGAAATTAAAGAGAAACTGTACGTACTATCGTAGTGGGGTACAGTTACAGAAATTATAAAATAAGTGTTTAAAATAAATATTTTATATGAAAAAAGAAGTTTCAATTATAAAAATACGGACATGGGCTGTATTTATTAATGGACTATACATGATTACAAATAACTACAATACATAAAAGACAATGAAATACTCGAATGTCCCAACCATATGGAAGCTCTTGGACATGTTACCTTTTAGTGCAAAGCTATGGCGACATTGTAGACAATATGGCCCAACGATTGCAACCATGTTGCCAAGGGCGCCAACTAGAGACAGAAAATTGCACTATGACCACAACTAAGGCTCCTCTATATACGAGCTGACTCATCAAGCATATTGAAACCGATCCTAGCTGGAAGCGCCATCCATTAGCATTAGCTCTATTCGTATTTTCACTTTAGGAAGTATAATTGAAATAATTATGGGTGGTTGTTCTGCACCGAACTGCTATAATCATTCTAGAAAGGGTTTTAGGCTATTTCGCTTTCCTGAAAACGAAGAAAGAAGAAAACAATGGCTAATAAATAGTCGGCGCGATAATTGGTTACCCGGTAATGGAGCATACTTGTGCGAGCTATGTTCTACAATATTATAATTGAAACTTCTTTTTTCATATAAAATATTTATTCTAAACACTTATTTTGTAATTTCTGTAACTGTAGTATGGAACCCTATGGGCTTCAATATGCTTGATAAGTCAAACTGTAGTAGAGGAGCTCTAGCCTCAACATTATTTACGTCATTGGCTGCAGAACTGGTGAAATCGGAAGGATAAAAGAAATAGCGTGCATCCAAACGAGCTGCTTTTACTGTGTTTCTTAAGAGTTTTTGTGATTATTCTCATGACTCTGCTTACGATGATAACAATATAAAATAAAGATACAAATTATCTAAAAAATAATGCTAGATTAGAAAAAACTCATGGAAAACATTTAGTTATCTGTCAGAAATAATTTTCGGACGAAGAAGTCACTAAAGAGAATAACTCACTAAAGTAGTTCAGAGACGAAGTGTTACATCTCGTTGTATAAGCCGAAAATTATTTCAATTTACTGGCAAAAGTACCACAAGTTGATACGTAAGAAGTAGCGAATCTTAACAGTTATAATTGACTTTAAAAAGTGTCTACCGAAAGTGTTCACTGTTTAAGAGCCTGACTGATATTTTTAAAGCAATCCAAAACTTTTGTTATAATAAGTTTAACGAATACTGAAAAAGTTTACTATATCATACGATTTACAATACCTGCATCACCCCCCCCCCCTCCAAGAGATCTAATTAATCTAGAAATATTGGAAAATTGTAAGCTGTCTATAATGGATACAAAAAAAATTTCAAATGTGAAAATATGCTAATCGAAACTTGTAAGAAAAATGTGCTATTCACAGAAAATATGAGTTTTGAGCGACAAAAGCTTTTGTAAAATGTTTAGGGCTCGTATACATAGATATCACAGCACTGAAATGTAAATCGAATAATAACTTGATGCATCTGATTATCAATATCCGTTTGTTTCTATAAGGAATATTATTGTTCTTATATAAATTTCATAAATTAAATATATGCAATTCTTTTCGTGGTGGAGTAATGCAGTGATCAGCACCAACTGATAGCAAGACAGAAGACCGGGACCGACACCTGGTGCCGACTGATTGATTGTGGAAAATGGGAGAAAATGCGTCTAATAGATTACAAATTTGCGGCTGAGCAAAATATTCAGTGGTAGCGTTAGAGAGAGGTTTTGCCTGTCCTCCGAACTTGTGTCGGGGGAACTTGTGCGCTGAATACAATCCGACTATCTGTGATACATTGCAAGTACTATATGATTCAGTACATGTATATAAATTAAAGTTTATAGAATATCATTAGCATTGTAGATCAGCGTATTTGTGTACGCGTGTAGAGCGGAATAGATAAAACTTGCAGTGGTAGTAAGAAGTCTTCCCCCTTTCTACATTCTATAAATACGAATATAAATCCAGTATTTTACAGAAGTAATTTCTAAACTATTTTTGGCAGAATATGTATTGGGAAAGTGATGTGATGAATTGGAGCGGAAGAAAAATCCTTTAGTAGAAATAAATAAATATAAATTATTGGCATTTCAAACCGAAGATATTTTTTAGAAATTTTAAGAAGTACAATAGAAAGGGGGAGGGACATAGAGTTAAGGGAAAGATTCAAAGGATGAAAATTTTGAACGCGCTGCTTTAGATCGTCTGGCGAACTGTAAAAAAAATATGATTTTGCATTTTATTTATTTTAAAGATGTACTATTCTGCTATAATCTTAGTGAAACTCTTATGGTAAAATATTCATGATTTAAAAAATGATGCTATAAAATTTTTAGAATAGCAACAACGTGTAGAAACAAATGCTTTTATTTTACTTTGCCAGACACTCGAAAGAAAAGTTTTTAGTTGACAGCTGGCATTTTAAACTTTAGTGCCAGGATTTTATCAACGGCCATAAAAATTGTTTTACGTCCATTCAGGACAATAGGATACGAATCCCCCTTTTTTGTTGGTTGATAAGCGAAAATGCATGCTAGTGACAGGTATTGGATTCAAACGGTTATCTTTTTACCGCTTTGTTTAGGAAATAAAAAATCTGTCACTTTCTAAATGCTTTCCAAGCTAAAGTAAAATGCTGATAACAATGTATGTCACAGAAAGGCAATGGTATATGACCGATGTTGCATGGTTAATGAAATGGTTTCATAAGATTTATTTTTCGAGTAAAGTAGGTTCAGTGACATAAGTGAGTTGATGACGTATGTTGTTTATATTTGAATTATTTAAAAATATTACATAGGTCAAATGTATGGTTTTAATTACAAATTACAAAAATATGGTATTATGTATAAAAATTATTGTAACTTAAAATTTATTTTGTTAAAAGAAATAAAAAAAATATGTCACTTTTGTGATCCCTCTCAGCTAAAAATAAATGCCGATAACAGCCGATAAGACAGAGATGGATATACAATGTTGCTTAGTGAATGAAATGTTTAATTCAGTTTGTTAAATACAATTATGTTGTTTGGTATCGACAGATCTTATAACGTAAGATGTAATTTGACCTAGTATAGAAATTTAGAACTGTCCAATGTGTTGCTTTAATTACAAATGAACAAAATTTGTTCTTGCAAATGAACTTTAACTTAAAATATTGATATTGTGTGAAATAGTAACACCTATGAAAGCCTTCTTTATTAATAGATATAATTCATATGCAATTTTTTGCAGTGGTTTTTTAAAACTAATAGAAAATGCAGATAAAAATGCCACTGTATTGCAGTGAAAATCATGCAAAGATGCTTGAGCGCAATGAAATGTTTCTTTTATTTTACTTAAGAGAAATATAGATATTTTGGTATAGACATAATTTCAGGATTACGCTGTATGTTTGTACTTGAGATATTAAATGTTCATACTAAAAATCCTTTTCCATTTTATATTTTATTGATTCTAAAAAATATATATTTGTTATCTATTTTCAGTGAATATCTTCTTGAGATACTTATGCTTACATATTCATAAGTCATAAGAATTCTGATGTAAAAGTTCGAGAATAACAATAATATATAGATGTAAATGTTTTTATTCTATGTTCTCTAAAACCCCAAGCAATTTTAGCTGATATTTGGTATTTTAAACTTTAGTGCCGGGGTTTTTCAACATCCAAAAATGTTGGTTTACGCAGTTTCGTGAAAATAGGTTACAGAGAATCCCTATTTTACTGGCTGATGCGCGGAGAAGTGTGCTAGTGACAGGTATCAGATTCAAACGCTTAGCTTTTTATCGATTTGTTTACGAACTAAAAAAATCTGTCACTTTTCTAAATGCTTTCTGATCTAAAATAAAACTCAGATAACAATGTTTGTCATTGTAAGGCAGTGATAGATAACCGATGTTGCATAGTCAAAGAAAGCCTTTTTTTAGATTTATTTTTCGAGTAAATTAGGTTTACTAATAAAAATGGTTTATTGCGTTAAAGTTCTTTATCTTGAAATAACTTTAAACTTTGGATCAGTTCAATGCATGGTGTAACTACAAATTAACAAATTTTGAATTATGTATAAAAATTAATAATTTTTTGTTTGGAGAAATAAATGTATGCCACTTTATGAGATGCCCTCTGAAATTATAAAACAAGTTAATAACAATGTTTGTCAGTGTAAGTCAAATGATAGATTTTCAATGTTTGTCAGTGTAAGTCAAATGATAGATTTTCAATGTTTGTCAGTGTAAGTCAAATTATAGATTTTCAATGTTTGTTGGTGAATTAAATGTTTACTTTAGCTTCATTTTTCAGTAAATTACATTGTATGGTACAGGCAGATTTTACGACGTAAGATGTGATATTTAAATTAATTTAAAAAATGGAATCTGCCAAATGCATGGCTTTAAGATAACAATAAATGATTATTTTTTGAAATTGCACAACAAATAAAAGTTTTCTTTCTTCAAAGAATAATTAAGTGTCCAGCTTTTCCAGCTCATTTCTCAGAACTTACGTAAGCTGAAGATAAAAATGATACTAAGACAATGAAAGACAGTCGATGCGGCTTACACATGAGTTGCTTCAATTCATTTCAGTTTTAAGAAATTAGATACTATTAAGCATGATACTATTAGATACTATTAATTAGATACTATTAAGCATGGAAATAATGCAATGATGATGTAGGCTAATAATACTTCTGTTATTCAAAAACGCTTACTGAAAATTATTTTATAACTTTATAATTATTGATTCTAAATAATAATGGAAATATAATTCATTTATTTTATATATATATATATATATATATATATATATATATTATTGCCCATGCAGATTTCCTTGTCACAAATTACAAATATTGCTGGTCACAAATTACAATAAGATTGACAAGAAGGATCCAAATTTTTTTTACAATAACAATAAATAAAAGCCTTTATAAAAATAAATGCTTTTATAAAATTAAAAGCTTTTGATCTTTGTTGTCAGAAGCCGGAAATAGAAGTCTTTAGCTGAAAATTAGAATTTCTAGAATTTATAATTTTATTGTCAGGATATTATTACCGACTATAAAAATATTTTATGTGAGTTAAAGAAAATAAGACTGATCCATTTCTGTTGGCTGATGCGAGGAAATGAATACTGGTTTTTTGGTATCTGATCTAAACGATTTTTTTCTTTTACCGCTTTTTTTGCTAAATGAAAATATATATCATATTTTTAAATGCTATCTTAAATGAAATGAAACATTGATAACAATGTCTATCATTGAAATGCATTGATGGAGCACCGATGTTGACTGGCTAATGATATGTTTTCTATACCTTGCCTTTCGAGTCAATTAGTTTGGTTCGTATGTAGTGACGTAAAATACTTATTTGTGAAAGTTTAAATTATAGATATGTTCGGCATATAGCTTTAACTATAAAATGAGAGTAAATCGATATTCAGCGAGACCAGTAATACAAACATGAGATTACATTCTTTGGAGGAAGTTAAAAATATGTCACTTTTCCAGTTGCTCATTAATAACTGAAATAAAATGCTGATAACATTGCCACTGTAATGCAGTGGCATATACTGTGCTACCTGATGAATGGCATGTATATTCTTCAGTTTTATCTCTCGAATAAATTAGATTGTAGGTTATGGAAAAAGTAGTTAACGAAAGATGTGATACTTGATTAAAATTTGAATCGTTCTAACATGACTTTAACAAAAAATAGTATTTTGTAAAATTAGTATCACAAATTACAACTCGTGTTTAAAAATAAAATAAATAAAATATCATATTTCCAGATATTTTCTCCGAACTAAATATAAGGCTGGTAACAATACCACTGCAAGGCAATGATCGGCAGCCGATGTCGTGTGGCCTATGGACCATTTCTTTAGTTTTATTTTTGAGAGATTTAGGCATTGTTATATAACGGCAATTTGACGGTGTTGTGTAAAGATCTAACCTGTTCAGTCTCCATTGTAAAGATTTTGTCTGGACTTTTCTGAAGTCAACTTCTCAAAAGTGAAAATTTTAAATTCGAGAATATAATGCTAATATAGGATTTAGGATCTCCTGAATACGTTTCGACTGTTTTTCACATGATATCTGTTAGTCTATGTTCGATTTCTTGTGCACATCCTATAACTGTCACAAATTAAATGCATATTGTTTATATACGTAGAGGTCACAGCATTAAAATGCAATGTAAATCAAAAGATGATTTGATACTTCCAATTATCAATATTCGTGTATTTCTATAAGGAATATTTTTCTTATATTGATTTCATAAATTAAATATATGCAATTATTACCTTGGTGGAGTAATAATAGTATGGTCAACATAAATAATCGCAACACAAAAACTGGGATTGACATCTGGTTCCGACTGATTGATTGTAGAAAATGGGAGAAAGTGTAGTCATAGAAAAGTAGATTAATACATTTCAATTTCGCGTCTGATCAAAATATTTAGTGGTAGCGTTGAGAAGAGGCTGGGCCTGACCTCAGAGCTTGTGTCAATGGTGTACTCACTGGGGACTTTATTAAGTGCCGTTAGTATTACTGATTACAACACAAATAGCTGTGATTCAACCCTAGTACTAAATGATTGAGTTCGTATATCTAAATTAAAGTATATGGCATCGTGCTACCATTTTAGAAACCAGCGTCTGCGGATATGTGTGATACCAGCATTTTAAAAACCAGCGCGTCTTTAAAGCGGAATAGCTAAAACATGCAGTGATAGTAAGAAGTCTTGCTCCTTTATAAATCTAGTATTTCAGAGAAGTATTTTCTAAACTAATGTAGATAAAATTTGTTACTTGTAGAAGTACTTGATGAATTGGAACGGGAGTCAAATACTTTAGTAAAAATGAATAAATATAAATTACTGTTACTTGAAACTGGAGATATGATTTATAATTTTTTTAATGTACAATATAAAGACATGGAAAGTAAGGGAAATTGACTCAAAAGAAAAAAGCTTTGAATGTCCCTTTTAGAGCACCTGTCTAACTGTGGAAAAAATTATTTTACATTTTATTTATTCAAAAGAAATGTTATTCTGCTATAATCTTAGTGAAACTCTTATATTCAAATATTCATGATTCCCAAACTGCTGCTATAAAATTTTCCGAATGTAACAATGTATAGGAATTAATGCTTTTATTTTACTTTGCCAGAAGCCAGAAGAAAAATTTTAAACTTTAGTGACAGGATTTTATCAAATACCATGAAAGTTGTTTTACGTGTAGTCAGGAAAATAGGATAAGGATCTTTTTTTTTTGTTGCTGGCTCATGCTGGAAATGCTTGCCAGTGACAGGTGTGTGATTCAAACGTTTAGCTTTTTAACGATTTGTTCGCGAAATAAAAAAATCTGTCACTTTTCTAAATGCTTTAAGATCTAAAGTAAAATGCTGATCACAATGTATATCACTAACAGGAAATGATATATAACCAATGTTGCATGCTAAATGAAATGTTTTCTTAAGATTTATTTTTCGAATACATTATGTTCAGTGATATAAATGAGTTGATGACGTATATTGTTTATATTTGAGATATTTAGAAATATTATATCTGTCAAATGCATGACTTTAATTACAAATTAACACATATTGAAAGTATATATAATCATTGCAATTAAAACCTAATTTGCTTAGATAAATAAAAATATATGTCACTTTTGAGATTCCTCTCAGCTAACAATAAATGCTGTTATCAGCGTATGTCGCATTAAGACAGTGATGGATATACAATGTTGATTAGTGTATGACATATTTAATTTAGTTTTTAAAGTAAATCATGTTGTTTGTTACGAAAAAAGAGTCGTATAATGTAATATGTAAGCTAGTTTAAAAATTCTGAACTGTCCAATGCTTTTTACATATTAACAAATTATTTTCTTGTTGCAAATGACCTTTAACTGAAAATATTGGTATTATGTGAAAGTAGTAATGTCTATTAAAGCGGTTTTATTTATAGAAATAATGTATTTGCACTTTTTCGCAGTGATTTTTCAGAACTAGTAGAAATTGCAGATAAAAATGTCTTTATAATTTGCGTCAACCCCGTAATTTAGTGAAAGACAGACGATGTTGCTTGCCCAATGAAATGTTTCTTTTAGTTTACTGTTGAAAAAAAAGATATTGTGGTATAGAAATAATTTCTGGATGGCGTTGTCTGTTTGTACTTCAGTTATTTAAAAATTCTTACTAAAAATATTTTTTCATTTTATATTTTATTCAATTTTATTTTTATTATCTATTTTCAACCATTATCTTGATAAGATGTATATGCTTACATATCCATGAGTCATAAGAGTGCTGCTGTACGAATTTCATAATAGCAACAATGTATAGAAATAAATATTTTTATTCTTTATTGCCAAAAACATCAAAATAATTTTAGCCGACAGCTGGTATTTTAAACTTTAGTGTCAGGATTTTTCAACGACCAAAAATATCGTTTACGTATTTTCATGAAAATAGGTTACATACAATCCTATTTTCGCAGCCTGATACATGGTGCACAATACTACAAGATACATGCTAGTGATAGGTATCTGGTTGAAACCTTTAGCTTTTTAACGATTTGTTTGCGAAATAAAATATTTTGTCACTTTTTCAGATGCTCTTTGAGCTTAAGTAAAAAGTTGCTAACAAGTTTGTCAGTTTAATCCAATTGATAGATTGCTAATATTTGTTTATTAGTTAATTGATTATTTAAATTTGATTTTTGAGGCAATTGTGTTATATGGTATAGAAACATTTGGCGTCATGAGATGTGATATTTGAATTAGCTTAAAAATTGGAATATGTCCTATGTATAATTTTAACAAACAATAAATGACTTCTGTTGAATTGCACAACAGATAAAAGTTTTCTTTCTTTAGAAAAGTAATTAGTATGCAACTGTTTCAGACTTTTGCAGCATTAATAAAGTATGCAGACAAAATGGCACTATAAGGTAATGAAAGACAGCTGATATCGTTTACCCAATACGGTGTTTCCAATCATATTAGTTGTGAGAAAATTAGATATTATGTTACGAAAATAATGCAAGCATCATGTAGGATGATTATTGAGTTATTCAAAAATCTCTTACTGAAAAGTGTTTTATCATTTTATAATTTATTGAGTCTAATTAATGTCAAATATTATCAATATTCTGCTATTATTCTCGGTGAAATGTATATACTTAAATATTAAAGATTTACAAGAATGCAGTTACATTTTTGAATAGCAAAAACACATTAAATTAAAGTATTTTTTCCCCGTTGTCAGAAGCGTGAAAGAAAAAAGTTTAGCTAACAACTGGTATTTTAAAATTATTGCCAGGATTTTATCACCAATCATAAAAATTATTTTACGTGAGTATAAGAAAATAGGACAAAAATAGGGCACAGATCTATTATTGTTAGCTGATGTGAGGAAATGAATTAGTTAGATATATCTGATTCAAGCGATTTTCCTTTCAACCGCTTTGTTTGCGAAATAAAATGTATCTCACCTTCCTAAACGCTTCCCTAGGTAACGTAAAACACTGATAACAATATCTATCATTGTAAGGCAATGATGAACCTCCGATTTTCACTGGCTAATGAAATGTTCTCTTTAAATTTTCTTTAAAAAATATTCTGTAAATTAGTTTGTGTGGAGTTAATGACGTGAAATTTTTGAGAAAGTTTAAAAAGTGGTTTTGTGCACAGCACAGCGTTAACTGTAAAATGAAAAAAAATCTAATGTATGCAGCACATGACTTTCCTTATATAATGCAATGAATTTACTACTTTTACAAAATAGGTTATTCTTATAGTAGATACTTATATTCTTTCCAAGATATTGAATTTTCGTCAATTAGTCGTAATTTTCATTGATTTAGCGTCATTTATATCCATTTGGCGAGATTTTCGTTATTTGGCAACATTTAAAAAATGTCGCCAAGTTGGCGACATTCCGCCAAATTTGTCGCCAAAATCTCGCCAAACGTTATGAACGGAGAAATAAGTTACTCTTGAAGCAGATAAATGACTAATGGAGTTCAAATACAAAAGTATTACTCAAAGTAGCTTTTCTCATGGAGCGAGCTAGCTTTTCTCATGGAACGAGCAAGATCCAAGAGAATAATGTCATCCAAATTATCTCATGATATTGCATATGAAAAGTGAACTTGTTTTTCATCAGTTAATAATTGTTTTTAATTTATGGGATTTTTTGATAAATTTATTTTAAAAATGTGCAATATCTCTAGAACGGTTTCTGCTAGCGTTCTAAAGTTTATGTCAATCGTTTTCTAAGGAAAAATTACATAAGGAATGTCTATTTGCGTATCTTTACTAAACTTTTGATTTTTGATGCTTTTTTTTTAAATTCACTCGAAAATGTAGTTGGGTTCTGAACATTCGATTGTGTTTAAAACAAGAGAGATTCATTATTCACAGATTGTAATTTTTCTACCAAATTTCATTCGAATCGCTCCATTCGTTCGTGAGATATCGTCTCCACAGACTCACTAACACACACACACACACACACACACACACACACACACACACACACACACACGCACGCACACGCACTCTCTCACACACACACACACACACACACACACACACACACACACACACACACACACACACACACACACGCACGCACACGCACTCACACACATACACACACACAAAAAGAAAAAAACACAGACATCACCTCAAAAATGTTCGATTCGTGATCAGGGATGCTTGAAACGCGCTTTCCCATCGAAAACTCGAATTCGCCAAAATTCAAAATTATAAGTTTATTTTTTGAATAAAATAAGTACGATCTCATTTTTCCAGATTATTTCCCTGAACTGAAATAAAATGTAGATAACAATACCATTGCAAGGCAATGATAGGCAGCCGATGCCGCTTGTTAAATGGACCACTTTCAGTTTTATTTTTGAGAGATTCATTGTTGCATGGCAGTAGTTGGACGGTATCTTGTAGAATCAATCGCCGTTGTAGAGATCTTAGCTTGACATGTTTTAAGTCAAATTCTCAAATATGACATAACTCCAATCGTGATTCCGGTTTAGTTTAAAGATGTCGAAAACTGGTTATAATTAGCTTATTCACAAATTTTAACTTTAACAAACAAAAAAACAACTTTAACTAGCAAAATATTTTATGATTTTATATTTTGTTAATTCTATATGTTTTTTAATTTTATCTATTTTTTGCTATTTATCTCGATGAAATGTCTATGCTTAAATATTCACAAATCTATAGGTGCTAAAGCGCCTTTAGAATAGAAACCATGCATAGATATAAATGATTTAACTCTTCATTTACAGAAATTTGAAAGAAAATTTTTATATGACAGGTGGTATTTTAAACTTTAACACTAGGATTTTATCAACGATCATAAAAGTTATTTTACGTGCATCCAGGAAAATAGGATTCCTATACCTTTTCCTCTGGCTGATGCGCGGAAATGAATGTTAGTGACAGGAATCGGATGACCACTCTTAGCTTTTTGCGGCTTTGTTTGTGAATAACAATAATATGTCATTTTTCTAGATGCTCCCTAAGCTAAAATAAATGCTGATAACAGAGTCTGTAATTGTAAGTCTCTGACGGAAAGCCAAATGTTCCCCCTGACCAACAAAATTTTGCCTTTCGTTTTTTCTTTCTCATACTATGTAATATAGTATGGAGAAAGTATTGTTTTTAAGAAAATGATCGAATTCAGGATTATTTTAATTCCAATATATGATGTAGATTCTCCAAAATACGATTTGACTAAATTTAAAATGATATCCGTATGTTTGTTTATTGTTGATATCTTGTGTACTTGTGATAGCTGCCACAAAAAATGTTTAGGGTTTATATACGTAGCACAGCACTGCAATGTAACTCGATGAATGATTTGATGCATCAAATTATCAATGATATTCAGTTTCTATAAGGAATATTACTGTTCTTATATTAATTTCATAAATTAAATATAGGCAATTCTTTCGTTGGTGGAGTTATATTGATCAGCATATATATTGATCAGCATAACTGAGGGCAACATAGAAGACCGGGTTCGGCATCTTGTTCTGCCTGATTGTACAAAATAGGAGAAAATGAGCCTTCAAAAATGAGTCTAATTGAATACAAATATGCGCCTGAACAAAATTTCCAGTTGTAGCGTTAGGAAGAGGTTGTGACTTGGAACTTGTGTAGAGGGGGTACTACTCACAGGGAACTTTATAGAAGTGCCGTTAGCATAACTGTCACAATCCAAATAGCTGTGATAAATGCCTACTTCCAAATGATTGAGTTCATATATCCGAATGAAAGCTTCTGCAATTGAGCTACCACTTTAGACACTAGTGTCTTTGCAAGAGCGTTTTGGGTATAAATGATATTGTAGAAACCAGCGCATCTCTAGGATGGAACAGTTAAAACCGCAGTGATAATAAGAAACCTTGTTCCGTTCTTGTTTCTGTAAGTAGGAATATAAACCTAAGTATTTTACAGAAATATTATCTGAACTATAGCTTTTTAGGTAATTTTATAGTACCTGTAGAGGTACTTTATAAACGGAACGTCGGACAAATACTTTAGTAAAAATGAGTAAATATAAATTAAACGGATTTTATGACGCGAATATATGTTTTAAGAAATTGTAAGAGGTGCAATATAAAGGCGTAGAGAGACAGGTGGAAAGTCTCAAAGAATGAAAGCTTTTAATGTCCTGTTTTAGAGTATTTGTCGAACTGTCAAAAAATTATGATTTTATATTTTATGCATTCAAAATAAATGTTATTATTCTTTAATCATAGTGAAACCCTTCTGATAAAAATATTCAGGAATCCCAAAATGCTGCTATAAAATTTAAGAATCGCAACAATGTATAGAAATAAATGATTTTATTTTACGTTGCCAGAAATCCGAAAGAAAAGTTTTTTAGCTGAGAGCTGGCATTTAAAACTTTAGTGCCAGGATTTTATCAACGGCCATAAAAGTTGTTTTACGTGCATTCAGGAAAATAGGATTCTAATCCTTTATTGCTGCTTGATGCGCAGAGACGCATGCTAGTGAGAGGTATCTGGTTCAAACGTTTATCTTTTTACCACTCTGTTTATGAAATAAAATATATGTCAATTTTCTAAATACTTTCAAAGCTAAAGTGAAACGTTAATAACAATGTGACACTGAAAAGCAATGATATATAACCGATGTTGCATGACCAATGAAATGTTTCCTTAAAATTTATTTTTCGAGTAAATTAGGCTCAGTGATATAAATGAGTTGATGACGTATGATGTTTATATTTGAGTTATTTAAAATTATTATGTCTTCCCAATTCATAATTTTAAATATAATTTAATGAATTTTGAATACAATTTAGATCTTATTTTGTTCAGATAAATTAAAAAAGTATGTCAGATCCCTCTGAGCCGAAAACAAGTTCTGATAACGACGTATGTCACTGTAAGACAGTGATGGATATACACTGTTGTTTAGTGAATGGAATTTTTAATTTATTTCTCTTTAAAGTAAATTATGTTGTTTGGTACAGAAAATGCTTTTAATGTAAGATGTAATATTTGAGCTAGTTTAAAAATTCCTATACTGCCAAATGCTTACTTTAAATACAAATTCACAAATATTGTTGCTGCAAATGAAATTTAACTAAAACATTGGTATCATATCGGAGTAGTAACACATATTAAAACTTCCTTTATTTATAAAGATAATTAATGTGTAATTTTTTGCAGTGATTTATCATAGATAATTAGAAATGCAAATAAAAATAACAATGTAATGCTGGGAAGAACAACCGTTGTTGCTTGTCCAACGAAATATTTCATTATTTTTAATTTTGGGAAAAATGTATATTGTGGTATGGAAATAATTTAAGGTTGCAGTTGTCTTTTCGTACTTTAGTAATTTAAAACCTATTACATAAAATGTTTATCCATTTTATATATTATTGATTCTAAATAATTTAATTTTTGTTTGTCGATAAGATACCTATACTTACTTATTCATGAGTAATAAGAATGCTGCTGTGAAAGTTTTAGAATAGCAACAATGTATACAAATAAATATTTTATTCCATGCTATAAAAATGCTAAACAATTTTAGCTGATAGCTGACATGTTAAATTTTAGGGCCAGGATTTTTCAACGACCCAAAATGTTCGTTTACGTACGTTCATGAAAATCAGATACAGAGAATCCCTATTTTGCTGGCTGATTCTCGGAGATGTATGCTAGTAACAATTATCTGATTCAGACGTTTAGCTTTTTACCGATTTGTTTGCGAAATAAAAAAAATCTGATGTGGGCAGCACATGTCTTTCCTTATATACTGCAATGAATTTAAAAATTTAGAGTTAAAAAAAGTTATTCTTATAGTAGATACTTATTCTCTCCAAGATAGTGAATTTTCTTCAAATAGTCGTCATTTTCAATGATTTCGCGTCATTTTTATCCATTTGGTGAGATTTTCTTTAATTTGGCAAAATTTTAAAATGTCGCCAAGTTGGCGACATTCCGCTAAATTAAGAGCCAAAATCTCGCCAAGTGTTATGGATGGAGAAATAAGTTATTCTTGCAGCAGATAAATAACATTGGCGTTCAAATACAAAATTATTACTCAAAGTATCTTTTCTCGTGAGTGGTACGAGTTAGATCCACGAGAATGATGTCACCAAATTTATCGTATGATATTACATTTGAAAGTGAATATGTTTCTTAAGAGTTAATATTTTTTTCATTTATGGGATTTTTTGGTAAATTTATTTGAAATATGTGCAATTTCTCGAAACCGGTTCATGCTAGCATTCTAAAGTTCATGTCAATCGTTTTTAAAGGAAAAATTACATAAGAAATGTCTATTTGCGTAACTTTATTAAAGGTTTTGATTTTTTGATGATTTTTTTCAAAATTTCACTCGAAAATTTAAAGGGTTCTGAATATTTTGATTGTGTTTTAAAACAATAGGCTTCCAGTATTCACGGATTGTTATTTTTGTACCAAATTTCATTCGAATCGTTCCATTCTTTCGTGAGATATCATCTCCAAAAAGTCACTGACACACACACACACACACACAGAAATCACCTCAAAAATATTGAATTCGTGATCAGGGATGCTTGCAACGTGCTCTCCCGACGAAAACTCGAATTCGAATCTTTGACCCCGTCACACTACTTTCCTTATACATTATGTATATAAGGAAAGTAAAAATGTATATTTTGTAAATGCATTCCTAGCTAAAATAAAACTTTTGATAACAATGTCTGTCATTGTAAGGCAGTGACAGATAACCGATGTTGCATGATCAATGAAAGGTTTTCTTTAGATTTATTTTTCGAGTAAATTAGGTTTACAGATAGAAATGGTTTATAGCAAAAGTTCCTTATCCTACAGTTATTTTAAAATTTTGGATCTGTCCAATTCATGATTTAACTACATATTAACAAATTGTAGATTGTATATAAAAATAAACTCTGTCTGTCTGTCTGTTTGTCCTGTAATCACAGGAGAACGGCTGAACCGAATGTGTTGAAATTTTGTGGGTAGCCTGGAAATAGTCTTACTTAAAAGTTAGTCCATGATTAGAGTTTCTACGATCAGTGGTTCTCGAGATATTAGTAAAAAACGAAATTTTTGTTTGTCTCATCACCACGGGAGAACGGCTTAAAAGAATTTGATGACATTTTGCAGATAGCCTTGAAATAGCCCCCCATTTAGCCCAAGTTTCAAGTAGCTAAGACCAGGTGTCGTCGAGATATTAATGAAAAGCGAAACTTTTTCCTAGGAGTTCTACCCTAACTCCGTGGTTTATCCAAACAAAAAGCTTGAAAATCGTTTGAAAGTGAATTAAAACTTTATCTGTGAGTTTTATGGGAGATTTTTTGCGCCAATTAGTCACTTTCTGAAAACATGAATTGTTTGAAACATGATTTAAATGGAAAATCTATCTCCATGGTTTATTTTGCACAAGCATTTATTGAACAATGAAAAGTATAAAGAAATCAAAATGGTTATTTAATTTTGCAGTTTATGAGGAAGATTCTATCTTATATCATGTTACTAAGAAACACTATTATATTAAATCTGCCTGTTAATTTTAATTATTATTTTTTCAATTTGAAGAATAGTTAAGAATATAAAAATATATTTTAGAAAAGAACGATTTGATTTCTCTTATAGCATTTTTGACTGGATAATATCAATTACAGTCGTCAGGTTTAAACGTTATAATTATTGATATTTTCGGGTATTATTGATTCAGGGATTATTGATATTTTCAAGTTATTATGCAATTGTTTTATTATGACAAAAATTGTTTAAACTCATATATTGTACGTTGCACGTGTAATTTTCTATAAATACACGGGTATATCTTCTAATCTACGAGAATATAAGTAGTATAGGTATATTGGCATATGTTTTGACATATATTGGCATATATTGGAATCAATTACGACCTTCTGGTATAAAGAGTACCGGGATTATTGACATTTTCACTTTATTATGTCACCTCTTTTATTTTGGCAGAGATTTTTGAGACTCGTATTGTAATACGGGTAATCTTCTACTAACACACTGGCATATTTTCTATTCAGCGACAATATAAATAGTGCGGGATTGCATATATTGATTCAATTCATTTTTTATTGTAAATTTGTTAACAAAAGGGGCCAGGATGTTTTATTCTTCAGATCTGTTCGTGAAGATAATTTTGTATAATGAGAACAGATATTCTTAAAATTCTCATTAGAAGCAATAAATTTAATATTTCAACAGAATTTGCACATGATTGCGAATTATAAGTTTCTTTATATTATATACTCAGTACGAAGAACGGGTATGCTGCTAGTAATATATAAAATTAAAAGCTTTTGAAATCCATTGTCAGAAGCCTAAATAACAGTATTTAGCTAACAACTGGCATTTTAAACTTTATCACCGACCATAAAAATGATTTTAAAGAAAATATGATACAAATCAATTTTTGTTGGCTGATGCGAGTAAATGCATAATAGTATGAGGTATCTGATTCAAACGATTTCCTTATTTACCGCTTTTGTTGCGAAATAAAAATGTATCCCATTTTTCGAAATTTTTCCTTAGTTAAAATAGAACACTGATAACAATGTCTATCATTGTAAGACATTGATGGAACATCGATGTTGACTGGCTAATGAAAGGTTCTATTTATCTTTTTTTCGATTAAATTAGTTTGTGTGGTATGTAGAGTTAATGACGTGAAACACTTATTTTAGAAAGCCTAAAATATAGATTTGTTCAATGCATAGAGTTTACTATGAAATGAAAATAAATCGAAATTGAGAAATATCTCACTTTTCCATTCCGAACCAAAATAATATGCTGATAACAATTCCACTGTAAAGCAGTGATACATAATCTGTGTTACTTGATGAATGAAATGTTTTATTCAATTTTTTCTTTCGAGTAAATTAGCTTGTATAGTATGGAATGCGTGTATAATGTAAGATGTGATAATTAAGTTAGTTTAAAAATTTGAATCTGTCTAATGCATGGCTTAAACCAAAAAATAGGCATTTAGTAAAAATAGTATCATAAATTGCATCACTCTTTTTAGAATAAAATGCATTAGCTGTCACATTTCCATATGTTTAATCCCATACAAAACTAAAATATAAGGTTGATAACAATACGAGTGCATATTTAGACATTATTGTACGGCAATAATTTAACGGGGGTCTTAGTGAGATCTGACCTATTCATTCGCCATTGGACTTGGCATTTCTAAAGTCAAATTCTCAAAAGTGGCACTATTTCAAATGTGTCCGGTTCAATTTAAGGGTTTGGAAGTGGAATATTTCCGTTATACGCATATTCTAAAGACATTTCATTGAAGTGTTTTATGACATTATATTTTATTTATTCTATATATGTATTTTTATTTCATCTATTCCTTGCTATTTCTCGGTGAAAGTTCTGTGCTT
The DNA here is from genome assembly GCA_951213105.1 of Amaurobius ferox. Classification (NCBI taxonomy): domain Eukaryota; kingdom Metazoa; phylum Arthropoda; class Arachnida; order Araneae; family Amaurobiidae; genus Amaurobius; species Amaurobius ferox. The sequence goes on from OX578143.1 coordinate 41,330,340, forward strand.
AAATATTTATGATTCTATAGATGGAAATATGCCTTTTGAATAGAAACCATGTATAGATATAGATAATTTAATTCTTCACTGTCAGAAAATTGAAAGAAAAATTTTATATGATAGATGGTATTTTAAAATTTAGTACCAGAATTTTATCAAAGATCATAAAAGTTATTTTACGTGCATTCAGGAAAATAGGATTCGTATCTCTTTTCCGCTGTATGATGCGCGAAAATGAATATCAGTGACAGGTATCAGATAAAAACGCTTAGCTTTTTACCACTTTGCTTGAGAAAGAAAAAAATCTGTCACATTTCTAGAAGCTTTCTAAGCTAAAATAAATTTGTATGACAGTGTCTGTCAATGTAAGTCTCTTATAGATAGCCAATGTTCCCCCTGACCATGAAAATGTTGTTTTTAAATTTCATATTATCGTACTATGCAATATAGTATAAAATATTGTTTCCCCGAAAATTTTCTAATTCGAAATTGTGATACTAATATATGAGTTAGGTTCTCCTGAACACGTTCTAACTATTATTGATGTCATATCCGTCTGTCTGTCTGTCTGTATATGGCCAATATCTTTTCACACGATAGTTGCCACAATTAAAAATGTTTAGGGATTGTATACGTAGACATTACAGCACAGCACTGCAATGTAAAAATAGATACTTATATTCATTTCAAGATATTGAATTTTCGTCAATTAGTCGTCCTTTTCATTGATTTAGCATCATTTTTAACCATTTGGCGAGATTTTCGTTAATTTGGCAACATTTCAAAAAGTCGCGAAGTTGGCGATATTCCGCCAAATTCGTCGCCAAAATATTGCCAAGACTTATGGAAGGAGAAATAAGTTATTCTTATAGCAGATAAATGACTTTTGGCGTTCAAATACGAAAGTATTACTCAAAGTATCTTTTCTCATGAATGGAACGAGCTAGATCCACGAAAATGATGTCACCAAATTTATCGCATGATATTATATATGAAAAGTGAATATGTTTCTCAATAGTTAATATATATATATTTTAATTTATGGGATTTTTTGGTAAATTTATTTGAAAAATGGGCAATATCTCGAGTACGTTTCATGCTAGCGTTTTAAAGTTTATGTCAATCGTTTTTAAGGAAGAATTACATAAGAAATGTCTGCTTGTGTAACTATATTAAAGGTTTTGATTTTTTGGTGATTTTTCAAAATTTCACTCTAAAATTTAGGAGGGTTCTGAACATTCGATTGCGTTTAAAAACAACAGTCTTCCAGTGTTCTCGGATTGTGATTCTTGTACCAAATTTCATTCGAATCGCCCCATTCGTGCATGAGATATCGTCTTCACAGGCTCACTGACTACACACACACACACACACGCACACACACACGCACACACAAATACATCACTTCAAAAATGTTTGATTTGTGATCAGGGATGCTTGAAACGTGCTCTCCCGTCGAAAACTCGAATTCGAATTCTCGACCCCGTCACAATAATTTCCTTATATATTATGCATATAAGGAAAGTAAAAATGATTTGATGCAGCCGATTATTAATATTCTTTTGTTTCGATAAGGAATATTATTGTTCTTATAATAATTTCATAAATTAAAAATATGCATTTCTTTCCTTGAGTAATATATTGACCAGTATAGCTGATCGCAACATAGAAGACCGGGTTTGATATCTGGTTCTGACTGATTAATTGTTGAATATGGGAAAAATAAGTCATTGGAAATAAGTTTACATTACAAATTCGCCCCTGAGCAAAATATTCATTGGTACCTTTGAGAAGAAGTTGTGGCTGACGTCGGTACTTATGTCGAGGTGGTGCTCACAGGGAACTTTATTGAAGTGCCGTTAGCATCACAGATCACAATCCGAATAGCTGTGATAAATCTCTAGTACCAATTGACTCAACTCATATATCTAAATTGAAGCTGATGGAATCACGCTGCCATTTTAGAAACCAGCGTATTTGCGTAAGTATGAAACCACCGCGTCTCTAAAGCGGAATAGCTAAAACATGCAATGGTACTAAAAAGTATAGATACTTCCAGGGTTCTATAACTATGAATATACGAGTAATACTAAAGTATTTTACAAAAGTATTTTCTAAACTATTGTATGTAAAATAATGATACTGGTAAAGGCACCTGATGAATCAGTGCGAGGGAAAATATTTGAATGAAAATGAATAATTATGAATATTCTCTATTTAAACCGGAGATATTGTTTAAAAATTTTAAGAGATACAATAGAAAGACTTAGAGATCAGAGAGGGGAAACTCAAAAAAAAAAAAAAAAAATGAACGCGCTGTTTTAGAGCATGATTTTATATTTCATTTATTCAAAAAAATAAATTATTCAGCTATAACCGTAACGTAACACTTATGTTAAAATATTTACAATTCCAAAAATTTTGCTAAAATACTTTTATAATAGCTACAATGTATAAGGATAAATGCATTTATTTTACATTTCCAGAGAGCTAAAGAAAATTTTTTGTGCTGACACCTGACATTTTAAACTTTAGTGCCAGGATATTATCAACGGCCATAAAAGTTGTTTTACGTGCATTCAGGAAAATAGGATATGAATCCCTTTTTTGCTGGTTGATGCGGGGAAATGCATGCTACTGACAGTTATCTGATTCAAACGTTTATCTTTTAAAGTCTTTTTGTTTGTGAAATAAAATATCGGATGTGGGCAGCACATGACTTTCCTTATATAATGCAATGAATTTACTACTTTTACAGTTAAAGGAAATGTTATTCTTATAGTAGATACTTATATTCTTTCCAAGACATTGAATTTTCTTCAATTAATCGTCATTTTCATTAATTTAGCGTCATTTTTATTTATTTGGCGAGATTTTCGTTAAATTGTTAACATTTAAAAATGTCGCCAAGTTAGCGACATTACCTAAAATCCGTCGCCAAAATCTCGCCAAGCGTCATGGACGGAGAAATAAGTTATTCTTACAGCAAATAAATGACTATTGGCGTTTAAATACAAAAGTACTACTCAAAGTATATTTTCTCATGAATGGAATGAGCTACATCCACGAGAATGATGTCACAAAATTTATCGTAGGATATTACATAGGAACAATGAACATGTTTCCTAACAGTTAATATATTTTTTTAATTTATGGGATTTTTTGATAAATTTATTTGAAAAATGTGCATTATCTCGAGAAGGGTTCATGCTAGCTTTCTAAAGTTTATGTCAGTCGTTTTGTAAAGAAAAATTACATAAGAAATGTCTATTTGTGTAACTTTATTAAAGGTTTTGATTTTTTGATGATTTTTTTCAAAATTTCACTCAAAAAGTTAGGGGGGGTTCTGAACATTCGATTGTGTTTTAAAACAATAGGCTCCCAGTATTCACTGATTGTGATTTTTGTACCACATTCCATTCGAATCGTTCTATTCGTTCGTGAGATATGGTCTCCACAGACTCACTGACGCACATACACACACACACACACGCATACTTTCACATACAGACATCACTACAAAAACGTTCGATTCGTAATCAGGGATGCTTGAAACGTGCTCTCCCGTCGAAAACTCGAATTCGAATTTTCGACCCCGTTACAATACTTTCCTTATACGTTATGTATATAAGGAAAGTAAAAATGATTGTTTTAACTACAAATTAATAAATTGTGTTGTTTCAAATGGCCTTTAACTAAAACTTTTATTATTATGTGAAAATAGTAACTCATATTACAGCTTCATGTCTTTACATAAATGATTTATGTGTAATTTTTCGCGGTGATTTATCATACCTAATAGAACAAGCAGATATAAATGTCAATATAATAAAGTGAAGAGCAACCAATACTGTTTGTCCAGTGAAATGATTTCTTTATTTTACTTTTGGGGAAATTAGATATTGTGGTATGGAAATATTCTAAGGGTGACGTTGTTAGTTTGAACTTTAGTTATTTAAATAATTACAGAAATTTATATTTCCATTTATATTTTATTGATTCTAAATAATTTTATTTGTGTATCTATTTTCAGCGGTTATCTAGTTAAAATGCCTATGCTTAAATAATCGGGATTCATAAGAATGATTCTGTAAAGTACAGCATAGCAACAATGCATACAAGAAAATGATTCTATTCTATGTTGCCCCAGACCCCAATGAATTTTATCTGACAACTGGCATTTCAAAATTTAGCGTTAGGATTTTTCAACAATCAAAAATGTTGGTTTACGTACTCTCATAAAAATGAGATACGGAGAATCCCTTTTTACTTTCCTTATATACATAATGTATAAGGAAAATAATATGACGGGGTCGAAAATTCGAATTAGAATTTTCGACGGGAGAGCACGTTTCAAGCATCCCTGACCACGAATCGAACATTTTTTTAGTGATGTCTGTGTATGTGTGTGCGTGTGTGTGTGTCAGTGAGACCGTGGAGACGATAACTGACGAATGAATGGACCGATTCAAACGAAATTTGGTACAAAAATTACAATCCGTAAACACTGGAAGCCTATTGCTTTTATACGCAATCGAATGTTCAGAACCTCCCTAAATTTTCGAGTGATATTTTGAAAAAATCATCAAAAAATCGAAACCGCTAATAAAGTTATGCAAATAGACATTTCTTATGTAATTTTTCATTAGAAAACGATTGACAAAAATGTTAGAACGCTAACATGAACCGTTCTCGAGATATTGCACATTTTTCAAAAAGTTATATAAAATAAAAATAAATATTTGTAAAAGTATTACTTAAAATACTTTTCATGCAAAAGTATTTTAAGTAATACTTTTGTATGAAAAGTGAAACATGTTCACTTTTCATGTGTAATACCATGCGATAAATTTGGTGACATCATACTCGTGGATCTAGCTCGTTCCATTCATGAAAAAAGATACTTTGAGTAATACTTTTGTATTTGAATGCCAATAGTCACTTACCTGCTGTAAGAATAACTTATTTCTCCGTCGATATCTCGTGGCGAGATTTTGGCGACGAATTTGGCGGTATGTCACCAACTTGGCGACATTTTAAATTGTTACCAAATTAACAAAAATCTCTCCAAATGGATAATAATGAAGCTAAATCAATGAAAATGACGACTAACTGAAGACAATTCAATATCTTGGAAAGAATATAAGTATCTACTATAAGAATAACATTTTTTTTAACTGTAAAAGTAGTAAATTCATTGCATTACATAAGGAAAGTTATGTTTTGCCCACATCAGATTTTTTTTGAATAAATTCAGTTTACTGCTAAAATTAGTTGATATTGTAAGTGCCATACTTTTGAGGGTTTTTTTTTTTTTTTTTTAATTTGGATCTGTCCAGTGGAGGGTTTAACTTTAACTACAAATTAACAATTTTTGCTATCATATTTAAAAATTAATAAAAATTGAATTTTTTTTGTTTAGAGAAATAAAAATATATCACTTGAGAGCCTTCTGAGCTTAAATAAAAGTTGCTAACAATTTTTCTCTGTTTAAGTCAAGTGGTAGATTGCCAATATTTGTTGATGAGTTTGTTTCCATTAGCTTATTTTTTTTAGTCAATTATGTTATAAGCTATAGAAATATTTGATAGCGTAAGTTCCTTATATTTGAGTTATTTTTAAAATTTGGATCTCCACAATGGACGTTTTAACTACAAATAAACAACGTTTTCTATCATGCATAAATATGCATAAAAATCAAATTTTTTTTTTTGTTTAGAGAAATCTAAATATGTCAGTTTTAAGATAATCTCGGAGATTAAATGAGAAAATGCTAATATGCTAACAATGTTTATCAGTGTAACACGTGGAAGCCAAGTAGTAAATTGCCAATGTTTGTTGATGAGTTTAATGTTTACTTTAGCTTGATGTTTGAATCAATTATGTTATATGGTATAGAAATATATTATAATTATACCTTGAGTTCGTTATATTAAAGTTTATTTTTTAAGTCTGGTTCTCCTCAATACATGATGTGACTACAAATTAACGCATTTTTCTATTATGTGTGAAATTAAAAAAAAAAATTAAACATTTTTTGTTTAGTAAAATAAAAATATGACACATTTTTAATGACCTCTCAGCTTAAATAAAAAGTTGCTAATAATGTTTGCCAGTGTAAGTCAAGTAGTAGATTGCCAATGATTGCTTATGATGTACATGTTTACATAGATAGATTTTTGAGTAATTATATTATATGGAAAAGAAATATTTGATGACGTAAGATGTGTATTTGAATTAGTTTAAAAATAGGAATATGTCCAATACATGGCTTTAACTGACAATAAATAATTATTCTCTGAATCTGCACAAAAAATCATAGCTTTATTTCTTTCGAAAAGTAATAATGTGCAATTTTTCTGCATCATTTTTACTTTCCTTATATACATAATGTATAAGGAAAGTATTGTGATGGGGTCGAAAATTCGAATTCGAGTTTTCGACGGGAGAGCACGTTTCAATCATCCCTGATCACGAATCAAACATTTTTGAAGTGATGTCTGTATGTGTGTGTGTATGTGTGAGTGTGTGTGTGTGTCAGTGAGACTGTGGAGACGATAACTGACGAAAGAATGGTCCAATTCGAACGAAATTTGGCACGAAATTTGGCACAAAATTCACAATCCGTAAACACTGGAAGCCTATTGTTTTTATACGCAAACGAATGTTCAGAACCCCCCTATATTTTTAAGTGAAATTTTGAAAAATTCGTCAAAAAATCAAAACCTCTAATAAAGTTACGCAAATGGACATTTCTTATGTAATTTTTCATTAAAAAACGATTGACATACATTTTAGAACGCTAACATGAACCGTTCTCGAGATATTGCACATTTTTCAAAAAAATTATCAAAAAGTCATAAAATAAAAAAAAATATTTCCTAATGAGAAGCATGTTCACTTTTCATGTGTAACACCATGCGATAAATTGGGTGACATCTTTCTCGTTGATCTAGCTCGTTCCATTCATGACAAAAGATACTTTGAGTAATACTTTTGTATTTGAACGCCAATAGTCATTTATCTGCTGTAAGAATAACTTATTTATTCGTCCATAACGCTTGGAGAAATTTTGGCGACAAATTTGGCGAAATGTCGCCAACTTGGCGACTTTTTTAATTTTTGCGAAATTAACAAAAATCTCGCCAAATGGATAAAAATTGCGCTAAATCAATCAAAATGACAACTAATTGAAGAAAATTCAATATCTTGGAAATAATATAATTATCTACTATAAGAATAACATTTTTTTAACTGTAAAAGTAGTAAATTCATTGCATTGTATAAGGAAAGTCATGTGTTGTCCACATCAGATTTTTAGAACTAATATAAGGTGAAATAAATATGCCATTGTAAGACAACGAAAGATATCGACATTGTTTGCTGAATAAGGTATTTCTATCTATTTCAATTTTAAGAAAATTATGTATTATAATTTGGAAATAATGCGGCGGATTATGTAGGCGGATTATACTGGAGTTATTAAAAAAAAGGTTTCATCAATTTATAGTTTATTAATTCTAAATAATGCTAAAGTTTACTGATATCCTGTCATCATTCTTGATTACATGCCTATGCTCCAATATTAATTCACAGGAATGCTACTATAATTTTCTACTTTCCTTATATACATAATGTATGAGGAAAGTATTGTGAGGGGATCGAAAATTCGAATTCGAGTTTTCGACGTGAGATCACGTTTCAAGCATCCCTGATCACGAATCAAATATTATTGAGGTGATGTCTGTGTGCGTGTGTGTGTGAAAGTATGTGTGTGTGTGCGTGTCAGTGAGTCTGTGGAGACGATATCTCACGAACAAATGAAGCGATTCGAATGAAATTTGGTGCAAAAATCACAATCCGTGAATGCAAGAAATCTATCGTTTTCAAACACTAGCGTATGTCCAGAACTCCCCTAAATTTTCGAGTGAAATTTTGAAAAACTCATAAAAAAAATCAAAGCCTTTAATAAAGTTACGCAAATAGACATTTCTTATGTAATTTTTCCTTAGAAAACGATTGATAAGCTTTAGAACGCTAACATTAACCGTTCTCGAGATATTGCACATTTTTAAAATAAATTTATCAAAAAATCCCATAAATTAAAAAAATATTTATTAGAGAGAGAACTGTTGAGAAATCTTTTCACTTTTCATATGTAATATCATGCGATAGATTGGGTGACATCATTCTCGTGGATCTAGCTCGTTCCATTCATGAGAAAAGATATTTTAAGTAAGACTTTTTTATTTGAACACCAATAGCCATTTATCTGCTATAAAAATAACTTCTCCGTTTATAACGCTTGGCGAGATTTTGGCGACAAATTTAGCAGAATGTCGCCAACTTGGCGACTTTTTAAATGCTGCCAAATTAGCGAAAATATTGCCAAATGGATAAAAATGATTCTAAATCAATGAGAATGACGACTAATTGACGAGCATTCAATATCTTGGAAAGAATGCAAGTAACTACTATAAGAAAAACATATTTTTTTACTGTAAAAGGAGTAAATACATTGCATTATATAAGGAAAGTCATGTGTTGCCCACATCAGATTTTTTAGAATAGTAATAATGTATGAAATTAAAAATTTTATTCTCTTGTTAGAAGCCAGAAAGAAAGTTTTTTTTTTAGCTGACAACTAGCATTTTAAACTTTCGTGCCAAGATTTTTTCACTGACCATAAAAATTATTTTAGAGTGCAAGAATATAGGCCACAGATCCACTTTTGTTGGCTGATGCCAGGAAATGATTACTAGTGAGAGGTATCTGATTCAAACGCTTTACATTTTTTTTGCGAAACAAAATTATATCTCATCTTCCTATATGCTTCCCTAGCTATAAAAATACACTGATAGAATGTAGAATATCTATCACTTTAAAGGCTGTGATAGAGCACCGATATTAACTGGCTAATGAAATGTTTTCTTTACCGTTTATTTCGAGTTAATTGTTTGTGTGGTATGTAGATTTAATGACTTGGAATAAATATTTGAGAAAGTTCAAAATGCATATTTTTTCGGCGTATAGCGTTAACTATAAAATTAAAATAAATCGATATTCAGCGAAACCAGTAACACAGACTCGATCTTACTTCCTGTAGTGGAAGTAAAAAAATATGTCACTTTTCCAGTTGCTCATAAATTAAATAAAATGCTGATAACAATGACTATCATTTTAAGGCAAAAATAGAGCACCGATATTGACTGGCTAATGACATGTTTCTTTAAATTTCCTTCAGAGAAAATTAGTTTATGTGGTACGTAGAGTTAATGACGTGAAATACGTTCTAAGAAAGTTCAAAAAGTAAATTTGTTCAGTTCCTAGAGTTAACTATGACATGAGAATAAGTCGATATTCAGCAAGAATATTAACACAAAGATCATCCTTTTGAAGCTAGCACATTCTTTAGAAGAAGTGAAAAGTTCGTCACTTTTCCAGTTGCCTACTCCGAACTGAAATAAAATGCTGATAACACGATAACAATGCGACTGCACTGATATATAATCGTGATGAATGAAATGTTTTCTTTAGTTTTATCTTTCGAGTAAATTAACTTGTATGGTATGGAAAAATGTATAGCATAAGGTGTGGTATTTGAGTTAAAAATTTTGAATCTGTCTAATGAATGACTTGACCAAAATAATCCGTATTCTGTAAAAATATCATCACAAATTACAACTATCTCTTAAATAAATTGGATATCACTTTTCTAGTTGCGTTCCTCGAACTAAAATGAATGTTTATAAAAATACAACTGCAAAGCATTGATAAGGAGCTAATGTCACTTGACAAATGGAGTATTTTCTTTAGTTTTAATTTTTGCGAGATTTAGACATTGTTTCATGGCAATTGTTTAACAATGTCTTATAGATATCTGAGCTATTCGATTGCCGTTGTAGAGATTTTGGCTTAACTTTTCTGAAGTCAAATTCTCAAAAGTGGCACAACTTCAAATGTATCTGGTTAGGTTATGGGTGTCAAAAGCGGGTTATAATTCAGTTATTCACACATTCTAACTTAAAAATATTTCGTGATTTGATATTTTATCAATTCTATATATTTATTTTTATTTTATGTATTTTTTACTATTATCTCGGGGAAATTTCTATGCTTAAATATTCATGATTCTATAGACGGTAAATAGCTTTTAGAATAGAAACTATGTATAGCTATAGATGATTTAATTATTCATTGTCAGAAAGTCGAAAGAGAAGTTTTATATGGCAGGTAGAATTTTAAACGTTATAATGCCATAATTTTATCAACGATCATAAAAGTTATTTTAGTGTATTCAGGGAAATTGGACGCGTATGCCTGTCTCGCTCCCTGATGCGCGGAAGTTAATGTTAGTGACAGGCATAAGATACAAACACATAGCTTTTTGCTGCATTGTTTGCGAATAAAAAAAAATCTGTGACTTTTCTAGATGCTTCCTAAGCTAAAATAAATGCTGATAACAGTGTCTGTCATTGTAAGTCCTTGATAGATAGCCAATGTTCCCCCTGACCAACAAAATGTTTTCTTAAATTTTCACACTATGTAATATATGTAGTAGAGAATAAAAAGACGTAGTAGAGACAAAAAAAATGTAGTAGAGACGAATTATAAATCGACTGGCTCTCTCTATAAAAGCAGCATTTCATTCATAAATGCTTTTCCATTCCTTTCATTCATCACAATGCTATAGTAATTTATTTTATTTAAAAACTTAAAACTATGGGGGTACAAGTAATTTAACTCTATGCTTAAAACTTCATCGAAAAAGTCGTCTGGTTCTCTGTGCAAAATCAAAATGTTTCATTCATATCAGCTATATTGCAGACGCCATGAGGTAATTAATTTTGCGTTAAAGAAATGCAGCAATTCTTATACAACTTATTTTATATATTTTGCTGTTTGCATCCTCCATAAGTGAAAATTAGGTTTCGTTGTAGAAATAATCAAAGTTTGATGATCTCAAATGTTAACTCAGATGATCTCAAATATTAACAGATTAAACTCAAATATATATTGTAATTGCGTTGTTTCATTATATAGATGCACAGAATTTAAGCAAAAATAAAGAGGTTTTAGGACGGATACAATACTAAATATGAATGAAAAAAACTTTAAAAATCACGTTTTTGGCACAAGATGGTTGCCATATTTTATTTTAAAGTGGGTCACGTGATCGCTTCATATAATGGTCAAGTGATCGCTTCATATAATGGTCAAGTGATCTCTTCATATAAATGGTGTAATTATTATTTTAACTTTTATTTTAAGAACTACTGAACATATTTTGCTGATTTTTTTTATACATTTTATAGGATAATTTGAATATTTTCTAAAACTGTCAAAGCGATTTGTGAATTTTAAATTCGCTAAAAAGATGTTTGAAAAATTGGGTTCCATAGGGTTCGATGTATTTCATTTTTTCAACCCGGGTGCAATCCAAAACTAATTGGGTGATATTATTCATTTATATTCCCATAGGTTTCACAGATCGTCTGAACAACATACTAAAATTTCATTTTGATAAAGTCATTTTTACGGCAGTTATTGTGCTAACGGGCAGGCAGAAAGACAGACAGACAAAATGAATGGACAAAATCATAAACACTTTTCAACTATGCTGTAAAGTGTTAAAAATGTAAACAATTCTTTCTTGTTTTGTCAGAAATAGTGTACCATTTATGAATATACAAAAATATATTCAATATTTTAAAAGTTTAATTATTTTTTATTGAAAATTTTTTTCCCGGGGGAAAATATATATAAATAGTAAACGGCGAAGTTTTTCATTGAGAATTTCAGTTTCTAAATCAATAATTATGTTTAAAAAGCTGTTATAATTTTTGAGTAATCGCCACGTCAAGTTGAAGGCAATTATTTTGTATTATTATTATTAAGGATTTTATTGCTAATAACTCGAAATATGAAAGTGCTATCCACAAACATTAAATGTGTAATTTAAAGCCTTTTAATATCCCTATATTATATATAATTGGATTTTGAATCGGGGGCTTCTTAGTTTTCAATATATAGTGGTTATAACACGATCCAAAACCCATGAAATATATTACGACCTGTCTAACTTGACAGACTTGATATACTATATCACTCAATAAGTCTCCGGTCTAACTCAGAAAAACAATTTTTTTTAGAAATTCGACTTTATTCATCAACATACTCTCCTTCAAGAGTTATACATTCATTCCAACACTCCTCTAACTTTTCGTTGCCTTTTTTGTGGAACGATTTGTCTTTGCTCTCAAAATGGGCCCCCAGTTTCGGTAATCACTTCTGCATTTGGGTCAGATTTTTTAATCGAAATCGATCTTTTTGATTCAGGTGTGTAGTAATGGATCCATGTTTTATCCGTTGTCACATACCGACTCAAGTAATCCTTCTTATCTCGCTTGAACAGCTCCAAACAGCGCTCTGAATTGTCGACGAGTTGTTGTTTTTGGACCCGTGTGAACAAACGCGGCATCCACTTCGAAAGCAACTTACGCATGCTCAAATTTTCGTGTAAAATTGTAAACACACTACCTTCTGATATCTCTAAGGTGTCAGCTATCTCACTCAACTTCACTTTACGGTGTTTCAAAACAATTTTGTGGTCTTTTTTTATGCTTTCCGTTACAACTGATGATTTTGGGCGACCAGGGCGTTCAGCATCATTGGTGTTTGTACTACCGCGCATTAATTCAGCATACCAGTCAATAATAGTTGATTTCCCTGGTGTAGAGTCTCCATAATGTTTATCAAGCCACTGTTTGGCTTAACAGTATTTTTCCCCATCAAAAAACAATGTTTAATCAACACACGGAATTCTTTTTATCCATTGTTTTGAAAATTACGAAACTGGGGTCACCTAAACCACTGTAACTTGTAAACTAATTGTAAGAATGTCATGAAATTTTGACACGTATCGTTTGAAGGTTGGTACTATCCAGAAATCATATGAATCTGTCGACAGTGTTGCCATATATGTGTCAGACGGAGACTTATTGATTGAAGTGTTAGTTTCGTAACTTAGAATTATTACGTTTTTTCAATTATTCATCATGCATTAGTTGTTACAGATCCCAATTACCTGTTGCAAACGAAACGAATGAGACTGAAAATGACGTATAAACTTGTTGAACTTTATCGAAGTATTATTTTGCGTTATTCACACTAAACTATATCGGCTCCTTCGGACTACAGCTGCCGTCGATTCATTTTATTTTTATTTTTTCAGTAAATTTGAATATGCTGCAGGAAAATAATTTAAGAGTGATGCAATATGCTTATATATGAGTTAGAAAAATCAGATATATCCAACACATCGCTTTACCTATATATTTACAAACTTATACATGGTGTATATAAACTGATGTTCAGAACTCTAAGGGGTTATAGAACTCACCAAAACAAACAACTTTCACAATACAATGTGGGATCGGAAAGCAACCGGCGAGTCACGAGAGGACGCTTTCTCTGGAGTGGATGAAACGTCGCATCAAAATGAAGAACACAGTATATCCGCATGCTACACGTTCCAGATGCCACCAGCAAAGTTTCTCCGTGAATGTGTGGGCAAGGATTATCCACAACCATATAATTGGTCCATATCTGTTACCAGACCGCCTAGACGGACAGAAGTACCTTACCTTCCTCCAGCAGGTGCTGCCAGATTTACTACGTGTTGTACCAGCAAATCATCGAGTGATTATATGGTTCCAGCACGATGGAGCGCCAGCACATTACACCAGGATTGTGCGGAACTACCTGGACATTGCCTTTCCGAACAGATGGATAGGCTGTGGTGATTCCGTGGCGTGGCCTCCCAGATCTCCCGATCTGTCCTGTCTGAAATTTTTTCCTTTGGGAACAGCTAAAAAGCGTCGTTTACGAGACGACCATCGAGTCACCAGAGGACCTTGTCGCTCGAATTAGCGTTGCAGCTGTCGACGTTCGTGAAATGCTAGGAATCTTCCAAAGTGTACGCGATTCACTCCGTCTCCGCTGTTACGCCTGTCTCGCAGTTGGTGATCGTTCATTTGAGCATTTGTTCTAAACATTTTATCAATAAATTTCCATTATTCGTCTTCACTGTATTAGTCTTCACTCCATTTTGACGTGACGTTTCATCCACTCCCAGAGAAAGCGCCCTCTCGTGACTCACCGGTTGCTTTCCGAACCCACATTGCATTGTGGAAGTTGTTTGTTTTGGTGAGTTCTATAACCCCTGACAGTTCTGACCATCAGTTTATATACACCCTATATATTTACAATATTTTCAGAAAACACAATTTGTGAAATAACTAAATATGTCACGTTTTCAAATCCTCGCCCATTTGAAGCATACGAGTAATACTGTTTGTCCTTGTAAAGCGACGATTGATAATCGATGTTGTTTTGCTAAATACATTATTTTTTTAGTTCTATTTTCGAGTGTAAATATGTTTAGGGGTGTGAAAAACATAATTAAATGAGTCTCAATCAAAGTCTCCTGTAAAAATATAAAATACCTATTGAATTTATGCAACAAAACTTAATAGAAATAAACTTTATATATATATATATATTTATAATACTTTGCATCCTCATTTCAATAATTAGCCACAAGCTGGTGTAACTGAATATTTTATATTCATGTTTGACTTTTTTTGTGTATTTGATCCACTTTGTCTTTTCTTCTACGTCGGGCCATTTACATTATTTCTGTAATACATTTTACAGTTGTGTAAACAGAAACGTAGAATCAGCATTAATGAAACATGTATGGCCCTTGATAACGTACATGGTTTCAGAAATGCTTTTCATATTCATGTTATTCCTTTTATATTCACTAGATTCCATTTATTCAATTTCCAAACTTCTTGCATAGCTCGTCGTGCTACACTAGGCTTCTGATTTGCAAAAACCTTCAGTTTACAAGCAATTTTCTTTGGTATTTCTCGGGTATATATATATATTACAAGTAATCATAAAAATCTTCAATTATATATATATATATATATATATATATATATAATTTAAAATCAATTTTAAAATTACATACAGCTTGAAAAAATCTATTAAAATTCTTTCATGTTCATTATTCGTG
The DNA here is from genome assembly GCA_951213105.1 of Amaurobius ferox. Classification (NCBI taxonomy): domain Eukaryota; kingdom Metazoa; phylum Arthropoda; class Arachnida; order Araneae; family Amaurobiidae; genus Amaurobius; species Amaurobius ferox. Next base: position 41,345,416 of record OX578143.1, read on the forward strand.
GATCTTTCATGTTCATTATTCGTGGTCACAATGAGGTTAACTACGGATGCGTGCAGGCTTCCGGGAGTGGTGTCGCGACCGCGCAGCCGGCTGGTAACCGGAACTTAAATGAGGTCATAATCCCTCATTGGCCATTTTATTGCACCTAGCCCTTATGTTTTCCTTTCGTTCATGTTTTCATCATGATCGTAGGGTTTTCAGGGTTATTGTCTTTTGAGTTTATATATATATATATATATATAGAAATCATAGAAAGGTGATTTCTCAATAGCAAGTTTATAAATCTGAAATAGGTAATTTAGCTCTGAATGTTGAAATACGCATATAAACATACCAAACCAAAAACCATAAAAAAACGTGCCAAACTTCAAAGTATTGACATTTTCCAAAACTATCACACTATCTTTGGGGAACATAAATATCTCGATTTGAAAATGCGGTAACTCCCAAATAAGACATTCCATATAAATCGATAAACCGTATTTAGATATGATCGTCTGTCAAGTATCATATTATTCAATTAGTGATCATATTTCAATTTTTAAGGATTTATTTTACTTTCGATATATGCAATATCTATTGTGCCAGAAGTTTGGCATTTCACATTCTTCCTTTTCCTGATTTTTTGAAAAATATATAATTAGAGACATACGAGAAACATATGTTGCTTGAAAAATAAAAATTCGTTTATACATCATACAGTTGATTGCATGTATCAAACAATTACCTTCTTCTTCAAGACATACAGCCAGATCAGCCACTTAATGCAAAATAAGAAATGCATATGCAGATAGAGGGTTACACGCATGACCAAGCAGGGTTAACGTTCAATATAAAATGGAAAAGTTAATAAAAATAAGTTATATTATATTGCCAAACAAACACGGAGTAACTTCCCAAACCAAATATATTTCATAACCAAAAAATATAATGTGGGCAACACATGACTTTCCTTATATAATGCAATGAATTTACTACTTTTATATTATTCTTACTTTTATATTATATATATTTATATTATTTCCAAGATATTGAATTTTCGTCAATGAGTCGTCATGTTCCTTGATTTAGCGTTATTTTTATCCATTTGGCGAGTTTTTCGTTAATTCAGCAACATTGAAAAAGTCGCTCAGTTGGCGACATTCTACGAAATTCGACGACAAAATTTCGTCAAGCGTTATGGACGGAGAAATAAGATATTCTTAAGCAGATAAATAACTACTGGCGCTCAAATACAAAAGTATTACTCAAAGTATCTTTTTTCATGAATGGAACGAGCTATATCTATGAGAAGGATGTCACCAAATTTATCGCATGCTATTACATATGAAAAGTGAATATGTTTCTTAACAGCTAATACTTTTTTTCTAATTTATGGGATTTTTTGATAAATTTATTTGAAAAATGTGCAATATCTCGAGAACGGTTCGTCCTAGTGTTCTAAAATTTATGTCAATCGTTTTCTAAGGAAAAATTAAATAAGAAATGTCTATTTGTGTAACTTTATTAGAGGTTTTGATTTTTTAACGATGTTTTCAAATTTTCTCTCGAAAATTTAAGGGGGTTCTGAACATTCGATTGCGTATAAAAACAATACGCTTCCAGTGTTTATGGATTGTAATTTTTGTACCAAATTTCATTCGAATCGGTCCATTCGTTCGTCAGTTATCGTCTCCACAGATTCACTGACACACACACATACTTTCACACACAGACACACACACATACTTTCACACACAGACACATACACACATCACTTCAAAATGTTGATCAGGGATGCTTGAAACGTGCTCTCCCGTCAAAAACTCGAATTCGAATTTTCGACTCCGTCACAATACTTTCCTTATACATTATTGTATATAAGGAAAGTAACAAAAGATGAACTAACTGAAAATTTCTATTTATGTAACGGAAGTGTGGGACTGTGATCTTTACACTGCCATCATTATGTAGTATATGCAGATGTTGAGAAATGTAAAGCTGTAACGCCTCACCAAAGCTCATCAAAGTTTTAGAGCTGTAGTAACCATTTAACACATGGTAGTATATGATAATTTCAAGGACGATTTGTCCATCGTTTTTATTTTCAATACTGATGATAATCATTGGTTTATAATATTCACTTAAATTGTATAAAATAATCTTGTTGAGAAACAATCTAATTTCGGTTTTAAGATACTATAAAATATTTACTAATTAAAGCACTTTTATCAAGTACTATTTAAAACGAACGAAAATAATTTAAAGTCTGGATCACAGACATAAATGAACCATTTGAGTAAGAATTTATCATTTGTTTTCTATAGAGATACCTCGTCTTTATGCCCAAGCATTTTCACATAGTTTTAACTTAAGCATACAGAATAGGCAAATAAACTAAACTCAAATAAAAAAAGATATTTCTATAGTTAGATGAAACTGTAATGAAATACATTCCGGAACAACTAAGCGATCGCTTCCTGGCTAAATAAAACTTTTTTTTAACGTGTAAATATTTGAACAAGTATCTTCTTTCCTGAAAAGTTAATTATCAACGAATGCGGATATCGCTTTTTATCTATTCAACTTGCATTTTTATACAAGTCAGTGATTACATTGCATCAATAAAATTTGTTCCAAAACTCCGATTTCCTATTTTGTTTCAGAAGGTAGTTTTACTTCCTGTTGTTTTACTGTTATTTGTAAGATATTGGAGTTTGAGTTTGGACGCTCTTTTCTGGGTAATCTTTGGTTTGATCACGAAGATGTCTATATTTATGTAAAAATGCTCTGAAAAAATTCATTTTCGAAAAAGACTTGTAAACAATACTTCCGTTTTGTGAGGGATGTAAAATTGACACATTTTGATTTTATGGAAAACTGATAATCACTCATTTTTGTTTTCTCACCGAATTTCTGAACAGTTTTATTAAATAATCTTTATTTTTATCAATGTGATATATTGGTCCCTGAAAATAAAATAAAACTATAATTTCCCAACTAAGTATCTTGCAAAAAATTTACAACTACAATGTCCATTCTGGCGATATTGATGCCATGTATAAGTCTTATGATAATACGATATCATATATATTTTAGCAAAGAAAGGTGCAATATATTGAAATGAAAAGCTTGTATTGTAATTTACTGTTTATGTATTGTAATTGCAAATGTATTATAATTGAATATTTATATATTGTAATTGAATTTTAACGTATGTAATTGAACATGTATTCTAATTGATTGTTTATGTATTGTAAATGTAAATGCATTGTAATTGACTGTTTATGTATTGTAATTGTAAATGTATTGTAAATGAATTTTAACGTATTGAAATTGAACATGTATTATAATTGATTGTTTATGTATTATAATTGTAAATGTATTGTAATTGAATGTTTATGTATTGTAATTGTAAATGCATTGTAATTGAATGTTTATGTATTGTAATTGTACATGTACTGTAATTGATATTTTATGTATTGTAATTGTAAATGTATTGTAATTGACTGTTTATGTATTGTAATTGTAAATACATTGTAATTGACTGTTATTCGATTTCAAGTATCGCTAAGAGATATTTAATTGAAAGTTTCTGCTAAAATGTATTTTATTTCGTCACATTTTTAAGTGTTCGAAAAATTACAGTATTTATATTATTTGTGTTAAAAAAACTAATAATCTATGGGTATGCACTGTTTGCCTGTTGAAATGCATTGCAAAACATTGTTACGAATTCTTTACTGAAAAGAAAAAAGTTTTAAACAGCCAGCTATTTCATTTTGGGATACACAAAGTTTTACGAACTAAGAGAAATCTTAGCAACAAAATGCTTCAAGTTAGAAGCAAGTTAGAAGCTTCAAGCTGCAAAAGAAATAGGAAGAGTCTAAATCTGATTTTTTATAACAGATAATGAACCGTTTGAACAGGACTGGACTTTGAAGCTCATGAGAAGTCCCTTATTGGTAAAACTTCATGCTTCCTAAAGAAAAAACAAATAACTTCCATACTTCACATTTCCAATAACGCTCAAAATACTTTACGTCATATCTTATTGACAAATAAGCTATGACTTCAGAAAATGGCTATGCAAAAGAGCTTAGATTCCATTATGTCAAAAAATATGTTAACTTTATTACACATGAAAAGATTTGGTGGCCAAAATTTTTGAAATCGAATTCATTTTGAGTGTCAAATAAGATGATCTAAAGCGCAGATTGAAATGACGTAACTCATTTGATTTCTGGAATTTAAATTAAATTGCCTGGTCTGTAATCTATCGCGATTTCTTATTTTAACAAATTATTTATATATATACATATATATATATATATATATATATATATATATATATACGTGTATATATATATATATATATATATATATATATATATATATATATATATATATATATATATATATATACGTATATATATATATATATATATATATATATATATATATATACATGTATATATATATAAATACCCAAAAAGGACAAGTAACTTTGTACCTTTGTACTCGTAATTATGCTAGTAAAGTAACTGAAGATACGACCGAGGGGAGTTGCGACCCCCTTATCTCCAGTTAAGGCTTTTTTCCTCTATGGCAAACGATCCCGGTAGCCGATAGGCCCTACACCATTTTCTTCATGGCGCTTTCAATACCACAAAAACAAATTACATACAAACATATACATTTTCTACCGATTTAAAAACTTGTAAATCCATAAAACCATTCAACTATGCACCTAATAATCCATGAAACATAATAAATCCATGAAACACAATATAAAATCCACATCAACCAATTAAGTACATTACGAGTACATAATTAGGAGTACGAAGTTACTTGTCCTATTTGGGTAATTATAAAATTATACATATGAAAATTACAACATGTTACTTTACAAATAGTATATTAACTTATTTTTTACTTTTAACTTTATAAATAATTCAAATAATTAATAATCAGGCAAATTAAATTTTCAAAACTTATGATCATTTTAATGATAAAAAAATATCATGTGGGCAGCACATGACTTTCCTTATGTTGTTGTTGTCGTGTCCCTAACATTACAATTAAGGAAGAATGAGTGCACTGCTTCGACTTTCCTTATGTAATGCAATGAATTAACTCCTTTTACAGTAAAAAAAATGTATAAGACCCACGGTACTGTATTTTTATCGGTGAAATGTACATTTGGCAAATTTTCCGGATGACAATATTTTATTTCAAAGTACCCAATTAACTTCTATTTCGCGCAACTCCGAATAAATAATTATCAATAATGGTAGTATCTTCAATAAGGGATATAGTCCATATATTAAAATATTTTAATATTCAATCATTTAGGCGTCATATTCATTAATTTAGCTTCATTTTTCAATTTTGGCACTCTTATCGCCAATCTGGGGCGAATAATAGCCATATTGGCGATATTTTGAACTATTCGCCAAGTCCCCCAAAATGCATCTCCAAGTGTTACAAACAAACGGAAAGAAGAGCATTTCTTATAAGAAAGTATGTCTGTCCTATGACGAAAATCAGAATTTGAGACAAATTACTTCCCATTTGGCGTCATTTTTAACAATTTCTCGACATTTTTGTCACTTTGACAACATTTAATATAGTTGCCAAGTTGGCGACGTCCAGTTAAATTTCTCGCCAAACGTTACGGACGGACGGAGAAATGGGTTATTCTTATAGTCTACTCTTATGTTCTTTCCAAAATATTGAACTTTCATCAATTAATCGTCATTTCATTGATCATTCATTGATTTCATTGATTGTCGGTTTCTTCAAATAGGCAAATTTCTATCAATTGGGTGACATTTTCGTCAATCCTGCAACTTTTAAAATGGCAGCAAGTTAGAGATATTCCGACTATATCGTCTCTAAAATTTTTTCAGAAAATAGTTTATTCTTATAGTAGATAATTATAATTTCCAAGATACTGAATTTTGGTCAATTGGTCGTAATTTTCATTGCTTTAGCGTTATTTGTATCCATTTGGAGGACATTTTCGTTAAGTTGGCAAGTTGACAACATTTTAAAAAGTTGCCAAGTTGGCGATAGTCCGCCAAATTCGTCGACAAAACTCGTTAAGCGTTATCGATAGAGAAATAAGTTATTCTTATAGGAGATAAATGACAATTGGCGTTCAAATATAAAAGAATTACCTTGAGTATATTTTTTCTTTAATGGAACGAGCTAGATTCACGAGAGTGAGGTCATCAAATTCATCGCATGATATTCCATATGAAAAGTAAACATATTTCATAATAGTCTATATTTTTTTAATTTACGTTATTTTTTGATAAATTTATTTGAAAAATGTGCAAAATCTCGAGTACGGTTCAAGCTATCGTTCTAGAGTTCATGTCAATTGTTTTCTAAGGAAAGTTACATAATAAATGTCTATTTGGGTAACTTTATTAATGGTTTTAATTTTTTGATGATTTTTTCAAAATTTTGGGGGGGGGGGGTTCTGTACATTTGATTGGGTTTAAAAACAATAGTCTTCCAGTATTCACGGATTGTAATTTTTGTACTAAATTTAATTCGAATCGCTCCGTTCGTTTGTGATATATCGTCATATATCACGCTCATTGACACCCACCCACACGCAGATAAACATCACTTCGAAGATGTTCGATTCGTGTTCAAGGATCCTTGAAACGTGCTCTCCCGTCGAAAACCCGAATTCGAATTTTCGACCCCGTCACAATACTTTCCTTATGCATTATGTATATAAGGAAAGTAAAAATAGGTTTTCTAATAGGTGATATATTTTGCACTTATGAAAGGAATAAAAAAACTTTCACTGTATAATAGAGTTGTGATATTCTATGGTTTATCGGAGTCTTGTGTTTCAATACATTACATGTATTTTCAATTTGTATGAGGATTTGAAAAGCAAAACTTTTTCACATTTAAACGGGCATTATTTGAAAGTTTATCATATTAAAATTTAACTTATTTTAAGTATAGTCTGTACTTATTTATTCGCCAGAAATCGGACAATTAATTAGTAATTAATTAAATAAATATCTCATTGATCAGTAACATTATTTATTTAATATTGGCACCTAATTGTACATACTGACATTTGACTATAAATAGTTTTCATGAACAGTCATTATTCAGAAAATACAACGGACTCAGCTAATAAAAAATGTGTAGTGGTTTAAAATTACGTTAATTATTTAAAGTCATACACAATCTTGATTACTTCTCTACAATCTCTTGAAGTACAGCAGTGCTAAATTACATTACCGAATGCTAACATATTAAGACCTATACTAATTCATCATTCAGACCAATTTATTCTACACGGTAGCTTTATTAGCTTTACGGCGAGATTTTATCCTTACTCTCTACCATTTATCACTAGAGTTAATTGAGAAAACCGTTTTTCATTGTGTCCCAAACTTTTTGTCTTCTACTTGTCACCAGATACTGAATAGCCTGTTTTGGATTAATTGTCGTTGTAATTCTTCATGACTAGAATATGTTTCACGCGGTAGTAGATCAATTAAATTTCGAAGCAGTTTTGCGGCGTAAAAGTTTATGAAAGCCAAGCATCGCATATTCTGTCAATCTCACATAATGCAAGTGGATCGGGCTTATAACCAATAAAATAAAACTAGAAAGAAAAACTCGCCAAAAGACGGGGTAAAGTTGTAAAATATTATTTGTAAAGTTATAAAAGATTCCTCTCATTCAATCTTCAAAAAGTAGTGAAATATTTCCTCTCATTCGTGCGGCTGCAGCATATGCTATATTAATATCCACAGTTATACGCAAACCATGCATCTCTGCCATTCAATAGTATTATTTATTTTACGACTCTCTAAATAAACGCGCATATTATATCATCCCCTAACAAAATGCAATTAATTTACGACCCTCTACACCCCTAATAAAATGTTCATTTCTCACGAATTGTGAAGCTACTATATTTTAACTAACTATATTAAATTAATAATTTTACCTAATAGATTGATTTAAAAACTACTGGGATTATTAAAGAAATTGAATTCCCCAAGACATCGAATTTTTATCAATCCTTTTTTTTAATTTAGCGTCGTTATAATCAATTTGGATATATTAAAAATGTCACCAAATTCGTCCGCCAATGTCGCCAATTATTTGCCAGATACTTAGCCGAGAATTTCAGATAGATAAAATTATGATTTTCAGATTCCCAATTTTATAAATTATTTTATAAATTGTTGCTTTTCAAATCGTATAGTTCTCATTTTAATGCACATAAAAATGTAATGAGTGAAACATTTTACGCCTCCTATAACACAGGCATATTTCTTATGCTGTATGAAACCCACACAGTTATAGAGCTACTTTTACAATGCATGGTATGTGTAATAGTGTAATAAACATTCCGAAGAAAACGCCCTAATAAAATGTATAAAAATCACCAGCACCTTCAAAAATTTCACTAAGTATTTTTTTTTATTTATTAATAAATTAAAGTATCAACCTAAAGCACAAATTCAAACATATTTTATTTTAAATTTCAAGTACTTTATGATAAATGAATATTTTATCGAAATTAAAATTTCGCTAGAGATTTAATGATATCTTCCATAAATGTCTTATTAATTCTTCAAAATCAGTAAAATATTGCGATTTTCCTGAATGGCAACTATGCGAAAAATATTATTGATATGCTGATAGATTGAAGCACAAAATGATGTAAAAATATCACAAACTAATTTTTTGAAACTCAAAGAACGGTCTGATCGAAACTATATTTCTTCAGATCTGTTCCAATATTCTATCGGAATATTTAAAAAATTTCTATTTTTATTTCTTTGTTAGAAATCGACCTTTCTGTACAAATTATTAACTTATGCATAAGATATGGGTAAAATTTTGATTATGTTTATTAAAATAGCTTTGTTATTTGGAATCAAGCCCACAGTGCAACAATCATCATCGGTAAACGGTTTGGTGCCTCTTATCACCGATTCGGCTGGTAAGTGTTTAAAGCATGAAACTGGTTCACAGTTGCACTTAAATGTCCAAGAAGCGCGTGTCCAAACTTTGGAAAAACCCGACTCTAATTGATAAATTATGTGTGATGTAATTTTATTTACCATTTGTCTTCCTGTCTCACTCCCATTCGGTTTCGGTTATTAAGTTTTAAAAACGCGAAACTGATTCACCGATCCTTTTTAACATATAAGAAGCTTGTTTCCAAACTTTGGGAAAGCTCACCTCCAATTGACGGATGCTTTGTGATACTACTTTAATTATCATTCCTCTTCCCCATTGCAGATTTTATTCCACTTTCATTACCTATACATTTTAAACATGCGGCTCTCGCTATATATTCAGCAGACGAATGACCCTAGCTAAACTTTCAGCAGTCGAATGCGGCCCTCGCTATTTATTCAGCAGTCGAATGCGTCCCTCGCTATTCATTCAGCAGTCGAATGCGACCCTCTATTCATTCAGCTGTCGAATGCGGCCTTCGCTATACATTCAGCAGTAGAATGCGGTCCTCAAGTTCGAAAAGGTTGCCAATCCCTGATTTAGTCATTGTAAATATAATGATGTAGTCACTGTAGATATACTGTAGTCACTGTAAATATATAGTTCAATTCGAGAAATGAAAGCATTGGCCTACACAACTATCCAGTTAAATTAACAACGATAAATGTTTCTGAATTTTTCAATTCATCTTGAATGTTTCAATCTTCAAGACAACTGAGTGATAATATCTGCAAGACAACTGAGTGATAATATATGCAAGAAAACTGAGTGATAATATCTGCAAGACAACTGAATGCAAAAAGTTAATTGTTAAATCTGTGCATAGAATTTTGGATGTAATTACTTAAGAACAGTTATGTTTTTTTTCTGTTTATGGCAGTAATGCTTTCATATCGAGTATGTGATAAACTTTGGTTATAAAAATTGTTCATTTATTTTATATATGTGCTAAAAATCTGTCTTTGAGAGAAAAACGCTATCAACATTAACTTGACAAAACTAGTAAAGTACACCAGAAAAAATAAAATATTTTTAATCCTTGTGTTGGTAAGAGTAATTGCGGACTCTTAATAACTCATTCTGACTGGTTCAGAAAATTTCTCTACATAGCTTACTTATAACTTTTAGGGATCTTCCATTCTTAAATGTTCTACCAACATGATAGTGTCTAAATCGCATTGTTCATCTGCTCTGTGTAGATCGGTATAGGCTCTTTACTAAAGTTATATCTCGTTTATTGAAATAGGTTAAAAATAGAACAAATGATCTACCAAGAAAAACATCGATGAAGACATAGTCCGCCCAGGACACAACACCACTTAAAATTATGGGCTTGGATTTTTAATCTTGGGTGGACACAAATTTATGGAATGAAATGGGCAATTCATGTCATCAAATTTACTTCTTTTACGTTTAAGGCAAATTTGTTTAAAAGCTAAAATATTTCTATATTGCTACGGCATATCCTTTGGATATCTGTTTACGCTCAAGATACAGGAATGAGTTCACATTTTTGGAAATTAACACTTTTAATTAAAAACACTAATAAGCGTAAACAGGAACTACCGTACAAGATCACTAAACAACTATAAGATATAATGAAACAACAACTAATGCTCTGGTAATTCACAAAATAATCGATACTATTCTCAAAGCACTGATATATCTCACACTTCAACACTTCGTGCTTATATCACATAAACAATTCTCCAACTGAGTAATGACTCTTTTTATATACTCTTCATGAAAATTTCTAGAAAGGGTTCGTATCTCAAAGAATATTCGAAATTTCGAGAAATTTTTAGTATATTCGAAAACATACCAAATCTAAACCCTTTTCCAGAAGTCAACATATGGCAACCATACTTTCACGTAATAAGAATGACTGAATGTAACGGTTTATTAAAGAGTAGACATGCAAAGTACATTGAAGGCATTCTATATGTCCGTAACAACAACTTCTTAAACTAAATCCTTAAACTCCTTCTATCTTAGGAATAGTTTTTAGTTCCTCCAATAACTTTCCTTGCATTCTGTGTATAACAAAATTGATGATTCGATTCAGGTCACTTGTTCAATTTTTGTTTTCTTTGCAAGAAAATTTTTGGGATTCTGAAGTTTTCAAACCAACTCTTTTCAAAATAATATCATGCTTAAATGCATTGAAGAACAGATATTTTATATATGTACTTTCTTCTAAAGCATTTTAGATCATTTCTCAGATGTTAATATAGACCGTTCTCAAATCATTGCGCATTGAAAATCATCCATTCATGCAATCCATTAATCCTTGTATTTTGAAATAATTCAATGATTTAAACTGGTTTTTAGCTAGAAGTAAGTTAGCTGATGTAATGGCTTCCATTTGATCACGAATCGTTCGTGAGGTATAAGACATCTCCCCTTTACAAAAATCAATCTGGTATCTCGTGAAATAAATGAGGATACAATTTAGAGATTAGGATAAATTATACTTAGGATAAATTAGGATAAATTAAGATAGATTATGATAAATGCTTTAGATAAATTAAGATAAATTATGATAAATACGATAAATACTTAGGGTAAATTATGATAAATACTTTTTTACAAATTCAAAATTAACTTATAAAGAAATATCTATGTTGAATTCATCAACATTTCATAAAGTATACTAAGCTTTTGGCTTATTATAATTATACATGATACCTTCTTTTAAATGGATTTTAATCTAGCTTGCTAATGCAACTCAGTATCTTTTAAAATACATCATGACTGTTATTTTAAGTCAACATTTGTGCTTTTCCTTTGTCAATATTGTAACTGGGCTAAAAAATTATTATGTTTTTCTACATTCTATTTTCTCACTATTCACTGGGTTTTTCATTTTCTGTCTTCAATGCTTTGTACTATGTTTTCCAACTTTTACCTGCTTAAAATGTTTCAAATATATACGATGTTTTTTTTTCGTAGCATATTTAGTTAGGGTTTCACTGTTATTATTTGCATATTTGCTGCATCGCATTGAATTTTATAGACCGGACGAGTTAGATCCACGAGAATGAAGTAACCCAATTTATCGTATGATATTACATATGAAAAGTAAATATGTTTCTCAAGAGTTAACATTTTTTTTTTAATTTATGGGATTTTTTTTAGAAATTTATTTTAAAAATGTGCCATATCTCGGGAACGGTTCGTGCTAGCGTTCTAAAGTTTATGTCAATCGTTTTCTAAGGAAAAATTACATAAGAAATGTCTATTTGCGTAACTTTATTAAAGGTTTTGATTTTTTAATGATGTTTCAAATTGTCATTTCAAAATTTGGAGGGGTTCTGCACATTCGTTTGCGTTTTAAAATAATAAGCTTCTAGTATTCACGGATTGGTATTTTTATTCCAAATTTCGATCGAATCGATTCATTTGTTCGTGGTATGTCGTTTCCACAGACGCACTGATACATGCACACACACACACACACACACACACACACACTCACACGGACACACACGCACGCACACACACACACGCACACGCACACACACACACTCACACGGACACAAACCCACACATCCCCCACACACAAACAGACACACAAACACATACATCACCTCAAAAACTTTTTATTCCTGTTCAGGGATATTTGAAACTTGCTTTTCCGTCAAAAACTCGAATTCGAAATATCAGCCTCTTCACAATATGTTATACTATGTATATAAGGAATGTAATGATACAAAATGTGTTACATGCTATCAATGCAAAAGTTAAGCTATGTCTAATAATGTTCTACAACATTATATTTCATTATCTTAGAAATATGAAGTTGAAATCGAAAGCAATGGGAAAAATATTTTATTAATTACTAATGTTACTTTAAGATTATAATTAACATTAAAGCTTAATCTTTTAAATAGAATTCTCAAATTGTTGATTGGCAAGTATTTTATGAAACGTAATTACGGTGCTTTAACTAACATAAACCACGTAACTGTTATGGTAAATAATGAAAAGAACACATATTCTAAGAAATGCGCTTAATAAGATGTTTGCAATCCTATTAGTAAACTGATCAAAAGCAAATCCGCTTAAAGTGTTCTATTGCTAAAAATCCTTCTTAATCCAGTGTTTTCTTTGACATTGGCTTATAGCAGATTTCCATCTATTAACAGAAATGCATATATTGATATTTTTCGATTGATTGCATTGACGTAACATTTTTCAGTATTGACACTGATGTATTTTCGTTAGCGTGTATTTTGATATTAAATGTGTTTAAATTCTTGTGGACTACAATTAATTTCGATGGCTCTCACTTAATGACTTCTTTCCATGCGAAACGTATTTAATCCATTATTTTTGCTTCCTTTTTGAGAGATACATATTCCGATAATATAAATTATGACTTTTCGGAACATTGAAGGGATACGTTAATAAATGGTTGAGCTATTTTTAAAATTTGAGATTCGTTATAATTTTACATTCGTTAAAAGTTTTAATTCGTTTATTCGTTTTACGTTCGTTTTTAATTCGTTATCATTTTCGTTATAATTTCGTTTCGTTATAATTTTACATTTTCTAAATTATACTGTTTATGTATAATAGATTCCTTCTTTCATTTACCTTCTAATAGTACTTTTCATTGAATAACCGTGTTACTTTGAACAAAATATCTATTCTACACCTGTAAGTATCTATTCTACACCTATAAAATCCATGAAAATAGGAGGATATGAGAAAAATTCTTAAAAATAAAAAACACTACTTATATGTGTAAAAATGGATAACTAGCATACTTTTTCCACACATGAAGTGAAAAGACAGAGTTTACAATCACGAAGAATAAAATAAAATAAAAACCACTGTTGGCTATCTTGAATACATGAAAAATGGAAGTCCAATAAATGTTTTGTATATACCACCTGATGATTTTACAATTTCATTACCTTCTGTCAATTGTTATTTATTCTCTTTTTTTAATTAATTTTAATTCATACAGATTGATTTTCTGTTTTAATTATGATGACATGAATTTCCTTGATTTTTATTTAGTAATCAATTAATTTATTTTCTGTGGATTTGGATACTATTGATAGTTTATTCTAGTTCTACTTTAAATCTTTTAGTTAACTTATTAATTTCATCTGATTTATATACTGCAATTAACGCAATAAAAAGATGTAATTTTAATGTACAGTCTTTTACTATTGTACTGTTAAACTTATATATATATATATATATATATATATATATATATATATATATATATATATATATATATATATATATATATATATATATATTTATATATTTATATATATATATATATATATATATATATATATATATATATATATATATATATATATATATATATATATATATATATATATCCCTAACAGCATTTTTTTAACAGTGACGTAAGATTTACGTCACACTGTGACTTTGGGACATCACAGGACGTCGCAGTACGTCTCGGCAATGTCATACTGAGGTCACAGCGAAGTCATTTTGGTCATTTTCATGGTCGTTTGTGACGTCGCATATTAACTTGTTTGTGACGTTACATTGTAATTGCTAGTATAATGTCGTCACAATGCTACATGTTAATTAAATTGTGCAAACGTCACAGAATATAGTCATAATGAAGTTATGAAGTTACTAATATGTAACGTCGCATAGAAGTCACAAATATGATGTCACACTGTGACCCAGGTGCCATGTGACTACAACGTCACTGTCACACTTGTGACGATCTTTGCTGTGAGGAATATATATATGTATGTATATATATATATATATATATATATATATATAAGCATATTTTAAAAATATCATGAGAATTAAAGGAATTTAAATTTGTTTAAAATGCTAATGAGGTTTTAAATGCTAATGTTGCATTTGTTTAAAATGCTAATGAAGTTTTAAATGCTAATTTTGCATTTGTTTAAAATGCTAATGAAGTTTTAAATGCTAATGTTGCATTTGTTTAAAATGCTAATGAAGTTTTAAATGCTAATTTTGCATTTGTTTAAAATGCTAATGAAGTTTTAAATGCTAATGTTGCATTTGTTTAAAATGCTAATGAAGTTTTAAATGCTAATTTTGCATTTGTTTAAAATGCTAATGAAGTTTTAAATGCTAATGTTGCATTTGTTTAAAATGCTAATGAAGTTTTAAATGCTAATTTTGCATTTGTTTAAAATGCTAATGAAGTTTTAAATGCTAATGTTGCATTTGTTTAAAATGCTAATGAAGTTTTAAATGCTAATTTTGCATTTGTTTAAAATGCTAATGAAGTTTTAAATGCTAATGTTGCATTTGTTTAAAATGCTAATGAAGTTTTAAATGCTAATTTTGCATTTGTTTAAAATGCTAATGAAGTTTTAAATGCTAATGTTGCATTTGTTTAAAATGCTAATGAAGTTTTAAATGCTAATTTTGCATTTGTTTAAAATGCTAATGAAGTTTTAAATGCTAATGTTGCATTTGTTTAAAATGCTAATGAAGTTTTAAATGCTAATGTTGCATTTGTTTAAAATGCTAATGAAGTTTTAAATGCTAATGTTGCATTTGTTTAAAATGCTAATGAAGTTTTAAATGCTAATTTTGCATTTGTTTAAAATGCTAATGAAGTTTTAAATGCTAATGTTGCATTTGTTTAAAATGCTAATGAAGTTTTAAATGCTAATTTTGCATTTGTTTAAAATGCTAATGAAGTTTTAAATGCTAATGTTGCATTTGTTTAAAATGCTAATGAAGTTTTAAATGCTAATTTTGCATTTGTTTAAAATGCTAATGAAGTTTTAAATGCTAATGTTGCATTTGTTTAAAATGCTAATGAAGTTTTAAATGCTAATTTTGCATTTGTTTAAAATGCTAATGAAGTTTTAAATGCTAATGTTGCATTTGTTTAAAATGCTAATGAAGTATTTTTCAATGTTGTCGATAAGTGTATGCACTCTTCTCACGCAAGCACACACTCTGAAAATATTTTATCTAAGTTAAATACTATGCAAAATTTAAGTATGTAATTTAAGTAAAAACCATTTGATGTATTCTCATGAAATTTAGCAATTTAGTGTATCACAAATTATATGATCTCATATCTAGCAAAAGCAAACGTTAATTTTATATGTATTTTTCCGCAACAGAACCAATGAAACGCATCCATTACATTACAGTAGACATATTTAAAACTGATTTTGGAATAATTTCGCCGTTGGCTTTGTATATAGAGGAACAGAAGTGGAAAACAATTAATGAATTTAGCTAAAAATCGAACTGAATTAATGATATTTCAAACAATCGATAAGTCATCTAAGTGATTTCAATAAAATAAAGGGAGAAATAATGAAATTCAATAAGTACAGATGAACATCTATTACAAATATAACACGTTTAAAATATGCAATATTTGCCTCTGTGTTCATGTTTTAAATTTTGAAATATGTATAAATATGACAAAAATTAAAGTATTTATCCTACCTTATGTTTCTTTCAAAAGTTAAAATGTTTTATATAGTGTGGCATACTTGCCTTTTACTAAATATAATTCTTATTCGAATTGAGATTCACGTGGATTATCACTAAAAATCTTGTTAATGGTAGATAATACAGTCTGGTTATTTATATTTACCTGTTCGAAGATTTTCTATGAAATCCTATTACGTATATCAAATCTCTTTCAAAGCTGCTTATGAAATTTTTCAGCATGCTCTACTTGCATTAGTTCTGAAATAAGCTAGTAAAAATATAAAAATATTCCCTGAATAAGCAGAAAAAGAATGGGGGCTATATTTATGGCTTAGCTATATGTTCCACTGGCATCTATGCTTAGTATATCACTAAATATAGGGAATGTGGAAATAGTACGTGAAATGAATTAGTAAGAAAATAAAATGTATACAATTGTCATAGTGAATTTTTTGTGCAATTTGAAATAATGCACATTGTTTTTTAAAATCTTTTAACCCTTTTTGATTAAATTTTAATTATGAATTTGAGCTTTTACGTAAATTGTATATTCCCAGTTTACTTAAATACTTCTAAAGGCATTTGCCATGGCCAAAGAGCCATTTTACAATTTACTTTTTCACGCTTATTTAACAACTGTAGGATGAGCTGAATATTCACCAGAGTGGTAACAAATTTCTCGTCCCCTTCCCCCCTCAACACGTGCAAGGATTTTACATGTTTAACCTATAACGGTCAAAACTCCTTCGCAGACAAAGACTTCGTTTCTCCCACAGAAGCCGAAAACCTTGAATTATACTCCAATCACATTAACATGGGTAGTCTTTTGACGAAGGCAATTTTCTCTGTCAACATACGAAAATAACGTGTGAAAGTCACTCCTACAACGATACAGGTGGACAGAATTCTCAAAGGGGTCCACGATGCTCCAGGTTTGATTTTAGCATTATAACAGGCTACAACCAATGAGAGCTACCTTAAGAACAAGCGTAGCCAATTACGTGCTTCCTGAGAAAGCGCCTTTTCTAACGTTGTGAAAAAAAAATCGAGAGAACGACGACGAAGGTGGCCGGCCCGACTCGGGTCGGTGACAATGAACTTTGCTTTTGAAGATTATGATAAAAAATCTTGGTCTGACAGTCCTCAGCACCTTGGCTCCAATCTTGAGCTAAATTTTTCAGGACACGAGTCTTATGTTTTATCGATCTCTTGTACAGGTATCTGAAACTCCCGACGACTATACTATTTTGAGTGTCTGAGATTTCAGACATGGGTCCGGAAAACCCGAGCAGTACATTAGGTTTAATGAGCCGTTGAGGCAAAAGTATAGTGCCAGGTCCACAGAGGCACATTTTCTTTTCTGTTTGCTAATGCATAGATGATAGCTACACTACTATTTGGATGTGAACGGAACGAGTCTATTTTACGTCCTGGAATTCCTAACAGATTTTAACTTCATACAAATACTGACTATCCCCAACATGCATGTAGTCTGATGCTGTGGTCCAATAACAATGCTGAGTGCATAAAGAGAGCTTGACAAACTGAAGGACCATGTTGTCTCAAAATTACTGGTGCAATGACTATAACAGAGGCAAGAACCGGCTCCTCAGCTTATTCAACGTAAGTCATCTATTTTTAATGGTAATAATGATGCTAAGTTTAAAATAATATAAACAAGTAATATAGGATATAATTTAAAGTTGTGTCGTCTTTACCCATTTAATATAAAATGCAAAACTAAATCAAATTATTAGAATTAAGTCCATTTTTGAATATAGCATTTGTCGCAATGCTCAAATCTATTATTAACCTAGTAATTTTACTACATTCTCCCAATGATAATATATGTATTTCTATTTTGTGATATTTTACTTGATATACAGCCTTGGATATTAAAATAATATAAATTTGGATGATCATAATTATATATGATATAGCTGTTAAAAGATGATGAATTGCATTATATAATAATTAGTGCATAGCCGTATATATATCTATATATATAATATTAATAAATGATAATTTTGGATCCAAACTAGCCTCTTTATTTTGCCTCATAACCTTTTGGAAGTAATTATAATGCTATGTTTTATATTCAGCTACTTTGGAGTGTAATTCTCCTTTTTGTTAAATCTAACCAATTTACTATCGAATGGAATTTGAGTAATAGACCAAAATTAATTATACCTTAATGAAGTATGCATATTTAGTAATTACTGTGCTGTTTTAAGTGGTCTATATACTTCTTTACTGTGTTTGATGAGTAATAACGGCCTTTACATCTTGATAATAATAAAATAATTTGGCAGTTTTCTTAGTATCCATAGACGAGTGTTTTTAAGAAATATTTAAAAGTTATTATGGATAAAAATAAGAAAAATATTTGTATGAACATTACGTCAAAATTTTTCCGTTTTAGTCTAATTTTGGCATCATTTAACAAACAACTCTATAGTGGGACTGATGGTAACAAACATTAAATATGAGACAATCTTTCAATAAGCGTTTTTCAACAAGCGGCTTTCTAACGTTTTAGAAAAAAATTCAAGTTCAAACTCGTGAACATTCGTGCGCAGTTAAGCTTCTTAATAGCTACACTAAAAAAAGTATGCTTCGATCTGTCTTGTACTATGTATGAACAAATGCAGCTGTCCTGAAAGCATTAAAGAGATTGATCGGTGGATGGCTTTGCATTAGAAGTTCCTTATTTATCAGCATAATGCACCACACTATTTCTTTGTACCATATTTTCAGCTCTCAAATTAAGCGGAATTGTATTAAAGAGTTCAGCTGCTCTTTTCAATGCATATAAAAAGAACAGTTTCAACAAGACAAAATATGGGATTGAAACCAATGCTTTAGTCAGTGAATCTGGAGACCATAGACTGAATTGTCTGGCTGTACATAGGAGTTACACCTCGAAGTCCCCTATATGTTAAAACGTTATTGTTTACGACACAAGAAAATCTATTGTCAAGATATTGTTTTCTCGGAAAAATGTTCGCTTTCTAAAACAAATCAGTTGACGAGTTCTAAAGTTCCCTTCGTAAAGAAACCTTAAGGATATTTTATACTGTAAACTCAACATGCAATAATCAAATTTATGTGGATTATATATATACCGCAATAAACAATGTTATATACATCATGTACATACTACAATATTTTATATTAAATGCAAAAGTCATATTAGAAATGATTCCAACATATACTTCCATTTTCTAATGAATGTTTAAAAAATACCTTCAAGTTTTAAGTGATTTACATTGAGGCAACTAAATATAAATACAATAAAATCTGCACATGGCAAACACTTACTAACGTAGAAAAATATATGTTTCATGCAACTTGTCTCTAAATACTGGTATGTCAATAACATAACTCATAGAAAATATATTAGTCTTATATGTTTATCACATTAAACATTTGCATTCCGTTTAAAGCCATTCAGAATGTTTCAACTATCTTTTAAATGGACATAAAATGGATATCTGAATTTCTCTATTGCGGTACCCCTTAAAAGTAAACATTTATTAATCATCTTTAAAGAACTCAGTGAAAAAATTATTTCTAAAATTTAGATAATGACCATTGTTACTGTCAAATTACTTTTAAAATTAGAAAATTTTATTCTGGATTGCTTAGAAAATGTTCATAAATTGTATGGGAATGTAATCTTTATAATAAAAAACTTGCTATCAAGCTTGTTATCAATATATGTTTTTTTTATTTTAAGAGAAATAAAATTATAATAATGTTTAATTTATGAAAATTCAATTTTAAAATGGCAAATCAGAAAAAAAACATATTTTATTCTGGATTTTTAACACTTTATAACAAAGTTGAAAAGTGTTTATGACTTTGTTTATTCTGTCTGTCTGTCTGTCTGTCTGTTTGTCTGTCCGTTAGCACGATAACTGCCGTAAAAATGACTTAATCGAAATGAAATTTTAGTATGTTGTTCAGACGGTCTGTAGGACCTATGGGAATATAAATGAATAATATCACTCAATTAGTTTTGTATTGAACCCGGGTTGAAAAAATGAAATACATTGAGCCCTATGGGACCTATTTTTTCAAACATTTTTTAAGCGGATTTAAAATTCACAAATTGCTTCGAAAATTTTAGGTAATAATCAAATTGTTCCATAAAATATATAAAAAAAATTCAGCGAAATATATTCAGCAGTTTTTTAAATAAAAATTAAAATAATAATTACACCTCTTATATGAAACGATCACGTGACCATGATATGAAAATATCACATGACCCACTTAAAAATGATATATGGCATCCATCTTGTTTCAAAATCGTGAGTTTTTAAGTTCCTTTTAATTCATATTGAGTGTTGTATCCGTTCTAAAATTACTTTATTTTTCCTTAAATTCTGTGCATCTACATTCTGAAACAACTCAAATACTATTTGAGTTTAAATGATTATCCAAATTTGATTATTTCTACAACGAAGCCTATTTTTCACCTATGTAAAATGTAAACAGCAAAATATGCAGAATGAGTTGTATTAGAATTCTTGTATTTTTTTAACACAAAATAATTTAGCCCATAGAGTCTGCATGGCTGATATGAATGAAATATTAATTGATTTTATAAAAAGAAGGACAATTTTTTTCGATTAAGTTTTAAGCATAGAGTTTAATTACTTGTAGCTCCATGGTCTTAATTTTTAAATAAAATAAATTATTATAGTATAGTTATGAATGAAATGAGTGGGAGAAAGTTATGAATGAAATGCTGTTTTAATAGAGAGATCCAGCGTGTTATTTTTTCTATGACGTCATTTGAATTAATTTCAGTTGTTTTCGATGAATTTTTCAAATATAATAAATTATCGTAGTATTATGATAGTTTTAAAAATATTACCGTGGAATGTATCGCATCTTAGAGATATTTAAACCAGGCAATTTATATTTCAATTCCGTCATTTGAATGAAGTTCATTTTTTTCAATGAAGGTTTAAGTTTTCAAATATAATAAATTAATGTAGTATTGTGATAAGTTTTAAAATATTACCGAGGAATGTATTGCATTTTATACTTTTTTTAAAAAAATTGCATTGAATTTGGAAAGTGTTTCATAATCAATGCTTTAAGCATGATTGATCTTTCTTGTTAGATAATGTATCTACTCATAAAATACCATATGAATGTGTTTCATTTTTCCTCTTGATATCATGTTCCATCTGATATATATATATATAAACAAACATATTTCCAGATGGGATCTAAATGTGCTCAGGAAAAATTATTTAAAACATGCCTACCAGTAAAATCTTCAATTTCAAATCTCCAATTTTATAATTTTCGGAAAAATTAGACTTTTTCTGTATAAAATGCAAACCAAAATAATAAAAGTGAAATAAAGAAATTTTTTTCTTTGTTATCTTTTCAATGTTTTCTTAAACAGTTCCAAGTATTGATTTCAACTATAAATTTTTCCATAAGTAACGGATTTGTAACTCATCATTTTAGCACCTTGATCTATTATCGTTTTCAAAATTATATCGTCATGATCTCGTTAATAAGTAATAGCTTAAAACAGATATAATTAACAATTTATGTAATGACACATCATGATCAAAATATCTGACATCTAAAACACTATGTCGCCGAATACAGATGATCACTAAGACAGGTTTATTTTTAAATGGAAAGAATTTCGTTATCCAGACCCTAAATTAGCAAACGCTACTTACGCAGTACAAATTCATATACAAGCAATACTCTTCAATTTCAAAACCATACATTTTTAATCAAAATCATTCCCACTTAATTTCAATTAAATAAGCCCCCAATATTTAAATAATACATTTTAACACAATTTAAAATAACATAGGTCTTGAAATTTCACTCTCCGAATCGCACTCTTTTCTCAAAAAAAAGAAAAAAAAAAAGAAAAGGGAAAGCGTCACTTACATTACTATGGCATGTGCACGAAAAACCAATGACAGAAGGTGGAACCCATTGAATGTATTACAAAAATTAAAATTACTTATGAAATCGTAAAGAAAAATATATTTGTTAGGATGCTAAAATATCTGCTATAATTTTAACCAAATTATTTTGCTAAACTTAGTTTTTCGGAATGTGGCGTTATATATATATATATATATATATGTATATATTTATAATGTTTATTTAAATGGTTATTATAATGTTTATTTATCATGTTTTTTTAAAATATTCAACGGCTTGTCGTATAGTATTTTTGATGTCACATTTACATTTCAGTCCATCCTTTCACTTTTGCTATACAGAAAATTTTCTATTAATGATCAAATTCGGGTTTATATAATACAAGTATAATAAAATTTCTTCAATTATATATATATATATATATACTGCATATATATAAATTTTAAAAAGCAAATGTCAATGAATATTTTAAAAAAATACGAAGGAATTGTCCTACGGATTTCATAGAAATATCGTTTGAAAGAACTTTCTTTGAATTTTTACATGACTTGGAGATGGAAATGGTGTAACAATATTTTTTGAGGCTAGGGGCCGACTTGTGTGAAAATGGTGAAACATGAAATACAAATAATAATTCGAATTTCAAAAAAAGAATGACGAGGTGCCCCGTGTTTATAAGCACCAACGTACCAGATTTCCTGAACGTTAGACAGTTAGAATCCCAGCTGATTATATGCCTCCCAACTAATTACATGTCCTATTAAAATGCATTTATTTCAAAATCAAATATCTACCACATGGTCTTGGAAAATAGATTTGTGCCAGAAATATTTTGAGGCGATCTAAAAGAAGTTATAAGTTACGAATATTTACAAATAAATAAAATTAGCGGCTTTATTCAACAAGCTATGTTAATTAACGTGATTCTTCCGAAAAAGCATATAATGTTCTAAGAAAAAGAATATATGGTTCCCAGTCTTGTCTTCTAATCAACTTTGATATGAGTAACATAGAAAACAAGCCCATTAAACCTAGGCTTTAGTATGAAACAAAAGATTCTAAAGACAATATATTTTCTTCGGTTACTTCATTGTTTTTATATACGCAGTCTCCTTCTTTAAGCAGGTCACTACATAATCTCCGTTAATACGTGGATATTGTCCGTAGTAACACTAAGCTTTATATGTTTTATGTTACAGTGATAGACGTAGTGTGACTTCTATGGCGGAAATAATGATGTTTTATATAAGGGGTGGCTGTTAAGTAACAAATATGTTACGTGTACATTTTTAGCATTGGTATTATACATAGGGACTTTTTGAATATAGTTAGGTAGCATATGTTTTGTTATCCATTAGTCTCCCTGTAGACTATATATTCTGGCTCATAGAAATGTATTCAATGTATGGTGAAAGATATTTTGATTTACATAGGAAATAGACAGAAATAGTAAGGAAATATTAATACGGACTTGCAACATTAAATGATAGCCCTAGACATATCAGAGAAATTTTAAAATTACGTTATATATTATAAGTTTAGACATTTAGAAAATATTAAATGAATATGAAAAGTACTTATTTAATCATTAGAATATGTACTATAAAATATTTAGACTAGTTTTTAATTGTGTGTTTCTCTTATATGGTAGTATAAATAATTATGTTTCTTTTTTCATTTTAGATCATGTTAATGGTTATATAATCGTTTGTGCTAACATACCATGCCAACTTTCTGGAATAAATGTTATATGATTTTCAATAATTAATTCATTAAAATGTTTCAATTTATGTAAAGGATTTAAAAACAGTTAACTTTTAAATGCTGTTTATACTCTTTTGATATTTTCGAAAGGCATTGTTCTATAAGCAGGGGTTATTTTCTGATAATTTAAAAACCATTAGGTCTTAGACCTTTATCGATTGCAATAATCGAACTGAATTTCATTATATTTTATCATTTTATTTGAGACATAATGCTCAAACGTCAGGATGCTCAAAAGTGTCAATTTATAAAATTCCAAAAGTCGAAATTTCGACCCTTATTCAATACTTTCTCTTTATATACGAAATATAATATTTTTTTCTTAGAAGTCTATAAACTAAAGTGAAAAATTTAAATTACACATTGCGTTTCTATTTTTTAGATCCATTTATATTTGTCACTTTATTGCATGTGTGTACCTAGATGTAGATTTGTTGTTATCTTATTACCCCAAAATATTATATGCACGTAACTTATAAAAACCTTTGGTTAATTACAATTGTGCAATCGGTGTTCTACGAAACTTAACGCTTATACTTTGTCACTGTAGTACTTAAAGATATATTTAGCAAAATTTCTCTAATTCAAAATGAAAATAAGAAACAGAAAAAAAGGTGAAAATAATTGTTATGTAATTATATTTGTTTAATATATATGTATTTACTTTGCAGAATTTAAATAATGCATATAACTGCTGAATTTAAATAATGCATATAATATTAATTGGGTTTTACTGCTTTTAATATTTAATTGCATTCACTAGCAACTTCAGTGGTTAAATAATCAAAATATTTGATGAGTCAGGCTATTTCCGCTTTCCCCATACATTGATAGTATATATATATATATATTAAACTCTAAATTTTAGTTTTCTTTAATCTAAAAGAATTACAGTTTGTTAGTGGAAATATCGGTTATGAACACTGATTATCAGTAGTTAATCCGTGCTTATATAACGGTCGTCTCGTTTATATTTTGCTCCTTTAGTGTTTAAGGAACTATATAACAACATTTTATCTACAGCATTGTATTAAGGTTTTATAGCAAAATTTTAGATACTGCAGTGTCTTAAAGATCAATAGCAAAATTATGGATGAGTAATGGCTCATTCAGATTCATAAATATAATAACATTAAGAAAAGTAATTATAATAAATGTCATGTAATGGGAGGGGGGGACGAATGGAACCTTAGAGGTGAACATTATATGTATTTGAATATATAATAATTATACTTGGCTCGATAACAAAACATCTACGGAGGAGGGGGTTTCTTCTTTCCAGATGTATCTCTAAAAAACTATGTAACACTTCATATATCTTGCATTTAAGGAGCAATAAATGTTATAGAGGTGACTTTTAGGAAGTGCATGACATGTGCTTACGTTGCCATGCGTTTTATAAGTATGTAATTGATAAAAAATATTAATAGATAGATATTAATAGATAAATATTACTAGATAAATATTAATAGATAAATATTAATGGGCAAATATTATACAAATAATAGAAAAGCAATTATTATTTTCCCTATATACATAGTGTAATGTGTATGGAATGTATTATGGGAGTATGAATGTTGTTGTTGAGACCCAGACTGTCCGACCTACCAGAAAGGTGAAAGGTAACTGTTTGGACGGCCGGGAAGTGCCACCCAATTTAGACCGGAACCCAGTGGGGGAGGCATCCACAGGGACCGTACCCTCCTTCCCCTACCACCAACCTCTCGGAAGGACTTACAGACCCACATGTTTAACGTGATCGTACTCCGCATGAACACGACGGCAGTTGTGGCAGCGTACAAATCCAGCGCGCAAACCACAGGGCTACCGCACCCGAAATGTGGCAACAGCACGCGGTGTTCCCAGGTGGTCACCCACCGAAGTACTAACCGCGCCCGATTCTGCCTGACTTCGGTGATCTAACGAGAACCGGTATTTTCAGCACGGTACGGCCGTTGGCCCGGGAGTATGAATGTAACAGTATCGATAATACGAATTAGAGTTTTCGATCAGAGCACGTTCGGAACACCCCTGAATACGAATCCAACATTTTTGAGGTGGTATGTGTGTTTGAGGGGGAGGGGGGTGTATATCGATGCGATATCTCACGAACGAATGGAACGATTCGAACGAAATTTGGCACAAATATTAGAAGCTATGAATACTGCAACCCTGTTGATTTAAAACGATATTGAACATTCAAAATACCCCCCAAATGTCTAATGATGTTTTTTTAAAAAATCATTAAAAATTCGCAATCTGCGATAACCTTACATAAATAAGCATTTCGAATATTATATTTTGATAGAATACGGAAAAAATAAATTGTTCTCAAGGTATTAATTACACTTTTAAAAAAAAGTATCTTAAAAATTACATAAAATTGAAAGATTTACAATTATCGTGAAATATATTCACTTATTAAGTGATTCTGCGGTTAACGTAGTTTTGACTATAACGTAGTATTACGGTAAATAACAAAAACATTTTACTCTGAAAATGTGGTAGTAATATGTCTTTTGCTTTATTTCAATTGACTGTTTTTCGCAATTCACAGATTTGGACACAACCATTTTGTGTTTATTAGTTGTTCTTGATAAAATGACATACCTTTAACAGTTTTTCCCCTGTACAACTCAATCATGATGTAGGGGGAGAGGAGTGTATTTCGAGCGATTCGAAAGCCATAAAGGAACTATTTTTCGTCATTTCGATAGAACTATCAGTTACTTAAAATTTTCTATTCTTTGCGAGTTCCGATTGTAAGATTTCTAATGAAATACGATAGTGATGAAGAAAGTTTATTAGATCCTGATGATTGTGAGGTGCAGTTGAGCTTTTCGGAAGATGACAGCACCAATTTCATTTATTCTGAAAGCCTTTCAAAAAATGAATCAGATGACTAGGAAGATCTACGAAGTTGTCGTGTTTGGTAGCAAGAACAACGGACGCCATAATTGTCGGTTCCGAGATTTCCTTTTACTGAAGGTATTCAAAATACAAATGTGCCATGCAAAGAAAATCATTTGGCTTTTGAGTTTATATTTTGATGATGAGCTTATAAATCTTATTGCAACAGAAACAAATCATTACGCAGTTGAACATACTAACGAGGAGTTTTGTGATACAAATGCTAATGAGATTAGAGTGTTTCTAGCTATTACAATATTGCAGGGTCTTGCTGTAAAGCCCAGTTACTGGTTTTATTGGTCCAAAAAACCCATGTTATAGAGTGTCCAAAACAGATAGTCCAAAAAACTTATTTGTAGAGAGTGTATGGCTCTAAAAAGATTTTTGCTTCTGAAAAGGTATTTGCATTTTTCAAACAATGAAGACTTTGATGCTGATAATCACCTTAATCCTAAACTAAACAAAATGTATGACATCTACGAACTGCTCGGAAACAAATTTAAAGCATTATATACATTGGGTTGTAACGTCACTATTGACGCAAGTCGAATGCTTTTCAAAGGGCGTCTTGGGTGGATTCATTATTTTCCGTTGGAAAAGGCCCGATTTGGAACAAGACACATACTTTGTGATTCGGTGACAGGCTATGTTTGTTCAACAATTGTTTATACCGGAAAAGGTACACTGTTGACCGAAGCATATATAGATCTACCAATTTCAGCACAAATTGTTATGTCACTAATGGATTCATTATTAGAAAAATGTCATTGTTTGACCACTGATAACTTTTACACATCGCCACATCTGGCAGATTTATTGATTCAGAATAATACTGATACTTATGGTACTGTGATACTGACACGCAAGAATATGTCTCCTCAAGTAAAAACAAAAATATTGAAAAAGGGCGAAACTCTCTCATTCAGACGTGGAAAAGCCCTTGTCCAAAAGTGGAAGGACAATAGAGAGGTCAACAGTCCATTCATCGGGAATGGTCGAAGTCCAGAGAAGGCGTGAAGTTGTGCATATTCCCAATATTGTAAAGGACTATAACAACACCATGGGTGGAGTGACAACGCTAACCAATCTTTGTCCAGCTACCCCATCATGAAGTAACCAGGGAAAAAATATTACAGAAAATTGATCTTCCTCCTTTTGGAGTTATCTGTATGGAACGCATATCTATTATATAAAAAAGTGGGGGAGATAAAAATCCACTATAGTTTCAACTGGATTTGATTGATCTCATAATTGGGAAAAATGGTGAACCTTCAGCCTAATAGGGGTCGACCAAGCACAACTCCTACTCCACTACGACTACCAGGACGTCATTTTCCGAAATGCATACCAGCAACTAACAAAAATTCGAATGCAACAAAAGTTTGTGCAGTGTGTTCGCGGAAAAAGAATGACCAAGGCAATAAAATTCGCTGTGAATCAAGATACCAGTGTAAGGAATGCGATGTTGGCATATGCGTGGCTTCCTGTTTTGAAGAGTACCATACGAAAAGTAACTTATGATAATTTTGTGACTTACAACTTTCTGACTTATAACTTTGTGACTTACTATAACTTCATGACTTGTAACTTTGTGGCATCATTTATAACTATTCAATTTTGATTCTTATATACCATTTTGCTTTTCTAAATAAAATTTATCATAACTTTGTGACTTATCATAACTTCGTGACTTATCATAATTTTAAGACATCATATCTATTTAATTTGTTTCTTATATAACATTTTTTTTGAATAAATTTTTCAATACCAATGTAAAAAATTGTGTTGTTTTTAACAATTTTATAATGGCACATAATATTACGGTCAAATTTTTAAGGATGACTTATTATGTTTATAAAATCATAAAATACAAAAATTTATAAAAAAAACTTTTACTTTTCTTTTAACATTATCAAAGCAATTAATATATACAATAAGAACACAATTTTTATGTAGTGTTTTTGTAAATTAATATGTTAAGTGGCTAATATTGCACTTTATTTAAGCTAGTCTGTATCAAATTACAGAAAAAAGTTGCATTTATCTATTTTGTGAACAATGTAGACTTTTCGTAAAGAAAATGTATTCTGATGTAGTCAAGCATATTATCGGAACTTATTGGACCCCATTTATATCTCGGAATACATTCCAACATTTGTATGTGTTCAACTTGTTCCGATATGCACTATATGTGCACGATACCTCTCAAGCAAATTAAGCGACTATAGTTAAATTTTTCACAAATATTTTAATGGCTAAATGTCAGGCTTAATTTTGTTTAAGGAGAATGAATTGGCGGAAATCCGCCTAATTACGGAATTTTTTTTAAATACCGAATAAATTAAAAATATATATAATAATTAAATGTAATCATTAGGATCCGTTCTCATATTTCAGTAATTTTACATTTCATATCAAAGCAAAATAGGCCTTCTACAAATTGAAGGCATAGACTATGATGGCTGCTCAGGTAAACATTTCCATAGAAGTGCGCACGTTTTAAATTGAGTCCCAAATATCGAGACGATGAATACGATTACAAGTTTCCCCCTTGTCTTGCAACGTCCACGCAGATTGTGATATTTATTTTTATTCACCATATTCAATCACATTATAAAAATTTGTATTACTCAAGTTCGTCCATGTAGCCCAATTTTCAAACTCTCATGCTGTCATTAATTGTGGTAGCATTTTTTTCAATAAATACTTATAATTATATCTTTCAATAATTATGTAGTATATTTTAGTACAAAAATTAATTTCATAACTTTCCTAGTCAACATTTGGTTACCACTTTATCTCCAGCCTTTTCTTGTTATGCGTTTTTTTTATGGGTAATTTCATTTTCAGTAGGTTTGAACGAATTTTTCGGTACTATTCAGATATTTCGTTTTTCTAAATTACGTTTTAAAATTATCTCAATACCTGCTTCGAAAAACATTTCGAATCAAGTATTGAGATATTACATGGTTATTTGAATATACTATATAACTTAAGATATCTAGACCAGACATAAGATATACAGAGATTTGTCAATAAAACAAAAACAGCAGCAACTTAATTATCTAGAAAACGGATTGTGATAAATCCTTAATAATAATGGTATGCTATTTCCGATTCATATTACGAAGTTTTCTTATTTAATAATTTGGAACATATTTCATTTATTACGATTGTTTTTTACTTTCTTCAGAACTCAAATGCACATTATCCCGAGAACCATATTATCGCTCTATAATTGCAGTCATTCTTTATAAAACAATTCGTTAAAAGAATTAAAATAAATATATTTGTATATTTTTGCAATTTGATTCGATAATTAATATCGATAAATCCCTTTGTCAAATCCCCTCGAATGTTTATGAGATTGAAACAAGCGATCATACTAAATATTGTTATATTAGTTCAAGAGGTAGCATGGCCGCAAACTCAAAGACATCATTAAAAATTTGGTCTTCCATATTCTGTCACGATCAATTTAAAAATGGAGTTTTCTCACGCCATCAAAATATTTTTTCTTTACTTTTACTATATATTGTAGGAAAAGTAAACACATTATAATTGTATATTTATATTTCTTTTAATTTTACATTATTGTTAACATTTAATCAATATAAAAAGACATATTCACGAAATGTTACTTAAAATATGGAATTAATATGGCAACTGATGTTATGTAATTACTTTGAAATATTATTTTTGTAAAATGAGAATCTGTAACTGTTGCATAAGACAAATTGCATGTTCGAAAATAAATAATTCTTCATAATCAAACATTTGTCATACAATATATTAAATTTAAGATTTCTAAACAGAATATTTTAAGAATTGTTTTAAGCTTATACACATTTTTAAAACTAACACTTTAATTAAGTAATATGCTTTAAAACTAATACTTTAATTAAGTAATATGCTTTAATTAAGTAATATGCTTAAGTAATATGACATCGTAACCAACCTCGCCCAGGATAGCTTAGAGTAAATAAAATAAACGCAATATCGTTAGCTGATTTAAAATTCATATTTGAACACATACTATTTATATAGCTTAGGATTAATACTTTAAATTTTAATAATATTAATTAATAGTAGAATAATTTTAATAGGATAAAACATGGTAGATTCACAATAATTTTATACTCTACGTGCCATGTACTGACAGCAAAAGTACAATGTAAATGTTATGGGAATTTAATGAATAAGAACTTAAGAATTCTTATAATGTTTAAAACTCAAACTAAAGACACCGAATTTAAAGATATGTAGCTGTGCTCCAAATTAAATATTAACGTACTATTATGTATTCCAGGTAAATATAACGCAAACATTAAATATTTTATCAGGAAAATCAAAGAAAGTCAAAATCAGGTCATTATTTATTTTATATTTACATTGGATAGTAAATGTACTATAAATAGTGGCTAGAAATCCAAGTACACGTATAGCATTAAAACATATATTGTAGTGGGAAATGTACTTGAGTACAATGAAATAGATAATACGAAAATACTCATTTCATTCAAAGTTTTTTTTAAAATAATCAGAAAATTTAATTGCTTGGTTAGTAACAGCATAGAGCAAATATTTGAAGGTATAAATTGGTTTTGCATTAAAAGGAGAGTAAAATGAAACAGTCCGCAAAATAAATGAAACAAAGCAGTCGAAGCAGCAATGTTTGTTAAAGAAGAAATACGTTTGATTGGCAATTTTGCCTTTGCTGAAATAACTACTCTGTCTAATTTTGTCATAATAGGCTGTACTACATTTGTCATTATAAGTTTTGCTTTGTGAAGCAGTTAATATCTTTAAATCATAATTTTCTGTTCTTACACGCGAGTATTTTGATTTTGAAATAAAAGGAAACAGACGGAAATTAAGGAATTGTGACCAAAGTAAGAGAAATAGCATTGCATATAATATAAAACTGTGAATTTAATTTGCTTAATCACAGAAATGAATTTAACTTGATTCACTCTCTGTGTATTTACTTTTAATTTACATCTTCCACTTCAATTTTTTTTTTCTTTTAAGAAAACAGAAGATGTAGAATTTTGATTTTTAATTTGATATATTAAATTATACAACAGCTTTACATTTGTGAAAGTGGTTAGTTATTCATTCAGGTGTTTAGTGTAACATTATTACTTACTTATTCATTGCTCATTCAATTTACTCATCTGTTACCCAGGATTTAATTCATCAATTTTTTAAAAATTATTGCAAAAATTAAAAATTAAAAGTATTTATGGGCAGTATCACAAAATTAGTTTTTGTTCATCGTGATTGTTTTAGAGTAATTCAACCCTTGAAGAATTATTGAAGATGATTATTTATAACGCAATAGAAATATGAATCTGTAGAACCTTTATAAATACGTTCTATATAGTTTTAATAATTACTTAATACATATAAAAACACTAAAATGTATTTTTAAATAGTTTCAATATTAAAAATATCATATTCAAAAGTCTCTTAAATTTAGCGTCCATATATAAAAACCAGACGTAATAAATTGAATCCGTAATAAATTGAATTTAAAATATTTGCTCCACTAACTGTATTATAAAGTATTTTAAGCGTTACTTTGGAACATACGTATACATTGTCTACTGCATCGATCCATTAATATATCCACTAAAGTTTATGATAAAAGCCATTCACATTCTAAACATAATACATTAGATGTAATAGTTCTTCATTCTGAAACCTGCTTATAGTCTCTGACAGTGCCTTAGATCTCTGTCTGGCAATTACTTACGACTTCTATGCAATTTACTTAATGTACTCATGCTATTGTTGTACTTATAACCACTAAGTTAAGTGCAAATATAATTCAAGAATAACAGATAATGACGATATTCATGAAATGCTACACTAGAGACCCGAAATTGTATAGCGTGAAGATGACGAAGATGAAATGAAAATGCATTTGATTTTTTGGATTTCCCTCTGTTGTTGACTCCCGTGAACCCCCGTAACCAGGCAGTCTTTCAGGACATGGTGCCTGGGGGGGGGGTGCGCATGAAACTTTGGGGGCAAGTTTTATATTTGCCGTATATAAATATATCTAAATGCTGCCACATAAATATAAACTAATTTAATATAAAAGGTCTCCGGGAGGGGGAATAATCACCTGAATGAAATGTATGCCTAAAAGAAACACTAACTCATACATTAACACTCAACAACATAGAAACATTAACTGCGACTCTTGGAGCATCGCAACCCATTCTCTACTGCTTGCTGTGTTCGTTCTCCAAGCTACTTCGTGCCGATTGCTACGCAGGCGTAATGCGATTGCTACGCAGACGTAATGCGATTGCTAAGCAGGCGTAATGTTACAGGTTGTTTTCTGGCATTCGAAACCTCTGGAGATAGCTTCGCGAGCTCTTTTAACCCGTTCAACGTAAACACCCGCCCCATTTTCGCTGCGTGTTCAGTAATCCCCAGTGATTCGTACAATAATGCAACACCTTTTGTATACTGTATATCTCTTACATTTTCAAATTTGTCATGGACTCAATGGTATATTCCCAGGTACTACTACAAACAGCATGTTAAATATACACATTTGCATATATGTAGTATACATTGGATATCGACAAATTAGCTATCGAATTTAAGAACATTGTAAAACAAGAAGGATTATTTATTTCAGGTTAACGGCGGGGGAGTAGGTTAAATTGTCGTTCGTAAAGAACGTGTATTCCAATGAGAGGGACCTAAGCTTCCTTAAGTGCGCAAATTATACTACATACTGCGCCACTCAGATCGTGAAAAAACTAATTGCATTGAATCTCATTCTATCTATAGGAAACAAGGCTTCGAGAGAGATATTTTGTCCCATGCTACCAAAAACATATTACGTCAGACGCCAATTGTAAAGATTTATTCTCAATTTAATTATATTTGTTTTAACTTAGGAAATTGGAAATTGAATCTGGGCATTCGGTATTGCGCCTGACACTACTTCTGTCGTATAAAAAACTATAATGAATTAGTCAGCGTTGCCCCGGTCCTAAATAAGCGCAAATAATATATACATACGATACGCAAATAATATATACATTCAGATAACACAACTTAATTTCCAAATCGCCCGTTTTGAATCGAAATCATTCTCTCATTTCGTTGCGATTACAATCATTTGAAATTGACGCATATGTAGTCGTGGCCAACTATATGTCTAGCGTGCGCACACACGTTCACTTCTCCTAACGATGCCCAGCTAACTGAAGAAAATGCGGAATCGAAGAATTTCGATTTTTATGCTTTTGGCTGAAAATTAACAGAAAATTAGAAAATAGGCTAATTAAAAAAATGTCAGAATGCGAATGAATAATATAATCCTAATTCTGTCAAATTGCAGAATTGTGATCATATTCATTTTATGTATATTCATATTATGTATATTCATTTTATGTATACTCATATGATCGTATGCGTATTATGTTTCATATTTAAAAATAAATAAATACATATTGTTATTTAATGAATTTTATTAGGTGAAAATTATGTTAATATGTTAATTCATTCTACACTTTGTAAAGGACATTGCTGCCCCAAACAAGAATCGAACCCTGGATCTCCGAACTGATCAGGCAATGCTCTACCGTTAAGATATTGGGACGAAATTGTAAGCTCTTATCGTCAAAGTGGACTCTGCATTCTCCATCCTCTAATGTCAGATTGGGGGACAACTGACAATATGACTGACCACCTGTTACTATTTTTACCTCAAGTTAGTCTCCTGTGACTGCTATTTTACCCAGGTTAGTACCCAGCGTGATCGTTATCTTCTCAATTTGAAATTGGTGTTCAATCTTTCAAAGCCCACTGAATCTGTACTAGTCGTACTAGGATCACTTTCATACCTCCGCCATCTTTACACTAAATTTGATTGGGCGCCAATGTAAAGAGCCAATGCCGCTTTATCCTCTTTAGATGCCTTTGTAGAGGATTTTTACTTAATCTGTAAAATGAGACTTTACTCAAATTTAGAGATCTTGATATTTTGACTTTTCGGTCCGAGGGCCACAAGACAGGTCGTCACATTTTAAAAATCAAACTCAGTTTATTGGGGACTTCACAGAAATTACAACAACTTGCTGTTTAAAGCAACGGATAATATATATACTAATTGTTATTACACACGTTCAGAATAATTGACAAATATACAAATAACTACAACATACTAGGCTGATGATAATTTTTAAGTAGAAACGAGTTCTCAAGTTTATATGCTTACCCCGGCATTCTGTTATTTCGCTCAGTATTGCGGCTACATCCCGGATACTAGACTCTTCCTAGTCATTGTTGTATCGAATGGGGTTTCCTTCCACTAAGCTGCCGGCCAACATCCGAACTCTTCCAAATCTGTCATAGGCCTCCAGTTCACTCCCGTTCAAACTCTTCCTAGAATCCTTCCACTTGCTACTTGAATTCTCCATCCTCTGGTGAATATCTCACGATCCGAAATATATTCATATTCTACCTCAAGAAGGCAGAAAGTGCTGATTAGGTTGGTGATTGGTGTACCAACATAACCAGTTAGAATGGTTAGATTAAGTAAACATAAATTATATTGCAAACTGGGGGAAATAATAATCGAAATGTTATTTAGACCTTACAAATTGTCCTCTGCATTCGTTTCAAAAATTGTTCAGAAATACTCTTTTCGATGATGGTAACATGGAAATTCTGCGAGAATATTTTTGATCGCTAAGGGACCGATTTGTGCGAAAACCTCTCAAAATAGTGCTTCAACAAACATAACTAAAAATTAATTCGGATTAGAAAAAAAAAATGAAAACTCGACGAGGTAAATTGTTAAGACAGTTCATCATATATTTGCCGCTACAGAAAGCACAGACAGATAGCTATCGTCTTTTGTTATGTGAGGTAACCTTAAAATATCTTAGTAATTAAGTTAACACTCAATTACTCAATGATTGCATCTTTCAACAGCAACCACTTTCCTTCTTTATAATTTAAACGTTTTCTCTCTTAAATTCATTAATTATGTAATTTGTTGAAGTCAATATTTTAAACATTTTCACAGTGGAAAGTAGCACTATGTATATATATATATATATATATATATATATAAAATTATGTAGTTATAAAAATAAAGACGTATCAAAATCCGCAAACTAATAGTTTATACAAATATATAAATTACCAACCTATGCAGATAGGGACAACATTTGCTGTTTGTAAAATAATAGCCACATTCAATCACGGCTGCATAATTTTCTACAAAGTGTAAAACCATGCTGCCACTATAAACATTACCAAATACACACATGCAATATACACTAACAAATACAAAACGTTGCACGCAAGTAAAGCGTAGAAACGGTCTCAACATAAAATGCTGCTCAAATAAAATGTAAAAAGCAGACGATCAAAAAACGGTGCAAATAAAATATTAAAAGCAGATGGTATTTTCTTATGTATCATACCAGACGTTTCGTTTCACCGTTTTATTGACTAATAATGAATACCGTTCTTAACCTGCTCTATAGTAAGGAAGTTGATAACGGATTAGTGAAATAGATATCTACGTTTTACATTCGCCGCAATTTTGTTATCGATTTATTTACATATGTGTTTATAACCATGGGTTAAAAATTAGTAACATAAGAGCAATTATTCTGAATAACTAAACACTATTTTAAATATATTTCAACTTCAATATTTTAGTGGTAGTTAAATTAAAAAATACATTTCTATTGTAACATTATTTTAAAGCAGGATTATGCAGTAATTGTTTCAATAAATATATTTGATTAATATTTTACAATACATAATTCATCCCTCTCTCTTCAACTATGTCATTTACGCTAAGAATAGCTTAATTCATTGTAAAATCAGCTTAATTAGTAATTATCTATAAAAAAAAAATTATCAGCAGTATTCCACTATCTATAAAAATTAACGTGATTTTCCTGAAATAGCAGCCCAATGCTCTAACAAAGATATATTATTCCCAATCGTATTTTTCTAATCGACATTTGGTACAAGTAACATCGAAGACATTGTCCATTAAACCTTAGCTTTAGTATGAAACAAAAGGTTCTCAGACAATAATTCTTCAGTTATTTCGTGGTTTTTATGTACGCAGTTTCCTTTATGCTGGTTACTACATAATCTCGGATAATGCATGGATATCTTCTGTATTTATACTAAGCTTTATATGTTTTATGTTGCAATAATAGACTTAATATGATCATTGTATTAGGATATATTCGGGTTTATATGAAATAAAAATCTGATGTGGGCAGCATACATGACTTTCACTATATAATGCAATAGATTTACTTCATTCACTGCCAAAATAAATATGTATAGGATTTACTTCACAATGTTTTTCATATTGAATTGTACATTTAGCGATTTTCTGGATGACAACATGTAAAATTATTTCGAAGTACCCAATTAACTTATATTTCACGCAAGTCTAAATTGACAGTTATCAATATTGATAGCATCCGCAATAAACCATGTTGTACATATATTAAAATGTTTCAATAATTCTCTCATCAACTTGGCATGCCATTTCAGCTATTTTAGTTATATTTTCGTCAATCTGGGGCGAATTATCGCCAAGTTAGTCATATTTTGCCAAATTCATCGCCAATCGTTACAAATAAATGGATATAAGAACATTTTTTATATATAAATGACTGTTGAAGAATTGCTAGGTGTCAATACACAAAATTATTACTCAAAGTATCTTCTCTAGCGGAGGGAACAAAATAGATTCAACAGAGTGATGCTAACAAATTAATCGCATAATATGAAAAGTGAACATATTTTATATGAGTCGATACATTTTTTTTATTTTATGTGATTTTTTGATAAATTTATTCCAATAGTGCAATATCTCGAGAACGGTTCATGCCAGAGTTCTAAAATTTATGTTAATCGTTTTCTATTGAAAAATTACAAAAGGAATGATTATTTACGTAAAAGTATCGAAAATTCTGATGTTTCGATGTTTTTTTTCAATTTCATTCGAAAATGTGGGGATCTTTCGAACATCTGTTGCTTTTAAAATCAATAAGCTTCAAGTATACACTGATGCCTATTGACTGTAATTTTGTACCAAATTTCGTTCGAAATGCTAAATTTGTTCGCGAGATATCTTCTCAACACACTCATGGACACACACACACACACACACACACACACACACACACGCACCTAAAAAACGATCAATTCGAGTCCATGAATGTTAGAAAGCTCTCTCTCCCCTCGAAAATCCGACTTCGAATTTTCGATCCCGTCACAATACTTTCCCATTATAGCATACTACGTATATAGGGAGATAATACATTACATACAAAAACGTATTAAAATTAACCGAGTATAAATATGTTATGAGCTAGTACTTTCCTTGTTTAGAATGACTGATGACTATATATAGTATATTAGTCATAGGAAATATTCAAGATATACTAAAAGTTTTAAATTGCGTATTTATTTAAATGTACGTATTCGACTGAAATTAATATAAAGTACAATCCAAGATAAAACACAATATTCAATTATTATATAAAAATATTTTAAAAAAATTGGTATCAATATTAATCAGTATAAATTTTAATATTACAAATATTGAATAAGCTCTTTAATACATTAAGTAGTAAATGGCCATTAATAAATTTACTGAATATACATTGATTTAATGTGCAACACTATATATAAAAAGAAAGTAATCCAATAAACATTTAGAACTTTAATACCTCCTTAACTACTAGACGAATTGAAAGAAGGATTTTACAAGCAAAACTGCTGAATCCACTGAATATTCTGATAACAGATTTATAATCCTACATGGAAGTGTTAATGGAATAATGGTAATTACAAACATGTTTCTATCTGTCTGTCATGACCACCATACCTCAGAAAATACTCAACAAATTTATATAATTTTTCACTGGTTTGTTAAGCATAATAATGAGGATATGTAGCTAGACATATTATAAATTTTGTACCATATTAATATTTGATAATGGAAATTCAAAAGTATACTTCCAACCCAAATATCTTCAAAAATACATGATCGAATATTTTAAACGTTCATTTTTTTAATAAACGGGGCTCAGTCAAAGAAATGTTTTTAAGTTTTATAATCTTAACCCTGACAAAAGGAACAAAGGGAATTAAAACACCCTTTTGTGTAACTCAAAAGAGTGCTTATAACCTGAAAGTGGCTTACCGCTATGGCATTTTTCTCTTGGTTCGTTAAGCCTATTTGGGACATGTTTAAGGTTAAAATATTTCGCATTTTAAACCGCATTAATTAATTTCAATATTATCCTGAACAACAACCGAAATTACTAAAATAAAGTGAGGTTAGAATATAATAAAATACAATAAACTAATGCAATTAAAATACAATACAAAATACAATTAAAATACAATATGCAAATGCAATTAAAATAAAATATACAAATGCAATTTAAATACAATTTACAAACGAATTTAAGTTATAACTATTATGATTATAGTAGCCAAATACCCGTTGAAATTTAAAGGTCTCACAATAATCAACGTCCGAATAACGTGAATGTTTGAATAATTCGATTTTTCCAGTGGCGCTTTTCAGATCAGAGATCCTTACCAAATTTCAAATACTGTTTCACTTCAGACAGGGTGCTTTTTATTTTTTCAGCCAACTGAACGTTTAAGTGTGCAGCATCCCAAAATTAGCAAATATTAGAAAGCTGAAATTATACACGTTATTCCAATCTAACGATCTATCCTTGCACCAATTTTAAAGTCTCTATCTTATTGCAAAGTTCCTTTTACTATCATTCGAACGTTTTGGTGTAGAGTACACATTAAATGAATTTTTTTAGAAAAATACGATTTCCCCATCATGTTGTATCGTTTGATTGACCCATGTATCAAATTCCAAGTCTTTATCTCTCAGTTCATCTTTCGAACGTTTTGTTGTGGAGCACCCTCCTCTGCAAAACATTTGAAAAAACAAACACACTAGATTTCCCCAAACAAACTAGAGTCTATATCCCACAAAAATGCATTATTTCTTTATTCGGCAAATCGAACATTATAGTGTGCAGCACGCCTAAAATGACACATTATGTAGAAATGAAATTGTACAGATTCTTCTTTTCCAACTATTTACTATCACGTCAAATTTAAGTCTGTATCATTTCGCCAAGTGTATTTTTCTATAATTTCACTTTTCCGAAATTCCTGTGTGATGCACTCAAACCCTTGAATGATTTTTTTTTAAATTATATCCTTCTTGACTCATTTATCAAATGATTGGTCCAGGTGCTAAATTTCAAGCCTCTATCAAATTTAAAAGGATAATTTTATCATTTATTCGTCAAATCGAACCTTTTGGTGTGCGACACCCCATAAAGTTTCAAATATTAGAAAACTCCAATTCAGCACTGTTTTTCTTTCGAATTATCTACCGATACACCAAATTTGAAGTTTCTATTCCATTGAGAAGCATCCTGTTTTCTATAATTTCATCTTTTGTATGGTGTATCCACCCCCTTAAATGAAAAATTTTGAAACTCTATTTAGTTTGGATTTTTATTAGATGATTGCTCCTAAACCAAATATTAAGCCTCTATCATATTATCATATTTTAAAGGGTGCGTTTCTCGTTTATTCAGAATATGGAACATGTTGGTATGCGGGACCACTTTGTAGAAACTATTAGAAACCTAAATTTGCACACTTTCTTCATTTCGAACTATCTACCCGTACACCAAATTTGAAGTATATCTCATTCCAAAGAATGTTTTTCTATTATTTAAATTTTTGAACGGTTCTTTTTGAACGGTTCTAGAACAACCCCCTCCCATTTTTGAAAAACTCTATGCGTTTGAGTGTTTTCATAAAATGATTAGCCCATATTCCAAATTTCAAGCCTCTATCGAATTTTAAAGGGGCCGTTTCTCATTTATTCGGTAAATCGAACATTTTGGTGTGTGGCACACCCTAGAGTAGAAAAAATGGATAATCTGAAATTGCACACTTTCTTCCTTTTGAACGATTTACTCGTACACCAAACTCATCGGAACTCATTCTAACACATCGCAAAGCATGCGTTTCTATCATATCACTTTTGGAGAGTAATCCCGACAGTCGAAATCCCGACATGCCAGGATCCCGATTGCTGAAATCCCAACAAGCCAAAACCCCGACAGGGCGAATATCCGGACATGGCCGATACCTCGACTCGCCCGAAATCTCGAGGGATGTTCAGTAGAATCAGATTTTTGGGAACAAAGTTTATCCTTTCTTTTCAGATCCCTCTCTTTGTGACCCCATGCTGTTTCGTCGCCTGTGGCATGGGATTGATCTCCCTTTCCCCCTCATTTTGGGTAAGTAGCAGCTAATTGCTTTTATTGGGCAGAGATAAAGGATTGACAGACTCCCAGGTGCACTTGCAAGAGTTCACCTGTCGGTTTATGTTTGCTCGTTAAATTGGTTAAAAAATGGCTGAAATTTGTGAAATTGTTCCATCTCAAAAAGGAAGCAATAAAATTAATGCATGTGGTTTTTTAATTGTGAAGGATAAGAATCGCGACGATTTGTATTATTGGGATTATGAAAAAAGAAAATCTGAAATGTGCAAAGGTCGAGTAACACCGATATTTTTGAGTGGACAACATCATCGCCGTAAATTTACTTAGCATAACCATGCTCCACAAGCCAGTGTAGTTGATATCGTAAAAAGTATTGGCCAATTTAAAGAAGATGCTCGGCATACCAGAAATCA
Source organism: Amaurobius ferox (assembly GCA_951213105.1). NCBI lineage: Eukaryota > Metazoa > Arthropoda > Arachnida > Araneae > Amaurobiidae > Amaurobius > Amaurobius ferox. The sequence continues at coordinate 41,387,255 of OX578143.1, forward strand.
ACGGTGCAAAATTATTCAAACCAACATCGTAAACATTTCTCAGGACATTCGCCTATACCTTCTATCAAAATATGCTCTCCGCAAAAAGATGAGACAAAACGAAAGACCATCAGAACCGAAAACATTGAATGAAATTGGTATTCCACCTACTTTAAGAAGTACTTTAACTGATGAGTTATTTTTAGTTAAAGATTCTGCAGTTGGAGATGAAAGAATTCTGATTTTTACAACAGCTGCAAATGTTGAACGTTTTTCACAAGCACCTTATTGGATTATGGACGTTTAAAACGGAGCCCAAAACATTTTACGAGTTGTATACAATTTATTCACCTGTTGGATCTCAAAATTGTAGAATTCTTCCAGTAGTATATGCTTTGATGACAAGCAAATCTGAAGAAAATTATAAACGATTATTCCAAGATTTAATTTCATTCGTTGACGAAAACAATGTTGAACTGAGGCCACCCAGAATAATTAGTGATCTAGAAAATACAGCTATAAATGCTTCGAAAGCCGAGTTCGTAAACGCTATCAATAAAGCTTGTTTTTTTTCATTTGTGTCAATATGGGAGAAAAATTCTAGCAAGTGGATTGGCTTCTGGCTACAGCACAGGTGAACCGTCCAGTTTAATGCTTCTTCATTTACTTGCATTAGCCTTTGTCCTGGTTCACGAAATTCCAGCAGCATTTGACACTTTCCTTCCTCATTTGCCACCCGATGCTCAAGAAGTCGTTCAGTGGTTCGAAGACAATTATGTTTATGAAAGAATGAGGCGTCGTTTGCGTAATGGCATTGCCGTTCACGTTCCACCGTTGTTCCCACCAACACTCTGCTGTGAGATTGATTCCATCCAACTGGGAGCTCGGCGCACTTAAAATGTTGTCGAGGCTTGCCACAGAAAATGGGAGATCTTAGTTGGACGGGCCCATGTTGGTGTTTATAACATCATTGAAGAATTTCAAAAAGGACAGGAGCAGGTGGATTACCAAATTGAATGCGTTCTTCGCGGAGAACAGACATCAAAACGTAGGAAGGTAGATGATGACAGAGAGAAGAGAATTATGACTGTTGTGAACGATCGTGATAATAGACCTGTGATGGAATATCTTCGCGGTATCGCTCACAATGTGTCAGTGTAAATATGCCATTTGAATATATAGAGAATGTGTGTGTTTTTTCTTTTTTAATAAAACGAATTTCCTAAATCTCCATTTCAATCTTTGACTATCATTTTAATTTGGCAAAACATATTTCAGTAACGACATAATGTTTATGATTTAGTGATTAAAATTATTAGTTAGTAATATGTAAGATTTAGTTAAACTGGTTTTTACTTAAGCCAAATTGAGCGTCTAGGATATAAATATTGATTTGTTGGGATCAAAAAATTCGATCTTCCCAGAGGATTTTTAAAGAACGATCGACCCGTGCACCAGATTGCAAGCTTTCCTCTACTCGAGGAGTGTCTAGAAATGCGTGACAGGCAGACGTATACTTGGCAATCAGTATATATAGATATTATTTATATTTTGTTAAATTATATACTTGAAAAATACTGCAACTGTACGCTAATAATTTTTGGCGAAGGCTTTGTTGGCCTCTTTACTTACAGTCTATAATAAGAAAACTAAATATTGACAATCTGACAGTTTCATTTACAGCATTTAAAAACAAAAAAACTACTTTAACTTATTTCCAAACTATGTTAGAAATTTTCATGATTTTTACGAGATATTTAGGAGTGAGACTACTGCCGCTCTTCAGCAAATTGCATGGACCTTTTAGAATCCAAGTGAACATGTACGCAATTGAGATATCATAGATAAGCTCTAGTAAAATACCAAGCGAACTTGCATTAAAAAGATATCACCAAATCAGTTAGAAGAGTGCAGAGAAACATCATCTAACAGAAAGTTTTGATGAAAGAAAAGTTCAACAAGCTTCAGAAGCAGATAATCCAATGCTGGAAATAACAGAAGCCGACGGATCGACTTGTTAAATAATGCTGAACAGTAAAACACAGCAATTTCTAAATACGTGAAATTTCGATAGGCACTTCAACTTGACATTTCACCGGACTTGAGATTCTACCATTTGACACGACTGTAAATAAATAAATAATTCCATAAAGATGCTACAAATCCCCGCCATGGTGAATAAATTCACACTATATGTTACCCACACTTTTTTACTGAGGCCACTGAGGCGTCTAGCATAATTGCTTTCATTGCTTCGATTACGATTTCTACTATATCTATAACCATCTCTGGTATTTGGTAACCCGTGCGACATGGCTTATCCCCCCCCCAACACACCACCACCACCATCTTCTCACGCTTCACTTTCCCAAGCTCAAGACCCCCTGCATTCTTCGGAGCGCTTCTCTACCCATGTTATCTTTCTCTAACTCCACCAGGTACCTATTTATTTGAGTCCTGACTTTGAGATGGTCACGACATCGGCCATCGAACATCCTCCAACAAGCACCACTTCGATGTAAAGGAGGGATGTTTCCAATACTAGGCACTTCTCTAACCTCTGTCCTCGAGTCTTTTTAATGAATAATAAATAATAAATCGATATACGTTGACGTGTTTCAACTTGAAAACGTTCACTGATTTGTTAGACCTTATGTATCAGGATCGCGATGTTAGGAAATGTAACACTTGCCTACTAAAAACTATAGCATTTTATTTTAATAAGTAAGTTTGCAATATTATATAAAATAAGAGGAAAAATGTATTTTAATCGTAATTATATCTAAAGATTTGCTGAACTGAACACCTCCCTTTTGTTTTATTTCAAATATATCCGATTTTTATTTTAAAGTGTCAATAGTACAATCTTACAAATAAAAACTTTTAATATTTACACAAAATTGTGCTTAAAATAAATATACTTGCGATAAGACTAATCGAACAGTGCCAAGGCCATTGGAAAAAACTAATCCCCGCTAAACAATATTCCATTAATTAAACACTAACAATAATTAACAACTTTTTATCCATGAAACTGATGACTGAATTTAAATCAAACGATTTCAAAAACAAATATTCAAAATTCTAATAGTATTTTTCCATATTTCAATAAAAATATGCTATTTTCAATTAATGTTCAAAAGCGGAAAATTATAAAACAAGAAAGATCAATCATGCTTAAAGCATTGATTATGAAACACTTTCCAACTTCAATGCAATTTTATTTAAACAAGTCTAAAATGCAATACATTCTTCGGTAATATTTTGAAACTTATCACAATACTGCATTAATTTATTATATTTGAAAACTTAAACTTTCATCGAAAAAAATGAACTTCATTCAAATGACAGCATTGAAATATAAATTGCCTGGTTTAAACATCTCTAAAATGTTATACATTGCTCGGTAATAGTTTTAGAATTATCATAATACTACGATAATTTATTATATTTGAAAACTTCATCGAAAACAACTGAAATTAATTCAAATGACGTCATAGAAAAAATAACACACCTGGATCTCTCTATAAAAACAGGATTTCATTCATAATTTTCTCCCATTCATTTCATTCATCACAACATTATAATAATTTATTTTATTTAAACATTTTGTTTAAGACCATGGAGCTACAAAAAATTAAACTCTATGCTTGAAACTTCATCGAAAAAAATCGTCCTTCTCTTTATGAAATCAATTAATATTTCATGTATCAGCCATGCAGACTCCATGGACTAAATTATTTTGTGTTAAAAAAATACAGGAATTCTAATACAACTCATTCTATATATTTTGCTGTTTACATTTTAGATAGGTGAAAAATAGGCTTAGTTGTAGAAATAATCAAATTTAGATGAGCATTTAAACTCAAATATATTGTCATTGCGTTGTTTCAGTATGTAGATGCACAGAATTTAAGCAAAAATAAAGTAGTTTTAGGACGGATACAACACTCAATATGAATTAAAAAGAACTTAAAAAAATCACGATTTAGAAACAAGATGGATGCCATATATCATTTTGAAGTGGGTCATGTGATCGTTTCATATCATGGTCACGTGATCTTTTCATATGTGAGTTTCATATGTTCCATTTCAGAGGTGTAATTATTATTTTAATTTTTATTTAAAAAACTACTGAATATATTTCGCTTAATTTTTTTTTATATATTTTATGGAACAATTTGAATATTACCTAAAATTTTCGAAACAATTTCTGAATTTTAAATCCGCTTAAAAAATGTTTGAAAAATTAGGTCCCATAGGGCTCAATGTATTTCATTTTTTCGACCCGGGTTCAATCCAAAACTAATTGGGTAATATTATTCATTTATATTCCCATAGGTTCTACAGACCATCTGAACAACATACTAAAATTTCATTTTGATTAAGTCATTTTTACGGCAGTTATCGTTCTAACGGACAGACAGACAGACAGACAGACAGACAGACAGACAGACAGAATGAACAAAGTCATAAACACTTTTCAACTTTGTTGTAAAGTGTTAAAAATGACAACCTACAAAGTTATATCTTATTATACTCAAAATAAAAAAATTAAAATCTGCATATATATTGCATAAAACAGCGTTTTTCAAAAGAATTATTCCTTGATTGTTATTAAAACAATATTTTACGTGTTATGTAACAATTTTAAGCCTGCTGAGCTTAGCGCTTTAAAAATTATTTCAAATCAAGATAAAAAAAATTAAAATTTTATACTCTAACTAATTAATATGATTATAATATTATGCCTAATACAATTTAAGCGAAAATTGAAAAAGCAACCGTAATATATTTTCGTTAACTGCGATTTAGAATTTCTATGTGAGCCATTGTTTATAAAGACCGGTCTTAAATGCTTAAAATTTCAAGGATGCAAATTAATTTCAGAGCAACGTTAATACAATACAAAATTTGTTGCTTGCTTAATTAGTGAAAACTCCCTGGGCGATATACTGGTAGCGGATGTAGAGCGCCTCCTCTTGTTTGGTTCTCATGAATAAGTATAAGAATTTTAATCAAGATTGCGACGAAAAACTACGCTTTAGAATCTGTAGTGGGTACCTGAGTCTCGTGTTAAATATTCATATACTGTAATTGTGAATTCTTAAAATATGAACTAATCATGATTATATACTTTTACCGGAAAACCCAAACCGCGTTGTGATCGAGCTGGTGGTATTTGCATTAAATCGCCTATGTACTGCGTACAAGAAATGTATCAGTATTTTTCCTCATTGGTAAGGACTGTGGGTAAAAAAAAATTACTGAGTGAAAAAATAATTCTAAGTACAATTATTTCTATAATATAAAATATAAATATAAGTAACTTTTGCAAACTGTTATGTAAATAATTAGTATACTTCGTCTTGAAGACGGAACTTCTACGAGAGCGAGTGAAATTGTGAAACGTCCAAACACACTTTAAAGTGCTTAAAAATCTTTTAATGAAAGTTTCATCATCATCATCACTTATCGTACGTAGTGCCACATATAGCCTTCAGCTTATGTAGCCACATTGGTCGATTATGCCTCGCCCACCCCACCTGATTTTTTTCTTATTTCATTAGACTTCTTGCTAGGCTCGGCCTCGAGATCTTTTTCGAGAACGTTTGCCCATTATTATACCTCAATGAGATCATGATGAAAACATTTTGAATTTGTTGGAGAGATTTTATCACCTCATGCTTCTTGACGAACTTTTCTCATTTTACCTCAGAAAACTGATGATAAATTACGTTTTTGTCTAACACTGTACCTAATGAAATATTATAAGTTTCATATCAACAACAAATATTGAATGTAAATCTATGAATTGCATTAAATGTGCAGAAACTAATTATATGAATAGGCATGTTATCAATCGGTTTTGCTGATATATGACAATAGATTAAATTGAATCCCGTTTTTATCTTTTCTACATAATTTTCCAAGCTCAGATGTTTGACTTTTCTTCTAAATAAAGCATATATCTATATATTATATTTTTAATGTAATAGTTACGAATATAATTCACCTTTATAATTTGAATAAGACATTAAGTTTGTTCATAATTAGGTATCCAGACTCTTACACTTATAATAATTATACACTTATTAAATAGTATTTCAAGTATAAACAAAATTTGGCGTTTAAAATGTAAAAATTATGATAGAAATTGGTATTGCAAATATATGTATAGTTTCAGATTTGTATTATGTGTGGAATATTCGTAATATCACTGATGGGGAGGAGATATAGAAAAGCTATGCACATTTTTATTTCGGTGTCATAAAAACATAAATTGCTGCGAGATTAGACATAAAACTATTTTTTTATGATTTTTACAGCTTAATATTTTCATTGCGTGTACACCTTAACTATGATTGAATGTACACCTTAAATACGATTAGTTGCAATGCAAAATATTTCGAGACATCAGTTTGGTGTATAAGTCTACACTGCCCACTGCATCATTGATTTGATATATCCACTAAAATGTAAGATCAATTCACATTCCAAATGCAAAACATTTACCGTAACATAAATTCATTATGGAAATTATTTACAGTTTCTAGCCATGCTTTAAATTTGTTTCTGGCACTTAGCCTTTTATGAACTTTATTTAATGTACTCATTAGTGTTTAAAAACATATCATTCAAGAAAATGTTAATGACAACAGTCATGAAATGCAGAGAGATTCAAGGTTACATTAGGAGTACGTTGATACAATGAATAAAAAAAAGTTCAATGAAAGAATGTTGCAATGAAAACACATTTTTAAGTATCGTTAAGCTGCATTAAACAGTAGAGACTTTACACTTAATATAAGTTATATTGTGATATCAAAGGATTAATTATATTGTGATATCAAAGGACCCTATAAATTATGCGGAAAAATTTCCAAATTATGCGGTATTGGTGCGGCAACTTATTGAAATGATGCGGTCAAAAGGCGGACAAGGAATAGTATTATACTAGTGTACAACCGTATTACAAAAAATCCACTTTGAATGAGATATCCATTTAATAAACTTTTTACTTACTTTTCTGTTACCATTACAAAAAAGAGACAATTTTATAAAAGAAGATTTCCATAAATGATCGTAATTATGGTAACTGAGGCGATGCGATTATTGGAGTTTTAAACTTTGTTTTTGTTTCGAAAATACTTGGACATAACAGGACACAGCTCTGTCGCAGTCTACTGAATTTGGTAACACCAATAGGGCTTGCCTTGCTTTCCGTGCTAGTTCTGGGAATATCTCCAAAACTGCCTCTGAATCTCAGAATTTAGTAACACCGAGAGTGCTTGCCGTGCTTTCCGTGCTAATTTTGGGAATCACTCCAAAACTGACTCTGAATTCCAGAATTTAGTAATACCGAGAGCGCTTGCCTTGCTTTCCGTGCCAGTTCTGGTGAACGCTCCATAACTGCCTCTGAATTAAAGAATTTGTAACACCGAGCGTGCTTACTTTGCTGCCCGAGTTAGTTCTGGGAATCACTCCAAAACTGCCTCTGAATTCCAGAATTTGGTAACACCGAGTGTGCTTGTCTTGCTGCCCGAGCTAGTTCTGGGAATCGCTCTAAAACTGCCTCTGAATTTCAGAATTAATTTATATCAGGAACCTTGAAATGACGTTCACCAACTGACAAGAAAATGATAATGAAACAACTTTTCGACGGACCCAATAGAAGGATAAGGGGGTAAGAGGGAAGGGAACGATTAACAGGTGAAAACAAACATTGGAATTCTTTGACGTAGGATGGAGGAGATGCGTGTATTTACAACTCGACTGACCCTTGGGTTTATAGCCGCTATTTGAGTGGCCGAGAGTGTATTTATGTGAAAAAGCAGAGATTGTGGCAACTATTGAGTTGACACAAAACGCGATTCAGTTACTTAATCAAAAGTATCCCAGATTATAGGCAAAAATGCCGACGCAGTGGTCGAAATGTCAAGGCAAGCGTTTCCTAGCGATCATTCGACTGCCGGGTTATGGGTTTGAGTCCCACCTTCAGGCACGGATGTTGTGTCGTTGGGGGCACTGTGTTCCACCCCGACTGGTGTACCGGGGTAACGTTATGTGAGGGCTAAATGGTACACGTTTCTGGCCGGTGTATAGGCGAATGATGAAATATAAAGTGCCTGGCCATTGGGAAAAAAAGATCCAAAAAGAATATGCGGTGGGGGCGGAGGGGCGGATGAAGAGAATAAATAAAATTGCATGGCAATTGTAAAATTAAGGTAAAAAAAGATGCAAATCTTAATAATATTGCAAATTATTCGAATAAATGCCAAAATTTAAAAAAAAATGTGAATTATGCGAAAAACTGCAAACTATGCGCATTTCCTCATTTTCGCAAATTATATATATATATATATATATATATATATATGTGCGCGCGTGTGTGTGTGTGTATTGTACTTTTATATATCTTAATCTTAGATTCATGGAACACAATTTTAAAACAATTGAAGGTACTTCTTAATCTACACATACTTTCTAACTAATATTGAGAACAAAACGATATTGAATAAATTTTTTTTCTTTGAAAACTATTATGAGATAATAATTTTAAATATGCAATGGAGTGCTTCAAGGAGAGGGAAAACATTTAATCGATTTCCCCTAATTTTTTTCAAACTTCATATACAAGTAGTATCAATCCTACTTAACAAATACCTGAAACATAAATTATTATTTCAATTTCAGTAAAATCAGGGATGCTTAATGATGCGCGTAAAGATCATATAAAGTATGAGAAATACTTAGACTTGCTTGCCTGCGTCCATTTATACTACTATTAGCTACACTGTTCCGACTGTATAAAAAAATACTTGAATGACCTTATATTATCTTCTGCATTACAAGGCTTGGGACAACCCTAAACTCTTACAGGAACATCCACACAATATTTTAACTCGGGTACCAATTATATATAATTATACTTATTTACTTCCCAAAATAAAAGTTGACTTTGAAAACGCTGAATTTGAAACATTTCACTCTTCATACTGGATTGCATCCAGTTTTTCTCCCAACTACACTGCTCCGGGAATTTTTAATTAATAATTATCTTGAAGTACATTAGCAAACAAGATACAGTGGTGTCTATGAAAACTATTGGAAGCATAAAAGATGGACAATTACTGTAAGGGAGTAAACAACAGCAGAAATCGCTTCAGAATTAGTCCAACTTATTTTCACAGTGAGCTGATTATTATTTTACAGGAAGATTTTTTATTGTCTAAGAAATAACTGATATAATAAAATGTCCTTCCAAGATATAGATGTAACGGATTATTTTTAATGGGCTACATTGCATTTTTACTTTCCTTATATACGTAATTTATAAGGAAAGTATTGTGACGGGGTCGAAAATTCGAATTCGAGTTTTCGACGGGAGAGCACGTTTCAAGCATCCCTGATCACGAATCAAACAATTTTGAAGTGATGTCTGCGTGTGTGTGTGTTTATGTGTGTGTGTGTGTGTGTGTGTGTGAAAGTATGTGTGTGTGTGTCAGTGGGTCTGTGGAGACGATAACTAACGAACGAATAGACCGATGTGAACCAAATTTGGTACAAAAATCACAATCCGTAAACACTGGAAGCTTATTGTTTTTATACGCAATCGAATGTTCAGAACCCCCTAAATTTTCGAATGAAATTTTGAAAAAATAGTCAAAAAATTAAAATCACTAATAAAGTTGCGCAAATAGACATTTCTTATTGTAATTTTTCATTAGAAAACGATTGACATAAACTTTAGAACGCTAACACGAATCGTTCTCGAGATATTGTACATTTTTCAAAAAAAATATCAAAAAGTCATATAAAATAAAAAAAAATATTTCCTATTGATAAATATGTTCACTTTTCATATGTAATACCATGCGATAAATTGGGTGACATCATTCTCGTGGGTCTAGCTCGTTCCATTCATGAAAAAAGATACTCTGAGTAATACTTTTGTATTTGAACGCCAATAGTCATATATCTGCTGTAAGAATAACTTATTTCTTAGTGCATAACGCTTGGCGAGATTTTGACGACGAATTTGGCGAAATGTCGCCAACTTGGCGACTTTTTGAAATGTTGCCAAATTAACGAAAACCGCGCCAAATGGATAAAAATGACGCTAAATCAATGAAAATGACGACTCATTGTCGAAAATTCAAAGTCTTGGAAAGAATATTAGTATCTACTATAAGAAAAACACCTTTTTATTTTACTGTAAAAGTAGTAAATTCATTACATTATACAGATTCCCATTACAACAGATTTCTATTACAACAGATATTTTGAAATGCATTATCTACGCAAGTTTTGTTGGAGTAACTTGAATTTTTTTTTTGCAAAACATGTTCAAATTTCTTAAAATGTGTATTTTCAATTGCTAATCTTTGATGACATTCTATATACATGTATGCTTTTGTTTTGCTCTGGATTTCTTAACTTAAACCCAAAACTATTCGTAAGGAAAGCAGGATGCATATTCAAAATAACTCGTGCAATTAGAATGAATTAATGATTCATTATACTTTACGTATGGTATGGTGATGAATGAACTTGGTCTTCTCTAAATTTTAAGGGAATGAAAATTAAATATTTCAAATTGTCAGATTAATTAACTTTTTATATCATGATTTCGTGTGTACCAGGTGTCAATCATGTTCTAAATAGATATGAAGCTTGAATGGGAAATATCTGTTAAATTTCCTTGTAAAATGTTTATCTTTCAAATTTAATAGTACTGTAATTTTAAATTTTATTTATTTGATCTGCATAATTTTCGTTAAAACCGCATATTTTAAAATACGAAACATATCAAACTATAATTTGCAAAGCACACATTTCTCGGTTGTTAAATTTGATCTTCAGAAATTTAAACCAAAAAGTTTTGGTACTACGAACGAATGAAAAGAAAAACAAAGCATCACTTTCGAAGGTTGCACACTTTCACAATGTTATATTTCAAGATATTGATCCCCAGACTTATACGTCGAATAAATAGTTTTAGAACCTATTTAAAACTATTTTTAATTTTGCTTTGTTTCTTGAAACCCCTCAAAATTATTCTGTACTGGAAAGCCCCCAAATAGCTTTAATATAAAAATTAACAACTACTTTTTTTTTATCTTTGTTAATATACAAAAATAAACATAATTCTTTAAATAATTAGCGGTTCAAACTAGGATAGATTATCTACGAAAATTTAAATGACAGGACTTATATATTTCAGTCCTTCTTGACAGAGTATCATAATCTCAATCAAGTTTGAAATAAGATACTATGACAGTAATTAGACTAGGCAAATTATTAGATTTATGTTAAATTTTATTTAGTTAAATAAGAACAGAAGTGTTAATTAAAATATTCCTTAAAATTGTAGCTTGGAAGGAAACACATATTAATTACTTTGGGGAAATTGCTTCCATAATTAAAAAGTGCAGAGAAAGTATATATATCAGAATATTAAAATTAAAATTATATTTAAAAATGAAATAAATGAAAGGATGTTTAATTTTTTCGACACCTCCTTCACAGTCCGATTCAAAGGTATATATTTTATTATCTATTAAATATGCGTTATTATTACCAGAATTGTGTACTAGTTCTTTTGCATGCTACAACTTATTCTAAGAGTAAAACGATAAATATGCTTAAAAAATTATATTTTGTTAGCACATTAAACGAAAAATAGTTTTGAAAGCATTATTTCGAAAAAAGTATTATTGGGTAGGTATTTAATTTTCTATTATGACGTTATTTCTCGTGTCACTGCAATACTAATGAATAGAAACATACATTCGAAAGCAAATTATGTGATTATGCATTGTCATATTTATTGGTTGGCCTTCGATATGTCTATAGATTGTGACGTATAGCTTCTGTAAAAATATAAACAAAAAATACTTTTACTCCCAAAAATACATTCAATTGATGCATACTGAGATATACGTATCTGTATTTTCAAGTGCAAAATATGATAGCCATTAAAATATTACAAAAATTGTCCTGAACATAGTATATCTAAATTTTGGGCAAAGTTTTATTGTGTAGACTGAAAGCGGCCAGTAGAGTTTTTCACAGTTTTTTCCTCAGCCAACGGCCCTACCTTGCTGAAAACACCGGTTCTCGTTATATCACCGAAGTCGAGCAGCATCGGGCGCGGTTAGTACTTAGGTGGGTGATCACCTGGGAACACAGCGTTCTGTTGGCACATTTTGGGCGCGGTAGCCCGGTGGTTTGCTCGCTGGATTTATACGCTGCCACAACTGCCGCCGTGTTCATGCGGAGTACGATCACGTTAAGCATGTGGGTCTGTATGTCCTCCCGAGGGGTTGGTGGTAAGGGAAGGAGGATACGGTCCCTGTGGATGCCTCCCCCACTGGGTTCCTGTCTAAATTGGGTGGCACGTCCCGGCCGTCCAAACGGTTACTTACACATTTCTGGTAGGTCGGACGATCTGGGTCTCAACAACAACAGTTTTTTCCTCATACGTTCATTATTATTGACTTCATATTTAGGATGACATCACATTCGCTTTTTCAGAAGTTTACGTAGTGTATTACAATATGTAAAAATATATTTCTCTGTAAAATTGTAAATGATAATAACATTTTAAATGATTCGAAGTCAAACCATCGCTAATAGACTCAAAATGTTAAAATACGTTTCTAATACTTCGTTGAAGAAAACCAGCATATGAAAGTTAGATGAAAACGATCTTTTCAAGCGGGTTCTGAGCCCTCTTCATTACGTATGCATTTCAACAGTGCACATTTAAACAGACACTATGTACATTTCCAGTTGCTCCTAGCGTCTTCTTAAGGGCATAGTAAATAATTCGAATGGAAGTAAAGAGATTGAGACGAAAACGCGTTAAGACGAAAACTTTTCAATTTTTTCGAAAAAAAATAGAAATATTTAAGTATTGAAAATAATTTTGAATATTCATAAATAGTGCTATTGCCAACAAAACAAGTAAAAAATATTAGGTATGGAAAACGCGTCTACAAATATTTTAAAATATTTTCTAGCAAAGATTACAAATGTTGTGACGAGATTTCATAATCTCGCCAAACCCTTGTAAAAATCGCAAATTATATATTAATTATCAAGATTCCATATTTGTACATCATTTAAAACCCTGTTTTAATTATCCCTCTTGTCTATTAAATTTGTATTATACTAAATATTCTACACTGAAAGGAAAGCTTTTAGCCATTTTATTAATCCGTGAAAACCGCATTCAGAGAGAAGTTTCGTTATTATTTGACCGTTAAAGTCAAGGTCTATATTCCCGGGCAAAACGGATGTCTGGCTTTGCTTGCGGCCTGGTAATGTTAGTGCAAGGCATGCACTTTTCTGCACAATAGATTTTGGAGAGAAACTTCTGTTTGAATTTGAGACCTTGCAGCGAGGGTCTGATGTATCAGCAAATTTCATTTTCGGGAACCCGCTCTGGTCTGGCGAGGCTATGTCTGTGAAGTTTTTGATTGGTCAAAAGGCTGTAAATAGTTTTCTGCCAGGTCCGAATGATTCTGGGGCCTGAATCCGCCTGGTAACATAAAAGCTGTTGCAAAGAGTATTCGTGGCTTTCTCTTCCTGTCTAGTTGTCGACGCTCTCAGGTCGACCTGGACCATTTTTCAATGTTGCCCTCCACGGAGTGCGGGAGTCGGCCCCAAGTCGACTTCTGGCCTCTTGTGGGCATGGGAAGGAAAGCCGAAGACACCGATGGAGAGCCCGACGTCTAGCTGAGAGAACTGCGACGAGGAAGGTACGATGGGCCCGAGGTCTATGTGCCGAATCGAGATGTGGGTATGGTATAATGTTCCGATCCTTCTGCAACTCCGACTGGGGAGGTAAGATTTGACTGCTCTCTGCATCTACACCTGTCTTACGGAAGCATAAATATAAAGTGTCTTCTTCAATTACGTAATCTCTGACTTCCGTTTCTAAATTATATCAACTTGTTTAATTATCAATTCTAATTTGTCTATATCAGAGTGCGAGTTTTCTCCTGTTGCTTTGAGGCCATACCTTATATATTGATTATTATATACTTAAATATTGCTGTGCCACTTTGTTAATATCGTTGATCAACTTATTATTATTGAATTATTTCCGTGGCTGCAAATATATTTTAAGGGTTCCTGAGTCCAGTGTCACTGTCACAGTTACTTAATGTTGTGCTTACTGATAATGATTCAGTAGATCATACTATCTACTCTAACTTCTTAATACAATATTGAGTAAAGAAAGTGATTTATATTTAAACCTGTGTGGTTATTTAACATCTTTGTCTCTTGAAATTGTGCATCTGTGTTTTCAGGAAATGACGCCTTACAAGGTAAGGGTTTATTGCATCTTTGTATTTATTGCATTGCAGGTCATCCAGGGATTTATTCCTGGACGAGAGAACTTCGAAATAGAACCTGGATTTCAACATTTATGGGTTGTGCCAATAAACTTCACGGCTTAACACATTCACGGCAATAGCATATTTGCTTCTTACTAATTACAAACGTCAAGTATCTTATTATTTTCGTATCACATATAACATGTTTCACGCGTGACCCCATTTTCCTGCGTGACATAACTTTAGTGAACTGTATTTAAAAATTCCATCAATGATGTATACGACAATTTAAATGCCTCTTTCAGATATCATGACGTCCATCATCAACAACAATATTAACGATATGACAGACATGAGCTTTTACAGCTCGAAATAGCGAGTACAAAATTTGCATGTGGGAAGTTGGATAAACCGATACGAAAATACCGTAAATTACAAATATGTACATAATCCATTCAAGTAGAAAGTATTTTAAATTTACAAAATATGTATATAAATAAAGCCAAACAATAAACATTTTATCAAAAGAAAAGTACTAGATTTCCGGAAAAGAGTTTAACGCGCATAGAGTCGAGAATGAGACGCCATGCGAAACTTTCGCCCTTAGTTTATCCTTAGTTTCGCGATTTCAGGTTGTATAAAAGCTCATGTCTGTCATTTCATAGACATTGCCGCTGATGATGGGCGTTATGACGTCCGGAAGCTATCTAGTACTTTAAATTGTAAATTTTCGTGTACATTATTGATGGTGTTTTTAAATAAAGGGAGTTTGCTACATTTGTAGTCTTTTCTAGAAAGTATTTTCAAGTAAAAAATGTTTACAGATTTTTTAATAGGTTCTGAGATATAAGCGACTGAAGTGGTTTATATTTCAGTGAGGTTCAGATTTCAGCCAGAGATACACTGCCCATAGATGTTACTCACATCAATGGTACGCTTAAGCAACATTTCAGTACGAAATCCACAGAAATAGCGACATCATTACACGAACAATAAAAATTAACATAATTCTCCCCCAAAAGTGCATCTCAATCTTCTACCAAAGATATATGGTTCACAATCCTTTCTTCTAATCGGTTTTGGTGCGAAAAACACAGCAGGCACTGTCTAGTAAACCTTGGATTTAGTACGGAGCAAAATGTTCTAAGACAATATTTCTTCAATTACCTCGTGGTTTTTATGTACATGGTGCATTTCTTCAAGCTGGAAAGTACGTAATATCGAAAAATATATAGATATTGGCTGCAGCGTGAACTTTATGGTATAATTTATGTTTCAGTAATATAAGTAATATGCTTATTATGAAGTATATACTGTGATTTATACAGAAAATGCTTATTAAGCGATATATATATACACTACACGCATAAGTATTATTCACTATTCTTATAAAAGTATGGTGTAACAGTAGTGTTTGTACGTTCCAAAAGACTGTATGAGGACTTTATTTATATTTATACCACATGTAGAATATATGCTCTTATATACCGCATGTGGACTATATATCTTCCAAAGAAAAATATTCACAATGTACTTTAGCTGAAAATTATATTTTAATTCTAAAACGGAGCAGCGTTTTGTCACCAGGTATTTTCTAATACAACTGCATTTAGTTTAAATAATAATGATTTTACCAATATCCTTTTGACATTATTATTTACTTGAGTTTTCCATTTTCGGAAAGTCAAACGTTTAAATTCGCATATTGTAATATTTTTCCAAGCTTCACTTTTCTTTTAGTCAATGTATTTTGGACCAACAAAATAAAATCTACGTGTAATATCTCCGTTATAAAAAAATACACTTTTAACTGAATACGGGAAATCTCAGATGTTTTGCAGGTAAAATTGTGTGTTGCTATTTGAAATTTTGAAGCTGGTCAACATTCAGTAATGAAGCCAGCTTACAGAGTCTATTTCGACAATGAGAGTTTGCAATTTCGTCACAGTAGCTCAACGGTGCAGCGTCGACTGGCCAATTCAGAGATCCATGATTCGATTCCCGGTTGGGACAACAAGGCTCTTTATAAAGGCACCCGAACAAATCAACCCTTTAGGTTAGTGCAAAGATGTCGGAGGTCTTCTTCTTCTTCGACCAAGACCGTTCGACCAACCAGAAAGGTATAAGGTATATGTTTGGACGGCCGGAAAGTGCCACCCAATTTATACCGGAACCTAGTGGGGGAGGTTTACACAGGGATCGTAATCTATTTCCCCTACCACCAACCTCTCAGTTGGACTTACGGACCCTCATGTTTAACGTGATTGTACTCCGGGTGAACACGGCGGCAGTTTTGGCAGTGGCGGGAATCGAATCCGGGCCGATCAAGTGCAATTCCTGCGCGCTAACAACTGGGCTGTCGCCCCCCCGATGTCGGAGATCTGAAGACCCCAGATCTGAACACCCCCGGAGATCTGAAAAAACCCCAATCGACTCACATAGTGGGGTTAGAGAAGCTAGCTGCACGGCCTGGAAAGGTTGCCTCCTGCACTCAGGAGGCACTCAAGGTCTACCATCCCGTCAAACGACATTTATTTAGGTCTAAAAAGATAATAATTGATAAAAAAAATGTGGTTAAACAGACAGTTTTACATTATATGGAACTTGACAAGTACGTCCATTTTTCAAAAATGCGAAAAGGGTTGTTGCGAATATAGATTAAAAGATCATTGATAAATAAAATTTAGAGTGAGGTATATTAACGTAATGAAAAATTGATTAAAATTAAACAAAATAATAAAATTTTAAAAGTAAAATTTAGAAAATATATAAGAAAATATATGAAAAGGAAAAAAGAATTACTGACTTGGAAAACAAAAACAGAAATTTTGAATAAAATTCAGGAAAGGAAAATTAGAAAAAATACAAAAAAAAAGGGTCAAAGGAAAAGGAAAGAACCTAGAAATATGTCGGAGGTCTGAAAATGACCCTAGGACGAATAGTACGGATTCAGTGGACTCTGTAAGATTGAGCGCCGATTTCAGATGGATACGATACGACCACGCAGGATACTAATCTGTTTAAAATTAGTAAACCTGATGTACAAATAACAGGAGGTGGTCACTCAGATTGTCAGTTGCCCGCCAATCTGACAGTAGAGTGTGGAGAATGCAGAGTCCATTTCGACAATAAGAGCTTGTAATGTCGTCCAACGGTAGAGCGTCGGCAGGCCAGTTCAGAGATCCAGAAATTTCAGGCAGGCGAGTTCAGAGATCGGCAAATCAAAATGAGACGATAACGACCACGCAGAATACTAACCTGGATAAAATTAGTAAACATGATGTACAAATAGCATCAAGTGGTCACTCAGATTGTCAGTTGCCCGCCAATCTGACATTAGAGAGTGGAGAATGCAGAGTCCATTTCGTCAATAAGAGTTTGGAATGTCGTCCAACGGTAGAGCGTCGGCAGGCCAGTTCAGAGATCCAGAGATTTCCGGCAGGCCAGTTCAGAGATCGGCAACTCAAATTGAGACGATAACGACTACGCAGGATACTAACCTGAGTAAAATTAGTAAACATGATATACAAATAGCAGCAGGTGGTCACTCAGATTGTCAGTTGTCCGCCAATCTGACATTAGAGTGTGGAGAATGCAGAGTCCATTTCGTCAATAAGAGCTTCCAATGTCGTCCAACGGTAGAGCGTCGGCAGGCCAGTTCAGAGATCCAGAGATATCCGGCAGGCCAGTTCAGAGATCCAGAGATTTCCGGCAGGCCAGTTCAGAGATCGGCAAATCAAATTGAGACGATAACGACCACGCAGGATACTAACCTGGGTAAACTTAGTAAACATGATATACAAATAGCAGCAGGTGGTCACTCAGATAGTCAGTTGCCCGCCAATCTGACATTATAGTGTGGAGAATGCAGAGTCCATTTCGACAATGAGAGCTTGCAATGTCGTCCAACGGTAGAGCGTCGGCAGGCCAGTTCAGAGATCCAGAAATTTTCGGCAGCCTAGTTCAGAGATCTGAAAATCACATTGAGACGATAACGACCACGCAGAATACTAACCTGGATAAAATTAGTAAACATGATGTACAAATAGCATCAAGTGGTCACTCAGATTGTCAGTTGCCCGCCAATCTGACATTAGAGTGTCGAGAATGCAGAGTCCATTTCGACAATAAGAGCTTGCAATGTCGTCCAACGGTAGAGCATCGGCAGGCCAGTTCAGAGATCCAGAGATTTCCGGCAGGCCAGTTCAGAGATCGACAAATCAAATTGAGACGATAACGATCACGCAGGATACAAACCTCGGTAAAATTAATAAACATGATATAAAAATAGCAGCAGGGGGTCACTCAGATTGTCAGTTGTCTGCCAATCTGACATTAGAGTGTGGAGAATGCAGAGTCCATTTCGTCAATAAGAGCTTCCAATGTCGTCCAACGGTAGAGCGTCGGCAGGCCAGTTCAGAGATCCAGAGATATCCGGCAGGCCAGTTCAGAGATCCAGAGATTTCCGGCAGGCCAGTTCAGAGATCGGCAAATCAAATTGAGACGGTAACGACCACGCAGGATACTAACCTGGGTAAAATGAGTAAACATGATATACAAATAGCAGCAGGTGGTTACTGAGATTGTCATTTGCCCGCCAATCTGACATTAGAGTGTGGAGAATGCAGAGTCCATTTCGTCAATAAGAGCTTGGAATGTCGTTCAACGGTAGAGCGTCGGTAGGCCAGTTCAGAGATCCAGAGATTTCCGGCAGGCCAGTTCAGAGATCTAGAGATTTCCGGCAGGTCAGTTCAGAGATCGGCAAATCAAATTGAGACGAAAACGACCACGCAGGATACTAACCTGGGTAAAATTAGTAAACATGATATGCAAATAGCAGCAGGTGGTCACTCAGATTGTCAGTTGCCCGCCAATCTGACATTAGAGTGGGGAGATTGCAGAGTCCATATCGTCAATAAGAGCTTGGAATGTCGTCCAACGGTAGAGCGTCGGCAGGCCAGTTCAGAGATCCAGAGATTTCCGGCAGGCCAGTTCAGAGATCCAGAGATTTCCGGCAGGCCAGTTCAGAGATCCAGAGATTTCCGGCAAGCCAGTTCAGAGATCCAGAGATTTCCGGCAGGTCAGTTCAGAGATCCAGAGATTTCCGGCAGGTCAGTTCAGAGATCGGCAAATCAAATTGAGACGATAACGACCACGCAGGATACTAACCTGGGTAAAATTAGTAAACATGATATACAAATAGCAGCAGGTGGTCACTCAGATTGTCAGTTGCCCGCCAATCTGACATTAGAGAGTGGAGAATGCAGAGTCCATTTCGTCAATAAGAGTTTGGAATGTCGTCCAACGGTAGAGCGTCGGCAGGCCAGTTCAGAGATCCAGAGATTTCCGGCAGGCCAGTTCAGAGATCGGCAACTCAAATTGAGACGATAACGACTACGCAGGATACTAACCTGAGTAAAATTAGTAAACATGATATACAAATAGCAGCAGGTGGTCACTCAGATTGTCAGTTGTCCGCCAATCTGACATTAGAGTGTGGAGAATGCAGAGTCCATTTTGACAATAAGAACTTGCAATGTCGTCCAACGGTAAAGCCAGTTCAGACGGTACGTCCAACGGTAAAGCCGGCAGACCAGTTCAGAGATCCAGGAATTTCTGGGTGGCCAGTTCAGTCTGCAGGCCAGTTCAGAGATGCAGAGATCAATTCCCGGTTTTGGCAGCAAGGTTCTTTACAGACTCCTTATGTACATTTAAAACATATAAACTTGTAGAAAATATTATTCTATATCAAATTGTATATTTGAATTTGCTATACCATGAATGGTGCTCGAATAATGCTGAGTTATTTTTTTCCTCAGCTGCACGCTGTTTTTTCTTTCATTACATTAAAAACATTTAATACGTTAAATGAAAGGAAACAATTCATTTTAAATACTATTGCAATATCTATTGCCATTATTGTATGAAATAAATTATATCTTTCAAAAGAATCGCTCTTTTTGTTAAGAAAAACATGAAGTAAATATTAAATCTGTTAAAAGTGGTATTTCTAAATTTTAAAGAGTTTAAAACTTCTTTAAATTTAGAATTGGCGTTGTATTGGCGTAAAATTCTTATAATAATGTAATTAACATCGTTCAGGAGAGACTATAATAAACAAAGTAAAATTAATCAAGTTAACATATTTAAAATTCTCGCCTGAACCCTTGTTGATAAAGCTCATGCTTAAATACTTAAAATTTTTGGAATGGAAATTAATTTTGGAGCAACGTTAATACGATGCAAAATTTGTTTACTTCTTAATTAGTGAAAATCCAGTGAATCTTGCAATGTCAGCGAATGTAAATGCATATTTCTGTGTGGATCTTGTGCATAAGAATATTGGTTAAGTTTAGGATGAAAATATGCACTATATATTTTGGAGTGAGGTCCCGGAGTTGCTTTAAAAATCCATGTAATATGAATTCTTTTAAAACATAAAATAAACACGATTATACAATGTAACATGAAATGTCCTACGAAGTATCGATTATATATTATATTATCGATTATATATTAATGTATTACGAAGTATCGATTGAAAATTGTTATTTTCTTTATATGCATAGTACAATGTATAAGGAAAGCATTGTGACGAGGTCGAAAATTCGAATTCGAGTTTTCGAACTTAGAGCATGTTTCAAGCATACCTGCATACGAATCAACGTTTATGAGATGATGTATGTGTGTGTGTGTATGTGTGTGTATGTGTGTGTTTCAGTTAGCCTGAGAAGACGAAATCTGAAAAATGAATGGAGAGATTCGAACGAAATTTGGTACAAAAATTACAATCCGTGAATAATGGAAGCCTATTATTTGTAATCGCAACCGAATGTTCAGAACCCCACTAAATTTTCGAATGAAATATTAAAAACTAAGCATAAAAAAATCAAAACCTTTATTAAGTTTACGCAAATAAGCATTTCTTATGTAATTTTCCATTAGAAAACGATTGACATAAACTTTAGAACGCAAGCATCTTCAGTTATCGAAATATTGCACCTTTTTCAGATAAATTTATCAAAATACCATATAAAATAAAAAATAATATTAATTATTAGGAAATATGTTCACTTTTCATATGTAATAACATGCGATAAATTGGGTGACATCATTCTCGTGGATCTAGCTTGTTCCATTCATGAGAAAATATACTTTGGGTAATATTTTTTCAGTTGGACGCCAATAGTCATTTATCTGCTATAAGAATAGCTTATTTCTCCGTCCATAACGCTTGGCGAGAATTTGGCGACCTTGCAATGTAGCCAACTTGCAAGTTTTTTAAGTATTGCCAAATTAACGAAAATGTTGCCAAATTGATTAAAATAACGCTAAGTCAATGGAAATGAAGACAAACTGAGAAAATTCAATATTTTGGAAATAATATAAGAATCTACGAGTATTATAAGAATAACCCACTTTTCCGTTCGTAATGTTTAGATAAAATATTGGTGACGAATTTTTTGCAATCTCTAACTTGGTGACTTTTTAAATGTCGCCAAATTGACGAAAATGTTACCCAGTTGATAAAAATTTGATCAATTGATGATATTGACGCTGAATCAAGGAAATAATGACTAATTGATGAAAGTTCAATATCTTGAAAAGAACATAAAAATCGACTATAAGAAATTCACATTTTCCGTCCATCCGTAACGCTTGGCGAGAAATTTAGCGGTAAGTCACCAACTTGACGGCTTTTTTTAATATTGCCAAAGTGATAAAAATATTGGGAAATTTATACAAATGACACCAAATGAGAAGTAATGTTTAGCAAATTCTGATTTCCGTCATATGACAAACGTACCTTCTAGTATATAAGAAATGCTCTTCTCACCGTTTATCTGCAACACTTGGCGAACTTGTCGAATAATCTAGCGAGATATCGCCATCTTGGCGAGATTTCACCCCAGATTGACGAATATATCTCCAAAGTTAATGGAAATGACGCCTAATTGATGAATTGATTATTAAAATATTTTAATATGTGGACTATATCGCTTATTGAGGATATTGTCAATATTTGATAATTGCTAATTTAGAGTTTGAAATATAAGTTAATTAGGTACTTTGAAATAGTATCGCATGTTGTCATCCGGAAAATCGCCAAATGTACAATTCAACGTTAAACACACAGTACCTTGAATCTTAATTATTACTTTTGACTGTAAAAGGAGTAAATTCGTTATTGCATTATATAAAGAGTCTTTTGTTGCCCACATCATATTTTTCAATTATAATCACATTTAACCAGATACTATATACTGTATTCTTCGGGTATAAAAACGGTATGGATATATGGTATAATAACTGAGTATAAAACAGCACAAGTTAATGAACATGTAATGAATGTTTTACAGCAGGAGTTAATGAATGTAGAAACTGGAAACATTGCATACAATAAGGACTTGATTTATATGTAATGAGAATAATCTAAAATCCTGTATTGTTATTTTAAAAATTCGTAAATCTTGAATGTCTTTTGTTCCAGTATGCTTTCAGATGTAACTGGGCATCAAGATTAGGGTTGCCCTTATTTTAACATTTGGAATTTTCTTTTGTCTCGCCCAATAAATTTATTTCATTGGTGATATTATTGAAAGGTGCAATATTTTTAAATCGATTTATATTAACCCGCACCGCACATTTCGTCAAATTTCAGAATATGTATGAGTGTATGTGTGTGTGAATCCATAAATGTGATATCTCACGAACGAATGGAGCGTTTCGAATGAAATATTGTACAATCATTCCAAATGGTAAATACTGGGACACTAATAATTTTAAACGTAATCGAATGACCGAAAGATCCCAAATTTTTTAATAAAGTTTTAAATAAAAGTCATTAAAAATCAGTATTATGTTACTTAAATGACCTTTTCTTATAAATTGTTTCATTATAAAAGGAACTACATGCATTAAATACTACACGCTTTTCGAATTCATTTATCAAAAAAGTTACATAATATAAAATTATTAACTATCTTTAAATATGTTCTCTTTCCATATGCAATATTGTGCGTCAAATTTTTGACACTGTTTTCGTGTATCTAGTTAGTCTCATTCGAAGATACTTAGGTGATTACTTTGTATTTTGAGGCTTAATAATTCGCCAATAGTTATTTAAAGAAAGTGATTCTCTCCGTCTGCATGTAACTCTTGGCGATACATTTGGCGAACTACTACCATTTGAATGCCTTTTTAAACGGTGCCAAATAATTAAAATATCGCCAAAACTGCAAAAATGACGCTTAAATGATATATTAATAATTATTTTCTTAAAGATTTGGACTAGATTGATTATCGATATTAATCATTGGCAAGTTAAATTGGCGCGAAATATAAGTAGATAAATATAAATAGCTAGCGCGAAATATAATTCAAATTAAATACTGCATTGTGGATCTTTCACATCAGCTGTGAAAGAAGTATATTCATTGCATTATTTAAGGAAACTTCTGTCCTGGCCACATCAGATTTTTTCTTAAAATAACCAAGTCCGGAGAATGGGATGCAATTTTTTTTTATCTTCGATTTAAATGTTTCAGAATGTTTTTATTCCAGCGATGTATCACAGTAGTTAATCCGCAAATTATAAGTTTAAAAACATTTTTTTTTTCATATTCCACGTTGAGGAGACTTGTTTTTTTTCAGAACATGCTTTATTACTGTTTATTATCCTTTCTCTCAACAACGGATCACAATAATTTGAAATGTTTATTGTGTTATACTCAAAGTATATATTTTGACACAAGATTATGAAGGTAATTTGTTTACTTTACTTAACAAAAAAGATGTTGTAAAAGTTTTGTTGGAAATGTGACTTTGGTGAAAATCCTATTTAAAAAAAGTTGTTAAAACGTAAATGTATTACAACTTTCATCTATGGAAATTTCGCACTGATAATACTGATAACCCGAAGCAACTGACTTTAAGCCATATATTCCTCTGAAAATGAAAGGAAGAAGTTAATTTTATTTTTCATACCATGTAATATAATATAAAGAAAGTACTGTTTTCACGAAAATTTCAAAATTCGAGATTTTGATGCCAATATATATTTTAAGACTTTTCGAACACGTTTGGACTATTTTTGGAAAAATGTCTGTCTGTATGTATCTATGTCTGCGTTCGATATTTTGTGTACATTATAGCTGTCACAAATATTTACAAGTTTTCACGAAATTTTATATCTGGCTTTAAAAAATGTAGAACTAGATAGATTTTTTTTTTTAAATCGAACGAAAAATTCGAAATATTTTATTTTTTTAACATGGCAGAATACGACAAAATTTAAGAGAATCTTGCATAAAGGGGAATACTAATGGAACAATGATCACTGGACTTAATTGTTTGAATCACTGTTGTGAAAAATAGCCGCGATACAATTTTTTGTGCGTGATGTAAATTTTCACCTCCTCTGACGGGCATGTTACCCCCCTGGGAGCACAACCACTTCCTCTCAGAGGCAGGTTACCCCCCCTGGGGGCACATTGTCAAGCATGGTATCAATCAAAATATTTTTCAAGACCTTTAACATAAATTGTAACACGCGATAATTGAAATTATTTGGATCCATAATACTGATTTTTTTTAAATTCTTCTTGTGAAATTTAAAGAAAAAGAAAGTTATTTAAAATAGATTCTGGCATGAGAAAATCGAGTTAATCCACACTCAAATTAATTTTGTTTATAATAACTGTTCCTTAGCGCTAAACGTACAGGCACTCAATATATGGATATTAGTACCGTAACCGGTCAAATGACCGGTTTTTAGATTAAAAAATTGAATGGAGGTAATATTAATTTTAGGAAGGAAATGTTATACACAGTTACTTTAAGAAATTAGACTCCATTCGGTGCCTAAATCTCGATTTGCTTCTTCTATTGTGCAACTTCTTATATGTTTCATAATACGATGGTCAATTATCAACGAAAATGCAGTCTTCAATTTACCCTTTATTACGTTTTGCATATTTTAGACCTGATTCCTCCCTGAAAATGTCATGAAGTGCTGCTCTCCCAGATGTAGCACCTATTTGCATTTCTTCACAAACAGTACCATTAATCGAAATACACTGCTAACTTTTTCATTCTCATCTTCAGAGCTTGAAATTAATTTTATTCTTTTTCGTCCTCTACGTATTATATTCACAATATTCTCCTCTTCATCGTCGGTATCTGTAGCTTCATACTCAGTGTCTCATAAATCATTATCATTTTTAAATAATATCTTCACTTTCAGAAAGTTCAAAAACTCTTCGAATATGTTATTTATTTCTTCTAAGAATTTGATGTGTCTTGAATGTTTCGACATTTTTCCAGGGTGAAGATTAGGAATGGAATAATGCTGTAAAAACAAAATATAAACTAACTAGTAATGCTTTTTATTTTTTTTGTAAACTCTTCTTTCAACTTGACATTTTACGCACTTTATTGAAATTTTAATACACAATTATTTTAAATTGAACTTACTACTCAACAGTCCTTTCAGAAATGTGCAGTAAACTGATGGAAATATGTGGAATGTGCATTTACATCACATTTTCTGACCCGATAACCTTATAAGACAATACATTTTTAATCATTAGCTTAGCCTTCTTGCAAGAGATTTTATGCTGTCCACAAGCGAATACTTCAACCAAAATAAATAATAAACACCTTTCCTTCCTTCTTTATTAAGAGTAGAAAAGGGTTATGATCCCCACTAACCATCTGGCAAAAAAATCAGCAAATTAATAAAGATGAAGACGATTAATTCGAAAACTTTCGTACATAATCACATTGCTTTTGGAGCGTATGCTTATGGTAATTATGTTGGCAGTGTGTAAAGTTTTAAAAGGGTAAAAGAGAAAGTATTTAAAATATTCCGACTGAATGAAGAAATAGATTATTTGAAGTAATATTTTAAAACCATGTTATGAAGGGTGTTAATTTATCGTTTTGCTCAAATCGCCCAGTCACCATGAAGCGATCATGTATATTACACGGATATTTGACGAACTATATTTATGAATAATAATAAAACAATTCCTTATATAAAGATTAATTACCATAAAATTAATATTTATTCTGCTAGAATATTTTGTTATAATTTAATAATTTTAAATAGAGAAAAAGTTTAAGTTTATTAAATTTTATGACTGTTGCTATTAGAGAAAATAAAACAATGCTTGGCCTAAAAAATGTTTATACATTTTTTCCTTCCTTGTTTTAAGATAAAAGCTCTAAAAATAAGATTGCAGAAAAATGAAATTATATGCGTCTCCTAAACTCCTTAATTGTGCAAATCCTTGAAAACGTAAAAATCATAAACTGTTTTAAACTAAGTTACCGAAAATATTTAGTCAGTATGTTTAAAAATTAAGTAAATTAATTTTCTATACTCACAGTAACTGTTAGTATAAATGGTTTATGCCGGTATTTTGACATACACGTTGTAAGGATTTTCTATTCTCGACTTTTTTTTTTCAAGTAGTGTCCTCCTCGGGAAAAGATTAGTCTAAATTTAAATATAAGCCGCGGAGATTGCGGACGAAAGGGGGAGCTGGCAACCAGGTTCTTAAAATGCGTACTGCGAAGCACGAGTTGGAATGTGATGTGTGTGGCTGCAGCTGACAGTAGAAATGCCGGTAGAAAGGGTGGACTATGTACATTATGATTTATTAATTATAAATTACGTTACTTGATGTTTATTTTATGATTTTTATACATAAATTAATCATTTTTATTAAAATATGTCAGCGTGTTATTTCCGTCACATTTACAACGTCTACAGTGTAAACTGCAATAATTCATCGATATAATATCTAATATTTCTGATAATATCCATTATCGTTCTAAATATAAAACGTTATGTATAACAGAGCTTCATTATCAAAAATGTTTATAGTCTCCAACAGTGCATTAGATCTTTTTCAGGCAATTACTTACGGCTTTTATGCAATTTACTTAATGCACCCACTGTATCATGCTCTTATAACCACCACTAAGTAATGCAAGAATGTCCTTTACGGATAAAAGCTAATGAATACAGTAATATAAAATACGAAAAGAGAGACTCGAAGTTTTATTTGAAGCGTATGGTTACATTAAGTAAAAAGTCTCTGTTTGCTAAAGTACCGTAATAGTTATTTCAAATATTATAATGTTTAAATTAAAGTAACCTATTCAGAGCCATATTCAGAAAGAACGAGCTATTCAAATACATTTAAATATAGTGGTTACACAAACCAGACAAAGGGGAAAAGCTTTGTGATAATAGAAAAAAAATATTAGTCTAGAAAATGATCATTAGGGGAATGTGACGCTGTGAATAAGAGACAAAAACATTGATTGGTGACAAGATTGTATGTCCATAACTTGCAAAATTCCCTTGAAGGTATGAGTGAATACCTTTACATAACTTTAAACTAGCCAGACAAAGAGGAAAAACTTTGTGGTAATACAAACAATATTAGTTCAGAAAATGGTCGTTAGGGAAATATGACGCAGTGAACAAGAGAAAAAAACATTGATATGTGAGAAGATGGTATGTCAATATCTTGCAAAATTTCATGGAAGAAAGCAGGCATATGTTAGTTAGGTAGAGAAAAATGTGTGTGTTACATATGGCTTTATTTCGGAAATTAATCCATACAGATTAGACAGCTCACAGCACTACAAAGGATTAAGAAAAGAACAAGGAATAATAAAATAGCAATAATAACCAAGAAATATAAACACAAATAAATTAGATCAGTCACAAGGAGTTCATATTTGTCCTGGCATTCCAATACAATTTGCTGATATCCCCGTTTTTCTGTGAGTTTTTGTCAAGTCCTGGGCAAGTTAGGAGCTGATCTGAATTCATGACGCCTGCTCAGCAAATCTGGCAAACGTTCGTAGGAAATATGCCGATTTTGAACAAATGTTCTGCCAAGCAGTTATGCCCAGTCCGTAACCTGAAATTTGGCACTGCCTCCTTGCGGGAATTGTGGCCATACGATTCCCAACAGTCTTGAATGTTTTCCCAGGTTTTACCTTTCAAGTTTTTCACCATATTGGAGTTATTCACTTCTTAAATTTTTCAAAAACGTGCCTTTTGAGTGAATCTGGTGTAACAGGTATAATATCGTGCTGAATGTGGGTTCCATTTTTTGCAAGCAAATTTGCCTGTTCATTGCCTTCAATACCGACGTGTGATGGAATCCACTGGAAGACAATAGTTTTTCCCTACCTTTAAGAAGGTTCAGGGATTGCGAAAATTGTTTCGAGGGCATTATAAACCTCGTTCTCCAGGTCAAAAGAACAACAGTATCTGTTCTTCGGTCCCTGTTTTCCAGTCCCTGTTCTTCAGTCCCAATTCTTTTGGGCTGAAGAAGGCGCCTTAAAATGCCATCAAAACAATTGTTGTCACCTAACTAACATATGCTTGTTTACCTCAAGGATATTTTTTAAGTTATTGGTAGCAGCAGTCAGTTTCATTTATTGTAAGATTGTATTTATTATGAAACAAATCAGAGTCAATCAGAAACGAAATTTTTCGTCGAATATTACATTGTGTTACATAAAAGGAATACATATCATTGAATGATTTCGTATGATAATGAGGGGGGATAGATATTACAGTGTTATAATTTTAAATAGGGTATAATAAACTGTGTTGTGTACACTGCAGATGCCATCAGGAAATGTCTTCATCAGACAGTGTCTAACGTCATCAAAATTTTTAGATGCTGCCTTGACCAGCAAGTTCTCCAAACATTTCCCAATATGCATCTTATGTAACGTCATCGGACGTCGACTTTATGGATCTCCACAAATATATCGTAATGCCGTGGAAGCAGGCCACCACAGCATGATCCTCAAGACCTAATTTTAGATTTCTCCCAGTCGATGTCATGTCGTGCTTCCGAGTGTATAACCCAAAATATATGTATAATGTATGTGTAGCACCATATATATGTAATTTTTGTGTATAACCATATATATATATATATATATATATATATGTATATAACCAATATATGTGTATAACCATATATATATATATATATATATATATATGTGTATAACCATGTATATATATATATATGTCCAAAATAAATGTGTATAACCCAAATTGGCATACAATATATTAACGCATGCAAAATTATATTGTCTCCTCAAATATAGCATTCATATGACACATCACATAAGAAATTATTTATTTACCACCAACGATGGTAATAAGTATGTGTATACAAAATATGTGTATACGAAGTATGAGTATAAGAATTCGACGTGTATACGAAGTCTCGTGTCATTTAAATCGTATTTCAAGTGTGGCACTTTCTATGTCAACTAGTATGGATAGCTGGCTTGCTCTGTATTTTTGAACAGAAATACAACAAAACGCTTTCGAACTATATCTATTTCTGAACAATAGAGTATGGATAAAATATTTGTCATACACTAATCACCACACTAACCTGGATATGTAAGAATGTATCCTAAAATCGTATCTGGAAAAGCTAATACTGGTTATTAAGCGTTGCGTTACTTTCACATTCTTGCTGAGTGCACTGTAATTCAAAAACTCGTATTTAGATAGGATTTATCGATTTTTTTACTAAGTATAACGGCATTTTAAAGCCGTTACTAAATAGCGTACATGGTAAAGGCTGGTGTTGCACGTTACTTCACTCTTGAGGACAGTGAATTGTCATATGACTACATTTTAAAGTTTTTGCAAGATTACTTCATTTGATTTCTTTTAAAATTATTTTTTCAGAAGGATGAAATTGACCAGTCGTGCCATGCAGTGCAAACGATTATGCAGAATTTCACTAAAAGTTATCGTTATCAATAATTATAGAAAATTATTTTCTCCTGAGCTTTATAAGTTCATATAGATTTACTGTGTGCGTAAAGATAATGATATATAGAAACATCCAAGTTTTTTCCACTGCCCTAGTGATGGTTCTTGTCTAAAGCGAAGAATTTATTTATGCTTTTTTTACAACTTCATTCAATTGGAAACTGATTTTTTTTTTGTAGAATCCTTCTATTACTTATTTTAAACGTAAAGAATTATACATAATGATGACTGTCACGAAGTTAATGATGAAAGTTAAGAAGTATGCATAATGATGATATTTTTAATTTCTACTATATGGGTTTAATTTGGATTGAAATGCGTGTATTTAATATTTGGTTTAATTTTTGTAAGCAATTCAAAATATGATTTACTTTGATTAACAATTTAATTTCAATGGCAAATGCGTATATTGAGATGTATTTTAATTATTTTAAAGCAATATTAGTAGATTCAGATAAAGTTTTAATTTTTCAGAATATTCTACGGTAGTTTAAATTTTGATGGGAAACATCTTGGGGCATGGGGTAACAGAGAAAATCATGAAAGATATTCAACGGGGATAGAACGGCAGTGTGTAACGGATGTGCCGCCATATTGTAAAGAATACCTAACTAACAGCAAACCATTGTGGTAAATTGAAGGTCTTGGTCACGTGACTTTGACGACGAATTCTTGCTCTTGGCCATAAATGTTCTGAAATATGGCCAACTTGGCGAATTTTGGCGAGTTCTGTAAACTTCTCGAACTTTGTATGAATACCTCGAACCTTATGCTTTTTCCAGAACTTTTCACAGACCATCATGGACGTATTCAGGATTTTTTTTTCAGGAGAGTGCTATAATTGATTGTGTTTTTAACGCTGAGTTGTACATTTGGTGATTTTCCGAATGACAACATGTAAAACTATTCCAGAGTACCCAATTAACTTATATTTCGTGCAACTCTAAATAAACAAATATCGATATTGATAGCATCCTCAATGAGGAATATAGTCCATGCATTAAAGTATTTTACGAATTAATCCATGAATTAGGCGTCATTTTCATTAATTTATCGTCATTTTTGCCATTTTGACGATATTATCCTCAATTTGGGGGGAAATATCGCGAAATTGGCGATTCTTTGCTAGATTTGCTAGATTTGCCAAATGCATTACTAAGTGTTACAGGCAAGCGGAGAGAAAAGCAATTTTTATATACTAGAAAGTATGGCCGTCGTATAACGGAAATCATAATTTGAGAAACCTTACATCTCAATTGGCGTCATTTTGATCAATTTGGCGACATTTTTGTAACTTTGGGCAACGTTTAAAATAGTCGACAAGTTGACGAAGACCCGGTAAATTTATCACCAATCGTTACGGATGGACGGAGAAATGGGTTATATTTATAGTCAACTCTGCTGTTTTCAAGATATTGAACTTTCATCAATAAATGGTTATTTTATTAATTTAGCGTTGGTTGCATCAATTTGGCGAATTTTTATCAATTGGGTGACATTTTGGTCAATTTGGCAACATTGAAATGTTAGCAAGTTTTAGATATTCCGACAAATTCTTCACCAAAAGTTTGCCAACCGTTAGGGACGAAAAAATAGATTATTGCTATAGTAGATTCTTATATTCTTTCCAGGAGATTGAATTTTCGTCGATTAGTCGTCATTTTTATTGATTTAGTGCAATTTTATCAATTTTGCGAATTTTTCGTTAATTTCGCAATATTCAGAAAGTCGCCAAGTTGGCGACATTCCGTCAATTGTATCGGCAAAATCTCTTTAACCGATATGGACGGAGAAATATATTATTCTAATTGCAAATAAATAACTATCGTTGTCCAAACACAAAAGTATTACCCAAAGTATATTTTTTCATGAATGGAACGAGCTAGATCCACGAGAATGATGTGAACAAATTTATCGCATGATAATACATATGAAAAGTGAACATATTTATCAATCGTTAATAATTTGTTTTTATTTTATGTGATTTTTTGATAAATATATTTTTAAAATGTTCAATATTATCGAGAACGGTTAATGCTCTAAAATTTATGTTAATCGTTTTTAAATGAAATATTACATAAGCAATGACTATTTTCCTAACATTATTAAAACTTTTGATTATTTTATGATTTTTTTCAAAATTTCACTCTATAATATATGATGGTTCTGAACATTCGATTGCGTTCAAAACCAATAGGCTTCCAGTATGCATGTATTGTAATTTTTGTACCAAATTTCGTTGGAATCGCTCCATTCGTTCGTAAGATATATATTAACATATGATTTACTTTAGTTTGTGTAGTATCATTTATGACTTCTAACTTTGAGAGTCTGCTTAACTTTGTTTATTTTGTTTCATTTTAGATTTTCTGCTATGTCAATTTTTAGCCAACTGTTAAGTAAATAAGAATGTGAACACCAATGTATGTGTTGGGTTACTTTTGGTAATTTAATAATTTTAGAAATTTGTTTTTAATCTAAACGTGTTCAGGGGTCTTATTTACTTTTTACTTATCCATTTTCCAATTTTTTAGGTTTTTGATATTCTTCTGCTCCACATATGTTCTATTCCATAGTTATTGTGTTCAAAATAGCGAAAGTTCGTTCTTTTCAAGTTTCAGCAGTTTAGATTTATTTAAATCGGCTAATTTGTGATTCCATTTATTGCCATTTTTTATTCCCTTTGATTTGATTCTAAATTTGTTGCTCTCGGTTAAAAATTCGTTGACTTATCACGATTTTTCAGTTTTATTCTATATTCAGCTTTTAAATATTTCAGAATTGTCCATATTTAAATTATTACCGAATTCGTATATTTCAAATCGTTTCATTTCATTTCTTTTTAATTTCCGTCTGCTTCAAATTTCTTGTTCTCTTCTTTAAAATTTCGAGTTTTTGATTGGTTGAGTTTTTGATTGGTTCGAGTTTTTGATTGGTTGATTGGTCTCTTTTCTCTTTTGATTAGAACTCAAGATGTGATCAAGTAAGTTGTTTTGCGCTACGGCTCTCGTATGCGTTATATCGCATTGGAAAGAAATAGCCTTGCCTCAGCTCTTTTAACGACCTTGTGAATAATTGCTCTACTCTGCTTTCAACCATGTTATGGAGCTATGCTTTCAACCATGTTCGGAAAAATGTGGTTTATTTATATAATGTGGTTTATTTTGGAGAAGTCTTCATAATTGAATATGAAAAATAGCGTGACTGGACAATGCTTTGTCTTCGAATGTTTGTAACTGGCGGTCTGTGAAGGAAGGCTTTATTTAGTCTACGAATTGCTCGCTTACCTCGTAGATTTGAGAAGTGCGATGACGCCAATTAAGCGATTGTTTCTCGTAATCCGTGTGCGTTCCTTGAATGATCACGTATCGAGTCGGCATTTCCATTTGTAATTAATGGACTATATGCTCGGCGTTTAGTACAGATGAGTGAAGAAATAAGTGTTCACTGTTTCCGATGAAGAAATCATTCTTTGATGTTTGTGATTGAACTTTTGCTTTTCCATTTTGGGATCATCTGTTGGGATCTCTACTTCAAGTCTGTCTCTTGACGGCTCTCTACATCCAGGTGATATCTTTAAATTATATTTCTAATTGTTTTCAATTTGACATTAGTTTAAAGTTAAATTAAATTGGCGTGAATAAGACCTCTTGTCTTATATATTTTAAGTTCCGAATCCTGGTTTACTGTTTCTTTGAGTTTTTGACTTTTAGTTGGGATGCTTATTATGTTCTAAGTATCCTTTTTGACTAACTGATGTTTCTTTTTATTCAAAATTCTAGTTTAACAAATAATTCTATAATTTTAACATAATTTAAACATTAAAAGCTTTTCTCTTCAACCTCTAATATTCTAACGTTTTTACTACCACTATACGACCGGCCAAATGTTTAACCAATTTTTAAAAATTATTGTTCATCAACTTTAAAAAATTTTCCCCCTTCTTGCAGACAAAGAAACTAAACTAACAAATTGAACATTTACCAAATACAATAATCTTAAGTATTCCATTTAAATACTATAAGTTTAAATTGTTTTCATTGAAGTGGGAGAAAACACACAGCGGTGGTTCAATGTTCCAACTCTAAAAAGTGTGTTTCTTATTTTTTTCTGTCATATTGGTTTATTTTTTTCTGTCAATTTATATATTTTCTTTAGGTTTTTTATAAAACAATTCTGTAAGAAAAGTGTAAAATAATTAAATTTTAGATATGCGAGATCTGTACATCGGCATTAGCATTTTACGCCAGTAATTACCAGCTGCTCAGTCGCCCAGTAGAGGGACTGCAAACGTTACATCCAAACGTCTATAACTTCCCCAGTTGAAATAAACTGCAAGCTATTGATCTATCAAAACTGTATAATTTTCCAAAAGAAATATTAAATATAATAAATTAATTAATTGAAAAAAATCGAAAAACCCAAAAATATTGAAATAGTTTAAATAAGCACCTTATATTATCGTTCCATACAACACGCATCATTTCCCCTTTCGAAATATGCAAACAGACTGATTGTAAGGAACCCAGTTATTTTCGAGGCATTTTCCATAGTATTTAGAGAGGTGGTGGACCTCGGGACTGCAGGCATCGCCAGTTTTCAAACACATGGTTATAAAATCCGTCATCGCGTCCTGATTTCGGCGAAACGTAACCATTTTAGCCGTCATCAGAGCGGGGAGAAGATAATTTCAGAGAGAGATGCGAGGGTGGTCTGTGATGATAGGAACCTGGAAAAATTCCAGAGGGGCTTAGCACAGGGTGGTCCTGGAATAAAAAAACAGAATATATATGCAAAAAAGGACACGTAGGGGGAGACGCCAAACGATTTTCATGGTGTTAGGTTGCAAGTATCGAGCCCGGGAGGGTGGTCTGTGACGATAGATGCCTGGGAAAATTCCAGAGGGGCTTAGCACAGGGTGGTCCTGGAATAAAAAAACAGAATATATATGCAAAAAAGGACACGTAGGGGGAGACGCCAAACGATTTTCATGGTGTTAGGTTGCAAGTATCGAGCCCGGGAGGGTGGTCTGTGACGATAGATGCCTGGGGAAATTCCAGAGGGGCTTAGCACAGGGTGGTCCTGGAATAGGGAAACGGAATATATATGCAAAAAAGGACACGTAGGAGGAGACGCCAAACGATTTTCATGGTGTTAGGTTGCAAGCATCGAGCCCGAGAGAGTGGTCTGTGACGATAAATGCCTGGGAAAATTCCAGAGGGACTTAGCACAGGGTGGTCCTGGAATAAGAAAACGGAATATATATGCAAAAAAAGACACGTAGGGGGAGACGCCAAACGATTTTCATGGTGTTAGGTTGCAAGTATCGAGCCCGGGAGGGTGGTCTGTGACGATAGATGCCTGGGAAAATTCCAGAGGGGCTTAGCACAGGGTGGTCCTGGAATACGGAAACGGAATATATATGCAAAAAAGGACACGTAGGGGGAGACGCCAAACGATTTTCATGGTGTTAGGTTGCAAGTATCGAGCCCGGGAGAGTGGTCTGTGACGATAGATGCCTGGGAAAATACCAGAGGGGCTTAGCACAGGGTGGTCCTGGAATAGGGAAGCGGAATATATATGCAAAAACGGACACGTTGGGGGAGACGCCCGGCGATTTTCATGGAGTTAGGTCGCAAGTATCGAGCCCGAGAGCCGAGGTCGCGAAGGGAACTCACATTGCCTCGACCAGCCGAGGGTTCTTGCAATATTTGATATGCAACGAATGATGTTGAATAAAGTTTGTTGTCAATATACAAACTTTGCCTGTTTTATTCAAGCTTATTGAGGTTCGTCTACTTTAGTAATATCTCATTGATATGAACTTATGCATCTTGGAGAGAAATGGTCAGCTACTATACCGTCACCGGCATTGTACATACCGGTGCACTTTCAGCGACACGCACCTAAAGACCAAACGCTACTTAAACAACAACTAATGACAATGCAGAGAGGATATTTCATCACACTGATGTTTCACATTAATCTGTAAAGAAAAACATATACGTTCACTTTTTTATTATATAATATTTCGTTTTAACTTAAAAATCATGTAATTCAAAAGCACAATATGCCTAACTAAAATCTGCATAATAGACCTTTCTTAGTAAATCTGTCTTGCAGAAAACGAAGATTTAAAGTTTCAGCACTGTAAAGAAATCAAGGATATAAAATTTCATGATTTTTAAAAATATCCATAGCATTTACTGAAAGATATGTCTTAAATATTCACGTCAAGTCTTGCGTGCTAATTAACCAGGTTTAGAAATTAAACAGAATTCATCTTATCCTAATTCTGTTTTGAAAACTTCCGAATCTTTAGACTGCAAGCACAAAATCTTTTCATATAAAAATAAAAGTCAATCTTAGACGTTCATTAACACAATATAAAACTTATTTCTTTGAATAATTAGCCGTTCATTATACGATGAATTGTTCTTGTATGTGAGACTTATCCCTTTGGTCCGTCTTGTAAGCGTATCAAGAATTTAATCAAGTTTGGAATGATACACATCTAAGGAATTTACGAAAGCGGAATTACAAGATTTATTCTTAACGCTTTTTTATATTTTGAAGTAAGAACATAAATATTAATTTAAATATTTCTTTAAAATTTAGTGTTGATGTAAATTTAATTATTTATTACCTTAGGAATAATGTTTCTTTAATAATGTAAAATGTATTTGATATTTTTTAAACAATAATGTGTCATGAGAAACATGACATTTTTAATAAATGCGACTTACACACGCTAATTTTAAAACATGTTTTTTTTTTAATTAAAATGGGAAATTAGAACTTTTATTTATTTAAAATTTACTTTAGCTTTTAAACCTTTTGGATACAGATAAAGGCAGTTGCTAGGCAAAAATAGCCATTTTCAAAAATTACTTTCTCATGCACTTTGCACATCTGCAGAAGAAGAATCTCACAGCTGCAAGTAATGAGTTTGGTTCCAGAAAGCATACTTGCCACCCCCCCCCCCCCTTTTTAGAGAACACGTGCAGATTGTAAATGGCAGGACCACAACGGTAAAAAAAAATTCCTTTCTTGCAGAGAACCTTTTCCCACTCGTAATCTTAAACTCGTATGTACGCCCCGTCAGGATAAACATGGGCAGTTACCGGAAGAAGCTATAATTCCTGTCAACAGAAAGAATTTACTGTCAAAAGTTACACCCTCTAAAATTAAGACTACAGCAAAATTTCACAGATGGGCAAAACACTCTCCGGAAAGGGGTAAGCAACATTGCACCCCAGCTTTTAGCATGGACAAGGCTACCATCCAATAAGAATGAATGGTAAGTACAGGAGTGGCCAATCATACGTGAGTACAGTACAGCGCCACTGAGAAAATTACGGCAAGTGTAAAAAAAAAATATATAGAAGTTTTTTTCTCTCTTGGACGCGACCGGCCTGCGGGTCGGACCGTTGAGGTCCTCTATCCTTTTTTGAGCAAAATTTTTCATAAGAGACTCTGGCCCTGCTCACCAACCAAGAAGGTTGATTCCTTTTTTTGGTCCATGGAGACCGATAGACACACACAGCGTATTGCAGCCTTAGGACTATGCGTCCAATTTAAAAAAAAACAAAAAACACAAAGATTGCTCCTTGAATTCAGAGCTATGATGATGAATCATTAAGCCTCGTCTTCGGTCGACTGTTTCCTGATATGCCCAACGAAGATGAATTCCGACACTTGAAAGATTTTTAACTTAATGATCTTGATTCGATAACGTCCCAAGACTTTGATTTCTCCAGTGATGAGTACAGCCATGCATCATTTTGCTCACAATGAAACTTAGACATGTCAACAGAAAGCAGCATGAATATATTTATGGACATCCAGCCATCGGGCCACCATAAAAGGAATGGGTTCCTGCCACCGCTTCGGATACATATGTAAGTCAAACTCTTCTTTTTTTATGATATCTGCAACTGCTAAAGAAGGCGTAGAATTTGTATAAAGATGAACTTTAATTATTCATTAAGGATGAACTCCAGCGATTGGTTCGATATCAAGACATTGCTAATAGTTGAACTTTAAAATTAAGAACTTTAACAAGTTGTAAGAGTACTTATATCATAAAACATAATTTAGATTTTATCCTCCATAAATAGAGAAAGAACATAACATTGCTAAAAGAATTGTTGCAACAGTAGATTAATATTGATTACTTTGGTACTGACGTAATAATAACATGGCATCATTGTGAATGATATGTGATTTAAAAGAAATATTTAGCCTACCATTTGTCTACTATGTTTTGTTTGTTTTTAATTACATATATATATAATAAATGAATTTTTTGGCCAATTTTAAATCTCTTCTTTGTTGCCTATAATATTTTGGAATCTTTAAATTAATGTTCTTATTTCAGCAATTTGGAGAATGAGGAATTTAATATTAAAACTTATCCACTAGATCATATTATTTCTGAGTGATAACTAGACTTAAATTAAGATGAAGGATATGGTATTTACAGCTTGGTTTAATCACCTTTAAATGTCAGAAACACCCACGGCCTTTAATGGTTTTCTGATATAATGTAAAGAACAAGTGCCCCATAGGATTCAAATTAAGAATAGCAGTTTATGTAGTTACTGTTTTATCCATTGATCTGCTGGAATAATAAATTTTCTCTTTGCTGTTAAAGTGAATCATTTATTCACTTATTACAAATGACCACGCGATTTATACATTCAATAAAAATCGTCCTACAATCGTCCAGGATCGTGAATCATTTAACCGTCAAATGATTTTTTCCTTGCTCAGTAGAAAGGGGCAGAGAGGGTGGACACTAGTCAACTCAGCGGTTAGCGCGCAGGGATGAAACATCTCCCTTGTTCACACAGAGAACACACACCCCACACGGAGAACGGGCACATTAAATATGTGGGTCCGTAATTCCTTCCGAGAATTTGGTGATAGGGGAAGTTGGTGAGGGTATGATTCCTGTGGATGCCACACGCACAGGGTTTTGGTCTAAATTGTGTGGCCCTTCCTGGTCGCCCAAGCAGATATCTTACACTTTCGGGTAAGTCGAACCCTCTGGATCAGAGAAGTAGAGGGTCTAAATTGGGTGGCAATTCCCAGCTGTCCAAACTGATACCTTACACCTTCGACTAAGTCGAACTGTCTTGGTAAAAAAAGTAGGGATTAAACACGATACATTCTTAGAGAACATCACAAAATCCCTGAACGCAGGTGGGACTCGAATCTGCATTCAGACATCCGAGCAAATACTAGGAAATGCTTGCCCTTGACGCTCACCACTACATTGATTTGAATCATAAATGACCTCTATCTGGTTTTACATTTGAAGAATTTTTTGTATTCCTTCACTATTTATTATTATTTTTTAATCAGTTCTGTCAGATTTTATATTCATATGAATAGTTTTTTTTCCCTCTTTTTGAACAGAAATCCATCCGGCTCGTTGTAACATTGATGAAATATTTGACACCTACCTCGAAGTTTGTATTCACTACATATAACTATATAATCAATCACTATGTATACTGCAGTTTTTATATTTCACTTAATAAAGTAATAATATAAATCTACGCTTAAAATAAATTTACAAAATCAGAGTAATGATTTCTAGTAAGTCTTTATTTTCTTTTAAATAAAAAGTCAAAAATTAGAAAATGATATGAAAAAAGGTTTATTTCATGTGTATCTTAAAATATATACAATAGCTAGAAGATCAAAAATTCAATTGACATTAATATTAAAACAATTTCTTAAAAGTATGTCCATCAATCAATCAATCAAGTAAGTCAGTAAATCAGGAAGTCAGTAAAGTCAATTAACGACTAGGCGTTTTTGTTTGTCGTTATCACTGATGTTTCCTAATTTTATCTTTAAAATTTTACCAGCCATCTTACAGTTAATTTTAAACAAGTATATATATATATATATATATATATATATAAGCGTACATATTGCAAGAAGCCCAATTACATATATTGTTCTTAATCCAAACAATTTATATCTAACAGCTTATTCGTCACATAAGGCGCAAAGCTGCACTTTCAAAAGCACAAATATCACATTCAAATGAAAAATAGAAAGAAAATGAAGGTGTTGCAAACAGGTAATGTTCGAAATGGCCAAGGGGGATTGTGACCCCTTGTTCCAGGTTACAGCATGCTTTCACACCTAGGAAACACTCCCGGACACCAATACCTTCCTAGAACATTTCCTCAACAACCATCACAAAAGAAAATGTGAAAACGTAATGAGAAAAAAATATGATTTTAAACCAGCTGGTTGAAGCCCTAAAAAAAATACCAAGATACACATAATGAGAGTGCGACCTTTCATCTATAAACGTCTACCTACAACTTTAACATAACTTCATAGTGATACAGCACAAATTTATTGGTAGAAAGACCATTATACCTCTTAAATATCACTTATTTACCAAACAAAGTTGCCATTTTCGTTATGTCAATTAGCCGAAATTAGCATAAAAAACGTTGTTTCTATTGCCATAAAAGCATTATAGTAATGCCTTAGAAATTGCATTGGATATTGCTGTTTGACAGCTTTCTTAATTAATTTTCTTTCGCATATATTGCGTTCTTCTTTTAATGTATGCAGTTTATTATTCCTTTGTAAATGATTTAGGATTAAATTGCGAAAAATACGCTTGCTTAGGTTTGTATTCCAATTTATAATGTAATTGATGTCGATATTGAACGAATTTCTTTTATCATATAACTTGAAGTATATGGTATCCTTTTCATCATATTGGATACTTAGATCCAAAAAAGTTATTATATTTGCATTTCCCATAATAGTTTTAATCAATTCCAAATTCACTGGGTAAAAGCTGAAATCGAAATTATTATTTGGTTCCATTGAGCCGATCAATACATCATCAACGAATCTGAAGTATGGTGTCTCGTTTAGTATGTGTGTTCCCTCCTCATACTTATGTAGATATATATCTGCCAGCATGGATGAACATCCCCCACCCTTAGG
Source organism: Amaurobius ferox (assembly GCA_951213105.1). Lineage (NCBI taxonomy): Eukaryota > Metazoa > Arthropoda > Arachnida > Araneae > Amaurobiidae > Amaurobius > Amaurobius ferox. The sequence continues at coordinate 41,428,418 of OX578143.1, forward strand.
GATTCCATATATTTGTTGGTAAAATGCATTGCCGTTGTAAATGATATTTTCAAATAGAACGATCTTAATCAAATATTTATACTTGTTGATGGTTACGATTGATTGCGTGACATATATTTCAAAGGTTTCAATCAAGATACCAAAGAGATCTTTTAAGTTGACATTGTTAAATAAATCTTTAAAATCATGACTCTTCAAATATATACGGTCAGGTATTTGACTTAGCTGTTCAATAACTTCGTAACTATTTGACACCATAACTGCTCCTCTTGATTTGATTATTAACATAATGAGTTTTAATATGTTTAATAATTTGGTATTGGTCAAGGTTAAGTATGTCCCAATGCCCAATCCAACCGAACGGAATTTAATTGGATACTTATGCATCTTAGGGATCATCACCAAATAAGGAATTCTAATATTGCCAATTCTGTAACACATTCCTTTATATAAAGCTCTTATCTTGGTTTCGATGACTATACGAGATAGTCCTATATGTCTGTACATATTATTACTGCTGTAACTTTTCTTCAAAATATCGACGTAATGTTTTTTACACATAAATGCGTAATTGGATTGAATCTTGTCCATATATGTAATAGCATATTCTTTTTTAAATCTATCCAAATAAACTGTATCCAATTTGTAATTCGACACATATTTACATTCCGGTTGATAATAATGTCTAAAATCTTCTAAAATAGAATGTTTCCATTCTTGGAATGTCTCGATAGGTAAGCTGTATTTAATAGCGAGTTTATAAATAAAAACATCAATGTATTTTTTAAAGAATTTGTTAATATGGTAAAATTCTTGATCTCTAAAATTAGTTCCAAGTTTTAAATATTTTACAAAATTATCCTCTCCTACCATATCCAATTCGCCGGTTACAACATGTTCGTTATCTTGATGGATGCATTCGCTTGAACTGTAACAACATATCTGGTTTTCATACTTAGCCATCTGTTTTCATATTTTATTATAATTAAATATTTTTCTTCCATTTGTTTTTACGTATTTGTATGTGATGCATGCATCAATATTCATAATATGATGGTTGACATTATTCTTCAAAATGGTTTTAAATAGTATAGAATCGTAAAATTTATTTCGGAAAGTTGTGACAAAATATTCTTTCTTTTTTGTTTTCTTAACATATTTTTCTAAATTAGGATATTAGCTTTTAGTTTTATCATATCACAAAGGATGTCTATATTAACAGATAGGGTGCGATTTTCACTTTTCTGATCTTTAACAAAAGGATTCTTTTTCCACTCTTGCCATATTCGTTTAACACATTATTTCCTTATCCCAAATACTAAATTTTTATATCCATGATGTGTAATCCTGTCAAACTTTTTAATTGCACTAACAAAGAGATCTAGTCGTTTCAAGGTGTTTACGTACGTTACCTTTTTAACCTTACCACCTCTTTTCCGACGTGTCGTTTTACGATGTTCTATATTACATATAACTGGATTGTTTTTCATATTAGAGTAAAATTCAAAGTTGTACGTATTATTGAAATCTATAGAATTTAATCCGTATGGAAATACAGTACCATATTGTTTTATGTGTACATTCTTCCACCAAAGTCGTTCTTTAGAATCAGTCACGATATCGAGAATACTAGAATATTTTCAAAAGTTTGTATAGTGAAGTGAACTCCAAATTGGATTCTTTCGTATCATGACTTTATAGTTTGTTGATTTGGCTTCGGTGTACATTAATCCGTATATTTAAATGTTTTTTGTTTGTCCTATGTATTTCAGGGCACATTCTTTACAGGTTATACACTATATACAGTTAAACGTTCTGCAATAAACATTATATTCAGGTTTGCATGTTGTAATTTGATAAGGATCTACAGTGAGACACAAGTTGTGTCCCATTGCAGATCCTTATCAAATTACAACAATTGTGCATAAGTAATTTTAATGTACAGTGTTTATATTTAATGTATATTATATTTGAACTTTATATATATATATATATATATATATATATATATATATATATATATATATATATATATATATATATATATATATATATATATATATATATATATATATATATACATAAATAATCAAACAAACGTAAAAAATAATGTACAATTGAAGTATGCTTTATATTTTCAACTTTTTCACTTTAATTCATATATATATATATATATATATATATATATATATATATATATATATATATATATATATATATTTCATTAATTAATTATTTATTTATTTGTAAGATACCGTATTTTGTTGATCATCTCCACTATTCTGGTACACAATTTATTTTTCAAAGGAAAAGCATATAAATATAAATGTATCAAATAGCTTATGGTGAATATCTGAAAAAATACATTTTCTGATAAAAAAAATTCCTTCAAATTGTTTAGTATCAGTTTAGATTTATTGTTGCAGGATCTGGAAAGAAGATTAAGTAAGCAATTTTATTTGCAATTTTTGCTAATTCTACTAATTTTAAGATTATACCTTTAAACTGGCAAATACTTTAAGAGCAATGACGCCTCAAAAGCGTCAATTTAAAAGTAATCAATTTTAAAAGTTTGTTAATAAGATGTATTATTCATTACTTTCTGAAATTAGTCGCCTACGTATATGGGTAATTAAGTGGCAAATAGAATATCTTCATTTTTTTCTTTCATAATGGATTTTAAATACTTCATCCTCATTGATATTAGGTATTATAAACATTATAATAGCACCAATTTATACAAATGAACTTTGTAATTATTACTTTATAAACAGTAATTAATTCAACATTCAACTAAATTGGATCGCGTGAAAAGGAAAGAGTTATTCTTTCAAAATAAGTAGGTTTAATTCAATTAGACAAAGAATCTGTACGTATAATTGTTAATTATCTTAAAATAGAGAAGCTTTACCTTTTACTAATTTTAATTAATTATAGCAAAATCCTTATTTTCATAAAGTGGTTGCAAAGTATATTTAAATAGAATTACCCATTTAGGATGATTAGCCAGTAGTATAATAGTTATTCCTATGGAATATATACTGATACTTAAGAAAAGAAACTTAAGAAACTTAAAATGAATGATGATGAAGAAACTTAAAATTCGCAATTATGTGCAAATTCCTATAGTATACTAAATGACATTGTTAATCAACATTTTTTATTAAAATAGTTAATTTAATGCTTCTAAAAGAAGTTTAAGAATATTTGTTTTAGCTATACAAAATTAACTTCACGTGAAAATCTGAAAAACAAAACATCCTTGTTCCGTCTGTAAACGAATTTACAAAAAATATAAAATTGAATCAATAGGTGCAAAATAAAAGCGTTAAAATTGTATGAGACCCCTACTAATTACGTTCACGAATATTAGAAGATATACTCGTGTATTAATACAAATGACACGCACTACAACATTACAACATATGCATTTCTAAAATCTTCGCCAAAATAAAACAGGACACGCAATAAATTGAAAATATCATAGTCCCGCAATATTTAAACCTGAAGGCCGTAATTCATATCAATATGCGCCAAAATAAAAGCGTTAAAATTTTGTATAAGATATACCCGTAGTACTTATATTGTCGTAGATTAGAAGATATACCCGTGTGTTAGTAGAATATTACCAGTATTACAATATGAGTTTCCAAAATATTTGCAAAAACAAAACAGATGCGTTAATAAATTGAAAATATCACTAACACCAGTATAGATTACCCATACTACAACTTATGGGTTTCTAAAATATATGTCAAAATAAAACAGATGACTTACTAAATTGAAAATAACTTAATATTTATATCAGAAGGCCTTAATTGATTCCAATATATGCCAGTATATGTTAAAATATATGCCAATTTACAAGTACTACTTATATTCTCGTAGATTAGAAGATATACCCGTGCATTTGTAGAAGATTACCAGTCCTACGTACAATATATAAGTATCAACAATTTTTCATAAAATAAAATATCAATAATTTGAAGATGTCCATAATCCCCGAATCGATAATCCACGAAAATATTAATAATAATGTTTGAACCTGACTACCGTAATTGATATAAACCTGTCAAAAACGCAATATCCATGAAATTTATTTTATATACATATCATTATTATTCACATCATAAATGATTTAATGAAAATCTTCCGCAGCATACCCACAGTAAATTTAATCTGTTTGTAAGCGACATGAAATAATTGTGTTCAGATAAATTGGGGAAAAACATATCGTCTGCATATTGCTATCTCTATGGAAAGTTTGATTGTGCGTTATAAATTAATATATAGACAACCCCTGGTCGTAAAAGCCTGAAACCTGGACTACATTTTAAGTAGGACATTTTCAGGTCTACCCCGAGAATTTCATCCAATTCGGCGCAGCCATCCTCCCTTAATGATGAGACAAATAAACATACAAACATGCAGATTTACAATTTTATTTATATAGATTAGTATTATACCCATTCTTCGTAAGGAGTGTATAATATAAAAAAAAAAACTTAATTCTAATCATGTGCAAATTCCTATAATATACTAACTGATATTGTTAATCAAATTATCCTATTAAAATATATAATTTAATGTCTCTAATAAGAAGTTTAGGAACATCTGTTCACGCGATATAAAATTATCTTCACGGAAAGATCTGAAGAATAAAACATCCTGGACCCGTTTGTAAACGAATGTACAAAAAATATGAAATCGAATCAATATATGCAAAATAAAAGCGCTAAAATTATATGGGACCCGTAAGTGAATATTAGACGATATACCTGTGTATGTGTTTCAACTTTAACCCCCTTGAGGGAAAAGTGCGTCTTAAGTTGCCCCTCTTCGACGGAAACACACCTGAGAACGGAAATTGTAATCGAACAGAAGTGATGTTCAAAAATCAGATCCGGTCTTGTGGCCGAGTATTATGTATATGTGTATTGTGTTCTGTCAATAAATATGAAAAAGAAAACTGGATTTCTTTAAAATAAACCACACTTATACGTGACATTTTTGTTGACCAACGGACGTGATAATGGGCAACATAATTAACTTAAAGACGAAAATATTCGCGAACGCTCTGATGATCCGACCGTACATACATATGATTCGAGTTAGGTCACTTTCGATTTCAATTTGAGTTTTGATTTAATTGGATTAATTTGAGTGATTACATTAAGTAAGAAATTTGATTTAATATAAGGCAATAGACGTATTTTCTATATAACGAAAGTTATTAATATAAATATGGATATGGATGAAGTAATAAAGAAACGTACTTGTTTTAGAACTATTTTTTCTAAACTTTTAACTAAGTTAGAAAGTACGCTAAAGGAATCATTATGTGAAACTTATACTAAAAAAAAATCTGCATACTACATGTTATTAAAACGCTGCATATTTTGAATAATAATAGTTAAAACATAGACATCTATTAATATAAAATACGTAAAGAAATATCTGATGTGGGCAACACATGACTTTCCTTATATAATGCAATGAATTTACTACTTTTACAGTAAAAAAATAGATAATTTTTATAGTAGATATTTATATTCTTTCCAAGATATTGAATTTTCGTCAATGAGTCGTCATTTTCATTGATTTAGCGTCATTTTAATCAATTTGGCGAGATTTTTGTTAATTTGGCAACAATTAAAATTGTCTCCAAGTTGGCGGCATGCCGCCAAATTCGTCGCCAAAAACTCGCCAAGCGTTATGGACAGAGAAATAAGTTATTCTTACAGCAGATAAATGACTATTGGCGTTCAAATACAAAATTATTACTCAAAGTATCTTTTTTCATGAATGGAACGAGCTAGATCCACGAAATGATGTTACTAAATTTATCGCATGGTATTACATATGAAAAGTGAACATGTTTCTCTATAGGAAATATTTTTTTTTATTTTATATAACTTTTTGATAATTTTTTTGAAAAATGTGCAATATCTCGAGAACGTTTCATGTTAGCGTTGTAAAATTTAAGCCAATCGTTTTTTAATGAAAAATTACATCAGATATGTCTATTTGCGTAACTTTATCAGCGGTATTTATTTTTTGACGATCGTTTTTTTAAAATTTCACTCGAAAATTTAGGAAGGTTCTGAACATTCGATTGCATATAAAAACAATAAGCTTCCAGTATTTATGGATTGTGACTTTTGTACCAAATTTTGTTCGAATCGGTCCCTTCGTTTGTCAGTTATCGTCTCCACAGACTCACTGACACACACACACACACACACACACACAGACATCACTTCAAAAATGTTTAATTCGTGATCATGGATGCTTGAAACGTGCTCTCCCGTCGAAAACTCGAATTTGAATTTTCGACCCCGTCACAATATTTTCCTTATACATTATGTATATAAGGAAAGTAAAAAAATTAGAGCATCTTTACGATCATACAAATCAGTTGATCGAAAAAATGAAAAATCTTAAAGAGTTAGTTATATAATGACATAGAAATGCATGTTAGCAAGGAGGAATTGGAAAGTGAAGTAACTTTAAGTGAAGGATAAAGAACGCTGTGTAAGATGGAAAACGAAATCGGATAGACAATTAGAAACATTTTTTAATGTTATACCGCAAAATGAAATTTCGGATAATGAATAGGAGAAAAGGTCGGAATTGTAAGAAATTTAAAACATAGAAATGAAACTAATGAAGTTAAACTTCCGAAATTGAACATAACACAGTTGTATGGAAACTGTAGCTCTTGGCTATATTTCTGGAACTCCTACGAATTATCTCTTCATAACAATGACAAGTAAATGACGTACGAGTAATGACGAGAAATGTACGTACTTGAACAGCTATTTAGGAAGATTATCGCTAACGGCAGTTTCGGAATTTTTACTAACAATTGAAAATTATGATTTCTCGACACAATTATTCAAAAAAAGGCTTGGATGATCGGAATTGATCATCAGCTTCCATATGAATAAGTTGTTAGTGATTGAATCTGTCAAAATGTGTTCAAACGTGGCAACATTGAAAGATTGCAAGACGCAATTGAGATCCAAATCCGATTGCTACAATCTCTAGAAATCGCAACAGGTGCTCATGATAATCTCATTTGCCCTGTGATAGTACAAAAAATTCCGGAAGAATTAAACTTAAGTTATAAGATACAACACGAAATGAGAGAATTATTTGATATCAAACACTTAAAGGAATTTCTAAGAAAATAAGTACAATGCAGAGAGGCGCATATTCTATTACTGAACCCGAAAAGCGTTAGTGGAAATTAAATTTCGGTGCGTAATAGAGTAATGAATCAAAATAGCCCAAACAAATATTACGACCCGAAAGAAAACCTTCCATCCGCAGCCATACTAACAATGACAGTAAGTGAAATTTGTAATTTTTGTTCCGATAAATCTCATGTAAGTCAAAGGTGCCCATTATCAATTAGTGAAATAGAAAATGTTTTAAAAAACCATGGTAAATGTTCTCTTTGTTTTGAACGCCAACATATCTAAAAATTTTGCTGGAAACAAAAAAATCAATCATGCATAAAGCATTGATTATGAAACACTTTCCAACTTCAATGCAATTTTATTTAAACATCTCTCAAATGAGATTCATTCCTCGGTAATATTTTTAAAATTATAGCAATACTACATTAATTTATTATATATTTGGAAACTTAAAACTTAATTGAAAAAAATAAACTTCAAATGACGGCATTGGAATATAAATTGCCTGGTTTAAACATATTTAAAACTCGATACATTCCTTGGTAATATTTTTAAAATTATCATAATACTGCAATAATTTATTATATTTGAAAACTTCATCGAAAACAAATGAACTTTATTCAAATGACGCCATCGAAATATAAATCGTCTGGCTCTATGTATAAAAGCAGCATTTCATTCATAATTTTTTTCTATTTATTTCATTCATCACAAAACTATAATAATTTATTTTGTTCAAAAACTTAAAATCATGTAGGTTCAAGTAATTTAACTCTATGCTTAAAACTTCATCAAAAAATCGTCTAGTTTTTTGTGAAAATCAATGACTGTTTCATTCATATCAGCTATATTGGAGACTCCATAAGGTAAATAATTTAGCTTTAAAGAAATGCAGCAATTCGTATACAACTCATTTTACATCTTTTGGTGTTTACATCCTCCATAAGGGAAAATTAGGCTTCGTTGTAGAAATAATCAAATTTGGATGATCATTTAATCTCAAATATATTGTAATGGCGTTGTGTCAGGATATAGATGCACAGAATTTAAGCAAAAAATAAAGCGGTTTTAGGACGGATACAACACTAAATATGAATTAAAAAGAACTTTAAAAATCACGATTTTGACACAAGATGGATGCCATATTTTATTTTAAAGTTGGCCACGTGATCACTTCATATAATGGTCAAGTGGTCTCTTCATATAAAGGGTTGTTGTTGAAACCCAGACCGTCCGACCTATTCATATAAAGGGTGTAATTATTATTTTATTTTTTATTTAAAAAACTACTGAATATATTCTGCAGATTTTTTTTATATATTTCATGAGATAATTTAAATATTTCCTAAAACTTTCGGAACAATTTATAAATTTTAAATTCGCCTAAATATATTTGAAAATTTAGGTCACGTAGGGTTGAATGTATTTCATTTTTTCAGCCCGGGTTCAATCCAAAACTTATTGAGTGAAATTATTCATTTATATTCCCATAGGTCCCACAGACTGTCTGTACAACATACTAAAATTTCATTTTGATAAAGTCATTTTTACGGCAGTTATCGTGCTAACGGAGACATACAGACAGACAGAATGAAAAAAGTCATAAACACTTTTCAATTATGTTGTAAAGTGTTAAAAAGGTAAAATATGTAAAAATTGCAAGCAGCCTCATAATTACTTAATATGTAAAAAGTCGCATCCGACGAAGGTTCATACGGAACCCATAAATATTGAAACCGAGCATGTGTTGACTAATGTATCGATACCATCTGGATTAAAAGCTAGAAATGAAAATAGAAGTAAATGTAAGGAAGCAGCTAACACATCGGCGATGTTATTGCAAACATTTTCTGTGTGATCAAAACAACACCAGGAATTTGGGGAGGGGCAGCAGTGTGAGTTTTCATAGACGGGGGTAGCAATCCTAACTTTTTTTGAAAAAAATATAGTGAACTCGTTGGGGTTAATGGTATTAGACGGGAAGGGATTAATATATATGCTTCAGGGGGAGAGAAGCGCAAGCTGGACAGATGTATGATATCGTGAAGTTCGACTTTCAGAACAGAATCAACCCAACTCAGAAAATTACCTAAAATGCGGTAGACGTTGGGACGATTACGGGTGGCCACATCGAAATTCCTTCTCAAAGGTTCAAAGACATTGCTTTTGAGAAGAGAATTGAACTAGCGGATACTGGAACCTTAAAAGAGATAAACATACTAATTGGATTTTATATGAAAGACATGCAAGAATGGGCAAACGATTAGTCATGACTGATAGTATGTTTGGGTTTATAATTCAATGCATCGAAATAGAATCTGGCTGTAGGGAAGTTTTTGTGAATCATGTAGTTGTAGTACAAGAAGGGCTAAATTACGAAAGAGTTAAGAATTTATGAGAATTGGAAGCAATTGCAATAAAACTGAATGAAGAAATTGCGAGATCAAATAATGATGTTATTGATATGTTTGAAAGAAACATAGTGTATAATAATCACAGATATGAAATTAAGTTATTATGGAAATATGATTACAAGGGATTGAATAGCAATTATGAGGTTGCAGAGTGACGATTAGTAAGTTCAAAAAATAAATTTAAGCATAATCCGAACTTATACTTTCAGTATAAAGAAGTTATTGGTGAACAATTAAGGGACGGTATTATTGTGCAGGTTGAAATTCATTCGAATGATAATAAACACACAAGATAGTTTATGCCACATCATGAGTGTGTAGTACGTGAATTAAAGGAAAGTATAAAGATCAGAATCGTCTTCGACGCGTCGGCAAAAGGTGGAGACAAGCAATATATCAACGATTTTTTATATAGCAGCCCCAATCTAAATCCCGACTTACTCAAAATTATTTTAAAACCACGTAATTGCATTTTGCGCACATATACAAAAAGTGTTTTTAGAAGTCGGTATAATAGAGGAAGACCGAAAAATTCTAGAGTTTTTATAGGAAGATTTAGAGAAAGGGGAGGATCTCAAGTTCGGTGGTCGTGATATCAGAGTTATACGATTGAAACGAGTCGCCTACGGAGTGAAATGCAGTCCGTTCATTATGACTGCAATTATCAGCCTGCATCTCAAGAAATATAAAAGAACGCACAGTAAAACTTGTGCTGTGTTGAAGGATCTGTATATGGACGATCTAATAAGTAGCGGGGCAACTATTGACGAGGTCGCACTCATATCCAAAGATGGCACTTATATATTAAGTGATACAAGCATGGACTCGCGACAGTGGGCATCGAATTCCGCGATCTTAAATGAATAATGGCAAGATACTGAAATAGAGTGCCAACAGCCAGCTCAGGAGTCAAATGTACTATTGGACGTCCTAAGTTTAATCTGGGATAATGAAAAGACACTCTGAAGGTTGAACTAAATCTGTTTACTAAATTGAAAGATGTGATGGCAAAAGAACGTGTAGTGCTGGGTGCGTGCGGTTTGCTGTTTGATCCTCTTGACTTGATGACACCATTCATGGTTAGGATTGAATTGCTAATGCAAATTATATGGGATAAATGAATACATTGGGATGAAACTCTTCCTACAGAACTTGAATTTATGTTAAAGGAGTGGATCGATGAAATACCAGAATTTAAGAGAATTATTATACCTCGAGCATATTTTGATGAATTGCAAGTTAAACAGTTAGAAGTGCATATATTCTCAGATGAAAGCTCAAAGGCTTACGGTTCAGTAGCATGCTTTAAGATCAAATATAAAGGTACAATTACAGCCAGTTTCATAATATCAAAACCTCGTTCAGCACCACTTAAGAAAACAACTCTACTGCGTTTAGAACTATTAGCTGTATTGATTTCTGCGAGATCACCGTCTTATTTACAATCTACATTTACATTACTGAAAAAAAAGAGAAATTTACTTGTGGACTGACTTTCAAATATGTTTAAATTGGATTAAGGATAATGCAGATGAAGGGAAAACTTTTGTTTGTAACAGAGTCGTAGAAATCAAGGAAAAAACAAATCCACAAAATTGAAACTTTTGCAACGGAAAATCCAACCCGGCAGATAAACTTACACGTGGGGTAAGTTCGGGTTTTTTAGTTAATGACAATATTTGTTGGAAGGACCAATACTGGCTCCTGGAGATTGATGTAACCATAGATGAAACAATGCCGAATCTTGATATCGACATGCTAAAAGTAGAGACGGAAAAGAAAAGCAAGTGTGTTGCACTGCAAACGTGCGTGGAATCAGCAGAGCCCGGGCTGAATCTAAAGAAGCACAATGGTCTAAGTAAGGTTTTAAGAATCATGGCGTACATCTTACGGGTTATGACTGGCCTGGGCCTTTAGGGTTATAAGCAACTGCAAACCGAATTCTGAAAAAAAGGATTCGGAACACCAACGGCAGAAAAACTGTCCAACGTTGAGCTATACTGGGCATACAGCTATACTGGGCATACAGCTGGGCATACAGCAAACCGAGTTCGAAGGTGATTATGTTCGATTGAAAACAAATAAACCTATTAACTCTGATTCAAAACTATATGAGCTTAATTCAAGTTTAACTGCAGACGGAATTATATGCCTGAGTGGTAGACTGCAATAATCCGAATTTGAAATTCAAGAAAAGCATCCGTGGATTATCACTGGCAAACCTAAGTTCACAGAACTATTGATAATCAAGGAGCATCAAAATTCGCTCGATTCAGGTGTTTCGTATACACTCACTCAGATTCGAGAGAAATATTAGATAAGTCGAGGTAAATAAGTTGTGAAATCATGTTTGTATAACTGTTTCGTGTACAGGAAAACAAGGCAATCAGGCAATCAGACAAGGCAATCAGGTCGTGACTTCACTACCAGCTAGGATAATATTCATGAAGCGAATCCCTTTGAAGTTTCCCGGGTCGACAACAGAGAACTAATAGTACTTCCCCAAATATATAAAATATAGCAGTTCTATATTTTTTTAGAGAGTATCTATTTGCCGAAAAAAATATATCAATTTAATTTGTTTTATACAATTAGCCATAATTATATAGATCTGCTTGAACTGATGTGTATTCTTAAATTTTATACTGTTTTATACCCTATACTATGTTAATTGGATAAATTCCTAGCACATGATATCAAAAATTGATATAGCATTAAAAATTATGTCATCATTTGTAAATATATGATTTTTTAAAAGAAAATAATTTAAACTTTATTTTTGTGTTATCAAAGTCAAGTTTTGCCGCCACATAAGCCATGACGATGTGCTTAACTAATTTTCGGCCATATATATCAATGCTTTTACTACAAAGTTTGCGATCTATGGCGAAACGGTCCCCACTAACGAAAAATATAAACATCTGTGTGTAATTTTTTTCTAATTAAATGAAAAACAATATAAATTTTAAATATTTGCCTAATTAACCAATGCATCCATTGCGTTGCTTTTTTGCCGGCACGAAACAGGTCTTTCGTTGTCAGGAGCAACGTGACGTCAGTGAATACTCCCTATAATCCAGTCAAAAGTACAATATCGATGAAATTAATTTTATATATATATATATATATATCTTTATTATTTAAATAGGAAAATATTTAACAAAAATCGTCTGCCTAATAAGCACATTGGATTTAAATCCGTTGCTAAGTCACATGATATAACTTTCTTCAAATAAATTGGTGGAAAAATATCGTCTGCATAATGCAATCTCCATGGAAAGTTTAATTGCGCGTATTTAATTAATATGTAGGCATGCCCTATGTCCTAGAAATTACAAAGAGGCACTATATTTTAAGTGGGGTTATTCCAAGGCTACCCAGAAAATTCCATCTAATGCGGTGCAATCTTTCACCCATGATGATGAGACAAATAAACATGTAAATAAACACACAAATAGACAGATTTACAATTTTATTTATATAGATAACGTGATTCTGTAATCAATTTTCGAATACATAGGAGTTATGGATTAGTAATAAATTATTGGCCCACCATTATATATATATATATATATATATATATATATATATATATATATATATATATATATATATATATATATATATATATATATATATATATATATATATATATATATATATATATATATATATACGTATATATATATATATATATATACGTATATATATATATATATATTTATATATATATATATATATATATATATATATATATATATATATATATATATATATATATATATATATATATATATATATGTACATATATATATATATATATATATATATTTATATATATATATATATATATATATATATATATATATATATATATATATATATGTATATATATATATATATATATATATGTATATATATATATATATATATATGTATATATATATATATATATATGTATATATATATATATATATATATATATGTATATATATATATATATATATGTATATATATATATATATATATATATATATATATATATATATGCGTGTGTGAGTGTGTGTGTTTGTGTGCGTGTGTGTGTTTGTGTGTGTGTGTGTATGTATGCTTTCTGTAGTAGTTTTAGCATTGGCTCCTACCTATTGCACAATGTTTTACAAATTTGTACTTGTCAATTTTCGTCTATCTCACTTTACTCCTTATTCTAATTCTTAAAATTCTCTGCTAACGGCACTGCAGTCACTTTTATTCGATACGTATTAGTCACTTTACTACAGATAGACTTTGCGTGTACACATATGTAATTTCCTTTACATATAGCGTGGTGTACTTAATGACTTTTCTAGAAAAAACTTATACAATGTATGATTATGAAAATAAAAATATACACTTCATTGGGTGTACAGCTTTTGTTTATTTTTGCAAATTATTTTCGGAACATCTATCTTTTAGTCTCATGAATTTAACTTCTGTGGTAAACGTTAATGTTAAGTTTTCTGGCCGGTACAAAAATCTAACAAAGCTATGTTTGAAATAAAAATGCTGCAGTTTTATATTTTTCACAGACAATAAATCATTGCTTGCCTTAAAGTGCCCTGTAAAATTTATCATATCTTCAGCAGCATGTTTAACTTGTCGTATTTTATTTTGCATTTACTTAGATCATATTTTTATAACATTTTAAACTATAATGTCTAAGCCTATCGAAGTGAGATATTCTTATCATAAAAGCTATGGTTGAACAAATCCTATGTACATCTTGTGGAATATTTAATAAATACACAAGTATTTTTCAACAAATATCAAATTGTATTTTTATACAAATTATCAAACATTTTTTTTAATAATTTCATTCTAGATAAGTAAAAGTCATTTTATTCATTTAGGAAACCAAAGAAAGCAATTAACAGCAAAATAGTTAAAGAAGCAAAGCAATCTTTTAACAAGACTTTTCAGTGCCGCAACAACAGGCATTTCACCAATCAGTGGTATATGCAGGCAGTCTATCCACCCATTGATTGAACTAGCACTTGATGAAATTTTGTTAATTACATGACAATCAATATTGATGGGCTGCGTCTCTGTAACAATGAACCTACCCCTGTTAAAATATACATAAATATGGGGAGAGTACAACCGACTGATCTGAGAGTAAAACCGACTGATCTGAGAGTAAAACTGACTGAGCTGAGAGTAAAACCGACTGATCTGAGAGTAAAACTGACTGATCTGAGAGTAAAACCGACTGATCTGAGTGTAAAACGAACTCAAGTTTTGACTTGCTGGGTGTTCTTTGGGCCTGAGAGTAAAACCGACTGATCTGAGAGTAAAACTGACTGATCTGAGAGTAAAACCGACTGATCTGAGAGTAAAACTGACTGATCTGAGAGTAAAACCGACTGATCTGAGTGTAAAACGAACTCAAGTTTTGACTTGCTGGGTGTTCTTTGGGCCTCACCCAATGAATATTTTCCGTCGACCGAGCAGCCTCGGATGTGGTTTTTCTGGATGGATGATTTTAACAAGGAGGTCGGCTTTATTTTAGTATAAGAATCGAGCATGCCGAGCCAAAACCGTCCTTCGTAACTGCAGAGCACTTTTATTGGTTTAATTATCTAGTCGCTTTGAAATTCTACATAATTAAATTGAAAAGAAAAAAGGAATAATTTCAATTATTTTATAGTCGATAACCTCTTTTATTTCACCTTCTGCAGTAATTTTTGAGACATTATGCAGAAACACTTTTATTTTTATTTTATTTTATTTCATTACATTTTACGGCTTTCTTAAATAACATTTTATGGGCTGTGAAATAGGTAGAAATGTGAACCCAGCGAAGTGAAATATTTCGCTTCCAAAGTGAACGGTCGAATGGCTAAAATACTTTGCAGATTGTGAACGCAGAACGATATGGATATAAAAATATTTTGCGCAGACATTACCAATTAATTTATTTGTTTTCATATTTGATCGGCTTTTCAATGAGATATAATAATTACTAAGATTATCAGAAAACGCGAAGTGTAAATCCACTTAATAGCAAGTGTTGCTGGTGGCAAAAACTTTGCCACCATACTACTATTTTTACTAAAAATAATTCCTTGAAACATTTATTTCTCAGGGTCTTCTATAGATAGAGATTAGATGAGGAATGGTTTAGCTGTAGTATCGAATTCCAGAGGAAGTAGAGGATTTTGCTAAATATTAGCACTTCCGACTATTTTTCCTCTTCCGGTTCAAACATCTTCATTTTACTTGAAATCTCTATTGCTCAAGATTGGCAAATTATAGAGATTAGATAGTATTAATTTAGCGTCGAATTCTGGAGGAATACAGTGGTTTACTAAGAATTTCCTTATCCAGTTCTTTTAAATTTCCGGTTCAAAGTATTTCTGTGAAATATATGTTTCTCTTGGTTGACTGGAGAAAGAGCTTGTAATGATGACTAATTTGGATTAAGAAATGAATTTCAGAGGATTTAGGGGATTCACTAAGAATTTGTACTTCAGATTCTGGTGATGTCACTTCCAATTTTACCAAAATTTTGTAAAGAGAATAAACATGCTTAATAGTTCGGTCAAAACTGGTGTGTACACACTATATGACACAATATTGAGGTTAGTTTCGACGTTTCAAGCATCCCTGATCATGAATCGAACATTTTTGAGGTGATGCCTCTGTGCGTGTGTGTGAAAGTATGTGTGTGTGTGTGTGTGTGTGTCTGTGTGTGTGTGTGTCTGTGTGTGTGTGTAGAAGACCCAGACCGTCCGACTCGTCCAGGGGACTAAGAGCACCTATTTGGACGGCCGGAATCTGTGTGTGTGTGTGTGAAAGTGTGTGTGTATGTGAAAGTATGTGTGTGTGCGTGTGTGTGTGTGTGTGTGTGTGTCAGTGAGGCTGAGGAGACGATATCTCACGAACGAATGGAGCGATTCGAATGAGATTTTGTACAGAAATTACAATCCATAAATACTGGAAACCTATTGTTTTTAAACATAGTCGAATGTTCAAAATCCCCTAAATTTTGGTGAGAAAAAATTAGCAAAAATCAATTTGAAAAAATCAGCAAAAAATCAAAACCTTTAATAAAGTTACGCAAATAGACATTTCTGATATAATTTTTCCTTAGAAAAACATTGGCATAAACTTTTGAACGCTAGTATGAACCGTTCTCGAGATATTGCACATTTTTCAAATACATTTATAAAAAAATCCCATACATTAAAAAATTATATCAACTGTTGAAAAACATGTTTACTTTACATCTGCAATATCATGCCATAAATTTGGTTACATCATTCTCATGGAACTAACGCGTTCCATTTATGAGAAAAGATACTTTGAGTAATAATTTTGCATTTGATCGCCAATAGTCATTTGTCTGCTATAAGAATAATTTATTTCTCCGTCCACAACGCTTCGCAAGATTTTGGCGAAATGTCGCCAACTTGGCGAATTTTTTAATTGTTGCCAAATTAACGAAAATCTCTCCAAATTGATAAAAATGACATTAAACCAATGAAAATTACGTATAATTGATAAAAATTCAATATCTTGGAAATAATGTAAGTATCTATTATCAGAACAACCTATTTCTTTGCTGTAAAAGTAGTAAATTCATATGCATTATATAAGGAAAGTCACGTGCTGCCCACATCGCTTTTTTACGAGGTCGCAAATACAATAACGCTCTAATTTACGCCATTTATGTCAAGGCTGTTAACTTGTAGCTAAAGGTTAGTATTGAATATATTGAATGTTTTAGTAATACATCGAATTTATATTATGACTTCTGGAGAATGCATTACTAGTCAAAGACCGTCGTTACATATCATCCTGTCTTATATTATTTTGTTTTATACTACTTTGTTTGGTTTTACTGTACTATGTAGCATGTTTCCAAATATGTTACTAAACAACCTAAAAAGCTATATATTATATATTCCACTAACATTTCGTTTTCTTTAACTTCATTTCACTTTATTTTAACATGTATAACTTGTTCTAGTTGCGTTTGTTCAACTTTGTTTATTTTATTCTATTTTATATTTTCTCCAATAGCATTTTTTGTTATCTGTGAAGTAAATAAGAATATGAACTCAGTGGAGTGAAATATCACGATTGCAAAATTTACGGTCGAACTGCTCTAATGCATTGTAGATAGGATATTTAATAGAGGAGGCGGATATGAAACAATAAATGTCCAAATAATTTTTATAGTGGATATTTCGAGATTTTGATTTGGTTGAATTTCAGTTTTTATATTTTTCATCTGCAACTGTTGTGCCTTTTATTTCTAAATAAAATATAATTTGCCCATTTCAATGAAAATCGTCATTGAAAAGAGGTTAATATTATATTAGGTATTGTAACAAAATATACAACAAATGTTTAATCTGAGTAAATTTGCCAACAAACAATATTAAATATATATATATCACATTTTCCAAAGACAGTAACTTGTGACTTACTTTAATTTTTGCAATAACATTTATGACTTTTATCTTCAGCAGTCTACTTTTGTTTGCTTATTTTGTTTAATTTCATATTTTCTTCTGTGCCACTCTTATGTGAAATAAATAAGTGTGTGAACCATTGGAGTGAAATATTTCGATTGCAAAATTTACTGCCTAACTGCTCTAATGCAAAGAGGATATTTAATTACGGAGACGGATTTGGAACAATAAGTGTCGAAATTATTTTTATAGTGTATGTTTCGAAGTGTTGCTTTGACTGAATTTCTGTTTTGATATATTTTCTCTGAAATTGTTGTCCCTTTTATTTCTAAACACAATATAATTTGCCCATTTCAATTCAAATCATATTTTAAGAGATTAGCATTATATTAGTATTCTAACAAAATATAAAACACATATTCAATCTGTTTGTCGGTAATGTTTTTAATATTTTAAAATTTATAAAAAATATATATATAAACGTATATATCATATCTTCCAAAGACATAAACCTGTGACTTACTTTAATTATTGTAGTAATATTTATGATTTCTATCTTTGAGAGTCTGCTTAACATTGTTTATTTTGTTCCATTTTAGATTTTATGCTATTTCTGTTTTCAGCCTACTGTGAGGTAAATAAGAATTTGAACCTATTGAAGTGAAATATCTAGACTGCAAAACTTAAGATATAATTACTTAAAGCATTCCGAGGATGATCAGAGTTGAACATGGAACAATAAATATTGAAATAATTTTTATAGTGGGTATACCGAAGTGTTAATTTGGTTGAATTCGAGGTTGAGGAACTTTACTTCTTAATTACTGATTTAACTATTTCTAAGAAAATAAATTTGCGTCATTTCAATTTTAATTTAAAATCGTCTTTTAAAAGAGATAAGAAATGACATTAGAGTTTCTAATAAATAATGCAACAAATGCTATAATCTGAGAAATGATTTGTTAGTTAAATATTATGTTCTTTAAAATTATGCAAGAAAATAATATAAAAAAATCTGATGTGGGCAGCACATGACTTTCCTTAAATAATGCAATGAATTTACTACTTTTACAGAAAAAAAATTGATTATTTTTATAATAAAGTTATTTGTATTTTTTCCAAGATATTGAATTTTCGTTAATGGACCGTCATTTTTCATGTCGTCATCATCAATGAGTCGTCATTGATTTAGCGTCATTTTTATCTATTTGGCGAGTTTTTGTTGATATAGCAACATTTAAAAAGTCGCCAAGTTGGCGACATTTCACCAAATTCATCGTCCAAAATCTCGCCAAGAGTTATGGACGGAGAAATAAGTTTTTCTTACAGCAGATAAATGACTATTGGCGTTCAAATACAAAAGTATTACTCAAAGTATATTTTTTCTTGAATGGGACGAGCTAGATCCACGAGAATAATGCCACCCAATTTATCGCTGGGTATTACATATGAAAAGTGAACATGTTTCTCAATAAGACATATTTTTTTTATATGACATTTTGATAATTTTTTGTGAAAAATGTGCAATATTTCGAGAACGGTTCATGTTAACGTTCTAAAATTTATGTCAATCGTTTTCTAATGAAGAATTACATAAGAAATGTCTACTTGCGCAACTTTATTAGCGGTTTTGATTTTTTGACGATTTTTTCAAAATTTCACTCGAAAATTTAGGAGGGTTCTCAACATTCGATTGTGTATAAAAACTATAGGCTTCCAGTGTTTACGGATTGTGATTTTCGTACCAAATTTCGTTCGAATCGGTCCATTTGTTAGTTAGTTATCGTCTCCACAAACTCACTAGCACACACCCACAAACATACTTTCACACACACACACACTCAGACATCACTTCAAAAATGTTTGATTCGTGATCAAGGATGCTTGAAACGTGCTCTCCCGTCGAAAACTCGAATTCGAATTTTCGACCCCGTCACAATACTTCCCTTATATATTATGTATATAATTAAAGTAATAGCTATTTCATTTTAATTTCCGATTGCAGTAAATTGTGGTTTACTTAACTTTTAAAATTAATATTGATAACTTTAATCTTCGGTAGTCAGTTCAACTTTGTTTATTTTGTTCCATTTTAAATTTTCTTGAATAACATTTCTATCATCCGTGAAGTAAATAAGGTTGTGTACGTACCTATTGGAGTGAAATATCCCGATTGCATATTTACGGTAGAACTGATGCAATGCAGAAGGGATATTTAATAACAGACGCGGATGTGGAGCGATAAATACCGATTTTTTTTTCTAGTGAATATTACGAAGTTTTACTTTCGCCGAATTAATCGTTTTTACACTTTCTCCGGTAATTATACTTCTAAATACTTCTAAACAAATAATATATTTCCATTCCTTTTAAAACTGTACTTTAAAAGTGGTTAATACTATATTAGGTATGTATAGAAATGAAATATGTGTGTGTATATATATATATATATATATATATATATATATATATATATGAAATATGTAATAATAAGAATTATGTAAAAATAAAATTAAAAAAAAATATATAAAAAAACAATTCAAGTAATATTAACATCACCACAGAAGCAAATTTACAGCCACAATGCCGATAAGAGAAAAGAACAGCACTATATTACATATATATATATATATATATATATATACATATATACACACACATACACACACATATATATATATATATTTTTTTTTTCCTCTCTCTCCTTATGTTAGTCACTATAATTGGGAATGTTTTCTAGGATGTTATCGAGTGAAATTTGATACACTGAGTTGATAATTTTAATAACAAAATTGGGGGGATATGCATTATTAGTCGCTGTACTCAATAATATATATATATATATATATATATATATATATATATATATATATATATATATATATATGTATGTATGTATAATGAAATATGTATGTATATGTATGTATAGAAAAGAAAATATTCAATTCATAAAAATATGATTTGTTAGTTATATATTCTACCCTTTACAAAAATGTTACAAATCAATATAAAAAGCTATTTATTATAGCTTCAAAAGGTGACAAATGCGACATAGCCTGTGGATCATTGGTATAAAATCATCGGAATGGAATATCCGGATTTCCAAATGTACTATTGAACTGATCTAAGAAGTAGTAGTAGGATATTTTTTAACGACGACGAATGTGGAACGATGCATATCAAAATAATTTTTCTAGCATATATTTCGAAGTGTTTCTCTGGTTATATTCTAGTTTTAGGCATTTTCCTCAGGAGTTATTGATCAAATTCTTTATAAGTAAAAAAATAGTTGCAAAATAGCATATATACAGGGTGTTCATAATTAAAGTAAAGGTGTTTAGAGACTGATAGTGAGGAAACTGTTGGGGTGAACGCAACCAAATTTGCAGTAAATACTATTTAAACCACGGTGTTTTGAATTTTAAAAAAAATCGGGTTTTTACCATCGCAGACCAAAGTGCCTTATTAACCTTTACGTTACGGCTCCAAGAATCCAATTTTTCAACTCCAGAACGGCAAAATAACTGAAAATTCCACCCCTCTAAATAAACATCTTCAATGACCTTGTCTTTTGTTCGTAACTCGTTCCCCCATCAGTCAGAAGAAACTTGAAAAAAGGGCTTCTTCAAGACACTAAACTGGTTACATTAGGTGTTCTCCTCCTTTCCCAGAAAAATGGAGGTGAAAAAGACTGGTGCAGCAGATTTTCAGTGATACAACTGTTGTACAGCCGTAAGGAAAAAGTTAAGGTCCATTTTTGGAGTAAAATAGGCATAAGAAGTACAGAAATTTAACATTCTACTTGCATTTTGATAATGACATCACATTTTACATTCACATTTTATCAAACATTTTAGCAATCGTGTCGCCCATATGCTGTAGTGCGTTCTAGTAAATATGTAGATTTTCACGAAGAAAATAAGTGGTATTGCAAAACGTTATGCGAATTTTAGTCAACTGACACTGACGGCATTAGTACGTACTACTAGTTTTGAGGATATAAGAAAAGAGGAAAGAATGTGTCGGAATCAGTGATGCGTCACGTTTTTACTATCGTGCTTTGCTGTTAAAAAGTTCGCTATGTTAACATTATGTGATCGTGCTTTGCTAGTAAAACTTTACTACCAATCAAGTGGAAATGCTTCTACTGCCCTTCGAGAATATCGGAGGTTGAAGGGTCTAAGGAAAAGTTCAATGACTATCACAGATTTGCGAAAATTGGTTTTGCGTTTTGAAAATTCTGGAACTCAACAAGTGTTACCAGGACGAGGACGTAAACCTATAAGGAATGAAGAATTGCATGCAGTTGCAACTGCCATAGAGAATCCAACAGTCAGATCTAGCAGTTCTCTGGAAATATTCAGGCAATTGGATATGCCGTATTCCAAAGTATGGAAAATTATGCGAAGACTGCTGAAATTTTACCCATACAAAATCAGTCACACTCAACTGTTGCTTCAAGGAGATTCAGAAGCTCGATTGGAATTTCCTCTGACGATCCTTGCTCGCATGGAAGTCAACGAATCATGACCTTGGAAAATCTTGTGAAGTGATGAGGCGCATTTTTATCTATATGGAACAGTAAATACCCAGAATTGCCGTATTTGCCCTTCTCAGACCCCTCATGCGTTTCAGGAGATAATAACAGTTCTCCTATAATAACACTGTGGTTTTACTGTCTCATTCATCGTAGGTCCGTATTTTTTCGAGGAGTTGGTCAATTGGTCATCAATGGGTCATCAATTGATCCAGACTTGTTCCGTCAATACTGAGAAGTATCGAACAATGCTGCTGAACATTGTCACTCCACAACTTCAGCAGCGTGGATGTCTTGAATCTGCGATATTTATGTAGGATGGGGCACCCCTTTATATTGGATTGCGCGTGCAGGAAGTCCTACGACAGCATTTTACCGACAACCGAATAATTAGTCAAGTGGTTCCTATGAAGTGTCCCGTCCGTTGGCCTTATCTGACCCCTTGTGACTTTTGGTTGTGGGGTCATGTAAAGCGCTTTGTATACCAACGGAATGTGGATAATTTAGCCACTTTGAAGGACCGAATAACATTGCACGTCAAGCAAATCAATGGAGATTTGCTGCATTCTGCAGTAAAAAATGCTGTTCAGAAAATGCACTTTTTGGAACATATGCAAGGAACACATATTGAATCACACATGTAAAGTATGCCAATATAAAAATTAATGCCATACGTATGTAAATGTAAGATGCAAATGCAAATATAAAATGTACTGAATACGTATAAAAAATAAGTGAGATGTCCTTTTCAAAATGCATGTAAAATGTTAATTTCTGTACTTCCTGTGCCTATTTTGCTCCAAAAATGGACCTCACAGCGCTTCTTTGGACCGCGGTGCCAAAAATTCGAACTATGTTTTTTTCTGTTAAAAATCAAAACCCCATGGTCTAAATAGTATTTATTGAAAATTTGGTCGAGTTTGGCCCAACAGTTTTCTCACTAGCGGGCTCTAAATACCTCTACTTTAATTAAGGCCACCCTTTATATGCGGTGTTCAGTAATCCGGCAACAAACTTGGAGGGTTGTTAATAAACATCAGGAGGAGTGAAAATGAAATGGAACATATTGTCGCAACCACGTTTAGTCGGTGAAAATTACAAAAATTCGTATGCAAGTTCTGACGTCACGCGGGGACTACAAAAGGTATAATAATAACTATGAAAATATTTATTTGACAGCAAGTTTACAACACCGCTTGTGGTGCACTGTACAATGCTAGAAAGAGAATGATGGGAATGATGAAAATGATTGGAACTAAATTATTACAGATGTTGTTCGAATTGGCGGTCGTCATTGAACAGTCTAAAACGACATCCTCTTGATGTCTACTAACAACCCTGGGAGTTTGTCGCCGCATTAACTGAACACCCTGTATATATAATATACATATACTACCCGACATAGAAAATGCAACACCACGAATCTTTGGCCGTATAACGATGCATATTGCCAGTCAAACGCAGCTGACCGATGTACACAAGTGATGCAAGTAGGTCATGTGATTAGAGCGCGTGATAAAATGGATGGAAAGGACAGTTGAACCAGCAGTTGCTAATGGCTGTCGCCTATGGAAACCCGTTATCCGAGCTGTTTTTCATTTCAGAAAGCATGTTTTGTTGAAGATATGCCTGTCCGATGAAGCCGAAGTTCGTTTAAGCTTTTGAACGATCGTGCGGGGAGATTCATTTTAGGTCTACGTACGGCTGGGTGGTCGTACGGCTGGTGGTTGACATTGACGACAAGTCACCGACGTGTAAGATTGCAGTGGTGCCGATCCCGAGCCCCTAGGAAGATTGATTGGGACAGGATAGTGTTCAGCGACGAATCTCAGTTCTGTTTTTGGAATGATAGTCACTGTGTGAGATTCTAGAGGCGACGTCGAAAAAGATTCAATCCTGTTGTCACCGTTGAACTCCATACTGCTCGACAATGCGACATCATGGTTTAGGATGTCATCAGCTTCGATAGTCACCAACCTCTGGCTCGTATCAAAGGCACAATGGCAGCACGATGATATGTGGATGACATGCTGCGGACGGTTACACTGCCCTACTTTCATTGGTTGTAAAATGCTGTTGTCCACCAAGATAACGTGCTACCGCATAAGGCATCCATTAGCAGACAAGTCCTGCAAGGTATCCAGGTGCTTACTT
Source organism: Amaurobius ferox (assembly GCA_951213105.1). Classification (NCBI taxonomy): domain Eukaryota; kingdom Metazoa; phylum Arthropoda; class Arachnida; order Araneae; family Amaurobiidae; genus Amaurobius; species Amaurobius ferox. Next base: position 41,453,187 of record OX578143.1, read on the forward strand.
GTCTTCCGCTGTCTGTAGATATCTCACCCGTTGAAGCATATATCGGACGTGATTGGCCGCCGTTTGACTGCCCTGTTCCCGCCTCAAACAAAGAACGCCCTATGAAGGGTGGTTAGAGGCATATGGTCATACATCCCTATGGACACTCTCCGCACGCTCATTGCATCTGTTCCTCGAAGGGCTCCTTGTATCGCCGGAAGAGGTGGCCCTACTGTCTACTGATCACACTGTATATGCAATGACTGTATTACATTATCCTTCTGGAATTAACATCAAATATTTTTATATGCCAACTCTGTCTGTGTGTCCTTTATCATCATACTTTATATGCCCTCTTATAGTGTTGCATCTTTTACATTTTCTGTGTTGGGTAGTATATATATATATATATATAATCTTTATAAACTTCGTTTACTGAATTTTTTATATCGTTCTAACAGACTTTGATATAACTGAAAAATTGGTTCATACATATTCAGGTATTTCGCAAGCAGGAATTCAAAAGTTGAATATGTAACACCGCAAAATGCTTCTTTATTTATATTACGGAAAACCTTGAGTAATGCAATTGATTACAAAATCGTAAAATCATATTGTTCGAATTCAAAATATGATTTGTTTACATTAGAAATTTAAATATGCAAAAATATATTAAAAATAACTGTTTGTAATAGGTAAAATTATCTATATATAATTATATTGTATGATGTATTGCATCTTCCGCAAACTTTTGGCGTTTCTAATCCGATTTATTTAAGAACATTGTGTTTGAAACTGATTACATGCAATTAATTATATTGCTAGTGAGTATTTCATGTAAATTTTAAATACTGCTTTTTGAAATATATATCCCAACTTTATATCACGAATTAAGCTTAAAATTATTCCCAAGACCTTATTATTAACGCATTCTGCATTTACAAATATGTTTTATTTGCAACATTGTTTGAAAAAAACATATATAGTTTTGTAAATCTTATAAAGCAATTAACACATCGCTTGCTTCAACTTTTGCTCAAACTCTTCATAATTTTTATCTTCAAGGACATGTTTAACTGTATTTATTTTTCTCCATTTTATATTTTCTTAAATACAATTTTATGGTATGTGAAGAAGAATGTGAATTCAGTTGAGTGAAATATTCTGATTGCAAAATTTAAGGTTGAATAACTCCAATGCTTTACAGATCGAATATGTAGTAGCAGAGGCGAACGTGGTACTAAAATATCGAATTATATTTTCTCGCAAATATTTTGAAGTGTTCCTTTGGTTGTATTAATGCTTTGTTAATTTTTCTTTATAATTAAACAATATAAAGATGAGGATATTTTTTCACATTTTCCAATATACTCATTCGTGACTCATTTCTAAATAAAACACCACATCAATTTTTTTTCTCCTGGGTAAATATCTTGATGTTTAAAGGCCGTTTAAATTTATATTTATTGTTGCAACACCCCTAAAACCGCTATATTTAGCATATTATCTGTGTTTCTTAATTCTGTGTCCATGCAATTGCAATACTTTTTTTTTAAAATTATCACTAAACTTTGATTATTCATGCAATGAAGACTAATTTCTATGGTATACAGAATCAAAACGATTGTAAATTATCACTAAACTTTGATTATTCATACAATGAATACTAATGTTTATAGTATGCAGAATCAAAGCGATTGTAAATTATCACTAAACTTTGATTATTCATACAATGAAGACTAATTTCTATAGTATGCAGAATCAAAACGATTGTAAATTATCCCTAAACTTTGAGTATTCATACAGTGAAGACTAATTTCTATAGTATGTAGAATCAAAACGATTGTAAATTATCACTAAACTTTGAGTATTCATACAATGAAGACTAATTTCTATAGTATGCAGAATCAAAACGATTGTAAATTATCACTAAACTTTGATTATTCATACAATGAAGACTAATTTCTATAGTATGCAGAATCAAAACGATTGTAAGGTGAGTTGTGTAAGAATTGCTGATATTTTTCACGCAAAATTATTTACCTCTGGAGTCTGGAATATAAGTGATAGGAATAAAATATCCATTGATTTGCCATAGAGAAGGAGATGATTTATAGCATTGTCTTTTTCGATGAAGTTTTAATCAAGGAGTTTAGAAAGAATTTTTACATCCATGTGTTTCCATGTATAGTTTCCCTGTATAATTTTCTGTTTCCATGTATAATAAATTATTGTCATACTGTGACGATTCCAAAAATGTCAGTGCTGAATATACCGCACTTTAGAGATTTTTAAATAAAAGTGCATTTCAGTTGGGAAGTGTTTCATAGTCATTGCTTTATGCATTATCGATTTTTTTTGTTTTAATGTTTAGGTTAAAATTACTTTGATACACATTATAATCCACTTATATCAAGTCCGATTATCTAGATTTTTAAACTGATAAACTATTAATTTAGACCTTATACGCTTGCATTTAATGGACAAAATCTTTAGTTACTTGAAATCACGAGATTGAGAATAGTGAAACTCAATAAAATGCAGATATTGATGATAAAAATTACTGAACAAAAGATAAACAAATCTTGATTTTGTTCATTAAGGGATGTAGAAATTGAAAAGTTTATGAATTCAAGGGGGGGGGACGCAACTGAAGATCGATGTATCCAACGAACGAGATAAAAAAAAATTTAAACATAGCCCATAAAACATATAAATGACAAGGATTTGGCTTTGATAGTTGCAGGATTGATAATGAAGATGTTTAGAAGAGTTCCTGTGAATCATATTGGAAAAAAAGAAATAAGTACCACGTTCATAAGAAATGGAATATATATAACTGGAGTTGCCATAATGTGATATTTAAGCCAGTAAGCAAATCACGTGCTTTATCATAATCCAATAATGAACTAAATCACAACATAATATGCTGTGTAATTAAAAATAATTACGCAAACTTGCGTTTCAAAAATTATTGGATTTCCCTTTACAGATCATGTGGCCAGATTTTTCAATAAATGTATTACTTTCACTTATACTGTAAATTGCAGAAACATGGGAATAGAAATTGATTTTCAATAGACCTGGACCACGAAAAATTAAATCTTCTTTCTAACTCTTATTGCTAAATAAAACAATGAAGTGAATAATTTAAATTTCTTTGCATAATGTAAAAGTAACTACTATATGAAGTTTGTATGACCCACATTTTCACAACAGAGAATCTGATATACCTACAGAGAAGTTAGAATAATTTTCATAAACTATTTTGAACTATATGTTTAGTTGTGAATAAAGCATTTATTCATTATATATTTTTTATAAACTGTTGATTAACTGTTGATGATTTCATTGATATTTGATTGTAATAACGGCATTTCAATTTATTCACTTTTATAAATATTTTCTTAATTACAGGTATTTAAATTTGTCTATTAAATCCTCAAAATTATTCAATAATACATTGCAAAACATATTTCGCAAAGGAAGACTTTTATACTCACTTTTATGGTAATAAGAAACAAACATTTTTTTTCTTCATATATCATAAATTCATTTGTACGTACCTAAAAAAGAAAAGAAAATTATTAGAATTTGCTTTTTGCAATTATGGAATCTATAAAGTATTTCATTAATTTCGTAGAACAACATTTTTAATATAATTAAACCTCTGAACAACACGTTTTTTTAAACCAATTACTCCCAATTTAAAAATGTCCACTTTTTAAGAGTGCCCATAAATATATGTTTAACTACAATATGTCAAAATAGGGATATATTATATATTAGGCATGGAACTTGGAAATGGTTAATTATGCTGATGCCATACACTTTGTGATAACTTTGCCGTTTTAGAAGGGACAGCGACAGATTTATAAGTAAGTCTTAATATAAGACACCACTTATTAGAAGAAAGTAAATACTATTTTAATTTTCTTACTTTACACTATTATGTATTATCTGTCTATTAATAAAGAGCTTGATTCCAGTAAACTCTATCATTCTTTAAAGTCTATTCCTTTGCCTGTCTTATTCTGATCCCATCGTCCAAGGTACTAATTTGACTGCTGCATGAGCGAGTTGTGCCTGATTATTTTGAACCAACATCCAAATGAAATGAATGCTAAGAATCATCCTGATTATGCACAAAGGACAACTAACTTCGATGTAGGGATACTTGGGATTTTTCACAGGAGGCCCGAAAGAAAAATGCCTTGAATCCTTGAATATCTACTATAATTTCCCTAGAATGGATAAATTCAGGGGGTATTTCATTAATACATTTCTGACTTGATTATTTTTACCTGGATTTGCGCATATATTGTCATAAGGATTAGAAACGCGAGCATATTGTTTTCCTGATCTTCAGAGGGGCCGAACTAGTTAATTGCGACCACCATCTTACACGACCGACGTGAATAAATCTCCTTGGACGTCACTGGGACCCATGTGCATAACACAATTTTAAATCTCTGACCAAATTGTACAAGCCTGGATATTGCCACTTCTAAATTAATAATTTTTTAACTGTACTGATGCGAAAACTTTCTGTGATTTAACAACTCTTCTCATAGTTTGCTCTGGACTGTGACATCACGAACGACGAAATTTAGCCTTTATGACGTTAAGCTGACAAACTTTGATTCATTGCCAGACAAACTATCCAACCTTAAAGAACCTTGGGATACAATATTAATTTATTCAGCAACAGATGAAACTGTTTGTATTTTCAAACATTAGGATAATATTTTCACTACAGCAACCAGAGTTGCTATTCTGTCATTTTATGGCTAGATTTGCGCATTTTGTGGGATGTTGATCCAAAAATTGCTAAATATTGCAATAAAGTAACAGAGTTTGCAACTAAGCTTGGACGTCTATGAAATCTAGTTACTATTTGTTTCTAGAAAAATATTCTAGATAAATAGTGTTTGCAACTTTGGTAGCAACCATCGTTGGAAAACGACAGTTTGATACAACCTAGATCAATCGATATCAGTCACTGCACTATGTAAAATAGTTTGGAACTGATTGCAACATTGAAATTGTTGTCTTTTGACTACCTTATGGGGGGTTGATCATGAAACGTATTTTAAGAAAGTTATCATACTCATTATTTTAAGAAAGTTTAAAATATAATTTTAAAGAACTCGTTTGATATAAAGCAAATGATCTTTCATTTAATACATTTTAATTAAGAAAATAAATTTTAATTAAGAAAGCGTTCATTCATTTTTAATGACAGTAGGTATTAATTATGAATTTCATTGTATTCCGCAATTTTCAAGAAAAGTCCCACTTTGATTAATGGTTATTTTAGATACAATGGAATTTTTTTATCTGACGCCTTTAATTATAATTACTCATTATGATAAAAAAACCATGTTCCTTATTATCTCAAATTGTCAATTAGATCGAATAGAATGCATACATTTTTACTTCCTATATATATACACATTATACTGTATAATGAAAGTGTTATAACGGGTTCGAAAATTCGAATTCGAATTTTCGGCGGAACAGCCCATTTCAAATATCCATGACTCTAATCTAACGTTTTTGCGGTGTGTGTTTGTGTCTGTGAGATTGTGGATGCGATATCTCATGAATGGTGCTTTTGAACCACCATTTGGTACACATATTACAATTAGTGAATTCTTGAACCCTATTGATCTCAAACGCGATCGAATGTTTGGAATACCCTCAAATTTTCGAAAGAGATTTTGAAAAAAATCATTTAAAATTATAACTTTTAATAATGTTACGTAAATAATCATATTTTATTTTTCATTTGAAAACAAATGACACAGCGTTTAAAACGCTAGCGTGAACCTTTTTTGAGATATTGCACACTTTCAAACAAATTTAAGAAAAAGTCAAATAAAATTAAAAAGTATTAACTATTGTGAAATATATTTACGTTCCATATGCAATATCATGAGATAAATTTATTAACCTCATTCTTGTGGATAAAATTCTTTCCATTCGCGACAGATACTTTGGGTAATATTTTTGTATTATGTCGCCTAACAATTCGCTATTCGTCATATATAGGAAAAGCTATTATCGCCGATTGCTTGTAACACTTGGTGATACTTTTGGTGAATGTGGTTAATAATTTGACTAATATGCTCAAATATTTTAAAATATGGAATATATTGCTTATTGCCGCTGCTATTAATATTGATAACAATCAATTTATAATTACGTGAAATATAAGTTAATTGGGTACTTTGAAATAGTTTTATCTGTTGTCCTCCGAAAAAGTACCAGATGTACAGTTCAACGTTAAAATTCCTGTGCCTTGAACTATTTTCATTGTGAAAGAAGTAAATTCATTGCAGTATAACGGGAAATTCATGTGCTGCCCCCATCAATTTTTTTTTTATTTTAAAGCAATATTTAGAAAATAATAAAAGAATAATTATTTCACTTCAAATCACCTTTATTACTCTCCTTATATACAATAATGTATAAGGAAAGTATTGTGACAGTGTCAAAAATTCGAATTTGAGTTTCCGACGGGAGAGCACGTTTCAAGCATCCCTGATCACGAATCCAACATTTTTGAATTGATGTCTGTGTGTGTGTGTGTCAGTGAGTATGTGGAGACGATAACTGACGAACGAATGGACCGATTTGAACGAAATTTGGTACAAAAATTGCAATCCGTGAATACTGGAAGCCTTTTTTTTTATACGCAATCGAATGTATTCCCCCAAATTTTCGAATGAAATTTTGAAAAAATTATCAGAAAATCAAAACCTCTAATAAAGTTACGCAAATAAATATTTCTTATGTAATTTTTCATTAGAAAACGATTAACATAAATTTTGGAACTCTAGCATGAACCGTTCACGAAATATTGCACATTTTTCCAAAAAATTATGTAAAATAAACGAAAAATATTTCCTATTGAAAAACATGTTCACTTTTCATATGTAATATCATGCGATGAGATTGGTGACATCATTCTCTTGGATCAGCTCGTTCCATTCATGAAAAAAGATACTTTGAATAATACTTTTGTATTTGAACGCCAATTGTCATTTATATGTTATAAGAATAAATTATTTCTCCATCCATAACACTTGGCGAGATTTTGGCGACGAATTTGACGGAATGTCGCCAACTTGACGACTTTTTTAAATGTTACCAAATTAAAGAAAATTTCGCCAAATGGATACAAATGACGCTAAATCAATGAAAATAACGACTAATTGACAGAAATTCAATATCTTGGAAAATATATAAGTATCTATTAGAAGAATAACATATTTTGTTTTTACTGTAAATGTAGTAAATACATTGCATTGTATAAGGAAAGTCATGTGCTGCCCACATCAGATTTTTTTATTTTTTTTACTAAAAGTTTTAAATACATTTTGGCAATCATACTAAGTATTGTACCAGCATCATGTATGCGATAAGTTTTATTTTAGTTACAATAAAGCAAAAGCACTTGCATCTACTTCTATGGCATATTGCAAATTAAAAAATTAAAAAAATAAAACATATTTTATAGAAATTACATGGTCGTTTACTTTAAGTGACAGAAATTATATATGTTCAAAAACTGGATGAAACTTATCTTTATATTGATGATATTTCTAAAAATATATTACTATACAAATAAATGTACCAAACCCGTACACAGTATTAATATTATATATAAGAATTTTTACTGTACATGATGTAGTATTACGATACCTGAATTGAATCAATGGATTCCATCTACGTTTTAATTAATATACTGAATATCCCATATAGAAATAGGGAAAGAAATAAGTTGTAGTTTGTAAAAGGGAAAACAATGACAATTAATGGTATTTTATAATTAGGTCTAACATGCACAATAAATACTCTTCGAAAAAATAATAAAAATGTACACTAACACAAAAGTATTAAATACATCTTTTAGAGATATATGTATGTAAAATGTTACTTTTAAAATTCTTAAATATAATAAATGTTGCTCTCCAAAATGCTGGAATTCTGGGATACTAACAAAATTAACTTTTAATTAAATAATTCGAATTTGACATAAATATAAATTTTTAATAAATTTATAAATTGTTAATATCTAAATTTTTGTAATTAGATATTAACAATTTATAAATTTATTGTAAACATAAATTTAAATTGTAAACATAATTGTAAACATAAATTGTAATTTGTAAACATAAATTGTTATTGTAAACATAAATTTAAATTTTATAATTGACGAAAAAATATCTGATTATTCCATTATTTTTTAAGGTATTGGTATGACCATTTATCATAATCTTAATGATTTTGAAATGATCGTTTTTGAATTGATTAGAATATTACAATTGGGCTAATGGGAAAATATCAAAATGATGGACGGGAAGACTTAAATAAACAAATTAGTTATTTTTAAATATTTGCATATTAGAAGGAAATGCGAACTCAAACGTTTGAAATATTGAATGATATCAAATTGCTCCTTCCAAATAAATACATATGTAATTCGGTTACAGGGTCTCCAGATAAATTCGTATTAGGGAAATTTCCCGAGAACTAATATTTTTATTGTTATTTTATTAATGCATCTGCATAGGAAACTTTCATGGCGCTACACTACAAGACAAGGTTCCAGGGGATGAGGGGATGACCCCTTTTTATGTAGGGGGAGGACAATCACTCCCTTTTTAGAGATAAAGTCAATTACACATTTGACGAGCATTGACAAATTGCAACAAAAATGTGTTTGTACATCAGAAAAACTAAAAATTATCCTGAAAACTACGAAATTGACATAAATCCCCCTCTAAGTAAAACAGCAATAAAACAATATACATCTGTTTGTATAATCATTCGGCTGCATTGGCATTCCTGTTGCATTTTCCCAAGAAAATATGATTTGGGCAGCGCATGACTTACCATATAATACAATGAATTTACTACTTTTACATTTAAAAAATAGGTTATTTTTATAGTAGTTAATTATATTATTTCCAAAATATTGAATTTCCATCAATCAGTTGGTATTTTTATTGATTTAGAATCCTTTTTATCCATTTGGCGAGATTTTCGTTAATTTGGCAGCATTTAGAAAGTCGCCAAGTTATTCCTCCAAATTCATAGCCAAAATCTCGCCAAGCGTTATGGACGGAGAAATGAGCTATTCTTATAGCAGATAAATGACTATTGGCGTTCAATTACAATAGTATTACTCAAAGTATCTTTTCTCATGAATGAAACGAGCTACATCCACGAGAATGATGTAACCCAATATATCGCATTATATTACATATGAAAAGTGAACATGTTCCTCAACAGCTAACATTTTTTTGTAATTTTTGAGATTGTTTGGTAAATTTATTTGAAAAATGTGCAATGTCTCGAGGACGGTTTATGCTAGCGTTCAAAAAGTTATGTTAATCGTTTTCTAAGGAAAAATTACATAAGAAATGTCTATTTTCGTAATTTTATTAAAGGTTTTATTTTGTTTTAAAGTATTTTCAAAATTTTACACGACGATATAGGGTGTTGTGAACGTTCGATTGTGTTTAAAACCAATAATCTTCCCTTATTCATGGATTGTAATTTTTGTATAAAATTTCATTTGAATCGTTCCATTCGTTCTTGAGATATCGTCACCACAGACTGCTAACGCACCCTCCCACCCACTCACACACACACACACACACACACAAACACACAAACACAGACATCACCTCAAAAATGTTCGATTCGTGATCAGGGATGCTTGAAAAGTGATCTCCCGCCTAAAACTCGTATTCGAATTTTCAACCTTGTCACATTACGTTCATTATACATTATCTATATATATAAAGAAGAAAAGTATGTATGTATGATCCAACCTCACGGGAGAACGGCTGAACCGAATTTGGTGATATTTAGTGGGTAGTCTTAAAATATCCCCACTTAAAATTTAGTCCATGTTTCGAGTTTCTAATACCTGGGTTGTCGCGATATTAATGGAAAACGAAACTTTCGTTTGTCTCAGGATCTCGGGAGAATCTCATTTGCACTGAATTTTATGTATTTGTCACTTTAGAAGATCGCAGGTTTGAAATATGAATTTAAATGGAAACGTTATTACCATGGTTTATTTTTCACAGGCTTACTCAAAAAATGTTCTTAATTTGAATAACAAATAAATAAATTTAAAAATATCTATCTATCTATATATATAAAGAAGAAAAGTATGTATGTATGATCCAATGGATCTGATTGTCCAAAGAGTGGTCATTTTTTTTTACATAATGCAATGAATTTACTTCTTTCACAGTGAAAAAACACTGTATAAGATTCACGACCCTATATGTTCCGGTGTAATTTTTATCAGTGTTTTGCATAGTAAATCCCGAGCAACGCCGAGACTGCTAGTACTCTGTATATAAGGAAAGTAAGCACTGCTAGTACTATGTATATAAGGAAAGTAATAAGGATCATTTTGCAGTATTCTTCATTAGTAAATATCGTAGACATGGCTCATAAAAACGAAATGAAAATAAGACAAAGGGGCAAACAAATAACTCAAGGATACAACACTGCTGATGAAATATGTTTTTAACCTCAGATTAATTTATTTACTGTCCTGGCTTCGATTACTGTAATGCTTACCGAAAAAATAATCTGTCAAATAAAGCAGTTAACAAGCAAACTAAATTTATTAAATCGTTTAATATACAACTGTCGCCAGGTGATTTTGCAGTTTAAAGAATAGAATGTATTTAAAAATATATTTCCAGCCAATTATTTGCAGCTTTTTTATGAAATAAAAACATTTGTACTAATTTGGCAACGCTCTAAAATCTTGCAATTGCATTTTTTTCTCTTATCTTAAAGATAGCGAGATTTACCCGGTCCCACCATACAAATTTGAGTTAGTCCTCGCCTCCCCCCATACAAATTTGAGTTAGTGCCCTCCCCCCATACAAATTTGAGTTAGTCCCCCCCCCCCCCCGCCGAATGCTGTCTCCTCGTGTAGCACTCTTGGGATTTCCTATATAGTTGCATTAAAATACAAGGATAGCTGTTTTCGTTCTCGAGAAATTCATCGATATACATATTTTCCTAGAAACTCTGCGGATCAGTAAGGTTAGATAAACCAAATGCATTAACAGATAAATTATTTTTATTTTCATATTTGTTAATATAGGCGTGTTACTCACGAAAATGTTTAATCTTTAGAGTGGATGTAAACGTATATATGTAATACGAGATATAAGCATTAAATATTGTTAGAGTCGGAAATGTTTCATAACAAATTGAAGGAAATTGTCGTTTTTCAGTTATTTTCAATACATTCGTGCTCCATACCAAATTCAGTAGAATGCAATGCGTAATTTCTGGTAATATAGAGAATCTAAATTTGGACACAGATTCATAGATGAATAAAATAATTTGAAAAAATCATAAATTTCAATGCCTGAATTCTACAGATACTACAGATGAAAATGTAAGAATCAAGACAAAATAATTTAAGACATATACAGATATGAAATTATTTTTGAAGAACACATGAAATTTGGTGTAAATGTACAAGCTTAATAAATACACCACCCATAATTTTTTTTAGTATTCTAAGATAACCAAAACATAAATATGTAGCTAAGACTGGACTTTGATTTGTAGCCTGTGTAACAATACATTCCTTATGTTTATATACTGTGAAACCGTTTTTATAGCAATCACTTTCGGGACCTCGCAAAATACAGGTGGTTGCTGACTGTTGGCATATAAGGAAGCAAAACTTAGAGAACAATATTTGCAAATTGGTTCATGCAGTAAAATAATATTAATCAATTTGAATTCAATAATAATATTTTAAATGATTATGGTATCTATAGAATTGACCTATGGTACTTTTACAGTTTTTTCTAACTGACATATTTAAAACATGGGGTTTCTCATGATCATCTGTTAGTGAAATTGCAGTCCTTGAACACAGTTTTTCTGTCGAATACTGCTTTGTCGTTGATAACAGCTTTAACTAATCAACGGTTTCACAAATATATGGTCGCGGTCATGTTACCGTGTAGTTGCTTAAAGTAAAAGTAGTTAAAATGGTATAGGGTGGAAAACTTAAACTTGCTCTAAATGAGTGTTTTGTTATACAAATAATGACTCAATTTGGAAGGACCATTGTACAGATTTGAGTGCACTGTGCATTCTAAATAAATGTAAAATATTGCACGATGATAGTTTTATAAACAACTGCCAATTCATGTAAGAACTAGAGGATTTCGCTGCCTACTTTCTGAGGCAACCCTAACCCTGCCGATCCGGTTCTCGAGCGGTCAGGTGCATGCGTTTCCGACTGATCGCTGGATTGCAGGGTTATGTGTTCGAATCCCGCCAGCGGGCATTGGTTTTGCCATGTCGAGGCCAAGTCAGACTTCCGCCCTTCAGGGAGCCTCTATAAAAGTGAAGCTGCAAATCTCCTCCCCTTCGCATTTTTTATTTAATTCTGGCTGGCTTGTCTTGAAGGGTCTCATGTCTTACCATGCTGCAGCCCATCCTAACCTTTCATCTGTGGCCTAACTTTTCTATTGGATCCAGCTCTTACACCCGCCCACTTGGGGGCGGGGATTTATCCTGCACATCAGTACCATTCAAATAATGAATCTTCAACACACGAAGACACACACTGGCGCTCTGCGCTAGGCGCTCCGAGGAAGAAACCAATATGGGGACGGCGGGGTCCTCCCCTTCGCCATGGGATACCCTGGGGGGTCTTGTGGACGTGGTGCGTTGGCGCTCCTTCACCACGGGGGAATTAGTAACTAACGAACCCTAACCCTAGAATTCGCTCCGTAAAATATGTATATCAGCCTGCTAAGTAGGCGCAGTACTCCTGTCAGGGATCCGCCCCTTAACCGCTGGCGCTCACAAATCCCCAGAACCCTTTTCGCGATCTCCTTCCCTGCCCCTCGTACCTAAACCTTACAATCTACTATCTGCTCTAGAGCTTTTTTGGTTTTCATTTCTAGTGCCATAAGTTCGCTTTCACTCTGATGGAATTTTATACTATTGTAAATAATTGAATGTCAACTGTATTATTTAACATATTATAGATTTCACTGACTGTACAACGCACACATTTTATAATCTAAGCACATCAAACGATTTCATTTAATCATACAGGTTATCTTGCTAAAAGTTCTGACAATCGTGATTATGAATAATTAGTTTTCATGATTTCCTTGTTTAATTGTTTATAAGAGTGAAATAATAAGACATATAATTGTTGATTCCAATACTAATTCATTCCAAGACTTATCATAATTGTTTCTGACAGCATCGGCTGTAAAATGATCTATTTATATGAATCAACAATGAATAGTATTATTGTTTTCGACCATCTTTGTTAAGTTTCTGCCAGTAACCAATCACAGAGAAGTTTGAAATTCACTCGAATTAAAATTTTGCCCATAATGGCAAAGCAAAATTTTATTAATTAATATGTAATTAACTAATATATAAATTAAAGTTCAAAGCCTGTCTTGTACATTTATGGGTTCAAATTACTACATAGGGTAATCCCGGGGTAGATGCTTCATCCGATATAGAGTGCACCCCCCCCCCCTCCCCCCAGTTCTGAAACCCTTAAGATGGTAATGCAGTAAATACTAATGGCGAGTCATTTAGTGTTTCAAATGCTTTTCAGAAGTATTGTATTTCTGTGCATTTTTTCACTTGAAGTTGACAAATATCTAAGATGAGATATAGAATTTATCATGAAATATTTTGTTATATTAAAACAGATTGTATATTATAGCTAAAACTCTAGAAATGTCAGTGGATTCCTTGTTTGAGCGAAACCAAGTCTTCGTGTAGCGTAATTTTATTGTGATTTCGCGATGTTTGAATCCAAGGTCAGGAAGCCATGAGGTGCGGCATCTCTCGAAATAGGTACACTGAAGAGTTATTTGAAAAATAAGTAACATTTTCATAATTATGTTATTAATGTTATTAATTATGCTATTATATTACTAAATAATTCAGTTAAATAAATTAAAGCAATTAGATTAAATAATTCAATTAGATAAAATAATTCTATTAAATTAATTAATTAAATTAAATTAATTAACTCAATTATATTAATTAATTGATTTCAATTAATTAATTCAATTAATTATGAATTAATTATTTTAGTAATTAATTCATCCTACACCGTTATTCATTATTGCCATTATTTTGTCTGTGTAGGCTATAATCTTAAACTGAGTTTAAAGTAAAGAAAGTGAATATTTTTCAAGTTTAGTCAATTTTTTATATTTCACAAAATTGTAATTTCAGTGTTTCTATCTTTTTTATATTTAAATACACGTATCTCTTGAAGAAAAATATTTGGTACATCCATCAAAATTCAGTTATGTTAAATCCAGAGAATCTCTCTTATGGTTCGGCTTCACACCAGTTTCATCCGGGAGAGATGACGCAATCAAGTGGTTTACAAAATAAATTATAATTGCTTATTGAGAATTTTATCATTTTATTTATCCTAATACATATGCTTTTGAAATGTAAATAAATTATCAAGACTACATAAGTTTCCTGTTTGTGCACCATGGGTCTCAGAATATTGATTTAAAAAAGATGCGGCGTCTATCCCGGGTTTAATCTATGTAAAATTTAAGAAAGGTACGTTTTGTTGCCTGTTCGGAATGCATGTAAAAATCGTTGAATTATTTTCTTAACACTTTACAACATAGCTGAAAAGTGCGTATTACTTTGTACATTCATTATGTCTGTCTGTCTGATCGTTCGCACGATAACTGCCGTAAAAATGACTTGTTTATCGAAATGAAAATATATCGAAATGAAATTTTGGTATGTTGTCGAGACGGTCTGTGGGACATATGGGAATTTAAATTAATAGCATCATCCAATTAGTTTTGGATTGAACCCGGGTTGAAAATATGAAAAACATTGAACCCCATGGGGCCTAATTTTTCAAGCACTTTTAATTTAAAACTCACAAATTGCTGCGAAATTTTACAAATGGAAATGTCGGAATGTTCAAATTATCCCATAAAATATGTAAAAAAAATTTCAGCAAAATATGTTCGATATTTTTTTAAATAAAAATTAAAATAATAATTGCACCCATATTATATGAAGAGATCACGTGACCCACTTCAAAATAAAAAGGAAAATCCATCTTGTGTCAAAATCGTGATTTTTGAAGTTCTTTTAATTTACATTTAGTGTTGCATCCGCCCTAAAACTACTTTATTTTTTTTCTATGCATCTCTATACTACAACGCAATTATAATATTTTTGAGTTAAAATGATCATCAAACTTTGATTTTTTCTACAGCGAAACCTAATTTTCACGTTTGGAGAATGTAAACACATCAAGCTGTAAGATGGATTGTATAAGAATTGCTGAATTTCTTTAACGCGAAATTATTTAGCTCTGGAGTTTGTAATATAGTTGATATGAATGAAACATGCATTGATTTTACATAGAGAAGATTTATATTCAGACGATTCTATAGTTATGCCTTTTTCGATGAAGTTTTAAGCATGGAGTTAGAAAGTTTCCTCCATGGTTTTAAGTTTTTAAGTAAAATAAATCATTATAGTATCGTGATAATTTTAAAAATATCGCCGCTGAATGAAATGAATGGAAACAAATCTATGAATGAAATATTCATTGGTTTTATATAGAGAACCTGACGATTTATGTTTCGATGACGCCATTTGAATAAAGTTCATTTGTTTTCGATGAAGTTCTCAAATATAATAAATGATTGCAGTATTGTAATAATTTTAAAAATGTCACCGCTCAATGAATCGCATTTTAGAGATGTTTAAAAAAACTGCTTTGCAATTGGAAAGTATTTCATAATCAATGCTTTATGCATGAGTGATCTTTCTTGTTTAATGTAGAGAAATATTTCTATCTTTATTTCAAGTATTATACAAATAAAGAGCATTTTCTGAAATCCTTGACATGAAATACCATACATCGTTAATCTTCATATATTGAACTGGGGATCTCTTTACATTAGATATATCTACAATTAATGTTGAAGTACTTCGAGGACTTTCTAATTCTCTAGAGAATGGCATTAATGCTATTTCTTTTATCCATCTGCCAAACTCCTCTCACGTAGGTGCAGTAATATGCCGCATTTAGACTTATCCATATTGAAAACATTTCTCTGGGGTTTCATTTATTTGGCGTAATCCATCTTTTTCTGCCGATTTAAACGTGTTTCATTGTTGTTTCCTTAAAATTTCTGATTGTATTTGTTATGGCGAATTAAATACGTTAAGCGTGCAATAAAAAGGTTAAAATACAAAATTTTAGATTAAGGTCCGTTTTATGAAAATTCTGTTTGAAAACATGAAGTGGTATTTATGTAAAAGTTCCAAGTTTGAGTTAAAATAAGAAACATTTGGGTTTATTATTATGCACTAGCTGTTCGCCTTTCAAGATTTTATTACTGTTAAATTGATATTACTCTAATGTTCTTAAACAAAAGGAAATGCATAATCCATATTGCTGCATCAATAAAATGATAAAAGAAGACGATCGTTTGAACACGCTTGTATTTCTGTCTTTAGTGTATCAGGTCAATATCTTAACGGCAATTGAGATATTAAGCACTGTTTCTAACATATTTGATTTTTTCAGAACGGTGAACTTCATGTAGCCATTTCCGCATATTTTTTCAGCCAACATGCGATTTCCTGAATACAGTAAGCTCTAAATCAAGTTACCTCGTTGTACTCTTTCTGTGGCACCGACATAAGGGGGCCAATATTAAAATACGACATTCTGGAACAGACTGTCTAATGATTGCTTTGTTTTATAGCTGCGCGAAAAGCAGTTAAGAACTATATAAAAAATGGACGCACCAAGAAGCAGTTGTCCGATTGTGATAAAAATTGGTGGATGTGAAGAACATGCATTGAAAAAGAAGCGATTAAAATTTCAGAACAATTTAATGATTTAGAGTTTGACCGTATCCAAAGGGAGGAAGTCAATAAGGCTTTGATCCACCTCTGGTCTGGATGCATGATGTCACCCGGCGTGGCATAGAGTGATAAAGTTCACGGATGGTGTCCTGCGGAATGTCTTGCCAAATTGTCTTCAACTGTCGGGCTAAATCGTCAACACCCCTGGATGGTTGCAATCGCCTTTTCATAACGTCCCAAATGTGCTCTATGGGAGACAGATCAGGAGACCTAGCTGGGCAAGGAAGTGTTGAGCAATTTTGAAGGCAATTCATATCAACACGTGCCTTGTGCGTCCGGGCATTATCTTGTTGAAACATAAATCCGGGATGTCGCAAAAGGAACGATAACACAACCGGTTGTAGAATGTTGTCTACGTACCGCTGTGCTGTCAGTGTGCCAGAAATGACTAACAAAGACGTAAGATATCCGCAGTTGAAATGCAGCAGAAATTTTGACCACAGATTCAGAATCGCTCATTATATACACCTGCTGAATGCGCAGTTCCGATGCGCTGGAGCTCCCACTATTTATTCATTGACACCAAATTTTATTCATTTGCATGTTCGCTCAAAATGTCTTTGCATACGAAATTTCATTACAATCGGACAACTCCTCCTTGGAGCGTCGATTTTTTTATTAGAGTGTATTACCACTTAGTTTACAACGTCTTTTCAAATGAAAAAACAGTATCTACACTGTACGACAAACATTTTAAATTTTCAGACACAAAACCCGATGACATTTAGAGTTCCAATGCCTTTGAATTATTATGCTTATTAGAGCTGATGAGCAAAAAATATCTGCGAAATTAACTACCAGTAAAATGTTTGCTATATATCACACTTTTATCAAGCTCTGTTGTGACCAGCGAATTCATTCATACCCAAAAAACTTACCTAGAATAAAATTTCTTAGAAGATTGCCAATAGACCGACATATAAAATTCTGCAGGAAACCTGCCGTTAAGGCGGGCGACAAAAAATCTTCTATATTGACACAACTCTCTACAGAGTGTCCCAAAAAACGCGCTTTAATTATTTACTTGTTGGAGATAAGTGGGCAATATAAATTGCAAAAATGTGGAAAGTAAGGTAAGAAATAAGACTACGTTAATGAAATAGTCCTCCCATTGATTTTCAAAAAGTTATACTTTTTAAATTTTTAACGACCCCCCTTAGACAAATTTGGCCAATCAGAAAATGTTTATTTTTAATGCAACAAGATCATTAAAAAAACCGCCTATCTATATCTTTAAAATTGAACGAGTTATATTTAATTGACAATTGAACATTGTGAATGAGGATCATATATCAAATTAGACATGTCAATTTGTGATATCTCACAAAAAAAGATGATACGTAAGAGACATTTTCGCGAATTCAGCGTCTGTGTAATGCTTTACTTAGATGTGGGTGTAATGCTTTATTTAGATACATTTGTGATAAAAATTTTTGACACATATTAACGTATTTTTCATCTAAACATTTTTCCGGCGACAATTTGTTTATGATCCCTATTTTCAGAGAATTCCCGTTCTCATGTACGGAAAAGAGGCATAAGTCAGATTTTTTCCTTTATCATAATTCAGTTGATTTTAAAGATACAGATATGCGGTTTTTTTATGGTCTTGTTGCATTAAAAATAAAAAAAAATCTGATTGACTGAATTTGTCAAAGAAAGTCGTATAAAAATTTAAAAAGTGTAACTTTTTATAAATGAATGGGAGGACTATTTCATAAACGTAGTCTCATTTCCTACCTTACTTTCAACAATTTTGTAATTTACATTGCCCACTTATCTCCAACAGGTAAAGAATTAAAGCACGTTTCAATCTTTTTGGGACATCCTGTATAGACAGGATATATACGCTCTCTATGGACGGGATATATACGATCTCTATAGAAGGGATTATAAACGGGTCGGATTGACGTCTCGTCGCTGTAGCAAAGGCCGAATCAAATTCAGCTCCCTGCAACTGGAGTACAATCATCCCTTGCGGTGGTTCATCTTACTTTGAAGAATCCTTTATAAATTTGAATTTTAATCTCTTATGATCGAGAAAATATAAAGGGATTATTGTATTTTGTAAGAATATATTTTCCTAGAATATATTTTTGTAAGAATATATATGTCTTTGTAAGAATATATATGTCTTTTTTGTAAGAATATATATGTCTAGAATATATTTTTCAATTAATTATTTTTGTGCTGAACAGGTTTAATATCCAATTATGGTACTGCATTGCAGTGGAATATAAGCATTTTATCCCCAGTGAATCGCGACTATTATAAAATAACTGCAGTCTTATAACGGATTAGAATCCTACGAAAAAGATCGTAATTGTTTTGAAAAGGACTGGAACCTGTTTCCTAAAATAGTGTATGGGGATATATTAAGCTATTTGGTATTGTCAACAAATTATATCACTTTGCAGTAAGTGAAGTATACACATCACTGGAAAGTTCTAACTATTTTACAAGTGGATAGGTTTCATCTAAAACCAAGACCATGCAGAAGATTAGGAGTAGAGTCGCTAGAATAAGTTTGGGGGTGGTAACAGAATACTTTGTTTTCCTTTACTCTAGATATCTATTCTTTGAAATTTAAGGGGGTTCTTGAGGATTATGACTCATAATGATCCTCCTGGCAACGCCACTAGTTCAACCCCCCCCCCTCAAAATTTTCAATTAACTAACTTTATAAGTTTCTATTATAGTTATAATATCAAATTTTAAAACTTTATTGAATTCTGTATTATTTGCCTCACTGTGACCCACCCCATTCCCCCTTAAGTAACTACATCTAGCAAAAAAAAATTAAACCTTGCATTTTACGAGTAAACTGAAAGAAAATCTCTCCTCCTTCCAATTATTTTCTGGTTTCAGCCTTGTCTGCATACATTCTGAACTAAACCTGCTGCTTGAAGAAGTAAATTCTAAATCCATTTGCATCTTTAAATTTAATATAAAATATTCATACATCATAACTATAAAATTTAAAATTATGTTATTTCCTAAGTCTTTCTGTATTAACACATTGTTCTTGCAGTACTTATTTGAATGTTACTAACCAAATTTTATTAAGCATGGAATTGAGAAAAATAATGTTTTTAAGTGTTCATAGATAAATGGAGTTAAAAAGTGCAAACATGTTTATAAACATTTTTAGTGCACTTAAAATTTCTTTGTTCAAATCAAATAGTTTCTTGAGCTGTTAGTAACATATAATATACAGATAATTACTTTTCTCTAACACTCTTGCTAGGACCTAACAAGAAATGAGAGAAACATAATTTACATAATTATGAACTTAGACATTGATTAGGTTTAGTGTTTAGGTTGAATATTCAATTGTGAAGCAGATAATTAAATCAGTGGTGAAGCCACAAATTTCCATTAGTATGCAAGGATCCCACCAGGTATGGATCTAGAAATTTTGCGATTAGCGTCATTACATAGTGATGTAGGCTATATTTTCATTGAAAATCCATAGTTTAGTACTAACTAACAGCAAAACTAAGTCATACTTGGCTTTGGCATCAGTGAATTATTTCTGATTCAATCTCTGAATTCACAAATATCTTCTGTTTTATACAATTCTTTGAGTTATGATGAACAAGTTGACTTCGTTAGATCACCGAAGTCAAGCAGCATTGGGCGCGGTTAGTACTTGGTGGGTGACCACCTCGGAACACCGCGTGCTGTTGGCCATCCTGGGTGCGGTATCCCCGTGGTTTGCGCGCTAGATTTGCACGCTACCACAAATGCCGCCGTGTTCATGCGGAGTACGATCACGTTAAACATGTGGGTCCGTAAGTCCTTCCGAGAGGTTGGTGGTAGGGGAAGGAGGGTACGGTCCCTGTGGATGCCTCCCCCACTGGGTTCCGGTCTAAATTGGGTGGCACTTCCCGGCCGTCCATACAGTTACCTTACACCTTTCTGGTAGGTCGGACGGTCTGGGTCTCAACAACAACAACAAGTTGACTTTACAGAGAAATTCCATAAAATGAAAATTGCTTATCCCGTTCAGTACGATAAGAATGTAGTACAATACTTGTACAACATGTTGCACGCCCAATTACGAATGCCATGAAAGATAATGAGCAATCTAAATGCAGCAGAGGAAACCAATTGGAACACAATCATAGATAAACAGTGTCATCCCCTTCTGCATCAACGACGAATGAGAGGAGTGGTATGAAACCAAAGGGGGAAATAAAAAAGTGACCCAACGTTTTGTTCCAGAAAGTTCAGCAGATCTAAATTTCGACTACGACTGAGCAACAAGTCTCTTGAGTTTGTGCAAAAAAATATCTACTGGAGCGCTAAAAGAAAGCGTAGCTTAGAAGTGTGATGTGCAATAGAATCTTACAGCATAGTGATTGCGCGAACAAGTGTTGGAATGCTAGAAAGCATAGGTATTTATGTATTTCACTTGTCACTAATTAGCACGTAAGGCATACATTTAATGGTTATCTAATAATGAGCAATTAGTTCGTACGAATCTATGTCGTAATAACGAGTTCTTTTATTTTAAACTAAAAGAACTATTTTGAGTTACGGCAAATTAAAAGAAAGAGTCTAAATATATGTATCAATTATATTATGTATGTAAATATGTTTATTAATGAAATATTGGTAGCGCTAGATGTATTATAATAATGGATTTATGAATAGTATTAATAACCAAGACATAAATGGATATATATAACTTAAATATTAAATAAATTGGTCAAATTTAGATAAGTGTGTTTATTTACATCTTGTGTATTTGTTTCTCCGGCTTGAAAACCGGGACTTTACATGCTCCATCCTTAGTGAAGGCATCAAAGGTAAGTCCTAGTATAATAATTTTGATAAGGACAACTTAACCTTATGACAAAGAACAACCGAATATAGCTCAAAACACCATGTTGAAAGCATAACCGTTGTACTCTAAGACGTATGAGCAGACGAGGTGGTTGAGTTGTGCCTCACCCGCTATCCGTCTATAAGCACATCTTGTGCTTTACATAGTAGTTTTTCCTCCTGCCAATTCACTTAGCAGCTGTTTTATTTAGATTAACTGTAATAAGATCTAATCTGATCCACACATTCCGATTACTATATGCACATCATTCTAGCTTTTCCATTTATTTAAAGCTGCAATTCAGTCAAAATTAAAGCTAACAAGTACCAATGAAAAATCATGGGAAATATTTTATGTGTTGTATCCCAAAGAGTTTAAATATACTATATATTTATATTCATTAATTATATGTAGTAATTCAGTAAATATCCAGTAGGGATCAGGGTATTATGGTACCTTTTCGCTAATCCAACGTCAATGGTTTCTCACTCTCTCTCCGATTAAAGCAGAAACCATTGAGGAGGGATTAAGAGGAATATGACACATGAAGGGGGGAGTTTCTTTGTTAATCCCCACCTCAGCCAGACTAATACCACTGGTCATTCCAAATTATATTATTTGATGTTTGCCGACTAAAGTTGTTTCCAGATATTTCAATAATGTATTTATAATAAACAATATATTTGAACAGGTCTTGAAACCTATAAAGTAGTATTTCAAGACCTAACACAAGACTTATTGGACATTAAACACCTTTTCAATATTGTTACGCTTTTTTTTTTCTCCCAAACTGCACAACGTATCAATTATTCCAAGGACAATCTCAAAATAGTGTATACTAAAAAATCTATATCAATAAACATAAAGACACTGAAAAAACAATGAAACTTAAAACATTAATTACACATTCCTATAATTAACATGCTCAAAAAAGTTATTTAAATAAACATAAGTACATATAAAATACTCCAGCATCTATAATTTCATCCTACAATAAAAAATCTGATGTGGGCAACACATGCCTTTCCTTATATACTGCAAAGAATTTACTACTTTTAAAGCTTACAAAAATGTTATTCTTATAGTTGATACTTATATTCTTTCCAAGATATTGAATTTTCTTCCATGAGTCGTCATTTTCATTGATTTAGCGTCATTTTTATCCATTTGGCGAAAGTTTCATTAATTTGGTAATATTTAAAAAATTGTCAAGTTGGCGACATTCCGCCAAATCCGTCGCCAAAATCTCGCCAAGTGTCATGGACGGAGAAATACTTTACACTTATACAGATAAATGACAATTGGCGTTCAAATATAAAAATATTACTCAAAGTATATTTTTTCATGAATGGAATGAGCTAGATCTACGAGAATGATGTCACCAAATTTGTCGCATGGTATTACACATGATAAGTGAACATGTTTCTCAATAGGAAATATATTTTTTTTATCTCATATAACTTTTTGATAATTTTTTTAAATATGTGCAATATCTCGAAAGCGGTTCATGTTAGCGTTCTAAAATCTATGTCAATCGTTTTTCAATGAAAAATTACATAAGAAATGTCTATTTGCGTAACTTTATTAGCGGTTTTGATTTTTTGACGATTTTTTCAAAATTTTACTCGAAAATTTAGGGGGGTTCTGAACATTCGATTACGTATAAAAACAATAGGCTTCCAGTGTTTACGGAGTGTGATTTTTGTACCAAATTTCGTTCGAATCAGTCCATTCGTTCGTCAGTTATCGTCTCCACACACACACACACATATTTTCACACACACACACACACACATATTTTCACACACACACACACACATACTTTCACACACACACACAATTACTTTCACACACACACACACATACTTTCACACACACACACACACACATACATCACTTCAAAAATGTTTGATTCATGATCAGAGATGCTTGAAACTTGCTCTCCCGTCAAAAACTCGAATTCGAATTTTCGATCCTGTCACAATACTTTCCTTATACATTATGTATATAAAGAAAGTAAAAATGTTATCACTAAAATTGTGACTGACATTTCATTTTCTCCCTTTCATGCTCTTAAGATTAAAGTTTGATAGATGAAAATCGCTAAAAGTAAATTATTTACTATAAATAACATCAATCTTCTGTTTGATGTTTTTAAAAACAGATGATGTATGCGTTATGTACAAAAAATATATATTTCAAATATGATGAATCTGAGATCGATGTATGTCGCTGTTTCAGAATGAGTTAATAGTTTTATACGGTCTTATAATATGATGTTACTAAAGTGTGAACTGGCGTGCATTTTCTGTTTGATTACGATTCAACTCGGAATACATTTTTAATACTTTCCAACACAGTTGAAAAGTGTTTATGACTTTGGTCATTCTGTCTGTCTGTCTGCGACGTACGATACCGCTGAAAACATGTCTTTATTAAAATAAATTTTGTAGTATGTTGTTGAGACGGTCTGGGGGACATATGGGAATGTAGAAGTCTAATATCAACCAATTAGTTTTTGATTTAACCCGCGTTGAAAAAATGAAATACATTGTACCCTATGGGACCTAATTTTTCAAACACTTTTAAGCGGAGTTAAAATACTCAAATTTCTTTGAAAATTTTAAGAAATATTCAAATTATCACATAAAATGTCGAAAACAATTTCAGCAAAATACGTTGGATTGTTTTTTAAATAAAGATTGAACTAAAAATTACATTCATAATATATGAATATATCACATGACTCATTGTAAAATAAAACATGGCATCCAATTTTTCAGTGTGTAAAGATCGTGATATTTAACGACATTTCGTGATATTTAACGACAATTTATATATAGTGTTGCATCCGTTATAAAATCGTTCTATTTTTGCATATTATCTCTGTATCTACATTCTGTGCAAACACATATACAATATTTTTTTTATTTTAAATTATCACTCAGCTTTGATTATTCCGACAACGGACCCTAAATTCTATAGGGTACAGTTTGTAAACGAATGAAGCGATTGTAAAATGAGTTGTATAAGAATTGCTGAATTTTTTCATGCAACATTATTTAGCTCTGGAGTCTGTAATATGAGTGATATAAATGAAATTATCCTTAATTTTACATAGAGAGGCTAATGATTAATATTTCGATGAAGTTTTACGTTATCAAGTGTAATAAATTACTGTAGTACTGTTATAATTTAAAAATTATCACCGCTGAAAATATCACATGTTAAAAATGATTGAATAAAATTGCATTTCAGTTGGAAAGTGTTTCATAATCAAAGTTTTATGCATGATTGATCTTTCTGGATTAAATATTTTGAAATACACGGCATGGCACACACTTTTTTGTTAGTAATAAATGCCAATAATATAAATAAACACCTTACTTTTATAGAGTATGCATAAAAAATGCCAATATAGAAAAACAAATTTAAATAAATAAAAATTGAAGTTATATTTAATTTCGACGAGGTCTAAATTATCTAAAAATGATATTTTTGAGCAGCAAACGACTTTTAAAAATGACTAATTACCCAACTTTTTCCTGTACATTGTTTAGTTTACTATACATATGTTCGAAAATGTAACAACATTTTAGCACATAACTCAAACATGGGTTTACTTTAGTTAATGAATTTATGTCAATATATACACTGGCTTCCAAAAGTTAAACACG
The DNA here is from genome assembly GCA_951213105.1 of Amaurobius ferox. NCBI lineage: Eukaryota > Metazoa > Arthropoda > Arachnida > Araneae > Amaurobiidae > Amaurobius > Amaurobius ferox. Next base: position 41,478,663 of record OX578143.1, read on the forward strand.
GATGGTAAAATCAACAAAAATGGAAAAGTAAAGCTTTTATTAACTCAATATTGTACATGAAGTTAGCAAATGTGCTTATGCATTAATAAAACAAGAATTATGTACAAAGATGAAAAAATATTTATTTTTCGTAAGTTATGTGATGACGTCACATTTGGGTCATTAACAAAATTATGTTTAATGGTAAACAAACCGAACAAAACTTACATTAATATGGTATGTGACCATCCCGGACTTTCACACATGCTTTACAGCTATTTTCCATGCTTTCAATGAGGTGGTCAACCATCGTAAATACGAGCGATGGTCATTCCTCCAATAGGGCAGCTTCCAACTCCCAGAGACTGGCTGGAGGAGGTAAATGTGCAGAGATTGCACGTCCGAGGGCATCCCAAACGTTTTCAATGGAATTAAGATCGGGGGAATACGCCGGCTACTCCATACCAGAAATGCCCTCACTTTCCAGGTAATCGTCAACGATTTTAGCTCGATAGGGGACGGGCATTATACTCCATAAGGAGAAAATCAGGACCAATTGCTGCAGCGTAGAGTCCTGCAATGGGGTCTATGACTTCACCCAGATACTGCGCAGCCGTCACAGGACCGCCTTTAAAGATGTGCAGCTCTATGCGATATCCCATCGAAATTCCAGCCCACACCATGATGCTGCCATCTCTGAAGCGTGATGTTTGATGATGTTCTTGGCCTGATTACGTGTGCCTCGTTCTCTTCAGATCCGTACATGCTTATCATCTGATTCCAGGGCAAATCTGGACTCGTCCGTGAACAGGACGTTGAACCAATTTGAGACAGTCCAATGGACATGGTAACGATACCAATTTAATCTTGTCCCTCTCGCTGGGACGGTTAGTGGAACACAAAAATGTGATACCCGGGTGTACAGTCCCTTCACGTGGAGCCTTCGGCACACAGTACTGGCAGATATTATCTTACCAAGTGCCGCTGCAACCATGGATGTAACAGTTGTGGAAGTCGCTCGTCGATTCCGCTTGGCTACTATAGCAATATACAGATCATCAGAGGGGGTGGTAACCCTTGTACAACCGGGCACATGTCTTCGGACAACTGTTCGACTTATTTGGTCCATAATTGATAAATTACCAAATGATAAACGCCAAAGAAAATAGCGACATCTTTGATTGACTGTCCTGCTTGAATGCATCCGACAACACGACAGCGCTCATTATCTGTCATGCGTTTTCTTTCAGCCACAGAAACACGAATATCATCAAACATAATCCTACAAAAGTTACAAACACTTCGTATCAGCATTTAAATTCACCTCTTCAAACACTTCATAATGTTGGCGTCTCCAATGACTGCCTAATTAACATATATCCGTACAGTCAATCGTGATTGGCTGTAACATACGATATTTACTTAATGCGATATACATACGCAGCGATTTTCAGCCACTCAAATTCAAATACGCTTTCGAAAAAAGAAAATATGCATTACGTGCTTAATTTTTGGAAGTGTATGTATATATACTATGCAACGCAATAAAATTTAAAGTTCAAACTTATAACGTAAACGTTTTAATTGCCTATTGAATTTCTTAATTTTTTGCTATTTACCCTAGTACTGAAAATTTACTAAAATTTAGTGTTATGTAAAAAATTAACGTTAGTTAGCTTCACAATTTTCTGATTATTAACCTTCATAAGTTACTGCTACTTAACTTTCAAAATGCGCTGCTAATTAACTTTCAAACTTTAGAAATTGCTACCAATCACTACCAATCTCGCTACCAATCACAACCGTTCTACCAATCACTATATATATGTATCTGTACTATTTTTGATGGATAAGCCATTTCTACGGGACATAAATTAGTAATTTTACACTTGAAGGGAAGAATAATATAGGTATAACATGCTCGGCGTTGTGTTAGAAATGGTTACTAATCAATTAGTATTTATCAATTCCGATCGTAATCTTAGTTTACTGACAAACCAGTGGTCAACTGATCAAGTCTTCACTACCAGTTGACCATGGCTCAATGATCATTGGTTTCAGTCAGCATTGAACATGTAATTTCCAAGCTGAGACGATACGTTACTGGACTCCTGTATTATCAAAATTTATATCCACCTCTGGATATGGCAATATTCAGAGCTGGTAGAGGTGGTTATAGTACTGTTATAATTTAAAAATCGTCACCTCTGAAGTATCACATTTTAGAAATGATTAAATAAAATTGCATTTCGGTTGGAAAATGTTTCATAATCAATGTTTTATACATAATTGATCTTTCTTGATTGAATATTGTGAAATAAACGCCATGGTATAACCTTTTTCTTAGTAATAAACACCAAAAATATAAATATATATCTTATTTTTATAGATTAAGCATAAAAATTCTAAGATGGGAAAACAACTTTAAATTAACAAAAATTGAAGTTACATTTTATTTCGTCGAGGTCTAAATTATCTAAATATGGTACTTTAGAGCAACAAACGACTTTTAAAAATGACAAAATTCCCAATATTTTCCTTGACATTATTTACTAATCAATTAGTGCTGATGAATTCCGATCGGAATCTTAGTTTACGGACAAATCAGTGTTCAACTGATCAAGTCTTCACTACCAGTTGATCATGTCTCAATGATCATTGATTTCAGCACTGAACAGGTAATTTCCAAACCAAGCTGACATGTTAGGAGACTACAGTGTTATCAACAATTATACCCACCTCTGAATATGGCAATATGTAAATATTTAGCATCCCAATAGTTGATGATTGGCTTAGGTACTCCAGAATACAGCGTGCTAAGTATGGGTCAAAATGAAGAAAACAGGCAATTAGATAACATCCCAACAAAACACTTATTACACCAATATTTTTACTTTCCTTATATACATAATGTATAAGGAAAGTATTGTGACGGGGTCGAAAATTCGAATTCGAGTTTTCGACGGGAGAGCACGTTTCAAGCATCCCTGATCACGAATCAAACATTTTTGAAGAGCGGTCTGTCTGTGTGTGTGTGTGTGTGTGAAAGTATGTGTGTGTGTGTGTGTGTGTGTTTGTGTCAGTGAGCCTGTGTGTGTGTCAGTGAGTCTGTGGAGACGATAACTGACGTACTAATGGACCGATTCGAACCAAATTTGGTACAAAAATCACAATCCGTAAACACTGGAAGCGTATTGTTTTTAGACGTAATCGAATGTTCAGAACCCCCTAAATTTTCCAATGAAATTTTGAAAAAATCGTCAAAAAATCAAAACCACTATTAAAGTTACGCAAATAAACATTTTTAAAGTGATTTTTCATTAGAAAACAATTCACATAAATTTTAGAACGCTAACATGAACTGTTCTCGAGATATTGCACATTTTTCAAAAAAATTATCAAAAATCATATAAAATAAAAAAAATATTTCCTATTGAGAAACATGTTCACATTTCATATATAATACCATGCGATAAATTAAGTGACAACATTCTGGTGGATCTAGCGCGTTCCATTCATGAAAAAAGATTCTTTGAATAATACTTTTGTATTTGAACGCCAATAGTCATTTATCTGCTGAAAGAATAACTTATTTCTTTGTGCATAACGCTTGGCGACATTTTGGCGACGAATTTGGCGGAATGTCGCCAACTTGGCGACTTTTTTGAAATGTTGCCAAATTAACGGAAATCTCGCCAAATGGATAAAAATGACGACTAATTGCCGAAAATTCAATATCTTGGAAAGAATATTAGTATCTACTATAAGAAAAACCTATTTTTTTTACTGTAAAAGTATTAAATTCATTGCATTATATAAGGAAAGTCATGTGTTGCCCACATCAGATTTTTTTTTAAATTTTTCTGATTTTAACTCTCCAAGTTCTCTTGAAATATATACGTACCAGAAAATTTATAAAATCTTTGAGTTAAAGAGTTTTGTGCTTGATGTTTATTTTATCGACTGCACTGCCCTGTATTAAGTGTAATAAAGTTAATAATAATAATGTCTTATATCCACGGGTAGTAAAGAAATATAAATAAAAACATTTTCTTGCTTGTGTGAAAGTTCTGTTAAAGGGTAAAATTCTCTTAACAGGAGTTTTTTTTTTATTCACATGCACCGAAACTTATAAAACTGAGTAAACTGATTTTCCCGGAATTGCATAATAAAAAAAAAACACTTTTAAGCATATTTTGAAAAGTAACTAAATGTAACAATATATTTTTATTCCAGTTTATCAAACTATAACTACACGTCCTTAAAAATATACCGTACTACGTTCAATCTGACAAATTACTTAAAACGAAGGCCGACAACACGTGTGAGATAAATCATCTATGAAGCTATAAGACATACAAAAACCTGAGTATCGGGAACAGTTGCATGAAGACCCTTTGGTTATTTGAAAAATAAAATTACTACAAAAATCGTTGTAATATTTTACAAATAATAAAAGCTTTTTAGAAATAATATATCTTTGATTTATTAATTAAAAATACAATTTATACAAATATACATATTCACAAGATGCATTATGATTGCATCATTTATTCATTTGATTGCTTCTGATGTTTCTTTTTTGTTTGCATCTTATGCCAATGTTTCTATGACATACTTTCAGCACTTTTTACATAGAAATTATTCTCTGCATTTCTCTTGCAATAAAATTCCGCAAATCACTATACATAATTGTCTAACATGACAGACGTGATTTTGTATTTCGAGACCATTCAGATGTTCCTCCGATGACCTTTCAGAATTTCTGTACACTTATGGTATGGACTATAGTACAGAACCTAACAGAATTGAATTTCAGATTGAAACCCACGGAGATGGAAAAATGGGAGATTAGAACCTTTTTTTCAGACGCCCCAGAAGTATTTCCAAGCACTAAGATTGAATCTCGGTACACTTATAGTATAGACTACGGTACAGAACCTAATGGTAGAAAAATACTATTGTAAAGATCCTAACATAGCCAGAATTTAGATTTACACCCCCAGAAGGCGAAAGAAAATGGGAGTTTCAAAGTAATTTCAGACCCTTCCGAACCCCTTAATGTCATAGAAGTCTGAATCTTGGCACGTTTATGGTATCAACAATCGAACACAAATTAACACAGCCGGATTTTTAATTTATTTCCGAAGTAGTAGACATTTTTTTTCGAAAATATTTTTCAATCACAAAAAGCCCCCACACCCTCTCTGGTGTCCAAAAAGGCTGAATATTTGCACATTTATAGTATCAACCATCAGATAGAGTATGATGTGGTCAGACTTTAACCCCGTCCTCCCTGGAGCGGATTTTTTTTATTAATATGTCCAAACAACCAAACAGTTAGTTCTCCGGTGGCATATAATGTTGAATCTTTGCACTTTTATAGTATGTATCACGGGGTCAACCTAATGAAGCCAGATTTTATTGTTCTTCCGCGCAGTAAAAATATTCTTAAAACCATCCTGAATTCCCGTCAAGACCTAAAAGACTGAAACTCGAACGCGCAACTGAATCTAACTGTGTCAATTTTTGACGCTAAGAACTATATTATTAATTTAAATAAAATCAAAAAGATCCAATTTAATTTAAGAGTGTTATTTTTTCTGTTTTGGTAAGATTAAATACAAGACAATGATAAAACGTAAGGTAACTACACTTGCAAATATTATTATTCTGTCGATCATTTGACTTCATCTCAAAAATTATCATTGTCTACTCCAACAATTCGCTGCATCTGCTGCACAGTAGGATATGTGCAAAAATTAATTTGTACAAGATTCCCTTGCCGTAAAATCATCGACGACTGCGGCTACAACGGGCTCATCAACATACACACTGTCCTGCCGATTGGCAACAAGTAGTCTTATCCTATGAAGTCCGCTTTAATTTGGATTATAGTGATGGCTTCATCCACGTTAGACGTTACAGGGGTGAACGCAACATTCCTGAATGCGTTATCTAGCGTCATACTGGACGAACGCCAAGCGTTATGGTCTGTCGCGCTATTGGCATCTTGGACGATCTCAGCTGCTAAGAATTGTAGGTAATCTAAACAGCAACCGATGCATCACGGAAGTTCTGGAGCCCAAAGTCGTGACCTTCATTCAACGCATTTCTGGAGCAGTATTTCAACAGGACAATGCACGTCCACATATTGCTAGGAATATTCAAGACTTCTCTTTAGCATAACAGATACAGTTTCTACGTCGGTCTGCCTATTCACCGGATATGTCGTCTATTCAACATGTCTTTGTCTTTGATTTCGTCAGTCGGAGTCTCGATCATGACGCTCGTTCCTTAGCTAATACAGATGATCTTTGGGTTCGAATAAAAGCAATCTGGAATGCTCGTCCTCAGGCACAAATTCAAAATATGTTTGATTCGATGGCACGTCGTATAGAAGCACTTATTGAAGCACGTGGTGCCTTCCCCATATACTAATTTTTGACATGCAATATTGTTTTTTTGCTTAGTAAATTTACTCGTTTATCTATATCAATACAGGTCGTTTGTGGAATAACTTTCATTTAATTCTGATGATTCCTTCATGATGTTGCAATTTTTACAATCAAGAGTATACATTACTGCACGTTACCATATCGTGCAGATTAGACTCTCCAAAACTTTATTTAAAAATGTATTACTGCTCAACAAAGAAATTAAATGAAATATTTTAAGTAATAAGCATACTAGTTTACATTATTTATATAATAAATATATTTATATAAAGACGCATTTTATAAATGAACAGAATATTTGATTCGAAAGTTACTAGAATCTGCACATAGTTACAATTACAAACAGCTCCGATTTATGTCTGCTGATTAAATTGTAAGTAAATCAAGTGCTCATCCTATGGAAAAAGATCAATCACAAAATTATATTTTTCCCTAAATTTTAAACTACCACAACCCTACAATCGCGCGAACCCATCAATTGGAGCTCATTTTTACAACATTTATACTCTGTTTCCTACTTGCGTTTCGTAAAAGACTCCTAGCGTCTACATGACAACCTATTAGTCTGCGACAAGTAATGAAAATACATCTGAAAAAATAGCAAACTCTTAATAGGGAAGGAGAAACACAAAAGGTAGTGTCCCAGATTCCACATATAGAATTACATGAGTTTTTTCTCCTTTTTCTACGCGGAAAGTCATTCAGGGAAGACTTTTCTTTGTCATCAAAGGAAATCATTCTTTGGATGATGGCATCTTTGTGTGCATGAAAAAGTGAGCAGTTTATATTTCTTCAAAAAAGGTTTTGTGTAGATTGCTGATTAATTTTGATTCAATTATTTGAAGAATAGTAATTACGTTGAATGTAATTAATGTTATTAATTTATGAAAGGACGTATTATAAAGAATAAGTGATGTTTGAACTTATATTTATAAATGACGATGAGATATCTGAGTTAAAGAAACTTATTTTAAATAGGAGATTTAAAATAGAAATCAAAGTTAGAGTGATATATATATATATATATATATATATATATATATATATATATATACATATATATATATATATATATAATGCATTAACATTTATGTTTTGAATTTTATTTTCACTAAAAAATTGTAACTTTTGCCAGTATTGAAAATACGATCTGAGCGCCCTTATTGTGGTGTATAGTGGCATTCTCGTTTATCCATTTTTCCTTTGAATTACTTGTTTAGTAAGATTTTTCATCTTTGATTCATGTTCATATTCAGATTTGCGTACTGGGTTGTTCATATCCTGAATGGCTTTTCCGGTCTCCAGCTTAGACTCACTGGACGGGTCTGGGAGTATTACCGTGAACGTTCGTACTGCCTCCCTGGTAGATTTCGACTTGTTCATTCAGGTGCTTCTAGATAATTTAAGCTGTTGAGGTTGATCGTGTATACACGTGGTGAAAGAAGAAGGGTTCATGCCGCATGGTTATACAAATTTTCTTAATGTATCCTATTTTCATTTTCTCATTTCTTGTTACCAGTAGTCTGAATTAGAGTATTTATAGTAATGTACTATTGCTCTATCTGAAACAGGCATGTGTTTGGGTTAGTTAGAGTTAAATATTCAGACCTGAGGAGGAATTTAATTCTAACTAATCATCGAATTTGGGCTGGTGCTGTTCTCTTCTTTTATCGGCATTATGGCCGTGAATTTGCTTCTTTGGTGATGTTAATATTACTTGTTTTTTTATTATTACATATTTCTTATATATATATATATATATATATATATATATATATATATATATATATATATATATATATAATAAATGTGTTTCAAAACTAGCCCTTTTTCCCAGATTTTTTTAACTGGAAATTAACCAACATTGTTTTGTAATAATCAAGACCATTATTTCAATTACAAATGGTATTTAAAATTTTGTTTTTCAGCAAGGAACCCTCTACTTTCGGAAATAACTAAGGAAATTTTGATGTATTTTGCATTGTTACGAATACGTACCTATTTCACTCCGGTTGCCTGACTTCGAGGAAATAACGACATTAAACAACCGTTGAAAGTCCCAGTCGCTCTGCCTTGGTGACAAAATTGGGGAAATGTCACTAATTTGGTACAATTTGGCGAATTTTAGAATGTTCTCTAATTTTAGAGATATGGTAAAAAATTGTATTTTCCCCCCTGAGGATATGTAAGAGACGAGCATTTTTTTACAAGGAGTATATAAGCTAGATATAGTTATGTTACTGCTGACGTGATACCGAAAAAATTGAGTTGGGAATACGTCAGGGCTTTGAGTATATAATCTTACGTTTCTATAATAAGTGATCACTTATTTGACATGTTAGTGTGCAAGACAGTTCAATTATGATCTTGCAAGGTAGTTAGCGAGGTATTAACTGTATATTTTCCCTCTTTATATCTTGTTACATGGTAAACATATAACATTGTAAGTTATGGATTGATTACAATCCATAAAGATGGTCACTGTGTTAATTTCACAATAAGTATATGGTTCCCCAGAATAACACCTGCAAAGGAAGCCAGAACAAAGCTCCTTCGACTTGCTTAACGGAGAGGTTTCCATTACAGAGGGGTTCACAGCAGGGCGCCCAGGAAAGAGCTGACCTCTTGACCGCCACTAACCGCACGTGCGCCCGGGTGCGTGGGAGTTTTGTGCTAGCTGGTATGTATTAATTATCGGGTGTTAACCAACCCTCCGAGATGACAGCACCCAATAACTGAGATGTAACTAGATGCCATCCAATGAAAATATGCAGGGGCTACAGTGTCAGGCCAATGACGACCAGAGACGTAGTCCTTGTAGGAGGTGACATTTTTCAGATGTCCTAGAGAGAGAGTAAGTTTTTTTTTTTGAGAGAGTCAGGAGACTTGTGATTTTGATTTCGAGAGGAGAAGTGTCCTCTAATCACGGCTCAGATGACGGGCACCCGACTTCATTCCGACGCGATGGCGAACTATCCCACGAAATATCAAGGTATGCCATGCATGTATTTTTACATACAGTTTTGAAGACACGATTTTTTCTCTCTCTCTCTCGACATTTTACGAGCATTCACATTTAAGATAATTGTTTATTGTGTACATTAGTTCAATTATATTTTAAGGCAGTATATGTTTGAATAATAACTAACTTTTATCGTAATGAAATTTAATCGTAATGGAGTTTAATTGTACGTTTTAAATAATGATAATTATAAGAGAAGTCCTTGTGGAACGCAACAAATATTGTAGAATAACTTTGCAGAGATGTTTGGAGTTAAAATGTTAATTGAATATTTTCTTACTATTATAACCATTTTGTAAATAAACTTGTTATTGTTTTATATTATGTTGGCTGTCCTCATTATTCATTAACATTTTATTAATTGATTTAAATGTATTTAAACAACGGTTCTCGTTAGATCACCGAAGTTAGGAAGCATCGGGCGCGGTTGGTACTTGGGTGGTGACCACCTAGGAACACCGAGTGCTGTTGGCACATTTTGGGCGCGGTAGCCCGGTGGTTTGCACGCTGCCACAACTGCCGCCGTGTTCATATGGAGTACGATCACGTTAAACATGTGGGTCCGTAAGTTCTTCCGAGAGGTTGGTAGTAGGGGAAGGAGGGTACGGTCCCTGTGGATGCCTCCCCCACTGGGTTCCGGTCTAAATTGGGTGGCACTTCCCGGCTGTCCAAACAGTTACCTTACACCTTTCTGGTAGGTCGGACGGTCTGGGTCTCAACAACAACAACGGCCAATGTCGAGATTCACTTTTATGGGGAGAATTTAGAAAACTTGCGTCTTGACCGGGCGTGTGGCGAAAGATCCACGCATCATATCTGTTAGTATTTTATATGAAGCATTAATTATCCAGAACATCAGACTCATACTTCTAACCTGAGAATACACAACGATTCTTGATGAAACTTCTTAACAGTATTCTTATTTTAATCGATAGCAATTTAATCTTATATTTTATCACGATGTATTTCTAAGAAAGTAATTTCTGTCATTGTTAACCACAATATTAAATTGCGTTTCTCTTTATGGAACTTCATATATTGCACACAAGTGATTTTTTTCTAACTGTAAAAATCAACATCATACCATAAAAATCTACATCTACATGACACTATTAATCTGCAAAGGCAAATGAAAAAATAATTCCTATTATGGAGGAGAAAGTGCAGAGGTAGTGTCCCAGATTCCACGTATAGAATTACATAGATTTTTCCTCTTTTATTTCTCGGAAAGTGTTCCAAGAATGGTTTTCCTTTATCATCATAGAAAACCATTCTTTAGACGATATTACCGTTGTGTGCATGAAAAACCACAAAGTTTCTTTATTTCGCCAAGAAAAGTTCTTGTGTAATTTACTGATTAATTGTGATTCAAATATAAAAACATTGGAAATCGAGAAAGAATGACTTTTTTGTTCCTGAAAAATGTGTTGTGTAAAAAAGAGAGTTTTTATGTTTTTTTCGTAATGAATGAAACAAAACAATTTTTGATGGTTTTGGAATTGAGGACATTTCGCAGAGGTATTAAATTAATAAAGTTTGGTGATTATTAGAAATCCATATGTTTGTAATTTGATTTTTAACTGATGAACTGGATTTTAACTAAAAATTAGTGTTACGCAATTTATTAGAGTTCGTGTATCTCCTGATTTATGAAACTGTAATTTAATTTCCAATTGCTCCTGAATCTAATTATTTAGTTGTACATCTTTAGACTTTTTTGCAAACTATTTTGCGATGTATTATAGTACAAAATATGATGTTATTATCAAATAAAAATATAATTTATAAATTATATTGGTAGATATAAATTGTAATTTAGTTTTTCCTTATTTTTCCACTACATACGATAGTAGCAAAGTTACACATTTTGAAATCATTTTGAATCAATAGATTTATTAATGCGATTATAGTAACTTATAAAAAGGAAAATAAAAATATATGGTGCATATTATTGAAAAATACATTTTATATGCAAATCTATAAACATTAAAATAAATTTAAATATTTTTCACATATCGAAGATTTAGCATGTCGTAGTAATAAGCCATTTGTTTTTATTTTATTTTCATACAGTGTACACTCGGGAACTGTTTAGTTTCGAAATCATCGTAATGATAGATAATGATAAATAAATCGTAATGATAGAATAATAAGTTGAAGTTTTAAAACTTTAATGGATAAAATTGATATATACTATTGATATTAAGTATATTAATATCGTATGTATGAGATATTTGAAATAAATATAAATTTGATAATAATATTGTTCTTGAGCCACTCAAAGACGAAAATGCTATTTCTTTGAATTATTGAAGTGAAAGTGATTTCTGCCTCTTCATTTAGAACTTTTAGAACAATCTATTTTTAAAATCATTTAGAAAAATTTTCGAATTTAATGAACTGAATATTCACATTTGTAAAAGAATAGCAAAGATAACGATAGCATTCTTAGCGACAAGAAAAAAACTGATCTGAAACAACTAGTGGCAGAATTAGAAGAAAATGGTAATGGTGATCTAATAGTCATTGAACTTAGGGATATTATTCTAACGAGCAAGACGTTTAAGGAGGATGAATAATTTGTTAGAAATCTTTTTGAGAATATTATTTCGGAAAGAATGGAAGAGGAACAAAGGGTAAGAGACAAAGAGAACACCTAGAAAAAGACAGAGTGGAGAAGCAAAATAGAGAATTTGAGATAGAAAAGCTAAGGCTACAGTTGGCCAGCCAGAAAGAAACTGCATATGTGGTTATTCAACAGGAAAATTCTCATATGAAAGTGAACCTAAAGCAAATTTTGCAAAGTTCCCGTTAAGAGAATTGTACCTTTCAACAGGGGATAAAAATTCAAGTATATTCGAGAAGAAAGATTTTCGTTAAGATGTTATGGATGCGGAAGGCCTGGATTCATTAAAGCTAAATGTCCTGATTGTTCCCCAATCTAAAAGGAAGTTTCTTCAAATAGCATAGAAGCATTCTCAGCATTCACTAAGGTTCCTCAAGTTACCATGGTAGACATAACATTTTGAAGAAGAGGTAGAGTATGCTCTGATACGAGATCTTCACATTCCATTGCGGGAGAAAAGATGTTTAATGTATTCAAAGAACATGGACTATCATTTCAAAACACGAAGGACAATGAGTCTGGCAGATGGTCATCAGACTCTTGTTGATTGTTACACTACCCTAGTGATGATAGAAAGTGAAAGAAAGAAAGTGTTGGCTGATTTCATCGTTCTTCTAAACGCTACTGGAAATCAAACACTTCTTGGAACACATTTTCTGAAATCTGCGGATATTGGTCTTGCCGTAAAAAACAAATGCTGGTATTTTTGTGATAATCTAAATCACAGGTATCCATTTGAATAAGAATTGGGCACCCAACCCAATACAGAATCTTACAGAGAGAGACAAGTTCTGATTAACGATTGTCAATTGCGGGAATGTGAAGGAGAGAATCTGGCAGCTATTCAAAGAAGTCAGCTTAACAGTCTGCTATGAAAATTTGATAGTATCTTCGAACCAGGGAGGGAACGCACCTCCATCATCGACCATCATATTACTACAAGTTATCAGACTCCCATTTCTGTACCTCATTACAGAATGTCACCTGCTCGGAAGGAGCTGATCAAAAATTAAATTGATGATCTTCTCGAAAAGAACGTTATTGAAGGATGTGAATCGTCCTATGGAGTACCTGTAGTTTTAATTCCAAAACCAAATGGCAAAGTTCGACTGCGTATAGACTAGATGAAGAGACTGTACCTGAAACTTACCCACTTCCAAGAAAGGATGATTTAATGCATGATGCTATACATACCTCCTTTATGTCAACGATTGACCTGAAATCTGGTTACCACCAAGTAAATGTCAATCCAGCTGATCGATATAAAACAGCATTCGTCTGTCTGTTTGGGACTTATAGATTCTTATGAATGCTTTTTGGTCTTCGAAATTCCCCTGCTACGTTTCAGAGACTAATAGACACGTTTCGTAGAGGCTTACCAGCTCTTGTCTGTCCGGATGACCTTATAGTCTTGTCACCATATTTTGAACAACGTCTTAAAGATCTTGAAATGGTTTTCGACAGACTAATCAAATACAAACTTCGTACAAACCGAGAGAAATGCAACTTTTCTTGTTCTCGAGTTAAATATCTTGGACTCTGGATTACCCCTCGTGGAATAAAGGTGGATCCTGAAAAGGTATCTTCCATCTTGAAAATTCCTTCCCTTTAAAATGTGAAGCAATTATTATCCTTCTTGCAGACATGTCCCTGGTATAGAAAGTTTATACCGAACTTTTCTGAAATTTCTTGACCTCTGAGCAGTCTAACAAAACAGAAAACTTTCTGGAGTTGGTCGGAAAGTGAATATAGAGCTTTCAACTCTCTAAAGCAATGCTCACTTATTCTGATGCAAGCTGATTTCACCAAACCTTTTTGTGGTTAGAACAGATGCAAGTAGATATGCTTTGGGAGCTGTCTTTCTTCAAGGCCAGGGATCGGATGAGTATCCGGTTAAATATGCAAATAGACTACTTAGTTCTACTGAGCGAAATTATTCCACCACGGAAAGTGAAACACTGACTGTTATATGGACATTAAACTAGTTCCGAGGATACATAGAGGGATCTAGTGTTACAGTGGCATCGGACCACCAACCTCTTAAATAGCTCATGAAGCTCAAGTCTCCATCTGGAATATTAGTCCGGTGGACATTGCAATTACAGTCTTTCAATTTTAACATGGAATACGTTCCTGGAAAATGCAACATTGTTTCTGATATGCTGTCAAGGCTTGTATGTGAACATGATGTCCCTTCATACGAACTCTGTACTGTAGCTTTCGATGTTCCCTCAAAAACATCTAACGAGATACGTGACGAGCAATTGAAAGATGAGGAAGTAAGTAAGAGCATTCGCTGTATTGAAATTATTGACAAAAACATAAACTATGCAAACGGGACAGAATGAGGCTACCTCATGAATTAGGGTGTCCTCTATCGTTATGCTCCAGATTCCAAAAGTGAAAAAGCTCAACAAGTAGTTCCAGCCCATGAAAGAAACTTGATTCTGAAAGAACATAATGATGATCCAACTGCTGAACACCGTGGAGCTGAATGAACTTTTGATCATATAACGAAACTCTATTATTGGACAGGGATGAGAAAATATATCTACCACTATTTGAAAAACTGCATAGATTGCAACAGATATAAACCTTTTAATCAGAAACCGGCAGAATTGTTACAGACTCCAGTTCCTTATCAACGTTTTGAGACCCTCTCAATATACCTTTTTGGACCCTTAACAGAGAGTAAAGATGGAAAAAGTGGATTTTTATAATAGAGGATATCGCTACTAAAAGGGTGGAATTGTTCCCATTGCCCAATGCCATTGCGAAAGAAGCACATTCTTGACGCTGCTAGAAGAAGTCTTGGTGAGGTATGGTATTCCTCGTCGTATCATCAGTGACAATGAAATTCAGTTCATTTCAGCTGTGACGCAACAACTTTGTTGCCTGTTGAACATTAAACAGTCAGTAAGTCCTATTTATAACCCACAAGCAAACCCAGTAGAGAGAAAGAACAGTTATCTAAAGCCACGACTTGCAATTTTGGTTCAAGAAAAACTTGATTCTTGGTCGGAGAAGTTACCAGTAAACCGTTTTGCTCTAAATACCGCAGAGTGTCAGTCCACTGGACAAACAGCAGCTTTCCTAAATTTGGGTAGATAATATCGTACTACAAATGATGTGACCAATGGCATTCGTAGTGTAATTGAAAAAGAAAACTTTGTTCCAGAAAATACCTCTTATCTTAAAAAGTACGCCAAATTTACCGTACATGTGGAGCAGCAGCAAGATAAGAGGAAACATTATGCTGATAAAAGACGACGATCTGCTCGACAATTTTCCCCTGAGATCGAGTGTACGTAACTTTACACCCTGTTAGTAATGCAGCCAAAGGACGAAGTTCAAAATTTATGAAACGACCGGATAGACCGTATGTTATACTTGCACAGCGATCCCCATCCTCATACGAAGCAGCTAGCTTAGAGAACTCTCAAGTACCAGTTGGAGTTAATCACTCATCTACCTTGTAAACTTATTCCCAAGAGGACAGTGAACCCATGAATCCTCTGTATAAAAGTGGCCGTCCACTAAAAACTTCAAGTGCTGGTTCCTCACCGAGACGGTTGCCTAGACGTCGGAACCAGAGGGGGAGATTGTAAGAGACATTATGTAGTTTCCCAAAAGGACATTAGATGGCAGCACTCAACCAGACATAAGAACATTTGTTTTGTGTAATAAGGTAAAATTGTCCTTATCAAAATTACTACACTAGGACTTACCTATGATGCCTTCACTAAGGGTGGAGCAAGTAAACTCCCGGTTCTCAAGCCGGAGAGACAAACATACAAAATATAAATAAATACACGTAACTAAATTGACCAATTTTATTTAATATTTTAAGTTATAGATATCCATTTTAGTCTTGATTAATAATACCATTAATTAATTAATAATGATTAATAATCCATTATTATAATATATCTAATACTGACAATATTTCATTAATACACATATTTACACACATAATATAATTGACATATAATTTTAAAGACTTTCTTTCAAGCTAACGAAACTCAAATCAGTTCTTAATTTGGGTTGGTTCTTAATTGAAGTTTAAACTACAAGAACTCGTATTACACAGTGACTTGTACAAACTGATTGTTCATTATTAGAATAATCGTTAAATGTGTGCCTTCCGTGCTAATAGTGACAAGTGAGACCTAATTACCTCTTCTCTTTTGCATTCAACACTTATTCGTGCAACCACTATGCCGTACGACACGATTGCACATCACATATCTGCACCACGCTTTCATTTTAGCACTCACACTAGATGTATTTTTACACAAAACCAAGAGACATGTTGTTAGTTCGTTCGAAAATTGAAGTCTTCTGAACTTTCTGGAACAAAACTTTGGGGCACTTTTTTCTTTCCCCCTTTAGTTTCCTACGAATTCTACCATTTGTCGTCGATGCAGAAGGGGATGACCGCTGTTTATGTATGATTGTGTTGCAATTGGTTCCCTCTGGTGCATTTAGATAGCTCATTATTTTTCTTGGCATTTGTAATTGGGGGTGGGACATGTAATACAAATATTGTATTACATTTTGTTTCCAAATTAGTTGAATTCGAAATGGCGTTCGAAGCACGTATCTAACGTGTTGTAAGATATGGCTTAACCTAGCTATGTTTTGTAAAATACGTGAAGTGTTATGTATTATTAAATGTTGTGATGTTTTGTGAAGTCTTAAATGGTGAGTGAGTGTTTTCCTAACCTCTACACCAGAAAAAGCCTTACACAGTATAATTTCTTTATTATCGGTTTTTCTCACTTTTCGAATTTAAACAATATAGTATGTAAAGCATATAAGATATTTCTGCGTTTTTCTGTCAAAATTCGGCCATCGACGAACTAGGATTTTGTCCGCATGCGTGACGAATTGCTGCGAGCTTATTTAGGGCGTACCTAATGAGATTATTTACGGCGTAACAAAGGAGTTTATTTACAGCGTATATTACTCTCATTGTACAGTAGAAATGACTGCGCATGGAAATAAATGTGCGCGGGAATGATTTTAGTTTATAACCAGATATTGGAAAATTAAGTCGTTTTATCTGTAACTACATCATTTAAGAGATTGGAACTTATTTAGAACCTGAGAAACTGCGGGTAATTTGTTCTTGTATTAAATAAGAATTTGGTTTATATTTGACAAGGAAATTCAAACTTACGCTTTTTCTTATTAATTATTTTTGTTTCTTTAGTGAATTTATCTGTTTTTATTTCGGAAAATAGCATCCGGAATCCAAAATAAATTCTAATACGCCTATTTAATATAAATGCAAAGAAAAATGGCAAAGTAATTATACAAACAAAAACCATAAAAATGGAATGTCCTAGATTACATATATAATATTACATGATATTTCTTCTTTGTTCTTTTGAACGTCGCTTAGGAAAATATTTTTTTTTCCAGTCAAAGAATCATTATTTAAGAAAAACTTGAATAACGTATTTAAGTACAAATAGCTATTAAAAAAACGGAAATTAAGTATGTTATAATTAGTTTTGCAATTGTTAATTTTTTTTATGGGAGGAGGGGATATATATTTTTGACTTCTGTGAAAAAGAAAGAAATAGTGTGTATAAACCTGGCTATGCAGTTTTGAGAAATTATGAAAATTAAAGTTGAGCATAATTTAATTCTATATTTGTGATTTTCTAATTACAATAATCTTTTCATAGACTTATACCGTTCCTTTATTATATAATATTTTTAGTTTTTATAATTTCTGCTGTATATAGGTTTATAGGAAAGTACTTAATCACCCAAATAATTTTGGATCTATACTAAAGTAATTACGACTGAAAGTAATTCCACTGACCCTTGTAGAGAACCTAAGGCGTTAGGAACAGGAACTCAGTAAAAGAGCGAGACGGACGAAAAATGCCAATTGCAAAGTTGTAAAGTATATTTTTATTAGTAGGAATTGACACTAAATCGATTACAGAATGCATTTACTTAGTACATTATAGTTCAAACCCATTTGCTGCCATATTAAGGAATGATACTGTAGGACACGTTTTATAAATAAAGAAGCTTAACTTTATAATTAACATTAATTATTAATAATCATCATATCTTAACATTGCCGTAAATTCTCATATTAGTGGACTTATTATTGAAATCGTACATTGCTAGTTGTGTCGCTATATAAAACCCTCCAATTATTTAACTTTCGTGTGAGTCCTGTAAAGGAATTATTAATAATTATAATACTCATTGACTGCACCATTTAAACTTTAACAATAAAACATTTATTAACAACATACATCTTAATTAAACTCAATTACACTATTTAATTATATTATTTCAGCGGAGGGGACATATGTGACAAAAACGGAAATCCTAAATAGTGATTATGACCAGATATCATTTTCAATGGGCACATACCTTCAAGTCTGTCTTGGACTTAGTCAGCATCTGTATTTAATGTCGTTCATTTACTGCATTAACTCTTGGTGCAATGCTCCCACACGTAAATTCGTTGAACATATTGTCTGCTGTAACTCTGCACTCGCACTTATTTCATTTTCTTAGTATATCAATTAATCGTTGTAGTACCTGCACAAGTCATAATGTCGAAGTTATCTGTTCCAAGTCATGTTAGTATACCTTTTTTCTCTAGTCTCTTTTTTAAGTCAAATCTTCATAATAATTATTGTCTCGTTCTCGGGTTACAGGTTGTGGTTCCCTCGTTGGGGGGCTGGGGGGGAGGCTCCCCCTTTTCTTCCATTTGCCGCATTGAGTTTAACGTATTTTTTTTTCTCTTTTTATTGGTTACTTCTTTAACCAATGGAACCATTTCACATCTCGTAAGGCCCAGCTGAGCCCCTCTGTCATGGCACCCCTAAATTTGTGGTTTTCTGACCTTTAGGTTCACGGTTGTGATAAAACTCGGTGCCAGCCAGACTACAAGTATTGTTCGCCGTTTTGGCCGCCATAAATGTTCACATAAAACTGTCTCATCAAATGTGAGATCTATTTCTGGTCTCACAGATACCATATACAATACGTGCATTCACAGGAATTTAGTGTGGATTCTGTTCGAAATTCTTATAATCCAACTTCGTAATCCAACTAGGCGTGAGTTACGAAAATGTACCGATTTTGTCTGTTACTATAACTTATTTGGAAATATTATTGTAATTAACTGTAGTATGACTAAACTCGCCTTTCTCCAGCCAAAATCGATTTTTAAGTAAATTGTGATTTTTATTTTTATTTATTTTTTTTTTTTGCAAGTTTTGCAAGAAGAAATTTAAACATCAGTATCGTTGGTCTAAATGTTCGCAGATATAGCATGTTACACTTCATTTTATAGGGCTCAAGAATGTTTCAATTGATACCAAATTTGACAATGTACCTCTTCGAGGGGGTGGGAGTACTTGCCCTCGAGGGTGGCTGATGACGTCACGAACATAAAACTGTATCGCTGCTAATGTCCACTATAATGATTAAAATTTCCGAGACTCATGATCTTTGAGCTATAACCCATTTTATGCATAATTATGCCAAATTTTTTCCCAGGCTGCCATGCTGCGAAAATATAAAAATTTCAATATATTCCGACGTTTTCGCCCGAATTTCAAAAAACTATATTTAGTTCTAGATTTTTCATTAAAAAAGATGGATAAAAAGTTTTGTGAAAATTCCATAAAATTTATGGCAGTTATCATGTACACAATCGACCACAGACAGATAGTACAAAATCGACCACATACGGATGACAGACGAACATACATAGAAGGACATTATTCTAAAACAGTCAAAACGTGTTCAGGAAGTCCTAAAATATATATTGACATCAAAATCTCGAAATCGAAAATTTCCGTGAAAACAATAATTTCTCTATACTATATTTTATACTATATTTTACTATATTTTAAAAATAGGAAAGGATATAAATTTTCCAATAGATGTATCTTACAGTAACATATTTCAGTTACACGATTTACATTAATGCTTGTTCTTTAACAAAAAATGTAAATTTCAAAATTTTAAGTGAAAGAAATTTTTGAGTCTTCTAAAGTGTAACAAGTCATGAGATTAAAATGTGCAAAATATTTTGTAAAAATGGAAGTTACTGCGTCTAACTAATTTGAAATTTCATGTATTAGTACTTTTACGTTATTTTAAATGAAATGTGGTATTATTGGAAAACACGATAAATAAGACTGTCAGTTTTAAAGACAAAAACATATAATTAAATTACATGTAATTTGAATAGAAATGGCAATGTTTTAAGGAATTGTTCAAAATTCTAATTAACAAGATAAAAAATAATTACGCTGTTTCAGGTTTTTCTTAGCGATAAACTATATTCGACTCCCAATTAATGTACGCAAGTGTAGAATTTTATAAAAGTTTTTAACATGCGAGATCAAAATTCACATACAAACCTTTTACAATACGAATGGTTGTTAATTTATAACTAAATAAAATTATGAATACAAAGTTATTTTACATGAATTCAAATTATTTTTAGACCTTTCATAATGAAAACATTTATTGAGATTTACGGAATTATAAATTGAGTCATATCCGTCATTATTAATTTTAAGCGTACCCCCATAAGTTCCTTTCTGTAATCTATAAGTACGCTTAAGAGTTTGAGACGATTGGCAAAAATTTACAACTAAGTAGAATTATGAATGCAAATTCATTTTACATGATTTTAAATCACTTTAAGACTTTGTCTTAAAGTGATTCCACAGTGACGCGTTTTAGGAATTAGTCCATTGCCGTCGGTAATATATATATATTCTTTTTCGTACCACTTCAGTTCATTTGTGCAACCTAGCTGTATGCTTTTACCTGATTGAGAGACGCTGTTCTACACTACCTGTACTATACATTTACGAAACATACAGCTAGACAATAAAAAAATAAGTTTCTGATTAAAATAATTATGAATTGACCCATTCCTAATTTTACTTTTTTGGTGTACCCTTTCAGTTCATTTGTGTAATCTCGAGGTACGCTTATTCCAGGTTGTGAGACGTTAGTCTACACTACATGCAGTATACGTTTACGAAACAAGCAATCAAATCACCCAAAAAATACGTTTTTTTGCTTAAAATATTATGATTTGGTCCATTCTTATCCTTATTTCGTTTGAGTATCCCTTCAGTTTATTTGTGTAAATTACATACGCTTATTCCAGGTGAAAGACGCTATTCTGCATTACATGCACTGTACATTTATGAAGCATATATCCAGACAACTAAAAATTAGTTTTTAGTTCAAAAAATTATGAATTGACCCATCCACATCTTTACATTTTTGCGTACCCTTTCAGTTCATTTGTGTAATCTTAAGTTACGCTTATCCCGGGTTAAGAGACGTACACTTCATGTAGTATACATTTACGAAACATGCAATCAGAGCACCAAAACAAATACATTTTTGGTTAAGAAAATTATGAATTGGACCATTTTCATCCTTAATATTTTTACGTTCACCTTCAGTTCATTTGTGTAAACTGATAAGCTTCGAATTTGAGAGACGGTATTCTATACTACATGTAGTATGCATTTACGGAATTTATCATTAGAATACTAAAAAATACGTTTTTGGTTTTAAAAGTTATGGATTGGTTCATACCCATCCTTAATTATTTTGCGTACCCATTCATTTTATTTGTGTAAACTTATATACGCTTATTCAGTGTGAAAGACACTATTATACACTACATGTAGTATACATTTACGAAACGTACAATCAGAGCACAAAAAAATACGTTTTTGTTAAAAAAATTATGAATTGCTCCAGCCCCATTCTTATTTTTTACGTACCCCTTTAGTTCAATTGGGTAACATTGATGTACGCGTATTCTAGGTTGAGAAACGCTATTTTACAATACATGCACTATACATTTTCAATACATACAATCAGAACACCGTAAAAAATGCGTCTTAACAGTAAGTCATCCTCCCAGATGTTGTTTCGCAAATTTCACACTTCAAGTGTGTGCTATTTATATGCTTCAAAAGAAAAAGGATTTTCCGCAACAAATACGCGAGTAAATTTAATATGATTCTTTCACATGCATACTGCTTTTCAAACTGGCGACAGATGTTAGCAAATCGAGACAAGAATATTTTCTCCAGCATATTTGAACAGAACCATGTGCAAATTAATCTTATCGAAGTTTTGCCCAAGATTAAAATTGACGCTGAATCAGGCTTAGGAGCCTGGGAAACTGACGAATGACTGAGTCTAAATAATTTTATGTTTGAATAAACTTTGTGATAATTTGGGGCATTTTTCTTCTGTTGAACTTATCTCAGTTTCCAAAGTTTTTTGTTGAATGAAGCGTAAAAAGAAGAATCCGAAAGTTCGAGGATAAAGTAAATTTAACTGTGAAAGTTGACTTTAGGAAATATATTCCTGGAACTATATATGACTTTTTCTACATGCGATAATTTTATGCTTTAACGTAGCCCCCGTCACTACATGCCCGCCGTATTCTGCGGTTACCAGCAACACTTGCTGCTTAGTTTCCCCGCTAGGGGGGCAACCCAAGGGGGCCACGGTTAATAGCACAGTGACGGGATTTAAAGTGTTTTACTTAAGTTTTATTTTTAATTTTCGCGACTTGGTTAAATTTCGATTGTTTACTGCGTAATTCCTGGTTGTAAATCGTCCAATAAATCTACTGGCACTGTATTTCATGAAATACCTAACAGAGAACCACAACGACAAATCTGGATTAAAGCTATATCAAGTGAAGATAAGTTTAGATTATGATTTATTATTAAGCATATTCATATTCTGAAATCGGAAGAGAAAGAGTTGGAGAGCGTGCATTTTTAGTTAATATCTTGACCAATTTTAAAATTTTTATTATAGTATAGGGAATATAACGGTAAGATGGGGAGAAGGGGATTTTTTATATGAAAGTGATAAAGACAGTTTTATATGTATATTATGCAACATTCCCAAAGGAATCATGAACTGAAAAACTGAAATTGTGATTTTAAACTTACTTTAAAAAACTTTGAATTCTGCCCCCCCCCTCCCCAGCAGATAGGCTGCTCACACAATATAATGGGGAAAATGTTACCAGTTGTATATATATTTTACTCTCTGGCAGTGTGTTCTCATGAAGTGCAATAAACATATTAAGCATTTTCCTATTACGAAAGTATTTTTCGTAAGGTTGTTGATCCATGGCTGATTGATTTTACTAACAAATTTATGCAATGCAACTGAAACACCTCTACATTAAAACTTCAAAGTGTAATAGAATTAAATATCCGTATGATCATTTAATAGAAGATTAACCTAGTTAAAGTTTGAAGAAAAAGTGTGTGTATTTGTATATACAGGACTGTAACAAGGGGAGAATAATATTACCCATAGACTTAGCATTAGAGGGGGGTGGGAGGCGGAGTCAGAACGAGTTTATATACTCCACCAAATACTTTGGGTCGTAAAAAAATTGTTATATATATATAAGTACGCGTAAGCAGCTCTTAATTTTTTTTTCCTGTAAAGTGTATGGTGTACATATTGTTCTTTAGGTTAAATAATTATTAGGTAAAAAGAAAACAAGCGAAAAAATAGCAATAAATGAATCAAAATACGTCAATGAAAAAGCAAGAAAAGTCTAAAATATTTAATGAGAAAAGTAGCGGCAGCTTGAATCGTACGAATACATACACTGGCGCTCTGCTTTATTTACCCTTTTTCGCGGAAGAGTGGCCCGTTATCCCTGACCTCTAGCGGTAGCGTCCCTCGTTGCTATGTTGTCGCTTAAACAAAGGAAACGGCGAAAGTCGGCGGGCATGTAATAACTGGGGCTACGGTTTTAATCCAAAATATGAAAATCTTGAACTGGCAGCACAGCCTTGTGATGACAATCTTGAAAAACACCATTCGGCGAGAAAAGGTTGTAAAGTTTTTCAGATGAACCAATGCTTTTAAAATATTTTCATATCTGTCTAGTTTATTCTCTATTATCACATGTGCTGTTTTGTGTATGTATGTTTTAAACAAAAATAACATAGAATTAACTCATGAAATTAAAGCAAACAAGCCCCTTGCCCTTCTGGCATTACTAGGTCGAGCGATATAACATTTCCAACAATATCGCATCCATTTTCTTCACATATTATGTAATGCACTAATATAAGTTATATCGAATAAATCAGCACATAAAACGAATACTTAATTGAAACTGTTTCCACATACTAAAAACTATGGGTAAAACCACACAAAGAACTGGATTTACTGCCTCTAGAATAACACCAATTTTAAACAGGTAAATTTCCAGTTACTCACTTAAAAATGCAATTGTACCTATAAGAATGTGTTATTTTTCCATTTTATATGATAATTACACGGAATAATGAGTATATTTTATTTCAAGCTGAAAAGACCGTTTTGAACAGGTAAATTTCCAGTTACTCACTTAAAAATGCAACTGTACCTATAAGAATGTGTTATTTTTCCATTTTATATGATAATTACACGGAATAATGAGTATATTTTATTTTAAGCTGAAAAGACCGTTTTGAATAGGTCATTTAAAGCACCTGTTTGTCTACTACTAACTTGTTTAACTTCTTAAAAGGAGTCTTTGTAAAATCTATTTAAGCTGGCAAACAACTTCGTAAAATAAACATCTCATATTATGTCTTTATATGTTTGAAAATATACCCATTGTTCCGCGCAATTCTCATATAAATAAATAAAATAACACATTCACATAGATATTCATGTAGACTTTTTAAGTATATAACTGGAAATTTACCTGTTTATAAGTGTCATTCTAGTGGCAGTAAACCCAGTTTTTTGTGTGTGTTTTACCCACATTTTTAGTGCAGTTTGCAACGTTAAAACATATCGTTTTGATTTAAAAACTATTTGCAATTTTAAACGTCACTAGGGTTTTATACAAAGCTTTTTAATTGCAATTCCACGTCGATTACCAGAGGGCGCTCTTATAGAGAATCTACAAATTCCCCTCGATCCTCTTTGTACATCTAATTGCGTAAAAGTATATTTCTACGTTTTCCCAGACCGTGTTTAGCCAGGAGTTTAACGGCAAGTTGTTGTTCTGGGTACTCCTCAACCACTTGTCCTTGAGTTCTTGTTGTTTAGTCTAAACATGATTTTGTCTGTAGTTTCATTATAGGAGAGCGCTCTATCGGGCAACTAAGAACGACAAGCTTAGAATGAAGACTTATCCCATAAATTTCAACTACCACAATATCTCGAAAACGATTTATCTTAAAGATATGGACTTGGTGTTATTTATTTTGCCATCAAGCATTGCACATGCATTTAACTAAAGCATATAAGAATATGTATTCCTTTTTTTCACTAGCATCTCAATCCTGCGGTCATTCCCAATGGGAAACAAAATCCGGTGCAATGCGCATGCTCACGGACTCGTCCTCTCCAGTGCTTCAATATTTCGTCAAGGGGTGATATAAATCACAGAATATGATATTACGAAATCATAAAATATTATATTATTTAAAAACAAACTTTCCTTTACCATACATTTAAAATCGGATTAGAATTTAAAAAATAGAGAGCAGTTCTTCGTTCTGTTTACCATTCAACCGTTACATTACAAATTGACAATGCCTAAAAATCGTAAAATCTCAGAACGAACATTAAAATCCAAGACAACACTGTACATATTCGTAAATATTCTCATTGGGATGCAATGTTGTACATTTTGGATCGCATTTTTACGATTTTAATCGTAAAACTGTAATTGAGAAGCATGTCAGACTGTCAGCTACGATTTCGATCGTAACATTGTATCTTCAGCTTCTGCACACTATTTATATCACAGAATACTATATATATAATATTAGTCTGTGATTTATATCACCCCTTGAAGAAATATTGAAGCACTGGAGAGGACGAGTCCGTGAGCATGCGCATTGCATCGGATTTTGTTTCCCATTGGGAATGACCGCAAGATTGAGATGCTAGTCTTTTTTTCAGATGTAGTCTAGTATTTTTATTGGTCATTACGAAAACGAAAGTTGATTCTAATTTTTCAGCTTTTACCAAGATATAATAAGCACCAAGGCGACTCATGATTAACTTTATTATCAAATTTCATGGATTAGAGTTGGTACATACATTGCAGAGATTGACACCCGGGGACCATACTAAACTAGATTATTCTTGTTCTAGAGTTCTCAAAGCGTGTTGACTCTATGAAAATTCGAGTACCAATTTTTGACCCTTTTTTAAAATTTACCTAAAACTTTGCCACGAATTGTAGAGAAAGTAAATAGGAAAATGTCATTACACGCTTTAACTTAAATACCTAAACTGCGCGATATATTTTAAGAATTTTTTTCTCTGGACTCAGCAATAGCTTTGGATCCATTGGGGGAAATTTCTCCTTCCCTGATTGCCGAGTCTACGGGGGAAATTATTGAGTCCTCATTATGGGATAAATGTATCATGATTTACGTTTCATCACCTTACAGCGACGTTAAATTTACAGTGAATTTTAAACCAGTTTCTCTCTGTCAATATATGAAAATCGCTCATAATTTGAGTACGGTTCTACGTAATAACATACATTTTTCAGTAGATGAATAGTATAAGGCAAATGATGTTTAGTATAAGGCAAATTTATGGTTAAAATATTTCCATACTAGTAATATTTTGACAAAAATATTATACTGGGTTAATATACAAAATTTAAAATTCAAAAATGTGCTTCCAATTTAAATGTTTTCTAAAATGCGCAATATAAATAGGTGAAATTTTTTCAAGCATTGAGACAGATAATTGTTTTAAGGGAGTTCCAGACACAAAAGTCTACAAAAATCTGCATTGTCTTTTCTTAACTTAAAAACTACTACATACATTTTAATATGTGGAATTACTATATGAAATATAGAACTACTTATATGGAATTGATTATAGAACTACTATATAAAATTAAATATAGAACTATTATATAACTACTGTATGTAATTAAATACAGAACTACTTATAAAGAATTATAGAACTACTATAAAACTAATATAGAACTGCTATAGAACTAATATAGAACTACTATAGAACTATTATAAAACTATATAGAACTACTGTATATAATTAAATAACACCAACCTCTTGCTTCTACCATGGGCACCTAAGCTGATGTAACAATTTTTATGCTGTACTATCTGTGTTGTTTAAAGGTGAGTATTAAACTTTAGGTCCATTTATCTCGGAATGGATTTTTTTTTATAATTTGTCAATATATAATTATATATCTAAAATTCTTTGTAAGGTAAATCCATATATAAAATTTTATAATTTTGTACAGAATCCCTTAGCTCTACTTTGAATAAATTGTACATGATTTTTCAGTTTGAGAAAATATTTTGAAAATATTTGCTCTAAAACTACTATAACTCCTGAAAATGAGTTTTATTACTTCAAAAAATATTGAAAAACTTTGTAAGTACTATTTCTTTAGATTTAAAAGCAAATTAAAATGAAAACTCTTCTGCGCACAAAGTGAAAACTTTTTAGAAATTGAGCAATTGGTTCAGCAGTTATACATAAAAAATTAAACATGTTTAAAATTTATTTCTTTTTAATAAAATTTTCAATTCTTAAATATTTTTGCATATCTCATATAATCTTTATATGGACACATAGTTCAGGTAAAAAATGGTTAACAAAACATCCATAAATGAAAGAATAACATTTTGTATATCGGATCCCATGCAAATCTATTTCTATCTTACTATACCTCTCCTTCGAACAACGGGAATTAAAATGCCTGTTTTGGAAGTCAGTACTCGCCGCTTATAAAAAGCTTAAAAGGATCAAAGGAATTGGACATTTTGTTACGCATTTTAATTTTAGATGGCTTAATACGAAATCAGAACATAACAAAAACTGCAAACATTTTGGATGCCTGAATCTTCGAAATTATTTCTATCTGTTTCGTCAGAAATAGTATAAAAATTTATGAATATACAAAAGTATTTTCAAGATTTTGAGCTATGTTTTTGAAACAAATAAAAATGGTTTTATCCTAGTGAGTTTTAGCTCAACTTGTCTTAATTTCACTCGAAATATCTCCTAATTATCTAGGTAATTTTTGTGTTAATTATTTAGGTTTAATTATCTAGCTTCTTTCTGTAGTCAATTTGGAAAACATATGTGTAAAGCACATATGAAACTAATGGCAAATGAATACTAATATTTATTAATAAATAAATTTTACTTTACAGAATACATGAATTAAGGTTTGCATAAAGTATTTGAATTAATACATTTCATTATATTGTAAACTTTTACTCTACATTTCTTCCATTAAATATTATATATATATATATATATATATATATATATATATATATAATATAATAAAAATATAATAATTCACTGGACTTCGAATTCACACAAAATTATATAATTATATTCAGGAACGTTTTCATTGGAGGGTTATCAAGAACGTATTGTAAACAATAACGTCATCAGATTTAAAACTTATCAGGATTTTATACAAGAGGCTTTCAAACAAAAATATCCTATCCTTTTTATGAGGAATTATGTAACTAATTTCTATGTTAAAAATGGTAATTATGGTTTACAATTATGTGCATTTTTGAAAACTTTTTGAAGATCCGCCTTTATGCATTTAGCAATTGATGGCAACATTACTTTGTACTGTGTATTTGAACCTAGTTCGAGTATTTAAGAAGCTGACATCTGAGTGCGTTATTACATCTTATGATACTTCGGTATCTATTTACTTTATGTCCTTTTCAATTTGGCCTGGTCTTGTGATAATTATGATTGTCACTTCGGAGGTTGGCTTCAGTCGGTGCTGGCGTCCAGTAGTGCAATGCCGCGGCATTTCAGACATGCATGTTGATAACTGGCGTGTAAGGTCACTACCCCTTACCGCCATTATGTAAGCACCTTACGCAGCCTTCCTTCTCTTTTTTTCTCTTTTATTTTTATTATATTATATAATATTTTGTAATTAGTATTTATTGCTGCTTTGAGCATACTTACTGATATACTATTTTTCTTACGATACAGTCACTTTAAATGCTATTTATTTCATTCATATATAAATATATATATATATACATATATATATATATATATATATATATATATACATATACATATACATATATATATACATATATATATATATATATATATATACATACACACATTCACACACACATATATATATATATATATATATATATATATATATATTCTTTTTTTTTAAATTATATACTCCCCCTTTATTTATGATACGCCCTTCGAACTAAATCTACAAATCTCTAAAACCTTTTTTCTCTAGTCGAAGGAAAATATTGGAATCAAGCCAACTTAATCTATAGAAGAAACAATTCATGTGATCTATTTTGAGGCATCAAATTCCTTCACGGTGGTAGTTTTGACATTTGCGCCAAATTTCAACTCTAATGTTGTCTAGGATTCTGACAAGCTTATTTCATTTTTTAATATAAGATATGCTGTCAGTACATAGTTTTTATTCTATTACCACCTGTAAATCAGTATAATTATAACTGAAAATAAAGTTGAGTTTTTAGAATATTTTAATCTTCATTCTAGGGGCGATTTGTTATATAAAAAATTGATATTGGTTTTTCAATTGAGATCCATATGAGGCATAAGCGGAAATTTCTTTTGATGTATTTATTTTACTAATATTTAGATCTGTCAGGTTTAAGAATTTTGAAATATATATATATATATATATATTGCTATTAATGAAGATGTTTGAATTTTAGGCTTTAGCAACAGTTTGAGCACTTCATATTAATATATAATGCTGTTTTTTATAAATAATCTTAAAAATTTAGTTTTATGTATTACCATTGATTGCTAAATATCCATTGCATGCATTTCTTCAGTAGCTTTCAGAATCTGAAGTTCTACAACAAACAATAAACATTTTTCGTTACTATTCTTTATCAAATCCCAAGGGGAAAAAAAGACAGTAAAGTTCCATCCAATGTAATCAAAGACTAGATCTTTTTTGATTTAATTCCAAAGTTCACCAGTGATAGAAAGAAAGGAATGTTAGTTATTTAACGCATATATACTTTAAAAGAGGATGAAAAAAATAAATATTATCTTGATGCGGAAAGAAACTGTGTATCAAGTTTCTTGGTCACGGTATTTATGAAGATTCATAGTCACCATTTTAATATGACAAACTCCATCTTTTTTAGGTTTCCTCTTTGGCACTTATTCACGAAATTTTTGCAAATGAGAAATATATTTGCGGATAATTACAGTATATCATTTGTACTGTAAAAATACCCCTCCCTCTATGCATTATCAGTAGCCCACTGCAACGGCTTAAGAGGTGTGATTGCAATTACATTTTAATTGAAGGATGCAGTATTTACGACAGAAGCTTGTTTATGTTTGGTATTCATGCAAAGGAATAACAAAAAAATCTGATGTGGGCAACACATGACTTTCCTTATATAATGTAATGAATTTACTACTTTTACAGTAAAAAAAATAGGTTTTTCTTATAGAAGATACTTATATTCTTTCCAAGATATTGAATTTTCGACAATGAGTCGACATTTTCATTGATTTAGCGTCATTTTTATCCATTTGGCGAGATTTTCGTTAATTTGGCAACATTTCAAAAAACTCGCCAAGTTGGCGACATTTCGCCAAATTCGTCGCCAAAATCTCGCCAAGCGTTATGCACTAAGAAATAAGTTATTCTTACAGCAGATAAATGTCTATTGGCGATCAAATACAAAAGTATTACTCAAAATATCTTTTTTCATGAATGGGACGAGCTAGATCCACGAGAATGATGTCACTCCATTTATCGCATGATATTACATATGAAAAGTGTACATGTTTCTCAATAGGAAATATTTTTTTTTCATTTTAAATGACTTTTTGATAATTTTTTTGAAAAATGTACAATATCTCGAGAACGGTTCATGTAAGCGTTCTAAAATTTATGTCAATCGTTTTCTAATGAAAAATTACACAAGAAATGTCTATTTGCGTAACTTTATTAGTGGTTTTAATTTTTTGACGATTTTTTCAAAAATTCATTCGAAAATTTAAGGGAGTTCTGAACATTCGATTGCTGATAAAAACAATAGGCTTCCAGTGTTTACGGATTGTGATTTTTCTACCAAATTTGGTTCGAATCGGTCCATTCGTTCGTCAGTTATCGTCTCCACAGGCTCACTGACACACACACACACATACTTTCACACACACACACACCACACACACACATACACACACAGACATCACTTCAAAAATGTTTGATTCGTGATCAGGGATGCTTGAAACGTGCTCTCCCGTCGAAAACTCGAATTCGAATTTTCGACCCCGTCACAATACTTTCCTTATACATTATGTATATAAGGAAAGTAATAATGATGTCTATATTATATATCTACCATCTTTATTTCTTATGTCACTTATGTTTTAATAAACACGAGGTGATAAATCTGTTTTGTACTACCTGTAGCGACAAGTACAAACAGTTTTTTATTTGAAATAATAACAAAATCGTATATTACAAGAAAAGCCCAATTTCAGGGGTTAAGGCATCCCGGGGCATGACTAACCTCAGAATTTTTACCTCGCTCTGCGCATATGACGACAACGGAGTTAAGTACGAGCGAATTTTGTTCCCGGGCTCTCAATAAGGACCGAATTTTGTTAACTACGATCATGGTATTACTCCAATGACGTCACTGGATTCTGTAGGCACAGCATAATTTAAAGTATTTGCGCAAGTTGTTTACGCTTGGATATTGCCAATTCAAAATTTTTTATTTTTTTTTTATTTTATTCAATTTACGTAGCAACTACAGATAAAATCCAGTTACAGTAGCCACACAAGAAATTAAAAAATACAGAACATAGGATACACGAATAATAAGTAGTAAACATGTCACGCGCATTGAAACAGGCTTTTTTAAAACAGGCAGGAGTCAAGTTAAATATATCAATATCAGAACAATAGGTATTATATAGATCAACAAATTTATAGATAGAATAACATTTAATGTAGTTGTGTTTAACAGTATTATTGTGAAAAAGAGTTTTTTTCCTGGTATTATTGACAGGTATGTGAAATTCCAGACAAGAAAGTAAAATAGGCCAATCAATAGTATTATTTAAAACCTTATAATAAAACAAGAGGCAGGACCAGCTTCTTCTTTTTTTAAGAGACATTAAAATACATTTCTGTCTGAGTTCCCTTTTATGCATATCATAAAGATAATAGCCAGTCAATCTGTAATCAATAGTACGTAATAGTTTATTTTGCACGATTTCTATCCGTTGAAAATGCAGATTGTAAACAGGGCAGCAAATCATTGCATAATATTCCAAAATTGGTTTAACAAGGGTATTATAAATACAAATAATCGTTACAGTTACAACAATCGTTACAATAATCGTTACAGTTACAAATAGTTTGTTAATTAAATTAACAAACTATTTGTAACTGTATTACTTTCTGTTGCTTAGCAACTCCTCTCAAAATTCAATCTGTACCATGACATCGCAAATGACGAATCTGAATTCCCAATTCGTCAAGCTGAAAACTTTTTCATTGGTTGCCGGGTTAAATGCGGAACTTCATATTAACACTAAACGTAGTACCATGACCGGTCAAATGACCGGTTGCAAACCTTTGATTAGAAAATTGGCATATAATGTTATCGCTTTTTCTCACTCGATGATTTTTTCTATTAAATGTAGTATACAATCGATATTTCAATATTTATTTTTCTTCTGCTTGTGTTTATATGATAAAAATGCATAGTATACCACTATCTACCATGACCAGTCATTTGACCGGGAGAAAAATGTATTGCCTTATAAGGTTATTGGTTGAAAATGTGATGTACATGCACATTCCACGTATTTTCATTAGTTTCCTGTACATTTCTGGAAGGACTGCTGCGCAGTAAGTTCAATTTAAAATACTTGTGCATTAAAATTTCAATAAAGTCCGTAAAACTTCAATAAAGTGCGTAAAAATTCAAGTTGCAAGGAAAGGTGGCAAAAATTAAAAAGTATTGCTGGTTAGTTTATATTACTCCATACCTAATCTTCACGCTATAAAAATGTCGAAACATTCAAGACACACCAAGTGCTTAGAATAAATAAATAATATAGGTGAAGAGTTTTCGTAAACTGATGAAAGTGGACTTTCTGAAAGTGAAGATATTATTTGAAAAATATAATGATCTATTAGATACTGAGTGTGAGGCTACAGATACCGATGATGAAGCGGTGAATATTGTGAATATAATACGTAGGAAACACCAAAGAATGAAATTTCTCTCAAGTTCTAAAGATGATAATTTAACAAGAAAGATCAATCATGCATAAAGCATTGATTATGAAACACTTTCCAACTTTAATGCAATTTTACTCGGTAATATTTTTAAAATTATCACAATTCTACATTAATTTATTATATTTCAAAACTTAAAACTTCATAAAAAAATGAACTTTTATGGACTGTCCACTATATTTAATTTTAAACGAGAAAGATCAATCATGCAAAAAAGCATTGATTATTAATCACTTTCCAAATCCAATGAAATTTTATTTAAACATCTCTAAATTGCGATATATTCCTCGGCAACATATTTAAAATTATCACAATACTGCATTAATTTAATATATTTAAAACTTAGAACTTCATCGAAAAAAATGAACTTTATTCAAATGACGGCATTGAAATATAAATTGCCTGGTTTAAACGTCTCTAACATGCAATACATTCCTCGGTAATACTTTTAAAATTATCATGATACTACAATAATTTATTATATTTGAAAACATTATCGAAAACAACTAAAATTTATTCAAATAACGTCATCGAAATATAACACGTCTGGCTCTCTCTATAAAAGCAGCAGTTCATTCATAAACAGTTTTCAATTCATTTCATTCATCAAAATACTATAATAATTTATTTTATTTAAAAACTTAAGACCATTACAAGTAATTAAACAAGTAATTAAACAAGTAATTAAACTCTATGCTTAAAACTTATCGAGGAAATCTCTGTAAAGTCAATGAATGTTTCATTCATATCAGCTATATTGCAGACTCTATGAGTTAAATTATTTTGCGTTAAAGAAATATAGCAATTCTTATACAACTCATTTTACATATTTTGCTGTTTACATTTTCCATAGGTGAAAACGTGCTTCGTTGTAGAAATAATCAAATTTGGATGATAATCTAAACACAAATATATTGTAATTGCGTTGTTTCAGTACGTAGATGCACAGAATTTAAGCAAAAATAAAGCGGCTTTCGGACGGATACAACACTAAATATGAATTAAAAATAATTAAAAATCACTATTTTGACACAAGATGGATGCCGTATTTTATTTTGAAGTGGGTCACGTGATCTCTTCATATAAGGGTCAGGTGATCGCTTCATATAAAAAGTGTAATTATTATTTTAATTTTTATTTAAAAAACTGAATATATTTTGCTGAATTTTTTGCTGAATATTTATTATATAATATATATCTTTTATCTTGCTGGAGGATATCCCAAAAGTCAGGGCTTAATTGAATTTGTTTTTTTTTCCCAATATTAAATAATTTTTAATTTAAAAACTACTTAATATATTTTACTGAAATTTTTTTTATATATTTTATGGCATAGTTTGAATATTTCATAAAACTTTCGAAGCAATTTGTGAATTTTAAATCCGCTTAAAATATGGTTGAAAAATTATGTCCCATAGGGTCAATGTATTTCATTTTTTCAACCCTGGTTCAATCCAAAACTAATTTGGAGATATTGTTCATTTATATTCCCATAGGTTCAAAGACCGTCTGAACAACATACTAAAATTTCATTTTGATAAAGTCATTTTTACTGCAGTTATCGTGCTAACGGACAGACAGACAGACAGACAGACAGAATGAACAAAGTCATAAACACTTTTCAACTTTGTTGTAAAGTATTAAAAATGAGCAGTATATTTCGATCGATGACAGTGTTTGGAAAGAAATATAAATATGTGCTACATCTGGAAGGACAGCATTTCGTAACATTTTCAGGAAAGAATGAGTTCTAACGGGATATGCAAAACGTAATATTATAAAGGGTAAAGTGAAAACTGTATGTTCGTTACTAAATGACCACCGTAGTACGAAACACATACGAACATGCACAATTGCATAAAGGAAGAAGCAAATCGAGTTTTAGGAACCGAATGAAGTCTGTTACCTTCAAGTTACTTTGCTTAATACTTCCTTACTAAAATCAATATTACCTGCATTCAATAAAATAAAAATAAAGTTTTTATCTAAAAATCGGTCGTTTGGCGGGTTACACTACTAATAGGTATAGAGTGTTGATCCGTTTAGTGTTAAAGAATCTTGTTTGTACTTCCTGTAGGGACTGTTTGTTAAAACAACGAGTACAGTTTTTTATCTAAAATTATAACAAAAAAAAATCTGATGTGGACAACACATGACTTTTCTTATATAATGCAATGAAATTACTACTTTTACAGTTAAAAAAATGTTATTCTTATAGTAGATACTTATATTCTTTCCAAGATATTGAATTTTCTTCAATGAGTTGTCATTTTCATTGATTTAGCGTCATTTTTATCAATTTGGTGAGATTTTTGTTAATTTGGCAACAATTTAAACTGTCGCAAAGTTGGCGACATTCCGCCAAACTCGTCGCCAAAATCTCGCCAAGCGTTATGGGCGCAGAAATAAATTATTCTTACATCAGATAAATGAATATTGGCGTTCAAATACAAATGTAGTACTCAAAGTATCGTTTTTCAAGAATGGAACGAGCTAGATCCAAGAGAATGCTGTCGTCAAATTTATCGCATGGTATTACATATGAAAAGTGAACATGTTTCTCAATGGGAAATATATATATTTTTTTATTTTATATAACTTTTTGATAATTTTTTTGAAAAATGCGTAATATCTCGAGAACGGTTCATGTTAGCGTTCTAAAATTTATGTCTATTGCTGTCTAATGAAAAATTACACAAGAAATGTGTAGGGCCAACGGCTGTACCGTGCTGAAAACACCGCTTCTCGATAGATCACCGAAGTCAAGCAGCATCGGGCGCGGTTAGTACTTGGTGGGTGACCACCTCGGAACACCGCGTGCTGTTGGCCATCTCGGGTGCGGTATCCCCGTGGTTTGCGCGCTAGATTTGCACGCTACCACAAATGCCGCCGTGTTCATGCGGAGTACGATCACGTTAAACATGTGGGTCCGTAAGTCCTTCCGAGAGGTTGGTGGTAGGGGAAGGAGGGTACGGTCTCTGTGGATGCCTCCCCCACTGGGTTCCGGTCTAAATTGGGTGGCACTTCCCGGACGTCCATACAGTTACCTTACACCTTTCTGGTAGGTCGGACGGTCTGGGTCTTAACAACAACAAGAAATGTGTATTTGCGTGACATTATTAGCGGTTTTGATTTTTTGACGATTTTTTCAAAATTTCACTCACAATTTCAGGATTTAGGGGAGGGGGGGTTCTAAACATTCGATTGCGTATAAAAACAATAGGCTTCCAGTGTTTACGGATTGTGATTTTTGTTCCAAATTTCGTTCGAATCGGTCCATTCATTCGTCAGTTATCGTCTCCACAGACTCACTGACGCACACACATACACACACACTTTCATACACAAACACATACTTTCACACACACACACACACACACACACACACACACACATACACACACACTTTCATACACAAACACATACTTTCACACACACACACACACAGACATCCCTTCAAAAATGTTTAATTCGTGATCAGGGATGGTTGAAACGTGCTCTCCCGTCGAACACTCGAATTCGAATTTTCGACTCCGTCACAATACTTTCCTTATACATTATGTATATAAGGAAAGTAATAGTATATTTGAAGGCAATATCGACCTTTTGGAATTTTAACGAAGATACGTTGCAGACACCATCACGTTCACCCTAGGAATCAGTGACTGAAACTGATATATTTAGTAATCTTTATCGGACTATTACTATAAAAAGTTACGTCTTTTTACATGTGCTGAATGACAGCACAATGTAGAAAGGACTGTGTCCTGAAATTATATAAAACTAGCCATTTGTTTCGAAAAATAGTCAATTTCACTCATTCTATCTTTAGAGTCAGTGTATGTTTGGAAAACATCAAAATGTACCAATTATGCCAAGTGATAAACATTAAGGTTCCATAATAGTTTGCGAAGCTGTCTCTTGGTGTTTTAAGATCCTATGTGAAATCTATAACCTTTACTTATAATTTCCCTACGTTTGACATACTGAATATCTGAGTCATTTTGCACTAACAGAATATTTTATTGGTTCCGGTTAAGTAGACCAATCAGAAAACCTGCCAGACAAGTTTCTGTTGTCCTCTTGGTAAGGCAGCAGACAAAAGTTTCGGATCGGCTGTAGAAAGTTTTTAAATAAACTTCATTTTATAATAAATTAATACCTTTGTATGCAGTTAGACCAGCCTCTTTTTTGTAAGTTTAGCGGAAAGTTAGGATAGAGAAGAGATACCAAATGGAGAAGCTAAGAATAAAAACTCGATAAGGACTTCATGAACTGTGCACCATTTAAGGAGTTCAAACTAAAAATAACTATTTGCAAGCATTTTCTATTTTGAAAGTACGTATGAGTTAAATATTTGAACCATTAAATAAAATATAGATGTTGATTGAATTGAATTGGAACTGTTGTGTTTACTCCTTCTGCAGTTGTTGAGAAAAAGTCTATTTTGTCTGTTAAATTTTGGATATTGGCAGCAACTCAAAAACTTTAAAGAATGGCCTCTCCAAAAAGTAGAATGAGAATATTTTGAATAAAATGTGGTCATTTAGAAAAAAAATATTAAAGATAAATTTGATATACATGTTTGTATAATATAATTTCTTAAAAAGTTCATTTTATTTTTACTTTGACGTTTAGCATATGCATGACATAAGCATTACAGAAAAGTAGAATTTTCAGGAAAATTTATTCCCTACGGAAGAAATTTTATCATATTATTTGAAATATGATGTCTCATGTACATTATGTAGTAAATAATCTTAGAATAACATAAAATAACATTGGTTTTGATTTTTTTAACACTTTACAACATAGTTGAAAAGTACTTATGGCTTTGTTCGATTTATTTGTCTGTCTGTTTGTCTGTCCGTTCGCATAACTGACGTAAGAATGACTTTATCAAAATGAAATTTTATTACGTTGTTCAGATTGTCTGTGAAACATATGGGAATATAAATTAATATTATCACAAAATTAGTTTTGGATTGAACCCGGGTTGAAAAAATGAAATACCTTGAATTCTATGGGACTTAATTTTTCAGACATTTTTTAAGCAAATTCAAAATTCACAAATTACTTCAAAAGTTTTAGAAAATATTCAAATTATCCCATAAAAAATATGAAAGCAACTTCAGCAAAATATATTCAGCAGTTTTTTTAAATAAAATTTAAAATAATAATTGCACCCATATCATATAAAGACATCACGTGATCCACTTCGAAATAAAATATGACATCCATCTTGTTGAAGACCCAGACCGTCCGACTCGTCCTGAGGACTTAGAGTAACTAGTTGGACGGCCGGGAAGAACAAGACATCCATCTTGTGTCAAAATTGTGATTTTTGAAATTCTTTTTAATTTATATTTAGTGTTGTGTCCGTTCTAAAACCGCTTTATGTTTGCTTAATTTCTGTACATCTATATTCTGAAACAACAGAATTATAATATATTTGAGTTTAATTGATCCTCAAACTTTGAATATTACTATAACAAAGCTTGATTTTCACTAATGGAGAATGTAAACACATTAAGCTGTAAGATGAGTTGTATAAGAATTGCTGAATTTCTTTAACGCAATATTATTTAGCTCTGCCGTCTGCAATGTAGCTGATATGAATGAAACATTCATTGATTTTACATAGAGAAGTAGTCGAACAGACTTTTCCAATGAAGATTTAAGTATAGAGTTAAATTACTTTTACCTCCATTGTTTTTTAAGTTTTTAAGTAAAATAAATTATTGTAGTATTGTGATGAATGAAATAAATGGAATAAAAGCGTATGAGTGAAATGTTCACTACTTTTACATAGAGTGCCAGGCGATTTATGTATCAATGACGTCATTTGAATAAAGTTCATTTTCTTTTCGACGAAGTTTTAAGTTTTGAAATATAATAAATTATTATAATATTGTGATAATTTAAAAATTACTGCCACTGAATGTGTCGCATTTTAGAGATGTTTAAATAAAATTTCATTGCAGTTGGAAAGTGTTTCATAATCAATGTTTTATGCATGGTTGATCTTTCTTGTTTAATTTTTAGATCGTAATATAGTTGAAACAGCAAAATATTATCACGTCCGAAAGACATGAATAATCAATTTTGTAAACTTTGTAATTTAATTAAATATTGTTACAATGATAAAATCTTCCTCTAAGGAATGGATTTCTCTTCTTATTATAGCCCAGATATTTAATTAAAATTATGTAAAAGTTAACGTACTGTCATAAATAAAAACTTTACATTTTAACCGAAAATTTATAATAAATAATAATTTATACCGATAAAAATATAAAAAGAAAGATCAATCATGCATAAAGCATTTATTATAAAACACTTTCCAACTGCAATGCACATTTAATTTAAAATCTCTAAATGTAATGTATATTTTTTAAAATTATCATAGTACTATTGCAATTTATTGTACTTGAAAACTTCATCTAGAAACAAAATGGATTTTTTTTAAATGACGTCATCGAAATATGAGTCGGCTACTTCTCTATGTAAAATCAATGAATATTTCATTCATATCTCTTGTATTCCCGACACCAGAGCTAATTAATTTTGTGTGAAAAAATTCAACAATTCGTATACAACTCACCTTACAATAGCCTAATTTGTTTACATTCTGCATACGTTAAAATTGGGCTTCGTAGTAAAATAACCAAATTTTAGTGATAATTTAAAATAAAAAATATTGTAACTGCACTCTGGCACAGAATTTCAATGCACAGGTAATACGTTAACTTAAAGCAGTTTTATGACACTAAATATATATAAATATTCTGACACTAAATATGCACAATAAATATAAATTAAAACTATCTTTAAATATAACTATCTTCGCCCTATGGAAATAAATGGATGTTGCACTTTATTTTGCAATGAGTCACGGGATCTCTTTATATCATGAGTGTAATTATTATTACTTTCCTTATATACATAATGTATAAGGAAAGTATTCTGACGGAGTCGGAAATTCGAAATCGAGTTTTCGTCGGGAGAGCACGTTTCAAGCATCCCTGATCACGAATCAAACATTTTTGAAGTGATGTCTGTGTGTGTGTGTGTGTGTCTGTGTGTGTGTATCAGTGAGTCTGTGGAGACGATAACTGACGAACGAATGGACCGATTCGAACCAAATTTGGTACAAAAATCACAATCCGTAAACGCTGGAAGTCTAAAGTTTTTATACGTAATCGAATGTTTAGAACCCCCTAAATTTTAGAATAAAATTTTGAAAAAATCGTCAAAGAATCAAAACCTCTAAAAAAGTTACGCAAATAGATATTTCTTATGTAATTTTTCATTAGAAAACATTTGACGTAAATTTTAGAACGCTAACACGAACCGTTTTCGAGATATCGCACATTTAAAAAAAAAATTATTAAAAAGTCATATAAAATGAAAAAAAATATTTCCTATCGAGAAACATGTTCACTTTTCATATGTAATACCATGCGATAAATTGGGTGACATCATTCTCGTAGATCTAGCTCATTCCATTCATGAAAAAATATACTTTGAGTAGTACTTTTGTATTTGAACGCCAATTGTCATTTTTCTGCTGTAAAAACAACTTATTTCTTCGTCCATAACGCTTGGCAAGATTTTAGCGACGAATTTGGTGGAATGCCGCCAACTTAGCGACTTTTTGAAATATTACCAAATTAATGAAAATCTTGCCAAATGGATAAAAATGACGCTAAATCAATGAAAATGACGACAAATTGTCGAAAATTCAATATCTTGGAATGAATATTAGTATCTACTATAAAAAAAGCCTATTTTTACTGCAAAATTAGTAAATTTATTACATTATATAAGGAAAGTCATGTGTTGCCCACAACAGATTTTTTAAATTTTTCTTTGAAAGGCGACTCAAAATATTTTGTTAAAAATGTTCTTGTCTATTTTATGTGATAATCTGAATATTTCTGTTTCGAAACAATTTACATTTTTCGAAACAATTTGTGAAGGAATTTTAATTTAGCTAAAAAATGTTTGAAAAATTAAGTCCCATATTCTTCCATGTATTTCATTTTTTCAACCCGGGTTAAATCTGAAAATAATCGGGTGATACTATTCATTCATTGTCATTTCCATATGTCACACAGGCAGTCTCAACAACATACTAAAATTTCATTTTGATAAAGTCATTTTTACAGCAGTTATTGTGCGAACGAGCACACAGAATAACCAAAGTCATAAATACCTTACATCTATGTCGAAAGTGTTTAAAAAACCTAATATATCTAAAATCATGGGTATAGTATCCCTTTATGAACCAATACAAAATATTTCTGCAAAATTGTAAAGGATTACAAGAATCAATTTTAGTTTTTCGAAGTTTTGCATAAAGGTAAAATATAAAAAATGTCGAGAAAAAGATGTAACTAATACATAAACACAAATTATATTCTTAAAAACAAAATTAAACTTTTAAATGCTTCTGATATACAAAATTTGCCATCTAAAATAATGTTTCTAATGGTTTTTACTGATGTTTTGGAATAGTGGTTAAATGGCATTACAAATCCCGAATTCTACTGTGAAACTAGATTTTTCTATTTTATCCAAACTTTTCTCTATTTCTACTGAAGAATGTTATAAAAGGAAGAATTATTCGATTTTAGAGCTTAGAAACGTAAGAACTGGACATAGTCGACATGTAAACAAGCTGAGAATCATAAATTCGCTGCCAGAAACGTACTTAAAGTATGTTGCCAGATCCTTTTTAAGTATTTTGAAACGTTGAAATGTTTTCTTCCATTTTTATTTATATACTGGATCGTATTTTAACGGTAATGTTTAATAAAATTCCAATGCAGATAAACATTTAAGCATACAGTACTTTCAGTTCTGGAAAGTTGCTGTCAAGTAACATTTAAATATCTGTACTCATGTTCTGAAAAATATAGAATCTGAATTTAAATGGGGATTTGGGAAGAGAAAACATGTTTTGAAATAAACACTTAATTAAGTAGTTGATACTTTAACCAAAAGTTATTGCATCTTAATGAATTTTTACATTCAGGAATTCTGTGCTAATCGCCATTTGGGGTATAATAATTATATAATAATAAAACATTCTTTATCATTACAATCTACTATCTACTTTACATGTCAATGGAATATTTAGTGTGGGAGTAAGTATAAGCAAATACAAACTTGTTGTAACAAGTTTGTATGTACAAGATGTATTACAAGCTTGTATTACAAGATGTAAACATCAATTTACATCGTAAAGGATCTTTAAATATGAATTTGAACTTTATGGTAAATGTACGAAATACAGAAAACTGAATATTAAAAAAGTTATGGGAATCAATAACGTCAAAAAGATAAAGGACAATTGGATTCATGCTCAATATTCAGTCTTCTGTATTTCGTAAATCTACGTTTGCCAACAAGTGAATTGCGGCTAATTCTTCTCACTCTATTTTTTCTAAAAAGGCTTCCTTCTTCGCATATTTCAATCGCGCTTTTAATGTTAGTTCAACTGTTATTTCTTTAAATAATGAAATTGATTTAATTTTTAAACTTGACCAAGATGCAGGCTAGTATTATGAGTTTATCTATAATATTTATGTTAAAATCCGACAAACGTTTTTACAACCTTTTCCTAGTCTTATTCCAATTAATGATCGTTTACAGTTTAAAGCTAGTTGTCCTTACCATCCTAAAATTTTTTGCCCCGTATTAATTTTTATACTGAATTTAAATTTAAACCCACTAATTCGGCTGTTACCACTCTGTTCAATCGCATTCGAACTGATAAATTTAAGGATACTATTAACTTTAAAAATCTTGCTGGGGTGTATGTTGTACGCCTCCTTTCTCCGGATAATATCTATAACTTTTATATCGGTAGTACTAAACGTACGGTTGGTATCAATTTGTCCGAACATGTAAGAGACATAAAAATGGTAAATTAACGACTGTCCTTCCCCAATTCGTAAATGAAGATAATTTTCGCCCTCTTTTTGAAAAAAATTATTTTTGTTAGCTGTAATAGCCCCCGTTCGATCTTGCTATATGAATCCCTTTTTGTTTATTTATATTGTTCTTCTATTTGTAATTTTTACTCTATTCAGGTCCTAAGTTATGCTTGGCGACTCGTTCTCGATTCCCTGCATGTTAAGCCTTTGCACAGCTACATTGATTTATAATTATTGTGTTTTAAAAAATCCTTTATCTTTAAACCTTTTTGAAGTATTTGCTTTTGAACTTTGTATAAATTATAATCTGACTCATAATCCACCTTTTTGATTAACTGACAATTTCATGATATGCAAATTTTACGTGACAGTATTGGATTGTATTTAAGCACTGTTGCATCGTTTCTAATAGTATTGCCACTGAGGATGAACAAGTAAGATGTTCAAAAGCACTTTGGCTATTCTTTTTACGTCTGTAGGATTATTATAAAATAAAATGACTATTGGATCTGTGAGATTGGTCATTTATTAGTAATTAGTACATATATATATATATATATATATATGAAAACAAGAATGAAAGGAA
This sequence comes from Amaurobius ferox, assembly GCA_951213105.1. Classification (NCBI taxonomy): domain Eukaryota; kingdom Metazoa; phylum Arthropoda; class Arachnida; order Araneae; family Amaurobiidae; genus Amaurobius; species Amaurobius ferox. The sequence continues at coordinate 41,522,633 of OX578143.1, forward strand.
AACTTACGAGCTAGGTGCAATAAAATAGCCAATGAGGGATTGTGACCTCACTTCAGTCTCGGCTACCAGCCGGCTGCGCGGCCGCGACACCACTCCCGGAAGCCTGCACGCATCCGTAGTTAACCTCATAGTGACCACGAATACCGAATATGAAAGATCCAAAAGTCAAAAGTGTATAAAACCTCAAAGTGAATACTCAAAACCCCGTCACTCGAAAATTCTCTAATGAAACAAGACAGCAATCGTTATTCGTGTATACGGATGCGTGCAGGCTTCCGGGAGTGGTGTCGCGACCGCGCAGCCGGCTGGTAACCGGAACTTAAATGAGGTCACAATCCCTCATTGGCCATTTTATTGCACCTAGCTCGTAAGTTTTCCTTTCGTTCTTGTTTTCAACTCGATCATAAGGTTTTCAGGGTTATTGTCTTTTGAGTTTATATAATTTTGTGGAGTGTGCAATAAGCGCATATTCTTCACAATAAGATATATAGTACTTAATGAATTTTGATAGATCTTTTCAAGTTGTATGTAATTTTTAAATTATATATATATATATATATATATATATATAATATATATATATATATATATATATATATATATATATATATATATATTGTATTACCAACATTATCAGCTAAATAATTTATTAAAAATATAAAAAATATACTAGTTAAAAATATATATATAGACATGAAATATATTGCGAGTAACATCACTATATATGACTTTAGAGGTTAAAAGGTTTAGACGTCCACACCGAAAAGGAAACGAAAAAGAAGATGAAAATAATTTCAGATAAGGACTCCAAGTACCATGAGTCATCATTCCGGGAGATAAGACTCGAAATCTTTCCTCTTTATTTCTCCTATAAAAGTAAATATGAACTAAATAACTGTAGTAGATATCTGACAGTAAATAAAAGAATGCCTGGTAGTTGATTGGATTGGATGGAACTTTAACGTCATCGCTTTTCTTTGGCTTTAGAAAAGAAAAGTACTGGATCATTTCATTTATTTGTTCAACTTTAGTTTCTGACACCCTATCAAAATGTCCTTCAAGTAGAGATCTCATTTCTACAAATTACCAAAATTGGACCGTATTATTTTATCATAAGACGCTTTCTGATGTTGTGTTTATGCTAAATACTTAATTTATAAAAATCCGATAAGTAAAACAGTGTAAAATTGGAAGAACTTTAAGGACTTATATGTTGAAGACCCAGACCGTCCGACTCCAGGACTTATATGTAACATAGTGTGTTGGATATTAATAACGATAAGCATACATCTATATAAATAAAAATGAAAATCTGTCTGTCTGTCTGTCTGTCTGTCTGTCTGTCTGTCTGTCTGTCTGTCTGTCTGTCTGTTTGTCCCATCATCACGGGAGAACGGCTGAACCGAATTTGATGAAATTTTGTGGGTAGCCCAGAAATAGCCCCACTTAAAATTATATCCGTGTTTTGAGTTTCTACGACCAGTGGTTCTCGAGATATTAGTAAAAAACGAAATTTTCGTTTGTCTCATCGTCACGGAAAAACGGCTGAACCGAATTTAATGAAATTTGGTGAATAGCCTTGAAATATCCCCCCATAAATTTTGTCCAAGTTTCGAGTTTCTAAGACCTGGGGTTGTCGAGATATTAATGAAAAACGGAACTTTTTCCTAGGAGTTCTACTCCCTAACTCCGTGGTTTATCCAAACGAAAAGCTTGAAAATCGTTTGAAAGTGAATTAAAATTTAATCTCTGAGTTTGATGGGAGATTTTTTGCGTTAATTAGTCACTTTCTGAAAACATGAATTGTTGGAAACATGATTTAAAGGGGAAATCTATCTCCATGGTTCATGGTTTATTTAAAACAAGCTTTTACGGAACAATGAGAAGTATAGAGAAATCAAAATCGTTATTTAATTTCGCAGTTTATGTTATAAGACATGACATATTTAACATGTTATAATATTCTATCTTATATCATGTTACTCAGAAACGCAATTAAATTAAATCTGTCTGTTAATTTTAATAATTATTTTTTCGATTTGAATAATAAATAAATGGATATAAAAATATATTTTAGAAAAGAACGATTTGATTTTTCTTATAGCATTTTCGACTGGATAATATCAATTACGGTCTTCAGGTTTAAAAATTATTATTATTTATATTTTCGGGGATTATTGATTCAAGGATTAGTGATATTTTCAAGTTATTATGCAATTATTTTATTATGACAAAAATTGTTTAAACTCATATATTGTATGTTGTACGAATCTTCTACAAATACACGTGTATATCTTTTAATCTACGAGAATATAAGTAGTACGGGTATATTGACATATGTTTTGATATATATTGGCATATATTGGAATCAATTACGACCTTCTGGTATAAAGAGTACGGATATTATTGATGTTTTCAATTTATTACGTCATCTCTTTTATTTTGGCAAATATTTTTGAGACGCATATTGTAATACGGGTAATCTTCTACTAACACATTGGCATATTTTCTGATCTGCGACAATATAATTAGTACGGGGTTGCATATTATATTCATTCAATTCCTATTTTTTCTTCTGTAAATTTGCTTACAAAAGGGGGCAGGATGTTTTATTCTTCAGATCTGATCGTGAAGATAATTTTGCATAGTGAGAACATATATTCTTAAACTTCCCTTTAGGAGCAATAAATTTAATATTTTAACAGAATTTGCACATGATTGCGAACTTTAAGTTTCTTTAAATTATACACTCCGTACGAATAACGGGTGTGCTGTTAGTGGTTAATGAATTTTAACATTTTAGTAGGATATATCATGTTGCTCGGCATCGCAATTAAATTAAATGTGTTTGTTAATGTTTTTATTATCTTTTTTCGATTTAAATAATAAATAAATGGATAAATGGATATAAAAGTATATCTTATGAATGGACGGTTTGATTTTTCTTTTAATTATATTAATTGCTGACTGCGTACATCAATTTCATTTATTTTGGCAAAGAGTTTTCAAGCTTATATCGTATTTAGCTACTAAACTCATATATTGTGTTTAGCCAATAAATTCATATAGCCGATTGTTGAAACAGAAAAAGAGTAGAGCCGGTATATCTATATAAATAAAATTGAAAATCTGTCTGTCTGTCTGTCTGTCTGTTTGTCCCATCATCACGGGAGAACGGCTGAACCGAATTTGATGAAATTTGGTGTTTAGCCTAGAAATAGCCCCACTTAAAATTTAGTCCATGTTTGGAGTTTCTACAACCAGTGGTTCTCGAGATATTAGTAAAAAACGAAATTTTCGTTTGTCTCATCATCACAGAAAAACGGCTGAACCGAATTTAATGAAATTTTGTGGATAGCCTTGAAATAGCCCCCCATAAATTTTGTCCAAGTTTCGAGTTTCTAAGGCCAGGGGTTGTCGAGATATTAATGAAAAACGGAACTTTTTCCTATGAGTTATACTCTCCAACTCCGTGGTTTATTCAAACGGAAAGGATCAAAATCGTTTGTTTAAAACGTCGAAAGGAAATAAAACTTTATTTCCGAGTTTGGTGCAGGATTTTTGCATTAAATAGTCACTATCGGAAAACGCGAATTGTTTGAAACATGAATTTAAATGGAAAAATCTACCTCCATGGTTATCTTTCACAAGCTATTACTCAACGATGAAAAGTATAAAGAAATCAAAATGGCTATTTAATTTCGCATTTTATGAGGAAGATTCTATCTTATATCATGTTGCTCGGCAACGGAATGAAATTAAATGTGTTGTTAATATTTATTATTATTTTTTCTATTTGAATAATAAATAAATGGATGAAAAAATATATTTTTTAAATGAAAGGTTTGGTTGTTCTTTTAATTATATAAATTGCGGACTGCGTACATCACTTTCATTTATTTTAGCATAGAGGTTTCCAGCTCATATATTGTGTTTAGCTAATAAACTCATATATTGTGTTTAGCTAATAAACTCATATATTGTGTTTACCCAATAAATTCATTTAGCCGATTGTTGAAGCAGAAAAAGAGTAGAACGGCTTTATCTTATAATACAATTTTAGTGTTTTCATTTAGAATATACAAACGGGATTAGGACATTTTATTCTTCAGATCTGCAAATTTAGTGCTTCGAGTTTAGCGGAATATCTCTAAATAACTTGGTAACTTTTCTTAAACTTTACCAAATTAGCGGAAATGTTTCCAAATTTATAAAAATGATGCAAATCAATGATTTGTTTTTTTAGAATAGAGTATTGAAATGGTGTTTCGGTAGCATTTGTCGGTCAGTTCATCCATCCTACTTAGTAACACCTTTAACGAATTTTTTTAATATCACCAAATTGATAAAAATATTTGTAAATCCATAAAAATATCATGGAATTGATAAAATTGCGCTTAATAAATGAAATTAATTTTGTTTTGTTAGGGGATAGTATTGTGATGATGTTCCGTCAATTTGTCGCAAAATGGGATTATCAGTTCCACAGCCCCACTTGGCGATAAATTTGGCGATTTTTTAAGTTATCGCTAAATTGACAAAAATGTCGCCAAACCTTCCATGGAGATAGCATTATTCAGACGATATGATTTCCATCAATTTATTTTAAGCAACTGATATCACGTCGCTTAGCAACGGATCCAATGCGTTATGTGCTATACGATTTTTATTAAATCTTTACCGATTTGAATAATAAAGATATGTGTATAAGATAAATTTCATTGACATTGCATTTTTGACTGGATAATATCAATTACGGTCTTCAGGTTTAAACATTATTATCATTGATATTTTCAGGGACTGTTGATTCAGGGATTATTCATATTGTCAAGTTATTATGCCATTGTTTATTTATGACGAAAATTGATGAAACTCATATATAGTACGTTGTACGAGTAATCTACAAATGCACGAATATATCTTCTAATCTACGAAAATATAAGTAGTACAGGTATATTGGCATATATTTTGATATATATTGGCATATATTGGAATCAATTACGGCCTTCTGGTATAAAGATTACGGGGATTAGTGATATTTTCAATTTATTACGTCATCTCTTTTATTTTGGCAAATATTTTTGAGACTCATATTGTAATACGGGTAATCTTCTACCAACACACTGGCATATTTTCTAATCTGCGACAATATAAGTAGTACGAGGTTACATATATTGATTCAATTCCTTTTTTTTTTGTAAATTTGCTTACAAAAGGGGCCAGGATGTTTTATTCTTCAGATCTGCCCGTGAATATAATTTTGCATAGTGAGAACAGATATTCTTAAACTTCTCTTTAGAAGCAATAAATTTAATATTTTAACGGAATTTGCACATGATTGCGAATTATAAGTTTCTTTATATTATATATTCCGTACGAAGAACGGGTATGCTGCTAGTTAATAATAAAACCATTTCAATCTTAAAGTATTTTTATCATTACTAACAGTATTTTATTAATACATTTATTTTCATTATTAATTTTTATATTACTATATTTCATTATTATTTTTAATAATACCATATCAATTTATTACTTCATTATTACTATTTTTATTAGTGCTTTCTGTTTTATTTTACTCTGTCATCTATTCGTATATGGTTTATATTAACTTCTGTTTACTAGTTAATTTGTTAAATGAACTTTTAATTTAAATAAGTTGCCATGTGTGAGTCGAACTTATAAATTGTGATGAATTGTATGCATTGAGCTAATGCATACTACATGTTATTAAAACACTGCATATTTTGAATAATAATAGTTAAAACATTGACATATATTAATATAAATACGTAAAGAAAAATCTGATGTAGGCAACACATGACTTTCCTTATATAATGCAATGAATTTACTACTTTTACAGTAAAAAATAGGTTTTTCTTATAGTAGATACTTATATTCTTTCCAGGATATTGAATTTTCGACAATTAGTTGTCAATTTCATAGATTTAGTGTCATTTTTATGCATTTGGCGAGATTTTCGTTAATTTGGCAACATTTAAAAAAGTCTCCAAGTTGGCGACATTCCGCCAAGTTCGTCGCCAAAATCTTGCCAGGCTTTACGGACGGATAAATAAGTTATTCTTATAGCAGATAAAGGACTATTGGCGTTCAAATACAAAATTATTACTCAAAGTATCTTTTCTCATGAGCGGAACGATCTAGATCCACGAGAATGATGTCACTAAAGTTATCGCATGATATTTTATATGAAAAGTGAACATGTTTCTCAACAGTTAATATTTTTTTTAATTTATGGAATTTTTTGATAAATTTATTTTAAAAATGTACAATATCTCGAGAACGGTTCATGCTAGCGTTCTAAAGTTTATGTCAATCGTTTTCTAGGGAAAAGTTACACAAGAAATGTCTATTTGCGCAACTATTTGCGCAACTGTCACTCATAAATTTAGGGGGTTCTGAACATTTGATTACGTTTAAAAGCAACAGGCTTCCAGTACTCATGGACTGTGATTTTTGTATCAAATTTAATTTGAATCGCACCATTCGTTCGTGAGAAATCGTCTCCACAGACTCACACACACACACACACACACAGACATCACCTCAAAAATGTTTGATTCGTGATCAGGGATGTTTGAAACGTGCTCTCCCGTCGAAAACTCGAATTCGAATGTTCGAATCCGTCACAATACTTTCCTTATACATTATGTATATAAGGAAAGTAAAAAGGTGTGTGTGTGTGTGTGTGTGTGTGTGTTTGTTTGTGCGTTCAGTTGCGGGAAATCTAAGGTTGTACCGCCAAGAAATTTAGTACATAGGCACATCAGGATCCGGAAAAATGCACCTCGGCATTATTTTTTTAATTTATAATGAATTTTTATTTATTTTAAATTTTAGTCTAACTTAAAACGATTCTGGGCGATATTCCCACAAATCGATTCTATAGCGTCCGGAAGTATTATTACATTGTTACCATCTTAAAAGCATGGGAAAGACTGAAAAATGCTTCACACGATTCCACACAATTAATAGACGAAGTTATGTGGATTTTTAAATAATATATAATTTTTGCCTCGACGATTTTTATATTGCGATATATAAAAATTGATGGGTCATTTACTGTTAATTTAACAGCAGCTACTTTAATTATCACGCACTGCTGCAAAGTCCCGGTCGTCCAAAAAGTTACTCAAGTCCTTGGACGAGTCGGACGATCTGGGTCTCCCACGCTGCTGCAAAGCAGATATTTATTTCCTGAAGCCTTTCGGTCAGTAATAATAATTTTTTTAGCAAGCGAACTATTAAATTTTTTGAATTAATAGATCGTTTTCCCTTTGAAGTCCGGATTGTGAGATGGCCATTCTTAGATATTGTATATCAGCTTTTTCACACTTGTCGTTTGTAGGCTACCTTCGCTGGCTCTTAAAGATCTCTTCCCAAAAAAGAATTCCACTAGACATTTTTATTCTCGAATATCGCCTGAACATTCCTTTTTCTTCTGTCTTTATGTTTATTTTGTCTTTACACATGTGTTAATAACGTACGTGCAAACCGTTTAAACTGATTTTACATTTCGTTGTTATTTAGATTCAAACTGAGAGGGATTGAAACTAATTTGGAAAGTGAAGCATTGCGAAATATATGGACAATATTTAAATTGGACTAATTGTGCTGAGATTTTTGAAATTAAGATTTAAATTGTGTACTTCGGTATATTTTAACGTAGACAGCAGAGTCTCCACAACGGCTTTGTAATTGGAGTGGGGAGGTCTCTTCTTATCGCGCCCGTTGCGCCGATGTACACGGATTACATACAGTTTTCGCAATTATTTAAATAATAGAATGTATTTATTCTGTTAATTTATATAATCTGGATACATTTTAGTAATAATAATAATAATAATAATAATAATAATAATAATAATAATAATAATAATAATAATAATGATAATAATAATAAATGCATATAGTGTGTGTTTCCAGATATATGTATCATTAGTTATGCAATTTTGATAACCTTTACATCCATTAATTAACATCCATTTCTCTTAGAGACTAATTATTTCAATTATTATTTGGAGAATAATTGTTGGTCTATGTAGGAAGTAATGTTATGAAAAATTTAAATTTTGATTAATTTCTGTTATAATCAAACAAATTACAAAACTGTAATATTTGTGTATTAATTAATTTGCAGACATAATAAAATTCGTAAAGATAAGTGCACTTGTTTTAGATTTATCATATACCTATCTAACAGAAACACACACACACACATGCAAACAACACTATATATATATATATATATATATATACATATATATATATATATATATATATATATATATATATATATATATGTGTGTGTGTGTGTGTGTGTGTGTGTGTGTGTGTGTGTGTGTGTGTATTTGATTAATTTTAATTTACTTGTGTTATTTATACCAGAGATTGCCCATATATTGAAATAGTTCTGTATAGAAAAAATGAAAATATGATGGTCTGAAGTGAATATTTGATATCAGTAATAACTATAGGACAAGCTTGTGAAGAGGTTAAAGAGAACATTATAAGTAAAACATTATAAATAAAACAGGTACTAAATTGGTATAATATACCCCTTTTTCCCTTATATATACTATATAAATTAAGGAATTGAAAAAGTATTACATTTGGTAAGAATTGGTGATTATGATCCCTTAACTACACACCTAGATTAAATTGTGTTGTAAAGGAACTTAAGGTACTACATGTACTTTATATATATATATATATATATATATATATATATATATTGTAAATAACAAAGTACGAAACGTACCCGATTGTAAACCAATATAAATTGCCAAGTCATATAGGCGCAATGCAGCTCTATTAATGTCTTGTATATAAGAAGATCAAAAAAGATCGAGATGTGAAATAAGTGCCAACAGGGAAATAACAAATGGCCAAGGGGGATTGTGACCCCTTGTTCCCGTTTATAGCCAGCTATTACTCCTGAGGAAACACTCACGGAACCGTTACGTGCCTGTGGCCATATTTCCCTGGAACGCCAAAGCAAAAGACGTATGCCAGAAGTGAATGCAAGGACTGAGTGGAGAAAAATAATTTGGATTGAGACAGGTTGAAATAAGAAGTTAACCCGAATGACAGATCATTCTTCAATTCAAATATATAAAGCGCCGAATCATTCGATGCGTTGCCATTATATTATATAAAATAGGTGTTGCCAATATCACTATCAAATGCATTAATTTCCTTGCAGTGCACAGCATTATAGTGGTGTTTGAGGTATCCCAGTGGATAGTGCTGTTTCAAAGCTTCCTTTATGAATTTTTTATCACTTTTGATACGATCATCCCTATAAGTATGCAATCTTGAGTTTCGTAGAAAATGATTTCTAACGATATTGCGAAAAATATTGGCGCTCAAGTTCGATTTCCAATCGATGATGTAATTAATATTTATATCAAAATAATTTCTTTTATCATATAGCTTTGTATATATCTTTTCATTTTCAGTGAAATTGATACATAGGTCAAGATAACTAATCTCGTTATCGTGAATCTTTTTTGTATATATATATATATATATATATATATATATATATATATATATATATATATATATATATATATATATATATATATATATATATATATATATATATATATATATATATATATATATATATATACAGGGAGTCCCAAAAACATTGACCTCGGCTTTTATTCCTTAAATAGATAAAAATTTTAAGGGGATCAAATTTGAAGAAATGCAAAATTTAAATTTTTATACGCCCCCGCACAAAAACATTTCCAATGAGTAAAATATGCCGCATACACTAATAAGGAAATGTACAAAATTTCAGTATTTTATCATAAAAAGAGCCAGAAATATGTTTAAACAAAGTAGATGAGGGATTAATCGCAAATTAAAATGCAAATATTTGCAGCAAGAGTGTAAATGACGCAACGCAGAAATGCATCATAGGAAAATAATATCTGCCTTTTATCTTTGGCATGGATGGAAAATATTTTGAACAAGCTTTGTAATCTCTGTGTAAAGTTATTATTTCTACACAGTGTAAATACTTTCGTACCAATAAATAGCAAAATTTATATTTATTTATGTAGTCCTTGTTTTCTTTCGGAATTTGTATATGACCCCTGAAACGCGATCTGCCGACATAATTCATCCCCTTTGAGAACCCATGTCGATGCATCGGAAAGTGGTTTAAGTCAGCATCTTTGGCTTTTCATATCTCTGGGACTTTTTATTATAAAATGCTGAAATTTTGTACATCATCTTATTAGTATATAGGACACATTTTACTCATTGGAAATGTTTTTGTAAGGGGGTAGTTGTTGTTGTTGAGACCCAGACCGTCCGACCTACCAGAAAGGTGTAAGGTAACTGTATGGACGGCCGGGAAGTGCCACCCAATTTAGACCGGAACCCAGTGGGGGAGGCATCCACAGGGACCGTACCCTCCTTCCCCTACCACCAACCTCTCGGAAGGACTTACGGACCCACATGTTTAACGTGATCGTACTCCGCATGAACACGGCGGCATTTGTGGCAGCGTGCAAATCTAGCGCGCAAACCACGGGGATACCGCACCCGAGATGGCCAACAGCACGCGGCGTTCCGAGGTGGTCACCCACCAAGTACTAACCGCGCCCGATGCTGCTTCACTTCGGTGATCTAACGAGAACCGGTGTTTTCAGCACGGTACGGCCGTTGGCCCTTGTAAGGGGGTAGTAAAGAAATTTAAATTTTGCATTTTTTAATAATTTAATTCCCTTGAAAATTTTAATCGATTTCATAAAATTCTGCACCTTATTATACGCAACTTTGTAATTTATGATATATGTTTAAATCAATGTTTAAGGTATAAAAACCCAGTTCAATGTTATTGGGACACACTGTATATTTATATATACAGTGTGTCCCAATATGTATATACAGTGTGATGTATATACAGTGTGTGTAGTATAAGCTTTTCTGTACAAACAATCATTTTTGGAATTCTTTATGTATCCTATTAAACTTTCCACAAATGAGTTCAGAATATTTTTAGGTGTATATAGCTTAAAATTCTAAGTAGTTGTTCCTAATTTTGGCATGGTCAAATTAATAATACAAATACTACAAATGTTAAAATTTCATAACATAGTCGATATAACATTTCAATACCGCCAGTGGAACCAGGATATCACATTCCAGGGGATTAGACTGGAAATACTTTCTCTTTCCTCATATATCTCTGAAAGTAAATATCAGTTAGAATTTGGACATTTCTGACAGTAAAAGAAACATGCTACTGGTTGATTGGATTGGATGGAACTTTAACACCGTCTTATTTAGTTGGAGATTGGGAAAGAAAGGTACTAGATTAAGTATTTTTTAAACTGTAGAGTCAAAATTTCTGCGGAATTAAAGTCTAGAGAAATAGAAGTACGTATATTTAAATTCTCAGCAAAATGTTTTAAGGAATGACATTTTTGAAACGTGAGTTTTCCTTTTCTCTTTACTTACGGCGTTAGTGTCAGATACGTTTTTTGTCAAGGTGAAACATTCAAAACAGAGATTTAATGAATTTCTATGAGAAGAAAGTTCTGTGCAATGGATTATTTTCGGAATTATGTCTGTAATTACTCTAAGGAATATTGTGAGTCCAAGACGCTGTTTCTTATTAACATCGAAATCTTTCTACAAATATAGAAGAATATTGCTATAGATTTGAAAATAAAATTCGTATTTTGTGTTATAAATTATCATTGAAAACAGATTTCATACAAAAATTCATATTTTTTGTTTGAATAGTTGTAGTGCAATGTTGGTGTATTTCAGCATTGTGTTTAGTAGAAGCACATTCATTATAGCACATTCAGTAATATTTCAAATGTATTAAAAATGTGTATTTGCATATTACATTTATGATTGATTCGGTGTCTCTAAATATTTGACCCCTTGCTCTTAATATACAGACTCGTAAATTTCTGTGATATAGCTACACCACTTCTAATTAATATATATATAAAAACCACTTCTAATTAATATATATATATATATATGGGCAGCACATGACGTTCCTTATATAATGCAATGAATTTACTACTTTTTGCAGTAAATAAATAGTTTATTTTTACAGCAGATATTTATATTCTTTCCAAGATATTGAATTTTCGCCAATGAGCCGTCATTTTCATTGATTTAGCGTCATTTCTATCCATTTGGCGAGTTTTTCGTTAATTTAGCAACATTTAAGAAAGTCGCCAAGTTGGAGACATTCCACCAAATTCGTCACCAGAATCTCACCAAGCGTTATGGACGGAGAAATAAGTTATTCTTTCAGCAGAAAAATGACTATTGGCGTTCAAATACAAAAGTATTATTCAACGTATCTTTTTCCATGAATGGAACCAGATAGATCCGCGAGAATGATGTCACCAAATTTATCACATGGCATTAGATATGAGAAGTGAACATGTTTCTCAATAGAAAATATTTTTCTTTTATTTTATATGATTTTTTGATAATTTTTTTGAAAAATGGGAAATATCTCGAGAACGGTTCATGTTAGCGTTCTAACATTTATGTCAATAGTTTTGTATTGAAAAATTACATAAGAAATGTCTATTTGCGTAACTTTATTAGAGGTTTTGATTTCTTGACGATTTTTTCAAAAATTCACTCGAAATTTTAGGGAGTTCTAAACATTCGATTGCGTCTAAAAACGTCTAAAATATATCGGAAATTGCGTCTAAAATATATCGGAATAATATTTGAATAATATCAAAACCCCTATAATTCATCTATTTTCTGAATCAATTTCCTAGTAACTTTTAAAATTACTCTCCACATGACTCAGACAATAAACACTATATTTTCGAGAAAAAAATAAAGAAAAACAATCCCTTTCTCGTAGCTTAGACATGTCTATCAATGAACTGCCGTTGCCTGGGTAGCAGTTGTTCTTTCTGTTCGATTTAAAATGGAATATCTTTTGAAATGGGTAGACGGAGAAAGATTCATCTCCTTTGAAAATCCTGACTTAGTTTCAGAGGAAACATAAAGGTGCTGGCATTGCGCTCTGTACCAGGCAGAACAAAAATAATTTGTTTATTTACACAGAAAATATTTTATATATATATTTCGGATACCATATATGATTAAAATAAAAGTTACTTGATCGTCGCTTATTTGGATATTCGCTATCAACCTTGTCTCACTTATCACTTTGTCGCTGGTCGAAATAAAGAATTATCTCAGTCACTTTTCATCTCCGCCATTATAAACCTCATATTTTATGCTAGGTTATCAAATGATCAACCGATGGCGCTATTCCAATTTTGTGAATTCCAGGAAAAGGTAAAAATCACTAGAACCACACAATCAACCACATTCAGTCATCCTACTCTTTATTTGAACCAAAAACTCTTGAATGTAATATATTTCAATCTATCTTTCAATAAATGAGAAATAGCTACACGAAAAATAAATTGAGGCAGAATCTCTGGAGTCATCTAAGAGAAAGTCATGGAGCGTCCTCAGCAAGCAAATTCTTGTTATTCCAGAGATTCTTCGACGAGAAGCAGTTGGAAGGTTCAGCCTTATGGCTGGCCATGACTGTCTCAGGGCTTTTCTCCATAGAATTGAACTTGTTGCTTCCCCGGATTGTATTTTACGTGGCCCGGGACAGTCTACGTCTGGAAAGCATTTGGACGAGTGCCCTACACTAGTGACATTTAATTAAATTATTGATAAATACTGGAGAGCCCTCTGTCTAATGGGCTAGCAGCCAAACGCCCAGCATTTGTAAACAACAACATATATGAGAAATAAAAAGTTACACAAAAAAAAACTAATTGCATTCGCATTTACTTAAGACAGTGCCAGAATGCGTTTAACTCAGAAATCCCGTATTCATTATATGCAAACAGTAAAATGAAGTCCTCATTTTCCTTCCACCTGTAATCGCAATTTATTTTCTATTTCTGCTGACATGGACTGATATACACTTTAATCTTCAATGCCATTCCATTGAATTTTGATTAAACTATCCCTTTGACTACAGACGAATCAAAATTTGTAATTCTAATATTTTTAAATGTGTCTGGGGAAGCAGGTAATCGATTACAATGTATTTATCGATAGTTTTTGAAAACTGTCAAAATATAACGGACCTCAATATGTACGTCTGTATAGCTGAATGGACCCGAACAATCTCATTGATCAAATTCTAGGGTCCTTATGTAGCAAATGCGCGCCAGATACTAGTCCTAATTTTACAAACTATTGACCTCTTTATTAAACTGTTTATGCGACACAGGGCCCCAAGCCTCCTGGGACCCTATACAAAGCATTAATTTGCCCTTACAGGATCTGAACCCGAATGCGTTTAGAGAGGCATGCCGGAATACCGGACGTTTTGAAACATTGGATGCCGGTTAAACACTGTTCATCCCGGTAAGTATACTATAATAACGGAATTACCGTGAAAATAAATTAATGGCATCTTGCGATTTTATTACAGTGGTATCCCGTTTTTTTACATTTCTCTAATGAACTGATTAAAAACTTTTATATACGGGAAACACAATACACGGATAACTCCTTTTAATTAGAATATAAAATTCAAAGAAAACATGTAAGAAAATAAATAGACCACACACCAAGATTTGATTTTTCACTTGTAAAAATTTAATTTCTGTGTCACAGAGAAAAACTTCAAATGCATTAAAAATGTGTATCTGCATATTAAATTCACGATTGATTCGGTTTCAATAACTTTTGCTTCCTTACGCTTAATACACGGAATCGTAAATTTCTATGCTATAGCTATTCCACTCCTAATTCATATTAAACAAGAAAGATCAATCATGCTTAAAGCATTGATTATGAAACATTTTCCAACTTCAATGCAATTTAATTTAAACATCTCTAAAATTCGATACATCCCTCGGTAATATTTTAACAATTATCACAATACTACATTGATTTGATATATTTGAAAACTTAAAACTTCATTGAAAAAAATGAACTTTATTCAAATGACGACATTGAAATATAAATCGTCTGGTTTAAACATCTCTAAAATGCAACACATTCCTTAGTAATATTTTTAAAATTATCATAATACTTTAAAAATTTATTATATTTGAAAACTTCATCGAAAACAAATGAAATTTATTCAAATGACATCATCGAAATATAACACGCCTGACTCTCTCTATAAAAGCAGCATTTCATTCATAAACATTTTTCCATTCAGTTCATTCATCACAATACTATAATAATTTATCTTATTTAAAATCACAAGACCATGGAAATACAAGTAATTAAACTCTATGCTTAAAACTTCATCGAAAAAATCGTCCGTCTCTCTATAAAATCGATGAATATTTCATTCATATCAGCTACATTGCAAACTCCATGAACTAAATAATTTTGCGTTAAAGAAATGCAGAAATTCTTAAACAACTCATTCTACATATTTTGCTGTTTACATATTCCATAAGTGAAAAGTAGGCTTCGTTGTAGAAATAGTCAAAGTTGGATGATCATTTAAACTCAAATATATTGTAATTGCGTTGTTTTATTATGTAGATGAACAGAATTTAAACAAAAATAAAGCGGTTTTAGGACGGATACAACACTAAATATGAATTAAAAAGAACTTTCAAGATCACGATTTTGGCACAAGATGGATGCCATATTTTATTTTAAAGTGGGTCACGTCTTTATATAATGGTCACGTGATCTCTTCATATAAATGGTGTAAATATTTTTTAATTTTTATTTAAAAAACTACTGCATATATATTTTGCTGAAATTTCTTTTATATATTTTATTGGATAATTTGAATATTTCCTAAAACTTTCGAAGCAATTTGTGAATTTTAAATCCACTTAAAAATGTTTGAAAAATTAGATCCCATAGTGCTCAATGTATTTCATTTTTTCAACCCGGTTTCGAACCAAAACTAATTGGGTGATATTATTCATATAGTTTTCCTTAGGTTCTACAGACGGTCTGAACAACATACTAAAATTTCATTTTGATAAAGTTATTTTTACGGCAGTTATCGTGCTAAAGGACAGACAGACAGTCAGAGTGAACAAAGTATATTATTTAACACTTTTCAACCTTGTTGTAAAGTGTTAAATAATATATATATATATATATATATATATATATATATATATATATATATATATATATATATATAAATACATTTTTATTGGAATTGTATTTTTGATTTGATCATTATGGTTTGACGAGTTTAGAATATTGATATTTTCAAGTTCTTACAAAATTTGTTTTATTTTGGGAAAATATTTTTAAATCTGAGATAAACGAAAGATAAACGAGGTTTTAGATAAACTAAATTTGGGAGACGCGTTTTTTTACATGAAAGATGACGCCTATTCAAATTTCGCGTTAGACGAGTAAGAGTGCCGCTAGTAGCGCCACTACGGTCATACAAACCACGGTTGCTTTAAATACGCGATGTAAACTTCGTGAGCGTTACTTATTTTCCGTATTGGACGTTGTGAGCTGGGTTTGAATCAATAATGCCTTTAAGGATACGAAGAAGGCAGTATGAGCAGCTTAGTGAGTTTAAACGAGGCCGTATAATAGGGCTACGAGAAGGTGGATTTTCTTTTCGCAATATTGCAGAAAGACTTGGCAGGAATGTATCCAATGTGCATGATTGTTGGCAGCAATGGTCACGGGAAGGCACTGTCTCAAGAAGTCCGGGATCCGGCCGCGCATGGGCCACTACTGAGAGGGATGACCGCCGTATTCGCCGCATGCCTGTGGCGGATCGTACTGCATCTGCAGCAGCAATTGAAGCTTCTGTTGGCCCCAGAGTGACACAGCGAACTGTAAGAAATCGATTATTTGAGGGACAGCTCAGAGCCATACGACCTGTAGCGTTCATACCACTGACTCCGAATCACTGTCATCTGCAACGTCAGTTGTATCGAGGTAGAGCCCATTGGAGGGCTGAGTTGGGGATCTGTTGGAGGGGATCTGTTGTATTCCCAGTCGAGAGCCGTTTCTGTCTTGGTGGCAGTGATGGTCGTATGTTGGTAAGAAGGAGGCCAGGAGAGCGCTTGGAGACACACTGGACCTGCACCAGGAGTTATGATCAGGGGAGCCATTTCCTATGACAGCAGGTGCACATCGTCGTTATCCCAAGCACCTTGACACAAATTTGTACATCAGACTGGTGATTGAACCGATTGTGCTGCCATTCATGAGCAGTATTCAAGAGGATGTTTTCTAACAGGATAGCGCTCGTCCTTATACCGCTACTGTCACCCAATGTGCTCTACAGAGTGTCGACATTGCCTTAGCCTACGAGATCACCAGATCTTTCTCCCATCGAGCACGTATGGGACTTTATTGGAAGACAAATTCAGCGCCATCCACGACCATTATTAAGTGTTGCTGATTTGATTGACCAAGTGCAACAGGCATCGAACTCCATCCAGCAAAATGTCATACGGCACCTACACGATACAATGCATGCACGGTTGCATGCTTGCATTCAAAATCGTGGCGACTACAGCGGTTATTAATGTACTACCATTTCACATTTGAAATGGCTCTTCTCTCGCATACTTTAACCTGTGTTCTTGAAACTTTAATCAAATAAATATGTTACTTACATAATTGCTTTGCCTAAATTTCATTCCTCTAAACTAATTTCTTCTTGGTGTTGGGATTTTATTTTCCGCCAGTGTATTTTATAAATCTTAAAACTCTTATTATATATTATTCCATATTACACTTAACTTGTATAACTTGTTATAACTCTTTGGAACGTTATAAATTTTAGTACATTCTATTCCATAACTTATTGTCATTTTACCATAAACAATGATCGAATTGAGATTTACAATTGATGAAAATTTTAACTTTCACTAGTTAAAAACAATTATGAGTCGGAAGATAATATAAATAATATTCGAATTTAGATAAATTGATTTATCAAATTTTGAATCAGATAAATGACTACAGCATTTTTGTTTTAAAATGTTATTGTATTCTTTCATTTGCTATATTAAAGCTTACATTACACTGTAAATATATTTACTCAACTGTCCTGTGGGATGTAAAAATGCAGCTGTCCTGCCAGAATCAGACAGTTGTGCATGTTAAGGCTGTAAAAATAACACTAGTATTTTTGTTATGAAAAGTCATTATATTCTTTAAGAAGAAATCTAGCATATTTGTTATAAAATGTCATTATATTTCTTAATTTTTTATATTGAATATTACATTACATTATAAATATGTTTGCTCAACTGTCCCGTGGAGCGAAGAAATGCAGATGTCCTGCAAGAACCAGACAGTGTTTGCAATTAAGACTTTAAGAAAACCACAGGCATTTATATTATAAAATGTCATTGTATTCTTTAATTTGCTCTATTAAATGTTACATTACATTGTAAATATGTTCAATCAACTGGTCTGTGGGATGCAGAAATGCAACTGGCCTGTAAGAACCAGACAGATTTATATGTTAAGGCTTTAAAAGAACACTAGTATCTTTGTTATAAAATATCATTGTATTCTTTAACAAATCTAACATTTTTGTTATAAAATGTGATTGTATTCTTTAATTTGCTATATTAAATGTTACAGTATATTGTAAATACGTTTACTCAACTGTTCTGTGGGGTGAAGGAATGCGACTGTCCTGTAAGGTCCAGACAGTTTTCATGTTCAGAATTTAACAAGGACAATTTCTTTACATGTTGATTGGTATTGTTGACCTGAATTGGAATGTATTTATTTAACTATCAACCGGCTTCTTTAGAATATAACTTCTGTAACTGAAAGATGCAATTCAAAGTGGATTCCATAGCAGCATATATGTATATGTGGAACCTATAGCGACATGTATGCATACATAGTGATCTCGGGATTCAGGGTGGATTTGAGTGAATTTGAATGCCAGAGAGTGAGGGATCCAAAGAGTTCGAAAGTCAGAGAGTAATACAATAAACTCTCTTGCTATATTAAATGTTACATTATATTGTAAATGCGTTTACTCAACTGTTCTGTGGGGTGAAGGAATGCGACTGTCCTGTAAGGTCCAGACAGTTTTCATGTTCAGAATTTAACAAGGACAATTTCTTTACATGTTGATTGGTATTGTTGAATTGAATTGGAATGTATTTATTTAACTATCAACCGGCTTCTTCAGAATATAAATTCTGTAACTGAAAGATGCAATTCAAAGTGGATTCCATAGCAGCATGTATGTATATGTGGAACCTATAGCGACATGTATGCATACATAGTGATCTCGGGATTCAGGGTGGATTTGAGTGAATCTGAATGCCAAAGAGTGAGTGATCCAAAGAGTTCGAAAGTCAGAGAGTAATACAATAAACTCTGAAGGCTGGAGAGTGAGCAATAAATATACTCCTGTTTGTAAAAATTGCAATACCATGAAGGAATCTTCAGAAATGAAGAAAATGTATTCCACAAACGCCTGTATTGATACAAATAAACGATAAAATTACAAGGCCAAAAAAAATTACATGTCGAAAATCAGTATTTGGTGAAGCCAACACTTGATGTAATATTTGCTTCTATACGACGTGGCATCCAATCAAACAGATTTTGAATTTTTACCCGAGGAAGAAAATTCCACATTGCTTCTATCCAAACACACAGTTCAGCTGTACTAGATACGGGACTAGTGTCACGAGCGGGACGTCGACTGACGAAATCTCAGACATGTTTAATAGCCGACGTATCTGGTGAATAGGCAGGTCATAGAATTAGCTATATTTATTGTGCTGAAAGTAAGTCTTGTTCTTCTTAACATTCCTAGCAACATGTGGACAGCATTGTTCTGTTGAAACACAGCTCCAGGAATACGTTGATGGAAATATACGACATCGGACTATAGAACTTCTCTGATATACCGGTTGTTGTCAGATTACCCACAATTCGTAGTAGCTGTGATCGTCCAAGATACCTAATCCTCCCCCACAGACCATCACGCTTTGCGTTCGTCTAGTATGACGTTGGATAATGCACTCCGGAAGGTGACGTTCACCGCTATAATATCTAACGTGGATGCGGTCACCACTGTACCCCAAACTAAAGCCGGATTCATAGGACAATACGACTTGTTGCAATCGGCATGAAAGTGTGTATGTGTATGAGCCCATTGTAGCAGCAGGCATCGATGATCTTGTTTCAGAGGAATCTTGTACAAAGGAATTCTTGAATGCAGTCCACGGTGCAGCAGACTCAGACGAATTGTTGGGACAGACAATGACACACCTGTAACAATGTTCCAACATCCGCCAACTGTCGAGATGAATCTGTAGGGTCCATCACTGCCATATGGATGTGGTGTCTATCATCTGGTACTGACTTAACATTTCGTCACCCACTACCGGAATTGCAACTCGTCTGGTTTTCTTCAGTCCACTTCTTCCACTGCTGTGCCACTGCGCTCCATACGAGCTACTATTGCAATACAAGAGAAAAAACCCTTCACCAAGGCCAAGCATTCGTCCCCGTTAAAACTCCGTAACCTGCTCATATGGCGCCCTCTGTCGACGCAGATGCATAGTGACTTCTCATGAAAACGTTTATCGCTACAGACAACCATAGACAGTTTTCAAAATCCTGCTACAGCACTCTATTCATACGGTTAAAACAGCAATTCAGAGGGCGCTGCTCAGCTCACTCGGTGACACTGAAATTCTAATCATTTGCATAGCACACCCTAATTTGTATTTATGGTAAGTTCCAGCTCAATCGCCTGATTCTTTCATGATGTTGAAATGTTCACAAACATGAGTATATCATAACCAGGGCCAACATTTAGGCCAAAAAAAGTTTTGCCGCTGCCAGTAGGTCAGTATGACAAACATGGTCAAACGTGCTTTAAGATTGAAAATAGCCATTTATAAAAAAAAACGGTATTTGCGTAAATAATAAATTATCATAAATATAAATAAAATTCAATAATGTAAAGAATCGTGGTTCTTAGAAAGCACATTTAGGAAATGGAAATAAAGACATAAATTATGATTTCACTGTTTAGTAAAAATAGTAGTAGATATAACAAAATAAGGATTATATAACTTTTATAAAAATTCCTCATATAATTTTTCGAGTATTATAAATTCACCGAGGAATGTCAAATGCAATTGAAAAAAATTCCCAAGTTACGTTGAAAATATTCACATTAAACTAAATCAATTTACCTAATTGCATCATGATCTTCCTAGCAGACAAAAATGGAAAATTATCCAATGTAATGAAGTTTTATGCGGTGTATATTAAAAAAATAGCAAAAATGTCAGTGTTTATTAAAAAAAAGTTTGTCCTTTAAAGTACTTGCTCGTCTTGGAAATGTAATGGAAAATTCAAATTGATTGCATTCAGCAGAATTAGCTTTCTTTCAATCTCAAACATTTAGAACAGAAAGTTTTAATAGGATTCGAATAATTTATTTGCAGAAAATCTTTTAAATGTCATTATATCTTCATAAGTAAGTTATTTTATTTTAAATGTTCTTAAATAATGTATAAATATTCACGTTATTATTTTCCTTATATGCCTCGTATAGTGTATAATGAAAATATTGTGTCGTGGTCAAAAATTCGAATTCAAGTTTTCGAAGAGAAACAAGTTTCAGATATCCCTGAACACGAGTTGATCATTTTTCAGATGATGTATGTGCTTTTGTGTATTTGTATGTGTGATTATGTGTTTTTCTGTAGGTATGTGTCTTTCTGTTTTAGTGCAATTATGTGTGTGTGTGTGTTTTTGTGCAAGTATGTGTGTGTTTGTGTGTGTGTCCGTGAGTTGTGACGACAATATCGCACGAACGAATGAAGCAATTCGAAAGAAATTCGGCGCTAAAATTTGAATCAGTGAACACTGGAAGCCAACTGTTTTAAACACAATCGAATGTTTGGAAGATATAGAATTTTCGAATGAAATTTTGAAAACATTATCCAAAAATCTAAACCTTCAATAAAGTTACACAAATAAGCATTCCTTATATAATTTTTCATTGATAAACGATTGATATAAATTTGGACCCCTAGCATGAACCGTGCTCGGAGTAACGCACATTTTTCCAATAAATTTATAAATAAAATCACATAAAATGAAAATAAGTATTAACTACTGTGATATATGTTAATTTATGTAATATTATTCTATGAATGTAGTAACATTCTAGTGGATCTAGTTTGTTCCATTCAAGAGAGATAGTTTGGGTAGTGGTTTTATATCTTGACACTTAACATGTCGATGGTAGTCATTTATCTACTCCAAGAATAATCCGTTTTTCCGTCCGTAACGCTTGGCGAAATGTTTTGTCTACTAACTTACTGGAATATCGCCAACTTAGTGACTTTTTCAAATGTAGCCAAATTGGTGAAAATGTCGCAAAATTGATAAAATTGTCGCTTAATTAAAAGGACGACTAATTAATGGAATTTTAATATCTTGGAAAGAATAAAAGAATTTATTAAAATAATAACTGATTTCTTCATCCACAACGCTTGACAATATTTTGGCGACATCCTCGGAAGAATATTGCCAAATTGGTGAGTTTTCAAATGCTGTGAAATTGATAAAAATGGCGCTAAGTTAATGAAAATAAAGACAAATAATGACAATTACATATCTTGGAAAAAATATAAAAAATCTGATGTGGGCATCACATGACTTTCCCTGCAGACTTATATACACATTCTCTTTATTTTAATTAAATTTAATTCACTTTTAATTCAATTTTCGTTCTCATTTGGTAACTGCACTCATTTTCAAAGGTGGCGTAGAGAAAATAAAACGAACAAACTAAAATATCTCGAGAACGGCTAGTCCTAGTGAAAAGGGGTTGATCTTATTCGTTTCTTCGTTTAAAATTACGTATAAAACAAACATTTAATGCATATATTTGAACATATGTAGTTTTTTAATTTAGATTTTGACAATTTTTGAGGGCCAATTTGCAAAAAAAGGCAGGTTGTTCTTTTTCGAAACGTACCAAAATCTAATCAGCACCAGAGTATCCTACAAGTGACCTATCTACCAAATTTTGTAACATTTGATCGATTAGATTTTTAGCTAGACTGGATAAAGGCAATTTTTGAGGGCCATTTCGCAAAAAAAGGCGGGTTACTTTATTCCGAATCGTACCAAAACTCATCAGCACCAGGGTCGCGCACAAGTAACTTATATACCAAATTTTGTGAAATTTGGTCAATTAGTATTTTAGCTAGAGTGGATACATGACATTTTTACGGACCATTCCGCCAAAAAGGCGGATTCTGTTTTTACGAATCCTACCAAAAACTAATCAGCGCCAGGGTATCACCCATTCGCTTTTTAGTTAGAGTGGATACATACATTGCACAGACACACAGACAGACACACACACACAGACAGACACACACACACAAACGGTACGTTAAAAATAGTTTTTTCATATACTAGAGGTTTCGTAACGCGTAGATCCGTCGAAAACTCGAGTTGCGATTTTCGGCATGATTCCAATACTTTCCCTATGCATTACCATGTATTGCAGGAAAAGTGAAATGTACTGTAAAGAATAACAAACACATTTATCTATACGTAACGCTTAGCGAAAAATTTGGCTGCGAGTTTGGCAGGATATAGCCAACTTGGCGACATTTTAAATGTTGGTAAACTGACAAAAATGTCGCCAATTCAATAAAAATGACATTTTGGGACCTGTAGAACACGGGAAAACTATTTTTAGCATGACGTCTGTGTGTGAGTCTGTCTGTACAATGTATGTATCCACTCTAACTCAAAAACTAATGGACCAAATTCAAAAAATTTGGTGGGTGTGTAACTTGTGTGAGACCATGGTGCAAATTAGTTTTTGGCACGATTCGGTATAAAAGAACCCGACCCTTTTTGCGAAATGGGCTGCAAAAATCTCTTGTATCCACCCTAGCTGGAAAACTAATTGACCAAATTTCACAAAATTTGGTAGATAAGTCACCTGTGGGATATTCTGGTGGTGATTAGATTTTGGGTTGATTCGGTATTGAAAAACCAGCCTTTTTTAAGAAATGGCCCACAAAAAAAACAGCCAAAATCCAAAATAAAAAACTCAAATATACCCATTAAATGCTTGTTCTATACGTAATTTTAGACGACAAAAATAATTAGATTAACCCCATTACTCTAAAAAGAACCATTCCCGAGATATTATTTAAATGTTTAATTTTGTCCTGTGTTGCCCACATCATATTTTTACTTTCCTTGCAATACATGGTAAAGTATAGGGAGAGTATTGGAATCATGTCGAAAATTGCAACTCGTGTTTTCGACGGATCTACACGTTTTGGAACCTTTAGAACACGAAACAACCATTTTAGCGTGACGTCTGTGTGGGTATGTATGACGTCTCTGTGAAATGTATGTATCCACTCTAACTGAAAAAAAATTATCGACTGACTTTCATAAAATTTGGTCGATAAGTCACGTGTGTGTAACCCTGGTGTTGATTATAATTTGGCACAGCTCGAGATAAAAGAACTCGCCTCTTTTTACGAAATGGCCTGCAAAAATCACATGTCGCCACTCTAGCTGAAAAACTTAATTGGTCAAATTTCACAAAATTTTGTAAACAAGTCACTTGTAGGTAACTGCGGTGCTGATTAGATTTTGATATGATTCGGAAAAAAACCCTGCCTTTTTTCCGAAATGGCCTGCAAAATTCACATGTCGCCACTCTAGCTGAAAAACTTAATTGGTCAAATTTCGCAACATTTTGTTAACAAGTCACTTGTAGGTTACTGTGCTGCTGATTAGATTTTGATATGATTCGGGAAAAAAACCTGCCTTTTTTTTCCGAAATGGCCTGCAAAAATCACATGTCGCCACTCTAGCTGAAAAACTTAATTGGTCAAATGTCGCAACATTTTGTTAACAAGTCACTTGTAGGTTACTGTGCTGTTGATTAGATTTTGATATGATTCGGGAAAAAAACCTGCCTTTTTTTTCCGAAATGGCCTGCAAAAATCACATGTCGCCACTCCAGCTGAAAAACTGAATTGGTCAAATTTCACAAAATTTTGTAAACAAGTCACTTGTAGGTAACTGCGGTGCTGATTAGATTTTGATATGATTCGGGAAAAAACCCCTGCCTTTTTTCCGAAATGGCCGGCAAAATTCACATGTCGCCACTCTAGCTGAAAAACTGAATTGGTCAAATTTCACAAAATTTTGTAAACAAGTCACTTGTAGGTAACTGCGGTGCTGATTAGATTTTGATATGATTCGGGAAAAAAACCCTGCCTTTTTTCCGAAATGGCCGGCAAAATTCACATGTCGCCACTCTAGCTGAAAAACTTAATTGGTCAAATTTCGCAACATTTTGTTAACAAGTCACTTGTAGGTTACTGTGCTGTTGATTAGATTTTGATATGATTCGGGAAAAAAACCTGCCTTTTTTTTCCGAAATGGCCTGCAAAAATCACATGTCGCCACTCCAGCTGAAAAACTGAATTGGTCAAATTTCACAAAATTTTGTAAACAAGTCACTTGTAGGTAACTGCGGTGCTGATTAGATTTTGATATGATTCGGGAAAAAAACCCTGCCTTTTTTCCGAAATGGCCGGCAAAATTCACATGTCGCCACTCTAGCTGAAAAACTTAATTGGTCAAATTTCGCAACATTTTGTTAACAAGTCACTTGTAGGTTACTGTGCTGTTGATTAGATTTTGATATGATTCGGGAAAAAAACCTGCCTTTTTTTTCCGAAATGGCCTGCAAAAATCACATGTCGCCACTCTAGCTGAAAAACTTAATTGGTCAAATGTCGCAACATTTTGTTAACAAGTCACTTGTAGGTTACTGTGCTGCTGATTAGATTTTGATATGATTCGAGAAAAAAACCTGCCTTTTTTTTCCGAAATGGCCTGCAAAATTCACATGTCGCCACTCTAGCTGAAAAACTTAATTGGTCAAATGTCGCAACATTTTGTTAACAAGTCACTTGTAGGTTACTGTGCTGCTGATTAGATTTTGATATGATTCGGGAAAAAAACCTGCCTTTTTTTTCCGAAATGGCCTGCAAAAATCCCATGTCGTCACTCTAGCTGAAAAGCTTAATTTGTCAAATTTCACAAAATTTTGTAAACAAGTCACTTGTAGGTAACTGCGGAATGGCCCGCAAAAATCGTTAAATCTAAACATAAAAGAGCTCAAATATATCAATTAAATATTTATTTTATACGGATTTCTGACAACAAAAAGAATAAGACCAATCTCATTACTACGATTTGGGATTAAAGAACTCGCCCTTTTTTACGAAATGGCCAGCAAAAATTGTCTGTATCCACTCTAGCTAAGAACCTAATGGACCGAATTTCACAAAATTCAGTAGATAAGTCGCTTGTAGCTTACCCTGGTGCTGATTAGATTTTGGTACGATTCGGAAAAAAATAATCTGCCTGTTTTTGCAAAATGGCCTTCAAAAATCGTCAAAATCTAAAATAAAAACTACGTATGCTCAAATATATCCATTAAATGCTTGTTTTATACGTAATTTTTAACGCAGAAAAGAGTAAGACCAACCCCATCACACTAGGACTAGCCTTTCTCGAGACATTTTAGTTTTTTCGTATTTTCTCTACGCCACGTTTGAAAATAAATCCAATTTCCACATGAGAACGAAAATTGAATTAAATTTAATTAAAATTAAGAGAACGTGGATATAAGTCTGCAGGGAAAGTCATGTGCTGCCGACATCAGATTATTTTCTATATAACTATGAAGCACAATATCTTTCAAATTTGTTCTATTAATATATGCGGAAGGTAAAATATATAATAGAATTTATTTGTTTCGCCCAAATCCCTAGAATTGCTACATTATAATGCACTGTGTTATACAGTGAAAGAAAAGAAAAATGTTTAGTTTAAGTGGAAATACTTGTTCTGCTACAAGTTTCCAGCACAAACTTAAAACTGTTAAAATATTTTCTTTTCAAAGAACTAAAGGTTTAAATTTTCTTCCGTTTTGTATGAAACCGTAGTTTAACGTTTTAACGCATTATCTTATTGCATAGCATAATAGTCATTTTATCACATAGAACGTTTTATCTGGTTATTTCAATTTATTGAAAACCTGACTCTAGTTAAATACAAATATAAAACAGAAGAACAGCTAAATTATATCCAACATTAGATAAATCAGTTTATGAAATGTTTCTTAAGATAAAGTATTTTCTCGTTACTAAACGCCATTGTATTTCTAGCATAGCTATATTAAAGAATGCACTACACTGTAATTATATGCAGTCAGCTGTCCTGAGGAATGAAGAAATATAGCTGACTTTCAGGAACCAGAAAATTTTCATGTTAAAACTGTAACAAGAAAATTTTCTGAGAATAACGCTTGAAGCATTTGGGTTGAACTGTAGTGCATTAATTTGAGACACAACTGTTATTTCTATACATTTGAGAGGTTTTTTTTTCGGAACTATAGGAGGAGCATGTATGTATAATTGGTGATCTTTCTCACTATTTAAGATGGATGTGAATGTATCCGAAGGTCAGAGAATAATCTAATGGATCTGAAGGCCAGATAGTAAACCTATGTATAAGAAGGTCATAGAATAATCTAATGGATCTGAAGTCCAGATAAATAACGTATGTATCCGAAGGTCATAGAATAATCTATTGAAGTTGAAGGCCAGATAGTGAACTTAAGCATCCGAAGGTCATAAAATGATCTAATGGATCTCAAGAATAGATAGTGAACCTATATATCTGAAGGTCATAGAATAACCTAATGAATCTGAAGGTCAGATAGTGAATCTATGTATCCGAAGATCATAAAATAATATAATGGATATGAAAGACAGACACTGAACCTATGGATCTAAAGGTTATAAAATAATCTAAAAGATCTGAAGGATAGATAGTGGACTTATATATTCAAAGGTCATAGAATAATCTAATGAATCTGAAGTCCAGATAAATAACGTATGTATCCGAAGGTCATAGAATAATCTATTGAAGTTGAAGGCCAGATAGTGAACTTATGCATCCGAAGGTCATAAAATGATCTAATGGATCTCAAGAATAGATAGTGAACCTATATATCTGAAGGTCATAGAATAACCTAATGAATCTGAAGGTCAGATAGTGAATCTATGTATCCGAAGGTCATAAAATAATATAATGGATATGAAAGACAGACACTGAACCTATGGATCTAAAGGTTATAAAATAATCTAAAAGATCTGAAGGATAGATAGTGGACTTATATATTCAAAGGTCATAGAATAATCTAATGAATCTGAAGTCCAGATAAATAACGTATGTATCCGAAGGTCATAGAATAATCTATTGAAGTTGAAGGCCAGGTAGTGAACTTATGTATCCGAAGGTCATAAAATGATCTAATGGATCTCAAGAATAGATAGTGAACCTATATATCTGAAGGTCATAGAATAACCTAATGAATCTGAAGGTCAGATAGTGAATCTATGTATCCGAAGGTCATAAAATAATATAATGGATATGAAAGACAGACACTGAACCTATGGATCTAAAGGTTATAAAATAATCTAAAAGATCTGAAGGATAGATAGTGGACTTATATATTCAAAGGTCATAGAATAATCTAATGAATCTGAAGTCCAGATAAATAACGTATGTATCCGAAGGTCATAGAATAATCTATTGAAGTTGAAGGCCAGATAGTGAACTTATGTATCCGAAGGTCATAAAATGATCTAATGGATCTCAAGAATAGATAGTGAACCTATATATCTGAAGGTCATAGAATAACCTAATGAATCTGAAGGTCAGATAGTGAATCTATGTATCCGAAGGTCATAAAATAATATAATGGATATGAAAGACAGACACTGAACCTATGGATCTAAAGGTTATAAAATAATCTAAAAGATCTGAAGGATAGATAGTGGACTTATATATTCAAAGGTCATAGAATAATCTAATGAATCTGAAGTCCAGATAAATAACGTATGTATCCGAAGGTCATAGAATAATCTATTGAAGTTGAAGGCCAGATAGTGAACTTATGTATCCGAAGGTCATAAAATGATCTAATGGATCTCAAGAATAGATAGTGAACCTATATATCTGAAGGTCATAGAATAACCTAATGAATCTGAAGGTCAGATAGTGAATCTATGTATCCGAAGGTCATAAAATAATATAATTGATATGAAAGACAGACACTGAACCTATGGATCTAAAGGTTATAAAATAATCTAAAAGATCTGAAGGATAGATAGTGGACTTATATATTCAAAGGTCATAGAATAATCTAATGAATCTGAAGTCCAGATAAATAACGTATGTATCCGAAGGTCATAGAATAATCTATTGAAGTTGAAGGCCAGATAGTGAACTTATGTATCCGAAGGTCATAAAATGATCTAATGGATCTCAAGAATAGATAGTGAACCTATATATCTGAAGGTCATAGAATAACCTAATGAATCTGAAGGTCAGATAGTGAATCTATGTATCCGAAGGTCATAAAATAATATAATTGATATGAAAGACAGACACTGAACCTATGGATCTAAAGGTTATAAAATAATCTAAAAGATCTGAAGGATAGATAGTGGACTTATATATTCAAAGGTCATAGAATAATCTAATGAATCTGAAGTCCAGATAAATAACGTATGTATCCGAAGGTCATAGAATAATCTATTGAAGTTGAAGGCCAGATAGTGAACTTATGTATCCGAAGGTCATAAAATGATCTAATGGATCTCAAGAATAGATAGTGAACCTATATATCTGAAGGTCATAGAATAACCTAATGAATCTGAAGGTCAGATAGTGAATCTATGTATCCGAAGGTCATAAAATAATATAATTGATATGAAAGACAGACACTGAACCTATGGATCTAAAGGTTATAAAATAATCTAAAAGATCTGAAGGATAGATAGTGGACTTATATATTCAAAGGTCATAGAATAATCTAATGAATCTGAAGTCCAGATAAATAACGTATGTATCCGAAGGTCATAGAATAATCTATTGAAGTTGAAGGCCAGATAGTGAACTTAAGTATCCGAAGGTCATAAAATGATCTAATGGATCTCAAGAATAGATAGTGAACCTATATATCTGAAGGTCATAGAATAACCTAATGAATCTGAAGGTCAGATAGTGAATCTATGTATCCGAAGGTCATAAAATAATATAATGGATCTGAAAAACAGACACTGAACCTATGGATCTGAGGGTTATAAAATATTCTAAAAGATCTGAAGGACAGATAGTGGACCTATATATTCAAAGGTCATAGAATAATCTAATGAATCTGAAGGCCAGATAGTGAATCTATGTATCCGTAGGTCATAAAATAATCTAATGATCTGAAGGACAGATAGTGAACCTATGGATCTGAAGGACAGATAGTGAACCTTTGGATCTGAAGATGAACCATTGAATAAAAATGACAGAGAGTGAAGGCCAGAGAGCAAACCTATAAATCACAAACCATGAGAGTACATGTATGGAACTGCAGTGCAAAGAGTGAACTATTGGATATAAAGGACAGACAGTGAAGGCCAGGGGGTAAACCTATGGATCTACAGGCCAGAGGTTGAAATAATGGATATAAAAGCAAAATAGCAACATTTTTGGCCAAACATAGACCTTAAGGTGTACGGAAGTTCCCCTATAAGTAGGATACTCCAATGTATTTGGATAGTGTAGATAGTCATTTATAAAGATAACGGGTATTCAAGTAAATAACGGGTATTGTCATAAATTAAAGTGAATTTCAATCCTTCAAGGAATAGCTTCTCCTTCTGAATTTGAATGCACATTTTTTCTAATACGAATTCGAAAGTAAATTAAATGTATGAAACTCAATAGCAAAATTATGACTTCAGTGTTTATTAAAAATGCTAGCAGATATAACAAAATGAAGTTTCAATACATTATTACTCCATTTAATTTAAAAGGTTTATATATTCATCGAAAATTAGCAGACAGTTAAACGGCAATCTCAAGCTTCGAGGACGGTTGACGGGGGGAAGATTCACATTAAACTAAATCAATTCATCTAATTGCATCATGATCCTTTTAGCAGACAAAAAATGAAAATTATCCAATTTGACGAAGTTTCAACCAGTATATAGCATTAAAAAGCTAGCAAAAATATGAGTTTTTATTTAAAAAGTTTGCATTTTAAAGTATTTATTCTTTTTTTGGATTGCAATGGAAAATTCAAGTCGATTACGTTTCAACAAATTATTTTTGTTTTGCCATCTCAAACATCTGAAGAAGGAAGTTTTATTAGAATTTGATTAGTTTATTTGCGAAAAATCTTTTAAATGTCATTATATATCCACACGTAAATCATTTAATTTTAAATATTGTTCTAAAATTTGTTTCACTTATGCTGGCATTGTTATGATTTATTATAACTAAAATGTCTGTAGTATATTCATAATAAATAAATACTTGACTTTAATTTAGAAATTTTATTGAGAATTTAATCTAAAAATAAAAATAATGATAAGCAAGACATTTTTTTAATTCCTAAATGTTCATTTTTACTTTCTTTGGTAATGTATAGGGAAAGTATTGGAATCGTGTCGGAAATTTCAACTCGAGTTTTCGACAGATCTACATGTTTTGGGATCGCTAGAACATGATACAACTATTTTGACGTCTGTGTGTTTGTCTGTGTGTCTGTCTATGCAGAGTTTGTATCCACTCTGGCTCAAAAACTAATTGACCAAATTTCATAAAATTCATAGATAAGTCCCTTGTGGGTTATGCTGGTGCTGATTAGATTTTGGTACGCTTCGGGATAAAAGAACGTGCCTTTTGTTGCAGAATGGCCGGCAAAAATTGCCTGTAACCTCACTAACTGAAACGGTAATAGACCAAACTTCACAAAATTTGGTAGATAAATCACTTGTAGGTTAATCTGGTGCTGATTAGATTTTGATATGATTCGGAAAAAATAACCTTTGCCCTTTTTGCGAAATGACCCGCAAAAATCGTCAAAATCTCTAAGACTACTTATGCTCAAATGTATCAATTAAATGTTCATTTTATACGTAATTGTTGACGATGAAAATAATAAGATCAACCCCAGTACTGTAGGATTATCTTTTCTTGAGATATTTTAGTTTCTTCGCATGTTCGCTACGCCACCTTTGAAAATAAGTCCAGTTACTAAATGAAAATGAAATTGGAATTAAAAATGTAAATTTAGTGTAATTTAAAATAATTATGGCTGTTATTTGTGCAATTAAACTCAATATAATGAATTTATGAAGAACGCAATATATAAAACGAATTTCAGTCTGCAGGGAATGTCATGTGCTCCTCACATAAGTGTTTTTTTTATAAAATACGTAGTTTATACAAAGATAGAGCATAATGGTGAGGTCAAATATATGACTCTTGGATTCTTATATATTTACACGTTTTCAAAACAGCTGAATGCGGATAAACCATTTTATCTGTGATGTATGTGTCTGCATGTTTAAGAAGGGTTATAAGTTTCCAGAATTAATTGAAGCGATTCAAGTAAATTTGGTATAATTATGGTAATAAATTTATTTTAGAAGTTTTTCGGAGGGATGATACTAAATGAAGGTTTTCAATTTGTCGAACAAACTTTTCGGAAAAGAATCGTAGGAAAACTCAAATAATAGTTATGTTAAAATTTAATCTCATTTTGCATGCAATGATTTTTTTAAAAATGAGAATTATATAATGTGTAGAGAATTAATACTTAAAGTCATCGAGGTAACGTCCATTTTCAATTTAAGATCAGGAACAAAATCTAAAAAATAATTATACTTACTATTATCGATGTAGAGATAGTTTTGCAGATACAATTATCCAGATACGAAAGTCTGTGTTATCATGAGCCCTTCTGGAGATATTAGAATCATGTTTTCACTAAGGAAGCGATTTGTCTCAGAATAATTAAGCTATTTACATTAAATTTGCCATGTTTGGTTTAATCGTTAAGAAAACACCGATTGGCTTTGAGCGAAATTAACGTATAACGAAGACTAAATATGTGTTGCAGTTTCACCGCAATATCGAAAATTTTAAAAATGGATTTCAATATGTAAGAAACAATCAAAATATGACCGAAGTTTGAATTTTGTTTTTTACGAGTAAATCCAGCTACTTGAGATACATGTGTGATATTACAGACCTTCTATGCTCTATATATTTTAATCTAATCAGTTACATCTTATATCAGTTAAATCAGTTAAAGTTTTAAAACTCTTATATGAATATATATATACTTAAATTTTTGAATTGTGGGAATTATCGCTATTTTTATTTTCAGTTCTTTAATTAGGTACTAAAGTAAAAAAACCCGTTGGAACATATTTCAACAATGTAATAAACACAAAATTAATTTTTTATTTAGTTTAACCATTCATAGTCATTCATACTCATCCATAGTCTACTATCCATTCATAGTCTTACATAGTAATTTATAATATTCTTCCACCCATAAAGTTTCAGGGGCTTTCAACAGTTTGGTCAAGAAATATTATCTGCGAAAGAACAGAAAATAGTGTTTCAAGATAAACGCTGTTAAATTTCCAAAGTATAAAACAATACGTTTAGTATTTCATCTTTTTAATGCCTCACAATAGAATGAAAGCACAGAAAAGTACTTGGTATCAATCTTTATGGAATTTATAATACGACAAAATGATGTTAAAATTAGAAAATACCTTATTTCATTTTTAAGATGTACTGCTCCCTACCGTGTCTGTGAATATGGAACACACATACAGTTACTATGCCTAATGACCAATTGAGGACACTATCCATCATTATCAAGTGTTTTCTTTCTTTGAGCACTTTTCTTGAGAAATACAGATTGGATTTTCTCCTGATGAATGCAGATTTCAGAAGAACGGTATAAATAGTTATAGTCAATTGCATAATTTAAAAAATCTGATGTGGGCAGCACATGGCTTTCCTTATATCATGTTATAAATTTACTACATTTACAGTAAACAAAGAAGGTTATTCTTATAGTAGATACTTATTTCCCTTCCAAGATATTGAATTTTCATCAATTAGTCGTCATTTTCATTGATTTAGCTTCATTTTTATCCATTTGGCGAGATTTTCGTTAATTTGGCAATATTTTAAAAAATCGCCAAGTTGGTGTCATTCCGCCAAATCCATCGTCAAAATCTCGCCAAGCGTTATGGTCAGAGTAGTAAGTTATTCTTATAGCAGATGATGAACGCCAAATGACTATTGGCGTTCAAATGAAAAAGGATTTCTCAAAGTATTTTTTATCAGGAATGGAACGAGTTAGATCTACGAGAATGATGTCACCAAATTTATGGCATGATATTACATATGAAAAGTAAACATGTTTTTCAATAATTAATATATTTTTTTAATTTATGGGATTTTTTAATAAATTTATTTGAAAATTAGGCAAAAATTCGAGAACGGTTTATGCTAGAATTCTAAAGTTTATACCAATCGTTGTCTAAAGAAACATTACACAAAAAATGTCTATTTGCGTAACTTTATTAAATGTTTTGATTATTTGATGATTTTTTCAAAATTTCACTGGAAAATTCAGAGGGGTTCTGAACATTCGATTGTGTTTAGAAACATTCGATTGTGTTTAGAATTAAAATTAGGCTTGCAGTATTCATGGATTGTCATTTTTGTACCAAATTTCATTCTAACCGCTCCATTCGTTCGTGAGATATAGTCTCCACAGAGTCACTGACACACACACACACACACACACACACACACACACACACATACATACTTTCACACACACACACATACTTTCATACACACACTTTCATATACACACACACACTTTCGCACACACACAGACATTACCTCAAAAATATTCGATTCGTGATCAGGGATGCTTGAAACGTGCTCTCCCGTTGAAAACTCGAATTCGAATTTTCGATCCCGTCACAACTTTTTCCTTATACAATATTGTATATAAGGAAAGTAATAGTACATGCTTCAGTCATTCCATAGAGCAGGAATACAGATACAAGTTAAATTAAATAAACTAACAAATATGGCATATAGATGCGTTAATTATTAATGATAATTTTGATAATTTAAAATGTCTCCTACAAATGGAAAAACTATCGAATATCCAATATGCAAAGTCTCTAATAAATTCCGTTAAGACACAAAATACATCTATATTCATCATCTTATATAATTCATAGTAAAGAATTTCTGATATCAGATATACTGTCAAGCGTCAAAAAACATGAATCCATGGTCCTGGGATAATGGCAGAATAGGAAGGTATATAGTTCCTTGCTTTCATTTAACGCTTAGGAAAAGTAACCGTCTAGAGTTTGGGCGACGGTAGATGGGGATAATATAATACCGTGAACAGTATATATATTTTTAAACAGTATATATTTTTGTCAGTATATATTTTAAAACAATCATGGAAACAAATTTAGAATCCTTAAAGAAGTTTTGTGCTATCAAGTCGTCTTCCTCAGAGAGTACTCGTTCGTGGGCATAACTGACTTAAATATTTTTACCTAGCTCTGAAGACATGAGAATTAAGAACTCTCGCATTTTGTTTTCAAGATGACAGAATTTGTTAATTGCGATTGTCATCACCTTATTCCAATGCTGTCACTAAATTTCCGTGGACGTCACTGTATTTCGTTTGCATAGCAAACTTTAGAATCGTTTGCAAATTGTTTACACCTAGATAATGCCACTTCAAAATTAAAAAACTATTTTTATCTTTAATAATGCGTGTGGTTTGGGAACACCTCTGAAAGATTGCTCTGAACCGTGACACCACGAATGACGGTTCTTAATTCCCATTATGACAAGCTGACAACTTTCTCATTGGTTGCCGGGCTGAGTTGGCAATCTTATGCATTAAAGAACCTTGGTCTTATGTTAATTAGAATTTAGAAAGGTATGCGTTTAAGTCCAATGTATGCAAGTCTTTGACTGTCTTATTGACATCATTGCATACATCTTGCTATTTGCTAATAACCGAAAAATTATTGATGATATATCCACAGGTATTAATGAGACAGCTAAAGATTTATCTTGGTTATAGGAAGTAGACGGTTATAAGGCAAATATATATACTACTATGTTATCTTTAGCGTCTAGAATTTTATCACGAATGACGGTTCTTAATTCCCATTACGCCAAGCTGACAACTCTGTCATTGGTTGCCGGGCTAAGTTGCCAATCTTATGCATTAAAGAACCTTGGTCTTATGTTAATTAGAATTTAGAAAGGTATGCGTATAAGTCCAATGTATGCAAGTCTTTGGCTGTCTTATTGACATCATTGCATACCTCTTGCTATTTGCTAATAATCGGAAAATTATTGATGATATATCCACAGGTATTAATGAGACAGCTAAAGATTTATCTTGGTTATAGGAAGTAGACGGTTATAAGGCAAATATATATACTGCTATGTTATCTTTAGCGTCTAGAATTTTATCAAATAAAGGCGGTATAAACAGTTCCCGGATCTACCCTTATTTTGAAAATAAGTATTTAAAATATCTTTCAGTAGGAAATTTCTATATAGTATTACAACCTTTTTGAAATACGGATAATAGTAGAAAAATAAAATCATGGACTTAATTGACGAATCAGATTAACAAAAACGTCATTTTTTGCCTATCCATACTTTCTAAATGTTTATTTTTTCTATTGTTTGCCCATCTGTCTGCACAGAATAAGTAACACATCAAGGTGATGGTTTAAAGAGAAATCAGATACGAGGGCTTTGCTTATAAGAGATAATATAAATATTAATATCAACACCTTCCTGCAATAATGGTTCCTTTATTTTGATACCCCATTTATTCTATCTAACTTTATTCACACTTACCTCAAACAAAATATGTAACACATAATGTTGCACAACTGAATAAAAAATCTGATATAGATAGAACATAACTTTCCCTGAGGGTCATATTCACGTTCTCTTTATTTCTTCAATTATTCATTACATTGAGGTTATTTGCACAAAATAATACCCATAATTATTTTAAACTACACTGAATATGCATTTTTAATTTAATTTTCGTTTGCCTTCGGTAAATGGAGTTAAATTAAAAGGTGACGTAGCTAAAATGCGAAAAATATTAATATCTCGAGAACGGCTAGTCTTAGATTAATAGAGTTGGTTTTATTATTTTTACCGTCAAAACGTACGTATGAAACAAGAATCTAATTGATATATTTGAGCATACATAGCCTTTTATTTTAGATTTTAAAGATTTTTGCAAACCATTTCGCATTAAAAAAAGGTTTTCTTCCCTAATCTTACCAAATTCTAACCAGTATCAAGGTAACGCACAAATGGCTTATCTATAAAAATTTATGAAATTTGGTCAATTAGTTGAGAGGATATAAACTCAGCATAGACAGACACACAGACACACAAACACACTTTACCCTAAAAATAGTGCTTTCGTATTCTAGAGGTCTCAAAAGGTGTAGATACGTCGAGAAGTCAAGATTCGATTTTCGACACGATTTCAATATTTTCCCTATGCATTACCATGTACTGCTGGGAAAGTAAAAATTATCAATGAAGAAATTACAAACTACGTTACAGGAGTTCATCGACTACGATAATGGCTTTCTCATATTCAGGCCGTTTATGGTCCCTCTTCCTGACTTAAAAATTACTTACACCTTAAATAAAATATGCAACATTATACAACGAAACAAAAAAAAAATCTTATGACAAATAAATTACAAGCGCACTTCGTTGACGTAAAAGTTTTTCTGTGTCGTTCAATTTCTATTTTAGGGTATCACTCTCCTCTCTTTCTTCCAGGACAATTTCTCTCACGGCAGCAAATACGTTGGTAATCAATAAAGAGTGAAAATGTTCTAAAGCGTATCTGAGACAAACACAAGAGTAATGAGATCGGTATTGTGGTACATGGTCCGGAAAAGAAAGTATTAAAGCCTTTGAGAGTGTTACTAATCACTTTGCTCGTTATATTGCGAGTTTAGTGGTTACTATGCTGAGAGAAAAGATTGGAGCAAAGGAATGGTAAGGCTCTTTATTCAGCAATCAGCATCGGCAGACCTGTTTTGCGAACACCGAATTATAACGTTATAAACACGTTTGAGCTCCACGTGATGCTATAAAATTAATCAAGGTTATCAAACATAAGTAATATGACCGGACATAGGTTTGTAGTTCAATTCAGTAATGAATTTTGTAAAGGACCTTGCCGTCCCAACCGGGAATCGAACCCTCTACGAACTGGCAAACTGATCGTCTACCATTGAGATAGTGGAAATAAATTGCAAGTTTACTGTCGATGTCTGCATTCTTCTCTTTCAAATGTCAGATTGGAGTGCAACTGATAATCTGACTGTCCGACCCCTGCTTTTTTATCTCAGCTTAACCTCCTGATGCTATTCTTTATTCTCCTGGCTAACTTCCAGAATGGTTGTTATCTTCTCAGTTTGAATTCGGCGCTCAATATAACAGACTCCACTGAATTCGCACAAGTCATTTTTGGGTCACTTTCAGTTCCCGGCCGTGCAGCTAGCTACTCTAAACCCACTATATGTGTCGCACAGCCTAGGGTCTTCAGGTTTCCGACATCAGACCTCCTGAGTACAGGAGCTATCCTTTACCGATCGTGCAGCTAGCTACTCTAAACCCACTATATGTGTCGCACAGCCTAGGGTCTTCAGGTTTCCGACATCAGACCTCTGAGTACAGGAGCTATCCTTTACCGATCGTGCAGCTAGCTACTCTAAACCCACTATGTGAGTCGCACGGTGTAGAGTCTTCAGATCTCCGACATCTTTGTAGTAACCTACAGGGTTGATTTGCTCGGGCGCTATCACAAAGAACTTTGCTGCTCTAACCGAGCCCTAACCGAGCCCTAACCGAGCTGCCCTAACCGGGAATAAAACTCTGGATCTCCGAACTGTCCAGCCCACGCCCTGCCGTTGAGATACTGGACGAAATTGCAAGCTTTTATTGTCGAAGTGGACACTGCAGCTTGTCGTCCAATAAGAACCCTATGGAGAACCAGGGTAATTTTCTCCCAATAGTTTTATGACCCAACCCCCATTTCATCTTATATAGCCTATGTCACTGAGCGAAACTCTAATCGTCAAATTCATTACCTCAGAACACTACGGCATATGACGTTACCAAATAGTACTACCATTAGAAGGATTGCTTTCATTGCATGTTACAGAATTCATGGAAATCTTTCGCACTTATTTTGCCCTTGCCAGTATGGAATAATCGATGTTTGCAATTGTAATAAGAAAACTTGCATTGTGCACAATTTTTTTTGCGATTATATAGACCAATAAATTCGGTTCAGCGACAGTCCTTGAGATTTCGTTACAACAGTTTAAAGCCTTATCTACAAAAGGTTGCAACGACCAAGTTCATTTTTTACAGACCCTGCCTATAATGGGCTTATAAACGTCCCAGGCGTCCTATATAATCGCTTATAGATGTTCCCTTTCTGTATATATGAACTTGGAATCATGAACTTCAATTCAGTAAATACATATCCTATCAATGAAGCCATGTTTAGAAAGGTACCCAATTATAAGCTATGTTAATATAAAGAAATACTTAAGGTTTACAAGATCGAACGTGCAAAGAGAGTGCATGCAAAGTTAGATTTTACGAAATTTAGGTATAAAATGATAATGTATGCATAGTTAATGAATACACAGTTAATGTATACAAAGTTAGGAAAGACAATGATTGTGTATTCAAGATTGTGCATGCATGAATATGGATGCAAGAGGGTGTATGTAAGAGAGCGCATACAAAACAAAATATTGTGAAACTTTTCCTATCGTATTCATATATACTGCTCACAACTAAAATCGCAACACCATAAAGTTGTAGGTGCAGCTTTATGCAAATAAGGCAATGGAAACAGCAAGGCGAGATATGCAAATGATCACAGTTTCGTTACGCATCGTGACGTAAAACCTTGGCGATCAGCATAAAAACGGCAGGTCAAGGAGGATAGATATCACAGCTAAATTGTAGCGTCAATGGTTTCTGGTTGTAAAAATCATCACAATATACTATGAGTGCGTCTATGTACCGCATATGTTTAGTTGTCGTCAACGGAACGGCAACAAATCATTGTTTTACGTGAGAGTGGATTGAGCCTTCGAAGTTTGTTGAACTATTGGGTCGTGATATGAGCACAGTTCAGCAGTGTGTGTTACGGTTCATGGGAGACAACGAAGCGACACGAAGATCAGGAAGTGAAGATTCCATGTGTATCACACCACGTGAAGATCGTATGCTTCTGAGAAGCGTTGCGCAGGAACCTTTTAAACCGTGCTACAATGACATTTATCCTACATTACAGGTAACGTGGTTTCGACGCAAACAATTCGAAACCGTTTGCTTGACGCAGGCCTCCAATGTAGACAAACTTTTCGACAACTGCCGTTCTAACGTCTTCCCCGTTACGTCGCCTACAGTGGTGTCAAATGAGACGCAATTGGTTGACAGAATGGAGACACATTCTATTCATAGATGAATCACGATTCTATTTGGCATGGCAGATAGCCGTACTCGCGTATGGCGACGTTTTCAACAACGCCACCAGTAAGCTTTTTCTATCAGTCGCCAAACAGCTCCCCTAAGTAGTACCATGGTTTTGGGTGGTTTAACATTTGGTGAACGAACACCTGTGGTCTACGTTTCTGTCAGCATCACGGCACAACAATACGTCTCTGACATTGTAAGACCTGTGATACATCTGTCAACTAGGCCTGGACTGCTTTTCCGCAGGATAATGCCAAGTCACATACTGCACGGGTAACTATGAATAGTTTACAAGGTTTTGATATTCGGCCTTGGCCAGCATATTCTCTGGATTTGTCGCCAATTGAGCACATCTGGGACATCATGGGACGTCGATTAAGAGAACTCCCAATTCCAGAAAACCATGTTCAGTTACAAGCCCCACTGCAAGCTGTGTTAAATGCTATCCCTCAGCCCATCATTGGCCATATCATTGACGGGATGTCTCGTCGTATTCAATCCTGCATAGCCGCCCGCGGTGGGCCAATTTTGCATATTGATCTAATGTCAATTAACTTCCATGCTTTCATTTTCCAGGTATGATTTTTTCTATCATTTGTACATCTCTATTCTTACAATTAATATTACAATTACACCATGTTACAATTATATTCTGCAAATTTCATAAGGATACATCAATGTCTTCATGATGTTGCGATTTCAGTTGTGAGCAGTGTAAATAATATAATAAATCCGAAATATTAGTCACATTCGCATGGGTACTTGTGCTGCTTGAAAACGAACTATTAATAAGAATCGAAATATGCAACGATTATTAAGCCAGATAATAAAAGCATTCAAATACGTTGATGGATAAATTACAGACGCATTTAATTAGTGATACAGTTACTTGCGATATATATTTTCTAATTTAGAATATCAATCTCCAACAGTAATTGTCTTTCGCCAGTAAATACTTGTTAAAGAATCAAAATATTTTACACTTATATGAGACAAAGTCAAAAATAATAAAATCTGTATCATAGTACATGACCTAGAAGAAAACGTATGAATGCTTATATGAGTGCTTCTAGTGTCTATAAGAGTGCTTCTGATGTCTATAAAAGTGTTTCTAATGTCTATAAGAAGGCTTCTGATGTCTATAAGAGGTCTTCTAATCTCTATAAGAGTGCTTCTGATGTCTATAAAAATGTTTCTAATATCTATAAGAGGGCTTCTGATGTCTGTAAGAGGTCTTCTAATCTCTATAAGAGTGCTTCTGATGTCTATAAAAGTGTTTCTAATATCTATAAGAGGGCTTCTGATGTCTATAAGACGTCTTCTAATCTCTATAAGAGTGCTTATGATGTCTATAAAAGTGTTTCTAATATCTATAAGAGGGCTTCTGATGTCTATAAGACGTCTTCTAATCTCTATAAGAGTGCTTATGATGTCTATAAAAGTATTTCTACTGTCTATAAGAGTGTTTCTGATCAATTTATAGATTATATTTTAAAATGTTCTTCCTTAATAAATGTGTTAAGTGCTAAAGGATGCAAAATTAATATAGTATTAAAATTTTGTGCCATGTGTGAACGGTCCTGTGGATGAAGTATTAAATGAGAAATGTATTTTGCCTAAATGGATTTTGCATAACTATTTTGATAAAAAATAATTTCATAACCGAATTCTGTGTTCAAAAATGATTGTCCATTTTACATTACTGTCTTGAATATGGTAAAGAATATAAAATGGTTATATAATTTTTTACACAGATTACATATTTCTTGTTTTTATTTTGATATGTATGAATTCATTCGATATATTTATATGTTATGAACCAACATAGCCCATAAAAAGAAATCTAGTTGAACGCTATATGAATCATCGATATTTTTTGCATTCAATTCCTTATTTAGCAAATTGACAATGTTCTAAATGAAAACTTCATTGCATTTTAAAACAGACCAATACCTTGAGAATGGTTTATGCTATCAAAGTAAAAGACGTTACTGTATTTTGATTAAACATATATCATGTTTTCAACACATGTTTTAAAAAATAGCAACCCTTTATACTTTGTGTTAAAACTACAACCGAAAGTTGTCCTTCCTTATTCCTTAAAGCTGAAAACCAAACGGTTGTTTCTTACTTATTGTACCATACAAGACAAATTGAATTTAAATAATTTATATTGATTCTTCTAAGAAATATCGTTTACTTAGTATGAGTATACATGCTCTAAAATCTCCAGAACGGATCTGAAAAAACATAAATTTTCATTTCTATATAATTGTATCTGCAAAGCATTTGCTAAATAGACAACAGTAAACATAATTACGTAACATTTTGTTCTCCAAAATAAATTAACAAACGGAAACTATATCGGTAATTGTACACATTAATCTTCTGTAAGTGATGCCATCCATAATTTAAGTTAAATTTAATTAAAAATAGTTATTTATTTACAAAATTTTAAAATCATTATTACTGTTATATGTTATCATTATGACTGTTGATAATTTGCGAAAAAACCGTTTTTAAAAAACATTCCCCTGGTCAGGTATCCCCGAGAAACCTCTGATATAAATCGGACCAAATGCGCATAATCGTTAATAATCGTACCAAATGTTATCTGATTTGTTCAAATTGTTTTAAGGAATAACATCCAGTCCATAAATATAGAAACGCATACAGCCGACAGATGCACAAACAACCACTAAAGAAACAGACATACCAATTTTTGACCTCAGCATAATGCTATCTCTGTCTATAAACTATGTATTTTATGGACACCATAAATAAACTTTTATAAATTCAAAAGAGTTTGTCATTCTTTCTTATCAATATTTCTGCTTTTCAATTAAATCAGTTAATAAAATTTCTAAATTAAAGCTGAACATTCAATTTTTCATACGTATGTCAGAGATATTACACTCATATTAAGTCATAAGACAGTAACCACAATGGAAATAATATAAATATGTACTCATTAAATTTTAGAAATAACAGCTAAAATTAAATTATTTATTTGTGATGATATAATGATATTAAAAATATTTTCTGCAAATAACTTATTCGAATCCTATTAAAATTTTCTGCTCTAAACATTTAAGATAAAAAAAGAAACTAATTGAGGCAATCAATTTGAATTTTCTATTACAATTCAAAGACGAACAAGTACTTAAATCGGCAGCAAACTTTTTTTTAATAAAAACTGACATTTTTGCTAGTTTTTTTTTATAATATATACGGGATGAAACTTCATTAAATTGGATAATTTTCATTTTTGTCTGCTACTAGGATCATGATGCAATTAGATAAATTGATTTAGTTAAACGTGAATAGTTTTTCCCGGTTGTTTGAAATTGCGTTCAAATGTTGCTCTCGTTCCTCGGTGACTTTATCAAACTTATATATGGAATGTCTTAACAGTTTATTTAATTTACATTTTGTTATATCTACAAGCAATTTTACTGAAGACTGAAGTCGCATATCCTCAATTTGCTTTCTCAGTAATACGTTCCTCATATGATTGAATTTTATTTTTATATACTAGGAGGCTCCGTCCCCTGTTTGTTGACGCTCACCAACCTCCGTAACTCCCTTTGCGAGTCGAGAGGCTTCGCCTCACGAGTTTCTTCTTTCCGTCGGCTACGCAGACGTAATACGCTCGTTGTAGCAATCTCTTATCCGCTAGTACTCACTAATCCCAGATCTCACTTCGTGAGCTATATATTTTGCTGCTTGTTCTTTGTACAGTGACAAAAATAGAGTTTCGTGCGTTCTTGAACTGACTTTGTTAGTCATTACCAACCATTTCTTAACTTTCATCAATGAAAGTTAAGTAATTGCTTTAGCACGAAAAAGTATTCTAGCTAAAAATACCGAAAATAGTGATTTTCTGGTACTCATTATGGGGAAAAGGGGTACGGTCATAGTAATTTTCATTACGGAAATACATCTTCTCTCCTAAGGATTACAATATCTAATAAAAATATATAGGATAGTTCGAAACTTTCTATACAAACGTTATGGTGTCATAGGGACACGTTAAACCAAAACTGTTTCATTAATGAATGTATGTCTGTAGAAGTCACTCTTTGGTTAAGAAGACACTTACAGGGTCCTCGTTACGAATGGTGATGACGAAGAATTGCCAAATTCAAGGCCACCCTATCTAGCGCCAAAGAATGACGTTAGAGAACATACAGTCATTTGCGAAAAATTTTTGTTCTAGTGTTCCTACCTCCCTATAAAGTGTGCATATAGCGTTTCCAAACACCTAGTAAATCAAGCCTGGATTTTATATAAAATAATTATTTTACACCTGAACTTTGATTTGTATATTAGA
This sequence comes from Amaurobius ferox, assembly GCA_951213105.1. Lineage (NCBI taxonomy): Eukaryota > Metazoa > Arthropoda > Arachnida > Araneae > Amaurobiidae > Amaurobius > Amaurobius ferox. Next base: position 41,567,553 of record OX578143.1, read on the forward strand.
TTTGTTTTGCAAAAATATCTTTAAAAACCGAGTAATTCGAAACAAACGTTTGTATAGAAAATAGAATATCGGTGATTAGAAGCTGCATTTAGTCATCCGTACTCTAATGGTTGTATTTTAACGCTGTAAGAATTAAAAACCCATATATCTCGTTATTTTTAAATTGTGTTAAATCACAACCCCACTGTGTAAAACGACTAAGCAAAACCGAAATCAAGCTCCTCGAGGGTTTGATGTTGTTTGAATTTTGACATATGTATTGCAAGATATATGAAAATATGTATAATAATTTCAATAAAGACGACTATTTCCGATGCTAATGGTCATACATTGTTAAATAATAACTTAAAAAAGACGCATATTTACGATGCTAATTGCCATACATTGTTAAATAATAATTTCAATAAAGACGACTATTTCCGTTGCTAACTGTCATACATCGTTAAATAATAATTTCAATAAAGACGCCTATTTCCGATTCTAATTGGCATACATTGTTAAATAATAATTTCAATAAAGATGCCTATTTCCAATGCTAACTGCTATACATTGTTAAATAATAAATTCACTAAAGACGACTACTTCCGATGCTAATTGCCATACGATGTTAAATAATAATTTCAATAAAGATGACTTTTTCTAATGCTAAGTATCATACATTGTTATATAAATTGTTATATAAGACTTTTATATATCATAAATATAATTTTATATTTATGACTTTTATATAATTTATATATATATATATATATAATAATAATATATAATTATATATATATTATTATATATAATTTTTATATATAATATATATTATATATAACTATATAATATTATATATATTATTTAATATATTATATAATTATATTTTATAATATTTTATAATAATTATATATAATACTATATAATATAATAATATAATATATATAATAAAAAATTGTTATATAAGCCTTTTAAAAAATATTTGCAACTAAATGTTTAAGTGTATTACTTTCCCTCTTTTTAAGCAGTTAAAAATAGTTTTCTATATACTATAATAAATGATACAACCTTCCAATTAAAATGGAACACGCAAATTGTATTTTGTATATAAGCGCTTACTTCAGAAATTTCTTTATATATTTAGAAGCAATTCCATTCTCTTCTCAGATTGTAGTACTTTAGGAGTAAATAGGATAATCGATATTATGTTAAAATTGTCTGAGAATAATTTGAAGCGGAACATAAATAATCCACGAAGAATTAATGGTGAGCAAGATAAAAAGATTGACTTAATGTGTTTAAGAGCTGTAAGTAATCAAATTATTCTCTATATGTAGTCAAAGCAATGTAATTTATGTCGTGCGATTCAATAATCTAAGGTGAAAGTGAATTAAGAGGAGAAATTGATTTTATATACTTGGGAAATAATAAACTTTTATATATTTCTAGATGCTGTACCATCAGCCAGCTGTTAATTTTAAAAGTTAATCAGCGAATATCAGCAGTTGATTAATTAAAAGCTGAAAAGTTTACAAAACATGATTCATAAAATGTTTGGCTAATATTGCTACTTTAGTTCCAACACTATCAAGCAAGGCACATTTAAAACTTCTGGCAGAATGATAAAGCATTTATTATCAGCAATGGAAAAATATTGTGGTTTTTAGATATTTATATCTCTAGGGGGCAATAGTTGTGTAACTTTTAAATTACCCAGTGACCGTATAAAAATATGTTTCGTTATATTCAAGGTGATTTACATTCAAGATGACCTACATTCAAGGTGATTTTTACATTTTATAATCAGATTAATGGATAAACTGAAGTTGGGCAAAATAAACGGGAAAATCAATTATTTAAATGTTTTCCTTCAAAAGATGTTCTGCAGTTTCTGTTCAAAGTTCAAATTCAGAAATAAATCCTAAATGCACAACACGATGGGGTAGAGAAAAAACAAATTTCTTCGTAGACTGGCAGTTTAAAAGGCAATGATAGAGCAGGTTTTGATAATTTATTTTTAAGGGGTACTGATGACAAAACATTTAAAATCCTCGCATGAGATTCTGAAGCATAAAAAAAAATGTTAAGGAATTTGGTACCAAAATGAAAATTGTATATTTTGAGTGAGGAACCTGTCTTATTTATACTTAAGATTATTTTTTCTACCTAGTGTTTTATAAGGATTTTATAATAAAACCCCACGTAACGTGAAGCCTCATGAAATCTGCATATCACGTACCCTTATTCTTCAGGAGTCTAGCACGTGTTTAAATTGAAAATAAAGCACGTGACTTGTGCACAATCAATAACGGACTGGATTACAACATAAAATCAGTGCAAATATAGATAAATATGTAAAAGTACTATGATAAAATAACATTTCGTAAAATACAACATATATATACAAAACATAACTTATCGAACGGTATCAAGGGTACAGCCGTTTTCTTTAGGATCAACAAGAAATGCGTTCGCACTTAGGGCCCAACTACACATAATGGATCCCGGATGTTCTTCCTGACTTGCGCTTCCCCATAGGCAAGCAACGTGTAAATAGCCATATTGCACATATAAACTTCCTCATGTGGTGTTTTTTTCGTGGATTTGCCCGTATTACAAATGCTATTTCTCCATGGGAAAGATCGCTTCAGGAAGTATATGGGAATGTTGTTACTTGCAATACAGCGCTTACTCACGTAAAATCGCCAATGAAAGTTAGTAATGGATGATTGTATAATAAGTAACAAAAGAATCATGCGAGAAGCATATAGCAAATATTACCCGATAAATTTTCTTAAACATCATTATAATTCCGTCTTTAAAGAAGAAGAATACTCATTTAGACAAGACATAGGTAATATGACATCATAACAGTGTATAACGATGTACGCATGCGTTAAAAAGTTTACTTAAGGAAGAGTTGTGTGCATTCCGGATTGTATGGTTGTCAGATTGACATTATAAATTTTAACCTCTCGTTATTCCATTCTGTCTTCGTTCTAGTGCCTTCGATTTTGCACATATCGGGGACCTGTCATTATATTGCATTGGTTTCCGTGGGCGTTGTCTAGACATAAAAGTACTTTAAACGGGAATGAGAGGTCGCTATCCCTCTCAGCCATTTATATGCAATTTATCTGGCATCCCCCCCCCTTACATATTTTTACTTTTTTCTACTTATATCCTGCTTCGGATTATAGAGCCGAAATGCGCCTTATCCTAGATAGCATCCTGGTAATTTGATGTAGAATTGTATACATAAATTGAGATTTCGTTTTGAATATATATATATATATAATATCTGTAATTAGTTATTTTACTACTCCATTTATAATGGTCTCGTGATAATTTTGATTGTCACTCCGAAGGTCGGCAACAGTCGGTGCTGGCGTCCAGGAGTGCAATGCTGCGGCATCAAAGACGTGCACGTTGTTAACTGGGGTGTAATGTCACTACCCCTTACCGCCTTTATGTAAGACCCTTACACTGCCTTCCTTCTCTCAATTCTTTTGTATCATAAATATATATATATATATATATATGTGTGTGTGTGTGTGTGTGTATAGCCACAGTAAATATCTGAAGAAACTTAACTTCGATATTATGCATTCGAAGCTAAATAAATTCTCGCTCAAGCTTCAATAATCGTACATCGCTTTGCTGCAGATACAAATGCACTTATGACAGAATTATTTAAACGCAAAAGCAGCTAACTCTAAATTTCGGAGAAAGTCTTTAAATTGCAACTCCGCATATCACGTAGATTGAAACTGTAAAGCTTGGAAAAGGAAGTTTAACTTTCTCAGTGCATTTAAAATTCAAAACTTTCCGAAAGTTTCCTCTCCGAACGCCAAAGCGGTGTACACTAAATATGATAGCTCCGGTTCTGATTAGTAGAGCAAAGCCATTTCGCTTCAAAAAATGCAATTTCAAAGTAAATGGAAGTATAGCAAAACTTTTGAATGATATATATTTCAATAAAATCAATATTATAAATTATCGTGTAATGTTGTACGGTCAGAAAATAGGTATCTTATTAAATATAATTATATGTAAGCCGCAAAACATTTCCTTCAGATTTCTTTCCTAATAAATAAAACTACAGAAAATCAGTATTTCACTAATTGTAAATACCATAATGGACAAGAAAACGTTTTAACAACAAATTTCCTAAAGTCAAAAATACAGACATTCCCGCCATAGAATTTTGTCGCGAGCTGAGAGTCCCTCCAGTGGCAAAACGGTTCACTCTCTGTCTTTCAGATACATAAAATTAGGTTTTGAATTTCCGCCGTAATCCATTATATCTGTTATTATTATTTTATAAAATCTGTTAAAACGACTGACTTATTTCATACTTGTCTGAGAGCTAGAAATTTAACATCACTGGCAGAATCCATTACTCACAGGGGTGCCCGGAGACTTTTGATCATGATTTGCATAAAATTGGACTAGTTAATTTTTACAACAGGGGAGTCCGATGAATTTGTAAAATGTCAATTTGTGGAAACCCTATTATCATCCAGGTACTTTCAGAGAGTCAGAGAAAAGCCGATCACTGTATCGCCGATATCTTTGCAAATTTTCACGATATTCCAGTGGATTTTTTTTATGGAAGTTGCTCTACAATATTCACTACAAAATCATGAAAGAAAACTATTGCTATGTTTAGCACATGCGCAGTAAAAACATAGTTTCTTCAAATGCTTATATGTCATCGTATAATCAATGCTTTAATTTGCAATTGATGTATAATGTTTTTCGTGGACGTTGGCAAATGTTCTGTAAGTTTCATGAAATTTGATTGAAATCTATGGATATTGTAAGCAAAAAACTTGCAACATTTTTTTTAAGAAACTTTTATATCTTCATGAATATATATTTTTGATTTACGAAAATGCTTATACACATTGAACAAACCTGGTTAACTATTTTGTGAATGTTATAAATTATTTCCAGCTTTTTATAATATAGGGTAATCAAATATATTTTCCTCTTTTTTCAATATCTTCATAGTCCCCTAAATGCACAAATCACCGAAACTTTACTGGAAAATGCGTTCTTCATATCGCCAAAGTTACAGAACACTTCAAGTATTTGTTCAGAAATTCGAAAACCATTTTAACATCCAAAGTGTCCGGATACTTCTGATCATATCGTGTATCTGTGTGTTCGATATGTGGTCAGAAGGTTTTAAAACATAATTTCCAGTCGAAATTCCGATTTTTCAACAATTTTAATTTTTCAAATATTTTCTTTATATAAGAGTGCAAAGCGTGATACATTTTCACACATATTGAAAAACAATTGAGATATACGAATACAAGAACATATATTTTCGCAAATTTTCAGATGTATATCTAAAGATTCATAAATATTCATATATGTTCCAAGCTAGATTCGGAAAAAGTGCTGTAATAAAAATAGCGTATTTTGAAGCTTAAACCAATATGCATGAAGTCAATAAGTGTACCTGATATTTTGTAACTTCTTCTCCAATTTTATGTTTAAAAGAGCGCTCCTCTTGTGACTTATAAGAATGGTAATCAGAATAAACTGAATAAATTTCAAGAATTTTGTATGGTAATTTTTACAAATACGTAGAACTTTTAAGATACACGATAGGGTATATATGATTCTTAGAGGGAGTATCATGTTGCAAATATATGTTTTTGCAATGGATTTATTTTAATGGCGCTTTATTATGCTAAAAATTTAGGGCTTTTGTTTCAGCATAGGATAATCAAACTTATTTTCTAAGTTGGTGTACAGGCATAACCAGAATGGCTATTAGCCCTAGCAGCATTTTATATTGGTTCAATGTTGTACCAACGTTGTATATCTTGACATTCCACTGGAAATATTTATAATGTAAACCCAATATTGTGCAAATATTAGGGTAATATTGACCTTGAATATTGAATAATATTTTTATTACAATATTACGCCAATATCGGTGTTCCATTGGAAATATTTCAATGAAACGTCAATATTGGCATAATATTGTTCCAATATTTTAAGCCAATATTGGACCGATTTCATCAAACCCACTTCAAAATAAAACGTAACCCACTTCAAAATAAAATATGGCATCCATCTTGTGTCAAAATCATGATTTTTAAAGTTATTTTTAATTTATATTTAGTGTTGTGTCTATCCTAAAACCGCTTTAATTTTTATTTTTTTCTGTACATATTTTTGAATTTAAGTGGTCGCCAAACTTTGATTATTTATACAACGAAGCCTGATTTTCACGTATGGAGAATGTACACACATCAAGAGGTAAGATATGTTGTATAAGAATTGCTGAATTTCTTTAACGCAAAATTATTTAGCTCTGGAGTCTGCAATATAATAGCAGATATGAATGATGCATTCATTGATTTTACGTAAAGGAGCAGACGAGCCTACTGTCGATTTCGAAGAAGATTTAAGCATGGAATTATACAGTACGTTTACCTTCATGGTTTTAAGTTTTTAAGTAAAATAAATTCCTATAGTATTGTGATGATTTTAAAAATACCGCCGCTGATTGAAAGGAATGGAAAAAGTTTCTTAGTGAAATATTCACTGCTTTTATATAGAAAGCCAAGAGATATATATTTTGATGATGTTATTTGAATAAAGCTCATTTATTTTTGATGAAGTTTTCAGATATAATACAGTGTAGTATTGTGATAATGTAAAAAAATATACCCTCTGAATGTATCGCATTTTAGAGATGTTTAAATGAAATTGCATTGCAGTTGGAAAGTGTTTCATAATAAATGATTTATGCAGGTTTGATATTTCTTGTTTAAATTAAAATGATACAGTCATTGAATCTTCACGCGTAATTAAAAAAGAAATATAGAAAGTTCTTTATTCCTTCTAAGTCAAGGGATAGATTGTACGCACCCCCTAAAGTTTGTAAAGCAGTTTTTATTGTATGGATTCCGCAATTTGCTGTGCAGTCACAAAATTTACATCATAAATATGATACCACTGCAATAGAATGTAGCAACATTATGAGTTACAACAGCACATGCTATGTACTCAACCTTATCGTCTGAAAATCTAGTAAAAAGCATCTCATAGTTCAAGAGTCATTTTAAAATATTTCAGCAAATACATAAACAGGTATCTTCAAATTTACGTAAGTTGGATTGGATATCGTATGCCCATGCTATTGAAGGATGCGTTTCATAGAAATATACCGATAATTTTTTAACACGAAGCAAGTGTAAGCCAAAAAATACATATTTATAAAAAATTATTTTCTGCAATCGCATCTATACAATACACGTATTATATACAATTCGAATTTGCTGCAACACGCCTCAGTAGTTGTGGAAATTATGAAAAATAACTGATTTTGACAAAATCTCGTTTAATAAATAAAGTTTATATTTCGTATTTTTTTTTTTTTTTTGCTTTCACATTTACCTTGTCAAACTTACAACGTTATTTTAATCTAAATGGTTTAATTGGTTTTGAGATTACGGAAAGTTAACGATTTGACACACACACACATACCCATTCACCTATACACTTTCACACACACATATCCATTCACCTATACACTTTCACACACACATATCCACTCACCTATACACACATTCACTCACTTATACACACACATCCCCTGCCCACTCTGCAGCTTGGTTTTCCGGTGTCCGCAGTAATAAAGTATTAATAAACAAACTGAAGGACTGTATTCAAACTGCGAGAGAGATTTCAAGTTCTGTTAAGTGACACTTCTGTGAGTATTCTCCGCTCTTAATTTTTGGTGATCTATGAATTTCTTAATCCTGTTTTTGCTCCTGGGTTCTCCCCCTTTGGTGTGAGACTCCTTGAATTTCTTGTGCATTACTTGAATTTTATGTATGTCAGTTTGTCGGATGTTAGTTGTGTGTGATGACCATTGTATTGTGTAAGGATTGTTTATTGTGTAAAGTTTTACACACAGATTAATACGCTTCCCGACCGTCCAAACAGTTACCTTACACCTTTCTGGTAGGTCGGACGGTCTGGGTTTCAACAACAACAACACACATGCACTCTTCCGGCCATCCAAACAGGTGTTCTAGCCCTTGGGTGAGTCGGACGGTCTGGATCTGCAACACACATGCACTCATCTATATGCACACACACAATCACTCATCTATATACACACACACATTCACTCATCTATATACACACACATACATACTTCCACTTACCTATATACTCAACCCCCCACTCTCCTATAAACACACACATACTGAGAATAGCCATTTCTGGTATCTAAAGACTCAATCAATATCACGCTGAAAGCTCAAACGTGTGATTAAACTTAGGCAATATAAAGTAAAAAAAAATCTGATGTTGGCAACACATGACTTTCCTTATATAATGCGATGAATTTACTACTTTTACAATAAAAAAAATAGGTTTTTCTTATAGTAGATTCTTTCCAAGATATAGAACTTTCGACAATTAGTCGTCATTTTCATTGATTTAGCGTCATTTTAATCCATTTGGCGAGATTTTGGTTAATTTGACAACATTTGAAAAAGTCGTCAAGTTAGCGACATTCCGCCAAATTCGTCGCCAAAATCTCGCCAAGCTTTACTGACGGAGAAATACATTATTCTTATAGCAGATAAATGACTATTGGGATTCAATTACAGAAGTATTACTCGAAGTATCTTTTCTCATGAATGGAACGAGCTAGATCCACGAGAATAATGTCACCAGATTTATCGCATGGTATTACATATGAAAAGCGAACATGTTTCTCAATAGGAAATATATATTTTTTTTTATATGAATTTTGATAATTTTTTTTAAAAATGTGCAATTACTCGAGAATAGTTCATGTCAGCGTTCTAAAATTTATGTTAATCGTTTTCTAATGAAAAATTACACAAGAAATGTCTATTTGCGTAACTTTATTAGCGGTTTTCATTTTTTGACGATTTTTCCAAAATTTCACTCGAAAATTTAGGGGGGTTCTGAACATTCGATTACGTTTAAAAACACTAGGCTTCCAGTGTTTACGAATTGTGATTTGTGTACCAAATTTCGTTCGAATCGTTCCATTCGTTCGTCAGTTATCGTCGCCACAGTCTCACTGACACACACACACACACATACTTTCACACACACACACACACACACACGCAGAGACTTCACAACATCACAAAAATGTTTGGTTCGTGATCAGGGATGCTTGAAACGTGTTCTCCCGTCGAAAACTCGAATTCGAATTTTCGACCCCGTCATAATACTTTCCTTATACATTATGTATATAAGGGAAGTAATATTAATAAAAGGATATGTATCGAGAAACGTGGTTTAAGTGACAGTCATCATCACCATACTTTCATCTAGCTCAGAACGAGAAAAGTAAAACAAAACAATACAAAAAAAAAAATCTAATGTGGGCAACACATGACTCTCCTTATATAATAGAATGAATTTAGTACTTTTACAGTTAGAAAAATTGTTATTCTTATAGAAAATACTTATATTCTTTCCAAGATATTGAATTTTCTTCAATTAGTCGTCATTTTGATTGATTTAGCGTCATTTTTATCCATTTGGCGAGTTTTTCGTTAATTTGGCAACATTTAAAAAGTCGCCAAGTTGGCGATATTCCACCAAATTCGTCGCTAAGATCTTGCCAAGCGTTATGGACGAAGAAATAAGTTATTCTGACAACAAATAAATGACTATAGGCGTTCAAATACGTATTACTCAAAGTATCATGAATGGAACGAGCTAGATCCACGAGAATGATGTCACCCAATTTATCGCAGGGTATTACATATGAAAAGTGAACATGTTTCTCAATAGGAAATATATATTTTTTTTATTTTATATGACTTTTCGATAATTTTTTTGAAAAATGTGCAATATCTGCAGAACGGTTCATGTTAGCGTTCTAAAATTTATGTCAATCGTTTTCTAATAAAAAATTACATAAGAAATTGTCTATTTGCATAACTTTGTTAGTGGTTTTGATTTTTTGACGATTTTTTCAAAATGTCACTTGAAAATTTAGGGGGGGGGGGTTCTGAACATTCGATTGCGTATAAAAACAATAGGCTTCCAGGGTTTATGGATTGTAATTTTTGTACCAAATTTCGTTCGAATCGGTCCATTCGTTTGCCTGTTATCGTCTCAACAGTCTGACTGGCATACACACACTCATTCTTTCACACACACACACACTCATACTTTCACACACACACACACACATACTTTCACACACACACACATAATTTCTCATACACACACACATACTTTCACATACACACATACTTTCACACACATACACAAACACAGACATCACTTCAAAAATGTCTGATTCGTGATCAGGGATGTTTGAAACGTGCTCTCCCGTCGAAAACTCGAATTCGAATTTTCGACCCATCACAGTACTTTCCTTATACATTATGTTTATAAGGAAAGTAATACATTATAGAACTAAGAGGTGAAATTGCCTTCATGGCATTAATAATTTATCCATTTAGGGATATATAATTTGCATAGCATCATCTCTATAAGAAAACGTATACAATAATTTCGTAAAATTATGATAAATGCAAAAGTTTTGTAGAAAATGGGATGTATTTGCATATTTGAGATATGAGACCATCACCATAAAAGCAAAATATAGCATGCACTATTGAAGATGAAACTAAAATAATAAAGATATAGAGGGTAGAATGGCTACAATTAAACGAAGCAATTAATCGATAAATTTAATGAAATACTTTCAACGAGTACTTAACTTTGACAAATACTCGTATCTAGCATTAAAAATTTCAACCTTACATTTCAACATATCGATTTACAATTTTTCACTCCATTTCATAGTCATCTACTCAGTAATAATAAAGTGTACAGTTTCATCCTTTATGGAAACACCATTGTTTTCCAACAACTTTCTTAATTTCCCTCTAAATAAAAATCCACTTCAAAACATGCTATTTATATTTCACATTTCCGCGAAGACTGCAGATGGAAAAAAAATTTACATATATTTTGAATAAGGATTCGATTATCTCTATAACAGTTTTATGATAAAATTGAAAAATGTCATCACACTGGGTGTGAAATAGCTATTACCATATATATTGACTTCGTATCTTGCTATAGATTTCTACATTATCGGATTGATTTGTTTTCACTTTGAAATATCAGAATAAGCAAATTTCGTTGCATTTTTCAAAGGAAAATAGAAATAGAAATTTCATTATTGAATACATTTGTGAAAGAAATGGCAGTGTAAAATAGATGACAGCATTTGTATTTCAACAGTATTTATGAATATAAAAGAAACACAGTTATTGATTATTTCCGATTTTATGACAATCTTGATATGCTTATAGACGGAATACAGTCGACTAAAATATTAGCTGTAAGATATATTTTATAAACATATTTGGCAAAAGGCAATGTCAGCATTTTGAAATATCTAAAATAATAATTGGAGATTATAGGCAGATCTATATATATAGTATATACTATAGACATCTTTAACTGTTCTGTCATGCAACACTATGAGAAACGGGTATTTGCATAAGATGTGATAATACATTTGTTTATTTATTTAAGTTTATTTTAATTTTCTTATATTTATTCACTAAGTAATAGATGTGTTGTGAACAAGAAAAACAAACACAATAACTCACCTTCTAAAATTCCAGATGTTTGCAGCTGCTAGATAAAAATCACTAAAAGAGAAACGTTATTTTTGGAGTCTTAAAAGCAAGTCATAGCGTCCTACACAATGCCCTAACGCATTGGTTATTACACCACTCGGTCCTGACAGAATTACTAGAATTATCTTACATTATATCTCTTCGTAAACTATATCAGGGGGTTTACCCAAAGAGCTATTATCAGATTGCTCCTCTGAGTGTAAACCTACTCCAATATCTTAAATTGCTCTTCGAATAGTAAGCCTACTCCAACCTTTAAAAATTGCTCCACGAAGGGTAATCAAATCCAATCATCGCCCCGCCCGAAAGCAAACGGTAAGAATCAAGCCGTCGCGATAGCAAGTCCGCTCAGTCCTGCGCATGCGCCAACTCGAACGGCAAACTTCAAAAACGCTATCGTCACCCCCGGCTCCACGCCTCAAGCCCGAATCCCATCCAGTAACCACAGCGACAACACACCGCTCCCACATATCCTCAAAGGGTAAAGCTACCCCAACCCCTTAAATTGCTCCTCGTAGGGTAAACCTACTCCACTCTCAATCTCACTATCTTTGTGATCGGTACCATTGATGATAATTAAACCTAATTTAACTGCATATTGAATTGGCCACAAAATCGGGCCTTCTAGAATAGCTTTCAGAAGTGCGTCCAACACAATTCTGGCCCTGTAAGGGAAAAAATAATAAATACCTATTTCAGTTTATGTACCAGAATAATTAATCAAAAATTAAATTTTTCATCTTTCGTAAAGGACATTTCACAGTATAATCATATATTTTCCAAAGGGCAAAATAAGCTTATATCCTGAGTAACAAAGATCCGTCACACACGCATGCGACAAAATTCCATTTACATTAATGACTTCTGGGCCTATATCTTACACAAAATTTAATGAGTTTCGTAATATTTCCATCAGGCTATATTTTTAAGTAGCACAATTTATTACAAACATATAATCGGATAAAATGCACCTGTCATTTTCATGTCTTCTGCAAATGTATTAAAGACATATCCTTGTTTAAGCGGTGACGCTGAGGTTTCATTAATCAGTTGAATTAATGAATATTTTAAATATTTGTGAAATGTTTGCATCTGAAGTTGTCAACTGTGCATGATTGGTATCATGGTTGCTTTCGCTAAAGTTTATACGGATCGTAAATAATTAAAGCAAGAAAATTATTTTAGGTGGAAAACGTATAATTATGTTTCTAAATTTAATTATTAGTCATGAATAATAATGATATGTGATTGAAAATATATTTCTTGATCTTTGTTCACTAAAAGTGCAAAAATTGGTAAAAGCGGATTGTTTTCTATTAAAAAAGTAGGAGGTTCTGCTTCCTGCTCGCTATGCTACATCAACCCCCGTTACTTCGCACCTCACTCGCTGCAGAGCTCGTTTGCGAGCTATCTTAATCCAAACTGAAGTTTAAATCTGTATACGGTTTATTTCAACGTGTTACTCTATTATTTCATTATCGTCCTCACCATCAAGGTATTACAACCCTTGTAGGGCCTTGACCTCCTTTAAGGTTTCGTAACAAGAATTTTTTCCGGGCAGGAGTTGTTAGCCCCACGCCCAACCCCCAACCTGGAGGACCAGTCCCCTGATATAATCCCCAGGGACATGGTACCTGGCTATCCCCCCAGGTACTGGGGCCCCATTTTTCGCCTTCTACGAAACACAGGGGGAGGTAGGGTTATTCTACAACCCGTTCTTACACGTGGGAATTTTTTCATTATAAATGTATCAAATTTCATATTTTTGTTTGCTAAAATAATTGTGGTACGAGAGAAAGAATATCGATGGACGTGCCGATATGAAAGAACATTTTTCACTTCAGAAGTGCAAAAAAGTAAAATATCTCGCAAACTACATCGAAATTAAAAAAGGGCTCCTACCAGCAAAATTTCAACTATGTAGGCACTGTGTTTGCAAAACTTCGAGGTTCTGCTATTGTTAGTCTCTCCAGAACGCGAACTCGCAGCTCAAATATTTTTACATTAAATATTTCTTAGACTATAATACAGAATGTCACAAAAAGATTGAAACACGCTTTAATCTTTAACTGTTGGAGATAAGTGGGAAATGTAAATTGCAAAAATGTTAAAAGTCAGGCAGGAAATAAGACTACGTTAATGAAATAGTCCTCCCAATCATTTTCAAAAGGCTACACTTTCTAAATATTTGTACGATCCCCTTAGACAAATTTGGTCAATCAGAATTTTTTTTTTATTTTTAATGCAACAAGATCAATAAAAAAACCCGCATAACTGTATCTTTAAAACTGAGCCAGTTATATTTCATTGAAAATTCGACATTGTGAATGGGGACCTTATATCAAATTAGAAATGTAAATTTGTAACATATCGCAAAGAAGATAAAACTTCATGATAATACATAGGATACCCAACCGCGTAGTGAGTACCGCGTAGTGAGTAGCTTTATATAATCTCTGTCTGGGTAATGCTTTATTTAGATGCATTTGTGATACAAAAATATTGACAAATATTAACGTATTTTTGATCTAAACAATTTCCATCGTCAATTTGTTTATGATCCCTATTTTTACTGATGAAACAGCCTTTCACATGGAACAGAAAATTGGCATAAGTCAGATTTTTTCCTTTATCATAATTCAGTTGATTTTAAAGATACAGATATGCGGGATTGTTTAATGATCTTGTTGCATTAAAAATAAAAAATTTCGGATTGACCAAAATTTATATAAGGGGATCGAATAAAAATTTAAAAAGTGTAACTTTATGAAAATTAATGGGAGGACTATTTCATTAATATAGTCTTATTTCCTACCTTACTTTCAACATTTTTGCAATTTACATTGCCCACTTTTCTCCAACAGGTAAGGAATTAAAGCGCGTTTCAATCTTTTGGGGACACCCTGTATAGACGGGTATATATGCTCTCTATAGACGGGTATATATACGCTCCTTATAGAAGGGATATTATACGCTCTCTCTAGAAGGGATATATACGCTCTCTTTAGACAGGATATATACGCCCTCTATAGACCGGTCTCTATTGATACCCTGTATATATCGAAAGCCGTTTGTTTCAACGTGTTTCCATAACCTTTCTGTACAAGGGTATTAAATTTTATATTTTTGTATGATATAGGTTTTGCAGTACGAAATAGAGAAACTCGAGAAATAAGAAATTTGCCAAACAGCGGCGATGGCGTCAGCTACTTTTTTTAACACTTTACAACATAGTTGAAAAGTGTTTATGAATTTGTTCATTTAGTCTGTCTGTCTGTCTGTTTGTCCGTTAGCACGATAACTGCCGTAAAAATAACTTTATCAAAATGAAATTTTAGTACGTTGTCCAGATGGTCTGTGAGACCTATGGGAATATAAATGAAAAATTATCACCCAATTAGTTTTGGATTGAACTCGGGTCGAAAAAAATGAAATACATTTAACCCTATGGAACCTAATTTTTCAAACATTTTTTAAGCGAATTTAAAATTCACAAATTGCTTCGAAAATTTTAGGAAATATTCAAATTATTCCATAAAATGTAAAAAAAAATCAGCAAAATATATTCAGTTGTTTATAAAAATTTAAATAATAATTACAACCTTTATATGAAGAGATCACGTGACCATTATATGAAGAGGTCACGTGACCCAATTCAAAATAAAATATGGCATCCTTCTTGTGTCAAAATCGGAATTTTTAAAGTTTTTTTTAATTCATATTTAGTGTTGCATCCGTCCTAAAACCGCTTTTGTTAGTTTGATGATCATTTAAACTCAATCAAAAAAGTTTGATTTAAACATCAAAAAAGTTTGATGATCATTTAAATTTAAATATATTGTAATTGAGTTGTTTCAGTATGTAGATGCACAGAATTTAAGCAAAAATAAACCGGTTTTAGGATGGATACAACACTAAATATGAATTAAAAAGAAATTTTAAAATCACGATTTTGACACACGATGGATGCCATTTTGAAGTGGATCACGTGACATATTCATATAATTGTCACGTGATCTCTTCATATAACGGGTGTAATTATTATTTTAATTTTTATTAAAAACTACTGAATATATTTTCCTGAAATTATTTTTATATTTTATGGAATAATTTGAATATCTCCTAAAACTTTCGAAGCAGCTTATGAATTTTAAATTCGCTTATAAAATTTTTGAAAAATTAGGTCTCATAGGGTTTAATGTATTTCATTTTTTCATCCCGGGTTCAATCCAAAAGTAATTGGGTGATATTATTCATTTATATTCCCATAGGTCCCACAGACCGTCTGAAGAACATTCTAAAACTTAATTTTATAAATTCATTTTTACGGTAGTTATAATGCTAACGGACAGACAGACAGACAGACAGAATGGACAAAGTCATAAACACTTTTTAACTATGCTATAAAGAACACTTTTCAACTATGTATGTTGTATCGAACAACTTATATAACATAATTACAAATCAATAGTTCACAAGAGTCATTTTATTAAAAACATCCTCAGACGTACATACAATCTTTAAAAAAGCCAGAGGGCTTTCGGATATCATCATACCCTTTCTCAGTGGAATTAAATTAAGAAAAATTGCCAACATGCTTAAATACAATCTATTACCGGCAATCTGAATTTGCATATCCTAAAATTCACATTACCACAAAACATATTTGATGAATCCATACTCCAGATTTAAAAATTACAAAATGAGGAAAACACAATTGTCAAAAGCCAGTTTAACCATCAATATACAAAATTAAATTTTATAAATTAAAGGTAACGTTGTGAAGGTTTGATTCGCATGGAACCGAAAACGAGTCGCCAAGTATAACTTAAAACATGGATGGGGTCAAAATTACAAATAGAAGTGCGAAATAGATAAATAATAAGGGATTCGTAGAGTAAAATAGACCGGGGATTATTACATCTGATCAAAATAAAATATTTTTCTAAAAGGGGTTGAAAAGTATCATTAATCATTAATTGGGCAAGATCATTCGATTGCCTACAATTTTTAACGTTTCTAGCTTGTTCTGCCAATGTGTTTTCTTGATTTTGTAATTTTGTAATTTTCATATCTGGTGTATGGATGCATAAAATATGTTTTTAAGCTTGTTGGCAATATTTTTTTATTTTAACGCCACTGAGTAAGGGTAGGATGATACTCGAAAGCGTTCTGGTTTTTATAAAGATTGTATGCACGTCTGAAGGATGTTTTTAATAAAATGACTTTTGTGATCTATCGGTTTGTCATTCTGTTATATAAGTTGATCGATTTGAGAATTTAACGTGTAGCCGCCATTATTATACATAATGTGTTAATCTGTAGAATACATCTTGGGTTGGACATATCATAATTATTTAATTTTATTATCAAATATTATATATAAAAAAGTTGTATGTATGCATAGTAATAATATAATAAATAATAATAAACTTTATGTTGCAACACAATAAACACAGCACATATAATTTCTACTTAAAAGTAATTGTATAACAGTGGGGTGAGGAACTGCGGATAAAGGGGCTTTAGATAGGCCTGGCGGTTCCATAGCCCCCAACTAATGATCTAACTATATTCATTACTTTTCTTTCCAGTTTCTTCTATGTGTGTAGGCTATGGCAAAATAAGATCAGTATTTCTCCGTGTTCGATAAAAAATTAATCAGTGTGTGGGTTGAATTTCCCATACCAAAATCGATTTTACGAGTAAGGTTTCTTGCAAATTTTTCAAGAAAGAATTTGAAGAATCCGTATGGTTGGTCCAAACGATCATAATTACAGCATGTTACCCTTAAAAATACTTCGATTGATACTAGGTTTGACAATGTACCCCGCGGGAGGTAACTTGCTCTCCCGAGGAGCTACTTATATCACGAACAGAAAAATTGTAGTGCTGCCATTTTTAACTTTCAGTGATTAATCCTGTTAAGTTTTGTGATCATTGAATCATAATTATTTATTTTTAGACATGATTATGACAAATTATGCCGTGTGATGCCGCTTTAAGAAAATGTAAAATTTCGAACTTTTTGGTCGAATTTCAAAAAATTTTATCTAGTTCTAGGTATTTTGTTAAAAAATGAATAGAGAGTTTCACGAAAATTCGTTGATATTTGAGGCATATATCGTGAACACAAGGGATTGACTACAGACAGACGGACATGACTCTAAAAATAGCCAAAACGTGTGCAGCAGGTTCTAAAACATATATTAGCATCAAAATCTCGACATCGAAAATATTCGGTAAAACAATATTTTCTGTATAATATGAGAAAGTAAAAGTTAACACATCGAATTGAAAATCAGAAGAATACATAAATTGTTGAAAAATTGTAGAAAAGAGCAGACATAGCAGAGTTTGGGATGACATTTGTGAAGTCTTCATCCCAGAAATAAGTATGTAAAATGTTAATAAATGCATTAAATTTAATTAAATGTCATGCCACAACTGAACAGTTACTCGTAATTTATTTGCATTGAAAAGCAAATATGAAATAAGGGTAATGGCATTAATTTTCCAAGCAAGCAAATTAAGCAATATGAGCGTTGACATAACCCGCATTTAGTTTTATCCTCTTTGATGTTTCTAATTAATTCAAATAATTAAAAGAAAATAAATCTGCTGCGTTTGATATTTAAATAATTAAATTAATGTATATATATTTGACATACTCAAATATTCAAATACGTTTAATGTTTTCGTAAATGCCATGATGTATATTAGTAGGTAGCCTACGTTAGTTTTAATTACATATGGGATGATTGCACTTATATTCAAAGATAAATTTTTGGTTTTTAATGTATGCTGTTTGTAATAAAAATTATACGTATCTTATTAAAACAAGATTTGTGGTAAAATGCAATAGACAATTTGTGGTTTTCAACGTATGATATTCGTTACAAATTAACAAATGTTAATTCTGCTGAATGCATTTACACAGCCTAAGCACCTCAACTCTATATCACTGAAAATTACTATGCATTTTTGGCCAGTCAGAAATAGTATTCACATTTACGGGACATTACTTGATATATATATATATATATATATAAATATATATATATATATATATATATATATATATATACAGCAAAACCTGTTTATCTTGGACACAATTAGGTGGAACCGAATGGATTCCTATATTTTAACATGTATATAATACTGTCTAACTTAGACACCCATCTATCTTGGAAGTTGAGCGCTATTTACATCACTAAGTTGTACAAGTCCCTTAAAATTGGCATTTGTATTTCAAGCATAAAGGAAGTAACCTATTACTTTTGTCCTTCTTTATCTATTCCCAGGGATTACCTTTTGTTGTTGATGCCCCTAAAGTATTCCCTTGTTGTTATCACTTCCAGGAAGCTGCCCACATTTCTTTCTTATTGTTTCTAGGGAGCCGTCCCTCCCCACCATTCCACATCCTCCAATTATGTATCACAACCTTTTTGTTTTCAGTTTGTGTACACACAACAACAACACACTTGAAGAATGGACATTTGTAGCTTCCTGCATCATCTTTGCATTGTGTAATTCGTTTGCTGCCTCTTCTGAATAAAAAGTTTTCTCTACCCTGAAAAGCCATATTTATTTCTTAGTGCATTCTGGAAAGGTGACTGTGATTTTAATGACGTGCACATTAGTTTTTAATAACGAGCAATCGTAAGTTAGTTGAGCTAACTATTGAAAAGAAAAAATAATTTTTGATCGTCTAGACTCTAGACAATGGTGGCTGCAGAAAGTTAGCAGAGGAGTTCGGCATATCAAAATCTACTGTTTCCAATATAAACAATAAAAGATCGGATGTCATATATGCATTAGAACTGAACTTCTCTGGAACAATAAAAATAATCGGTAGAACCCCACATGATGACCTAAACGAGAACTTTTTTCTATGTTACCGTGGAAAGAACATCCTCAAAAGTGGCTCACTTTTTCAGGAAAAGGCTAAAATCACTTCAGAGTAGAAAATGAAGTCAGTTTTTGCAAGTAACGGATGGTTACAGTTATCACAACGGGATTTCCGAGGGCATCAACGTTGCAACGGATTCCCGCCAGACACGGCTGACCGAGAAAGTCTAACTTTCTCAGAGAATTTCACTACCCAGGTTCTAAACACGCCTCTCGTCAGTTGGAAAATCCCAACTGATGACCTGCAAAGAAAACCCAAACAAAATCCAAAATAACCAAAGAATAACATTTACCTTTAAGAACTCATCAGGAGCTGAAAAACACTTAAATCAACACAATTTCAACACAAATAAAAACTCATGCATTCCTTTAAAATTTACGTTTATTAAATGCCAAAATTTAGGAGTTTCACATAATACAAATGCTGATTCACATTCAGCTCTTCAACCACTGGACCACCTTTACTAAAATCATCGGCTCTTTGCCGGAATTAAATATTCATTTCTAAAAATCATTTAGCAACAGCATAACACATAAATATCACGTTTTTATATTTTTAACAACATGGTATGGTCAAGGAGAGAATGCACACTCGAGGAACGCTTAAGGCTTAAATATTAACTGTATTTTAATTCAATTATAAATTACTTTAGAAGATCAATTTAATAACAATTAGCTCAAAAGATCTTGAGGATACATCAGGAGGACCAGTCCAAGGACACTAAGTCAGACGAGGCATCGCAGCCTCCATTTACCGAGAAGGACGCTTACCTCCATATTTGGAAGGACACAAGAAATGACGAAGTCGTACATCCACCATAATAACCTCGGGGAGAATCTTTCCCGAACAAGGAAAGGCGACAGGCAGGCAGCAAGCAGAATACGAGCGACGGCCCGCACAGGGCCCAGGCTCCATCAAGGACTTAGTCAGTGACGGTCTGAAGTCATCAGGAACAGGAGGTTCCCGGACGGTCAACGGCGGCTGGCAAACATCGAGACACGGCATCAGCAAGGATCCGGTCAGGCAGTGGTGACGGTAGCGGCAGTGGTGTCACTCCCGACACACAGCAACGGTAACACAACCTGAGGGTTAAGTCCCGAGCCGTTCGTGGGTTCGAAGATGTTTTTTCCAGGGAGAGAGCCCAGAATTACATTTCACATCGCTTTTAAGCACTCCAGGTGGATCCAGAACCCGACCAAAGGAAATTTACAAGGGGCTCACATCATCACTTTTCCGCCAATTCAAAATTACTTGTATTCAAATTCATCCAGGGATCCGCCCCTTCAAACGACAAATTCCAAGGCATGTGTAGCTGCCACGTGAAGTCAAGAAGAACGAAGACATTTGTCTCCGCCAGCAAACAAGTGCGACCTTGAATTAACGGTCGCTGTTCCTCGAGTGTGAAAGGATTATTTAACGAAATAAAAATGGCCAAAATTCAGCACAGATTTAGATACTTTGAGATAAATTATATACAACGACATGAGGGTTCCAGGTCACAAATTAAATAAATATTAATATATAGATTTAAATGTAATGTAATTTTACAATTTACATAAGAGTGACGAATTCCGTCACGACAAACTCCCCCTCCCTTCGAAAAAAAAATTCGACAAAGGAGGATTTTTTTCAACCAAGCCAGTAGGAGCAAGTAGACATCAGGCTCCTTGAAGTCACGCGTACCTTCAAGAAAAAATTTCAGCAAAATTTTGAAGGGTGCAGCCGATAAAACTACACCAAGGGTTCTTGACACGAACACCATCCCACATGGGCGCATGTCGAAGAACTAGGGCCAAAAAAACCCTAAAGGTGACTGCAAATGAGTCAAATCCTAATGAATACAAGCCCTTCACAAAAGTTTCACATTATGTGAATTTCCAAAAATATTAAATTATTACATTCCAAAATTTCAGTTAAATTTCAATTTTCAATTAAATTCAAAGTTTCAATTAAATTCCAGATTTCAATTAAATATGTACAAAATTAACCCTGAAGTCAGCACAAAAAGCAAAATAAATTTTCCAATTAAATTTTCAATTAATTTCAAGTTTTAACTATTTTCAATTATCAGTATTTAATTTTCAAAGTTATTTCACATTCTTTAAATAATTAAAATTCCAGCAATTAAAATATTAACAAGTGGTCAGCAGAAATATTCTTCAATTATTATATTAAGTTTTACTTTTTTCAATATATTGCCATAAAATTTACTGACCACACAAATAACGGTTTCTCTTCATTTAAATATACAGCAGCAATCAGTTTGTGGCTCAAAACATGTCTAAATAGTCACAGCAGAATTTATAAATAACTATTTTAAACAACAATATAAATATTAAAACAGATTCAATTTAAATGACCATACCAAGAGCAAATAAAGTTTTTACTAACCTGGTCCAGTGGAGAACAACATCGCTTGACTTAATAAAGTGTCCATTTGACACAAAAATATTTTCTTTCCTCTTGCAAAGAGGCAGCATCGAGGCAACATTCAGATGATACAGGTATTCTTACCATAATACCTTTTATAATATTAAACAATTTTCAATTCTAATATTTAAATTATTAATTGATTACCATTTCAATTTTCATTTATAATTTTCTTTGCATTTCAATATTTCAACAATATTTCCAAAATTTTCAAAATCATTATTATTATCAATTACAAATCTCATTTATTGTTCAAAATTCAAATCATTTCTTTTATCAAATATTGACACTTTTTCAATTAATCATTCCATAAATACAACATCATTATTTTATTTCAATTATTCAACCAGATCATGTGACAGAAAAGGGGGATCAGTGGCCGAAAAACACATCTACACAATTTTAAAATTTCTAGCTCAAAATCAAATTATTTCTTTTCTTTTTCAAATATCAAATGTAATCAATTGTGAACAACTGTGGCAAGCAATCAACACAAGGTGACCGGGTGACAGAACCGAACTCAATATTCTGCAATTATTTTTTTTTTTCTCAAAATTCAAAAATTATTTTCTCCAAAGTTCTGTGACTCGCAAAAAGGGAAAACATGAAAGTATACACTATATAAATATGTCAAGAAATTTTTCCCAACATCAAAAGATTAAATATGAAATATAATATATGCACTGAAATATATATGATTAAATATGCAAATAATACAAACACATATATGCAACTCAACTCCAAAAACATTCTCTTTTTACCACTCAATGGAAGTGGAGCATCCCCGAAGCAAAAGACAACCAGCTCCAAGTTGTCGTCCGCAATTTAGATAAAATTTAGCAGAAAGGCAGTGCACAGCTGCATACACCACTACACCTACAAGATCAGAATGCAGCCAACACTCAACACCTGCAGGGCATAAATTCCGAAAAAGGTCGAAAGAACATGGATGACCAATTCCACAATCCTACTACACATGTAAAAGAAACAGTTTTTATATTAAATTCAATTTATATACAACACAGCAATATGCAATTTGTTTTTGGTCTCGCTTTTCGAGAACCAACCGAGTCACGAAGAAAACGCCCAAAATTTTTCTGTCACCACCGGATCACACCGAAAATAAATATTTTGTTTCGTAAACAACAAGTGCCTCAATTTCATTAGTGCTCTACAGGCACGGGCACGAAAATCAAATTGAACTTCAAACCACATATTTCGTAATTATTTATTCCTTATGTATTATCTTTAAATTATTCTCATGAAGTTCACCTAGCTTTGCCACCAAAAGTAAAATCTCTTAAAATTTCAAAACAAATTTTTCGCCACTCCCCAGAGCATCAAGGCCACAGATCAAAATTTCAATTTTCTTAAATCAATTTATAAATTTCCAATTATTATCAAAATCCTAAAATATTCGTGAATAACAAATCATTAAAGTACCAATTTTTCAAAATTTCAAACATTTGTAAATAAATAAGTGTCATCTCAAAAATTTACTAATCTCGATTTAATTTCATTAATTTCTTTTCAAATTCAATAAATTTCTTTAAAATTTAAGTTTAGGTTGCCTTTTAAAAATGTAATCAAGTTATTTGAAGTCAAGGACGAAATTCAATCATTTGAAGAAAAAAAAATATTTTTCTCAATGTTATTTCTCTTTTGCACCAATTCTTAATATTAATTTATTAAGTGCAAAAAATTTCAAATGTGTAACTCCAAAAATAAATGAAATCCAAAATTTATTTTTATAATTAATCATCAAGTTTTCAACTAAAATTCTTAAATTCAAATCAAAATATTTTTAAGTATGGATTTCAGAAAGTAAATATGTAAAGTAAAACTTCTAAATATTATCTAGTAAATTAATTTGTGGAATCCAGTTTAAAAATTCAACATTTTTCTCGTAATAAATTAGAGTTCGCTGACTCTTTCAAGATTTCCACATTAAGTAAATAAACTTCTAAAATGTTCTTATTTCATTTTAATTCAAATTTGTGGAACAAATTCGCAATGTTTCTTATTAACGTAATTAACTTAGAGTTTCTTTACTCTACCATGTTCCACATTACCAGTACATAAACCATCATATAACCTTTGAAATACTTCAATTCGTATAAAATTATTTGTGGATTCACTTTCCATATATCAATTTTGTATTTGTAATTAAATTTAGAGTTCCTCTACTCTAATTTGAATTTCCACAAAACCAGACTCCAGATTCAATTATTAAACTATTATTTTCAAATATTTCTCTAAATATTTCATATTACAAGTAGGAGTCGCAAAATTATTCTATTTTTAAAATATCTCAATTTCAGTTATTTCATAATGCAATTATCTTTTAATTTTCGAACATCCGTTTTATGGTCAACAAAACATTTATTCCTTATTTCAGTCAATATATTTTTCGATGTTGGAGACATTCATTTCAAATCAATCACACAAACAAAAAATTCTACTGCTACATTTCAAACCAAAACTTATCGGAAATAGGTCAAATGTTTCTTATTCGTCATCAAAATAATTTTATTTACGCTCTGCACCATGCAGAATGTCTCGAACGGGGGGGAAATTTTCACCCATTCATGGTCGGCGCCAGCTTGCAATCAGCTCTTATAAACACTGCTCTTAAAACTTATAGTCCGGGGAATCAACTCAATCGAAAATACAAGAGCCAAGAACAAAACTTTCAATTTCTTTTCGTAATTAATTTCAGAAACAATTTTTTTTATTCAATACCAAGGGGAAACAAGGGAATCTGAGGCCTAAATCACATTTCAAACTTTAAATTCAATATCAATGTTAATAAATAAGTCACTTTCCGACTTTTTCTCACAATATTTTCAAATTAAATAATTTCATTTTTCTTATTTTAACATTTCTCCACGATTTCCATTTAATATTTCGACATTATATTTTCAAATTTTCAACATTTCATTTTTCAATACCTCACCTGCGAGCAATTTATTCTGACAGAATCTTCAAACTTTTCAACAAAAACTCGCTGGACACAATACGGAATTGATCAAATACTCTGACCAGAAGTTCTTCCCGAAATCAAATTTTTGAGCAAGATTTTTCATTGCTACCGAAATTAAACACAGATGAGTGCAAAGAGGGGTCAACACACGAAAAACAACAAATGGGAAACAACCATCCCAATGTTCAACTCGACATTAAAAAGCATTCCAAACAAACGAAAGTCAATTCCAACCCAAGAAACTCAACACTCTTCAAAATTGTTCGTGAGGCAATTTCGAGCAACAAACGCTGAACACAAACAAGTGTAAAACGGGTCGCGAATCCGATTGCACAACAAAACACAACAGAACATAGGAAGGTCAAGACACGAGAATAAATATTTAGCAAAATGTTTGGATGCAAAATTTTAGCAAGGAGGCAGAAAACAACCAGTGGAGAATCATTCATTTCATTTAATCATCCTGAAGCAGACAAATTCAATTACAATCACTCACAGGCACTCAGGGAAAATAAATAGATAAACAAACAAGGCTCTCAGTCCCACACAAACACATTTTCACAAGTTGACTTTTCAAAAATATCAGTTTTCATAAAATTATTATTTATCGATGTAAAACTGTGGAAACAGATTTTTCATTTCTTATTCATAAATTTCTATTATTTTCATATTTTAATTGAACCACAAATCATTCAAATTTTCAAGACAAAATTTTCACTTCTCAAATTCTAAGTCAACATTTTTATAAATTTACCCCTTTTTCAAAAAAAGTTCTGGCTCTCCCCGAATCATTGAAATGACACAATACATTCATTTCATTTTGATATTATACAAATTTCATTCTATCTTTTGTATTTTTGTGTCCTCATTCCATATTTCATTTGCAAATATCATTATTAAGTATAAGTCAGTATAATAACTCATGTATGTAAATCAATTATTTATATTCTGTTTTAGTTTTTAATAATACACAATATATTTCACTTTAATTATACACTTTTCTTTATTTTTCATAAATAATTCACAACACATTTGTTTTACTCGTGAATCTATGTGACCAAAAGGGACCTTTATTTAATATTATTATTATATTTTTTTGTTCATCAAAACTCAAAATTACACTTTTGATCCATCAACTCGAGTCTGTCTGTCATACAGAACTCAAAAAATGTGTGTGCTCTCTTAGCTACACAACAAAAATTCTCTTTTCTCACGTAATTATTTTTGATTTATAAGTTTTCACATTTGTCAATTTTTGTATGTTATAATCAGTTATGTTTTAAAAACACAGGGTGTACAATCAAATCATTTAAATATTTAATATTTCTGTATTTAAATATCTTAGTATTTATTAAAATTCAAGTATTTAAGCATTTATGTACTTAATCAATTCTCAAGTATTTAAGCATTTATAATCACTTTACAAAATATTTCGATCAAATCTCCAAAACAACTCTCATTTCCAGTTCAAAATTTCAAATCCGTTTTTAATTATCCATTTCATTCCATGAGACTCGGTCTCTGCAAACCCCAAAGTATCACTGTTTTCTTTTTTCTCTTTGGGAAAAGGGCTCAATGAGCTCGTCGCAATAAAAATTTGCAGCGAATCTCCTTACATTAACTCAAACAAAAATTTCAAACCGAACCAAAAGAATTCTCAAAATTCAAAACGAAAGTTCTTTTAAAACAAATATTTACATTTAACTTTCTCATATATCAAGTTTAATTTTCAAATTAATTAATGTCAAGTTTTTAAATAATTAATTTCTTAATTCTTAAGTTTTCACAAATTTTTCAAAGTTCAGAACATATCTTTTTATATTTTTTTACTGTCATTTACTTATTATATATTATTACTTTATGTCACTTTACTATACACCCCTCAACAAGTCATAATAAATGAATATAGAATGTTTCATTTCATTTCTGTGCAATTTTTACACCACCACTTCAATCTGGCTATGTGCCACTCTGCACATACCAACAACAAAATACTTTTATTTTTCACTTCACAATATTTTTCACACTTATTATACTCAAATTATTCTATATTTCTCTTGAATATCATGTATTTTATTTTTCAAATATTATTTTCAATAACACAAGTCACAGTCATGTAGTAATCGGGTATTCAAAATTAAGAATTGTCATTCAAACACAGGTGTACTTTCGATTTAGATTTAAGTTAACAGTTAATATTTCAAATTACACAAATTTTATTTCGATTCAAATTTCAGAAGACGGCCCCCATTCTCGGCCCAAATTTTCAATCTCACATTTTAAAACAAAACTATACACACGGAGTTTCAAAAACTGCCGACCCAAATTATTGGGGAAAATTGCTCAACAGAGCTCGAAGTTAAAATTACAGCAGAATTCTAAAATCCCACACATTAATACTTTCAAAAACCAGGATCAAAAACAGAAGAATACCTCAGAATTCCAAATCGAAACAAGTTCTCACATTAGAATTTTATACTATTTAAGTTCAATTTTTAAAATAATTCTTCAATCAATTCTTCAATTTTAACAGCTTTATATTATAGTTTTGTAATTTTCAAATATCATACCAATTTTCAAATTTTAAACAATTTTTTCAAAAACTGTATTCTTAACCATTTTTATCGTACACCAAGCATTTTTCATTTTAAACCGTGCCACTCTTCACCAAGATTTCACACATTTTAAATTATTTTTCTGCACAAATACTTTTAACAATAATTTCGTAAATAATGTATACAAATTTTCAACAAGAAAAGTGTGCAACTCTCAAAACCAAAATTCAAACCATACCATCGGTCCAGTTTCCACTAAAATGTCTTAGAATTTTCAACATTTTCAATTAAAAGCCAATTTAAATTTAAAATTCTCCATATAAAACAAAATTTAAAAACACAGGTGCTCGAGAGGGAAGGTCAGAGGCACCAATTGTCACAACGGGAATTCCGAGGGCATCAACGTCGCAACGGATTCCCGCCAGACACGGCTGACCGAGAAAGTCTAACTTTCTCAGAGAATTTTACTACCCAGGTTCTAAACACGCCTCTCGGCAGTTGGAAAATCCCAACTGATGACCTGCAAAAAAAAAAACCCAAACAAAATCCAAAATAACCAAATAATTACCTTTACCTTTAAGAACTCATCAGGAACTGAAAAACACTTAAATGCTGAAAAACACACGACCCACAGCAACGGTAACCCAACCTGAGGGTTGAGTCCCGAGCCGTTCGTGTGTTTGAAGATGTTTTTCCAGGGAGAGAGCCCAGAATTACATTTCACATCGCTTTTAAGCATTCCAGGTGGATCCAAAACCCGGCCAATGGAAATTTAAAGGGGCTCACATCATCACTTTTCCGCCAATCCAAAATTACTTGTATTCAAATTCATCCAGGGATCCGTCCCTTCAAACGACAAATTCCAAGGCACGTGTAGCTGCCACGTGAAGTCAAGAAGAACGAAGACATTTGTATCCGCCAGAAAACAAGTGCGACCTTGAATTAACGGTCGCTGTTCCTGGAGTGTGAAAGGATTATTTAACGAAATAAAAATGGCCACAATTCAGCACATATTTAGATACTTTGAGATAATAAATTATATACAACGACATGAAGGTTCCAGGTCACAAATTAAATAAATATTAATATAAAGGTTTAAAAGTAATATAATTTTACAATTTACATAAGAGTGACGAATTCCGACACAGTCCTTTCGGACCGGCCATCCAAACAGCTGCTCTAAGTCTACGGACGAGTCGGATGGTCTGGGCTTTCGACAGTCCTTTCGGAAACAAAACAATGTCAGTTTTAAAGTTCTTTGTGGTGAATTAGCTGGTGCTAACATCCATGAGCAGAAGACTGGAAAAGTAAACTTTCAAGTCTAACATTTGAGTATGGCGACGAAAACATTTTTAATGCTGATGAAATTAACCTTTTTTATCGATTATTGCCTACAGATTTATTAGTGAAAAAAGATGAAACATGCAGAGGTGGGCAAAATGTCTAAAGAAAGAATCACAGTTCTGTGCTGCAGCGCTCGAGGAGAAAAGTTAAAGCCTTTGGTAATGGAAAAGGCAGCATATCCTAGAGCTTTTAAGAGCAGCAATGTGAAAATAAACAACATTCCTGTAATATGACAGTATAAAAGGAAAGCCTGAATGATTACCGTAATATTTTCAGGTAGGTTGACTGAGATCAACAAAAAAATGAAGTATGCAAACAGAAATATTCTGTTATTCGTTGACAATGAAACAAGTCATGTCGACTTGAAGTTGCCAATTATTACAATAACATTTTTGCCTCCTAATTTAACGAGTAAAATGCAGCCATTAGACAAAGGGATTGTACAAGCGGTAAAGTTATTGTACAGGAAGCAACTAATGCCGAAACTTTTCCAGGCTGCAGAAAATTGTGAGAATGTGACAAAATTTGTCAAAGAAGTGATAGTCTTAGACGTAGTCCGATGCATTTATGAGGCATGGAAAAAAGTATTAGAAAACAAAATTGTTTCAAGCATGCAGGATTTCTATGTGATCTCAGCTCTTCTGCGGATCAAGTGACGGCTACAGGTTTGCATTTTTATTGTTTCGAATTGGAGTCACTGGATGAAGAACTACAGTGTTTTCCTGAAACGTGCAGAAAAGAGTTATCCAATGCTTGTCAAAATTTTGAATTTGACGATATTCTTGAAACCCATGATATTGAATCTCCATTTGTTGGTACATCGAGCAAGAGTGATTATGACTCCTTTTCATCGGAGGAAGAGAAAAAAACAGATGCAGAACATCTTACACACGTAAGTGCAATGCAGTGTGTCAAGAAATTAGAACTGTATGCGTTTATGCAAACTACGCCAGAACTCATTGAGGCTGTGTTTAATCTGCACAGTAAAATAGAAAGACAATGGGCATCTGGAATAAGAAAAAAACAAACTCTTCAGACAGAGTACTTTTCTAAACAATAGAAATGGATAACTGCATCAATCTGATCCAATGAATTCAAATACAGCATGTGAGTAGCCGTTACATATTACATATAAAAGTAGGTGTATGTATGCAGATTTCTTGATTCACATTTTAAGTATGTACGTATATACATAAGTATATTGTAACAGTACTTATAATATTTATTTAAAACCATCGGCTTATTAGTATTTTCTATATGTTAAAAGAAAAGTATTTTGATGTGCTTTATTGAAAGGGAAAAATAAAATTTCATCACACTGTCTATGTTGGACACCTGTCTAAGTTGGATACTTTTAGGGGAAACCGTGAGTGTCCAACTTAGACAGATTTCACTGTATATATATATATATATATATATATATATATATATATATAAAATAACAGTTTAAAATTCCAATGAAAGAGAAGAGAGAAGTTTCAAATCAAAAAACCCCAACATTACAAAATGCCTTACAAATAAAGGTATCAAACAGATTATCATCAATCAAGTGGAAAATAAAAATGTAAAAACCTCTACAACAAACAAAAAACATCAATGGAAAGAAATCGATAAAATAATATCAAATTAAATCCAAGCATGAAAGCTTTACACGTGGACAAGCCCCAAGCCTAATAATGAATTGTTCATTTCGATAAAACTCTATCAAATCCAGGTATTCCTTAGAAATGAACACAAAATGCATGTTTCTGATATTAGTGGTAGATTATATCTATAAACTTTGATAACCTGGACAACATGCATAAAGATTGAAAAATAATAGGATACAAGAATACCTGAAAAAACACTGCACACGTCTGATCCATTGGAGCCTTGAAAAAAGAGACCGATGTTGCCAATCTCAAAAAATAAAAAGTTAAGAACTGCTGTTGCCAATCGTGAAAAATAAATAACAGTAATGCGAAAAGGCGATAAAAGGTGACATTCACCAGTAAGAACATGTAACTGCATGGTAAAGCAAATTTAAGAGAAAGTGGATGTGTGGCTAAAATCAGATACTAAGCGAATTTAGTATAATCTACCATTCTAAACTTTATAACTATACTATGTACTAAATAAACTGGTTATTTATATAATTTGCTAGTAATTTTAAGCTTATTAATATGCATAGCATGAAATTTTTTATCGGATAATCTACAAATTCTAAAAAGCTGATTAAGTATAGTATTTCAAAAAAAATGAATCGAGTAACAGGAATTAAAACGTGATATTTTATTAATATATATATATATATATATATATATATGCTAAATATCGTAATACTCCTATTTGTATGTTATGATATTTTTTTAAAGTTCTCCTGCTCAATGTTTAATTAAACACAGTCATTAAAATATAATTAGAAACATTCAAATTATAACAACGTAAACCATACCTAATTTTGGACTCTCAAACAATAATACTAAACTTTTCGAGATTTTATATCTTAATTAAGTTTTGACATGCTTTTGACAAAGAGAGACATGGGAAAGCTCTTATTAATTTAATTCCTTGAGGTACCATTTTGATAAAACAAACTGTTTCAAAATGTAATACTTTAATTCCTTGTTAATTATTATTTGAAACATATATTAGCGTAGATTTCAAAATATCATTTAAATGAATTGCCATATTTTAACAGACAAGTTAGAATTTAAATATTCTATGGAAATTAAATGGAGTTTTATTAACTACTAGATGTATACCCGTTCTTCTTACGAAATTTTAAATAATCTGTGTGTCAGTCTCTGTGTGTGGGGGTGTGTGGGTGTGCTGTCTGTAGTGGAAAATCTGTAGTGAAGTGTTGCACGGTCATGAAATTTGGTACACAGATACTTCCTTCTACATGAAGGCACATTTTGGAGATATTTTCTTTAAAATCCAAATTAGTTTTTTTTAGTTGTAATATGTTTTAGTACGAGTCTGAGCGATATTCACACAAATTTGTTTCTTAACGATAAAAATACACTCCGTTGCAAAACAATATTTATGCACCCACAAAGTATGGAGCTACAACCTTAATATTTTGCATGCAAATGTGGTTTTGAGAGTTTACACAAATGATCATACTGTCAACACTAATGATGTTATAGGCCTCGTGCAATGTGTATGAGAAAGTCGCACATGAAGCATTAAAATGGCCAGTGTTCACACTCACGGGCAAATGGAGCTGCACTTTTTGTTTTAATACTGCAAATTGTATACAAAGATGAATTTGAAAAGTACTCTACGGCGCTACGAATAAGTATAGGATGTAGGAAAAGAGGTCGCATAATAAGCCTAAAGGAAGCTGATTAATTCAACAGTTGCATCAGCTGCTATCTTGGTCGGAGTGATATGGTAATTGCTAGGTGTTGAGTGGTTCAGATAAAGGAAATATAAAAATCGCAGAAGTTCAGAATGTCCGGGACAGAAAATTACTCGAGTGGATCGTGCAGTCAAGAGAGGAGCCCCGTCCACATCAATGGCGTCGATATCAGCCATTCGATAGCATATGACGTCTTCCATGCATCCTGTACCAAGGTATAATATCCGGGGATGACTGGCAGAAGGGGGGGATAAGGTGTCGACATCCATTAAGGCGCCTGCCTCAACATTGGCAGAGTCGTCTGTTTTGGTGCCAAACTCAGTCAGCATTGACAATATTCGATTTGAGGCACGTTGTCTTTAGCGACAAATCTCACTGCTCTCTTAGTGGTGATCACCATCGTATACGGGTGTGGAGGTGGCCTTGTCAGCATTTTGAATCTGAATTTGTTATAGAGCGGTACGCGATCATCACATGTGGTGTGATAGTCAGGGAGCCATCTCGTGGGATATAAGATCTCCTCCAGTTGTGCTACAAGCCAATCTGATGGCTCACTTGTATGTAGACGATATTCTTCAGCCAATTGTTCTGTCTAGCCGCATAAGTTCTTGTATTTACCAACAACACAACTCTCAACCACATATTGCACGGCTTTCTCAACAATGACTTCTATTAATTAATACCCTCTTATGGTCATCCCTAGTCTAGCACATGCAGCGAAGGCAATTGCAGTCTTCGGAATACCGTTGAATTAGCTGAACAGTTGCAACATTTGTGGCAGAATCTTTCGCAGAGAGACATAAGTAACTTAATTGACTTCCGCTTCGAATATCGGCTTGTATAGCTGCTATGTGAGAATTTATCACTTATTAAAATGACATTTTCTTGTTGCCATCATTTCATAATGAAACGTTTTTCTTTTTGCTCCCAAATTCTAATCATTTGCATATCTTCTCAAACGACATATGCACGCCACGGTTTGGGGCTGTAGCTCAATTTTATGGGCGCATCTATTTTTTTGCAACAAAGTGCACATGTTGCTATTATTCAAAATTATATTCGTAGATAGATCTGGAAAAAAAACATCCATGTCTCAGTTATGTATGTCAAAACGAAATCGCTAAAATGGTATTAGATAAAACGGAATATATATAAATATTTTTCTAGCAGTAGCACTTGATGCATTGATCATACACAAGTGTTAAAGACTCAGACCAACAGACTCGTCCGATGACTTGAGTAGCTATTTGGACGGCCGGATCACACACTAGTGTTGCAGACCCAGACCGTTCGGCTCATCCTGAGGACTTGAGCAACAAATTGGACGGCCGGGTAATGTGCCAACTGCACGCGGTGTTCCCAGGTGGTCACCCTCCCAAGTACTAACCGCGCCTGATGCTGCTTGGCTTCTGTGACCGGACGAGAACCGGTATTTTCAGCATGGTATGGCCAAAACCACACAACACAAACGCCACAGGAAAGGCAAAAAGAAATAGATGAAAATACAGAATAAAAGCAAGAAAGACAACAGTAAACTTCAGCTTTATAAAGCCTTAAAACAGTTCCATAAGTCTGTAGTTCTATAAAGTCAACCAGGACTTCTATCTTCTCTCTTGTTTAGTAATATATTCATATATATTTTCCCCACCAAAGCAGAGTAGGTCTTGAGATGCTATACATCCATCAAAACACCAGCCCCACATACAGCGCAGTTGAGGCTAGGGAGGAAGTTAAATCTAAATAAATATTGACCAAGTAGTCATTCCCCGTCTCCAGCAGCAAAACAGAAAAAATCTGATGTGGGCACCACATGACTTTCCTTATATAATGCAATGAATTTACTACTTTAACAGTAAAAAAAAAATAGGTTTATCTTATAGTAGATACTAATATTCTTTCCAAGATATTGAATTTTCGATAATTAGTCGTCATTTTCATTGATTTAGCGTCATTTTTATCCATTTGGCGAGATTTTCGTTAATTTGGCAACATTTCAAAAAGTCGCCAAGTTGGCGACATTCTGCCAAATTCGTCGCCAAAATCTCACCAAGCTTTACTGACGGAGAAATAAGTTATTCTTATAACAGATAAATATTGGCGTTCAAATACAAAAGTATTACTCGAAGTATCTTTTTTCATGAATGGAACGAGCTAGATCCACGAGAATGATGTCACCCAATTTATCGCATGGTATTACATATGAAAAGTTAACATGTTTCTCAATAGGAAATATATTTTTTTTATTTTATACGACTTTTTGATAATTTTTTTGAAAAATGTGAAATATCTCGAGAACGGTTCATGTTAGCGTTCTAAATTTTATGTTAATCGTTTTCTAATGAAAAATTACATAAGAAATGTCTATTTGCGTAACTTTATTAGCGGTTTTTATTTTTTGACGATTTTTTCAAAATTTCACTCGAAAATTTTGGCGGGTTCTGAACATCCGATTACGTTTAAAAACAATAGGCTTCCAGTGTTTACGGATTGTGATTTTTGTACCAAATTTCGTTTGATTCGGTCCATTCGTTCATCAGTTATCGTCTCCACAGACCCACTGACACACACACACACACACATACTTTCACACACACACACACACACACACACACACACAGACATCACTTAAAAAATGTTTGATTCGTGATCAGGGATGCTTGAAACGTGCTCTCCCGTCGAAAACTCGAATTCGAATTTTCGACCCCGTCACAATACTTTCCTTATACATTATGTATATAAGGAAAGTAATATACATTATGTATATAAGGAAAGTAATATACATTATGTATATAAGGAAAGTAACAACATGACGCCTTGGGAAATTAGAAATTTTATCAAGATACTTTCTCCAATCCTTATCCTTAATTTATTCTAACAAATTAGATATAAAGTTTTTCCCATCATATTTTAATTATTTACACAATAGATTAATAAATCATTATATTATATGGAGATTGAATAGATTATGTTCCCTTCTTTGCCAACAAATTGGCCATATTATTTCCAAAGATGCCACAGTGAGAAGGGACCCAATGAAGCGCAATATTCCTTCGCAAAGTTTTCAGAAGATTAAGATGATGTAACATCCTTTACGTCTTGTAGAGTCAGCATACGTGTGGGGAGTAAAAGCTTGAATTGCTACCATGAGAAGATTATCGCATTTTCAAAAACTTACACAATTGGCAGCAAATGTTACGTTGCCGATGTTATGGCTCAAAATATGCAAGATCAACTTTTCCTTACAAAGTATAGTCACAATGATGGAAAATTTTTTTTTATGTCTGGCTTTTAAACTAATTTATTTATCTTTAAGTTTCTCTTCCTTTACGAATCGGTAATTGTGCTACATGATTTTGAGAAAAAAAATCTGATGCGGGCAGCACATGACTTTCCTTATATTATGCAATGAATTTACTACTTTTACAGTAAAAAAATAGATTATTTTTATAGTAGTTATTTATATTCTTTCCAAGATATTGAATTTTAGTCAATGAGTCGTCATTTTCCATGTCGTCATCATCAATGAGCCGTCATTGATTTAGCGTCATTTTTATCCATTTGGCGTGTTTTTCGCTAATTTAGCAACATTTAAAAAAGTTGGCGACATTCCACTAAATTCGTCGCCAAAATCTCGCCAAGCGTTATGGTCGAAGAAATAAGATATTTTTACAGCAGATAAATGACTATTGGCGTTCAAATACAAAAGCATTACTCAACGTATCTTTTTTCATGAATGGAACGAGCTAGATCCACGAGAATGATGTCACCCACTTTATGGCATGGTATTACATATGAAAAGTGAACATGTTTCTCAACAGGAAAATTTTTTTATATGACTTTTTGATCATTTTTTTAAATGTACAATATTTAGTAAACGGTTTATCTTAGCGTTCTAAAATGTATGTCAATCGTTTTCTAATGAAAAATTACATAAGAAATGTCTATTTGCATAACTATATTAGATGTTTTGATTTTATGACGATTTTTTTAAAATTTCACTCGAAAATTTAGGGGGTTCTGAACATTCGATTGCGTATAAAAACAATAGGATTCCAGTGTTTACGGATTGTGATTTTTGTACCGAATTTCGTTCGAATCGGTCCATTCGTTCGTCAGTTATCGTCTCCACAGGCTTACTGACACACACACATACTTTCCCACACTCACACATATTTTCACACACACACACACACACACTTTCACACACACACACACACACAGGTGGGCAAGACCTGTAAAACGAGGACGCTGTGTGTATCCTATCAAACTGAGAACCCTATTAAGGAATATATTTTTGGTGAAAACGTTAATGATTTCCCAGTTAAAATACAGTATACTTTTCATTTCTACTTCGTAATTTTAAAAAAATTAATTATTTCAACGCATGTTTTTTTCAACCAAAATGGGGACCTGGTGTTACACATCTAATATGTACACACCGTAAATCGCGGACCCGTGTCACACACCGTAAATCGCGGACCCGTGTCACACACCGTAAATCGCGGACCCGTGTCACACACCGTAAATCGCGGACCCGTGTCACACACCGTAAATCGCGGACCCGTGTCACACACCGTAAATAGCGGACCCGTGTCACACACCGTAAATCGCGGACCCGTGTCACACACCGTAAATCGCGGACCCGTGTCACACACCGTAAATCGCGGACCCGTGTCACACACCGTAAATAGCGGACCTGTTTCACACACAGTAAATCGCGGACCTGTTTCATACATCTACAAACCGGGGACTTGTCTCAGATACATCCAGTGACGTATATACAAAAATAGTTTTTGGGCGGTTTACTCCGGCTTAGTTTGATTTTTGTTTAACATGGATCCGAAGCATCGCTAGACCCTTTTTGGGAGGGCACAAGCCCCTCCTACCTAATGTGTGTGAGGAAGCGTCCCCCCTTCCCCCAAAAAAATCAAAATTGTATAAATATATTTTTCTTTACTATTTGGAATAATATTTATATTTTCGCATTTAAAGTTTGAAATTTTCAACGTATTACCCTCTCAATTTTCTGCAGTGAAATTTCACTAGTTCTAAATATTAGTCACTTGAGACCGGATATCTTATTAAGCTTAAGAAATAAGTAAAACGGTAGTCAACAACCATCTGACACTTATCCAGTCTCGGTCTGAACCATTGACATTATAGGCGCCTGAAGGATATTTTCCAGGAGGAGGCAAAAGATGCATTGCACACACGCACGCACATATATGCATAAAATATACAATGAAATCTGTAAAATCCACAGGACAGGAAGCGACAAATGCCTGTCTCCGGCCCCCAATCTTCTACGCCAATGATTAACAAGTGTCATAGTCTATAAGGGGTAATTAGGTATCGTCGGAAACGATAGGCTTTTGATTTAAGAAGCTTTTAAATACTCTGAAAAATTGAAATTGCTTTTTATGAAACAAAAATTAAAAGTCACTTTTTTTCATTTTTGTCCCCTTGTAAATCAATTATTATTTTATAAAATAAATTAGCCTAAATTGACAAAATTGTATAACTGTTTATGAACATTGATAGAGAAAGTTTTTATTGTTTTAAAATAATAAATTTTACTGATTTAAAATAATAAATTTCCACATGTTAACATGGAAAATTATTAAGGCATAGCTGTTATTTTTGTTTATACAAGCAAACACGGGCACCGGCACAGAGCCATGCCCCCCCCCCCCCCTTCAGTTTTCGATTTTCTATATAATAAATTTTTTTTAAAAATTTCAACATTTTTTAACTTTGAGAGAGTTATATTTACTGATACGGTTCCAAACTGTCATATGAAATAGACATGCAATTAAAAATAAAACTGCACTTCCCCAAAGTTTTCACAACATTTATTAGAAGAAAAAACAATAAATGCGGACGATCCGCATTAAAGCGACCCCCCCCCCCCACCTCAAAGCGCCAACGTACTTGGTGAACGACTCTATATCCAGAAGAGTATATGCGAGAATTGAGAGTTAAATTTAAAATACGTATTGATTGAATGCCAAATGGGGTAGGAGGGTGGGAAGAAGACGCTTTTCGCTCCTTAAGATATAGAATAATTTCGTTAGAATCGTTATGCTGAACATACGTTACACAGTCAAAACTCGATATAAGGTATAAGGTCACCCTTACGTATTTGAAAAAACTGACCCTATAAGCGGGGAGATCTTATATGTGGATATGGAACATTTCAGCCTGTAGCGATGGAAATTTAACTGCATACTGATCAGTAGTGTAAACATGAAATAAAAATAAAATTACATTACATTTTAATTTAATTCATTTTATTTATAAACCCAGAACTATGATAAATACTACAATAACAGTTTTGATAAGGAAACAAAAAACACGCACTCATTGAAGCT
Organism: Amaurobius ferox; assembly: GCA_951213105.1. Classification (NCBI taxonomy): domain Eukaryota; kingdom Metazoa; phylum Arthropoda; class Arachnida; order Araneae; family Amaurobiidae; genus Amaurobius; species Amaurobius ferox. The sequence continues at coordinate 41,606,166 of OX578143.1, forward strand.
CCCCTTCTCCCCCCCCCTCCCAGAAGCAGAAAAGTAAGTCTCTATTGTCTATTTTTAGATTTTGGATTTAGGTACAATTGACAGCTTTAGCGGCACTTTCACTTTGACCATTGTTACGAGAATGTCAAACTCTATAACTCTGTTTGTCGAGTTGACAAAATTGTCTTTTTGTGTAGACACCAAGGCAGGATGGCAAAAGGAGCAATTTGGCGGCAGGTACTAGGTAGAAAGGGGTGGTGATCCTGAATTCCCTTGTGTAATTTGCTGCTGGTGAGAGTCGAACCCTTTTTCATTTTCACCTGTTGTAGAGTAAAAGGTTGGGTGTGATGTAAACAAAATCCTGGTCACGTTTGGATAATGCCCAGTTGCCCATCGAAACAGACTGCTTTAACTGCAGACACAACTTCATTGCATTATTTAAAGGTTTACAGTATAACCTGAAAAACTTAGAGCTTTATAGGTATGTACATGTGTTACAACCATGGGCAGATACAGACTTTGCAAAAGGTGGAGGGAACCATTCAAAAGGAGGGCCCAACATTCAATTTCAACTTTGTTCCCATACGCATAGAACTAATGTTAGTTTTCATCATAAAGGGTGGGGGGCACTAGGTCCCCCGGCTCCCCTCTCAATCCCCGCCTGGTTCCAACCAGTGGCGTAACTATAAGCTTAGGGGCCCTTAGCACAGTTTCAAAGGAATCTAAGAAAAAATGGCCGAGGGAAAATATAACCGTGGAAAAAATGGCAGAGGGAAATAAATGACCGCTGAAAAATTTTATTGTAAATGAGGGGACCTTTATTTTTAGCTTTGCCCCAAATAGAGGTAATGCCATTTTTGTAAATTTGTTTACATCCTGGATCAGGATATTTTATTCTTCCGATCTCCCTCTGAAGATAATTTTATATAGCAGAAACAGAGATTCTGATACTTAATTTGGGAGAATTAAATGGTTTAATAGAGTGCTTTGAATAACAATATCATTTAGAATACAAAGAATTTGCAAATAATTGTGAATTTAAAGTTTTTATATTATATATTCCGTACGAATAACAGATATACCTGCTAGTAATTCCATATATTTAATCAATGATTGAACCCATTGGTAATATTTTAGCGTATTCCGATTTATAATGAAATATTAGTTTTACAAAATTTATAGTCACCACTTCTATTGTATGATATGAAAATGTGAGTTACATTTTAATTGCATAAATAAAGGTCTAGATCTTAGAACAATCTAAAATAAAGGTGTTGATCTTATAAAATTGGTTTTTGTTTGCTAGTTTTCTACTTCTTTAGACACATTAGGTTCAAAATCCAAGGAAAGAAAATATGATACGAAAGGCAAATATATGACAAATGTGAGATTTCTAACTTCTCCGGTATTCAAGTTATTATTCTAAAAATACACGTATACATTCCTATTGCGCGGCCCCAGGATGGACTTGGATGATAATTTTCAAAATTCAATAATACTGAATCCGTATCAGTCATTATCTGAGCTATCTATATCTATAACAGTTTCCGATAAATAAGTGTTTTATGCAAAAATTTTTGAAACGAAATTAGAAAATATACCGAAAGTGGAAATCTTTAGTGACCTACTACCCTATACCTCTTCTTAAATTGGATGCTGAATCCCTATCATTTATCATCTAAGCTATCATTTGTTATCAAAGATTTTAAAAGAGATCGAACCTTTTACAAAAGATCGGATTTTTTAAATAAAAAATATTTAAAATTTTTAAATAATAAATTACATATAAAAACTATTTAGGCAATACATTTTAAAGCATATTTATCTTTTATAATAATTTTTTGATTAAAAAAATGCTAACATTTTATTAGCTTCCGCACGTAATTTATCGTACTATATTTCATTCGATGTATTTAATATATCTGGGATATTATGCTCCATAGCAAAAAATAAAATTCCCAATATCTCCAAAACCTCTCTTAATAATAGGGTCTACCACTATTCTGTTAAAGTAACTTGCAAAGCCTTCACCACATTTGTTAATAATGAATGTATTTCAAATTTCCTACTGTTTATATTGAGAATTGCGCATTTTGCAAATCGCATTGAATTCACTTATAAATAGAAAAAAATATATATTAAAAGTAATCTGACGGGGGCAGCACATGACTTTTCCTACAGACACAAATATATTTTCTTATTTTGTATTTCATGCTGCGTTAAATTGAGTTTAATTGCAGAAAACCACATGGACAATTTTCTGATATTATATCGAATTTGCATTTTTAATGTACCTTAGTTTCATTCAGCAACTGCGCTTTAAAGTCTTCATCAGATCCTCGATATTCTTTATTCGAATCGCAGTAACATCTAATCAGTACGAGGGTAACCCACAAGTGATTTATCTACCGAATTTTGTGAAATTTGATCAATTAGTTTTTTGGCTAGAGTGGATACATGGGATTTTTGAGGGTCATTTCGCAAATAAAGGCGGTTTCTTTTATACTGAATCATACCGAAAAGTAATTAGCACCAGGGTCACGCACAAGTAACTTACCAACCAAATTTTATGAAATTTGGTCCATTAGTATTTGAGCTTCAGTGGATACATACATCACACAGACAGACCACACACACAGACGTCACGCTAAAAGTAGTTCATTCGTGTTCTACAGGTCCCGAAACGTGTAGATCCGTAGAAAACTCCAGATGTGATTCTCGGCATTATTCCAATACTTTATCTATACATTAGCATGTATTGCAGCGAAAGTAAAAATATATTACAAGAAGGAAGATCAGTCATATATAAAACATTGGTTATGAGACACTTTCCAACTGCAATGTAATTTTATTTAAACATCTCTGAAATGCGATACATTCAGAAGTGATATTTTTAAAATTATCACAATTCTACAATAATTTATTATATTTAAAAACTTCATCGAAAACAAATTAACTGTGTTCAAATAACGTCATCGAAATATAAATCGCCTGGCTCTCTATATAAAATCAGTGAATATTTCATTCATAAACTTTTTTCATTCCTTTTTTTCAGAAGCGATATTTCTAAAATTATTAAAATACTACAATAATTTATTTTACTTAAAAACCTAAAACCATGGAGGTAAAAGTACTTTATAATTCCATGCTTAAAACTTCATCGATAAATCAATACAATAGAATCGTCTGCTTTTCTATATGAAATTATTGAATGTTTCATTCCTATCAACTATACTGCAGACTCCAAAGTTAAATAATTTTGCGTTAAAGAAATTCAGCAATTCTTATACAACTTCTCTTACAGCTTTATGTGTTTACATTCTACATGCGTGACAATTTGGCTTCATTGTAGAAATAATCAAAGTTTGATGATCATTTAAACTCAAAATATTGTAATTGAGTTGGCGCAGTATATAGATGCACAGAAAAGATAAAAACTAAAGCGGTTTTAAAACGGATACAACACTAAATATAAATAAAAAAGAATTAAAAATCACGATTACACTGGGAAAAAAAGTGGTTGGCATATTTTATTTTGAAATGTGTCACGTGATCTCTTCATATAATGTGGATGCAATTATTATTTTAATTGTTACTTCAAAATATTCCGAACATATTTTGCTGATTTCTTTTTATATACTATATGGGATAATTCGACTATTTCCTAAAATTTTCGAAGCAATTTCTGAATTAATTTCGCTTAAATAATGTTTGAATAATTAGGTCCCTTAGAGTTCATTGTATTTAATTATTTCAATCTGGGTCCAATCCAAAACTAATTAGGTGATATTATTTGTTTACATTCCCGTATGTCCCACAGCCCGTCTCAGCAACATACTAAAATTTTCTTTTGATAAAGTCATTTTTACGACAGTTATCGTGCGAACGGACAGACAGACAGACACAATGAGCAAAGTCATAAACACTTTTTATCTATGCTGTAAAGTGTTAAAAAGCAACGATATGCTAAATTTGAACTAAATTTGAACGTTTAGGGTTCTCGAGCTGTAACGTGTACTTTCCTATTGTTGGTTTAAAAAATATAATACGAATTTAAAATTTGTGCTTTTTAAATGACTTGTCTTGTTGCGTTTTGAAAGATAATATTATTGTAATGATTTTCTGTAGCACTTGTCTCTCAGTCTAACTATCCCACATTCCGACAAATTTGACTACTTTTTAATATGCTGTCAAATTACTGAAAATGCTGCCGAATTGATAACATGATACTAAATTAATGACAATTATACACCCAATTAATGAAAATTCAATCTTTTGAAAAATTAAGTTCAATTTCCTTGAAAATCCCTGTCGCCCTGTGGTAATTAGAAAATAGTTTTTGTAAATTTGTTTACACACAGGACCAGAATGTTTTTACCTTCAGAGCTGCCTGTGAAGATAATTTTGTATAGCGAGAATAAATATTCTTATACATCCATTAAGGATAATTAAAATAAATACAAGCCGAATACCAGTTGAAAAAATACTGTGTCGCAATAAGCAACTCTCGAATAATGTAAATGTTTGATTAATTCGCGTTTCACATTTATTCGTCAAATCGAATATTTTAGTGTGCATACCCCCCCCCCTCCCCCCCAAAAGAAACTATTGGAAAACTTAAATTGCACAATTCTTTCTTTCAAACAATCTACCCGTACACCAAATTAAAGTCTCAATGTCTTCCCGGAGCATGCTATTTTATCATTTCACATTTCGAACGGTTTTTCCTATAGTGCACACCCATAAATGTGGTCTGGGCCTTCGACATCGACACCCATAAATGAACATTTTTGAAATAGTTCGTCTTTTATCAGATAATTGGTTCATATACCAAATATCAAGCCTCAATCACATTTAAATGGAAGTGTGTCTCATTTATTCGGAAAATCGAACGTTTTGGTGTGCGGCAACACCTAAAGTAACAAATATTGGAAATCTGAAATTGCACACTTTCTTTTCTTCAAACTATTTACCCATATTCCAAATTTGAACTATTCTATCACGAAGCATGCTTTTCCTTTCGTTTCACCTTTCAAACTTTCCCTGTGTAGCACCCCCCTATGAACATTGCTGGAAAATTGTATTCATTTTGTGTTTTTTTATCAAATGATTTGTCCATATACCAAATTTCAAGCCGTTGAAAAGGAGGCGATTTTCATTTGTTTGTCAAATCGAATATTTTATTGTTCGGCACCCCCCTGCTTTAGCAAATGTGGGAAAACTGAAAGTGCACACTTTCATCCTTTCCAACTATCTACCTGTACAATAAATTTGAAGTCTCTATGTCATCACAAAGCATGTTTTTTCTATCATTTCACCTTTCAAATGTTTCTGTGTAGGGTAATCACCCCCTTATATACACATTTTTTAAAAATTCCGTTTTTCTTGGGTATTGTATCAGATTATTGGCCCATATATCAAATTTCAAGCATCTATCACATTTCAAATTGACGTTTCTCATTTATTCCGAAAATCGAACATTTTGATGTGCGTCATCCCTACGGTAGAAAATATTGGAAAATTGAAACTGTACACTCTCTGCCTTCCAAACTATCTATCCGCACAACACATTTGACATCTCTATCTCATCCCGAAGCATGTTTTTTTTCTTTTTCATAAATTCATCTTTCGGACGTTTTTCTCTGAAGCACCCCTTAAACGAACATTTAAAAAAAAACTGTATTCGTATTGAGTGTTTTCATCACATAATTAGTCCATGTGCAAAATTTCAAGCCTCTATCAAATTTTAAAGGAGCCAATTCTAATTTATTTGGAAAATCGAACATTTTAAGGTACATGAAGGTCTATTTTGCCCACGAAGTTCTTTCGAACATGAAGGTATATTTTGCCCCTCGGACCTTTGCCATTCCCCCTGGAGTTTTTGAACTTTTTTTTTTCTTCCGGAAAATAAAATCCCATGATCTCATGTAAACTATTACCAAGTTTGATAGCATTCTGTCCAGTAGTTGTCCATTTATGTCCATTTCAAAGTGGAACTTTAATTGTAAAGACTCTGTATAAACTCTTTCTCAAAACGTTCGAATACCTACCTACACTCTTTGGCCATTAGACGAATATTTTAGTGTGCGGCAGCCCCCTGCTTAGCCGCAAAGAAAGATTAGTGTCAATCATTATCCCCTTGGAGTCCCAAATGAGGGGTGAAATACATTCTTCCCTGAAAAATTCTTCTCTACCGTGGGAAACTTAGAGCAAGGGGCATTCTTCTGATTTTCACCAAAACCTGTGTTCATTGCTTTTTGCTGAAAACTTTAATTCTTTATATAAAACACATACTCTAGATTTTTTGTTGCATATAATATTTTTTTACGCATACGTGTACATGTACATAAACATTTTATATTATGTTGAAATTATATTATTTCTGCAATGAAACACGCATTTTCTGGATATCGTTTGTGCGATATTTCAACATTCAATTCAAGCTAAAATGACACGAGTATTTACATATTTTTAACATTTTACAGCATAGTTGAAAAGTGTATATGACTTTGTTCATTTTGTCTGTATGTCTGTCCGTTCGCACGATAACTGCCATAAAAATGATTTTATTAAAATGAAATTTTACTATATTATTCAGACAGTAGGTGGGACATATGGGAAAATAAATGAATAATAACAAACAATTGGTTTTGGATTGAACCCGGGTTGAAAAAATGATATGCATTGAATCCTATGGAACCTAATATTTCAAACATTTTTTAAGAGAATTTGAAATTCACAAATTCCTCCGAAAGTTTTAGGAAATATTAAAATTATCCCATAAAAAAATGAAAAAAATTCCGCAAAATATATTCAGTAGTTTTTAAAATAAAATTTTAAATAATAATTACACCTATATTATAAAAAGAGATCATGTGACCCACTTCAAAATAAAATATGGCATCCATCTTGTGTCAAAATCTGGATTTTTAAAGTTCTTTTTAACATTTTGCAACATTGTTGAAAAATGTTTATGACTTTCATCATTCTGTCTGTCTGTCTGTCTGTCCGTTAGCACGATAACTGCTGCAAAAATGACCTTATCAAAATTTTAGTTGTTCAGGTGGTCAGTGGAACCTGTGGGAATATAAATGAATAACATCACACAATTAGTTTTGGATTGAACCCGGATTGAAAAAATAAAATACATTGAACCCTATGGGACCTAATTTTTCAAACATTTTTTAAGCGAATTTAAAATTCACAAATTGCTTCGAAAGTTTTAGGAAATATTCAAATTATCCCATAAAATATATAAATAAAAATTAGCAAAATATATTCGGTAGTTTTTTAAATAAAAATTAAAATAATAATTACATCCTTTTTATGAAGAGATCACGTGACCCACTTTAAAATAAGATATGGCATCCAACTTGTCTCAAAATCGTTATTTTTAAAGTTAGTTATTTTTAATTCATATTTAGTGTTGTATCCGTCCTAAAACCGCCTTATTTTTGCTAAAATTCTGTGCATCTACTAACTGAAACAACACAATTACATTATATTCGAGTTTAAATGATTATCAAACTTTGATTATTTCTATAACGAAGCCTAATTTCCACTTATGAAAAATGCAAACACCAAAAGATGTAGAATGTGTTGTATAAGAATTGCTGCATTTCTTTAAAGCAAAATTATATAGCTCATGGAGTTTGCAATACAGCTGATTTGAATGAAACATTCGTTGATTTTACACAAAGAACCCAGACGATTTTTTCAATGAAGTTTTAAGCATAGAGTTAAATTATTTGTATCCCCATGGTTTTAAATTTTTAAATCAAGTAAATTATTATAGTATTGTGATGAATGAAAGAATTGGAAAAATGTTTATGAATGAAATGCTACATTTTTATAGAAGCGATTTATATTTCGATGACGTCATTTGAATAAATTCCATTTGTTTTCGATGAAGTTTTTAAATATAATAAATTATTGCAGTATTATGATAATTTTAAAAATATTACCTAGGAATGTATCGCATTTTAGAGATGTTTAAACCAGGCATTTTATATTTCAATGCCGTTATTTAAATGAAGTTCATTTTTTTCGATGATGTTATAAGTTTCCAAATATAATAAATTAATGTAGTATTTTGATAATTTTAAAAATATTACCGAGGAATATATCGAATTTTAGAGATATTTATATAAAATTGCATTGAAGTTGGAAAGTGTTTCATAATCAATGCTACATGCATGGTTGATCTTGTTAATTTATATTGAGTGTTGTATCCGTCCTAAAACAGCTTTGTTTTTGCTTATTTTCTGTGCATCTATATTATGAAATAACGCAATTACAATATATTTGAGTTTAAATAATCAATGCCATCCACCTTGGGTCGAATTCGTGATTTTTAATGTTATTTTTAATTTATATTTAGTGTTGTATCCGTCCTAAAATCGCTTTATTTGCTTAATTTCTGTTCACCTATATTCTGAAACAACGCAATTACAATATATTTGAGTTTAAATGATCATTAAACTTTAATTATTTCTACAAAGAAGCCTAATTTTCATTTATGGAGAATGTAAACTTACCAAGCTGTAAGATGAATTGTATAATAATTGCTGAATTTCCTTAACGGAAAATTATTTAGCTCATGGAGTCTGCAAAATAGCTGATATGAATGAAACATTCATTGATTTTATATTGGGAAGCAGACGATTTTTTCGATGAAGTTTTAAGCAGACGATTTTATAGCAGACTGTTTCGATGAAGTTTTAAACACAGATTCAAGTCGGTAGGCACTCGGTAAGCCCGGGTTCGATTCCAGCCACTGCCAAAACTGCCGCCGTGTTCATGCGGAGTACGATCACGTTAAACATGTGGGTCCGAAAGTCCTTCCGAGAGGTTGGTGGTAGGGGAAGGAGGGTACGGTCCCTGTGGATGCCTCCCCCACTGGGTTCCGGTCTAAATTGGGTGGCACTTCCCGACCGTCCAAACAGTTACCTTACACCTTTCTGGTAGGTCGGACGGTCTGGGTTTCAACAACAACAACACAGATTCAAGTTACTTTTACCTCCATGGTTTTAAGTTTTTAAGTAAAATAAATTATTGTAGTATTGTGATGAATAAAAGGAATAAAATAAATGTGTATAATGAAATATTTACTTCTTTTACATAGAGAGCCAGGTCATTTATATTTCGATGACATCATTTGAATAAAGTTCATTTTTTTTCGATGAAGTTTAAGTTTTCAAATATAATAAATTATTGTAGTTTTGTGATAATTTTAAAAATACTACCACCGCTGAATGTATCGCATTTTAGAGATGTTTAAATAAAATTGCATTGCAGTTGGAAAATGTTTCATAATCAATGCTTTATGCATTATTGATCTTTCTTGTTTATAATATTTTGTATTCATATGGTGTATATCACATAGATATTCGTGTAGTAGTATTACATACATAATCGTTTTCTCAAATTCGAGATTTTGATGCCAATATGTTTTAAGACCTCCTGAACACATTTTGCCTTTTTTTTTAATGATGTCCCTCCGTCTGTCTGTGGTCGATTTCTTGTATTCCCGATAGCGGCCACGAATATTAACGGATTTTCATGAAATCTTATATCCAGCTTTGTTACAAATAATCTAGAACATGATATACTTTTTTTTTAATTCGAGTTCGAAATTTATTCTAAACTTCATATTTTTTTAACATGACAGCATAGAACAAAATTTGAGATAATCATACATAAGAGTTTATTTATGGCTCAATGACCACGTGACTTCATAGTTACAATCATTGTTGTGAAAGATAACCGCAATATAATTTTATTTTTCGTGATGTCATTAGTCCCACCGGGAGGCAAGTTACCCCCTCCACCCACTGTTAGGTATACTGTTAGGAAGTGCGGTTTTAATCGATTTTTTTTGCTCTTTAAAGTGAAGGGTAACACACTATAATTGTAATCATTTAGGTTCTTTATACCGATTTTTCAAAAAGATTTTGTAAAATAAAACAAAATAAAATAAAAAATAAAGAAACTATTAAAAATAAATTATGTTATGAGAAAATCGAATTGAGCCAAACTGCAGTTAATTTTCCCCGAATATCGGAACTATATTGAAACGTAATTACATTTAAAAATTTCCTGCGAAAATTGCCAATTAATATGTAAAGTTCTGTTTAAAAGCAAATGACATAATTTTTAGAACGATAATCTACACCGTTCTTGCGATATAGTCGTTATTGATCCAAAATGGGGAAAATCCTAAAACATTATATATTTTCACAATTATTATGTAACAAAATAACTTAAGTACATTTTACCAATAATTAATGGACACTATTGTTTAATAGTTAGTTTAATAGTATGTTTAATAGTTACTTACTAGATATTAGATATTTTACTTTTCTCCAGAAACACCATATCTCACGAAATAATGAACCAATTTACTTCAACTTTTTGTGCATATTTTAATTGGTAACTGCAATAAGCCTATTCATTTTAGTGATATCTGGTTGAAGAAAGTTCTAATTTGTGTTGCTGTTTTCCAACAAAATAAGAATCTGTTAATCTGTAGTGGAAATCATGAGTTGCATACGTTACTTATCTATATTTCATTTTCTTTTTGAAAGAAAATACGCTGATTTGGAAAAACAATGTTTCTCTATTGTACTCCATTGCAAGTATAATGATAAATTCTGTAAATCGAATGCTATATACTTAATCAACTCTGTCATATTTATTGAGACCTAATAAGAATGAACAATAGAAAAAGTAAAAAATTAGGACGGAAATCCAAAGTTCCCAGATTAAATTCACGGACTTATTTTGTGGCTTAAGGTTTTGAGAGCTTGAAAATTCTAAAGAAATTGAAAATGAATATATATAAATAATATAGAGTATTTATGTTAAAAATGTATAAACTATGGAAGTATATTGGATGAATAAGAAACTCCTAACAAATTTTATTCTAGAGGTCACTGTTTGAAGGATTAAAATTCTCCGCTCTCAAATTCTTTTATCTTCTTCCTGTGGGTCAGGAGAGTCGTATCCTCTGATCTATTGTACGTTATCTCTGATGGGTGGTGTCAAAGGTGTCAACTGCCTGCAAATGGGGGTCAACCTGTTTGGGATAGGGTTTGTCCCATAGCCGTGTTTTTGAGAGATTCTTCCACCCGTATGTTCGCATGTCCAAATTTAAGTCAATGTAATTGAAGCGCTTATAGTGTTAGTTGGAACGTCCGTAGCTTGGAAAACGTCGAAGTTTGCATTCCATCTCGAACGAATATCCAAATGAAGCTTGCGAAAACCAAATGTCGCTACTTGCTTCGAAAATTCGACAGTAGACAATTTATTTTGGACTAGCCGCCTTTGGCGACCAGCCTGTTCGCTACCCTTGAAAATTCTGACCGTGGCAAACTCGCTGGCGTGACCTACCAGAAAGGTGTTGAAGACCCAGACCGTCCGACTCGTCCAGAGGACTTAGAGTAACTAGTTGGACGGCCGGCTACCAGAAAGGTGTAAGGTAACTGTTTGGATGGGGAGGAAGTGCACCCCCCCCCCAATTTTGACCAAAACCCATGACATCCACAGGGGAGGCATCCACAGGGAACGTACCCTCCTTCCCCTACCACCAACCTGTCGGAAGGACTTACGGTCCCACATGTTTAACGTGATCGTACTCCGCGTGAACACGGCGGCAGTTTTGACAGTGGCGAGAATCGAACCAGGGCCTACCGAGTGCAATTCCCGCGCGCTAACCACTAGACAACCGCGCCCTCCGCGACAATCTCCATAACTTTCTTTTTATTCACCCAATTTAGACCGGAACCCAGTGGGGGAGGCATCCACAGGAACCGTACCCTCCTTCCCCTATCACCAACCTCTCGGAGGGACTTACAGACCCACATGTTTAACGTGATCGTACTCCGCGTGAACACGGCTGCAGTTTTGGCAGTGGCGGGAATGGAACCCGGGCCTACCGAGTGCAATTCCAACGCGTTAACCACTGGGCTACCGTGCCCTCAACCCCGTGGAGTTAACAAAGTTTGGTTTAGTTTAATGACGTTAAAACTAAAAAGGAAATTTTAAGGCACCGTGACAATCTCCATAACTTTATTTATTTTTATTTTTTTATTTCTTCAGTGTTTACGCTTTTCATTAATATCATTTAAAATATTCTCATTCCATAGTCGAAATCATTAGTACTTTTTGAGATGAGAGGATTTAAAAACCAAAGTTCGTTTTTTTTTTAACCGAAAGTGACTTTTGTTTTAAAATCTTTAAAAAATATTATAATTTGTTCCTGAGATTTGAGATTGATATATTTTTACTCGCATTTGTCTGCTCTTTCCGGTGGTGTGATTTGTTTTTTTCTACGACGTCTGGATGGTGGAGAAAAAAGGGAAAAACCGTCGAAATCGCATAAAACATTAAATAACTAAAAAAATAATTCAAATTTTAAAAATCGGGTTTTACGTGTCCCCGTCCGCCCCCCGGATCTCCGATTGCGAAATTTCGTAGCTCTCCGACGCGCGGTCGCTGAACGTATAGTGTGTAAGTCACACACACACAGACACACACATAGACATTGCCTTTTATTATATAGATAGCGAGTTTTGTTTTATCCGCTGTCATTTGACCATCTGTGAAAAGTTTACACCAAAGACGTGTCCGCCACTCCATCTAATATTAAATATTGGAAAAAAGCTAAATTTAAACAAAACGTTTTGGTATATATACCGATTATGCCAAAGGGCATCAGCCAATCATTTATCCACAAATCTGGATTACCAAAAAGAATGTATTACGCGTAGGCTCATTCATCATATACGTGTTAATTATAGAAAAGGTGAATATGTCTTTTGACCTGACCGAGCCAACACTCATTTCGCAAAAATCGTATTGGAACCTTTGAAGTCAGAAAATGTCGAATTTGTTGATAAGTACATCAACCCTGCTAACGTCCCAGAAATTCGTGCCATTTAAGACTTTTGGTCGTATTTGCAGTCTTTGGTATATGCAAATCATTTCCTTTTGGATGGATTTTAATCTAGATTTTGAACCTCATTGGGCTAGCCTGTCTTGGATCAGCTGAAGAATGCATTCGATTCTGAAGAATAACGCGAGAAGTAGCTAAAATTCCAAGTTTAACATGTCGTTGGCTTTTGGGGTATATTTAAAAGTCTTAGGATTTGAACTTTATCGGTGTAGCTCGTCCTGGGCCCGACCTTGGACCTATTTTTTAGAATAACTGGAAAATCGGGGAAACTAGAAAATATAAATTTAGTACATTCTTATATTTTAAGGAATATTTTAATTCCTTCGATTTAGAACCGTTTTGGGCGAACCCGTTTTGGGCCCGCCTTAGAAATTCACTTTTTGGAGGAATAACTCTAGAACCGGAGTATCTAAAATTTCCAAGTTTAGAATGTCGTTGTCATTTGCGATATGTCTTATATATTATTTCTTTGGATTTTGATTCTTTCGGGCTCGACCGTCTTCGGACCCGACATAGTGATAATGTACTGTTTTTCGAGAATAACTCGTGAATCGGAGCAGCTAAAAATTCTAAATTTAGTATATCAATTTCTTTTGGGGTTTATCATAATTTATAATTTGAACCTCATCGGGCTATCCCGTCTTGAGTCAGCCTTAATAATGCGATCGTGTTAGGAATGCGATCGTGCTAAACTTGCTCCCCCAAAACGAGTGCATTCCTAAGACGGGCCTAAAACGGTCTAGCACAATAAGGTTCAATATCTAAAGAATTAAAATATACCCCTAAAACAATGATTTATAAAATATTTTAGCTGTTCTGCTTGAGTTATTTAAGAAACGAGTACATTACTATGTCGGGATCAGGGTGGGCTCTCCCGATAGGGTTCAAATTCGAAAGTATTAAACTTTATCCCAAAAGAAAATGATATACTAAATTTTGATTTATTTATCTGCTTCGATTTTCGTGTTATTTTCGAAAAACTAGTACATTTCTACGTCGGGTCCAAGAAGGGCTAGCCTGATAAGGTTCAAAATCCAAAGAAATAAAATATACCCTAAAATACAATGATATACTAAATTTAGACATTCAAGCTGCTATAGTTTTGGTGTTATTCTTAAAAAAACGAGTACATTCTTTTTTTTAGGCCCAGGACGGGCTAGCCCGATAAGGTTTTAAATCCAATGAGCTAAGATATACCGCAAATGACAACGACATTCCAAACTTGGAACTTTTATATACTCCTGTTCTAGAGTTATTCCCTACAAAAAGTGAATTTCTAAGGCGGGCCCGATACGGTTCAAAATCGAAGGAATTTAAATATTCCTCGAAAAGTAAGGATGTACTAAATTTATATTTTCTAGTTGCCCCGATTTTCCAGTTATTCTAAAAAAGCAATGTCCATTCCCATGTCGGGCCCAGTACGGGCTATCCCGATAAAGTTCAAATCCGAAGAAACTTAAATATACCACAAAAACTAGCGACATGTTGAACTTGGAATTTTTAGCTATTGCAATTCTCGAGTTATTCTTCAAGAACGAAAGCATTCTTCAGCGTACCCAAGATGGATTAGCCCGATGAGGTTTAAAATCTAAATTAAATTCCATCCAAAAGGAAATGATATACTAAATTTACATTTTTAGCTACTCCGATTGATCGAGTTATTCTTGAAAAGCGAGTAAATTTCTATGGTGGGCCAAGACGGGCTAGCCCGATAAGGTTCGAAATGCGATGAAATGTAATATACCCCAAAGGACAATGATATATAAAATTTAGACATTCTAGATGCTCCGAATTTTGAGTTATTCTAAAAAAAACGGTATATTCCTCTTGTTGGGCTCAGGGCGGACTAGTCCGATAAGACACTCATGTTGATAGGATTGTTTCTAAAGTCTCGTCACAACTTTATATTTTTAACCAACTCATTCCTTATCTTAATGAGTAGGGCGCGGATTTTCATGCACAATATTTAAGCCAAATAATATGCAAATATGCTCAACATTATATATGAATATTTTTTTCTGATGCTCAAAATTATTGCAAAATATTCACAAAATATGCACCTAAGTGTGGAATATATGCACTTAATTGTGCATATATATCGATACATTTAGTTAGTGGGGCACCCAGATTTTTCTCTGGGGGGGATTAGGAATTTCTTTTAGAGAAATATTTGTTATTTTTACTCTTTTTGTATATTAAAATGGCGTCTCGGGGGCTTCATGCCCATAAGCACCCTTATGTGCACCTATGCAAGGGCGTAGCTAGAAAGTGGTTTTTTTTCGGGGGGGGGGGGTATATGAAATCAAATTTTGATAACTTTGAATTTCTGGCATGGGGGATATACCCCGATATCACTCCTGATTACATGCCTGCACCTATTATGTATTCAGTTCCAATAAAATCCTCTATGTTTCCTCCGTACTTAATATGGAAAACATTTTACTGGGTTCTTTTTCCTACTTAACTGAATAATTTGATAATTAGATATTTGTTTAGTAATACTAACTTTAAATACCCGTCATTTTTTAAAATACATTTCCATTATTTGTTTTTAACACTTTACAACAAAGTTGAAAAGTGTTTATGACTTTGTTCATTCTGTCTGTCTGTCTGTCTGTCCGTTAGCACGATAACTGCCGTAAAAATGACTTAATCAAAATGAAATTTTAGTATGTTGTTCAGACGGTCTATAGGACCTATGGGAATATAAATGAATAATATCACCCAATTAGTTTTAGATTGAACCCGGGTTGAAAAAATGGAATACATTGAGCCCTATGGGACCTAATTTTTCAAGCATTTTTTAAGCGGATTTAAAATTCACAAATTGCTTCGAAAATTTTAGGCAATATTCAAATTGTTCCATAAAATATATAAAAAAAAATTCAGCGAAATATATTCAGTAGTTTTTTAAATAAAAATTAAAATAATAATAACACCTCTTATATGAAGCGATCACGTGTCCATGATGTGAAACGATCACATGACCCACTTCAAAATGATATATGGCATCCATCTTGTCTCAAAATCGTGATTTTTAAAGTTCTTTCTAATTCATATTGAGTGTTGTATCCATCCTAAAACTACTTTATTTTGGCCTAAATTCTGTGCATCTATATACTTTAACAACGCAATGACAATATATTTCAGTTTAAATGCTCATACAAATTTGATTATTTCTACTATTAAGCCTATTTTTCACCTATGTAAAATGTAAACAGCAAAATATGTAGAATGAGTTGTATTAGAATCGCTGTAATTCTTTAACACAAAATCATTTAGTCCATGGAGTCTGCATGGCTGATATGAATGAAATATTCATTGATTTTAGAAAGAGAAGGACGATAATTTTCGATGAAGTTTTACGCATAGAGTTTTACTTACTTGTAGCTCCATGGTCTTAATTTTTAAATAATATAAATTATTATAGTATTGTGATGAATGACATGAATGGGGGAATTATTTATGAATGAAATGTTGCTTTTATAGAGAGAGCCAGGCGTGTTATTTTTTCTATGACGTCATTTGAATGGATTTCAGTTGTTTTCGATGAAGTTTTCAAATATAATAAATTATCGTAGTATTATGATAATTCTAAAATTATTACCGAGGAATGTATCACATTTTAGAGATGTTTAAACCAGGCAATTTATATTTTAATGCCGTCATTTGAATGAAGTTAATTTTTTTCGTTGAAAGTTTAAGGTTTCAAATATAATAAATTAATGTAGTATTGTGATAAGTTTTAAAATATTACCGAGGAATGTATTGCATTTTAGACATGTTTAAATAAAATTGCATTGAAGTTGGAAAGTGTTTCATAATCAATGCTTTAAGCATGATTGATCTTTCTTGTTTAATATATGCAATTCTTTACATTTCATATTGTTTTTAACTTTCTTTATTAGCAATAAACTCATGTTATGGAGGCATGAGTTAATCATAACATATAGAGAAAAACATTAATACTTACGAAGATATAGTAAAGAATAACTTAACTATTAAAAATAATATAATAAAATGAAATAATGTTTTCATTGTTCCCTACACGGGCGGTATATCACACTGGACATGGAACGTAAATTTTTAACATTTGGATTTTAGAATAATTTTGTAAGCTTTTCTATTTTCTAATAAACGGTACGTAATGAATTTCTTTGATTAAAAAGTTCTTGAATTTGGAATATTAATAGTTTGATGTTCGGTATATAAGTTGCTAAGAATTCCTAATAATAATAATAGCCTAGCTAATCGATAATTTCTGTCCCCGTTCTATTGCGTATAAAAATGTCCGCATTCTACTGAGTGTGAAAAATGTCCGCGTTTTACTGTGTGTAAAAAATGTCCGCGTTTTACTGTGTGTAAAAAATGTCCTCATTCTACTGAGTGTGAAAAATGTCCGCGTTTTACTGTGTGTAAAAAATGTCCGCGTTTTACTGTGTGTAAAAAATGTCCGCGTTTTACTGTGTGTAAAAAATGTCCGCGTTTCACCGAGTGTAAAAAATGTCCGCGGTTTATTGTGTTGTTGTTGTTGTTGAAACCCAGACCGTCCGACCTACCAGAAAGGTGTAAGGTAAACGCGGTTTATTGTGTGTAAGATTTGAAGCTTTGTTTATTGCTTTATTTGCAGTTTTAAGTCCCCAAAATAAATCTTTGGCTATCTCAGGCGGGACCAACCTTAACGCGATCTCCGACAAGAACCTACAGCCTATGTATAACTAACAATAGCATAAAAATAAATGCGTGTGTGAAATGAAATATTACTAATTCCATTGCAATAAATTTGAAAATAGATGAAGCCTGTTCTGCCAAGTTAACTTTTTGCACAGCTAAAAATTAGATTTATTGAAATAAAGTCTACATGCTGAACTACAAAATATAACTGATCGACTACACTGAATTTTATTCTAAATTAAAATTAAAATTTGTTAAAGTGAGGATTAGAATGATTAAAAATAATTGGAACACTTTTTTTCATTCTATTTTAGCACATTGAAAAATGTAGCGAAACGTCTTGTTTCTGAAAATAGCGGATTTGAGGGCTTCCCCCTCCCCCCTCCCCAGCTTCACGTCCGAAAAATATATCCTTAAGCATTCACAAAAAATAATCTGTGTTGATAACAGATCAGGCCAGCATCATCCCCAGCTGGGACCCTGACAACTTTTTCCGTGATAGCCCCCTCCTAAACATGAATAATAAAGAGGGGGGGGGGTAGGTCTGGTACGATCTTATGTTTACGTACTTTTCATAGATTTTTTCCGAAGAGAGATTAACCCCAAAAAACTACTCCTTGCTTACGGACTTGAAAAGGGAATTATGCATATATCAAACAGTTAGAAACGGCATTAAAGTAAAAATACAATTCAATCTTTAAGCGCAGAATAAAATAATCAATACGATGAATAAAAAAACCTACAATTTTGACTTGTAAGTACCCAAAACCGGTTGTGTAATATCAAACGTGTGGAAATTACGAGTAAACGAGGACCTCCGTCCAAACACATTTTATAACATGAAAGCGGGGACCTCGATTTTATCGGATACACACCTGATGAGCGCGTCATACACACAATACACTATAAGCCTACTAATCGAGGACTACCTCCAGATTTATAAAAAAACCTTTTACATTATAAATTTAGTCCTCAGATTCACGTTTTCGCAATAAAACAAACCGAGGACGTCCTCGGTGTGAAGGTGGTCCGCGGTTTGTTGGTGTGTAAACATACGAATGTCCCCAGTTTCCAGGTCTTGCAAACACACACATACTTTCACACACACACACACACTTTCGCACACACACACACACACACTTTCGCACACACACACACACAGACATCACTTCAAAAATGTAAAAATGTTCGATTCGTGATCAGGCATGCTTGAAAAGTGCTCTCCCGCCGAAAACTCGAATTCGAATTTTCGACCCCGTCACAATACTTTCCTTATATTTTATTGTATGTAAGGAAAGTAAAAATAAAGGGAATTTAATATGCTAATAAAATTACATTTAGATTTTTTTTTTTGCAATATCAGTTTTATCTGATTTTACAAAAATGATAAATGAATTATGATGCAAAAAATATAGAAAAAATGTCATTACTAGGTTATTTATTAATTCATATTTTATATATTTCATGATATTTAAATTCTCTTTTAGGGGGAAGAAATTGTTTTCCCTTCAAAACATGATATTAGAACAAATGCACTGCATTACAGAAGTTCATTAGAATTAATAAACCCTTACATCTGGACTGCATTGAGGTTTAATGAATTCTTTCTAGAAGTCATCAAGAGTAATTTTCAAAGTCATTTTCTCATTATAATAATTTAAACCGTAAATCTGCTTCTGCCATGTCTTCGATTGAAAGATTGAATTTGGGTGGAATTGAAATGGCTGAGAGGTAATTTTAATGATCTATTCTAAAGTTCGAAACGTGAAACTTGCAGAAAATATACACTGGGGAAATATTTAAAATAATAAATTAAGGAGTTTTGGTTACGGAACAAATCATTGTCCCCTATAGCATAAATTGCAATTCATTAAAAGTTACACACATGTTGTTTAGTCTGATTATACAAAAAACATCCATCTCTCAAAATGTTTTGCAAATTCTGTAATTTATTTGTGTTTTCAGAATGTGTTGAAGTAAATTTATGATACAGAAAGCAACATCATTAATAATTTATCATAATCCAGTCTGATTGCATATGAAAAAATCTGATGTGGACAGTACATACCTCTCCTTATATAATGCAATGGATTTACTTCTTTCATCGTGAAAAAATGATGGCAGGATCCAGGGCAGTGTGTTTTTTATCGTAGAATTTTACATATGACGTTTCTCCAGATTACATCATGTAATACTATTTCAAGGTACTCAATTAACTTATATTTCAATAAACTGTAAATTAACAATTATTAATATTGATAGCATTTTGAATAAGCAATATAGTCCAAAATACAATATATTTTAATAAGTAATTCATCAATTAGGCGTAATTTTCACTAACTTTGACTATGGTTTCATCAATCTGGGACGAAATATCGCCAAGATAGTGATATATCGCTAGATTAAAACGAACTTCGCCAAATGTATCGGCAAATGTAACAAGTAAATGTAGATAATAGCAATTCTCTAATACTAGAAAGTATGCCTGCCATACGACGGAATTCAAAATCTGCAAATCATTACCTCATTCAATCGATCACCGTGAGTTAAGGGACGATCCATTGGGTTTACAACCTGGATGTGCTTTGCCACGGAATTTGCTTGCATCCACCCACATTACAATGTCAATTTGAAGACATTTTTCTCACTTTGGCAACATTTTAAAAAGTTGCTGAGTTGGCGAAATCCTTCAAAAATATTCGCCTAGCGTTACGGACGGAGAAATGAGTAATTCTTCTACTCTATTCTTAAGTTATTTCCAAGATAATGAATTTTTATCAATTGGTTGTTATTTTTATTACTTTAGCATTATATTTACCAATTTGGCGACATTTTCGTAATTTGGAAACATTTTCAAAAAACGCCAAGTTGACGATATTTCGTTAAATTTGTCGCTAAAAATTCGCCAAGCGTTATGGACGAGAAATGGGTTATTCCAATAGTAGGTAAGTTATTAATGCTGTCAAAATAAAAAAACTAGTAACCGAAGTATATTCTCTCGTGAATGGAACGTGCTAGATCCACAAGAATTATGTTAACAAATGTATTGCATAATATTACATGGGAAAAGTGAACATATTTTACAACAATGTAATTTTTTTTAATTGTATGTGATTTTTTGAAAAATATGTTTGAAAAATGTGTAATATATCGAGAAAGATTCATACTAGTTTTTTTCTAATTTCTGTACCAATTGTTTTATAATGAAAAATTACATAATAAATAATTATTTAAGAAACTTTATTGAAGGTTTTGATTTTTTGACGTTTTTCAAATTTGCACTCGAAAATTTAGTGGAGTTCTGAACATCAGATTGCGTGTAAACACAATAGGATTCCAGTGTTCATAAATTGTAATTTTTGTACCAAATTCTCCCCGAATACCTCCATTTGTGAGATATCGTCTCCACAGACTCACGGACACACACAAACGCACACACACACACACACACACACATACTTTCACAAACACACACACAGACATCATCTCAAAAACGTTCGATTCGTGTTCAGGCATGCTTGAAAAGTGCTCTCCCTCGAAATCGAATTTTTAGCCCCATCCACAATACTTTCCTTATACCTTATACTATGTATATAAGGAAAGTATCTTTCAAGCTATAGAGTGTTCCAAATTTATCTGATAAATGTTTATCATATTGTTCACAAGCAGCGTACCCGTTTTTCGTACGGAGTATATAATATAACGAAACATAAAATTCACAATAATGTGCAAATTCCTATAGTATACTAAATGACATTTTTAATCAAAATATTCTGTGAAAATATTTAATATAATGCTCCTGAAAAGAAGTTTAAGAATCTGTGTTCTAGCTATACAAAATTATCTTCATGGACATATCTGAAGAATAAAACATCCTGGCCCCTTATGTAAGCGAATTTACAAAAAATATGGAATTGAATCAATATAAAAGCGTTAAAATTGTATGCAAAATAAAATGCAAAATAAAAGCGTTAAAATTGCATGGGACCCGTACTAATTATATACGCGAATATTAGAAGACATAACCTGTATTAGTAAATTACATGTATAAATTGAAAATATCAATAAACCGGTAATCTTTAAACCTGAAGGCAGTAATTTATTCGAATATATGTCAAAATGAAAGTGCTAAAATTTAATTGGAAGATATATCCGTACTACATCTAATGTCGCAGATTAAAAGATATGCCCGGGTATTAGAAAATATTATCCGGATTGCAACATGGGTCTCAGATATCTTTGCCAAAATAAAACAGATGAAGTAATAAATTATAAATATCAATATTCCCCTTAATCTTCATAGCAGAAGGCCGTACTTGATTCCAATATATGCCAATATATGTCAAAATATATGCCAATATACCTGAACTACTTATATTCCCGTAAATTAGAAGATATATCTCGAAGATTAGTCGTCATATGTGAGTTTCAACAATTTTTGCCGCAATAAAGTAGTTGCTTCATAAGTCGAAAATATCGATAATATCTGCATCAATAATCCCCGAAATTATCAATAATAATAAAGACCTAATTGATATTATCCAGTCAAAAATGCAATGGGAATGAAATTTATTTTATATACATATCTTCATTATTCAAATCGAAAAAGATTTAATAAAAAGCGTCTGCCGCATAAACACATGGGATTTAAATCCGTTGCTAAACGACATGATATAATTTGCTTCAAATAAATTGGTGGAAAAAATATAGTCTGAATAGTGCTATTTCTATGGAAGGTTTGGTGGCAGTTTCGTCAATTTAGAGATACTTTAAAAAATCGCCAAATTTATCGTCAAGTGGGACTATAGAACTGACAGTCCCACTTGTCGACAAATTGACGAAATATCATCACAATACTATCCCCTAACAAAACACAATTAATTTAATTTATTTAGTGGAATTTTATCAATTTCGAGATATTTTTAAGGATTTACAAGCATTTTTATCAATTTGGTGACATTTTAAAAATTCGCTAAATGTGTGACTAAGTAGGACGGTTGGTATGACAGATAAATGCTAAAGAAACGTCATTTCAGTACTATCTTCTAACAAAACAAAATACATTTCATTGATTTGCGTCGTTTTTATCAATTTAGCGACATTTCCGTCAATTTGGCAACGTTTGAGAAAAGTTGCCAAATTAGCGATATCCCGCCAAATTCGTTGCTCTGAATTTGCAGATCTGAATGAAACATCCTGATCCCGTTTGTATATACTAAATGAAAACACTAAAATTGTATTAGAATATATGCCCGTTCAACTATTTTCCTGTTTCAACAATAGGCTAAACGAATTTATTTGCTAAACGCAATATATGGGTTTATTAGCTAAACTCAATACATAAGCTTTAAAACTCATTGCCAAAATAAATGAAGGTGATGTGCGCAGTCAACAATTAATATAATTAAAAGAAAAATCAAACCGTTCAATTATAAGATATATTTTATATCAGTTTATTTATTATTCAAATCGAAAAAATAATAATAAACATTAACAAACACATTTAATTTGAATGCGCTAGTGAGGAACATGATATATCCTCATAGAATGCTAAAAATTAATTAACCATTTTGATTTCTTAATAATTTTCATCTTTGAGTTAAAGCTTGTGAAAAATAAACCATGGTGACAGATTTCTCATTTAAATTCATGTTTTCAAACAATTCATGATCTCAGAAAGTGACTAGTTAGTACAAAAATCTGCCACCTAACTCAGAGATAAAGTTTGAATTCACTTTCAGGTTTGGAACAAACGATTTTCAACCTCTTCGTTTGGAGGAACCACGGCGTTAAAGAGTAGAACTCCTAAGAAAAACTTCATTTTTTACTAATATTCCGAGAACCACTAGTCGTAGAAACTCGATACACGGACTAAATGTTAAGTGGAGCTATTTTAAGGATATCCACAAAATTTCATCAAGTTCGGTTCAACCGTTCACCCGTGATGATGGGACAAACAGACATATTTTCAATTTTATTTATATATATTAGCAGCATATCAGTTCCTCGTACAGAGTATATAATATAATGAAACTTATAATTCGCAATCATGTGGAAATACTATTAAAATATTAAATTTATTGCTCCTAAAGAGAAGTTTAAGAATATGTGATCTTACTATGCAAAATTATCTTCACAAGCAGATCTGAAGAATAAAACATCCTGGCCCCTTTTGTAAGCAAATTTACAAAAAAAAAAAAAAGGAATTGAATCAATTTATGCAACCCCTTACTACTGGAGCGCGGTAGCCCATTGGTTAGCGCGCTGGAGTTGCACTCGGTAGGCCCGGGTTCGATTCCAGCCACTGCCAAGAAACTGCCGCCGTGTTCACGCGGAGTACGATCACGTTAAACATGTGGGTCCGTAAGTCCTTCCGAGAGGTTGGTGGTAGGGGAAGGAGGGTACGGTCCCTGTGGATGCCTTCCCCACTGGGTTCCGGTCTAAATTGGGTGGCACTTCCCGGCCGTCCAAGCAGTTGCCTTACACCTTTCTGGTAGGTCGGACGGTCTGGGTCTCAACAACAACAACCCCTTAGTACTTATATTGTCGCAGATTAGAAAATATGCCAGTGTGTTAGTAGAAGATTACCCGTATTATAATATAAGTCTAAAATCATTGCCAAAATAAAAGAGATGACGTAATAAATTGAAAATATCAATAATCCCCGTACTCTTTATACCAGAAGATCGTAATTGATTCCAATATATGCCCATATATATCAAAACATATGTCTATATAACTGTACTACTTATATTCTCGTAGATTAGAAAATATACCCGTGTATTTGTAGAAGATTACTCGTACAAGGTACAATATATGAGTTTAAACAATTTTTGTCATAATAAAACAATTGCACAATAACATGAAAATATCAATAATCCCTGAATCAATAATCCCCGAAAATATCAATAATAATATCGCTTAAAAGTTGAAGACCGTAATTGATATTATCCAGTCAAAAATGCTATATGAAAAAATCAAATCGTTCTTTTCTATAATATATTTTTATATCCATTTATTTATTATTCAAATTAGATTTAATTTAAATGCGTTTCTGACCAACATGATATAAGATAAAATCTTCCTCCTAAACTGCGAAATTAAATAGTCATTTTGATTTCTTTATACTTTTCATTGTTCAATAAAAGCTTGTGAAAATAAACCATGGAGATGGATTTGCCATTTAAATCATGTTTCAAACAATTCAAGGTTTCAGAAGTGACTATGTAGAGCAAAAAATCTCCCATCAAACGCAGAGATAAGTTTTAATTCACTTTCAAACGATTTTCAAGCTTTTCGTTTGGATAAACCACGGAGTTTGGGAGTAGAACTCCTAGGAAAAAGTTTCGTTTTTCATTATTATCTCCACAACCCCTGGTCTTAGATACTTGAAATTGGGGCTAAATTTATGGGGTGCTATTTTAAGACAATCCACAAAATTTCATCAAATTCTGTTCAGCCGTTCTCCCGTGATGATGAGACAAACGAAAATGTAGTTTTTTACTGATATCTCGAGAACCACTGCTTGTAGAAACTCCAAACATGAACTAAATTTTAAGCGGGACTATTTCCAGGTCACCAACAAAATTTCATCAAATTCGGTTCAGCCGTTCTCTCGTGATGACGGGACAAACAGACAGACAGAGAGACAGACAGACATATTTTCAATTTTATTTATATAGACTAGCAGCATACCCGTTTTTCGTGCGGAGTATATAATATAAAGCAGCCTATAATTCGCAATCATGTGCAAATTCTGTTAAAATATTAATTTTATTGCTCCTAAAGAGAAGTTTAAGAATATCTGTTCTCACTATGCAAAATTATCTTCACGGGCAGATCTGAAGAATAACACATTCTGACTCCTTTTTGTAAGCAAATTTACAAAAAAAAGAACGAAAAAGGAATTAAATCAATATATACAACCCCATACTACTTATATTGTCGCAGATTAGAAAAAATGCCACTGTGTTATTAGAAGATTACCCGTATTACAATATAAGTCTCAAAAATATTTGACAAAATAAAAGAGATGACGTAATAAATTGAAAATATTAGTAATCCCCGTACTCTTTATACCAGAAGGTGGTAATTGATTCCAATATATGCCAATATATATCAAAAGATATGTCAATATACATGTAGTACTTATATTCTCGTAGATTAGAAGATATACCCGTGTATTTGTAGATAATTACTCGTACAACGTACAATAATGAGTTCAAACAATTTTTGTCATAATAAAACAATGGTATAATAACTTGAAAATATCTATAATCCCTGAATCAATAATCCCCGAAATTATCAATAATAATAATGTTTAAACCTGAAGACCGTAATTGATATTATCCAGTCAAAAATGCTATAACAAAAATCAAATCGTTATTTTCTAATATATACTTTTATATCCAGTTATTTATTATTCAAATCGAATAAATAATTATACAAATTAACAGACAGATTTAATTTAATTGCGTTTCTAAGCAACATGATGTAAGATAGAATCTTCCTCATAAACTGCGAAATTAAATAACCATTTTGATTTCTTTATACTTTTCATTGTTCAGTAAAAGCTTATTTAAAAGAAACCATGGAGATAGGTTTCCCCTTTAAATCATGTTTTCAGAAAGTGACTAATTAGCGCAAAAAATCTCCCATCAAACACAGAGATTAAATTTTAATTCACTTTCAAACGACTTTCAAGCTTTTCGTTTGGATAAACCACGGTGTTAGTGAGTAGAACTCCTAGGAAAATGTTTCGATTTTCATTAATATCTCGACAACCCCTGGTCTTTGATACTCGAAACTTGGGCTGAATTTATGGGGGATTATTTCAAGGCTATCCGCAAAATTTCATCAAATTCGTTTCTGCCGTTCTCCCGTGATGGTGAGACAAACGAAAATTTTGTTTTTTACTAATATCTCCAGAACCACTGTCGTAGAAACTCCAAATATTGAGAAAATTTTAAGTGGGGCTATTTCCAGGCTACCCACAAAATTTCATCAAATTCGGTTCAGCCGTTCTCCCGTGATGACGGGACAAACAGACAGACAGACAGACAGATTTTCAATTTTGTATATATAGACTAGCAGCATACCCGTTCTTCGTACGGAGTATATAATATAAAGAAACTTGAAATTCATAATCATGCCCAAATTCTTATAGTATACTAAATGACATGTTTAATCAAAATATTCTGTTAAAATATTTAATATAATGCTCCTAAAAAGAAGTTTAAGAATCTCTGTTCTCGCTATATAAAATTATCTTCATGGACATATCTGAAGAATAAAACATCGTGGACCCCTTATGTAAGCAAATGTAAAAAAAATATGGAATTGAATCAATATATGCAAAATAAAAGCGTTAAAATTGTATGGGACCCGTACTAATTATATACGCGAATATTAGAAAATATAACCTGTATTAGTACATTACATGTATAAATTGAAAATACCAATACACCCGTAATCTTTAAATCTGAAGACAGTCATTTATTCCAATATATGTCAAAATTAAAGTGCTAAAATTATATGGGAAGATATACACGTACTACTTAAAATGTCCGATTATTAGTAGAAGATTTCCCGTTTTGCAATATGAGTGACAAATGTTTTTTGGTAAAATACAACAGACGACGTAATAAATTGAATATATAATTAATCCCCTTAATCTTCATACCAGAAGACTGTACTTGATTCCAATATATATGCCAATATATGTCAAAATATATGCCAATATACCTGTACTACTTATATTCTCGTAGGTTAGAAGATATACCCTTGCATTCCTAGAAGATTACTCGTACAGCGTACAATATGCGTGTATCAGCAATTTTTGCCGCAATAAAACAATGGCGTAATAACTTAAAAATATCAATAATCCCTGAATCAATAATTCCTGAAAATATCAATAATAATAATGTTTAAACCTGAAGAGTATAATTGATATTATCCAGTCCAAAATGAAATGGCAATGAAATTTATTTTATATACATATCTTCATTATTCAAATCGGAAAGGATTTAATAAAAATCGTCTGCCGCATAAACACATTGGATTTAAATCCGTTGTTAAGCGACATGATATCATTTGCTTCAAATAAATTGGTAGAAAAAATATCGTCTAAATAGTTATATTTCTATGGAACATTTGGCGACAGTTTCGTCAAATTGGCGACATTTTAAAAAATCGCCAAATTTATCGCCAAGTGGGACTGTAGAACTGACAGTTCCACTTTGCGACAAATTGACGAAATATCATCACAATACTATCCCCTAACAAAAAACAATTAATATCATTTATGTAGCGCAATTTTATCAATTTCAAGATATTTTTATAGATTTGAAAACATTTTTATCAATTTGGTGACATTTTAAAAATTCGCTAAATGTATTACTAAGTAGGATGGTTGGTCTGACAGAGAAATGCTAACCAAACATCATTTCAGTACTCTCTTCTAACAAAACAAAAAAAAATTTCATTGATATGTAGAAGACCCAAGCCACACGACCAACCCGAAGGTTTATGGCAGCTGTTTGTGTGTCGTTTATATCAATTTGGCGACATTTCCGTCAATTTGGCAAAGTTTAAGAAAAGTTGTCAAATTAGCGATATCCCTCCAAATTCGTAGCTTTGAATTTGCAGATCTGAATGAAACATTCTTATCCCGTTTCAATATACTAAATGAAAACACTACAATTGTATTAGAAGATATACCCGCTCTACTCTTTTTCTGTTTGAACAATCGGCTATATGCATTTATTGGCTAAACACAATATATGAGTTTAGTAGCTAAATACGATATAAGCTTGAAAACTCTTTGCCAAAATAAATGAAATTGATGTACGCAGTCAGCAATTAATATAATTAAAAGAAAAATCAAACCGTCCATTCATAAGATATACTTTTATATCCATTTATCCATTTATTTATTATTTAAATCGAAAAAAAATAATAAAAACATTAACAAACACATTTAATTTAATCCGTTATTCGTACGGAGTGTATAATTTAAAGGAACTTATAGTTCGCAATCATGTGCAAATTCTGTTAAAATATTAAATTTATTGCTCCTAAAGAGAAGTTTAAGAATA
The DNA here is from genome assembly GCA_951213105.1 of Amaurobius ferox. Lineage (NCBI taxonomy): Eukaryota > Metazoa > Arthropoda > Arachnida > Araneae > Amaurobiidae > Amaurobius > Amaurobius ferox. Next base: position 41,634,870 of record OX578143.1, read on the forward strand.
TATGTTCTCACTATGCAAAATTATCTTCACGCTCAGATCTGAAGAATAAAACATCCTGCCTCCTTTTGTAAGCAAATTTACAGAAGAAAAAATAGGAATTGAATGAATATATGCAACCCCGTACTAATTATATTGTCGCAGATCAGAAAATATGCCAATGTGTTAGTAGAAGATTACCCGTATTACAATATGCGTCTCAAAAATATTTGCCAAAATAAAAGAGATGATGTAATAAATTGAAAACATCAATAATATCCGTACTCTTTATACCAGAAGGTCGTAATTGATTCCAATATATGCCAATATATATCAAAACATATGTCAATATACCTGTACTACTTATATTCTCGTAGATTAAAAGATATACACGTGTATTTGTAGAAGATTCGTACAACATACAATATATGAGTTTAAACAATTTTTTGTCATAATAAAATAATTGCATAATAACTTGAAAATATCAGTAATCCTTGAATCAATAATCCCCGAAAATATAAATAATAATAATTTTTAAACCCGAAGACCGTAATTGATATTATCCAGTCAAAAATGCTATAAGAAAAATCAAATCGTTCTTTTCTAAAATATATTTTTATATCCATTTATTTATTATTCAAATCGAAAAAATAATTATTAAAATTAACAGACAGATTTAATTTAATTGCGTTTCTGAGTAACATGATATAAGATAGAATCTTATAACATGTTAAATATGTCATGTCTTATAACATAAACTGCGAAATTAAATAACGATTTTGATTTCTCTATACTTCTCATTGTTCCGTAAAAGCTTGTTTTAAATAAACCATGAACCATGGAGATAGATTTCCCCTTTAAATCATGTTTCAAACAATACATTTTTTCAGAAAGTGACTAATTAACGCAAACAATCTCCCATCAAACTCAGAGATTAAATTTTAATTCACTTTCAAACGATTTTCAAGCTTTTCGTTTGGATAAACCACGGAGTTAGGGAGTAGAACTCCTAGGAAAAAGTTCCGTTTTTCATTAATATCTCGACAACCCCAGGTCTTAGAAACTCGAAACTTGGACAAAATTTATGGGGGGATATTTCAAGGCTATCCACCAAATTTCATTAAATTCGGTTCAGCCGTTTTTCCGTGATGATGAGACAAACGAAAATTTCGTTTTTTACTAATATCTCGAGAACCACTGGTCGTAAAAACTCAAAACACGGATATAATTTTAAGTGGGGCTATTTCTGGGCTACCCACAAAATTTCATCAAATTCGGTTCAGCCGTTCTCCCGTGATGATGGGACAAACAGACAGACAGACAGACAGACAGACAGACAGACAGACAGATTTTCATTTTTATTTATATAGATTACGGCTTGTCTGCCATTAATTAATGCAGAAAAATAGTTGTCTTCAATTATGTCAGTTATATCATACACTGCGATACATCTGATTTATTCGCAAGTCTCAAAATTGTATCTCGGTCAAAATTCTTCATAATGCATACTTGTATAGAAATATATTGTTTTACCTTTTTGTTTTAAAAAGTCCCCAAAAGTACTCTGCAGCATACTAAGTTTTGCAGGGTTTACTTTTGTGTAGTATTCTAGAAAATCATGTTAACAAAATGACGAATGCTACATGAGAAAATCAAGTCATCATCATTTTTTAAATGGATTTATATCTTCTCACTTTATACTTTTTAAACATATTCTACATTTTTACTTTCCCTGCGATACATGGAGCAGTATAGGGAAAGTATTGAAATTATGTCGAAAATTGCAACTCGAGTTTTCGACGGATCTACACGCTTTGGGACCTCTAGAATTCGAAAAAAAAACTAGTTTTAGCTCGACGTCTGTGTGTATGTGTGTGTGTCTGTCTGTGTTATGTATGTATCCACTCTATCTTACAAACTAATGGATTAAATTTCATAACATTTTAATGACAACTCAGTTATAGGTTACCCTGGTGCTGATTAGATTTTGGTACGATTCGGGATAAAAGAACCTGCCTTCTTTTCGAAATGGCCGGCAAATATCACATGTATCCACTCTAGCTAAAAACCTAATTGATCAAATTTCCCCAAATTTGACAGAGTATGGGTATTTTAGCACAATTCACCAAAATAAAACCCTGAATGTTTCGCGAAATGGCCTGCAAAATCGCCAAAATCTGAAATAACAGCCTATGTATGTTCAAAGATATCAATTAAATGCTTATGTTATGCGCAGTTTTTGACGACGGAAAAAATAACACCATCCCCATTACTTTCGGACTAGCCATTCTTGATTTATTTAAGTATTTTCGCATTTTTGCTACGCCAGTTTTGAAAATACATCCAGGTACCAATTGAAAACGAAAACTGAATTAAATGTGATTAAATTCGGTGTAATTTCAAATAATGATGTGTGTTATTTAGTGCAATTAAACCCAATTTAATTAATTAATTATGAAATAAAGAGACAAAGAAAGAATTTGAGTTTGTAGGGTAAGGCCTGTGCTGCCCACATATCAGATTTTTTATATTGAAAGCAAACGCCACTTTTCATAAAGACAGATTTTTCTAAACGGCATATTATAAAATTTGAATTACATTAAGAAATATGGCGGTCAATAGTAATGATTATATTAATTAAGTTTTGGAAATTTTCCAGACCAATTTATTTTAACTGACAGAATTAATTACAAATGGGAAAGCGAGTGTAACATACCTGCCATTTTCATATCCTCTACAAACATAAAGGATATATCATTATTTGACAAGTAGAAATCTAAATTATTTAAGTGGTAGAGGTGAAAAACAAATAATTGAACATTTAAAACTTATTCTAATGGATCAAAGAAATAAAATGGTAATTGCATACTTAAGTGACTAATAAATAACAATCAATAAATAAACCTCAACATGGATTGCTGTACAAATAAACCATTTTTTATAATTTTTGAAAATCACTATCGAGAGCAAATGAGGAATGAATTCAACAATCAATTTAAACACGTGATAACGAAAACCTTGTATTGGTGGCGCCATCAAAAGTCCGAATTTTGAGTTATATCATGACCTTGTCATATTTGTTTATCGCTGGTTAATTCCTTTCTCTTAATATTTATCCGAATTTCATTATTATTTTATGTATTTCAATACTCTTTCGAATTTTATTTATTTTTTTGCGTTGGCTGGAGTTAAGTGCTTAGATACACTGTTGACGTATGATTTCTCTACAGTGAAAAAAGATGAGGGTGATATACAGTATGATAGATACATGAATAAAATTAAATTCGAAAGTTTCCTTCTATTTATGTCGGCGATTTCTCCACTGGAAGTAATTTTGATTGGAATTACTATATCCTGTAAACAAAAATATGAGAAATTTACCGTTGACACAGATTAGAAATCACAAGTTAATCATAAATCTGACGAAATGAAAATGTATGGCTAATTAAGTTATAGAGGAATATACAGTATTTTCAATAGCTGAGTGGATATAATGTTGCCCTGTCAGCTGGAGATGGGTGGCTCCTTTCCGATCCATAAGTTATTATATAAAGGTCGGGGCTTCACAATTGTTTGTTTTCAATATTTTACAGATCAGATTTCAGAAGCTTTCCCGTATCAACAAATATTATCGCAGAACCTTAAAATAAATTAATATGTATTACTTTACTTGATTGTTGTATCATAAATCAAGCATTTGACACGATGAAGCGTATGTGTGACAGTTGTATCACATGGTTAATATAATGTGCTTTTCATATGTGATAAAAATATGATATATGTGTGTTCTGTCTCTTTTTGCTGTCTCTCGCAAACTATGGTACAAATAACATTCCAGGAGCACGTGGACCGTAGAATCATTAGATTCCAGACGAGTACGTGGCATTAATAGTTAACTTTACTGGCAAAAAAAGAAGATAAAATAGTTTTTAAACTTAAAAAGGTAAAATAGTTTTTAACAATCACTCATATATTAATACTCCACAATTTGTAGATGCACTTCGATCATATTCAGCATCAGAACAAACAAAAAATATTTTATTAACTATTCTTCTTAAATTATTACTTTTAAATGATTTGTATAATGTTTTGTACTAGTTTCTAAAAGAAAACTAAATGCTCTTTTAGTTAGTAACTATGGTGCACAAAAAAGAAAACTTATTTTTGGCTTTTATACTTATTAAATTATTTATAATTAACATGACGGTTTACCGTAAATCGCGAAACCCATAAAACACATTGCGTTGCGTGCCGCTTAAACCCACCTAACTTATGTTTAGTGCGAGTGCCTGGAATAGAATGCATTAACATACTACCAGAATTAATTGAAGCAATTTAAGTTAAAAAAAATCTGATGTGGGCAACACATGACTTTACTTATATAATGCAATGGATTTAATACTTTTACAGTAAAAGAAATAGATTATTTTTATAGTAGTAATTTATATTCTTTCCAAGAAATTGAATTTTCGTCAATGAGTCGTCATTTTCCATGTCGTCATCATCAATGAGTCGTCATTGATTTAGAGCCATTTTTATTCATTTGGCGAGTTTTTCTTTAATTTAGAAACATTTAAAAATGTCGCCAAGTTGGCGACATTCCATTAAATTCGTCGTCAAAATCTCGCCAAGAGTTATGAACGAAGAAATACGTTATACTTATAGCAGATAAATGACTATTCTAATGACTATGCGTTAAATGACTATGAGTTTAAATACAAAAGTATTACTCAAAGTATCTTTTTTCATGAATGGAACGAGCTAGATCCACGAGAATGATGTCACCAAATTTATAGCATGGTATTACATATGAAAAGTGAACATGTTTCTCAAAATGAAATATATTTATTTTTATTTTATTTGACTTTTTGATAATTTATTTGAAAAATGTGCAATATCTCGATAACGGTTCATATTAGCGTTCTAAAATTTATGTCAATTGTTTTCTAATGAAAAATTGCGTAAGAAATGTCTATTTGCGTAATTTATTAGCGGTTTTGATTTTTTGACGACTTTTTTAAAATTTAACTCGAAAATTTAGGGGGTTCTGAATATTCGATTGTGTATAAAAACAATAGGCTTCCAGTGTTTACGGATTGTGATATTTGTACCAAATTTCGTTTGAATCGGTCCATTCATTCGTCAGTTATCGTCTCCTAAAACTCACCGACACACACACACACACACACACAGGCATCACCCCAAAAATGTTCGATTCGTGATCAGGGATACTTGAAACGTGCTCTCCCGTAGAAAACTCGAATTCGAATTCTTGACCCCGTCACGGTACTTTCCTTATACATTATGTACCGGGTGGTCAGAATTAAAACATCCTTATTCTGAGCTCTCTATACATCGAACTACGCAGTGTAAAGGCTCCAAAATTGTTGAATTCACTATTCAAGACATGGGGAAAGGGATTACTCGAAAAAAAATTAGTTCCAGAAACACCGATAGGTGGCGCTGTAAAACAGAAAATATGCTGAAAAGACACAAAATACACATTTGTAATAATATTTTATTCGAACGTACCAAACATTCATATCACAAGGACCTTATCGATGCAGGGAATGCTGCTCAATATGGTTCCATTTTTAAGATTTAAATCTGCAGTCTGTGGACAGCTTGTTCAACTGGTTGATTGGTCGATTGAGATGCTTCTCACATGCAGAGTGATACTGTCTTTCAAATCTGCCAAGGTAACCAGACGTCTTCGATAAACAAGACTTTTTAAGTATCCCCACAGCCAAAAATCACAGGCATTAAGATCTGGAGAACGAGATGGCCAGGTTGACGGAAACGCACGACTAATTACTCTACCATTATTAAAATGTTTCCGAAGAAACTGCTGTACACAGAGTCCAATGTGTGGAGGCGCTCCATCTTGCATAAAGGTAATTGAATCAAGACATTGGTGCTGTTGCAGTTGAGGTACAACAAAATTTTCGAGCATGTTTTTGTACCTCCTGGCCGTCACGGTGCATGTCACAGGGCCATTGGGAGTAGCCTCTTCGAAGAAGAAAGGTACAACAATGAGTGTGGCTGTGAATCCACACCAGACTGTAACTTTCGGTGAGTGAAGTGGAAACTCTTGGAAGGTACGAGGGTTTTCCATGTCCCAAATGCGACAGTTATGGTTGTTCACTGTTCCATGCAGATGGATTTGATGGAAATGCGTTTCATCGATCCTTAGAATCTGCCATGGCCACAATGCATTCACTTCAACTCTAGCCAGAAATGTCAATACAAAGGTCAGTCGCTTCTCCCTGTCGATGGTCCGCAATTGGTGCTTATGACTAATTTTGTACGGGAAAAAATGCAATATGTTTCGCAGTACGTTCCGCACTGTGCTTCAGGGAACACTCCAGTGTCGTGACACTCCACGTGCACTACCACAGCCTATAACATTATCCATTGATTGTTCAACAATAGCGGTGGCAACATCGTCAACGGCATCTGAACGAGTAGATTTGCGTCCTCGACCCGGCTGAACTCCAAGATGCCCAGTTTTCTCAAATCGAGCGATCATTCTCCTGAGAGCTTGTGGAAGTAATGGTCCTTTGCGCAAATTCTTAAGTCGACGAAACTCTCGAAGTGCAGCTGCAGCATGTCCTTTCTTTTCATAAAACAGCTTCACAAGCAAAGCGCGTTCTGGCAGTCTGACAGCCATCGCTGATAAGAATGAAACTTTCCCAGTTTTATCCCCTTTTATGACCAGAACATACTCGCTGCAAACGAAGGGTTTATGCAAATTTTTGTGCTTACAGTGCGAAATTGCAGTTACAATGACAGTTTAAGTTTCTTCACTTTTTTATCTTATTTTTTTTCATATCAGCAAAAGAAATTAAAAAGGAAAAATTCCATATCGCATGTGTTTGTTTTCTGTGTCTTTTCAGCATATTTTCTGTTGTACAGCGCCACCTATCGGTGTTTCTGGAACTATTTTTTTCATGTAATCCCTTTCCCCATGTTTTGAATAGTAAGCTCAACAATTTTGGAGCCTTTACACGGAGTAGTTCGATGTATAGAAAGCTCAGAGTAGAGGTGTTTTAATTCTGACCATCCGGTACATAGGGAAAGTAATAAAACCATTTATTAAGAACATTTGATTAATTATTAATTTCATTACAACAATTAGCATATTACTAGTTGCGGAGGAGATTGCAAATGTGAGACCAGGTAAGTTAAAATGCCTAAACTATATTTATGACCTTCTATATTTATTGATAGGAACACATACCTCCAATTTTGTTTTTGTGCATTGATACAGCCACCTTTGTTTCTGTTGGTTCTGTTTCATCATTGCATACCGTATTGTACCAACTCACGGTGTGGTACGGAAGTCGATCACTGAACACGAATCAATCTAACCTCATCATAACTGTGTTTCTCTGCTCCGACTACTCTTGTCGAACTCGAACTCTCCAACTCTCCAACTGTTGAACTCTCTTCTTTTTTTCCACATATCTCTAAAACTTTCCATATGTTGCAACATCCTTTCGTCTGAGGTCTGACACGCCTCTTTGGCTCTGAATGGCCGACGTTAGAGCAATGCGACCAGACACCCTGAATAATTAGATAACATATTTACTCAATCTCCTATCTTCACTTTATCTCCCTATGTTTATGGCCTATTTGACCTCTCGGGTCAGGGTGCAATAAAATTACCGTCCTTAAGTCTGATGCGGTGTTTGATCATACAGACAATCATAAATATTCAACATAAATTTGTCTTCGCTAAATCTTGTTTCAAATCTGGTCTCACATCTCAGGTCAGTGTTCTGTTCGATCGACACAAACTAAAAACAGAAGAAGAAACACTACTAAAGTTCGTGTCACTGCCAACTCTGCAATTGGCATTTTTCCATGATGAAAGTTCGTGATAGAACTGAAATCTAGACAAAGTCTTGTCGTGTACACAAACGTTTTTTTTATCATATTATTATATCATTTATATTAGTTATGTACTCATCAACATCATATCAAGTGGAGCTTTAAATCAAGTCAAATTTAAATTTAGACTACATTATGGAAATTTAAGTATATGCACATTCACTTTCCTAATATTACACACTTATATAAAATTACTGTTACCTTTGCAAATTAATAATTTTTTTTTGCAAATTACACAGCATTATTATTTTCATGTTATTTTTACACAATTCATTATCCATTGATTTACTAAATTTTCATCATTGATATTTTCACAAAATACATCACATTCATTAGCATTTAACATCATCGTACATAATCAGTAATAAAAAAAATAAAACACCAGAAATATTTAAATACATTTTAATACTTTATATATTGCGGTAAGATTGATAACGTGTTGCACCACAATAACATGTATAAAGTCATAATAACCTATTCGTTATCCTTCCATGTGCTTTAAATTATGCTTTTACTGTAAACTAACAGCCTATGAGATATTAAAGTGACAAATGACATCTTCAGCTTGACTAACGTGCTGATTGAATTTCAGATTAATTCAAAGTTTTCGGTCGACAGCGTTCCCAACTGTGTGGTTGTACCGCGGATGTTTTGGTGAGTTCTCAGATCGGCGGCGGTTGTTCGACTTGAGAATGTAGTGCTCTGTTTTTGTGTGTCCTAGATCCTGGAGTGTTGTATTCTGCAATGGTTGATCAAATAAGAAAAATTCCTGGTAGTATTATAACTAGAACGTAAATGTATTTTAGCCCATATATTGTCCCATGTACTAGTACAGGGTTGATAAAATAAAACTGGTCCGGAAAAGTCTTCCAATGATCACCTTTCTATTTAGATTACGTTTTCAGAAATTCCCAAAAAACTTTTTCGGGCCAGTTTTATTTTGTCAACTGTGTATTTATATATACAGGGTTGCCAAAATAAAACTGATCCGAAAAGTGTTTTCGTAATTTCTGAAAGCGTAATCTAAACAGCAAAGAGATTATTAGAAGACTTTTCCGGACCAGTTTTATTTTATCAACACTGTAATATGCTGTAACACTATTTATTCAAACCAGAAGCCATGTAGTTTAGTTGAATAAATTATTTGTTTATCTTTAGTTTTTCTGTGCGTGTGCAATTGTTAAATGTTGATTGTTTTCTTTTCAATGTTGATTGCTGAATGCAGAATGTTGATTGTTATATTTTCAGAAGGAGACATGATTTAGAATTGTGTGACAATTTGGTTTAGAGAATATGCCATTTAGGACAACACTTTGCAGACGTCTGTATCGCCCATTATTGTAATAATTTGAGTGATGTATGCAATACCTTTTCATCCATAGGGTAATTTAAACTATGGATTATCCGCAATAATTGCACTGTTGCGACATATCTTCTGAAATGGTGGATATACGCTCAGAATACAAGAATGAGTTCAAATGTCTGGATAACTAACGCGCTAATTTACAAACGCAGCGTAAACAGGAACAATATATAGCAAATGGCTCGATAACTATTTCACAAGATGACTAAACAATTGTCAAGTACAGTAAAACAGAAATTAAATGCTCCGCTAATTTCACAATACTGCCGATACTAGTCCCAAGACATTAACTTATATAACAAAATAATATAACTAAATAAAACTTATATAACTAAACAAAATATCTGCTACTATTCTCAAAACGTTGACATATTTCAATGTTCAGTATAGCTAATATCACCGTCAACTGCTCTCGAACGGAGTGATGACTTTTTTTATATACTATCTGTAGAAATTTCCAAAAGTCTCTTGTAAGTCGTATAATATTTATTATTTCGAGATGGTAAAGCCAGTTACAGGGTAAGGCTAAATTTATTAGCTCCTAAAGAGGTTTGTAAAACTGTGGCATATAACAAGTTTCTTGTTATCATTGCTGGTATCAATTATTCTATTCTGACAAGTGCATAATAAGTGCAAAACTAGACAACGCATTTTGTTATTTCAAACGGTATTGCATTCCCAATATTTGGAAACACCTCTTACAGGCTGGTTCTATGACTATGTACTAGGTCTTCAAAGTCTCTTGTAAACTGATCGAATTTTCGCTGACATTTTCTACGTGGTAGGATTGTCTTTGTAAGTATGGAGCTAGGGGACCAGATAGCAAATTCTCGAAGGCCTATCTGTAATAATGATGTAAAGCACTTCCTATATATAGTGTCATCTGTGTTACCTTAAAGCGGTGAAGAGGAAATATCGTTGTTCCGCATGGAAGAAGCGAAATCCACGTTATAGTTAAAATATTCAAATTTATCATTCTTGGCTAATGAATTAATGTACAAAAATTATCAAGCAATGAATTATTTAGAGAACATACAAATCACCATCCATCCAGTACACTGACTATACAGTCTGCATTAACCATGGAGGTGAGCGGAAAAAGCAATTTTAAATGTTTAATTCATTTTCATAATGAACACTGTGGAAATATAACAGATATGGTACATGTTAATCTTTCAGGGATACTACGCTAATCCGATGCAATATACCTTGCTATTTCATAGGTCATCCTGTGAACAGGATTTTTGGCATCTAACATAACGCTCTTGTTATGGAAATTTCTAATTCATATTGATAATGGGCACTGCGGAAATATAGCAGAAATTATACTTGTTACATTTTAAGGGAATACCACACTGACTGTGCTCGATGCAATATATCTTGCTATTTCATGGGTCATCCTGTGAACAGGACTTTTGGCTTCTAATACGGCACTCGTGGTAGGGACATGTTTGATTCGTCTTGATAATGAAAACTGCAAAAATATTGCAAAAATGGTGCATGATAATATTTAGGGGGATACTGCGGTGCAGCTCTGGGTGTAATATATCTTACTATTTTATGAGTCATGCTGTGAATAGGACATTTATAGTCTAATATGGCGTTCATACTAGAAAATGTTTGATTCATCTTGAAAATAAGCACTGCTAAAATATGGCATAAGTACTATATGCCAACATTTAGGATCAGAATTTTCGTAGATCGCTCGAACTACACACATATATGTTCCTAATATGATATCAACCCTTATGACTTCGTACATTTAATGTTCAGTCATCATATTATTATTCGCTGGAGCTTTATCCAACGCTACATTATTAATTTTTAAATCGGTCCGGTCTGACTGATGGTATCTCCAAATATCTGGATGTTGCTCTCAGAGGCTATCTCCAGTGCTCGATCTCTGACCCTCAGCTGTCACCCACAATCTCGATTTGGAAGGTAAGAAAGGAACTTATCGGCCATGTTAGATCCAAGAATTTCAAAGAATCTATTATTTTAAACATTGCCTATATAACTAAGACTGTAGTAGATTTCAGCAACATGGCCAGCTTCTGAATTCCGACATCTGCAAACTGCAATAAATGCTATCAAAGTGCCGACCTTTGAATTAACTTGTTCATATCAAGCATTCGAGCTGCGGAAGATATCAAATTAAAACTTAATTTAACAAATAATTCTAAAAATTAGAAGTGTAAAGATTAAATTTAATATTTGATAATCCTAATACATAAAAGCATATAAGTTTTTAGAATTTGAATATTAAATTAAATAAATTAGAATACAGGAAAACAACGAAATCAAAGTTAAACAATTTAAATCGCAGAAAAGTATTTAATATAATGGAGCATGTTTAAATCGCAATGCATGCAAGGGCACATGCTTTGACTAGCCTTTTTAAAAGTTATTGTTTATTTGTTATTTGTACGAAGCGTAGTGAGCATGCGCAGTTTAAATATGGGCCTTTCCCTCTGTTACAGTTTGTTTTAATTTAAAATGTGATTCTACAAATATGTGTGCAATTCCACATATGCATACAAAATTTCATCTATCTACCTATTATATTTTTTGAGTTAAAAGGATAACAAATTCAAGCAAATGTTGATCTCGCTTCGTTAATAATAAATAATGGATTTCGCTATTTTCGTCCATAATGTGTTTTATTTATGAGGAATTTTTCTTTGAACGATTATATCCGCGGTGCTTTTTACCAAACATCTCACAATTTTATCCTCTAAAAATTCCTCTAAAAAATTCCTCTAAATCGGTTAGTCTTTAGTTTCTCATTGTGTAATGCATTGAATTTAATTTGACAAAGCTTATGAACGGATTGGCCCTGTAAAGCATATATCTTCACCATGATTTTTCTGTCCAAATTTCAAAGTTTTAGAGGACTTACAGTCAAAGCAGCTTGCGTAGTTTTTGCCTGACCTCGTGTACTGTAAAACATTTGCAAGCATGTTACTGAAAGTTTCAGGAGAATCAGCTGTCCATAATGGGGTTATGTTAGTAATGATAGTTATGATAATAATAATAATAATATGTATATATATATATATATATATATATATATATATATATATATATATATAAGGAGGGTTATCCACCCGCTTTTCTAATTAGATTGGTTTCCAATTATAATGGTTTAACTGCAGCCGTGACTAGAAAGAGATATTTTGGAAAAATAACAACATACGACTTTTTAGATATCGCCTAGTGGCGGTATTGTAATAAGTAGAAGGTGACGCGGTTTTATGCGAAATTGAGGAGCATAAATCTGATAGCTCTATATGGCTAAATATAGGTATTCTAAGGATGGAGCTAATTTTTGTAGATAATTTCAAGTGATATCCAGATTGTATGTTCGGGATTATAAGGATTTTCTGGATTATCAGACGATCTCTTAATATTCACTAAGGAGATTATACGTGAAAGTGGTATAACATCAATAAGTTACCTGTTGTTCCATGGGAAGGTGTATTGCGAAGAGTCTGGACTATAGCGTATTTATGTGTTTAAATATTTATATGGTGATAATATTGTAAATAGGTCTTGTATCCAATATTTAAATATAACCTCTCTGACTGGGATGCCATTAGTCCTGAATATATTGATTTTAAAGTATTAAATAATCACGTGTGAAGTAATTTCATACATTAGGATTTATATGGCGATAATGATGCCAATAGGTCTTGTATCCAATTTTCAAAAATAACTTCTCTGACTTGGATTTCATTAGTCTTGAATATATTGTTTTTAAAGTATTAAATTACCATGAGCGAAGTAATTTCATACATCAATATTTATATGGCGATAATGCTGCCAATATGTCTTGTATCCATATTTAAAAAACAACCACTCTGACTTGTATTTCAAACATTAGTTTTTGAATATATAGTTTTTAAAGGATTAAATAACCACGAGTGAATTAATTTCATTCATTGGTATTTTTATGGCAATAATGTTGTTAATAGGTCTTATATCCAATTTTAAAATAATCTCTCGGACTTGGATTTCATTAGTCTTGAATATATTGATTTTAAAGTATTAAATAACCACGAGTGAAGTAAATTCATACAATTGTATTTATATGGCGATAGTGTTGCCAATTGGTCTTGCATCCGAATTTTTAAATATAACCTCTCTGACTTGGATTTCAAACATTGTTTTTTGAATATATTGATATTGGGATATTGAATGACCACGTGTGAAGTGATTTCATACATTAGTATTTTAAATTAATTGTTATATTTTTATAGTGTGTCCTTCTTGGTTTGTTTTAGCGTATTATAGTAAACTTTTGGATTTTTACAAGTTATTGAAAGTGTATATGTATGAATGTAATTTTTTACGGTTTTATAAGAGTCATGAAGAAAATAGTGTAGGGAGTATCGGCTACCGGGAGCGTTTGCCATGGCGGAAAAAAGCTTTAACCGGAGTGTTGGGGGTCGCAATTCCCCCTGCCGTTACTTCCGTCACTTATCTAGAAATTTTACGAGTACATTGCTACTTGTCCTATTTGGGAATTTATATATATATATATATATATATATATATATACAAAAATTACGCTTTGGCAGATGATAATTAGCTGAATATTTTAGAAATGAAGCTGGAATTTTTATCAACGCCATCAACAGAGCAGCTGAAAAAAATGAGCAAAGTTTGCAGATACCGTATGTCAGTGAAGGATTATGTATGTTAATAGAGTGTGTGGTTTTATCTAACTGCATTCAGAAAAAAACAACTGGGCCTGTAAAAAATAATTTACACCAACTTTCCAAGTTTTAACAATCGTACGTTTTTTGAGAAGATATCGTCTGATAAAACAGGCAGACAGACAGACAGACAAAAGCAAATTGCATCTATTTCGAAAGTAAGAGACATTACCACTATGAATATTTTGCTACAATTATTTGGATAACAAACAAGTTTTAGCATAACTTATCATACGAGCATGCTTCCTTAACTGAAACAAATTAATAGTCCGCATTCAGAAACTAAAATGTTCCTTTCAGACATGCATTCGGCAAAAATACTGAGACAGATGCTTGCTAATTAAAAATCAACTAAGCAGCACATTTAAGATTCAATGGAGGCTAGATTAGCTGCGATTAACGTTTTATATCCTCATTTATTACAACTTAATTATTGTATGAAATTCTAAAACGTTATATTAAGGGATTTGGAAATTTCTAAACAATTAAAAGGCTCATTTGTTAAACCAATTTTATGTTTTAAAGTTTTAACAAAAATTAACAAATAGAGAGGCAAAGATATTTTTATTAAAATGAAATATTAGTTTTAAAAGAACGGCCATTTGAATCCGAGTTTTCGTATTTTAAAGCTAGTGTTCACTAAGTTCTAAATGGCTAGTGTTACATAAGTTCTAAATCGCTTATGTTCACCAAGTTCAAAGTGATTAGTGTTCACTAAACTGTAAATTACTGGTGCTCGCTAAGTTCTAAATGACCACTATTAGCTAAATTCTAAGTGGCTAGTGTTCACTATGTTCTAAATAGTTAATGTTCATTAACTGTGATACCGCCACACGCTACAGATTCTCAATAACTTTTCTAAATATAAAAAACTTTTCGTATTTGTGCAAAAATGATGAACGTTTTATAATTTTGTTAACAGGTTATCTGGGAAATATACTGAATCTTATTCGCGATACTTGATTTTATTGTTTAATTTGCCCGATAGCAAGTAAAATTACATAAAAATGTATACTTGAACTGCGGTAATCTTATGAATGAGAAATTAACAGTTCCTACGGTCTCCATAGAGTTGCGAATGTGTAATATTACCTTACTGCCGTCTTTTCTTTCGTCTCTTTCGAAGACCATACGGTGAAAACACCCGTACAAGTTATGACGTGAGCCTAGGGCTGCAGAATTCTGAGTCCGATGAAGCTTTCCAGATTTGGCGATTTATCAATTTGGGGTCATTTTGCGGCTTTCCAAATCTTCGAGAAGTACATGGACACAACTATATTTCTATACGTGGTGGCTATACGTATTAGTCTCCAGGTTTACACATTATTATTATTGATATTTTCGAGGATTATTGATTCTGGGATTATCGATATTTTCAAGTTATTATGACATTGTTTTATTGCGATAAAAATTGTTGAAACTCATATGGTGTACTTTGTACGGGTAATTTTCTACAAATGCATCGGTATATATTCTAATCTACGAGAATATAAGTAGTACAGGTATATTGTCATATATTTTGACATATATTGGCATATATTGGAATCAAGTACGGCCTTCGGTTATGACGCTAGGTGGTTATTGATATTTTCAATTTATTACGTCATCTGTTTATTCTGGCAAATATTTTTAGACTTATATTGTAATACGGGTAATCTTCTACTAACACTCAAACACATCTTCTAATCTGTGACGTTATAAGTACTACGGTTATATCTTTGCATATAATTTTAGCAATTTCATTTTAGCATATATTGGAATCAATTACTACCTTCAGGTATAAAGATTACGGGTTTATTGATATTTTCTATTCATACATGTAATCTACTAAAACAGGTTATATTTTTCTAATATTCGCGTTTATAGGTAGTACGGATCCCATACAATTTTAACGTTTATATTTTGCATATAATGATTCAATTCCATATTTTTTGTAAATTTGCTTACAAAAGGGACCAGGGTGATTCTTCAGATTTGCCCGTGAAAATAATTTTGTATAGCGAAAACATAGATTCTTAAACTTCATTTTAGGAATATTAAATTAAATATTTTAACAGAACATTTTAATTAAAAATGTCATTTAGTGTACTATAGGAATTTGCATATGATTGTGAATGTTATGTTTCTTTATATTATATACTCCGTACGAAGAACGTGTATGCTGCTAGTTTATAATAAAATTATGGACATATAACCTGTTTGAATATGAGCAGTTTCATAACTAACTACTCATCTCTGGATGTTGTTTTGAACTCATTCCCAAAAAGGTGATGAACTCGTATTTCATTTAAGATATATACCAAATAAATCAGAGGTAAACCATGTTGAATAATAAAAAGTATTTTTAGATATATTTTTAGAAATTATGTTACATCTTTTTAGTGATATAGGATCATGTTTTCTATTATTTTTATATATTACATTGAAATTTCATATAGTCTGAATTATTTGGTCCAGTGAAAAAAAAATGCATAAAGTTATTTTTTTCATATGGTGAAACTTTCACAAATGATTATTTTTCTTAAATCTCCAAATGATTCCAATTAGGGACAAAATGTTGCAACATGGTACAAAAATTTTTTGCATAAACAAGTCATGGTTGAATGGAAAAAATCTGCACCCAGCATATCTATAGTCTATGACCTACCACATGTTATTTGATTTGAATTTTACGGTGAATATTACACGAGATCTTATAGAGATAAAAAATAAGTTTTTAACACAAATGATTTATTTCATCATTTCAAATTGGAAAACAGCATCAAACATACACACTTTATGTAACATATGTATATATAGTAAACTGTATATTGCAAAGAAAGCAAACAAAAAGCTTTCAGAAAAAAATAGTCTATTTGTTCTTGGAAATAAACATTCTATTATTAAAACATTGTCAACATATTAAAAATCATGTCTAAGTAAGGTACCATCCAGATCTGGTAAACGAAATGAAATGTAACTCAATTTAATAGTGTGAGTGAAATGAAATTATTTCTCATGGTATCCTTAAGCATCAAGCATCAAAATAATACAGTTAAAACACATACGATTGGCCAGTGATACATATCTTTCCCACATCCAAATTGCAAATAATATAATCGCATACACATAATAACGACAAAAGATAAATTAATTGCCTTTCAACAATGGTATTTTATACCGTGCTTTCAACTGTGCAACTCATATTAGAGATCAATTTTATTTTTCTGTAGAGATTAATACAAAGTATTTCCACACATTAAATGTTTTATCTTTTAAAGTATATCAAGTGTATTGATGTGGCGATGGATTTATCTGTTAAGCATTGTGCAATGTTTTGTTTACCCACAACTATTTTTGCATATGACGAAACTTTTAAAAATTTTTGTTCTGTTTTAGATCTCGACAAAAGATTCCAATTAGAGGCAAAATATTACAAAAACTTACAAACTTACTTTAAACATAAACAAGTCATGGTTAAATGAAAAAAAAATGCACCAAGCACAACTATAGTCTGTGGCCTACTAAATGCTATATGATTTGTATTCTTACAGATTATATTAGACGAGATCTTGTAGAGATCAAAAATAAGTTTTGGCATATTGCTGATTCGCTATTTCAAGCCAAAAATATTCCATGCAATGGACTATTTTTCTGCAGTGGAAAATAAAATCAAAACATCTAAATAAGCTTCAATAAACTTTATTTACACAGCATGCAATGAAATTAAACTTACAACATATATTTAATAATTTTTTCGGGTACGGTATACTGTAAAGCATTTACATTTGTGCAAAGGTACTCAAGTTTAGTTTTACAAACATATCGAGTTTCTCTGCACTTTTCTTTGGAAGAGCATACTCTAAATACTCTGGGATACCCCCAGTAGGTGACAATTTATTTTTAATATGGTGACATGAAAACACGGTCACTGGTCAGCAACATTTGGCCATGCAAACATGAGTGTACTCGTGACCTGTCTTCAAAGTGCAAAGTGCTAGTCACAAATGATTTAGTTCGACATTTCAAAGGAAGATTAATGGAAGAGGCATCTTCCATTGTTGATGCCGTCTTTGCACTTTGCACTTTGCAGACAGGTCACGAGTACACTCATATATATATATATATATATATATATATATATATATATATATATATATATATATACAGGGTGATTCAAAAGTTCGAGAACAAAAATTAGTTCAAACTCTCGACAGTCGGGGGGCTGCGGCAGATAAAGCCATGGAGATGACTTATGCATGGAGGTGACTGCACACATGACTGGCCTGCGAGATCCCCAGATCTTACACCCTGTGATTTCTTGTTGTGGGGGATAACCGTTTCTCGTTGTGGGGGATATATATATATATATATATATATATATATATATATATATATATATATATTGCAAAGAAAACAAACAAAAGCCTAAAAAATAGTCTATTTTTTTCGGGCAGGAGGGCATTCTAAAAAGCATCAGAACATAGGCAACATGTTAAAAATCATGTCTGTCTAAGTAAGATGCCATTTAGGTCTGGGAAATGAAATTTAAATCAATTGAATAACGCGAGTTAAATCAAATAATTCCTCACAGTAATCCTTCCTCAAAGCACCAAAATAATATTATTAAAATACGTAATTGACTAGAGATACTGAAATTTCCCAATTTTTTAAAAGGAAATTATTGCATTAAAATAACTTTAATAGATTAAAAGTACCTAGACTTCTTGCATTATATCTGGACTTGGAGTAGAAGTAATACAGGCATTTAGATGATGGTATCCATTTGTTTTGTTGTATCAGTACAACCGATCCAGAAAAACTTTATAGTGACAATTAATATACGGGTCGTCAGACAAATCCGAAGTCATTTTTTTTTGTACCTTTATTGGTTTTCTAAAACCAACTTTGTGGCGTGTGGTATAATTCCATAGTGAAAACTTGACAATAACAAGATAAAAAAAAATTGCTAGCTGACACTTTAACACTGACGGAAATAGTAATGGAGGATGGCGTCTACAAAGAATATGGTTGTAGCAACCGTTGCTAGGGGGAATGTAACGTCGGTGAATCTCATCTATATCTTGTCTGCTTCTTATACAAACTTCTTACGTTTTACAGACAGTTGCTGCATATGTTATGTGTTGTCAATACTTGTTTTAAATTGAAATACTTCGTCTGAGTGCGTTTCCTTTAAACGCAAGGCTACTTTGAAGTTAATACCAAAATTTATAGCCATGTCACTTTATCTGGCAAGCTGTCAAGGGTCCTCCAGCTGCGGACTTCACACATTCAATATACGCGTTTCACGAGTTTTTGAAGTTGATTCCTAGTTATTTGACAATTTTCTACTATTTTGTAACTGACATTATTTTATCTTACTTTGTTGCCTTGTTCGTAATCCGAACTTTTAAATTAACCGCTAGTGGCGCTGCAGTGGTAGTATAACTGACTTTAGTTTCTCTCGTTTTGTTGCTGAGATTGCAATCCTAAACTTTTAAATCAACCACTAGAGGAGCTTAATTTATATTTATTTCATCGAGGATGGTCACTTTAATTTTAATAGATCTAAAGAGTACACTCATAGACCTCACCTAACAAATTTATGAGGTGCTTACGGATATTTCTAAAATTCTTCATAAACATGCAACCATCAAATTATTTGTTAAGCCTATTTATTATTTTTATTTTGAGTTTTTTGATATTATTAGGTATGACGAAGGAGAACCAATGGCTAATCAAACAGTCTTTAATTCTCTTTCATTTCAAATAATTTTCCATTTAATAGCAAAATCTCCTCACCTTTACTGCTTACAGTCCTTCATTTGACTGTAAGATAAGACCATCAATCCTCTGTCGTCATGCATGCTTACATCTAAGCCGCGGGTTAAATAAATCCACGTAATTTAGAAATGCAAATCCAAGCGTTGACAACTTTCACCAAAGGGCTATGGATACTGGACTTTGAAATATTAAATTTAATTCACTGCAGAATGATTGACCTGAATGCATCCAACCTAATTAAAACGGCATCTCAGTAATGGTATATTAATTTGTAAGACATATAATGGCTGTATTTATCATGACAATATGATGTTGATGGCGTCCTTAAATGCGCTTAATCTTTATTTGAGTTTATTGGACTGCGATATATTATTGAAAACGGTTTCCTAACAGTTGCATGCATAAAGGTAAATGCGTTAAAACTCCATGCAGGGAAAACGCCGAAAATCGTTACAGATAATAATTTAGATGGCAACGCCAGAAATAGTTTCAAACAATAATTTAGATGACGTTGGTCTAGGGCAAGTCAAATCATATTGCATGAATTTTATGACTAAGGGCTGGGATGCATTAAATACTATTTATGTAAAATTATATTTTCGTATAAATAAATCACCCGTTCAATGTAATTTAAAACTCAAGCAATAAATAATATTCCTACTTATTCAAATGGATTTTCCCTACAAATTTAATTTTGTTTCCATGTTTTACAAACAGAAACAGAACACATACTACTTATATGGATTTTAAGTACTACTTATAGTATATGTACATTAGTAAATGTATTTAGTATATGTATTCTATTTAAAAATATCCAAAATTACATATACTAAACGCTACGTTTTCATGAATATGTATGAAATGAAAACAGCCGGGATGTTATCAACGCTAGCGCCACCTAGATATCAATTTCAAAGCATTAAAGAATATTCAAGCTTTCCATCCATAGGAATTTTATTTCAATCTCACTAACTCCATCCTTGCATGAAATGGAAAGCTATATAGGTGAATTCTGTAAAACCCACAGTGAGTTTTAGATGTGGATATTTTAATTTATGTTGTGCACTTGGGTATCTTTGTACAATCTGGATATGTGCTAAAATCTTTTTCTGAAAAACAGAAAAGTTAAAATGTGTGTTTTGGAGCAATTTGTGATGCACCATTTGAATAGAAAAATATATTTTACATTAATTAAGATAGGACTTACAATGATTTTATTTTTCTGTAGACAGTTTTATCCCCATAAGCATAAACACTAAAGGGGAAATGGTCATACATGGCTGCCTTGGTTTTCATGAACTTTACCTTTATGACTTCCAACGGGCTTGTACTAAATTGTAAATTAATTTTATGATGGCCGCGTAGAACAACTGAAATTATCATTTCCAATAGAAGTTCGTAAACAATGTGGCTTAAAGCAAGTTTCCTTCTGCTATTGCAGATATCGGCTGTTCCAGGCTGACGAAGATATAATAAGCGCGAAATCGGTCCAAGGATGTCGTTACTTGCAAAGGGAGTTTATTTCGAGTTTCTTTCTCCTTGTTCACGTGGACGACTAGATTTTAAGTGCGCAAAATGGCGGGGTCCATGAAGCTTCCAGGTTTATTTAATGATGCTTAACATTGTTATGTAACCTTTTCCCTTGACACTTTGAGTGGAAATGTGTCAATGTGTCGATATGTGTCAACCATTGTTTCGCATTTATTATGTTATTTTGTTGAGTGTTATAAAAATAATATCTTTGAAAGAATTTTAGAAAGAGCAGTTAAGATCTGATCTTCGACAAGAGAGCTCGTCTTTTTGGAAAGAGAGTGCTTCTCGGGCATAGGCCCTGTATTTGGTTTTTGAGCAGAAACCTTCTGCGATAGTTCCTGACCTAAGGACGGAACGGAAGAGAGATCGAGGGCCCAGTAGGACTCGATCCATATAGACTACCGCTAGTCTAAATTTCAGACCACCCGGGTCTAGCATATTGTCGTGACAGGACGTCACCGCATCGTGGACTTACGTCAGTTTCATCTTGAATCCTGGTTAGAGAATCACCTCGCATAGACTTTCCACGGGAAATTGATGTGGACATTTTCTTGAACACGTCAGAGTGACCTCAGCGGACTATTCGCCTCACTTCAGATTTGGATACCTTTGTAATCTAATTTGTATATTACCTAATTGCTGTAAATAAATAAAGAATTGAAGTCACTCGAGAGTTATTTGGCTGTGACTATAAAACCACGCTACCACTACGCCACAGCCATTTCTCCGGTTTAGTTTTATTAGTTTATGAACAATCAAAAAGATGTTTTAAAAGTATCAACACGCGATTGTTGATTAATTGTATCAACCGTTTTGAAAGGCAAAAATAGTAATCTTCGTCAGGAGTTCTGATAAATAATGATATCTTCTATTTTTCAAACCGGCTGATCAACTAATGTACATTAGTCTAAGAAAATATTTTTATTTTCAGATTATTAAACGACAGTTTGAACAAATCTATTATCCTTTGTAAAATGATATAAAAATTTTCAATTTAAAATGACAGACAACTGAGTATTTACGCGAGTGTTTTGAATTATGTATTATAATGTGGACATGTACGAAAGTTCCGTTTGCGAAGTCAAGTTTGTACGTCGAAATACATAAAATAAATTTTATTAATATTAATAAAATTAATGCATAAAAGTTTTCATTGATAATAGTCAAAATACGTGATAAATTTATACATATGTAAGTGAATCAATGTATTCAAAATTTCGCAATATTGATTAAATGTGTACTTATTGGATAAAATCTCAAATGCTTTATAATATTTAATAATTTTAGACATTAACCAACTCAGCTTAACAAACGAAATATGTATAAATCGCTTGAGCTCATCTTGATCTATAAGCTGCCCGATCCAGCAGACAGAAATATTTCTCGTTCTATGGATAGATTTTAGAGATTCAAATTTAAATGGCATGTTTCCTGGCAGTATTTATATTGCCTGATGAAAGTTTATTCGAAATATTAGTTCAGATGATATTTTGATTTGAATCGCATTTTCGAATTTCCAATTCTATGTATAAGATACAATTTTCAAAATAAACAAATTCCAGTAATATATAAAAATTTTAATATTGAAGTTCATTTGAACTCCTCGTGATAGCTTCTTACACGCTCCTAAGAATGAGGGCGCGGTAGCCGTGTGGTTAGCGCGCTGGAATTGCACATGGTAGGCCCGGGTTCGATTCCCGCCACTGCCTAAACTGCCACCGTGTTCACGCGGAGTGCGATCACGTTAAATATGTGGATCCTAAGTCCTTCCGAGAGGTTGGTGGTAGGGGAAGGAGGATACGATCCCTGTGGATGCTCTCCCACTGGGTTCCGGTCTAAATTGGGTGGCACTTCCCGGCCGTCCAACCAGTTACCTTACACCTTTCTGGTAGGTCGAACGGTCTGGGTCTCAACAACAACGCTCCTAAGAATGAGATTTTAGGAAAGAATGATGTGCAACATTTAGATAGACATTAACAATTAGATTAAATGTATCTACAAAGACATTAGTCGATCCGGTGGTCGAGCGGTCAGGGACATGTGTTTCCGTCTGATCGCTGGATTGTGGGTTTGAATCCCGAAAGGGCATGGATGTTGTCATGTCGAGGCCAAGTCAGACTTCCGCCCTTCGGAGAGTCTCTATAAAATTGGAGCTGCAAATCTCCTCCCCTTCGCCATGGGATACCCTGGGAGGTCTTGTGAACGTGGTGCGTAGGCACTCCTCCACCACGGGGGAATTAGTAACGAACGAACAAATACATTAAATTAGAAACAGCTAACCAAAGTTCATTATTATAGGACTGTGCTGTTAGCCCAACATTTATGTAAAAGTGCTAAGATTTTGACGTCATTGTGAAATGCTTCGCAGCCAAATTACAGAATGAACTAAAGATTAAATTTTAAAATAAAAATAATTATTTTCCCTTGTCAATATTTTAAAATATAATCGTTTTAATGATCTGTGCTGTAGCAAAATCTTCCATTTTGCACTAAAAATGATGAAATATAGATTTACTTATCCGAACTTACATTGATACGATTAAATACGGTTTCAAATTAACAGATCAAAATTACTTAAAGTATAAAACACAGCAATTTATAAGATTAATATTTGTTATTGATTAATTGTCTGACAGTACATTATATTCGTTAGGAACTAATACTGATCCATTTTCCAACCACTTTATTTCATTCAAGTTTTTATATTTTTTATCTGCGTGGAAGTGGCAACAATGATAATCACTGCTTTGGATAGCTCATTCGATAGAATGCTCCTGAGAATGCATGGGATTTATCAGCCAATGACAACACAAATCAGACGGAAAGCATGGAATAAAATAAAGTCAGGGGTCAATCTTGTAGGGAACCATGATTAACCGTGTATCAACACAGTGATCATTGAAAAATGAAAATTTGCAGACAAAATTGCTGGATGAAGGTAAAAGATCAATTGTTTTACTAGAGCGGCAATTATGGTTGACTCCAAGGCAGCCATGCAGGCAGTCGCTATAAATCACTGCACAGAGGCGCCGATTATCTCGAAACTGAAACAAGACCTGAGATTTTTCAAGACTAAATAAAACTATCGTTTTTCAATGGATCCACTCGCATGTGGGTATCGACGGCAACGAACAGTCCGATTGGTTAGCCAAGAGAGAAACCCTGGAGCAGCAGGTTAACATACCTGTTCCCCCGGAGTCACTTAAAAGATACGTTTGGGAGAAAATTGAGGAAAATCTCAAATCTGATTTGGAAATGAAAGCAACGGACAAATCTTGGGACAATATCCAAAACCATTGGAAAAATTTTTGCGACAGACCCCATAAGGAGGCTGTCGCTAAATTTAGACTAAAGACTGGACACGACTGCATTGCGGAGCATTTAAATCGGATCGGAATCCTACCTACGAACGTGTGCCTGATATGTCATGCGGGCGTTATGAATGCTGGACATCTTCTTGTGTGCCCAGGACTCGATCAAGAGTCTCAAAGACATGGTGACCTTGGCAAACTGTATTGGAACGCAAGGACTTGCATGAACTCTTGGTGACCGAACTCAACCCCCCTGTCTTCTTTGTTTAGAGCTGTTGCTTGTCTGTTTTCTCAGTTTGTAATTTGTTTCCTTCGTTGTTGTTTGCTTGTTTCTGTTTGTTATACGTTGATCTTTCTGTGATGTAATGCATTGCCTATTCTTGTATGGATTTAATTCCTGATTAAAGCCTTATGTAACAACAACAACAAATCACTGACTTCGCTGCGATACTAGACTTATTTAGAATCTACTAATGTGTTTGATTAAGTGGTGAATAATTTTATCCACTGTTACAATAAGCGAGTTTGACCAACCAAAACCATAAAACCGAGTTTCTAACCAAAACCATAAAAATTTTGATTTTTGATACTGCGAAAAAAGTCTTTTTCACCATTTCAACAGTTGCTATACAGTGGACGTCTCTATAAAGAAAAGCGGATGAATGCGCATATGCATGGTGGTGAATAGTTGCATGCAACAATACATGTGTTGATACGAAAGGTTGAAATGATTTTGGTTAAAATCAGTACCTGTATCTGCATTATTTAAGTATCAGAAGCTCTTTTTGGACCAGGACAACGCCGGGAAATTTGTTTCAGGAGATAATAAAACTACACAAATCTTATATACATTCATTTCATTTAATAATAAGGAATGAGATTCAAAAGAATGTCTTAGAAAAATCAAAAAAATTCTCAAATAAATCATTTTAAGAAGAGAATATCGCGTATATACATATTTATCATCGCAATTCTATGTAGATGATGTACATTTCAATACAACTCTAAATAACTCAGTTGAATACATACAGAATATTGCAATTGAAATAATATTTTTGTCACGGACTGGTTTTAGGCGTTATCGAATTCCGATATGTTCCTTTTCTATTTCATACGTGATATGACATTGGAGATGATTATTTTAGACACCGGGAAAGAAACATTTGATTTTAAATATATACGTGGATTCTCAATTTCGATTACAATATTTCTATTCCAGTTTTACAATGCAGGATGGTTTTTAAAACATTGTAACATTTAATTCACAATTTTCATGATATTATGAAAATGGAATATTCCTGTTTCATTAACGATTGGATTCACTTCATTATTCGATGTGTGAAAATAAGCAAAAATATATGTGCACTGTTATTGCCCTTGTATGTGAATAAAACACATGAATGTATTTTGAACTCTACTTAAGTGTAGAGAAGTACAGAAAAAATCTACACATGTGCTAAGTTAAATAGTCTATATATTAAACAATATTAACTATTAAAAATTTAGCCCCATAGGGTTCAATATATTTCATTTTTTCAAGCAGGGTTCAATCCAAAACTAATTGGGTGATATTATTCTTTTATATTCACACAGACCATCTCAACAATATGCTAAAATTTCATTTGGATAAAGTAATATTTAAGGCAGTTATCGTGCGAATGGACAGACAAACAAACATAATGAATGAGCAAAGTCATAAATACTTTACAGTTATGTACGAAAGTGTTCAAAACTAAAGTTTTGATAGAGTGAAAAAATGATATGTACTCAAATCAATCGAGTTTTATAACGAAACTTCAAAATTATGTACATAGTTTCAATATTTTAACTTTTATAAATTGAAATGAACTATGGAAACAAATTTATTAAAAATGAACGATGGGATTTTTCCAGTCAATATAAGCATAATGGATGTTTCTTTGAAACTATCTAATTAATAAGCTTAATAGAAGTTACTATGGATTCCATCTAGTCTGTATAAGCATAATTCGAGTTACTATGGAAACTATTTAGTCAGCATAATCATAATGGACATTACTGTGGAGACCATCTAGTCAATATAAACATAAAGGGCGTTATTATGGAAACCATCCGATCATATAAGCATAATATGCCTTACTATGTAAAAAGCA
Organism: Amaurobius ferox; assembly: GCA_951213105.1. NCBI lineage: Eukaryota > Metazoa > Arthropoda > Arachnida > Araneae > Amaurobiidae > Amaurobius > Amaurobius ferox. The sequence continues at coordinate 41,661,559 of OX578143.1, forward strand.
TCTAGTCAATGCAAGCCAAATGGATGTTACTATGGAAACCATCTTATCAATATAACCATAATGGATGTTACTATGGAATTCATCTAGTCAATATAAGCACAATGGAAGTGCAAAGAAATAACTGGGCTTAAAACCAGTCATGGTTTCTACAGAGCAGTAGCGTAGCGTGAGATTTTTGATAGGTGAGACTAAAAATTTGGCAAAAAAGTGCGATATTCGTCGCCAAAATCTCGCCAAGCGTTATGGACGGAAAAATAAGTTATTCTTATAGCAGATAAATGACTATTGGCGTTCAAATACAAAAGTATTGCTCAAAATACCTTTTCTCGTGAATGGAACGAGTTAGATCCACGATAATGATGTCAAAAATTTATCGCATGATGTTACATATGAAAAGCGAACTACTTTCTCAACAGTTAATATTTTTTTTAATTTAAGGCATATTTTGATAAATTTACTTTAAAAATGTACAATATCTCGAGAATGGTTCATGCTAGCGTTCTAAAGTTTATGTGAATCGTTTTCTAAGGAAAAATTACATACAAAATTTCTATTTGCGTAACTTTACTAAAGGTTTTGATTTTTTGATGATTTTTCAAAATTTAACTCGGAAATTTAGGGGGTTCTGAACATTCGATTACGTTTAAAAACAATAGGCTTCCAGTATTCACAGATTGTGATTTTTGTACCAAATTTCATTCGAATCGCTCCATTCGTTCGTGAGATATCGTCTCCACAGACTCACTGACACACACACACACACACAGATATTACCTCAAAACTGTTTGATTCGTGATCAGGGATGCTTGAAACATGCTCTCCAGTCGAAAACTCGAATTCGAATTTTTGACTTCGTCACAATAATTTCTTTATACATTATGTATATAAGGAAAGTAATAGCTAGAACTAATGAAATAAATCAATTCAAAGGAGTACACTGAAAATGGGTGAGAAATATAACTGGAACATAAGCTCATTTGAAAATCACTGTAATCAACAATGTCCTTAAACAATTTTGTATATTAATTCTTTACAAATACTATACTTTGAAAGCTTAAAAATATCTTAACAACAATATGTTAAAATCCGCTAGAAAATTATCAGTGGCTTTTATTTAACTAAAATTCTCGTGTAACGTGATTTTTAAAGGGGAGTCAGATTTATTTTTTCTCAAACTCCCAAATGGATGCTTCGCCATATTGTCTACCTCACAAACTATTAAGTTTAGTGGTAGTCATTATTAGGGTGGCGTTTCGTCTTGATATTGTTTAAATTTAGGTGAATGTTATGTCATTCGTGTAAAACGCCTGATATATTTTAGCATTACATATGACTATTTTCTGCGAAAAATAATTAACAAAACCATGTTTGGCCCAAAATGTCGGATCCATTAGGGTTGTCTCAGAAATGTTCATTCATGAAGTATCACGACCCATATCCAATCATATTTATGTTACGCTGTTTATAGAGGGTGGAAATCGGAGATGCAATAACTACACCTTTCTGGAAGCTAGCTTATAGTTCTAGCTTATCAGCCAGACCGAAGTTTAAGAATTGGGTGGTCCTAATACAGTGCTTCTTTCAATGCACCGTAAAGACTAGAATAATTCAGCTTCTAGATATGCGTTTTAATGGGAAAAACTTTGAAACGTCTAATTCAAAGTAAGTTCTAACAGTTTTCTAAAAAAAGACATTATTATTCGTAAAATTATTTTTAAAAATATAATAAATATACGTATCTTTAAATTAGATTTTAAACAGAGGAGCATCAGCTTCTGAGCCTCAATGGACTCAACGCCACTTACGGAGTATTCAAGCTAGTTTTGCTTGAAGTATAGCTACCTTCATGCATCAAGTACACCTTAAATTTAGGTCAACTCAAACAGTACCTTAATTTAACAATCATCACCTGGTAAGCCATAGATTAATATTTTTAATTTCCTGCTAATAGAGGATTTATTCACATTGGTACAAGTTGCCTCGGTAGGTTAAATGGAGTGAATTAATAAAGTCTGATTCTTATGGCATTATTTATAGGAATCTACTACAAATTTTGAAAGAGGCTTAAATGTACTGAATTACCTAACGACTAGGAATTATGCATAAAAGAGCAAAGTAAGCAATCCTTGTCGTCTGAGTAATGAGCAGGTCATACAGATCAGAAGTTACACTTGAAATATAAATCTAAGGAAGCCTTAAAATTACTCTTCGAATATAGAAGGGAATACACAACCGTCTAAATAATTCGATGGGTGAAGATGTATGGTGAAAGATCAGGTCAGTTAAAGATCAATAACGCGGTTTTGCATTGAGATATATGTTCGTTTCAATTCTACAGAGTAGTTTAACTATACTTCTTGAGCATAGATATAGTGGATACCTAAAACACGAAATATACCAAAATCGAAATATTTCCATGATCCTGAGATTTAGTGCAAAACCTTTCATCATTGAAATTTATATTGAATGAGTAACATCAATTAAGGAACTGTTTCGTATAAAGTAGCAGCAGAGACAATCGATTACGCATATCGTATGTTGTACTGTAATTGGAAATCTGAAGAGTAGGGATATAGAGCCAACATTAAATATACATAGAAATATATACATCTGAGCAACTCAATAGATATAGCTCTTCAAGACAGACAAAGATCGGAGATTCAATTCCTGAGTAAGAAATGAATTCATAACAATGGACTCTAGACATTAAAAAAATCTGATGTGGGCAGCACATAACTTTCCTTATATAATGCAATGAATTTACTATTTTTACATTAAAAAATTGATTATTTTTATAGTTGTTATTTGTATTATTTTCAAGATATTGAATTTTTGTCAATGAGTCGTCATTTTCCATGTCGTCATCATCAATGCATTGATTTAGCATCATTTTTATACATTTGGCGAGTTTTTCGTTAGATTAGCAACATTAAAAAAGTCGGCAAGTTGGCGACATCCCCCCAAATTTGTCGCCAAAATCTCACCAAGCGTTATGGACGAAGAAATAAGTTATTCTTACAGCAGATAAATGACTATTTCCGTTCAAATACAAAAGTATCACTCAAAGTATCGTTTTTCATGAATGGAACGAGTTAGATCCACGAGAATGATGTTTCCAAATTTATCGGATGGTATTACATATGAAAATTGAACATGTTTCTCAATTGGAAATATTTTTATACGACTTTTTGATTATTTTTTTGAAAATTGTGCAATATCTCGAGAACGGTTCACGTTAGCATTCAAAATTTATGTCAATCGCTTTCTAATGAAACATTATATACGGAATGTCTATTTGCGTAACTTTATTAGAGGTTTTGATTTTTTGACGATTATTTCTAAATTTCAGTCGAAAATTTAGGGGGTTTCTGAACATTCGATTGCGTATAAAAACAATTGGCTTCCAGTGCTTACAGATTGTGATTTTTGTACCAAATTTCGTTCGAATCGGTCTATTCGTTCGTCAGTTATCGTCTCCACAGACTCACTGACACACACACACACACAAACTTTCATACACACATACACACCCACAGACATAACTTTGATCCACCCACAGACTTTGATTCGTGATCAGGGATGCTTGAAACGTGTTCTCCCGTCGAAAACTCGAATTCGAATTTTCGACCCCATCACAATACTTTCCTTATACATTATTGTATATAAGGAGAGTAAGGAGAGTAAAAAATCATTGTATCAGTATTCTACATAGTATTGTACTGCGCTTGTAGCTTTGTAGAAATTTAATGTATCAACATTTTTCCTAATATTAAAATTTTCTTGTATGTTGCGGCGCAGATTTCACGTTAATAATTTTGTTACTTTTGTCATGTCTCAGTATCAAAAATTTAAGATACAGAATTCTGTAAGCCAGAAAGCGGATTTAAAAATAATCTTAGCACGCGCTCATCCTCTGTTGAGTGTGACATTTAAGCGATTGCACTATGCTGCAAAACCAGTAATTAATAATACAAATGCTAGCCATTTTACATATATCATAAAACAGGTGAATGTAAAACACCGGATTGAAAGTGAACAATGTTTAAAATTACTGTGGACTGATTGCATGCAAAATGCTAGTGAAATAAAAAAAAATCATAAATTTCCACTTTTAACTCAATATAATAAGGCGAAATATGGTTTCAAGCAATGCTTTAAACATTTTCTGCATTTGTTTATATTCCCCCACCTTACTGTTTACATTCACACTGTTTTACAGTATCATTGTAATTATGATCCTATTTTTAAAAGACATCCCTACAACAAAAAGTTGTGAACTTCCTACTAATTTTTAACAAAATCAACTTAAGTAGAATATTGGTGAAATAAATAGCTATTAATTCACGCACACATAAATCGATACGAAGATATATTTATATATAATATAATTAGAGGAATGTCTGTTGAAAACTATCGTTTTCCCAATAGACAAAATTTGAACAGAGGTATACACTCCTTAAACAGCATACACTTCTCGAAAACTGTTAAGCCAAACATACTTAAAAAAATAATAATAAAATATAAGTGCACAAGGGAACATCATCAATATATGCTTCAGAAATTCCATCACAATGGAGACTAAAATTGACAGACAGACAGGGCAAACACTGAAATTGACAGAGAGACAGACGAACCCATGGAAAATATTATATATAGATTATCCTCAGCATTGTCTATTATCTCCAGATTGAGCCTTGGTATTCCCAAGAAATTTCTCCTATGAATTTCTAGATAAACTGTTTTCCAATATTTCATACCAATTTCTTAAAGGCAATATCCATACAATCCAACCATCTTAGGGGTGGGACAGTTCAGTGGATAGCGAGCAGGGATTGCACTCGGACGACTCGAGTTCGATTCCCGGCTCAGCCCAAATTGTCGCGTGTTCACGCGGATTACGGACAAGTTAAACTTGTGGGTAATTGGCTGTAGGGGAGCATTCCGATAGATTGGCTGTAGGGGAGAAAACCGGCATCCACAGGGACCGAATCGGTCCCTGTGGATGTCGCCCTCACTGGGTTCTCGTCTGAATAGAGTGGTACTTCCCGGCAGTACAAACGGATACCTTACACCTTCTGGTAGGTCGGTGGGTCTGAAACGAAGAAGAAGAATCCAAATATCTTAATTTGAATAATCATTTTGCACTTTTCCTTATTGGTATAAAAATGAAGACTGTTTTCATTACTATGGTATAATCCATTCTCTGGAAATGTCTGGCAAACTTAATTCAAGCATAATTTATTTTTTACATATTTAATAATACCCATTATCAAAATAGACATAAAGTAATCTATATTATTAGAATAGCAATATAAACCAGCATGCAGGCATTTCTTCAAGCTTAATGCACGTCAAACCTCGCAAATTTGCAGTAATTTGAAAGCACAAATATTTCAAATAATTTTATATTACAACATGATGAAGAACACAGAAGAGTTTATACGCATATAAGAATATCTCGGTCTGAATATTTTCAAAATATTGCACTTGAAAGGATATTTTTATCATGTCCTGGTTAGATGATATCGAATTCCGATATTACTTTTCTATTTTATACTCGATATCAGATAGAGGGATTTTTCTAGACATTGAAGATGTAAAAATTTGAATTTAAATACATAGTATTGAAATTTGGAGTGTGTTATTTTAGATATAAGTTCACAATGCATCTTTGGTTTTGAAATAGCTGGTGTGTCAGTCTCAGCTGAACTTCCCACTGCAATCATATTCCATAGTGCGCAGTGCCCGCGTAGAAGATAAGACCTTGCAATTCCGTCCTAGTAGCTCAGCGATACACTGTTGGATGGTCAGATCTAGAGTTCGATTCCCGGTTGGAGAAGATCGGTTCTTTACAGTAAAGCCCGAATAAATCAACCCTGTAGGTTAGTGCAAATATATCGGAGGTCTGAAGACCCCAGACCGTGCGACTCACATATTGGGTTTAGAGTAGCTATCTGCACGGCCGGGAAAGGATACCTCCTGCATTCAGGAGGCACCCAAGGTCTACCATCCCACCAAACGAACTTTTATTTAGGTCTAAAAATATTACAATTTATAATAAATATTGTGATTAAACAGACAGTTTTACATTATATTTGAACTTGACAAGTACGTCCATTTTACAAAAATGGGAAAATGGTTATTGCGAATATAGATAAAAAGATCATTGAAAACAAATATTTAGAGTGAGGTATAATAACATAATAAAATATAGATTAAAATGAAAGAAAATAATAAAATTTTAAAAGTAAAATTTAGAAAATATATAAAAAGAAAATATATGAAAATGAAAAAAAAAATTGGCGTATGAAAACAAAAACAGAAATTTAGAAAAGAAAAATAAGAAAAAATACAAATAAAAATTGTCAAAAGAAAAAGAAAGATCCAAAAAAATAAGAACAGTTAACACAGCTTTTTTTTTTATTTTTATTTTTATTTTTTTTTATTTATTTTTTTTTTAAGAAAAAAAATAGAGAGAACACAATAAGTTCATATCTATATAAATAAAAATGAAAATCTGTCTGTCTGTCTGTCTGTCTGTCTGTCTGTCTGTCTGTCTGTTTGTCACACCATCACGGGAGAACGGCTGAACCGAATTTGATGAAATTTTGTGGGTAGCCCAGAAATAGCCCCACTTAAAATTATATCCATGTGTTGAGTTTCTACGACCAGTGGTTCTCGAGATATTAGTAAAAAACGAAATTTTCGTTTGTCTCATCATCACGGAAAAACGGCTGAACCGAAATTGATGAAATTTGGTGAATAGCCTTGAAATATCCCCTTATAAATTTTGTCCAAGTTTCGAGTTTCTAAGACCAGGGGTTGTCGAGATATTAATGAAAAACGGATCTTTTTCCTAGGAGTTCTACTCCCTAACTCCGTGGTTTATCCAAACGAAAAGCTTGAAAATCGTTTGAAAGTGAATTAAAATTTAATCTCTGAGTTTGATGGGAGATTTTTTGCGTTAATTAGTCACTTTCTGAAAACATGAATTGTTTGAAACATGATTTAAAGGGGAAATCTATCTCCATGGTTCATGGTTTATTTAAAACTAGCAGCATACCCGTTCTTCGTCCGGAATATATAATATAAAGAAACTTATAATTCGCAATCATGTGCAAATTCTGTTAAGATATTAAATTTATTGCTCCTAAAGCGTAGTTTAAGAATATCTGTTCTCGCTATGCAAAATTATCTTCATGGGCATATCTGAAGAATAAAACATCCTGGTCCTTTTGTAAGCAAATTTACAAAAAAAAAGGAATTGCATCAATATATGCAACCCCGTACTACTTATATTGTCGCAGATTAGAAAATATGCCAGTGTGCTAGTAGAAGATTCCCCGTATTACAATATGAGTCTCAAAAATATTTGCCAAAATAAAAGAGATGACGTAATAAATTGGAAATATCAATAATCCCCGTAATCTTTATACCAGAAGGCGTAATTGATTCCAATATATGCCAATATATAACAAAATATATGCCAATATACCTGTACTACTTATATTCTCATAGATTAGAAGATATAATGCATTTGTAGAAGATTGCTCGTACAAAGTACTATATATGAGTTTCAACAATTTTCGGCATAATAAAACAATGGCATAATAACTTGAAAATATCAATAATCCCTGAATCAACAGTCCCCGAAAATATCAATAATAATAATGTTTAAACCTGGGGACCGTAATTGGTATTATCCAGTCAAAAATGCAAGGCCAATGAAATTTATTTTATATACATATCTTTATTATTCAAATCGGAAAAGATTTAATATAAAATCGTATGCGGCATAACACATTGGATCCGTTGCTAAGCGACATGATATCATTTGCTTCAAATAAATTGATGGAAATCATATCGTCTGAATAATGCGATCTCCATGGAAGGTTTGGCGACATTTTAGTCAATTTAGCGATAACTTAAAAAATCGCCAAATTTATCGCCAAGTGGGACTGTAGAACAGATAGACCCATTTTGCGACAAATTGACGAAACATCATCACAATACTATCCCCAAACAAAATACAATTATTTTCATTTATTAAGCGCGATTTTATCAATTCCAGGATATTTTTATAGACTCACAAATACTTTTATCAATTGCGTGATATTAAAAAAATTCGTTAAATGTGTTACTAAGTAGGATGGATGGATTGATCGACAAATGCTACCGAAACATCATTTCGGTACTCTATTCTAAAAAGCAAATCATTGATTTGCGCCAATTTTATAAATTTGGAAACATTTCCGCTAATTTGGTAAAGTTTAAGAGAAGTTACCAAGTTATTTAGAGATATTCCGCTAAATTCGTAGCTCTGAATTTGCAGATCTGAAGAATAAAATATCCTGATCCCGTTTGTATAAACTAAATGAAAACACTAAAATTGTATTATAAGATACACCTGTTCTAATCTTTTTCTGCTTCAACAATCGGCTAAATGAATTTATTGGGTAAACACAATATATGAGTTTATTAGGTAAACACAATATATGAGCTGGAAACCACTTTGCTAAAATAAATGAAAGTCATGTACGCGGTCGGCAATTTATATAATTAAAAGAACAATCAAACCGTTCATTTAAAAATATATTTTTACATCCATTTATTTATTATTCAAATAGAAAAAATAATAATAAATATTAACAACACATTTAATTTCATTCCGTTGCCGAGCAACATGATATAAGATAGAATCTTCCTCATAAAATGCAAAATTTAATAGCCATTTTTATTTCTTTATACTTTTCATTTTTTAGTAAAAGCTTGTATAATATAAACCAAGGAGATAGATTTCCCATTTAAATCATGTTTCAAACAATTGATGTTTTCAGAAAGTGACTAATTAGTGCAAAAAATCTCCCCCCAAACTCTGAGATACAGTTTTAATTCACTTTCAAACGATTTTCAAGCTTTTCGTTTGGATAAACCACGGAGTTAGGGAGTAGAACTCCTAGGAAAAAGTTCCGTTTTTAATTAATGTTTCGACAACCCCAGGTGTTAGAAACTCGAAACTTGGACAAAATTTATGGGGGGATATTTCAAGGCTATTCACTAAATTTCATTAAATTCGGTTCAGCCGTTTTTCCGTGATGATGAGACAAACGAAAATTTCGTTTTTTACTAATATCTCGAGAACCACTGGTCGTAGAAACTCAAAACACGGATATAATTTTAAGTGGGGCTATTTCTGGGCTACCCACAAAATTTCATCAAATTCGGTTCAGCCGTTTTCCCGTGATGGTGTGACAAACAGACAGACAGACAGACAGACAGACAGACAGACAGACAGACAGACAGACAGACAGACAGATTTTCATTTTTATTTATATAGACAAGCTTTTACGGAACAATGAGAAGTATAGAGAAATCAAAATCGTTATTTAATTTCGCAGTTTATGTTATAAGACATGACATATTTAACATGTTATAAGATTCTATCTTATATCATGTTACTCAGAAACGCAATTAAACTAAATCTGTCTGTTAATTTTAATAATTATTTTTTCGATTTGAATAATAAATAAATGGATATAAAAATATATTTTAGAAAAGAGCGATTTGATTTTTCTTATAGCATTTTTGACTGGATAATATCAATTACGGTCTTCAGGTTTAAAAATTATTATTATTTATATTTTCGGGGATTATTGATTCAAGGATTATTGATATTTTCAAGTTATTTTGCAATTATTTTATTATGACAAAAATTGTTTAAACTCATATATTGTATGTTGTACGAATCTTCTACAAATACACGTGTATATCTTTTAATCTACGAGAATATAAGTAGTACAGGTATATTGACATATGTTTTGATATATATTGGCATATATTGGAATCAATTACGACCTTCTGGTATAAAGAGTACGGATATTATTGATGTTTTCAATTTATTACGTCATCTCTTTTATTTTGGCAAATATTTTTGAGACGCATATTGTAATACGGGTAATCTTCTACTAACACATTGGCATATTTTCTGATCTGCGACAATATAATTAGTACGGGGTTGCATATATTCATTCAATTCCTATTTTTTCTTCTGTAAATTTGCTTACAAAAGGGGGCAGGATATTTTATTCTTCAGATCTGATCGTGAAGATAATTTTGCATAGTGAGAACTTATATTCTTAAACTTCTCTTTAGGAGCAATAAATTTAATATTTTAACAGAATTTGCACATGATTGCGAACTTTAAGTTTCTTTAAATTATACACTCCGTACGAATAACGGGTGTGCTGCTAGTGGTTAATAAATTTTAACATTTTAGGAGGATATATCATGTTGCTCGACATCGCAATTAAATTAAATGTGTTTGTTAATGTTTTTATTATTTTTTTTTTATTTAAATAATAAATAAATTGATAAATGGATATAAAAGTATATCTTATGAATGGACGGTTTGATTTTTCTTTTAATTATATTAATTGCTGACTGCGTACATCAATTTCATTTATTTTGGCAAAGAGTTTTAAAGCTTATATCGTATTTAGCTACTAAACTCATATATTGTGTTTAGCCAATAAATTCATATAGCCGATTGTTGAAACAGAAAAAGAGTAGAGCGGGTATATCTTCTAATACAATTGTAGTGTTTTCATTTAGTATATTGAAACGGGATAAGAATGTTTCATTCAGATCTGCAAATTCAAAGCTACGAATTTGGAGGGATATCGCCAATTTAACAACTTTTCTTAAACTTTGCCAAATTGACGGAAATGTCGCCAAATTGATATAAACGACACACAAACAGCTGCCATAAACCTTCGGGTTGGTCGTGTGGCTTGGGTCTTCTACATAACAATGAATTTTTTTTTTGTTTTGTTAGAAGAGAGTACTGAAATGATGTTTGGTTAGCATTTATCTGTCAGACCAACCATCCTACTTAGTAATACATTTAACGAATTTTTAAAATGTCACCAAATTGATAAAAATGTTTTCAAATCTATAAAAATATCTTGAAATTGATAAAATTGCGCTACATAAATGATATTAATTGTTTATTGTTAGGGGATAGTATTGTGATGATATTTCGTCAATTTGTCGCAAAGTGGAACTGTCAGTTCTACAGTCCCACTTGGCGATAAATTTGGCGATTTTTTAAAATGTCGCTGATTTGACGAAACTGTCGCCAAATGTTCCATAGAAATATAACTATTTAGACGATATTTTTTCTACCAATTTATTTGAAGCAAATGATATCATGTCGCTTAGCAACGGATTTAAATCCAATGTGTTTATGCGGCAGACGATTTTTATTAAATCCTTTCCGATTTGAATAATGAAAATATGTATATAAAATAAATTTCATTGCCATTTCATTTTGGACTGGATAATATCAATTATACTCTTCAGGTTTAATCATTATTATTATTGATATGTTCCGGAATTATTGATTCAGGGATTATTGATATTTTTAAGTTATTACGCCATTGTTTTATTGCGGCAAAAATTGCTGACACACGCATATTGTACGTTGTACGAGTAATCTTCTAGGAATGCACGGGTATATCTTCTAACCTACGAGAATATAAGTAGTACAGGTATATTGGCATATATTTTGACATATATTGGCATATATATTGGAATCAAGTACAGTCTTCTGGTATGAAGATTAAGGGGAGTAATTATATATTCAATTTATTGCGTCGTCTGTTGTATTTTACCAAAAAACATTTGAGACTCATATTGCAAAACGGGTAATCTTCTACTAATAATCGGACATTATAAGTAGTACGTGTATATCTTCCCATATAATGTTAGCACTTTAATTTTGACATATATTGGAATAAATGACTGTCTTCAGATTTAAAGATTACGGGTTTATTGGTATTTTCAATTTATACATGTAATCTACTAATACAGGTTATATTTTCTAATATTTGCGTATATAATTAGTACGGGTCCCATACAATTTTAACGCTTTTATTTTGCATATATTGATTCAATTCCATATTTTTTTTTATATTTGCTTACATAAGGGGTCCAAGATGTTTTATTCTTCAGATATGTCGATGAAGATAATTTTATATAGCGAGAACAGAGATTCCTAAACTTCTTTTTAGGAGCATTATATTAAATATTTTAACAGAATATTTTGATTAAACGTGTCATTTAGTATACTAAAAGAATTTGGGCATGATTATGAATTTCAAGTTTCTTTATATTATATACTCCGTACGAAGAACGGGTATGCTGCTAGTTAGTTAATAAGAATGAAAAAAAGGGATTCATTGATCAAAATTAAATGAGAGCAGAATCTACTCAAAAGCTTATGTCACTTTATTAGAAATTTCCATGGAAACAAGAATACAGTTTTTAATTTTATCTACTGAAGAGGGATTTGAACGAACTTTGGAGAACCAAATTGGTTTATTAGAGGGGGAAGATTTGCAGAGATGAATTTTTTTAGAAAAAGGACAATCGAAAATGTTATGGTCAACGTCACCGAATTTATTGCAAATACAGTTAGAGGTGGATTTAATTTTGAAAAAGTATAAGTAATCAGGAAAGGGGCCATGACCAGTAAGAAAGTAAATGAGATATTTATTAAAAATTTGTAAATTAGGATTCACGATAGGGAGGTAAGACAGGATTCTAGCCGGATCACCAGTCCTGGAGGAATTGTAATCATTAAGATAATTTTGCCAAAGATTATGAGTATGAGATTTACAAAATTTTGAGAGGAGCGAGTAAGGAAAGGGAATAGTAAGAGGGGAACCAGAGATAGCAGCAATTTTGGCATGGTAATCAGCAATTTCATATCCAGATATGTTATTGTGAACTTTTACCCAAGAAATATTGATATATCGGAGGTCTGAACGTGACCCTAGTATGACTATCATGGATTCAGTGGACTCTGATATATGGAGCTCTGATTTCAAAATTAGGAGGATATCACCACGCAGAAAGCTAAGCTGGATGATAAAAATAGCAGCAGGTGGTTGATTTGAGATAAAAAATGGCAGGATGTTGTCAGGCAGATTATCAGTTGCACACCAATCTGCCATTAGAGAGGAGAGAATACAGAGTCCACTTTGACGATAAGAGATTGCAAGTCCGTCCCAGTCCCTCAAAGGTGGAGCATCGGCTGGCCAGATCGAAGATCCAGGGTTTGATTCCCGGTTGGGACAGCAAGGTTCTTTACAATTGTTTAGTACTACTTGTATCACAATTATAAGAATTAAAAAAACTTTTTTTTTTCAGATTTAGCTCCTAAATTACTTGTTTAAATTGATTAGAGCCGCCCAGGCGGTGAAGTGGATAACGTCTTCAGCTGCTGTCTTGTGGGCTCGGGTTCGAATCCTGACTAAGGTATGGATGTTTATCGAGGATAAAGTCAGTCTTCCGCCTTCTGGGTCCTCGTCTAAATGTGAAGCTGCACCCCCTCCGACCTTCGTCAGTGAAGCGTTCTTGTAATAAATTTTGTTCTCTCGTCTTGTGTCTTTCTTCGTTCTTTCCTGCTTCCTGCGTCACTGGTCCTGAATCGGCGTCGCCGAAACAGGAGGTCATCAGTAACAGCAACAATAACAATTGACTAAAAGTTAATTTTTTTCAAGTTGGCAACATTTTTGTGACATCTTTGGAATCTGCTGTCCTATATGTAGTAAAACTATTGTGATACAATTAACAATTCCTGCTTAGCTTGCATTATTAATCTTCACGTATACTGCCACTATTGCTCTAAAAATAAAATTTTGATATTATTTTTTTTCTCGAAACTTAAAGCTGCATATAGAAAAAATAGTTATTAATATCTCGAGAAAAACTCTGGGTAACCATAAGCGAGAATATTCTTTTATTTCTGGATAAAATTCCTTACAAAGAATGTACTCATATGATATTAGTACGTCTATTTAATTTTTCATGACTTTGTTTTCCATTTAAAAAAAAAGTAAATTATCTCAAAGGTTAAAGTCTGACAAATACTAACATTTGTTTCAAAATGAAACATTGCATGTAAAATACTTTTGTAACATTTCAAAATATAATTATATTTTATTGCAATGTGCCGATTTTCGAAAACTATTTTCACAAAAATTGAAAGCATCTTGCCATTCATTGCATTTTAAAAATTAGTACACCCTTGAAATAACAGTACGAAATGTCGTTCTATTTTTATTTTCATTTGGTTGAGGGATGCTACGACTAAAGACTCCCTGTAAGACATTGAGACATAATTGAATTGCTTAAATCTGTCAAATCCTCCTAGTAAGATGTCTATTTTTAATCCCATCACATGAGTTTCCCTTAATATATACTATGCACAAGAATGAAAGTTGACAGCAGGTGGAAAAATAATGAGCCCTGAGAAATCCTATAGCAGCTTACAATTTAAGAGAAGAGCCAAATGATGGTATAGAGAAAGTTAAAAGCAGGTGAGAAAATGATGAATCCGGATAAGTCACACAGCAACCTAAAAATGAGAAAAGCTTTAAAGGAGGGTATAAGAAGACAATATAGCAAATAGAAAAATGTTGAGCCTTGAGAAGTTCTGCAGCAATTGAAGTAAATAAGAAACGTTAATGGAAGGTATGGGGAAAATATAAAGCAAGTTAGAAAATGATGAGCCTTGACAAGTTCTATTGGCAACGGCAACATAGAAATTAGGAAAATAGTTACAGGATGGTATTAGAAAAACATGAAACAGGTGGGAAATTATGAGACCTGAGATGTCCTAAGGCACTTTAAAAATTAAGAAAACATTAAGCAAGGTAATAGGAGAAATATAAAGCAGGAGGGAAATTATAAGCCTTGACAAGTCCTATTGGCAACTGCACCATAAAAATTAGGAAAATAGTTACAGGATGGTATTAGAAAAACATGAAACAGGTGGGAAATTATGAGACCTCAGATGTCCTAAGGCACTTTTAAATTAAGAAAAGCATTAAACAAGGTAATTAGAGAAATATAAAGCAGGTGGGAAATTAAAAAGCCTTGACAAGTCCTATTGGCAACGGCAACATAAATATTAGGAAAATAGTTACAGGATGGTATTAGAAAAACATGAAACAGGTAGAAAATTATGAGACCTGAGATATCCTAAGTCACTTTTAAATTCAGAAAAGCATTAAACAAGGTAATAAGAGAAATATAAAGCAGGTGGGAAATAAATAAGCCTTGAGAAATCCTATGGCAATTTAAAAATTAGTAAAAGCATTAATGGGGTTATAGGAAAAATATGAATCAGGTAGGAAATTTATGAGCCCTGAGAAGTATTAATAAAATCATTAAAGGGGGTATAAGCAAGAAATAAATCAGGTGGAAAATTGATGAGCTCTGAGGAGTCCTATGGCAACCATTTCAAAATTGAGAGAAGCGTTAAAGGAGAGTTAAAGAATGTAAAAAGCAAGTGGAAAAATGATGAGCCGATATAAGCCCTACGCCAAGTTAACAAATTAGAAAATCATTAACGGATAGTATAAGGAAAGTGAACAGCAGGTGAAAAAATTATGAGTCCTGAGAAGTTCTGTTGTAACTTAATCAGAAAAATGTTAAAGAGGGAGATAAAACAAAAATTATGTAATATAATGGTGAATGTTCTAGGAGGGGAAAATATATAAATGTGGGAAGATATGTAAAGGCGGTATTATCGAAATGTTACGGCTATCAAGTACAGCATTACCTCAAAACTTTACAGGATATAAATGAACAAATGTATCATTGTTTAATATATCATTTTGCATTAGAAAACCCATTTTAAATAGCAATGTGGAGGTTTTTTTTTAAATTAAAACCGTGTTAAAAATAAAAATAAATGAAAGAAAGTTGAAATATGTAGACATAAATAGAAATAAGGCAATTATCCTTTATCTCATATATCACGCACAGTAGATAGAGTTAGAAAAACAGGGAAAACGTGTGTGAATTGCACCAATAAATACAACCATTACTTATAAATATTTTGTTTCACCAATTCCGTATGAAATGGGGTTTCTCTTTTATTCACCTTACCTATTTTATATCAAACATGTAATGGCTTTAAACCAAGAGATTACAGCAGTTACAATAAATTTTACTCAGTGCAACCCTCGAATCACATATTTTCAGCACTTTCTCCAACACATACCGTATATTTTAAGAAAAAAATGTGATATCATCATAATATTTTTAGAAATTTATGGACTCTCCACAGTATTGCATTGCTTTTTAATATCAGAAAGAGCTTCACTTAGAACGGAATCGCCTGAAAGCAGTTTTATGTGTCAGGTCTATCATAGACCGACTTAAAAATTTATAACTTTTCAACGCAAATGACATTTGGTATCATCAAACTACTCGGAAAATACGAAAAAAAAAATATTACTCTGAGAACGAAATCTAAAAATGAAGGAAAAGTAATGTCATCATTCTGCTATTTCGAAAATGGCAAGTTTTATATAGCGACATATTGGATATGAAAGAACTAGATTTCATGGTAGGCATAATATATTAAATTGTTTTTATTTTGTTTTGTTTTCATAAACGAGATGTTTTCATGTCGAAAGGTAAACATTAAGTGATCATACATATAGCTAAGTTAGTCTATCTGACAGGCTGGGGTAAGAATTATAAAACTAGAACTACAGAAGTTAGAAACTTGAAACTTTGCATACAACAGGGACTTTGTACATAAATAATGAAAAAATTCTACAATCGAAAACTTTGATTGAAAACTTTATAAATCGCAATTTTTTTGTAGGAATAGATATTTTTTATAAGAAAATATAATTGTATATGATAAAAGGAGCGCTATGAAATATATAAATACATTGGACGGTTTTTACCTCCAAACCTAACAGATAAAAATGTAATTACATTTTTTTGTTTTGTCAAAAATATGATTTACATTATGAATATATAAAACTAATTTCATACTTTATTTTGAATTCTGAAAAACTCTAAATTAACTTTTCATTTTTTCAACTTTCACTTGAAATATATAGTGAACTACAAAATGTAGATATAAATAGTAAACGATAAAAATGTGTATTAAAATATTTCGTATTAAATTCATATTAAAAAAAGAAGAAAAAAACTGTTCTAGTTTTCGAGCAATCGTCTTGTCAAATTGAAAAATTATGGAAGTTTTCGATCTTTAAGTTTGTGATGCTTAATATCTCAAAAATTAAAACAGCTGGATTTCAGCAATAAGCAAGAATTTATAACTCTTTAAAACCCTATAAGTGTATATAAGTGGATTTTGGATCATTCTCTTTTCTGCTCTTCTTTTGAAAAATAATAAAATAGTAAATCTGCGAGCGAGTTTGTTTTTCATTTTCTTATTTTTCATACTTTAACTAGAAATATCTACGAAACTATAAAATATAGATATAAAAAGTAAGCGGCAAAAATACGTATGAAGAAATTATGTTTCTAAATCTACATATTTTAAAAATATTTTAATACTTTTCGAGAAATCGTCTTGCCAAGTTAATGAACTATGCAAATTTTACGCTTTTCAAGAGTGTAATGCTTTTTTAAGGCGATAAGTATAAACAATAATCAATAATTTGTAGCTCTTTGAAAATCCCTATACATGTATTGAATAAGATTTTGCATAAAGTATTTTTTCACCGACTGTTTTTCTGCATAAAACAGCTGAGTTAGACTGAAGGCTAAGGTAAGACTTGAAACTTAGCTTACGCGTAAGGGATGGCTTATAAGCAATGAAAAATAAATCTAAAGTCTCATAATTTTATTCAAAATATTCATAAATCGATCAACTTTTTGGTCTTCAGCTACAACTGGGGAACAGCTAGAAATACAATATTGTTCTATACAAGCACGCGCAAAAAATATAATAAATATGATGATGATTTTGAGGTATTTAATTTATAGTTACAGCAAACATTTTTTTGTGTATTTTATCAACGACATTATTTATAGTTTTTCATGCAGTTGCCGTAACTATGGTAACCGATTCACGTTATATATAATATTCTGAGTATTCCGACCTTATACTGCGTCAATACTCCCAAGTAAGATGGAAATTATTAAAAAATGTGTACCATTTGTAATTGAAAATTGTATTGCTTGCACTTATTACTTTGGACTACAAACCTTAAATTCAATGTACACAAACAACGGAAGGACATTGAAATAAATCCCTCAAACTTCTGCAAAATTAAATAAAATATTTGTTAAAAACAGAGCATAAACCAAGCGAATAATGTTATTAACCAGTTTCGTGGGCAGACAGCAGCCCCCTTCTTTATAACATAAAGAATAAAACAAAGAAGTCACGCCAACAGATGCCAAAAATCTACTCATCTTTGTCAGAGTTGTTGCTTTGTATTTATATTTTGCAAAGGGCTCCAACTCTGGAATTGGTTGATATTGTTACTATCTTGTTTTATTTGGTACTAGTGGCATGCCTGTTATTCGTGCGGATTATATAATATAAAGGAACTTAAAATTTACAATCATGTGCAAATTCCTATAGCATATTAAATGACATTATTAATCATAATATTCTGTTAAAATATTTAATTTAATTCTCCTAAAAAAAGTTTCGGAATATCTGTTATCGCTATACAAAATTATCTTCACTGGCAGATCTGAAGTATAAAACATCCTGACCAATTCCGTAAGCAAATTTACAAAAAATATGGAATTGAATCAATATATGCAAAATAAAAGTGTTAAAATTGTATGGAACCCGTAATACGAGGGTGGTTCAAAAAGTAAGGTAACAAGTCCTGTGAGAGAAAAGGTTTATTCACGAAATCTAAAGAGATACACAAAGTTAGCAAGGCAGTGGTACATATTATTTTTCCACATAGTCATCTTTGTTATCGAAGCATTTGTTTCATCGGTAAGCAAATCTATCAAAATCGGCAGAGAAGAAATCAGGGTTCAGGTCGCGGAGCCAGCCAATGACGGCTTATTGAACTTCGGCATCGGTTGTGAAATGGCGACAGGCCAGGTGCTTCTTCAACGGTCCGAAGGGATGAAAATCGCTTGGTGCCAGTTCCGGGCTGTAGGGTGGGTGTTCCACTACATTCCATCGGAAACGCTGTACCAAATCACGTGTAACCGATGCCGTATGCGGTCGGGTGTTGTCGTGAAACAACACGACACCTTATCTAGACATGGAATTAAATTCGCACACTGAATTTGTGCACCCGTGAGAGCTCTTGTTACTTTACTTTTTGAACCACCTACGTACTTATATACATGAATATTAGAAGATATAACCTGCATTAGTAGATTACATGTATAAATTAAATATATCAATAAACCCGTAATCTCTAAACCTGAAGGCAGTAATTGATTCCAATATATGCTAAAAGGAAAGTACTAGAATTATATGGGAAGATATACCCGTAGTACTTATAATGTCGCAGATTAGAAGATGTGTCTGAGTGTGAGTAGAAGATTACCCGTATTGCAATATGAGTCTCAAAATATTTGCCAAAATAAAACAGATGCCGTAATAAATTGAAAATATCAATAATCTCCGAAATCTTCACACCAGAAGACCGTACTTGATTCTAATATATGCCAAAATATATGCCAATATACCTGTACTACTTAGATTCTCATAGATTAAAAGGTATACCCGTGCATTTGTAGAAGATTACTCGTACAACGTACAATATATGAGTTTCAACAATTTTTGCGCCAATAAAATAATGGCATAACAACTTGCAGATATCAATAATCTCTGAATCAATGACGGCTTTCTGAACTTCGGCATCGGTGAATCCCCGAAAATATCAATAATAATGTTTAAACTTGAAGACCGAAATTGATATTATCCAGTCAAAATACAATGCCAATGACATTTATCTATATATATATATATATATATATATATATATATATATATATATATATTCCGAAATTTTATTGGAGCTTCATGAGCATCACAATCTCCACTCTACCATCTCCCTCTACCAATATAAAATGCTGATAAATATTGTTTTGTTTGAAAACATACTGCACAACGGTATAGATTTTTATCGTCAGATGCAAGGCATCCAAATGGGGGGGGGGTTGCTCTTCGGTACTAGCAGATATTTACCTGAACAAGTATGAACAAGGCACATATTTAGTCAATGAAATGCCATACTACCGCTTTGTTGACGATGTGATTATTGGATATAAAAATCAACAAGATCATTTTGAGTTTGGGTTTTACCCTAAGTGCCTGGAACTTTTGGAAACTAAATATACAAATCCAGGAACTGTTGATTTTCTGGATATCAGTATTTACTACAATGAGAAAAACAAGATATGTTTTAAAGTTTATGACAAGAGGGATAATTTTGATTTCAACATTAATTACATTATAGATTGGAAATCTAATTTGAGCAGTGGTATTTTCAGGAATGTTATAATAAATCATCTAAATCGATATAGACGTCTCAACACTGAAAAAGAAGAACAGCAACACAGCATCAATAAATTACTCAGGGAAGCAGCAAAAAGCAATTACCCACATCGTTATCTAAGGCACTATGTAGACTTGATATTTGACAGAAAGACAAACAATTTTATTTGATGATAGCAGGTCGGTGAGATAAGGTTGTGCGGCATGGCTTGTGGACTTCAAGAATTCTGTTGAGTAATTAGGTTAGGTTTATTCCAATCTTAAGCCCCCTTTTTTGCTTCATGGTCTATATACTTCGGGATGTTTCATAGATTTCATCGGACGGAGGAGTGCTTCAGGAAGACAGAGGCACCGGGAGTGTTTCTAGAGTAAAAGTGCTTTAACCGGGAACGGGGGGTCACTATCCCCCCCGGCCTTTTTTCTGTCGTTCCTGTAAACACTCTCCTTTCTTTTCCCCCTTTCCTTTGTACCTCCCCCCCTTTTTCAATTTGATGATGTATTTACTTATATATATATATATATATATATATATATATATCTTCTTTATTCAAATCGGAATATATTTAATAAAAATCGTCTGCCGCATAAACACGTTGGATTTAAATCCATTGCTAAGTGACACGATATTATTTGCTTCAAATAAATTGGTGGAAAATATATCGTCTGAATAATGTTATCTCTATGGAAAATTTGGCGACATTTTCGTCAATTTAGCGACATTTTCAAAAATCGCTAAATTTAGCGGCAAGTAGGACTGTTGAATTGACAGTCCCACGTGGCGAGGAATTGATGAAACGTCATTACAATACTATCCCTTAACAAAACACAATTCATTTCATTTATTTAGAGCAATTTTATCAAATTCAGGCATTTTTATGGATTTAAAAACATTTATATCAATTTGGTGACATTTTAAAAATTCGCTAAATGTGTTTGTTACTAAGCAGGACGGTTGAACTGACAGGCAAATGCAAACGAAACATTATTTCAGTACTCTCTTCTAACAAAACAAAATAAATATCACGGATTTACGTCGTTTTCAGAAAAATTGGAGACATTTCTGTCAATTTGGCAACTTTTAAGAAAAGTTTCCAAGTTAGGGATATCCCGCCAAATTCGTAGTTCTGAATTTGCAGATCTGAATAAAACATCCTGATCCTGTTTGTATATAGTAAATGAAAACACTAAAATTGTATTAGAAGATATACCTGTTCTACCCTTTTTCTGTTTCAACAATCGGCTAAATTAATTTATTGGCCTAACACAATACTTGATTTTATTAGCTAAACACAATATATAAGCTTGAAAACACTTTTCCAAAATAAATGAAAGTGATGTACGCAGTGCGCAATTAATATAATTAAAGGAAAAATCAGACCGTTCATTTATAAGATATATTTTTAAATCCATGTATTTATCATTCAAATCGAAAAAATAATAATGAACATTAACAAACGCATTTAATATAAATAACCATTTCGATTTCTTAATACTTTTCATTGTTGATTAAAAACTTGTGAATTCAGGCATTTTTATGGATTTAAAAACATTTATATCAATTTGGTGACATTTTAAAAATTCGCTAAATGTGTTTGTTACTAAGCAGGACGGTTGAACTGACAGGCAAATGCAAACGAAACATTATTTCAGTACTCTCTTCTAACAAAACAAAATAAATATCACGGATTTACGTCGTTTTCAGAAAAATTGGACCATGGTGATAGATTTTCCATTTAAATTCATGTTTCAAGCATTCATGGTTTATCTATTCCTTTGAGGAGTGGAGTGTCCCGGAACCGTTCCCGAGGGGATCGCCCCGGAGCTGTTCCCTTACTTTTTAACTTAAGAAAATTAAAATATTTTGTCTGCCAAAGACTGGTACTGACTGCAACAGAATATGATTGCTATTACATTCACATTTATAGAAATAAAAAAAAATTCTGTAAAAAAAAATACAGTGTTAGAAAAAAATCACTTCGAAAAGGGAAGTTACTTACTAAAAAATATACCCTATTCAGCTGATAATACATCTATCTACGCTGCACACTCTTAATGAAGAATGCACTTTAAGCCCTCGGAGGTATAAATCTGCTTAAGAAAACATTAGCTATCAATCAGAGGTGTTCTTTTCTGGGGTTAGAGAATTCTGTAGAAGTTGCAAAAAATTGTTCTCGAACAACTAACTGCCTGCTGAATAATTCAGTAGGTGAAATATAAAGCACTGCGGAACTGAGTTTGCTTCTCAAAAAATGAGGGACAGAAATTAAATCAGTGACTAAGTCAACCAATTTTTATGCCGAAAAAGTGTGAACACATTTTTTCGCTGTTTTTTCCCTACAGTGCAGAGTATATGTAAAAAAAAGCTGAAGTGGTCAGTACATGACTTTCTCTGTACTCATGTTCTCTTTATTTCTCCGATAATTTATTAAATTGAGGTTAATTGCACAAAATAACACCCATAGTTATTTTAAATTATATTGAATTAGCCCTTTTATTTCGATTTTCGCTTTCATTTGTTAACAGGACTTATTTTCAAACTAAATATCTTGAGAACGGCCAATCCTAGATGGAGTTGGTCTTCTTTTTTTCGTTGTCAAAAATTAAGTATACAATAAGCATTTAATTTCTATATCTGAGCATACGTAGTCCTTTATTTTTAGATTGATTTAATGATTTTTGCGGGCCATTTCGCAAAAAAAAGCGGATTCTGTCATTCCGAATCGTACCAAAATCTAATCAACACCAGAGTCTTCCACAAGTAACTTACCTACTAAATTTTATGAAATTTGGTATATTAGTTTTACAGTTAGAGTGAATACATACTCGTACATTGGACAGAACGACATACACACACCCGGCCGTCCAAACGGTTACCTTACACCTTTTTGGTAGGTAGGACGGTCTGCGTCTCAACACACACGCACACACATATGTATACACACAGATACACTCACACACACACATATATATACACACACACACTGACACACACACACACACACACACACACACACACACACACAGACGTCACGCTAAAATCGTTTTTACTTTCCCTGCAATACATGGTAATGTATAGGGAAAGTATTGGAATCATACCGAAAATCACAACTCGAGTTTTCGACGGATCTACACGTTTCGAGACCTCTAGAATACGAAAAAACCATTTTTAGCGTGACGTCTGTGCGTGTGTCTGTCTGTCTGTCTGTCTGTGTGTCTGTCTGTCTGTCTGTGTGTCTGTCTGTCTGTCTGTCTGTGTGTCTGTCTGTCTGTGCAGATTTTGTATCCACTGTAACTAAAAAACTAATGGACCGAATTTCACAAAATTTGGTAGGTAAGTCACTTGTGGCCGGGGCTAGTGCTGATTACTTTTGGGTACGATTCGGAATAAAAGAACCCGCCTTTTTTTGCGAAATGGCCCGCAAAAGCTTGTATCCACTCTAACTGAAAAACTAATGAACCGAATTTCACAAAATTCGGTACATGAGTCACGTATAGGTCACTCTGGTGCTGATTAGATTTTGGTACGATTCGGAAAAAAATAACCTGCCATTTTTTGCAAAACGGCCCGCAAAAATCTTCAAAATCTAAACTAAAGAACTTGGTATACTTAGATATATCCGTTAAATGCCCGTTTAATACGTAATGTTTAACGACGAAAAGAATAAGACCAACCCCATTACACTAGGACTAGCCGTTCTCGAGATATTTTAGTTTTTCGTACTTTCCCTACGCCACCTTTGAAAATAAACCCGGTTACCGAATGAGAACGAAAATTGAATAAAAGTGAAATAAATTTAATTAAAATAAAGAGAATGTGTATATAAGTCTGCAGGGAAAGTCATGTGCTGTCCACATCAGATTTTTTTTCTAGAGGTCCCAAAATGTGTTGATCCGTCGTAAACTCGAGTTTCGATTTTTGACCCGATTCCAATACTTTCCCTCTATATTACTATGTATTATAGGGAAAGTAGTAACGTATTGTGTGGTGAAAAAATTTATGTTATAAGATATTGATTTATTTATAAGTTTTGAGTCCAGAAAATATTTTACTACGATAATTACAATCAGTAAATATTTGAATCCTATTGATTTTAAACGCAAACGAATGTTCGGAAAATTCCCCAAATTTTCGGATGAATTTTTAAAAAATACCATTAGTTAATCAGTACTTTTAACAACAATAAAGAAATAATAATTTCACAAGTAATTTTTTATTCCAAAATGAATATTTTAAACATTTGAACACTAATCTGAACATTTCTCGAGTTGTATATCAAAAAAATCTGATGTGGGCAACACAAGACTTTCTCTGCAGACTCAAATTCATTTTTTTTTATTTCTTTAATAATTCATTAAATTGAGTTTAATTGCACAAAACAACACTAAATTTGCCTTTTTAATTCAATTTCTGTTTTTATTTGGTAATTAGACATTTTTCTAAAAGTGGCATAACTAAATGTGAAAAATCTTAAAATCTCCAGAATGGTTCGCCCTAGAGTAATAAAGTTGTTCTTATTATTTTCCTGATCAAAAATTACGTATAAAAAAAGCATTTAATTGATATATTTGAACATACGTCGACTTTTTTAAGATTTTGCGATTTTTGAGGGCAATTTCGTAAAAGAAGGCAGGTTGTTCTTTTCCGAATAATACCAAAATCTAATCAGCACCAGAGTTTCCCCCAAGTAACTTATCTATCAAATTTCGTGAATTTTGGTCAATTAGCATTTTAGTTAGAGTGGATACAGGACTTTTTTGTTGGCCATTTCATAATAAAAGGCAGGTTGTTCTTTTCCGATGAATACCAAAATCTGATCAGCTCTAGAGTATCGTACAAGTAACTTATCTACCAAATTTTGTGAAATTTGGTCAATTAGTATTTTAGCTAGAGTGGATACATGCAATTTTTACGGGCCATTTCGCAAAAAAAGGCGGGTTCTGTTTTCACGAATCGTGCCAAAAACTAATCAGCACCAGAGTCGTACCCAACCGACTTACCTACCAAATTTTATGAAATTCGGTCCATAAGTTTTTGTGTTAGAGTGGATACATACATTGCACAGACACACAGCCACACAGACAGACACACACACACACGTCACGTTAAAAATAGTTTTTTCGTATTCTAGAGGTCTCGAAACGTGTAGATCCGTCGAAAACTCGAGTTGCGATTTTCGACGTGATTCCAATACTTACCCTATACATCACCATGTATTAAGTAAAAAAATAGGTTATTCTTATAGTACATACTTATATTCTTTCCAAGATATTGAATTTTCGCCAATTAGTCGTCATTTTCATTGATTTCGAGTCATTTTTATCTATTAGGCGAAATTTTCGTTAATTTGGCAACAATAAAAAATTCGCCAAGTTGGCAACATTCCGCCAAATTCGTCGCCAAAATCGCGCCAAGCGTTATGAACGGAGAAATAAGTTATTCTTATAGTAGATAAATGACTATTGGCGTTCAAATACAAAAGTATTACTCAAAGTAGCTTTTCTCATGAATGGAATGAACTAGATCCACGAGAATGATGTCACCAAATTTATTGCCTTATATTATATATGAAAAGTGAACACGTTTCTCAATAAGTTATTATTATTTTTTTTTAATTTAGAGGATTTTTGGTTAAATTTATTTGAAAAATGCGCAATATCTCAAGAACGGTCCATGCTAGCGTGCTAAAGTTTATGTCAATCCTTTTCCAAGTAACAATTACATAAGAAATGTCTAATTGCGTAACTTTATTAAAGGTTTTGTTTTTTTGATGATTTTTCAAAATTTCACTCGAAAATTTAGGGTGATTCCTAACATTCGATTGCGTTTAAAAACAATAGGCTTCCAGTATTCACGGATTGTGATTCTTGTACCAAATTTCATTCGAATCGCTCTATTCGTTCGTGAGATATCGTCTCTACAGTCTCACTGACACACACACACAGACATCACCTCAAAAATGTTTGATTCGTGATCAAGGATGTTTGCAATGTACTCTCCCGTCGAAAACTCGAATTCGAATTTTCGACCCCGTCACAATACTTTCCTTATACATTATGTATATAAGGAAAGTAATGATACATAAAATAAAAACGTATTTACGCATTATCAAATATAATCACTTTTCATATGCAATATTATCTGATAAATATAATAACATCATTTTCCTGGGTCTAATGCATTACATTCATGTGAGAAACTACATTTGCTATAATTTGGATTTTGATCAATAATTTACCAATAGCCATTTACGTTACAGGTCATTAATTAAATATCAGTGGCATTTTGCTAAAATTTTGCATTGAAAAAGTGTTTCTGAGTGGAAAAATAAGTTACTAAAAGCCCTAAATTTTAATTTAAATGATTCTAAATCATTTGCAAAAAATATTGAGTCCCAGATCTTATACACCATTGTTTTGGTCTGAAAGACTTAAAGGCATTGCTTTATGTAGTGAAAGTCATATTCTGAGCACAACAGATTTCTTTTTAAAATACCTCGAATATAAATGAGCACAGCAAAACAAAACCCATCAATTTTGGGAGTTTTTAAAGTTCGATAATTCCGGAGAAGTCACAAAAACTGTTTCTAGGGAAAAAGGGTTGCTGAATAATGCAAAAGGCAATTATGAAAAAAATTGCGGAAGAATCTTATTTTAATGATAGCTATGGCAAACCCTAAATCATTGGATTAGCAAAAAAGATATTTTACTGTATGAGTGAGAACATTATTTTTCTCATTTTAAAGGAAATAAAAAAAATATATGTTATCCATGTGGTAGATGTAGATTTTGTAGATCATTTTTATGGTTTATGAGTTTGTAGATTGCTGCAAAAGTAACATGCGATACATATCAAAATTTGTAAATAAGTAAAACAGATTGAACAAAAAATGTATAAAGAAGCCTTCGTATATTGGCGGATTGTTTTCATAAACTTCATTTTAAACGGAACTAGTTAGTAGTGTAACTCTCGTTTTGCATACATATTTCGTACAGTCTTACGAATTTTCGGAAAAACCGGATGTGAAGTTTAAAAAACCGGAAATAAAAGTCCTTATTGACCTTCCCCCATAACCTCCTTATGAATTCAATGCAGTCATTACTTATGCTCTACCAAATAATAGATAAATATATGTTTCAAGGAAACGGTTTCACCGGAAGTAAAGAAAATTAACCAGAAATGGAAATATATATCGAATCCAATGTTCTCCGGTACTCCGGCATTTAATGCTTAATTCATATCAGTTATCATCTAAATCATATTTATAGCCAATCTTGAAGAAATGTTAAAAGAAAATTTCGGAAGTGGAAATTCTCAGTGTATCTCCAAGCCCCTTTCGAAATGTGATGCTAAATCCATATATATCTTCATTTAAGCTGCAGCTATAGCAGATTCCAAGAAATACATATTTCAAGGAAACTGTAAATTTCTAATTCGGAAGTGGCACATCCAGAACCAGAACTAGGAATTTTGAGTCTATTTGTCTTTTACAGAATTTAATGCAGAATCCATATCATTCATTACCTAAGCTTTAGCTATAGACAATCCTGAGAAATATATATGCCTTAAGTAAATTTCAAGTAATAGAAATAGATTCTTCAAGTAAAGTTCAAGTAATAGATGATAGTGTTTGAATTAGATGTGGAAAAGAAGAGTTAAAATTCTAAAAGGACCATCTTATCTACCATAAAATTTGATGCTAAATCCATATCAATCATCGTCTAAGTTCTACCTATAGCCAATCTTGCGATAGTGGCGTTTGAAATAGAATGAAAATGTATAAACCGGAAATGACAAACACCGGAAGTGAAAAATTCTTAGTGAAACCACCTGCTCCCTCTGGAATTTCAAACTGAATCCAAATAAGACAGCATTCGAACTCAATCTATAGTGAATCCTGAGAAGTAGATGTTTCAAACAAAGAAAAATATCCAAAAAGCAATAGTAAGGAAAATATTTTAACAGCAATGAAATCCGAAAAATGCTTATCGTCTGAGACAGATTTTTGTCGTACACATATCTCCTTCCAGCAATTTTAGATATGACCGTAAAAGTTTCTGTACTAAAATTTCATCTTAACCCTTTGGATACCAAGCAAGCAATTCTTGCATGTCCTGCAAACTACAAAGCCGTTGGCTTACTTTTGCATCATATTACCTCCACCATTTGTAGCGAAAGGTGTAGGCTTCAATGATCTACAAAAGGATTCCAGTTTTCACCTTTATTTACTTAAAGACTAGTTTTTAAATAAAGATAAATTTCTCTATACTATTCAACTATTTCGTACTAAGAATATTTTGTTCCAAGAATAGCATATCTTCAGCGCAGTGGAAGGAAAAATTGACCGAGTTGGGCCGGTTATGGTTTTCGGAAGTAGCAAGCTGAAAGCCTTGTTGGTAGTTAAAGAGTTAAGTAAATTATGCTTTAAGTAAATTTTGCTGCAACATGTTTCAATTCACTACCCTGGTATTTTTATTAAAACCCCACTGAATATAAGAAAAATGATGATTTTAATATGCACGGATTCTCTTTTAATCCCCCACCAATTATTTCAAAGCACCACCGTCAAATTTAATTCTCGATTTACTTTTAAGTTACACAAACAAAAACGTTTCAATCATCACAATTTAAAATGTCTGGAGAATATCCAAATAATTAATTTTCTCCCTTTTCAAAACTCAAAACTCTAATTAGCACTAAACTTATAAAAGAGATAAAGCACAAGAGCCAAAGAAAGCTCTTCATTAATTTAAGGGGAATTGTGAACGTAATTTTTAAAAACATACGATATTTCAAAATATACCCGGCAATTTAATTCCGCGGTAATTAACATTTTAACTACCGTTATCATTTTAAAACTTTTAACTGGATATATTAAACTAGGGTATAGTGTTTTTCTGAGATTACATAAATTAATGAATTTTGTAATTCGCCTTTCGTCAACTAATTAAGCGATGTAAGAAGATTTTGGAGAAAAGGTTTGTTATTTATTATTATCGCTTATTGAGCATGTAAGACTGATTATTTGAAAATGATGGGTGAATCTTAATTGAGAATTCAATTAAAGTCTAAGGCGTTTCCGTGTTTGAATTAATACTTACCATTTCGGTAATTACTCCAATCTCAAAAAAAAAACTTTTCGGAGAAATAGCTTAATCCAGTAATATATTAGCAACGTTTTCCCTAATATTTTTCTTCTATTAGAAGGTTAGGAAGTCCTTGTAAGGCTTTCTTCCTCTGACAGATAAACATAATTTCGTTTTTAATTTTTCAATGTATTTCTTTTCCTACAGTATATAATATATGTAAAGGGAAAGTGTCATGACGGAGTCAAACATTCAACACTTATATTACTATTTATTGACATGTTTTTACCATCGCTAAACCTGATTTAATTCGTTTTTATGATGTCTGCGTAGGAGTTTGTTAGTTTGTAGTTATTAAGTATTTCGCACAAATTGATCGATGTGTGACACTTTAAAAAAATTAAATCAATGAGAATATTTTAATCTCAGAATTTTATATGAGATGAAAATAGAGGAAGAACCTCAATTTTTCAAACATTTTATGTAGAAAATCGAAAAATCACCATAAACGTAATTGTAAAAAATATGACAGAAATGGCTATTTTGGATATGAGTTTTATTTTAAAGTGAATGTCATCATTTATAGGAGGCTAACTTGCAGTGTCTAATTCGATGCTCGCAATTCTATCCCAGTAGTTTAACTGTAGATGGACTCTTCGATATTGAGCGCCGATTCAAATCGGGAGGACAACGATCACGCAGATTACTAACCTGGATAAATATAATAGTATCATGAGGCTAACCTGATATAAAAATAGGAGGAAATGGTCAGTCTGTTGTCAGTTACACGCTAGTTTCACATTACAAGGTGGAGAATGCAGTCTTCACTTCATTGATAAGAACTTCTATGATAAGTATATACTCTTCAATGATAGGATCGTGTATGATAAGATCATGCACTTCAATGATAAGTTCTTCTATGATAAAATCATACACTTCAATGATAAGATCTTGTATGAAAAGATCATACACTTCAATGATAAGATCGTGTACGATAAGTTCATACACTTCAATGATAAGATCTTGTATGATAAGATCATACACTTCAATGGATCTTCTATGATAAGATCATAAACTTCAATGATAATATCCATTCCAGTAACTCAACGGTACAGCCTCGACTGGCCAGTATGAAAGTCCATATTTCGATTCCCTGCTGGTTCTTTACACACTCTTACTGTTCTTGTGATGTTGCGGCTTAACAGGGAATAAAACGTCGAAATTTAAAGGTAGCTATATTCAAAAATCTGATGTGGGCAACACATGACTTTCTTTATATAATGCAATGAATTTACTACTTTTACAGTAAAAAAATAGGTTTTTCTTATAGTAGATACTTATATTCTTTCCAAGATATTGAATTTTCGACGATTAGTCGTCATTTTCATTGATTTGGCGTCATTTTTATCCATTTGGCGAGATTTTCGTTAATTTGGCAACATTAAAAAAAATCATTTAGCATTTAAAAAAAGTCGCCAAGTTGGCGAAATGTCGCCAAAACCTCGCCAAGCATTATGGATGGAGAGATAAGTTATTCTTATAGCAGATAAATGACTATTGGAGTTAAAATACAAAAGTATTACTTAAAGTATCTTTTCTCATAAATGGATCGAGCTAGATCCACGAGAATGATGTCACCCAATTTATCGCATGGTATTACATATGAAAAGTGAACATCTTTCTCAATAGGATTTTTTTTTATATAACTTTTTGATAATTTTTTTGAAAAATGTGAAATATCTCGAGAACAGTTCATGTTAGCGTTCAAAAATTTATGTCAATCGCTTTCTAATGAAAAATTACATAAGAAATGTCTATTTGCATAACTTTATTAGCGGTTTTGATTTTTTGACGTTTTTTTTCAAAATTTCACTCGAAAACTTAGGGGGGTTCTGAACATTCGATTGCGTATAAAAAAATAGGCTTCCAGTGTTTATGGATTATGATTTTTGTACCAAATTTCGTTCGAATCGGTTCATTCGTTCGTCAGTTATCGTCTCCACAGACACTCTCTCTCACACACACACACACAGACATCACTTTAAAAATGTTTGATTCGTGATCAGGGATGCTTAAAACGTGATCTTCCGTCGAAAAGTTGAATTCGAATTTTCGACCCCGTCACAATACTTTCCTTATACATTATGTATATAAGGAAAGTAAAAATATAAAGTGCTTCGCAAATATTTTAACGATTGTATACGGTCGAAATTCCATTACTTAAGTTGCTGCTATAGGCTTATAGAAATGCTTGAGATAACTTTTAATTTCGGCATGTATTCTTATCTCGATAAAGATAAAATGCCTATTTATGCTAAATGAGATAGAGTTAAAAAATATATACCCTGTATAAGAGAAACATAGAGGAATGAGAGAAATATAAAACAATTATAAAAGAAAAAATAATAGAAGAAACTAATTATAGGGGGAAAAATAATATAAGAAATATATTATGGAAAGAAAACCACTTGAAGAAAAAAAATTACAGAAGAAAAATACTATAAATACTATTATAAAAGTGAAATAGAGGAAAATTATTTTAGCAACATAATAGAAGAACACATTTATTTAAGTTAAAATAAAATAAAAACAAATATAGGAGAAAAAATTTATAAAATTGAACAGTTATAGAAGAAAAATAATAGAAAAAAACATTCTAGAAGAAAAAAATAATTGAAGGAAACACATGTAGAAGAATCCTTGGATAAGTTGTCACATTTGAAGTTTTATGGGATTCGGTATATACATCAATTATAGTCGCAAAACTGCCTTTATTTCTCGAAGGAACAAAATTATTCCGCAATTTTGCATTTAAATCACACTTTAATGCCATTGACAAAGAACTGGTGAACAAAACTTAATCATATTTACAAATTTCAGAGTTATTCGAAATCAACAGACTTTTCCCTTCAAAACTTTACGTTATCCAGTCCTTCGAATTTTCCGTTTCAAAGATTTATCTTAGTAAGCATGTTTTAAATTTTCTGTAATGCACAAGTTAAAAGGTATTCACCGTGTCAAATATTAATTCAAACATTCGTTCCGAGTGTTATACAATCTTTCATTGCAAGTTTTCTGGTTCGTTAATTTCACAGATTTTGTTATCGCAATTTCACAGTTTCGAGTAGGTTTCATCCAAACAAGTGCAGCAGTGAGTGATATTGCTGTCGGTAGATTGACGCTTGTTAATTAATTACTTTAAAGCTCGTTAGGCCTAATTGACTTTTTAATTATGCTAATGAAAAATAATAAAATGTAGCATCTAAGTTACATTAGCATATTTCCAGAAAAATAGCCTTATTGAAAGTGTCATTTATTGCTATATTTAAAGGGAGATTTATTTTCAATACATGCTATTATGCTAATCTGCGATTTAATTCTGTGAAACTGTCTGGGCGAATAATTAATACTTTAGTAACCGTGCCTTATTTTGCAACTCATTAGTAAGACTTAAAGCGACAAATAAATGTAATGCATTCAATAACTTTGAGATATTCACTGTATATCTGCAATGGTTAAGGTCTAAAAAGTAAAAAAATAATATATTCTTAGAACAGGAGTAAATCATATTTTATCCTTTTGACTTTGAGTTTGCTTATCTTATCAGAACTGACAAATGACGACAAACAAGTGTATACTTGAAGCTATCGTAGCTGCATTTTATTTTATTGTCTTTTTTAATTACGTAGCATTTCCACTTATCTTTCTTAAATTGTTTTCAATATTTTATATGTATCAAAACTTGCAATGTAAAAAATTACACTCTTAGAAGATGAACTAATCATATTCTGTTCTTTTGACTTTGAGTTTGTTTGTCTTCTTATAACTGACGAAGGACAAAAAGCGTATACATGAGTCTACTTGAATCGTTGGAAAATTTGAAATAAAAAGTATTTTAACTTTTACTAAATTGCATAATTTAAGTATAAGGACCATATTACCAAAAATTTTAAATTGGGTTTGTGAAGCATTTGTAAGTTTTTTACATGATAGAACACGAATCAGCATTATCAGACATTACGCCTGCTTGTGCGTGTTGGGACCTGGGGAAATTATGTATCTTGGAAGGTGCGCAGCAGAGCACCGGCCAAGTCCCGTTTACACATTATTTTGACATACAATGCAACTTCATGTTGAAATCGTTACAGAACACATTTTACACAAGTCATCAAATGGTTGTTGTCACTTATCTGTATCTTAGAAACTTAAAGATAGAATATTGATAAAGTTTTTTGTCAGGCAAACAGACATAAAGAAATAAGATACCAGTAGGTTTATTTTGATCCAATCCAATTTTCTGCAACAATGCTCTAAAAAAAGTAGTTTTCCTTTTCAATGAAATTTCCACATTTTAAAATTTATCAAGTTTATTTTGAGAGATTTACCAAGTTTTGTTTTAAAATACATCCGAAACTTTATACATTTTATACATTTTACTCATGAGGTTTGTTAAACTTGGCAATATTTCTTCTCTTCAACTCAATCAGTTTTATAGTTTGACACATTTTGTAAGGCTAAAGAATTTCGATTTTTTTACAAACTTGTTTTTGATGAGATTGAATTTTTGTAAAACATCTTTTATAACAGTAAGAGTAAACTTTTCAAATAATATAGAATAAACGGCATTTTGTGTTCCAACTTTTTATATGAAAAAATTTTGAATCTCGATATACAAAGACAGATTGTTATAAACCTTCAACTGTTTAAAAATACGACAAGATTTTGATACATTTGTGAATTTTACACGCCTGAGTCCTTGCTTAATGGCATATTTAGGAATTGAACTTTTTGCCGATTTACAGACTTAAAGGATATTTACACTTAAATATTTACTAGTAAAACTTTTAAAAACATGATATAAATGGAATATGCAGCGCGTAATATGACGAGGCCAATAAAATTTTGCAAAAACAAAAATAGATCCATTCTCTCTCCTGCAACGTCTCTGCTCCTAAATTTTCCGGGAAACAGTTCCAAAATAATACAGGTCGGCTCATCAGGCACATTAATGCCCAATAAGGTCGCTGTAAATAAATCCATTAACATATTTGTCAATTCAGCACACGCTACAAATCTAACATTTCAAATATTATAGTAATTATAATTAATCTTAGTAATAATAATTAAATAAAAACATATGTATCGTAAGTAAAATATTCGCTATTCCTAGAAAAAAATCTGATGTGGGACGCACATGACTTTTCCTATATAATGCAATGAATTTACTACTTTTACAGTAAAAAATTAGGTTATTCTGATAAAAGATACTTATATTCTTTCCAAGATATTGAATTTTCTTAAAATAGTCGTCATTTTCATTGATTTAGCGTCATTTTTATTCATTTGGCGAAATTTTCGTGAATTTGGCAGCATTTAAAAAAGTCGCCAAGATGGCGACATTCCACCAAATTCGTTGCTAAAATCTCGCCTAGCGTTATGGACGAAGAACTATGGACGGAGAAATAAGTTATTCGTATAGCAGATAATGGCTTTCAAATACAAAAATATTACTCAAAGTATATTTTCTCATGAATGCAACGAGCTACATCCACGAGAATGATGTCACCAAATTTATCGCATGATATTACATATGAAAAGTGAATATGTTTCGCAACAGTTAATTTTTTTTTAATTTATGGGATTTTTTAATAAATTTATTTGAAAAATGTGCAATATCTCGAGAACCGGTCATGGTAGCGTTCTGAAATTTATGTCAATCGTTTTCTAAGGAAAAATTACACAAGACATATTTATTTGTGTATGTTTATTAAAGGCTTTGATTTTTTGATGATTTTTTCAATATGTCACTCAAAAAAATTTAAGGGGTTCTGAATATTCGATTATGTTCAAAAGCAATAGGCTTCTAGTATTCACGGATTGTAATTTTTGTACCAAATTTCATTCGAATTGCTCCATTCGTTCGTGAGATATCGTTCCCACAGACTCACTGGCACACACAGACATATCATAAATTTTCGATTCATGATCAGGGATGCTTGAAACGTGCTCTCCCGAAAACTCGAAATAGAATTCTATCCTATCACAATACTTTCCTTATACATTATACTATGTATATATATATATATATATATATATATATATATATATATATATATATATATATATATATATATATATATATATATATATATATATATATAAGGGAAGTAGTATTTGCAATTTCCAGTAATATTCAAAATAATATTGTTCTTCAAAAAAATATTTTTAGATATTAAAAACGAGTTTTTGACCTCGTCACAATACTTTCCTTATACATTATACTATGTATATAAGGAAAGTAAAAATAGTTAAATTACTTTATGGCACTAAACTGGAAGCACCAAACGCAAATATGTACGTCAAATGATTGACGCCAATCATCGACTTGGCGATATTCATCGCTGTTCCGAAGTAATATTGTGTCATTCAGAACAAATTCTGTCAGTTTTTCTAATTAAATTGTATATGAACATTAATTAGCTTTTTTGACAAATGTATTTTGATTAAGTTACGTGTTGAATTCATTTTACATAGTTAATATAATATGCTAAGATATTCATTTGGCGACAGAAAGATTCGATAATGTAGTGGTTCATTAACCATTAAAAATACAATATAATTTATAAAACTTGAACGATATCGGTATAACACGAATAGATTTTTAATATACACTATCCGACACAGAAATTGCAATACTGTGAAAGAGTGAATAGATAGTGATGATAAAGGACACACAGACAGAGATGGCATATAGAAATAAGTGATGTTAATTTCAGGAAGATAATGCAATACAGTAATGTCATAGACTGGATGATCAGTAGGCAGTAGGACCACCTGCTGCAACGATGCAAGCAGCAACCCTTCGAGGAACAGATGCAATGCGCGTGCGGATAGTTTCCTGAGGGATGCATGACCATATGCTTTCAAACATCCTCCACAGGTCGTCCTCTGCTTGAGGCGGGGGGCAGGGAAACCAAGGACGGCCAACCATGTCCAATACATGCCCGTTGGGTGGAAGATCTGGAGACAGCGCAGGCGAAGAAGCAACTAGATACATTGCACGACTTGTCTGCGGATAATTGTCCTGTGCAGTCGTGCGTTATCTTGTTGCAAAACATCATTTTGCAACCGCTGAACGTAAGACAGTACAACCGGTCACAGAACCTCATCTATATATCATCGTGCCGTCATTGTGCCTCTGATACAAACCAAAGGTGACCAGCTATAGAAGCCTATAGCACCCCAAACAACGATGTCACGTTGTCGAGCAGTATGTCGTTCAACAGTAGCAGCAGGATTGGATATGTTTCCATGCCGCCTCCAGACTCTTACACGGCGACTGTCATTCGACAAACAGAACCGAAACTCGTCGCTGAACACTACCCATTCAGTCGCCCAAGTCGGGAGGTTTCGTCTCCGACTTATTAACGCTCACTGTGCACACTTCACGAACATTTTAGAGCTACCTGCTACGCAGACGCAATACGCCATTTGGACAATTATTATATGACAGTCACCAGTCCTAGAACTCGGTTCGCGAGCAACTTCAATCCAACTGGCTCGCACGACCTCTTTCGTGTCCTGTGGTCGCTGACGCTTTCACCTTTCGCTCGCTACGCTCGTCAACACCATTGACACGATTCAACTTTTGCTCGCTGAGTTCGCTTCGCGAGCATTTTACCGCCACCTGCCACGCATGTGTAATATACCAATTTGGCTCCACTCCCTGTTCGTCGATCTCGCTTCGCGAGCACTTTAATGCCCCTCCTACACAGGCGTAATACGCAAGTTCGGGCAGGCGTAATATACCCGTTGGGCTCAGTCTTGTCTCATTATGCTCACCAACCCCCGCTACTAGCTAATACTCGCTTTAGGAGCGTGTTAGTGATACCTGCCACACAGGCGTAATACTCCAGTAAGGAACCGTCCTTATTAATTGACATTCAGCATCCCCGGAATTCGCTTTGTGAGATAATTCAATCCGGACGGCTCACACGACCTCCTATGTGTCCTGTGCTCGCTGACGCTTTCACCCTTGCTCGCCAGCCCCCGCGAATCGCTTCGTGGGTCGGAAGGCTTCGCATTTTACTCGCTAACGCTCGTTGAGCTCGTATTTTAGTATGTCTCATTTTTAATATCGCCTGCTATGCAGGCGTAATACGCCTGTTGGGGACGGTCCCTTGCTAACTGACCTTATCCGCCCTGGAGCTCGATTTACGAGCTCTGTTACGCCGTCAGGCGCACTCGATCGTCTACGTGTCCTGTGCTCGCCGAAGCTCGTAAAACTCCAAGATTCCACCCTCCATTCCTGCCACTCAATAATCGGAGTTCGCCGCAGGTGTTGTTGAGACCCAAACAGTCCTACCTACCAGAAAGGTGTAAGGTAACTGTTTGGACGGCCGGGAAGAGCCACCCACTTTATACCGGAACCCAGTGGGGGAGGCACTCACAGGGACCGTATCCTCCTTCCCCTACCACCAACCTCTCGGAAGGACTTGCTTACCCACATGTTTAACGTGATCGTACTCCGCGTGAACACGGCGGCAGTTGTGACGCAGCCGTTGGTACTTCGCCTCCTTATTAGCTGATGCTCACCTTAACTCGTTTTGCGAACAATTTCATCAAGCTTGAGCTCCCAGCTCGATACGCTCGTTTCTTGAATTGGGAATATTTGTCTCCTACTTCCCTCGGGTGAGCCTGCAGGGCAATATATGTCGTGCCGCCTGCTTTTAAGAACGATTGCTTATTATATTACGAACAAACGGCAACATATCATAACTGTATGTTTTTCCGATTATACGTAATACAGTGACAAAAAATCGTGTTACGGTTTCAGTATTGAAAGATTTACAACAGATAAACATATAATTCTTGTGAAATATAACAATTAAATTATAATGTTCATGGCAACAATAGTTATATATCTTCGCCCGTAAAGAATAATATTTTGCATAAAAAAGTAAAAAAAAAATTAATAACGTATTAACTAAATTTAAAAAAAGAAATCCGTCTTGCAAAATTTTAACTATATAGGTAGATGCCACCAAAAATTCGAGTTCTTGCTATTGCTATTCTGTCCAGGACGCGAACTCGCAGCCCCAAAACGCTTCCTTTAGTTTAAGACATTAAATATTTCCTAAACTAAATTTTAAATCGAAAAACGGTTTATATCAATGTGCTCCCCTATTATTTCTCTACAATTGTACCAAATTTCATATTTTTGTATGCTATAAATTTTGCTCTATGTTACAAGACAAACTTGTGAATCGAGATATTTGTCAAGCAGCTTCGGCTAATATTTTTTTAATATAAAGAGACACTTGCACCTTAATTTAGAATCGAACGTAAATTATTTTTTACTTTTATTTTTATATATATTTTTAATTTTTCAACTGACTCAGAAAAAATATTTATTAAAAAAGGTCTAAATATTTCGAAAAATAATGCTTGAATTTTTTGTCATGTTTTGCTAAAAAAATCTAAATTAAAATATTTTATAACTTTTTCTGGTAGTAAATATAATCCAAAATTGTGTATTTAAATTGAATTTTCCTTCTGCCTTCAAAAGTTGTAACCACTTATGGAACGCAATTGATGATTTCAAAAATTATTTCACAGAATTTGTTTTTTCCTCTTAAAATGACATTTTCTTTCTCGACATAATTTATTAAGTTACGTAAATGGAAGGGAAATATTATGTTTCTTTTTCAGCGTTTTCTTTATTAAATTTTACCAGATTTGAACTTTTCCTTAAAAAACACTTTATTAAATTATTCAACGTAAAATGTTTGCTTTTTGGCTTATTAATGATTCTTGTCAAAGTTTAAAACGCAATAGAATATTTCCTCTAGAAAAGTGGCATTTAAGTAACATAAGGATACCTTTTGCCATATTGTTTCTCTATTTTTGTTATCTAAGTTAAACGTACTGCATTGTTACATTAATTTAACAATTTATATATGCAATTCTTATGATGCAAAATATGTTTTTGCAACAAATTCAAATCTTCGCTTTGTAAATTTTAATATTTTCTTTTGTGTTATGCATAAGATAAAAATTATTATGCAAATTACCCGAAGACCTATACACAAAGAAGAAAGTTCTGAAAAATATAAATTTTCTGGTACACATTTCAATAACCATTTTGTTATAAGCTTATTTGATAATTTTTAAGAAATAATGTCACGTAGTCATGTAATATCTATGTTTCACAGTTATTTAGGTGGAGTACATATATATATATATATATATATATATATATATATATATATATATATATATATATGTATATATATATATGTATATATATATATGTATATATATATATGTATATATATATATATATACTTCACCATATATATATATATCTATATATATATATAAATTCGTTCTCTGAAGGTGTGACGTCATAACATGGTTTTTAAATTTTGTTCAAAACAGACGCATTTTTACAGCATTTGTTATTTTTTAAAAAAATCCACGTGAGTTCCCATAGACAGCATTCTAAACATTGAGCAAGATATTATTTCAGCCAATGGTCAACCGACATCTTATTTGAACCTGCAATAAATCCTCTATTATTCAAGAACTACTGATCTTCGAACACTTTGTTACATATAGCGTGTATCGGGAACTATTATTTTTACTTTCCCTATAATACACGGAATTATTTTATAGGTAAAGGTTTGGAATTCGTTTTGAGCACTCCATAACACGAAATAACCATTTTCACATGAAGTCTGTATATGTGCCTTCCTATATGTCTGTCTGTACAATGTATGTAACTACTAATTGGCCATAAATTGCACATAAACTAATTTGCCAAACGGCACAAAATTTTGTAGATCAGTACCTTGTGTGTTACCATGGTGTTGAGTGGATTTTAGTATGATTTGAAAAAAAAAATGAACCTTCCTTTTTTTATGAATTGATCGCCAAATCTAGATGAATTTCAAAATAAAAGACTACATATGCACAAATGCGAAAGTAAATGCTTGTTTTATACGTAATTTATAACGACAAAGATATTAAGACTAATTCCATATCTCCAGGTATAACCTTTTTAGAGACATTCTAGTCTTTCGTATTATTGCCGCATGTCCTTTATGAATGCGTCCAGTCGCAGAATGATATCGAAAATTGAATTAAAAATGTCATCCAAATCTGGATCATTTCAAATAATTATCCGAGTTTATTTATGCAACCAAACTCAAGTTAATGAATTATAGGACAAATAAGGAGAAAATGAATTTCCGTATGTAGGAAAAGTTATTTTTCTGCAGACATAAATATATGTTCTCTTTCAAATTCCATTAAATTCAACTCAATTGAACAAACTGGCATGAATATTTTTTCGAAATTATATTCATTTTACAGTTTTAATATGAGTAATTTTTCCTTTGGAAATGTTAAGCCTTTTAAAACGTTTGCAGTAATTCAGAATTCCATAAAACAGAAATGCCTTAAGAATGATTCATCATAGTAAGCAATTTGATATTATAATTTTCATCGTCAAAATTTACTTGAAAAACATGCACGTAATAAATGTGCGTATA
Organism: Amaurobius ferox; assembly: GCA_951213105.1. Classification (NCBI taxonomy): domain Eukaryota; kingdom Metazoa; phylum Arthropoda; class Arachnida; order Araneae; family Amaurobiidae; genus Amaurobius; species Amaurobius ferox. The sequence goes on from OX578143.1 coordinate 41,702,521, forward strand.
ATAAATGCAAGCATATTTTGTCTTTTATTTCAATTATTATAATTGTTGCGTGTCATTTCGCAAGAGACGGCCAGTTATATTTTTCTGAATCGTACTTAAATCTAATTCGTACGAATATATCGCATATATATATATATAAGTGGATTGCTGTGACGTATATAGATAGTATGACGTATATGGATAGTTGTGACGTATTTGTGGTTATATGCATTGCACAAAAGCACACACGGACGTGACGTTATGTTAAAAAATCTGATGTGGGCAGCACATGACTTTCCTTATATAATGCAATGAATTTACTACTTTTACAGTAAAAAAAAGTATATTATTTCTATAGTAGTTATTTATATTCTTTCCAAGATATTGAATTTTCGTCAATAAGTCGTCATTTTCCATGTCGTCATAATCAATGACTCGTCATTGATTTAGCGTTATTTTTATCCATTTAGCGAGTTTTTCGCTAATATAACAACATTTAAATGAGTCGCCAAGTTGGCGACATTCCACCAAATTCGTCGCCAAAATCTCGCCAAGCGTTATTGACGAAAAAATAAGTTATTCTTACAACAGATAAATTACTATTGGCGTTCAAATACAAAAGTATTACTCAAAGTATCTTTTTTCTTAAATGGAACGAGCTAGATCCACGAGAATGATGTCATCAAATTCATCGCATGGTATTACATATAAAAAGTGAACATGTTTCTCAATAGGAAATATTTTTTTAAATTTTATAAGATTTTTGATATTTTTTTTTTAATGTACAATATCTCGAGAACGGTTCATGTTAGCGTTCTAAATATTCTGTCAATCGTTTTCTAATGAAAAATTACGCAAGAAATGTCTACTTGCGTAACTTTATTAGCGGATTTGATTATTTGACGATTTTTTCAAAAATTCACTCGAAAATTTAGGGAGGTTCTGAACATGCGATCGCATATAAAAGTAATAGGCTTCCAGTGTTTACGGATTGTGATTTTTGTACCAAATTTCGTTCGGATCGGTCCATTCGTTCATCAGTTATCGTCTCCACAGACTCACTGACACACACACACACACGTACTTTCACACACACACACACACGCACACACATATACATCACTTCAAAAGTGTTTGATTTGTGATCAGGGATGCTTGAAACGTGCTCTCCCGTCGAAAACTCGAATTCGTATTTTCGACCCCGTCACAGTACTTTCCTTATACATTATGATTATAAGGAAAGTAAAAAAAAAATGATGTAGACATGTCAGTTGATGTAGGCAAAATTAGTTGTTTCATGTCAGTTTGTGCAATTAAACTCAATCTAATCGATTATGAAGGAGAAAATGTATTTGAATCTGCAGGAAAGTCATGTGCTGCCTACATCAGAAACTTTCTTATTAAAAGCGCAATTTAAATATCTGCAGCGGGCAGCACATAGTCTCAGCCATTTTCTCTATGTGTATTTTATAATTCGTTAAATTTCATTCAATTAAATAAAACAAAATAGGGATAAAAATTCAATTAAAGAAAACAAGACGAGGAAATTGCGAGTTAGTTTTTATTTTAAGACTGGACGGAGTTTTTAAGTTGGCGTTTAAAAAATGGCTTTTAAAGTTGACTTAAATAACTCGAGAACGGTTACTCCTACAGTAATGGGGTTGTGATTATTCTTTTCGTTGAGAAATATTGCGTATAAAACAACCATATAAGTGTTATATTTAAGTATATGTAGTCTTTTATATCAGATTTTTGAGAGTTTTGAGGGCCATTTAGCGAAAAAGACAAGTTCTGTTTTTACGAATCTTGCAAAAATCTAAACAGCCCCAGGGTGATCATCAAGAGCCTAATTTATCAACTTTTGTAAAATTCCGTTGAATAGCTTTTGAGTTGAAACGGATATATACATATTTACAAAGATAGACACAGACAGAGAGTGATCCGGCCGCTCACTTCGCTGCTCATATCCTCGGGTGTGTCGGGCGGCCTAGGCCTTCTGCACACAGAGAGGCAGACAAACAAACACACATACAGGAGTCACGCTACAAATAAATTCGGATTTTCGACACGACTTCCCCAATATATTACCTAATGTATTGTAGGGATTGTAATAGGATTTTCCTGTTCGAAAGGGGGACATCCGTTGAAAACTCGGATTCTTATTTTCAACACGACTCCAAAACGTCCCCAATATATGTATTACTATGTATTGTACAGAATGTAATAAAATTTCCGTGTTCTAAAGTGCTCGAAATACGCAGATCCGTTGAAATCTCGATTTCTTATTTTCAACACGATTTTAATACTTCCCCAATGTAATATGTCCAATGTTCCTTCCCCAATGTTCCAGTCTTATCTTCAATATTTTAGGGAATGTAACAGGATTTAAGTGTTCTAGAGTGCTCGAAAAGCTCAGATCCGTCGAAAACTCGAATACTTATTTTCGGCACGATTCCAATACTTTCCCTCTATAAATGCCATGTATTTTTTTAGGGTAAGTAATAGCCATCTATCGAAATTTTCCTGTTAGTCATTAAGATAATTTTGAGTTTCAATTTTGTGAAATTTCGTCTATTATTTTTTGAGTTAACGCGGATACATTCATATACGTAGACATACAGATGCACACACCGAGAGATAGATAAACGAACATACAGGCGTCACGCAAAGCATAAATTCTGATTTTCGATACGATTTTAATACTTTGACTATATATTTGCACGTACTGTAGGGACAATAAAAGGTTTTTCGTGCTGACTGCTTGAAATGCGCAGACCCGTCGAAAACTCAAATTCTTATCTTCAACAGAATTCCAATACTTTCCTTCTGCATTACCATGCATTGTAGGGTAAGTAATAACCATCTATCAAAATCATCCAATTAGTCTTTAACCGAATTTCGAGTTTTAATCTAAACAAAGATTCAAATATACCGTCTTTAAAATATACAATTACTTATTCACCTGCAATATTATGTGAAAAACGTACATTTCTCCCTAACCAAAATGTATATGCATCATTTACTTTATATGTCATAAAATTCCAGTCTTACTTTAGTAAACAAAGACGTCAAAATAAGTGTCTTGAAGGTTTTACTATGAAACAAATATCGATGAAAACCCGAAAATAACTTTGGATAGCAGCCAAGTTTGCGGATGAGACTCGTGGCTGGATTCAAGACCGTCCAGGCTTGGGGGGTTTTTGACCCACATTTTATAATTTGATTTGCTGCCAGTGAAAAAAAGTAATGTTAATTTAGTTAATTACTTTTCGTTCCTTTTCTTTTCGTAATAATGTGTAAAGTATACCACGCGAGAAAATTACGCCTATTGTTTTATAAGTAAATTTTTAATACATAAATTGCATAAGAGGGCAAATGTATTAGAGTCTTTGGAAAGACGTCAAATATTCGTACTAGCAATAAATAAATCGGATCAAAATATAAAATGCAAAGGAAGTGGTGTATAGCCTGAAGGCGTACGTTTCAAAAATATTTTATTAATATCCCTAATAAAATTGCAAACATGGCTGACCCTGAATGTCAAATGAGAGTTTTACCATGCTGTAAGAGCAGCAATATGGCTAAACGGTAGTAGAAACGATAGCTAAACAGTAGTAGAAACGATAGCTAAACGGTAGTGGCTGAACGGTTTGACTAAGCACAGTATGGTAAATTTACCTAATGTGGGGAAAAAGAAGGGAAAAAAGATTAAAAAAAAATGCAAAAATATGAGAAAGCAACGCGAATAAAATCAGGCGGATATAGAGATTGTATTTCTTTTTTTATTAAATATATATAATGAAAATAAATAAACTATAACAATATATATTATAGTTTATTTACTTTAACAGGGAGAAAAAGATTTTTTTTTAAATATATGCAATACAAATAAATAAACTATAATATATATTATAGTTAATTTATTTTTATTGTTTTTCTCCTCTTTTGGTAACACTAGATGACGCCACTATGCCGGGTTCTGCCAATTAGCCATTTTGTTGGTTGCATGGAATTAACAGGCTCCCATTTGGAATTCAGGTCCTAACTTGTTAGTGCTAAAGAAGGAAATAGAGGAATTTACCAAAAGTAAGACTGCTTACTATACCTTACTTGTGCAGTATTTTACGTTGTGAACGAGTTCATTTATCGCATGTGTGAAAAGTCACTTTTAAGTCCCGCTATTGCTTTCTTTCGGAAGATAAAATCTTTAAAATTTAAATTCAAATTAGGAAGGAAGGATATATGTCTAAAACCAAAAGACAGCAGACGGAATTTGCTGACGGTTCAAACCGCCCAAAGTAACCTGATCTTATCTTTTATGCGCTGTATATATTTCTTAGAACCGATTTTGAGATGCAATAATTAAACTTTCATATACCTCTAGACCTCGTGTCATGCATGTGTTATTTTCATTGTAGTAATATCTCTTAGAATCGATTTTGCGATGCAATAATTAAACTTTCAGATGCCTCTAGACCTCGTGTCATGCATGTGTTACTTTCATTGCAATAATATCTCCCATAGACGTAGACAATGCTTATTTATGATAGAACACATATAGTTTATGACACTAAAATGGTTCTCTCATTTGAAGTGATATGTGAAGTATCCATTTGGTGTAAAAGAAAAACATATGTATACTATATGTTAATTCCATCATGTCACAGTGTACTTAAAATGATTTAAAGAATTCCTTCCCATCCACACCACTACAGCTCACATAATCACTGGATAGCACAGACCATGCTTGGTCCTCTCTTGTTTAATACTATTAATTACTGTATGACCCTCTAACGAAACATAATTGCCATACGACCCTATAATAAAATTCAATTACTTTACTATCCTCTTGAACCTTCTTATTAAGATGTATATGTTCCATTAGAAGTGAAATTGGCTAAATTTAGAATTAATAATAGTATATTGTTGGAATAACTAATATTCCATCATTGAAGTCTTTTCTTTTGAGGATCAAACGGAGAAAACACCCGTACCTGCTATCCTATGACTTGTGTATAGGGTTTCCAGATGCTGAATTTCGGAGAAGGGTTGCCATATTTGACAATTATTGCCAGTTTGGTAACATTTAGCGACTTCTCGATGGTTCGAGAAACATCTTGAAATGATCAATATTCTACGTGATATGAGAGATTTCCAAAAGTCTAAATGAAGAGTCTATAAAAGGAGTCATCACTCAGTAGGAGACCAGTTGACGTGATACGAGCTACATTGAATTATGGTTTTTGTCAATGTTTCTTAAACAGTCGTGGGCGTTTTGTGAAATGAATTTCGGCAATGTTTTGAGAATAATATCAGTTATATTGTGAAATTAGGGAAGCATTTAAGTGTTTCACTGTATAGTAATCCTGTTTACGCTGTGGTTGTGCATAAACGTGTTAGTTATCTAGAAATTCGAATTCATTCTTGTATCTTGATCATTCACCCACGATTCCTGAGGATAGGTCGTAACAATATTAATAATTCCCACAAAATATAAGTAAGTATCACAATAATGAAGTTTGGTTTTTGAGAGATATTCCATCATCCTGTTAACTTGCCGACATTTTACAAAAGTCGCCAAGTTGGAGATATTGTACAAAAACATATCGCCAAATTTTCTCAATTGTCCCCAAATTTGTCTCCAAGCGTGACAGACATAGATAAGATTTTCTTGAATTATTTTAAAAAAGTATTTTTTAATAAAATTCGAATACAACTTTGAATTTAAAAATCTGTGTTCATAGTTTCAGTTTTGTGATCTAACAAACCTTCTAAAGAGAAAGTGTTAAAGCTGTCTAAATATTCTAATGAAACATAGAAATAAAAATACTTAGCAATTCAATACATCTCCTTCTAACATTCTAAATCCCATCGGTTATACCTATTTAACTCATTAAAATTTAACTAATTACTTTACATATACGGGAAATAATTAATTCTCATTATAGACAGATTTAGTTTTACAACATAATTGAAACGTATTCGTTGAAGCAAACAGCATAATTGAATGGGAGTTATAAACAAATAGATTGAGAATTTGATATAGTAGCTGCTCGAAAAGTTTTCAAAAATGTTACTTATTTTGATTAGCGTAAACAACTGACTGTTTTGATCAACATGTACAGTGTCATAATGCATTAATTGGCATTGTTTATAGCTCTCAGCTTATTTAGAAAGTTTGGGAAAATATTAGCTGCTATCAAGCAATATTTTTTACATTTTAATTACCAGAATAAATAATATAACCTAAAATATATGAAGTGAATATTAGGCTTAAGCCACAAAGCAGTTGAAGACCCAGACCGTCCGGCTCGTCCTGAGGACTTGAGCATCTATTTGGACGGCCGGAGCCACAAAGCAGTGTAGAATTTAAAACAATCAAGAAAACCGAAGAAATGAAATATATTATTGAAACGTAAATACTTAAATTATTCACTACTAACTTATTACTGGCAATTGAAATTGAAAAAATAAGTAATGTGCGAACCAAATAAATAAGTTTTGATCCTAGATTCTGTTTGATTTTCTAGTTTAAATAAAAGTATTTATTCATTGACTACACTTATTAAGTGCAAATTGTGTAAAATGTGTAGTTAGTGTAAAACTAATGTTTACTTGTATTTTTGGCTGTCCGTTCCATTAATTTAAATCGAAAGGACAGCGTCCGGTTTAAATAGAAAATACACAGAGCTAAAAAAAAAAAAACGGTTACAGATGAATCAATTAAAGCACTTTATTTAAAAACGTAATTAAACTTTTGTTGCAGAAGCGTAATGGATGAAACGGATTTTTTTTACTGAAAGAATATTTGCTGAAAATCCATTTATCCACTAGCTCGCTCACTTTTCATATTACATCTATGGCCAAAAGTAAAACAGCTGAATTTTATTTATAGGTAATAAGTAAGGTTTTAAGTAATGGTTTTCGATTTATTTTTAATAATAAAATGAACTTCGTTTCTATTGTTTGCAATAAAAGCATATATCCATTCGGTCGCACACTTTTTGTATTACATCTATGCGCAAAAGTAATACGGCGACATTTATTTAGCTATTGAAGAATTGTAAGTTCGTTCAGAAATATAGATATTGAAAAAGTAATGGTTTTCGATTTTAACCATTTGGGAAGACGATTAGAAGTACTTTAAATGCTTTACATCATGTGAAAAGTAGGAGCAACAGAGACAAGTCGTTATATTGCAATTTTTGGATTTTGTTTTATTTTGTATTTATTTTTAATAATAAAATGAACTTCGTTTCTATTGTTTGCAATAAAAGCATATATCCATTCGGTCGCACACTTTTTGTATTACATCTATGCGCAAAAGTAATACGGCGACATTTATTTAGCTATTGAAGAATTGTAAGTTCGTTCAGAAATATAGATATTGAAAAAGTAATGGTTTTCGATTTTAACCATTTGGGAAGACGATTAGAAGTACTTTAAATGCTTTACATCATGTGAAAAGTAGGAGCAACAGAGACAAGTCGTTATATTGCAATTTTTGGATTTTGTTTTATTTTGTATTTATTTTTAATAATAAAATGAACTTCGTTTCTATTGTTTGCAATAAAAGCATATATCCATTCGGTCGCACACTTTTTGTATTACATCTATGCTTAAAAGTAATACGGCGACATTTATTTAGCTATTGAAGAATTGTAAGTTCGTTCAGAAATATAGATATTGAAAAAGTAATGGTTTTCGATTTTAACCATTTGGGAAGACGATTAGAAGTACTTTAAATGCTTTACATCATGTGAAAAGTAGGAGCAACAGAGACAAGTCGTTATATTGCAATTTTTGGATTTTGTTTTATTTTGTATTTATTTTTAATAATAAAATGAACTTCGTTTCTATTGTTTGCAATAAAAGCATATATCCATTCGGTGGCACACTTTTTGCATTACATCTATACGCAAAGAAAATACGGCGGCTTTTATTTAGCTATTGAAGAATTTGTAAGTTCGTTCAGAAACGCAGATTTTGAAAAAATAATTATTTTGGATTTTAACCATTTGGAAATAGGACTAGAATTAATTCAGAATTTTTGCTTTATGCAAAAAGTAGAAGCGACAGACACACGCTATCACATTTCAATTAATGAATTTTGTTAATTTGTACTTATTTATAGTTCAAAATGCACTTCGTTTGCAATGTTTCCAATAATAGATATTTATAAAAACAAAATGAGGAACGCATGAAACAACCGTATCCGTGTGCAACCGTATCAATCGGTTCCGACCCGATAAAAATTGATAGTAATGAGGAAATTGTTCTTGTAATAACAAAGTAGTTATTTATGGATTACAAATTATTATTTACGATGTGAATAATATTTAAAATCATATAACGAATTCATATGATGTAACATATTATTCAGGGTTATTAATATTTTAATTTTTTTCGAATTTAATTTTCAATATTTTTCTCGTAGACTATCTTGGAAGACTTGGGGGATCAATCCCTAAAAATTGTTCTCAGAACAAATTAAACTAATTAATTAGATGTAATTGAAGTTATTTAATTCATATTATCAATTCACCTTATTTTAAACAAACTTACTTTATACAATGCCGCAACATTTTAATCCTGATAATCAAAGAAAGTGTTAACCAATATAAGAAACAATATCAAAATGATCATTAGTACCTACGTAAACAGCCAGTCCGATAGAATGTTAGTCCATTCAAGTGGTTTATAACACATTAAACAATAACACAAAAATGTGCTTATCACAATAAAACAATTTATCTGGTAATTTTACTTAGTTAAACTTAGATCGCATAATAATCATGGACAAGGAAACAAGAAAGATCAGTCATGTATAAAGCAATGAATATGAAAAACTTTCCAACTGAAATGCAATTTTATTTAAACAGTTCTAAAATGCGATACATTCAGCACTGATATTTTTTAAATTATCACAGTACTACAATAATTTATTAAACTTGGAAACTTTAAACTTCAGCAATAAAGGCGATGCTATAAACAGTTTGCTTCACTATGTAAAATCAGTGAATATTCCATTCATATAAATTATATTTCAGACTCCAGAGCTAAATAGTTTTGCGTGAAAACTCATCTTACAATCGCTCAATTTGTTTAAATTGTGCATGATATAGAAATTATACTTTGTTGTAAGAATAATCAAAGTTTAGTGATCATTTAAAATAAAAATATATATTGTAATTGCGTTGGCATATAATTTAAATACCCAAAGAATATGCAAAAATAAAGCAATTTGCTGACGGATGCAACACTAAAAAAAATATAAAATCCCTCAAGCATCAATATTTTTACACAGGGGGGAAATGGATACGATATATATATTTTTAAATGAGTCACGTGATCTCTTTATATAATGTGGGTGTAATTATTATTTCAATTTTTATTTTAAAAACTACCTAACATGATTTGCTGATTTTTTTTACACATTTTAAGTGATAATTTGAACATTTACTTAATTTTTCGAACCGATTTGTGAATTCTAACTCGGCGTAAAAAATGTTTGAAAAATTATATCCCATAGGGTTCAATTTATTTCATTTTTTAAACCCGGGTTCAATCCGGAATTAATTGGGTAGTATTATTCATTTTCGTTCCCATATGTTCCGCAGGCCGTATTAACATTATACTTATATTTCATTTTAATAAAGTCATTTTTACGGCAGTTATCGTGCGAACGGACATATATACAGACATACAGACAAAATGAATAAACAAACCCATAAACACTTTACAACTATGTTGGAATGTGGTAAAAAATAACACGACCTGCATCTATTCGGGTACTGATGTATCTATTTACCAAATTTAATGGTCGTAGGACGCTTAGATTTAACGTTACAGACTGAACAAGCACAGACAGACATCTTTAAGAAGATTTCAAGTCTCTATCGCATTGGGAAGTACATTTCAAATATGATCTACACACTCTTTCAAATGTAAATATTTGATAACATAAACTACTGATGATTTCACTAGAAATACTGAGGATTCCATTGAAATATATATCCATATATAAAATTTAAAATCTTTATCAACCCTAAAATATTTATTTATTAAATATCACAAAGCCTTAACATATTACTTTACAAAATCAAATATAATATAGTTAATGAACTTGATATAATTAAAACATGAAAAACCTTTTTACGGTTACTCTAAGTAAGCGAGTTATATGAAAATTTTAATAAAACTCCTGGCTTTTAATTTCATAACAGACTTGACAAACATATTTGCATTTCCATACATGACAAGCCATTAAAACACTAATTAACTAGGCCTGAAATTTGCTAATTCTGTAAACAGTACCTGTTTCAAAACTAGACTGAAGTGTGCTAGAATTTATGAAAGTATTTCGTCACTTTTGTTTGAGGAGATGCCATGGCGTAATTAAAATACTTCATCATTAATAATACTCAAGTAACTAGAACTGAGTTACATGTAAAAATTAAATGAAAAATTACGAGTAGTTTGTGATTAGCGCAGTTAGAGGTAACTTATATTTTTTGGCACGGCAATTCACTGAAGATTGTGATGAATATAAATTCTTGCATATATTGTGCAATATCATCCAAATAATATTCTTTTTATAAATGTAAGCTGCTATGAAAAATATTTCTCTGATTCTATTATTACATTTGTGGAACTCTGGTTTTTTGAAAGGTAGAAAAAAATTCCAATTTAAATGCTATTAATAATACTTTAGAAATAAGGACAATAAAAAAATTGGCTATAATTAAAAGCATTTCATTAAAATATCCTTTTAGGACATAATAAAATTAAACAGCCATAGCGTTTTCGGGCATAACAATATCCTTCATCAGTGGCATTGAAAAAAATCTGATGTGGGTTACACATGACATTCCTTATATAAAGCAATACATTTACTACTTTTACAGTAAAAAAATTGTTTTTTCTTACAGTAGATAATATTATTTCCAAGATATTGAATTTTCGACAATTAGTTGTCATTTTCATTGATTTAGCGTCATTTTTATCCATTTGGCGAGATTTTCGTTAATTTTGCAACATTTAAAAAAGTCGCCAAGTTGGCGACATTCTGCCAAATTCGTCGCCAAAATCTCGCCAAGCGTTATGGATGGAGAAATAAGCTGTTCTTTTAGCAGATAAATGACTATTGGCTTTCAAATACAAAAGTGTTACTCAAAGTATCTTTTCTCATGAGTAGAATGAGCTAGATCCACGATAATTATGTCACCAAAATTATCGCATGATATTACATATGAAAAGTGAACATGCTTCTCAACAGTTAATATTTTTTTTAATTTATGGGATTTTTTGATAAATTTATTTCAAAAATGTGCAATATCTCGAGAACGGTTCATGCTAGGGTTCTAAAGTTTATGTCAATCGTTTTCTAAGGAAAAATTACATAAGAAATGTCTATTTACATAACTTTATTAAAGGTTAAGTTTTGTTGATGATTTTTTCAAAATTTTACTCGAAAATTTAAGGGAGTTCTGAATATTCGATTACGTTTAAAAACAATAAGCTTCCAGTATTTACAGATTGTGATTTTTTTCCAAATTGCATTCGAAACGGTCCATTCGTTCGTGAGATATCGGCTCCACAGACTCACTGATACACACATACACACTCACACACATACTTTCACACACACACACACACACACACACACACACACACACACACACGCACAGACATCACCTCAACAATGTTTGATTCGTGATCAGGGATGCTTGAAACGTGCTCTCCCGTCGAAAACTCGAATTCGAATTTTCGACCCCGTTACAATACTTTCCTTATACATTATGTATATAACGAAAGTCATAAGTGACGAACATATGCTTAAATACAGGCTATAACCGCCGGAAAAAATATACATATTAATTATTTTACATTTTTAAATACGAGTCATTTAAACTATTATTTAATTATAAAATATAAAAAATACATTAAAAGGAAAAAGGCTCCCGAATTAAATGGTTTCCGATAGAAATGTCGTCAAAATCAAAATAAGGCAACTACTAAATACTATATAAATCGTATAAATGTTTAACACGTAGTAAGTCGTGAAAGACACTCCAAGTAATAATAAGCTTTAATGCTTATGATTTGATAAAATTCCAAAATAAAAACAATATCACCATGAAAATCAATTGAGTTGAGAGAGCTATTGGAAAACTGAAAATTTATTGAATGACGCTTGACATCTCCGGATTTTGTAACCGGAAGGAACTTCGTGCCAAAAGTATGAAACCATTTTCAAATACATCCATCGGCAGTTTTTTTTTAGGAAAGTGCAACTTCAATTTAAATTCCATTTCTGAAGCAGGCAATCAGTGTCCGATATGCATGTTAGTATGTATGCACATATGTGTTTATGTATATAAATCTAAATGCTTATTCTTTTCCAGAAAGTAAGTTTAAATAAAAGGTGATCTTGGCATGTGACCAAAACTTTTGAGAATAAAAATATATTTCATTTAAATTATTTACAAAAAAGTGGATCATTGCATCCCTAATTGTTTATTTTATTGCGCATATTTATTACTTCAATCATGCTGGATAAAACTTTTACTCATTTTATATTCATAATTAGTGAACAAATTTAATTTAAAAACAATCACAACAACGTATACTAAACACTACGCTTTCCTGTTGTGTCAAATAAGAAAATGTGAGAGTTTACTAACATTACTGACATCTAGATATCAGAGAATCTAGAAAGCGTCAAGATATATTTCTAGCGTCAAGATATAAGCTATTCATTTACAGGAGTTTTCTCTCTTCAGTCACTTACATAATATATGTTTTAAAACCATCAAGCTTAGTATGACTATATTTTAGGAACACACCACTTTTAACCGATTTCTGACTACAAGCACAAAGGGGTCTTCCCAGGTAGCACAAATACGTAATTCTTACGTATCAAGCAATACGTAATCTTTACGTGTCAGGCCATATGTAATTATTACGCAAAAACGGTACGTTAGAATACGGTATACCAACCGTTATTAAAATGGTTATTATTACGTATCCTTATACATTATTATTACGTATCCTTATACGTTAATATTACGTATATTCACATACGTTATTATTACGTATATGCGCATACGTGTTTATTACGTATCCATATACGTTATTATTACGTATATCCACATACGTTATTATTACGTATATGCACATACATTATTATTACGTATCCACATACGTGTATATTACGTATTCACATATGTTATTATTATGTATACGCACATATGTTATTATTGCGTATCTAGATACATGTTAATTACGTATCACATACGTGTATATTACGTATATCCACATACATTATTATTACGTATCCAGATACATGTTTATTACGTATCATATACGTGTATATTACGTATATTCACATACGTGTTTCTTACGTATATCCACATACATGTTTATACCTCGGAACACCGCGTGCTGTTGGCCATCTCGGGTGCGGTATCCCCGTGGTTTGCGCGCTAGATTTGCACGCTACCACAAATGCCGCCGTGTTCATGCGGAGTACGATCACGTTAAACATGTGGGTCCGTAAGTCCTTCCGAGAGGTTGGTGGTAGGGGAAGGAGGGTACGGTCCCTGTGGATGCCTCCCCCACTGGGTTCCGGTCTAAATTGGGTGGCACTTCCCGGCCGTCCATACAGTTACCTTACACCTTTCTGGTAGGTCGGACGGTCTGGGTCTCAACAACAACATACATGTTTATAACGTGTTCCCATATGTATTTATAATGCGTTACCATACGCATTTATAATGTATTCCCAGACATATTTATATTGTCTTTCTACATGTATTTATTACATGTTTATATTGTGTTTCTACACGTATTTATTACGTGTTTATATTGTGTTTCTACACGTATTTATTACGTGTTTATATACATATTTATCCCACTTTAGACAACTCTACAGTATAGTGCATGTTGCAGACATGATATTTACAAAATTTTATGCATCTTTGTAAAACAAAAATATTGAGCTAGGTGAATATATTTTTACAATAGATGTCATATTTTCAGATTGTGTTGATTTCAATAATGTACTTGAATTTATAATTTTTTTTATAAATTTAAGTACATATTAATATTGAAATCAACACAATCTGAAACAGTATCTATATTCATCTAAATCATATTTTGCCAAAGATACGATACATCAAATGTGTCATGTATGCAAAATTCACAATACTATAGAATTACTCTGTTCATATGTAATATAATTTTTATTTTAATTTATATTATATATTGTTAATACAATAATTTTAATGCAAAAATGTTTTTTTCCTTTATTTTCAGTTTATATTTAAATATATTTTTAATTCTAATTATTTCTAAATATTGCAAAAATTATAATCTACCACATTATGAAATATAATTTTAAATCTAAAAGATAAGCTATTTTAAATTGCAAATAACTTTTTTTTAAAGTGAACTTCAATACTAAAAATATATTAAAAAACAATATTAATAACATTGTAATTAAGTTGATAGGCTATTTTAAATTATATATGTGCATGCTAAAACTACACATCTCTGATCAATGGTGGTATCATGCAACTGTAAATGATTTTTAAGAGTGAAAACAGTGAGTAAGAGCACAAAGCCCAAGTAGAACATGTTTCTAGATACACAGAACATAAACTGTTTCACAATTATTTCTAAAAATTGCAAAAATTATAATCTACTACATTATGAAATATAATTTTGTGTGGAGTGTTTTTAAAAAAATTCCCAGAAGTATGTGTGTTTTTATTTCTTGTACGTATCATGTTTATTTTCTTTTAAGTATAAGGGTTTTTTTACTTCTTCTTCTAAGTTTTTTTTTTATTTTCTTAAAAGTATCAAATTATTTCAATTTAGTATTGTGTTTTTTAATATTTCACCACTGTATCAACTTTTTTTTTAAATTTGTTCTAAGTAGCATATTATTTTAAAATTTCTTCCTGGTATATATTTTTTTTAATTCTTCAACATGTATTTAAAAAATTATATCAAAATATCATTTTTTAAATGCTTATAAATAATACTTTTCTGTACGATTTTTTTATGAAAATTCGACTATTATTCATGTTTTCACATCTTTTTCAGTGTCAATTTCAAAATGTACTCTTGTTCATAATGAAATCTTTTCCTTTTTAACACTTTACAACACAGTTGAAAAGTGTTTATTTATTGTAACTATCAAGACAACAAAAAATGCAAAATTTTAGATTTTTTGGGCTCTTAGTTTTTCAGTTATTGACATTCAAAAAAGCGAAATCTGCCAAAGTTTTGAAATCTTTACACAACTGTAGATCAAAAACTATTTAACCTAGAGAGCTCAAATTAGTATCATTTTCTTTTGCTTTTAATGAGTCTTAATTTGATATGTACCATGACTACGCTATTGAATTTTTTGAAAAGCTTCAAAAAAAATTTTTTTTAAATCGCAAAAACACCCTTTTTAATTTTTTTGAAAAAAAAATATATATGCTTTATGGATTACTTGTATGCCAAGTTTCACAATGGGAAGCCAATGGGTTCCTATGAAAATTATTTTTTTTTGTATTAAACTATAAGTTAAATTAGCTAAATTTAAGTACAAAAAATTTAATTTCCATAGGAACCCCTTAACGACCGACTATGAAATTTGGCACACAAATACTCCCTTAATGTCTTTAAAATATATATATTTTTAAAAGAAATCAGTTTTTTTTTTGATTTTCTAAAAAAAAAAAAATTTTTTTTAGTTTGTAATTTTTTTTTTAAAACTCCAATTTAGAAAAAAAAGTTAGAATACCGTAATCATGTTGTATATCAAATTAATGCTTATCGAAAACAAAAGAACGACACTAAATTGAGCTCTCTGTGTAAAATATTTTTTTATTTACATCTGTTTAAAGATTTCTAAACTTTGCCAGATTTGGGTATTTTAAAAAAGTAAATAACTGAAAATCTAAGAGCCCCAAAAATCTGAAATTTTACAGTTTTTGTAAACTTTCCTGGTACTATCACTGTACCAAAAATGATCAATTTCTGAGGTATCAAGGTTCACACCATTAATTGATTTGACACGGAATGACATATACTTAGTACATAACTCATTAACCAGTTGTTTCAAACATTCAGCCCACATATGTTCTTTTCAATTTTAACAATTTGCTACACACTTAATATTTTACATATGTCACTCAAAATTTAATTTTGTATTTACAATCAATATAAGTACTCCTCCAAATTGACTAAAGACAATTTTAGCTCTTCCTTGCTCAAGAGTACAAACTCTCCCAGTTTCAGTATCAGGCTCTACTTTTTGCGAAATGGTCTCACATTCAAACATTCAATACGACACTTGGTTGAGGATAAAAGAAAGAAGGAGAAGGTCCTTTAGGATGTAGGAAGCTTACTTCATAGTCGCTCGTAACACTATTCTTCTCAAGAATACATGCAAGCTACCAAGATCCTTTATAGAGTATAGTGACAATTTCTGATTCAATTTTTGCTGAATTAGTTGGTGTAATACAGTCTAATGCTGTCACACGTTCAGTAAACTGGTGTTCACTACTGTAATTATGCTTAACAAGAAGTATATTTTCAGAAATTGGGTAAAAAGAATGAAGTTTTTGAGTACCCATGATTGCCTTAAAGTCATTCAACCGTGGCGACAGTATTTCTTTAACTTCTTCATACTCATCAACTGTGCTGTACTCAAAAATTTCATTCTTTTTACCCAATATCTGAAAATCGGTTTCTTGTTAAGCATTATTACTGTAGTGAACACTGGTTTACTGAACGTGTGACAGCATTAGACTATATTACACCAACTAATTTAGCAAATATGGAATCTGGATTTGGCACTATATAGTCTATAAGGGATCTTGGTGGCTTGCATGTATTCCTGAGAAGAATAATGTTACGAGCGACTATAAAGTAAGCTTTCTGCATACTAAGGGACCTTCTCCTACTTTCATACTCAACTGAGCGACGTATTGAATGTGCCAGGTGAGACCATTTTGCAAAACGTAGAGCCTGTTACTGCAACTGGGAGAGTTTGTACTCTGAGCAAGGAAGAAATGAAATTATCTTTACTCAGTTTGGAGAACAACTTATTTTAAAAGTTCTTGAAAATGTAACGTTTTGTAATTATAATTGTAAATATAAAAAGAAATAGTCTAAACTGATGTCCTTAAATATGGGCATTGCAAATTGCTCACAATGACAGATATCATTAAAGATATGCAATAACTACACTGTAACAAGCCACAGCCATTGAATAATTAATGTCAATTCAGCAATGTCAAAAGAATGTCATTAAAATAGAAAAAAATACAGTTAAATGTATATAATATTCTTGGCGACATTTGTCCAACATGGAGCACAAACTCTGCGTTTTTGCTTTTATACGGAATCAAAGGGACACATTACAACCTTTATTTAGCGGTTACTTGTACAGCATATGACTTGGCGAAATTTTTCGAAAATGGCATACAAACTGGGCAGTTCTATTTTTATATGGACAACTAGTAAAAAAAAAAAATCCAGAATTTTCACAAAATTCCCTGATTTTTCCCGGTTTCCAGGTTGAGTGGCCACCCTGAATATTAAGTGTGTAGCAAATTGTTAAAATTGAGAGCATATGTGGGCTGAATGTTTGAAACAACTGGTTAATGAAGTATGTACTAAATGTATGTCATTCTGTTTCAAATCACTTAATGGTTTGAACCTTGATACCTAAAAAATTTATCATTTTTGGTATAGTGATAGTACTAGTAAAGTTTATAAAAACTGTAGAATTTCAGATTTTTTGGGCTCCTAGATTTTCAGTTATTCACTTTTTTAAAAAAGCCAAATCTGGCAAAGTTTTGTAATCTTTGAACAGTTGTAGATCAAAAACTATTTGACCAAGAGAGCTCAAATTGGTGCCGTCTTTTGTTATCGGTAGGCCTTAATTTGATATACAACATGATTATGATATTTAACTTTTTTAAAATTGGAGTTTCTAAAATAATTACAAACTAAAAGAGAAATTGTTTTTAGAAAATCTAATTTTTTTTTTTAAGTTTTTCAAAAAATGTAAATTTGAAATAGCATAGTCATAAATCAAATTAAGACCCATTAAAAGCAAAAAAAAAATGACACCAATTTGAGATCTCTAGGTCAAATAGTTTTTGATCTACAGCTGTTTAAAAACTTCAGATTTCAAAACTTTGCCAAATTTGGCAGATTTCGCTTTTTTGAAAGTCAATAACTGAAAACTAAGAGCCCAAAAAATCTAATATTTACAGTTTTTGTCAGCTTCACTGGTACTACTATTGTACCAAAAATTATCATTTTCCATGATGTCAAGGTTCAGATCATTGGTTAATTTGACACGGAATGACCCTTGGATGAATATTCAATTTTGCAGTATTTTAATTTCTTAAGTTTTACACCATATGAAATATTGTTTAAAAACAAACTAATTATTCTTTGTAATCAAAGTTTAATAGAGATAAGTTATGGTGCAGGAACATTAGGCGTTCTGCATTTTCAGGTTGCAGCCTATTACGTTTTGGTTCATAAACATTCCCTGCTTCTTTCTGAAAATAAACGTTCACTATCAACGCTGCTAGCTAGTGCAGACAAGTACTTTCTTGCTATCTTTGCAAGTATGGCACAAAATAGAAACATTTTCCATTTTAAATTGGCATAAAATAGAAATATTACCTTCAAAAAATCAACGGTGGTATCAATACGACTGTAATGATTTTTAAGAGTGAACAGAGTGAGTAAGGGCACAAAGCACAAATAGAACATGTTTCTAGATGCACAGAACACAAACTGCTATAAAATGAATTAGAATTTTTTCGACTAATTATATTTCTTTTTTTAAGTATACTTTTAATTCTAATTTCTAAAAATTGCAAAAATTATAATTACTACGTTATGAAATATAATTATGCGTATAGTGTTTTTAAAAAAATTCTAAGAATTATGTGTGTTTTTATTTCTAAGTATCATGTTTATTTTCTTTTAAGGCTTTTATTACTTCTTCCAAGTATCAATTTTTTTTATTTTCTTAAAGAATCAAATCTGTTGTAATTTAGTATTGTGTTTTTTAACATTTCACTCCTGTATCAACTTTTTCTAAGTAGCGTATTATTTTAAAATTTTTTCCTAGTATATTTTTTTTATTTCGCAAATAACATTAAATTAATTATAAAAAATTTATACTTTAAATGAATAAAATAATTTTAATATTTAACACTGTCTAAGCAGAGAATAAATGAAAACGTGGTCATATTGCATTTGTTATGCATACATGTTTATTTCAAATCCTGTAAAATCAAATTATTATTTTACATGTTTTTTATAGATTTTAGTTTTAGACATGTATAATTACACTAAATGAAAGTTGCATCATTTACTATTATATAGATTAAATTTATTTTATTATAAACACTAACCAACACTAAATAAATATCTTTACTTGCAGGTAGGTTATAAATGAAGCAACTTTCATTTAGTATAAGTATACTGTCTTAAGTCTAAAATACATAAAAACATGTAAAAGAATAATTTATGATTTTACAAGATTTGAAATAAACATTCATGCATGACAACAAATGCAATCTCGAACCACGTTTTCATTTAATCTCCGCTTAGACAGTATTAAATGTGAGCATGGATGCACACACAACGATGCTGAAAACATGCACTTTTCCCGTTTGCTTTTAAAGCAATATCTAATGCTAAAAGTAATATGTAGATAAAATAAAGCTAGGAAGATATATAAAATAAAATAAAAGTTAAAGCTAAATATAATTAAATAAGTTAAAATATATAAATTAAGCAACGTGTTAAGCTAACACAGAAAGATCAAGATACAAACCTACAAACACGGCGGGAAATGCAAAGAATAACTCTAACTGCACTCAGTGTTGCCAGATACACAGAGCTTATGGCTTCGTCCGCTGAGGTAGAAAGGTGTCCGTTCTGGAAGCTTCCAGAACTGCGTGACGTCACATCCAATCACCGAAATCAAGTAGCATCGGCCGCGGTTAGAACTTGGGAGGGTGAAGATAAACAAGAAGGGAGATCCCTGACCACCTGTGTTGGAGGACAAAGCTGATAGGGGATTAGCAAGAAGGCCCAAGGAGAGGGAGGTGGAATGGTTATTTTTACGTATGAAAAATGGTAATTTTAATGTAATATAAACGGTATTTATAACGTATGATAAACGGTATTTATAATGTATGATAAACGGTAATCCATGAAAATGCCTTCGGGAAAAGGGTTCGAGAACAAAGCTGAAAGAGGATTTGAGCAGAGGGGGGGGGGGAGCGTTAATGGTATTTTTACGTATGATAAATTGGTATTTTTAACGTAATAAAAACGGTTATTTTAATGTCAAATAAACAGTAATACATACGTATTTAAAACGGTATTTCTACATACGGTATGTTCATACACGGTAATTCATACGTATGATATACGGTATTTTTATATACCGTTTATTCATAACGGTATTATAACCGATGTATTACCGTTTATCGTATAACACATACGAAAATATAACGTATAAACGGTTTAACAACGGTTATAATACCGTATGTGTGTTACCTGGGATATCAGCTAGTTTACATTTTATGAAAGTAGCGTTTACATTGTGATTATTTAATTACTGTTTACGCACAAAGTATTGTGCTGTACAAACATTTAAATGCATTTATTTACAGAAAAAAATGGATGGCTAACACTTTGACGCAGATGGGACACCGGTGTTTCTTTGTAATTTATTTTTTGTGTTCTTTATTTTTTATTATAAAACAATTCAACGCCCTTATTATTATAAAGAAAGGTTTAATAACTTAATACTTATTTACATCTTTTTTAAAATGAAATTAGAAAAACATTTATATTTTAAATCATTTTTTGAATATGTTAGTTTGAAAATTTTTCATTGC
This sequence comes from Amaurobius ferox, assembly GCA_951213105.1. Lineage (NCBI taxonomy): Eukaryota > Metazoa > Arthropoda > Arachnida > Araneae > Amaurobiidae > Amaurobius > Amaurobius ferox. Next base: position 41,723,448 of record OX578143.1, read on the forward strand.
TTAATTTAAAAAAATAATTTCTAGAAAAATATTTTTGTAAGAAAATTTTAGAACTCATGTATTACTCCCTTTGCATGTAACAAACATTGTATTATCAAAAGAAAAATATAAATATATTTAGTAAATCTATAATAATGGCATATACATCGTAAGATTTATTCCAATATTCCAATTCGATCGTTTGTTCCAATCTGCTTCAATGACTCCTACATCTGCATACAAAAAGTCAACAGAGCATGTATCATCTACACTTCAGTGTAATAGAAAATATCCGTATGCTTTTTTTGTAGAACAATAGTGAAGATCTGATGTGGTGTTTATATACAGAGGAAACTTGACCAAAGATTTCACAAGGTCATCTGTACTTTGAGATATTGCACTAGAGGACGCTGTGCTAGTGCTGGCAAAGGGAACAACCAAATGAACAACCATGTGAACAACCGCATTGCCCGCTATAGAAATCGGAGATCAAGGCAATTTGAACTAACACAAGATCAAATTAATGCAATATTGTGTCCTAAAAGTTGCGATAGCGATTGTGGAAATCTCGATGAGGAAGATGTAGCCTTTTTAGAAGAAGATTTGGAAAATGAATGGGAAAAACGTGAAAGCCTTAATAATTCTGATAAAAATGGAAGTCCTAAATGGAATAATTCGTCTAAAAGTTATATACCAGAAATATTATATAAACGTGTCAAATAAAAAAATAAAAAATAAATGTTAACCTGGAAATAGAATGAAGAAAACAAAAAAACAAGAAAGATCAATCATGCATAAGCATTGATTATGAAACACTTTCCAACTGAAATGTAATTTCATTTAAAAATTTCTAAAATGTGATTCATTCAGTGGTAATATCTTTTACATTATCACAGTACTACAGTAATTTATTATACTTAAATATTTAAAACTGTATCGAAATATAAATCATCTGATTCTTTATGCAAAATCAATGAATATTTCATTCATGTAACTTGTATTCCAGACTCCAGAGCTAAATAATTTTGTGTGAAAAAAATTCAGCAATTCTTATGTAATTCATCTTACAATCGCTTGAGATATTTGCATTCTGCATATGTTAAAATTAGGCTTCCTTGAAGAAATAATAAAAGTTTAGGGATCATTTAAAATCACAACTATTGTAATTGCATAGGCACGGAATTTAGATACACAGATAATATATATGTGTATGTGTATGTACTCAAAGTATTGGAATCGTGCCGAAGATCGGAACTCGAATTTTCAAAGGATCTACACGTTTTGGGACTTCTAGAACACGAAAAAACTAGTTTTAGGAAGACGTCTGTGTGTGTAAGGGTGTATCTGTGTATGTTTCTGTGTGTCTGTGTGGATATTACATCCACTCTAATTGAAAAACTAATGGACCGAATTTCATACAATTTGGTAGGTATGTTTTTTGTGGGAAATCCTGATGTTCATTAGATTATAGTACGATTCGTAATAAAAGAATCTGCCTTCTTTGCGAAATGGCCGCAGAAATTGCCTTTATCCACTCTAGCTAAAAACTAATGAACCAAATTTAACAAAATTTGGTGTATAATATTTCAATAACCTACAAGTGATTTATATACCAAATTTAACAAAATTTTGTATATAAATCATTTGTAGGTTATTCTACTACGATTCGGGAAAAAGGAACAGGCTATTTTTGCGAAATGGCCAGCAAAAATCGTTATATATAAAAATAAAAGACTACGTGTGCTCAATTATATCAATTAAATTCCTATTTTATATGTGATTTTTGACAACAAAAAGAATAAGACTAACCCCATTACTCTAGGACTAGCCGTTCTTGAGATATTCTAGTTTTTTCGCGTTTTCGCTACGCCATCTTTGACAATAAGTCCAGCTATCAAATGAGAACCAAATTTAAGTTTAACGTGTAAATTCAATGTCATTTAAAATACTTATGTTGTGCAGATAAACTCAAATTATCATTGAATAAATGAAGAGAACGAATATGAGTCTGCAGAGAAAGACATGTGCTGTCCACATCACAATTTTTAACAATATTACAACAATGATTTATAGATGTGAACGGGGATTATTTTCAGGCCATTTCGAAAAAAATGTATGATCTATATTTAAAGATCCATCAAATTTTTGTCGAATAAAATGTTCAACAAATTTAAGCTGTGTACCAAATTTTAACTCTCTAGGACGTAGGAAAGTGCATTTAAAATGCCATCAATTAAATTTATCATGAAGAGTTATATAAAATTTAAAAAAAATGAAAAATTGCTATCTACCAAATTTATTTTAAAATATGAAGCCACTCCCATATGCAAAACGTTTAAACAAATGGAGAGATATTTATTATATAATATCTCTCTCTTTCCTTTCTGGAAGATATCCCAAAGTCAGAATTTAATTGAATTTGTTTTTTTCCCTATATTAAATAATTTTTTTAATTAAAAAACTACTTAACATATTTTACTGAATTTTTTTTATATATTCTACGGGATAATGTGAATATTTCCTAAAAATTTCGAAGCAATTCGTGAATTTTAAATTTACTTAAAAAATGTTTGAAAAATTAGGTCCCATAGGGTTCAATGTATTTCATTTTTTCAACCCGGATTCAATAAAAAACTAATTGGGTGATATTATTTATTTATATTCCAATAGGTCCTACAGACCGTCTGAACAACATACTAAAATTTCATTTTGATAAACTCATTTTTACGGCAGTTATCGTGCTAACGGACAGACAGACAGACAGGCAGACAGACAGACAGACAGATAGACAGAATGAACAAAGTCATAAACACTTTTCAACTTTGTTGTAAAGTGTTAAAAAGCGGATTTGTCAAGTAAATTATATCCTGTCATTTTACCAGATGCTGTTATTGAAATTGAATGGGATAAAGAAAAGTTAGAAAATGTATTTGAAAGATCTTCAGATGTTTTTCAGTCTAATTTTAAAAGTTCGGTTATAAAGATACCATTGTACCACAAACTAACTTATGTGCTCAATAGAAAAGGGAAGTGTTTGAGACATCTAGAGAGGAGATATCTGCTTCGTTATGGAATACCATTTTCTCCCAAATTTCAGAGATTACTGGGCAACGGATAATGACTTAAGGCCAAACCTGATTGCAAGGACAGTAACTTACAAAAGATTTGTTGATATTAGAAGAAATTTGCATTTCCCCGAAAATCAAAATGATAAGTCACGGCACAATAAGTATCATGATAGAATTCAAGATTCGACCCATAATTGGACATTTAAACAAAGTGTGTTTAGATATTGTTGAGCCAGAAGAACACCAATCAACTGATGAGAGCATATGATTAAGTTCAGGGGACATAATATCATGCGCCAATATGTCAGAAACAAACCAGTACGATGGGGATTTAAAATGTGGGTGAGATGCATATTAAAAATAGGATATCTACGTATATGAGCTTGATTATTATCCAGGTAATAAAGAAGAAACATAATATGGTATTTGTGAATCTGTTGTTTTACATCTATCTGAAAACTTAAAAGGCCCTTGTGCTGAATGTTATTTTGATAATTTCTTTACAAGAGTAGAACTGCTTGAAAATCTAAGAAGTGGAAAAATATTTTCCTGCGGCGCTATTCGTTCCAATAGGAAATACTTACCGACTGATATAAAAACTGATAAAGAATTGGAATGCGGTGATACTGATTGCAGAGAAGCAAATGAAACATATTTCATAAAATGAATGGATAATAAATCTGTATTTCTGCTAACTTCAATTACATGTCCCGATAACACAATTACAATCGAAAGAAAAGTGAAAGTATAATTAGAAAAGAAAAATGTTGCATGCCCGAAGGTCATTCAAGGCTATAACAACTACATGGGTGGCATGGACGGACCAGAAAAAAAAATCTTTTTATGAGATAAATCTTTCCTCCAGATATAAATACTATATGCGTCCTTTCCATGATATTCTTGATATTGCCGTGAACAATGCTTTTGTAGTGTGGCAAAAATTGTGAACCCAAATTTTAAAAATGAAATGTAATAATTACAGGAGAGAAAATGTAATTGCATTAATTGGAGGTTATTCAATCAGAAAACATCTATTGCGCTCTTATTTGAACAAACGTCAGGTAAGCCAAATTTGTACCAACAGCGAAGATAGTTCCAAGAGACACCTTCTAGACACATCAGAAAAAGGCATAGATGCAAAAACTCTTCTGATAAAAAAACTAAAAATAGCACAAATGTATACTGAACAATGTGTAACTGGCATTTTTGTCTAACATTCTACAGAAATTACTTCAAAGAGTATCATGAAGAAAAATAATTATGTATTGAATTATAGATTTCTTTATTTGTCATAAAATCTAGTTTATTTATTTTTGTCCTTATCCAAATAATATCTTTAAACCAGAATGTGATATCGGTGCCTAGTACCACTATTACCTTTAAGTCAGATTGGGAGATGGATGTTCAGGCCCATATTTTAAAAACTAACATGCTTAAAATTATAATTGCAACTAATTTTAGTTATTTACATCTAAATAAATGAAAATAACAAAAAAAGTTACAAAAATTATGTTTAATAAAATTTCTGCTTCAAAGGGTTAAAAAACAAACCAGGTAAAAATATTCCGATGTGGGTAGCACATGACTTTATCTACAGACTCAAATTCAATTTATCTTTATTTATTTCTCTCATTAAATTATGTTTAATTGCTCAACGCGGGTAAATATTTGAAATTACACTAAACTTGTAGCGTTAATTCAAATTTCGTTTTCATTTGGTAACTAGACGTATTTTCAAAGGCGTCGTGGAAAGTCATGGGAGTGATCTTATTCTTTATGTCATCAAAAATTACGCATAAAAAATTTAGTGGATTTATTTAGGCATACTAGTCTTTTGCTTTAGATTTTGACAGTTTTTCCTGGGCCATTTACCAAAACAAAGCAGGTTCTTTTATTTCGAATCGTGCCAAAATTTTATCAACAGCAGAATAACTCAATGATTTATCTACTAAATTTTATGAATTTTGGCCAATTAGTTTTTCAGCTATAATAAATACATACAATTTATGTGGGCCATTTCGAATAAAAGGCATGTTATATTCTTTTTTCCTAATCATACCAAAATTTAATAAGCATCAGGTTATCTCTCACAAGTGACATATCTACCAAATTTTGTGCAATTGGTTCAATCACTCATTTAACTGAAGATGCAGAGTCCACTCAGACGACAAGACCTTCCAATTCCGCCCCAGTAGCTCAACGGTAAAGTGCCGACTGGCCTGTATGAAGAACCGTGATTCGATTATTGGTTGGGGAAGAAAGGTTCTTTACCGAGTGCATACATGCATTGCCTAGACAGACGCACAGACGTTAAGCTAAAAACAGCATTTTCGGCTTCTAGAGACCCAGAAACGCGTATATCAGTCGGAAACTCCAGTGCGATTTTTGACACGATACAAATACTTTCCCTGCGGAGTACGATCACGTTAAACATGTGGGTCCGTAAGTCCTTCCGAGAGGTTGGTGGTAGGGGAAGGAGGGTACGGTCCCTGTGGATGCCTCCCACTGGGTTCCGGTCTAAATTGGGTGGCAGTTCCCGGCCGTTCAAACAGTTACCTTACACCTTTCTGGTAGGTCGAACGGTCTGGGTCTCAACAACAACAAATACTTTCCCTATGCATTACCATGCATTTTAAGGAAATTAAAAAAATCTGATGTAGGCAACACATGACTTTCCTTATATAATGCAATGAATTTACTATTTTTACAATAAAAATAGGTTTTTCTTATAGCAGCTATTTATATTCTTTCCAAGAAATTGAATTTTCGTCAATTAGTCGTCATTTTCAATGATTTAGTATCATTTTCATCCATTCGGCGAGATTTCCGTTAATTTAGCAACATTTATAAAAGTCGCCAAGTTGGCGACATTCCGCCAAATTCGGCGCCAAAATCTCGCCAAACGTCATGGACGGAGAAATAAGTTATTCTTATAGCAGATAAATAACAATTGGCATTGAAATGCAAAAGTATTACTCGAAGTATCTTTTCTCATGAATGGAACGAGCTAGATCCACGAGAATGATGTCACCCAATTTATCGCATGAAATTATACCTATGAAAAGTGAACATGTTTCTCAACAGTTAATGTATTTTTTTTAATTTATGGGATTTTTTGATAAATTTATTTAAAAAATGTGCAAAATCTTAAGAACGGTTCATGCTAGCCTTCTAAAGTTTATGTCAATCATTTTCTAAGGAAAAATTACATTAGAAATGTCTATTTGTTTAATTTTATTAAAGGTTTTGATTTTTTGATGTTTTTTTCAAAATTTTACTCGACAATGTAGGGGGGGTTCTGAACATTCGATTACGTTTAAAAACAATAAGCTTCCAGTATTCACGGATTGTGATTTTTGTGCAAAATTTCGTTCAAATCGGTCCATTTGTTCGTCAGTTATCGTCTCCACAGACTCACTGACACACACACACCCACACACACACACACAATTTCACACACACACACACACACACACGCACGCACGCACACACACAGACATCATCTCAAAAATGTTTGATTCGTGATCAGGGATGCTTGAAACGTGCTCTCCCGTCGAAAACTCGAATTCGAATTTTCGACCCCGTCACAATACTTTCCTTATACATTATGTATATAAAGAAAGTAAAAACTCCATAAAGTATAAAAACAAGCATTATAATTTAAACGTATTTGCCTATTATTGTCCACAGTTCCATAATCGATTTAACGTATAAAATTACCATCAATGTATTTCGATAAAATATTTTCACATCATGTTTCCACGAATGAAGATCGATCGTGACACTTTCCTTGTTTATTTCAACTTCTGGGCTAACATTTCTTTATTGATGACAGTGAACTTTATCTGCACTCGCCAGAACTAAAACTAGTCTTGCTATCTGCATGAAAAATATTTTATTTTTCCCTACTCACACATTTTATCTGCGAAGCTACACTTTTTACGACTGTACAAAACTACGGCTGAGTCATAACTAATGCATTCTCCTGTTTTTGGAGTCAGAGTTGGATTATATTAAATAAAATATTTTACACAGATTTGTAATGATATTAAAGAATACAGAATATATAAATATATTAACGTATTCGTTATATTATCTCAATATTATCTTAAAATATATTATATATAATAGCAAAATGATTAGCCATTTCTAAAACGACTAAATATCATAATCGCAAAATTCGCCTATAGGTTTGTTCTTAAGTTTTGAAATCGCGCTAACATATTTTCTTGCTGTCAGCGCAGTTGTTATGATAGAAAATAAAGCTCAAATAAAATAGTAGATTAATGTACTGATGTATTTTACACCAACAGACACCAAATGTAGTAAAGCAATAATTAAATGAAGGAAAGTTAAAAATAAAATACTCTCGTTGTGTTGTAAACAGCAATAACTCACCAAAAATATCATCATCATCAAATATGTACAAGTGTCGAAGGAAAAACATCAATTTTTGGAGATCAAATAAAAAGCAAAATACTGAATAATATTTTTAAAACGGGTTATTTTTAAACTATTTTACGAATTAAAATGCTATCAAAATCAAAATTAAAATTATATTCATATATCAAAATTTGCTTTACGAAATATCCGTCATATCAAAATTATTTTATAAAATTACTCATATATTCACTCAGTAATCTTTCACATTTGGGAAAATCTTGTCAATGTAATAACACAACTAAAATTTCGTCGAACTGAAAAATGGAAAACGTCAATAGCATTCTTCACTATTTTAAAGATATTAGCTCAAAGAACATACATTTAAGTTCAAACTTACCTTTATTCCCAGTGAAACGTTGGTTTTGAAATTATGTCGTTTGTTGGTCATGGTTGAACATTGTTCAGGAACATGTTTTGAAAAAGGTCTCTTATAGAAACACATCACTTTTACCAAAAGTAACTAATTGTGTCAGTATTAACACTCTAAACACCAAAACATTTGTACAGCACATGCTGAATAACACATTTATAACGTATTTATAATGTATTTATAACACATTTATAACGTATGTTCTGAACAAAAGTCGGCTGTTGGCTCGTACATAATATTCTCGACTTCTAAATTTAACTGTAATCTTGTGTCTGATAAAAAATCGTCTCTTAGTAGGAGAGCAGTGTAGGTTCCATCCCTCTCTCTTTCCTTGAAGGTAAACTCGCTATTTTACTACTTCTCACTGCACGTCTCACTGGTTTAGACAGATTTGAGACAGGCGTTTCCGACCTCATCAAAATTCTGTCGTTTATTTTTCTTTTTATCAAATTATTTCAATGTTATCTTGCCTAGATTCTTGTAAGTCTCTAGAGCGGGTAGGACAGTTTGGTGGTTTGCCCTTGAGGATTGCACTTGGACAATCCGAGTCCAATTCCCTGCTCTATTCAACCTGTCCCCATCGTGGAGTACGTGGTCCAGTGGTTGTTGGTAGAAGAGTATGGACCGTACACAGGAACCGTACCCAACCACCAACAACTGGGTCCTTCCCAGTTGTTGTTGGTGTTGTTGTTGTTGTTGAGACCCAGACCGTCCGACCTACCAGAAAGGTGTAAGGTAACTGTATGGACGGCCGGGAAGTGCCACCCAATTTAGACCGGAACCCAGTGGGGGAGGCATCCACAGGGACCGTACCCTCCTTCCCCTACCACCAACCTCTCGGAAGGACTTACGGACCTACATGTTTAACGTGATCGTACTCCGCATGAACACGGCGGCATTTGTGGTAGCGTGCAAATCTAGCGCGCAAACCACGGGGATACCGCACCCGAGATGGCCAACAGCACGCGGTGTTCCGAGGTGGTCACCCACCAAGTACTAACCGCGCCCGATGCTGCTTGACTTCGGTGATCTAACGAGAACCGGTGTTTTCAGCACGGTACGGCCGTTGGCCTTAGTTGTTGTTGGTGTGTGAGGTCCCTGTTGACGTCACCCCCACTTAGGCCCTGTCTAAATTATATGGTACTGACTTGGCCGACCAAACAGTTACCTTACACCTTCTGATATACCGGACGGTCTGGGTCGAAGAATAAGAATACTCGAGGGTATTAATTTTTTATTGCACCTTCACAATTTTAGTCACATATCCTTATCTGGAGTACAATTTTGTATCACTTTCGTGGTCACTGCAATTTTTCAAATCTTTTGTCCGTAAACTTAAATGATCACAAATAATAAAATTCATATGCCGATATTATTGCTAACATTACACCTAAAATCACGTTTTGAGTCTTTACAGCAGTTATCGAATATATTGTGTGAAGACTGCCAGATGCCAGTTACTGCAGTTTAAACGATTTCTAGGTATAATATAACGTGCAAAACTGATGTAATTTAGAAATAACATATAGATTACATTAACATTCCATCGGGAGCGCCACGGAATGTAACACAATCGAGCACGGTATCTCTTATACACATGATTGTTTTTAATTAAATATCTCCATTTACTTCTTTTAAATTATAATAGTTTATATATTTATTATATCATGCTCCACTTCTTTACACACTCCTGCATTCATAGTCCCCATTTTTTATATCCTTTCTTATTACATTCATTAACGGACTGAAAAAATGTGTATTTAAAGAAAACTCGCAAAATTATTGTTTTCGTTCTGAACTAATTATGAATTAAATTAAACTAAGGACATTATGGATATAATTAACATGATAAACTAGTAGCATACTAATAATGCAGGACTTTAGAAGGTGTCTGTTCGAGTTCTGCCAGTATAGGGTCAATATTGTATATCTTCTCTTTTTAATGGAAATATGGATTTCCAATATGAGAACAATATTGGGATACATTCGCTTCCAATATTGGCTAGGCAATACCTTTAATACATTATGCTAGTACTGGGATTCACTTGGATATATTTCCAATATTTGGATGACAGCGAATTTTAGTTAAATATTGGGTATATATTGGCATACAGTGGGCCAATAGTAGTAGCTAATATTGACCCAGTATTCTCAAAATGATCACATTTTCATAGTGGCCAAACATTGGGTCTATATTGGCAGGCAAATAGGAAAAGTTTTGAGAAAATCGTCGCATTTTCAAATAAATATAACAATAAAAATCTACACCATATAAAACAGTTTTTAAATTCGAACATCTTAAAATGTATCCGCTCGCTTTTCTATTGCTACTTTAAACATATCAATCCATACTTAAAGAAAATATTTACGGGACACAGAGCTGCATTTTTTTTTTATTTTTTAAACTTCATTCCTCAGTGCCATCTTTACAATTGTAGAAGTTTCAGTTCATGCATGAAGGGCTCGCATACCATTGTTTGCATCCCTCAAAAAAATCTCGTTTTATTCGCCCGCTTATAATGTGGTGGAAGGAGTGTGTTTCTCTGGAGATAAAAGCCGTGGTGGTGTTGCCCGTGAAACTAAGATAGGGCTTGGCACAAACACGGAAAGAAAGAAGTTCTCGCTACCTTTACACCTTCCAATCGATAGGATACATAAGTGAAGCGTGAAAGAAGGGAAGTGTAGAAGTTATAAGTAGATTGTGAAATGAGTTAGGTTATTATATACATTAGTTTTGTATATTATTAGTTATATATATTAGTTATATTTATTAGTTATATATATTAGTTATATATATTAGTTATATATATATTAGCTATATATGGTTTAGTTATGGCTTGAAATATGTTTGCTTTTCCATATTTTTGCGTATAGAAAGTTTTGTTGTCCAGAAATTTTTTAATTCGATATTAAGACAGAACCCCCTCCCCCCCGTTTTAAGACATTCTGGGCTCAATTAGAAAGATATGGATGTGCATTTATATGTGCGTAAGTGTGTATGTTTCTGAGATGCAAACGTGCTATCTTAAGAACGAATGCAAACATTGCTAATACTCTTTAAAATCAACCTGCAAATTTTTAGCATTTTCCAGCATAGTTGTAAAGTGTTAATGACTTTGCTCATTCTGTCTGTCCGTCCGTTCGTACGATAACAGCCGTAAAAATAACTTTATCAAAATTAAATTTTAGTATGTTGTTCAGACGGTTTGTGAGACATATGGGAATGTAAATTAATAATATCACCCAAGTAATTTCGGAGTTAACCCAGATTAAAAAAATGAAATACATTTAACTCTATGGGACATAATTTTTCAAAAAAAAAAAAAAATTAAGCGGAGTTAAAATTCAGAAATTGCCTCGAAAATTTTAGGAAATATTCAAATTATAACGTAAAATGTGTGAAACAAATTTCAGCGAAATATGTTAGGTAGTTTTTTAAATAAAAATTGAAATATTAATTATACCCATATATGAAGAGATCAAGAGTCTCATTTCAAAATAAAATATGGCGTGCATTTTTTTCCAGTGTGAAAATCATGATGTTTGAAGATTTTTGAAATTTATGTTTAGTGTTGCAACCGTCGTAAAACTACTTTATTTTTGTTGCGTATTATCTGCGTATCTAAATTCTGTGCCAACGTAATTACAGTATTTTGTATTCTGTGATCACTAAACTTTCATTATTCCTACAACGAGGCCTAATTTTTATAGTATGCAGAATGGAAACAAATCAAGCGATTGTAAGATGAGTTGTATAAGAATGACTGATTTTTTTTTCATGCAAAATCATTTAGCTCTGAAGTCTGAAATATAAGTGATTTGAATGAAATATACATTGATTTTACATAAAGAATCAGACGATTTATTGCATTGATTTTTTATGAAGTCTTAAGCTTCCAAGTTTAATAAATTACTGTAGTACTGTGATAATTTAAAAAATATAAGTGCTGGATGTATCGCATTTTAGAGCTGTTTAAATAAAATTGCATTTCAGTTGGAAAGTGTTTCATAATCAAAGCTTTACGCATGATTGATCTCCCTTGTTATTAATAAGTATTATTTTTATTTAAAAATTTACAGTGCTTATCATCGAAATTAGTTGTCTCAATTGCCCAGCTGGGTTCACTGGCCCAGCTGGGTTCTGCTCCGTGGTCAATTTTCAGTTTCTTGTATCCCTGTGGGGATTTGGAACGGTTTTTAGAGACAATACCACTGTCCAAAATCCGTTTGTCTGCTCCTGGAGAAAAATAAAATAATTATGTCCGTTAGATTCGAATAAGTGGTCAACACTATGTAACGACGGAATGTATATGGACGGAAAAATGAATTTTCTTCGCCCCCGAGGGGAGGGGGAGCTATAAATCAAAAATCTGGTTCAGTTAGATTCTACGGTAGTCGACACTATACAGGGAATACGATTGAGCCTTTTAGGTCAGCAAGAGGACATTTGAAGGATCTCTAAGGAAAAAATACGTTAGATATGCTAGAGAATTATACATAGGGCTATTTTATGGACCTAGAAACAAATAAAATATTTTATCTTGATTAGAAAAACATTATTCATAATTAAATATTTTTGTACCATGACTGCTAATTGTCAATAATGACAGTTCTTGAAACAATTATATCAGTATTGTAGATACAGGAAATTGATTGCTTGAAATCAGTTGAATGCACTCAATGTAATGGCTTGAGTGCCAACTGCATTAAAAATTGTAAAGTTTTTTAAAAGAATACCTTGCAAAAAAATTCAAACTTTTCCGTAAAACAGCTTTTCAAAATGTATTTTTCAAGTTGGTAACATGCCAATCACACAATGGAACTACACGTATCTGTATTATTTTGACACTATAATTATTAGTAATTTAGTAATTTATACTTTTACTGCATAGTTTACTATTTCAGGTTTTCAGGTTTTTTGAGTTACTATTACTATTTCCGGAGTTATTATTTTTCGTACGAAATAGTACTACAGTAATCTTATTACAACATAATTATCTTATTACCATGATCTTATCTTTGAATGATTCGCTTTATGTTCGAATTGCGAAAAACTTTCTTTTGTAATGTATCTTTCTTACGTACATTTCTTACGTAATGTATCTACTCTTCGTGTCTACACTTCGCAAACATATACACATATAAACACGAATAGATATATTATATAAACGATTATAATTTATTCAGAAGGTCTTAAAACTTGGTTTTCCTGCCAAGATATCGAAATTAAAGATTGCATTAAGTATTAACTGATTTAAAGCATTTGGATACTTCTTCTACGTATAGATAAGATAATATTCCAAAGAAGTAGAGTATCAGAATTAGCTTATATTCATAGGTGCATAATTACTGGATATTCTCCATAAGTATATAACGCTTGGATATGTTTCTTACGAATGTTTGTAATATTACTGTTATTACCAGGATACTGTGAATGTAAAATATTTTAGATTTTGTTTTTGAATCTTATCAATGAAAAATAAAAAAAATATGAGAGTCAATGAGTGCAGAAGGTCGGAATGTTTGAAAAGTCCCATCAGTTTTGCAACCTTACCTTCCTACCTCCTTAATCAATCTAACCTCTGTCACTCAAAATGATATTTTATTATTTTGAAGATGTAAGTAAGCGATGTGCACTCACTACTTAACTACTAATAACTTATCAACCAAATTTTATGAAATTTGAACTTTAGTTTTTTAAATAGGGCCAATAAATACATTTTATAGACAGACAAACAGACACACACATAGCTTTGTCGGACTAACACTAACATAATGCTTTCAAATGAGTGTTTGAAACGTGTAGATTCATAGAAAACATAGAGTTGTGATTTTCAATACGATTCCAATACTTTCCTTATAAGAGACAAAAATGTCCTTATAAGGTGAAGTGACAATATGAATTAAACAATATGGCAAAATAATATAAATTAAACAATATAGCCATATAATATAAATGAAACAATATGACCAAATAATATAAATGAAACAATATAAACATATAATATAAATGAAACAATATGACCTACCAATGATGATTTTAAATGTCTGATAAAGTCAAACTTAGCACAAATCTTCCAATTATTTACGAAACATTTTAAAAAGCTTTCCAGTTCATAAAATGTTCCCGAATGGTACTAAAAATATTCGAGAAAAACGCAGTACTTTGGTAAAGGGTAAAATTTTTACATTTCACAATAGATCAAATGTAAAGCTTTAAATGAGAGACGTCAAACTGAAGGTTAAAATACTTCAAAAGTCAAGTTATTAAGCCGACATCTGTGAAATCTATTGAATAATGGATGATGTTAATATCTCCCGCCAGACGAAAATGTTTTCCATTCGAAATAGAGTGTGTGAAGACACAATGAAGACATGATATTAACCAGTTGTAAAATATAGTCTTTCCCGGCCAATTGTATACATACGTAGTGATGTGCTATTGCTCAATCTGAAACAGGCATTTATTTGGGTGAATTTGAATTAATACTCAGTTCTGAAGATGATTTGAATTCTGATTAATCATTGAATTTGGGCTGATGCTGTTTTTTTCTCTTATCGGCATTATGGCCGTGGTTTTGCTTGTATGGTGATGTTAATATTACTTGAATTTTTTATTATTACATTTTTCTAATATATATATATATATATATATATATATATATATATATATATATATATATATATATATATATATATATATATATATATATATATATATATATATATATATATATATATATATATGTATATATATAGATATATATATATATATATATATATATATATATATATATATTTATAAATAAATATGTAATATAAGTGTGAAAGTTATAAAATACCAGAAATCACACGAATAAGGCGCGATGCTGCACTACAACGTGGATTTAAATATCATACCAGAAAAGTAGACAAGTAAAAGGAAGCAATATGCCAAAGAATAGCCGAGGTGTTGTGAACCCCACTCCCCGGTTAAGCAAGGTTTTCGTCTAGACAACACTCCAGGTAGCCGATATATTGCACAAGATTTTCATGTTCTGGTACCTCTTTTACATCTTTTTAAATTTTGATACTTCGGTATTCATTTCTTGTGCATTATATCGGCTACAGGGTGCGTTGTCTAGACGAAAATCTTGCTTAACCGGGGAGTGGGGGTCACAACCCCCTGGGCCATTCTTTGGTATATTTCTTCATTTTACTTGTCTAGTTTTCTAGTATGATATATATATATATATATATATATATATATATATATATATATATGTATATATATATATATATATATATATATATATATATATATATATATATATATATATATATATATATGTACCACACAAATGTTTAGTCAAATATAACTATTACAAGAAATTTTACAACTGAAAAATGCACATATTATCATAGGTGCATTGCAGCTCATACAATATATGCACTAATATGGAATCAAATGATTAAGAAATGAAGAAAAAAAAGGGGGAATGGGGATGCCACATGCCGACATTGGAAAAGCTAAATCCAATCCATTGAAAACCGAACATGAAGACCCAGATCGATAAAATGGAACAATACGAATAGCAATACAACATGGATGTCTATACGACCTATACCATCCATATGAATGTGAACGTAATTTGGTACGTGAAGCGACAAAACAACTATATCCGATACATTTCCTAAAGCATTATTATGAAAAATCATACAAAAAGTATGATAAGAACTTTTATGCAAAATTCTATGAGCTATTATAGTTACGCCATGCTGTATGCAGGAAGCTTAACCGTAACACGAATCTTAACCGTAACATGTTATATACGGACTTGCACGTAATGAAAAGTCAGTGTTTATATGGATGGTATAGGTCGTATAGACATCCGTGTTGTATTGCTTTTCGTATTGTTCTATTTTATCGGTCTGGGTCTTCATGTTCGGTTTTCAATGGATTGGATTTTGCTTTTCTAATGTCGGCATGTGGAGGATAGATTCAGACGAGTCTGGTTCCGGGAACGTTTCCTGGGTTTAAATGCGTGCTTCAACCGGGAACAAGGGGTCGTAATCCCCCTTGGCCGTTCGACTTCCCTGTAAACATCCCCATTATCCTTTTGTTCCTTTTTCATTTCTTAATCATTTGATTCTATATATATATATATATATATATATATATATATATATATATATATATATATATATATATATATATATATATATATATATATATATATATATACATATATATATACATATATATATATATATATACATATATATATATATATATATATATATATATATATATATATATATATATATATATATATATATATATACATATATATATATATATATATATATATATATATATACATATATATATATATATATATATATATATATATATATATATATATATATATATATATATATATATATTGAACAATGGATCATTCTAATATTGCACACTTGAAAATAGTATGTTCTCCGGTTTTCATTTTTCTAAATATAAATTGTTGGATGTACAGAGTAAGAAGAAAGTCTTCAAAAATTTTATCTAATGTAATAAAATGTATAAAACAGTTCTCCAAAGATTTTATTAATATATAATCAAACAAATAAAAGTATGGACTGTCTATATATCGTTTGGCTTTCGCACTTTCAAAGAAATAAAAATATATTAAAATTACTTGTTTCTGTATTCCTCACCTACCCTTAAAATTTGTCTAAAGACTTTTAACTCACCCTGTATATTACTCCTCCAATTTTAACTGTAGTCAAAATTCCTTAGTCGTTTTCCAGAACCTAGCACAGATTGAACTGTAAATAATCATTTTGCTATTCCATGAACAATTTCTTAACTAGCATTGATTTATTTATTTAATCTTTCTCTAAAAGAATGGGGAATTTATACCTTTTCAATGCATTTTATTCTACCATATTTACACTGTGGAATGAAATACTCTTTACAGGAAACGAGGCTCGTAAAATGAGTACCACTCAAGAAAAGGGTAAGACCCGAGAGAATCCAAGTTATTAAGCCGTCAGCTGTGAAGTCTATTGAATAATGGATCATGCTAATAATCCGCACCAGGAAAAAATGTTTTCTCCGACTTCCAGCTCTCATTTCCATTCTAAAAAGAGTGTACTGGGAGAAATAATGGGTGACGGGAAAGCAGAAGGAACATGTCATCTTTATCGGTTATGTGATTTGATAGATATTAGCGCTTACTGAGTTATTTTGCTGTCATATATGGACAGTCTTAAAATATTGAACCGAAAGCACTTGCTGGAGAATTACTAAAAAAAAATTAAAATCTTAAAATTAGCTGTAAAATTAAAAATAAGATGATGATGTTTCCAAAATATTGAAAAAAATAGAACCGCATTGCTTGTTGACTACACGGCAGGTTTTACAGCCAATATTTATGTAAATTTTTGTCAGATGACATTAAGAGACGTAATAACCCATGATGCTTGTAAATAACCTTTATGCTCCAACCGCGAATCGAGACATTAATCTTCGTAGTATCCAACCACTGCTCTATCGTTGAGCTACTGGGACTGAATTGCAAGCTCTTATCGTCGAAGTGGGCATTTCATTCTCTACCACGCCAATCTGACAGACCACTTACTGCTATTTTTACCTGGAGTTAGCCTCATGATGCTATTTTTATCCTCCAGGTTCGCTTCCTGCGTAGCCGTTACCCTTCCGATTAGAAATCGGCGCTGCATATCTCAGAGTCCACTGAATATATGGCAGTCGTTTTAGGGTCACTTTCACACCTCCGACATCTATGTATTAACCTGCAGAGTTGATTCGTTTGGGTATCAATTATAAAGAACCGTGCTGTCCCAATCGGAAATCGAACCATAGAACTTCGTACTGGCCAGCCGATGTTCTACCGTTAGTTTACTGGCATGGAATTGCAAGTTCTTATCGTTAAAGTGGACACTGCAAGCTCACGATATAACGATATCTGTTAAGACAAGTAGAAAATTCGTTATGTCCATTAACTGATCCTCCTTGTGTGGGTTCTATGACTATATTAAGGAATGGTTTAAAGTGTCCTGGTTAAAAGTACTGATACCATATCTGCATATTTAGCTACTCAAAATGCTGTTCAGTCTAATGTAACTAATCTAAAACTAATGTAATAAACGGTTAAACTAATATAATAAAACTAGGAAAACGTTGCACTTTTTATCTGATTACTGGACTTAAAATTAAAACTTCAAAATGTTAGCTGCGGTATAATGGAGTTCATTCTTCTAAATATATCTTTATAGAAGGGATATTGATAAAAACCGAATATATATTTCTTATCATGTACATAGTTTTGTGTAACTGACAAAAGCAAGTATGTACATAATAAAATATAGGTAAAACATATATAGAACAATCACACATTATTTTAATGTTACTGAAAGATAAAAATAAGCGAGAGGAAACACCAAAAATGTTTATGTAAGAGTTCTAAGGAAAAATTGCCCACTGTTTGATTTAGTAACATATTCATATATTGAAAAATAGATAATATGTCTTGTACAGGATGTTAAAAAAGTCATGTATCATACAAATAACTCCAGCAGTATTAGTAGTATAGTATATTTTTAACGTTGATGTATTAAAAATCCCAATGGCGCTACATAATAAGACATATTTCAGGGACTTATCCATTCTTTAGCAGGGTACGAGTGGCTGACTATCTCGCTGCTTATTAGATATAAGGAAAGAAAGTCAAATACAAAGCTATAGAGCATTACAAAATTAGTACAAAGCATTTTTCACACCCCAGCAAAAAAGTCTGAAAAAATGTTGTAAAGAACCTTGCTACCCCATCCGGGAATCGAACCCTGGATCTTCGAACTGGTAAGTCGACGCTCTACCGTTGAGCTATTGGAACAAAATTTCAAGCTCTTATCATCGAAGTGAACTCTGTAAAGTGTATGCAATCTAACTCTCATCCTGACAAACTTGGACATAGAGAGAATGCAGCAGAATAAGATTAACTTTAAGCACAAAATACAAAATACTCACATCATTTCCATTGCGTTTAAACTTGCACGCTGTTACCGGCAGATTACTTAATTGTCTCATTTAAAATCACTAGAGAATTATTTTACATTTCTTAAGGGGAGATAAAAATGTTTTGCACTAATTTTGTAATTTTCTGCGAATTTTTAATTGAATTCTCCTTATCTGTAACAGGAAATGAAATAGCAGCCCCTCCCCTGTATACCGCTGAAGAAGGGGTGAACCCCTCGAAAGTTTTCTCATCCTGTAGCACTATTAGGGTTTTGATGAACCTAAAGATATATGACAAATATAATTATTGTCAAGGTACTTACCTGATTTCATAAATTTACTCGACACATTGTATAATAACAACCAAAATTAACTGAAATGTGGAGCAACTCGATTTTCTTACCCAAGAATCAATTTATTTTTCTAAATTTAACAAGACATATTTTTTAATCGGTACTGTTGGTCCAATTGATTACAACTATAACGTGTTACCCATAACTTTAAAGGCCTTGAAAAAATATTTATACCATACATGACAATATACCATCTTGAGGTGGTCGAATAAACTCGGAGTTGGGGCTCAAATTAAAAAAATCTGATGTGGGCAGCACATGACTTTCCCTGCAGAATTATATACACTTTATCTTTATTTTAATTATATTTAATTCACTATTAATTCAATTTTCGTTCTCATTTGGAAACAGGACTCATTTTCAAAGGTGGCGTAGAGAAAAAACGAATAAACAAAAATATCTCGAGAACGGCTATTCCTAGTGTAATGGGGATGGTCTTATTCCTTTCTACGTTAAAAATTGCGTATAAAACAAGCATTTAATGGATATATTTCAGCATACGTAGTTTTTTATTTTAGATTTTGTCGATTTTTGCGAGCTATTTCGCAAAAAAAGCAGGCTATTTTTTTTTCGAATGGTCCAAAAATCTAATCAACACCAGGATCATCCACAGACGACTTATCTACCAAATTTTGTGAAATTCGGTCCATTAAATTTTCAGCTAGAGTGGATACAAGCCTTTGCGGGCCATTTCGCAAAAAAATGCGGGTTCTTTTATCCCGAATCGCACCCAAAACTAATCAGCACCAGATTCGGCCCCAAGTGGCATACCTATCAAATTTTATGAAATTCGGTCAATTAGTTTTTTAGTTAGAGTGGATACAAAATCTACACAGACAGACAGATAGACACACGGACAGACATACAGACAGGCAACCAGACAGACACACACACAGACACACACACACAGACGTCACGCTAAAAATAGTTTTTTCGTATTCTAGAGGTCTCGAAACGTGTAGATCCGTCGAAAACTCGAGTTGCGATTTTCGACATGATTCCAATACTTTCCTATACATTACCATGTATTGCAGGGAAATTAAAAATAATTATCTATTTCTGGATTTTTCGATAATGAATCCGAGTATGAAGTTTCGTGAAAATCTATTAACACTTCCGTCATCTACCATGTACACAAAAAATCGACTACAGACATACAGACAGACAGACATTGCTTCAAAAATTGTAAAGAAATGTTCAAGATGTTCCGAAATATCTATTATCATCAAAATTTCGAATTCGAAAATTTTCGCTAAAACAATACTTTCTTTATACTACTCGTATATTACATAGTATGAGAAAGTGAAAATAAAAAATACGTTATGGAATCAAGTAAAAAACACTTTCAAACTATTTTAAAATAAATTCAAAACTATTTATGTTTTCTAAATAATGAGTATTTCAAAATAAAGAGCCATCTATATTAATATAAGACGTTGCCAGGTTAGTTCTATAACACGGAACAAAAAATTAGGCATTGTATATTGTATCACAGAGTTTATCTAGAAGTTTTACTTTTATTAAGTCAGGAAGAATTAATATTTCTCATCTTCTTAGCGGGTTCCTTTGGATTACATACTTGAGTCCTCAAAGGTACGTGAACCAAACTTCGGGATACGATATCAAAACGATAAAATAAGTATCCAATAATAACAGTGCTTTTTCATAAAGGTTGTGACTAATAAGACAGAATAAAATATTTAACGCAATTTGCATTTCTTTTGCTTGCATTGCATGTCACATATAATTCCCCTTACCACGAAGAGCCAGCAGTTATGAACGGTCATTATTTTAATTATTCTAATAATGATAAATGGCGTAAGTAAACGTATACTGTCGTAGATTAAGGAAGTGTGTTACATGAATACACCGTCACGGTTACATATTTGTATAAGAGTTCTCATTTATAAAACACGTGGATGTAAATGCTCATGATAATATCAATTAATTATTTATGAAAGTTCGTTTTATTTTTTGAAAAAAAAATTACATGCCTTGCCACCAGGTTAATTGAACGAGAAAAGTTGAAAGTTTGGCAGGGTGCCCGCGTTCAGAATGGGGCCGTAAATATAATGGGGCACGCCGATCTAATTTAATTAAAAGTAATTGAGGAAAAATACGCTCTCTAAAAGATTTACATATCAGTGTTGGATACGTTGTTTATGGAAAGAGGGTTCAAATGGGGTATTTTTTTGTTTGCGTGCTGTGAAAGGTAACATTAAAATGATAGGAGAAATTGTATTAAACAAAGTATCAGTTATCCTTCGAAAGATTCGGTTGTTTAAGGTTTTAAATGATAATATCATGGGATTATATTTTACTTTTGCCATAGTTGTTATGGATTTGTTTTCCTGAAAATTTGATAATTTGACATATGTCTTTGGGTATATTTGTGTGTTTATCTGTATGTATGTGAAGTGAGGTGTAGATACTGTAACTTAAGAAAGCATGCACGTACGGAGCTCTATATGTACTATATGTATAAAATTGAAATTTGTTTTGTTTGTTTGTTTGTCTTTGACGTATACAAATCAGCAGTTTTTAACGGATTTTTGTATTCAAATCTGGCATGATTTTTCTCAACTAAACTGAAGGTAAACCCGTCCATGTTATTTGTAGGATGATGGGAAATTAAGATATTAAGAGACGCTTCCAAAAAATAGCAAATTGCAGACGATAATTTTCTAAAACTTTATTTGAAGAAAATGTTTCTCCATGATATTTTCATTGAGTTAGAAAGTATGAGATAAAACTTATCTTGATGAAACGCTTAAAAATGCTATAAGAGGTTTTGAGATTTATATCTAGATCTCAGTAGTGTTATTAAAGTAGCTGATGTTAGTTGACACATGAGAAAGGCGTAGTATTTATAATGTGCATTTTTGATTATTTTTAATTAAGGATTCTCTAATGATGAATATAATTAACCAGTATTTTTTCATAGTTGTAAGATGGAGTACGAAATAAATGGAGATAAAAAATAAATTGAAAGGTAAAATATTTTTGAATACGTAGGAATATTCTTTATTGTTTCAGTTCTACTGTGCATTGCGCTAATAATTTATTTTTGCAAAATTGACAGTTTAATAAATATTTAAGCCTTTTGCCATAGAAAATCATACAGTGCAGGACTACTTATCTTATCCCAGCTGCACCTGAATAATTGTTTCAAACGATATTTGCGTTTCTTTAATATGAAACTTGGTAAGTTTCTTTAATGTATAAACTACTTACCTTTACCTCTAAGGATATCATATCGCTTAGCAACGCAAATAAACCAATACCAGCCAAATACTCGTTGAAAATCAACGGTCCCACATTAAGCAACCACCGAATAAGGTAAATTTTAAATAATTCACGTTTCATATTTATTCGAAAAATCGAATATTTGGTTTAGAGGCACCCCTAGAAGATGAAAATATCGGAAAACTGAAATTGTACATATTCTTCCTTTCGAACTATCTACCCGTACACCACATTTGAAGTCTGTATCTCATTCCGAAATTTTTTTTTTATCAATTCAAATTTCGAAAGTTTTGCTCTGGAGCACCCCCTTAAACAAACATTTTTAAAGAACTATATTCGTCTTGGGTGTCTCCTTTAAATGATTAGTTCATACACCAAATTTCAAGCCTCTATCAAAATTTAAAGGAGCCGTTTCTTATTTATTCGGTAAATCGAACATTTAAGTGTGTGGCGTCCCCTTAAGTAAAAAATATGGGAAATCTGAAATTGCACACTTTCTTCCTTTCGAACGATTTACCCATACACCAAATGTGAAATCTCTATCGTATGGCAAAGTATGCTTTCCTATCATTTCACTTTTCGAACGTTTTGGTGTGGAGCACCCCCTCTAGAGAACGTTTTCGAAAAATTCGTTTTTCCCTGGGGGTTTTATCGAACGAACGAGCCGTGTACCAAATTGCAAGTCTCTATCTATTCGGGAAGTGCCTAAAAAGCGTGACAGACAGACATATGGACAGACTGACGGCCACTTGGCAATTAGTATATATAGATTTATTCTTTTTTGCGAAAGACGAATTTTATCTGCCCAATTTAAACAAAAAAAATGATATAAAAATAAATTTTATAAATAAATGGTAATCCATGGAGGTAAAAGTAAGGAGTTCAAACTTCATATTAAGAATACGCAAATATCGTATGAGACAATAATTCATGTGGCACTAGGGTAAAATAAGTAGTTCTGCATTGTATGTATGTATTTCAATGCCAAAAGGTCTAAAATATTTATTTAGACTGTCAATTTTGTAAAAATACCTAAATTGCGCAATGTAAATTAGAAATGAAACAATAAAGAGTATCTCTACGTATTCGAAATTATTTTACCTTATAATTTATTTTTATCACCATATATTCTATACTATATCCTACAAGCATGAAATCATACTGGTTAATTATACTCATAATTAGAGAACCCTAAATTTTGAAATAATCAAAAACACATACACCTAAATACTACGCCTTTTTGTTGTGTCTAATAACAATAACGACTACTTTACTAACACTAGCGACACCTATATATAATTCTCAAATTATTATGTCATTTTCAAGCTTTTCATCGATATGAGTTTTATCTTCTTCCTTCTAACTTCAGGTCATAATATATTTTTGGTTACGCTCTATCAGTTACGGTTTTGAGATATATGATTCTGGGATTTATTGAAATTTTCAATTTCTTAAATTATCAGTTACAGTTAAGCAACTGTTTTCTGAATTCATATATATATATTTATTGTGTTTGTACGTTTGTCGAGACAGTATAAAATGGTATAACATTTACTACAACTGTAAATTTTCATTGATGCGTACGCTTAGCAAACATCATTTAGAATACGTTTAAAATTTGCAGATACGTTCCACTGAGTTCAGCAAGAAGAGAGGCGCTGGTTCTCATGATTGTCGCTGTTGCGTTTCTGCCGATTCGGTGGGCATGCGTCAGGGTCATGCGTTTCTGCCTGATCGCTGGATTCCAGCGGGCATGGATGTTGTGATATCGAAGCCAAGTCAGACTTCCGCCCTTCGGGGTGCTTCTATAAAAGTGAAGCTGCAATTCTTCTCCCCTTCGCCATGGGATACCCTGGGAGGTCTTGTGGACGTGGTGCATAGGAGCCTCTTCATCACGGGGGAATTAATAAAAAAAAGACGTTTCTGACTGTGATACAACATGGCAGCCACAGGTCAGCCCGTATTATAGGAACTCTAATATCTAAGATAATTCTAGTAATCCATTTTATGGCTACAGCGATGTAGTAGGCAGGTAATCTAGGAGTTTTCGTTTTAATTCCAGGGTCTGGGCGATTGTTGTGTAAAAATAAATTGTGTAAAATGACGAATTTCCTTTTGTCCAACGTACTGAAAATAACCTTAATGCATGCTAATTAAAATCTTCGCTAATCAATCTAATGTCTACGTCAATCTAATGTGTACGTTTTATACAAACAAAATTAAATTATAATAATATTTTTTTTGTCTTTAATTTATCGGTATAATAATTGTATAACATGCTTGAAATTCTTCAGAGGTCTAAAATTCGGAGGTCTAAGATTTGGAGGTTTAAAATTTTCCACACATACAGTACGAAGACGGCAAAGAACTTTACAAAGTTGGATCACTAATTTTCCACAGGAAGCGAAGAAAATGTATTTTGAAGTATTTTCATGTTTCTAGAAGCGACCCTGGTGTCCTAAGAGGCTGCATCTTTGCACATTTATAGTATAGATTACGGATAAAATCTTTCAAAATTGGATTTTCCAATTCCCCTGTGGGGTGACCTAAAAAAGCGGTAGTTTTGAAAAGTTTCTCTAGATCCTTCAGAACCTCCCTACCAAATTTCGTTCATATCGGTCGACATAGAAGGCTGAATGTTTGACTGGAAGGCTGAATGTTTGACCTGAAGGCTGAATGTTTGACCTGAAGGCTAAATATTGATATATATCGGCCGTATTTCGACTGTATACATATCGACTGTATATATATATCGACAGCAGGATAAAACCCAAAGGTGTCGAATTGTGAATTCCCCGAGTGGCATGGAGAAATGGGTTTTCTTTGAAAATGTTTTCCACACCATCAGGTGTAGTGTAGAGAATTGGTGCAGATCAACGTTTTGACTTGTTCAAAGAAGTTAATTTTATGTATGTATATGACAATATATAGTATATAGTAAAAAAACCAATTTATTATTGATGAAAATAATCAGGTTACTCGCCTGACCTCACATTTTTATATAAGTGCAAGCGTAAGGAAGTGATTTCCACAATTAACGCAGTCAGCAAATGCTACAATTAGAGGATATAATTATATAACTCGTATCTTACTATTCAATTTACTTAACTAAAGGAATAAATTTAAACTAATAAGGCGTATTTAATGGCTCCAATTAACGCAGTTAGCAAATGCTACAATTAGAGGATATAATTATATAACTCGTATCTTACTATTCAATTTACTTAACTAAAGGAATACATTTAAACTAATAAGGCGTATTTAATGGCTCCAATTAACGCCGTTAGCAAATGCTACAATTAAAGGATATAATTTTGTAACTCGTATCTTACTATTCAATTTACTTAACTAAAGGAATAAATTTAAACCAATAAGGCGTATTTAATGGCTCCAATTAACGCAGTTAGCAAATGCTACAATTAAAGGATATAATTTTGTAACTCGTATCTTACTTTTCTATTTACTTAACTAAAGGAATAAATTTAAACTAATAAGGCGTATTTAATGGCTCCAATTAACGCAGTTAGCAAATGCTACAATTAAAGGATATAATTTTGTAACTCGTATCTTACTATTCAATTTACTTAACTAAAGGAATAAATTTAATCTAATAAGGCGTATTTAATGGCTCCAATTAACGCAGTTAGCAAATGCTACAATTAAAGGATATAATTTTGTAACTCGTATCTTACTATTCAATTTACTTATGTAAAGGAATAAATTTAAACTAATAAGGCGTATTCAATGGCTCCAATTAACGCCGTTAGCAAATGCTACAATTAAAGGATATAATTTTATAACTCGCATCTTACTATTCAATTTACTTAACTAAAGGAATAAATTTAAACTAATAAGGCGTATTTAATGGCTCCAATTAACGCCGTTAGCAAATGCTACAATTAAAGGATATAATTTTATAACTGGTATCTTACTGTTCAATTTACTTAACTAAAGGAATAAATTTAAACTAATAAGGCGTATTTAATGGCTCCAATTAACGCAGTTA
The DNA here is from genome assembly GCA_951213105.1 of Amaurobius ferox. Taxonomy (NCBI): domain Eukaryota; kingdom Metazoa; phylum Arthropoda; class Arachnida; order Araneae; family Amaurobiidae; genus Amaurobius; species Amaurobius ferox. The sequence continues at coordinate 41,749,930 of OX578143.1, forward strand.
GCAAATGCTACAATAGACAAATCCGATTTTTTTTTAAATCTTAAAACCCATTCATATGTAAAGATATTTTTTTCCGATTCCAAATATCCAAACGAAAATCTGTTAAAACAATTATATATTTAAATATCAAGAAAAGAAAAACCGCAAAATCTGAACAAACGCAAAACGCCCATGATTAGCTGTGACGTCATATCCCAGTTCCACTGGAGGTGCCACATGCTATCGTGTATTGCCTTGAGATATTTGCAGGGTGGTTGGAGTTTAATTTTGCGTACAATTGAATTTTGAAATTTGTACTTGGTCTGTTTCAATTTAGACCATTTGCTGATTATTTTATTACTTTCCTTATATACATAAATTTATAATATTTAATCATGTACTATTATTTGCCTTATAATATATATATATATATATATACATAATGTATAAGGAAAGTATTGTGACAGGTTCGAAAATTCGAATTCGACTTTCCGACGAGAGCGCACGTTTTAAGCATTCCTGATCACGAATCGAACAATTTTGAGGTGATGTCTGTGTGTGTCTGTGAAAGTGTGTGTGTGTGTGTGTGTGAAAGTGTGTGTGTGTGTGTGTGAGTGTCAGTGAGTCTGGAGAGACGATGTCTCATGAATGAATGGAGCGATTCGAATGAAATGTTGTACAAAAAGATTCGAATGAAATGTTGTACAAAAATTACAATCCATGGATATTGGAAGCCTGTTGTTTTTAAACACAATCGAATGTTCAGACCCCCCCCCCCCTGAATTTGCGAGTGAAATTTTGAAAAATTCATCAAAAAATCAAAACCTTTAATAAAGTTACGCAAATAGACATTTCTCATGTAATTTTTCTTCAGAAAACGATTGACATAAACTTCAGAACGCTAGCATGAACAGCTCTCGAGATATTGTCCATTTCCAAATAAATTTATCAAAAAATCCCGTAAATAAAAAAAATATTAATTGCTAAAAAACATGTTTACTTTTCATATTCAATATTATCCCATAAATTTGGTAACATCATTCTCCTTTATCTAACTCGTTCCATTCTGGAGAAAAGATACTCTGAGTAATACTTTGCATTTGAACGCCAATATTCATTTATCTGCTATAAGAATAACTTATTTATCCATCCATAACTCTTGGCGAGATTTCGGTGATGAATTTGGCGAAATGTCGCCTACAACAGCTAAAATCAACGCTAAATCAATGAAAATGACGACAAATTTATGAAAATTCAATATCTTGGAAAGAATATAAATATCTACTATAAGAATAACTTTTTTTTTACTGTAAAAGCAGTAAACTCATAGAATTATATAAGGAAAGTCATGTGCTGCCCACATCAGATTTTTTTATTGAACACATTGGTCCTGGTTTGGATCCTAGTTCCTGAAAGGCAATCAGCCTAAGATCAATTTGCCTAAGATCAATTTTACTGTGATGGCACTCTATTCACAAACAATAAATATTTTATGACAGCTTAAACTCGAGTTGTAAACTCGATAACCTTTTCTTGAAAGTTTATTATTATTATTTTTATTATTATCATTATTTGAATAACATCTACGTTTCGGGTATCTGTGGTGTGGGAATCGGAGCATTACGAAAAATGCAAGCACTTTGGACGTCGATTTTACCGAACCTGATAGATAAAAATGTATATATTTTCTTCTTGATTGGTTGGTCCAGATTATGAATATATAAGATTATTTTGATACTTGGAACTTTTTAAAAAACACTAAAAGCATCTATCCGAGCGAGTGATTTTTTAATTTTTCTTACTTTCACAAGAACTTCAACAGATAGATATAAATATTAAGCGACAAAAACATGTATTAGCAAAATTAGTTTCTGAATATAATTTTTGAAAGGAAACACTGCTAATTTATTTAACCGTACTGACTTAGTTTTCGAGTAATCGTCTTGTTATGTTGAAGAAGATTGAAAATGTTTCGTTTTACAAGTTTGTAATGCAAAAACTAAAACTAAAAGTGCTAGCTATGAGCAATAAGCAAGCATTTGTAGCTCTTTTAAAGTCTTCAAGTGTATATAATTAAGTTTTGGATCGAGTGGATATAATTTCGATAGCTTAGTTTTTAACCTGGATTTTCCAATATCTGGGAAAGATGCAACATTTAAAATATCTCGATTGTTGCAGCTAAGTGACTTTACTTACTCCTTGGTGAAATATGGGTGCACAAGAACGCGATGATATATTTTGTTTAAAAAAATTAGAAGATTAAATGAACTTGGGGATTCTAAACATGTTTAATGCTTGGTGAGGTTTGAACATAATACATGGAAATATACATAATCAAATACGTAATTATGTGCAGCCAGATAAGTTTATAAATTAACTTGAATGTAAAATCTCCTCAGATCTATTGTTAAGTTTAATATATATACCGCAAGGCAAGTTAATAAAAAATTGCATATTTTGAGAAAATTGCATATCTAGAGTCGGAGTATCCTGATGAAATCGGGACAACTAAAAGTGCTAGCTAGCTATAAATAGTTAGCAAGTAATTTGTAGCACTTTGAAAGTCTGTAAACGAAGCAAATGGGTCTGAAAAAAAATCGAATAAATTGAATATTACTGAAGTTTTATTTTACAAAATATTATTTACGCAAAACTATTTCGGCTCCTTCGGACAATACGACCCTCCGCTTAATTTATTTAGTTATTTATTTAATTTTATTTATTTATTTTTTGTAAAATGTGCTCCGTCATTTTTTGAGTGCAAATAGTCTTGTATAGTTCAGTTTGTTATACAGTAAATTATTTACTACGAAAGTTTAGATTGAGCGATGTTTTTTTTTTCTGGGAATTAAAAGTAATATTTATGTATTTATGTTTATATGTATATATATTTTTATGCATATATTTTTTATTATAATTATATGATTTGTGAAGATTTTAAATATAATATTTAATAATTTATTTTTAAATTAAAAGCCGTTTTAAATTATTTCTTATAATATTATATTGTAAAACTTATAATAAACAGTAAATCATTTATGATTCTGTGTAGGTGAAGCAAGTTTAAATTATTTTCCATTTAATGTCTATTCATTTTGTGCAATGTTTCAAATTTGTGATTCATTTTTCTTAGATAAAATATATATTTTATAAATTTTAAAAGCACATGTACTTAATGAAAATACTAAATTGCAACTATTCACTGCAGTATACTGGTATAAAAATTTTTCATGCACGGAGTTTTTTATATTCTCTAAATTAACTGTAAATATCACACACTAAACCGGGCACACAGTCTATAATCCACTTTGATTCTGGCTTTAAATTCATCCGTAATAGCAAAACTAAAAATAGAGTTCCGAACCAGTAGTGGACACCGTTAAGGATTTTCATAGTTTATTAAATCATAAAGAAATAACTTCTCATAAAAAGACTTTTGAAATTGAATTATACAGTCACTGATTTATTATCATAACATGCGTAACGAAAACTCTTTAATGACAGCGGTGAATTTTGTTTACAATCTGGCTTCATGTGCTTCACACTATTTTTTACGAAAAACATCATTTCTTACCACAGATATAAATATCTTATCTGATGATGTAAAACTAGCATTCGCACACATTAGAGCGATACAATAGGTGTAACTATTCGGCAGTTTGGGGCGGAAGAAACAATTATAATTTTCTAAACTTTCTGAATGTAACCAAATTTATTCACACCAAGTCTCGAAGACGCGAGTAACAGACCAGACGAAGACATGGGCTTTGTGACGTCACATTCCGTGCTCTCCAAAATGAGTCGTTTTCCCGCGACAGTCCCAAAGGCGAACTTTGACTGCTAATAAAGCATAAAAATAGCTCGGAGTGTAAAAATTTTTATACTTTTGTTCGTTTTGAAAGATTTCGAATCGAACAAAAAATTAAAAAAATCTGATGTTGGCAGCACATGACTTTCCTTATATAATGCAATGTATTTACTACTTTTACAGTAAAAACCAAATAGGTTATTCTTATAGTAGATACTTATATTTTTTCCAAGATATTGAAGTTTCGTCAAATAGTCGTTATTTTCTTTGATGTAGCGTCATTTTTATCCATTTGGCGAGATTTTCTTTGATTTGGTAACATTTAAAAAAGTCGCCAGGTTGGTGACCTTCTGCCAAATTCGTCACCGAAGTCTCGCCAAGCGTTATGGATGGAGAAATAATTTATTCTTATAGTAGATAAATGACTATTGGCGTTCAAATACAAAAGTATTACTCAAAGTTTATTTTTTCATGAATGGAACGAGCTAGATCCATGAGAATGATGTCACCAAATTTATCGCATGATAGTACATATGAAAAGTGAACATGTTTTAAAATAGGAAATATATATTTTTTTTATTTTATATAATTTTTTGATAATATTTTTGAAAAATGTACAGTATCTCGAGAACGGTTCATGCTAGAGTTCTAAAATTTATGTTAATCGTTTTCCAATGAAAAATTACATAAGAAATGTCTATTTGAGTAACTTTATTAGATATTTTGATTTTTTGATGATATTTTAAAAAAATCACACGAAAATGTAGAGGGATTCTGAATATTCGATTGCGTAAAAAAACAATTGGCTTCCAATATTCATGGATTGTATTCATGGTTCGTACTAAATTTTGTTCGAATCGGTCCGTTTGTTCGTCAGTTATCGTCTCCGCAATCTCACTGACACACACATGCAGACATCACCCCAAAAATGCTCGATTCGTGATCAGTGATGTTTTAAACGTACTCTCCCGTCGAAAACTCGAATTCGAATTTTAGCCACCGTCACAATACTTTCCTTATATATAAGGAAATTATTATATCTTTATATATTCCTATTGTATATAAGAAAAATATAAAAGAGGCAGGAAATGTCCATTGAAGGACATAATTTTGTAATTGGTATCTTACTATTCAATTTACTTAACTAAAAGAATAATTTTAAATTTATAAGGCGTATTTAATGACCATACGAATATTTTTCCTTCAGTTAAACGTCAGTAGCTAACTGAAGAAAAATGAAGGTTTTTCAATTTTTATAACGGAGACTAAGTCAAGAAAATCCGCTACATGCAAAATTAATAAAATATGCTATTAAGGATTATCACAATAGTTCTGTTTTCTTTCTCAAAACTTATCACGCCCGTCAGAAGCTGTCGATAATTTTGAAGGCTGCATCTTTGTACACGTGTAATACTGTTTATTGTTTTATATTGCCCAGGCCGTCTAGCTCACCCAAAAGGTGTAGAAAAATTAAAACAGACGGACGGGAAAAACATTGAAATAACAATGAACAGAACAGCACAAAAACCAATAAAACAGTATAACACAGAAATAAAAAGAACATAATAACAATAACAACAAAGATAACAAGTAAAACAAAATACTAAACTGTAAACATTGCTCTGTCGAACGGGAAAACATCTCCTCTCAAACAACACTTTTGGGGATTTATTTTAAGTAAAGAACAGAATAAAATTAAAAATAAATAAAACAACTATTAATAAATTTTGAAAACTAAGACTAATTGAGCCAAGTAACAATGAAACATAATGGAAAAGAAACAATAAACTAAACTTATTATTAAACAGATCCTAACAGAATTTGATTTTCGATTAATGCAATTTAAGATTTAAGATTTTCAACGCTGAACGCCATGTAATATTTAATAACATACAACTCATTAAAAAATTGCAATTTAGTTTTTAAGTGTACTAGTGCCGACGAGGTGGTCTAGTGGTCAGGGGCAGGCGTTTTCTTGTGATCGCTCGGCTGCCGGGTTGTGGGTTCGAGTCCCACCTGCCGGCATGGGTGTTGTCATGTTGAGGTTAAGTCAGTCGTTTGCCCTTGTGGAGCCTCGTTCAAAGTGAAGCTGCATACTACCCTTCGCCATGGACCAGGGGACTTTGGACATAGTGTGGGCTTCCCTGCACCATGGTGACTTGTAACAACAACAACAAAGGTGCTAGTTTCCCTATCTTTGACAAACCTAAATGACGGCTTTGAAGCTCTTGAAGGCTTTGACATTGAGGGGTCCGGACTTCCATCTTGTTACTCTATGTCTTCGGATGAATCGGTTGGCCTGGGCTTTCGACACTTTGAGGGGTAGAGCCAACGGCCGTATCGTGCTGAAAACACAGGTTCTCGTTAGATCACCAAAGTCAAGCAGCATAGGGCGCGGTTAGTACTTAGGTGGGTGATCACCTGGGAATACCGCGTGCTGTTGGCACATTTTGGACGCGGCAGCCCGGTGGTTTGCGCGCTGCCACAATTGCCGCCGTGTTCAAGCGAAGTACGATCACGTTAAACATGTGGGTCCGTAAGTTCTTCCGAGAGGTTGGTGGTAGGGGAAGGAGGGTACGGTTTCTGTGGATGCCTCCCCCACTGGATTCTGGTGTAAATTGGGTGGCACTTCCCGGCCGTCCACACAGCTTCCTTACACCTTTCTGGTAGGTCGTTTGGGCGCGGTAGCCCATTGGTTAGCGCGCTGGAGTTGCACTCGGTAGGCCCGGGTTTGATTCCAGCCACTGCCAAAACTGCCGCCGTGTTCATGCGGAGTACGATCACGTTAAACATGTGGGTCCGAAAGTCCTTCCGAGAGGTTGGTGGTAGGGGAAGGAGGGTACGGTCCCTGTGGATGTCTCCTCCACTGGGTTCCGGTCTAAATTGGGTGGCACTTCCCGGCCGTCCAAACAGTTACCTTACACCTTTCTGGTAGGTCGGACGGTCTGGGTCTCAACAACAACAACACCTTTCTGGTAGGTCGGACGGTCTGGATCTCAACAACAACAACACTTTGAGGGGTTTGAAGGCCTTGACAGGCCTTTCAAGTGTACATATACTATTTCAACAGTTAACTATGCAATCATGTCAAACTATTTAACAATTTTAATTAAAATAAAGTAAGCGATATCCGACTTATACAACTATGTACCACTGATTAAGTCTAAAGTTTTTACGATGCTTTTGAATACTTTATATTCCCCAATATTTGCTTCATAAAAACAAAATGCAATTTCTTAAATAAAGTTATTTGCATCGAGAGAAATTTCAATACCCTCTGAAACGTTCAGCAGAACAGTACTATTCAAACAATTACTCACAGAATATAAAATAAAATACATAAAAAGCAAACATATCCATTTTATGAATATAAGATCCTCAGACAGAGTAAAACTCTATGTACACATACAAATCACTCCCTTTCCAAGCGTTCCTCACTGTATCGCTTGTTTATTTTTATTTATTTTTTTAGATGTAAAAGTCGACTGGAGCGGAAATATATTGATTCATTTTTGCAAGTTGGGAGTATTTTACGGATGCATTTCTCGGATCGCGTCGGAAAACTTTTGGCGATATTTTTGAAGTATGCATATATTTCAACATTATCCTTCTTTTGTGTATCGCTGCTGTTCGAGAAGAGGTACCGGCTAGGTATTTTCTTTTTCGGCTTGTTCGAACAACTTACTTATTTGCATTTGAAAGCATGTTTCAAAATCGCATTCATACCATGTTTGGGAAAAGTAGCGGGCAATATAAACAAAACATTGGGCCAGATTTTTGTCAGTTAGTTTTTTTTATATTTTATAATATTTATATAATAAAGAAATAATGAAATTGCATTTGCTGATAACTGGTTTCAAATTCATTTTATTTTAAAGTGGTTTAATATATTCCATCCAATATTAGTAATTATGCAACAGAATATCGAGAATATCACCTTTTATATATAAGGTGGTCCAAAAGGTCTTAGACAAACGTTAAGGGTTATTCAGACAATGCAAAAACAAGCATGATTTGCATAGGAATACGAAGCAGCAAACGCCACCATGGGGTACTACAGATGCAGGAAAAAACGGAAAGAAAGAAATGCAGATAATACAATACAAGTTTATTAGCCATAACAATTACAAGTATCAAACACAATTGTTTATCTTAGTATTAAATTAGATGTTCACATCTTTTGCCATCAAAAGATGTGAATCTCTGGATGCCATCCGCGACTGTGTATGTTTCAGCCAGGATATGCCGGTCTATCTCAATAGGACCATTCCTGCAAGGTCGATCGGTCAGGGAGGATCCCTCCAAGAAGGTTGGCACACAGTTCCCCAAATTGCCCGCCCCTCCTCCTATTGATTTCTTTACTTGGGGTTATCTCAAAAGCTTTTTTTACGAGACCAATGTAAAATATGATGCTGACTTTGTCGCTGGAGTCTTTCAGGCAGCAGTACGTGTGCTCAAACGTACTGGCATTTTTGAACGCATTCGCCTATGCAGGCGTCGAAGCTGCCAGAGATTCACACCTGTGTATGGCAAGAATTTTGAACACTTACTTCAATACTATGATAAACAATTGTAATTGATACTTGTAATTGTTATGTCTAATAAACCTGTGTACTTTTATCTGCATTTCTCTTTAGTTGCTTCTTCCTCCATCTGTAGCATCCCACTGTAGCATTTGCGTGTAAAAAAGGCTTAATTTTGCATGCACTTAAAGTTTGACCTAAGACATTTTGAATATATATATATATAATAAATACTAGATAATTAATATATATGTAATACTTCAACAATAAAAATAACATAATATATATGTCTACTATTTTGTTATTTTTTGTGCTGCACAGATTGATTGTTGCATATTTTATATACATAGATTGAAAAATCTTATGTTCAATATAAAAAATTAACGTTGTTGTTTAAATACAGTGTTAAAAACAAATACTTTTAAGGGTACTTACATCTATTTCAGCATTACTTCAAATTTAAGGACAAATTCAGACAGCACATACCTAAAAAGAAAATGTAATTTCATTAGTAATTCAGGACCAGAGAATAAAATAAATGAAAAATGTTTATAGATGAATATTGCGTAATGTTAGAAATTATGTCGCAAATAGTTTTCAAGTGTTCCATTGATTAAAATGCAAAAATGTCAGCTTTCAAAGTTATTTTAATAAAGATGCATTTTTACAAAAAGAAATCGGTAAGAAATCGTTAGACAATGTAATTACTTTATAAAATTAATATTTATCTTATATAATACCTTTAAACTTTTTCATTTTTTTGAGTGACTCTAAAATTGATTCATATATGGGTTGGAGGGAAAGTTCTGTCGTATTTTAAAGAAAATATTTGAATTCATTTATAAAAATATGTGTTTAATATTAATCAATTATATATGCTATGTTATTTGTTACAACATGTTGCCATCTTTCAGGTAACCTGTGAATTCTTGTTTTGTAGAAGTTCTCATCCTTGGAGTTAAAATAGTCAGCAACTGCCTTAGAAACACTTTCAAAAGACGTGAATTTTTTCCCGTTAGATAATTTTGCAGAGATCTGAACAGGTAATAATCAGATGGTGCAGTGTCAGGTGAATACGGTGGGTGACTAAGGACTTCCCATCCTAACGCATTCAGTTTTTGTTGTGTCACCATTGCAGTATGCTTGCGAGCATTATCGTGGTGGAACACTATTCCTTTTCTGGACGTTAATGCTGGCCTTTCTTCTTTGATAGCTGCATTCAATTTATCCAGCTGATTGCAGTACAGATCCGCGTTGATGGTTTTCCACTGTTTCAGCAACTCGTAGTACACTGGACCTTTCCTGTCCCACTACAAACAAAGCAGTACTTTTCGTTGATGGATACTTGGTTTTGGAACTGTTGCTGATGATGTTCCTGGTTTGCAGTAAGATTTTTTTCTCTTAATATTCTCGTAAAGAATCCACTTTTCATCTCCAGTAACCAGCCTGTCCAAAAACGGCTCCACATTGTGTCTAATCAGATGTGATGAACACATTCTTACACGATCAGACAAATTATTTTCCGTTAATTCATGTGGAACCCAAAAACTTTGCTTTAACACAAACCCAAGAGATTTAATGTGATCTCCAACAGTTGTATGAAGAATGCCAAACTCTTCTGCAATTTCTAGACTTGTTGCAGATGTTCTTTTTATTTACAAGAAAAATCACCTGCCTATTTAATATACGACATAACTTTCCCTCCAACCCAATATATATCTAATTAGGAAAGGTACCCAATGTACCCTTCGCCCAGGGATTCATGATGCAGACGTCTGGTTAAAAGTACACCTAAAAACACAGCAAAAATTGTTAATATGCAGCCTGAACATTTAGCAAAAAACTTACACCTGAACACACCGCAAAAAGCGGGATCATTGTTAAGCGCTCTCGAAAACCAAAAAACACTTTAACAATGGACCGATTTTAATAAAAAATAAAACATCTGTTCAAGGATACGACATACTGCGCGCTAAATGAACACCGAAGCATGTCTCTGTTCGACGCGTGGGTGCGTAAAATACCTTGGGCTCATCTTTAGGCACATCATACGCTAAGTCTTAATACGACTGTGTAATATTCCCTAAATTAGCTCTTGTGAAACGCTCTGAACAAAATCTTGTACTATGCCCTAAATAATTTCCTTTAATACGCCTTAAAGATGCTCCTGTGAGATGCCCTAATAAGGTTCCTCTAATACGTTCTAAATAAGCTTGTTGTATACGACTTAAATATGTGCCTTAAATAAGCGTGTATTATACGCCTTAAATCGTGAAGTTGCGCATGCAAATGAAAAGTGTTAATTGACTTTAAGTTAATTAATCTCAGATATCATCTTACTTGCCAAACACTATCTGCATGATTGCAGATAGTGTTTGACAAGTAAGGTTAGTTTGGAAGGTTTGGTTTCCACCGTCGCAAACATCACGTGATTTTAAAAACATACTGCGGAACATGAAAAGAAGATTTCCCAAGCGCATGGGAGACACGGAAGAATAATTTTTCTCTTTAAGAAATCTGGTCTTTCAACGGAGCTGGAATGTTAACGATGCACTAATACCTTCTAAAATTATTATTAATAAACTTATGAACTCCCAAAACATGATTTTCGGTTTGAAGCAGTGTGTAATATTCAAAGGAACACCTGTTAAATTATAAAAATTAGATTGTTAGTAAATTTCTTCATATTGCAATTTTAAAACGGACTACTTCTTCAAAAAATGGAAAGAATATATTTTTAAATTCACCAAAAATTAGTTTATTAATAGTGCGGATTTCGATGAAAATTTGTTTCAAAGTAAATGCAATTCTACAGGGTTTTTTTTATGGTGTGCAGAAGGAAACACTACAATAATGTTTTCGATCTCTAAAAAACCTATTCGTGCGAAAATTAATTAAAACGGCGCTTCAAAAATTGAAGAACAAATTTAATGTAAAAAATATTTGAATGAGGTGTTTTATCTGGGGGAACGAGATGCTCCTGCACCAAAATTTATGGTTGTACGATGGTTAGAATTTCCACTACTGACGACACAGACAGACACAGACATAAAATACCGATATGTCTCTTTATTATTATAGATGACTGAATATTGTATAATATTGAAAAATATTTCCCAAATACTTTGAATAATTTTAATAAAAAAAAAATTCCAAAGTATTTTGGAAATAGAAATATTTTTATACAAAATCTTTGAGCAATAATTTTATGAAATTAATTATGTTGTTTTTACTTTCCCTGCAATACAAGATAATTTATAGGGAAAGTATTGGAATAATGCCGAAAATCGCAACTCGAGTTTTCGACGGATCTACGCGTTTCGAGACCTCTAGAATACGAAAAACTATTTTTAGCGTGACGTATGTGTAGGTGTCTGTGTGTCTGCCTGTCAGTGGAGATTTTGTATCCACTCTAACTAAAACACTAATTGACCAAATTTCCTAAAATTTGGTAGATAAGTCACTTGTAGGAGAGTTTAGTGCTGATTTGTTTTGGATAAAATTCGGGAAAACAGAACCCACCTTTTTTAGCGGAATGACCCTCGAAAGCTTGTATCCACTCTAGCTGAAAAACTAGTGGACCGAATTTCACTAAATTCGGTAGATAAGCCGCTTGTGTGTCACCCTGGTCCTGATTAGATTTTAGTATGATTCAGATAAAAAATAACCTGGCTTTTTTGCAAAATGGCCAGCAAAAATCGACAAAATCTAGAATAAAAAACTACGTAGCTCAAATATATCCATGAAATGCTTGTTTCATACGTAATTTTTAACAATGAAAAGAATAAGACCAACCCCATTACACTAGGACTAGCCGTTCTCGAGATATTTTAGTTTTTTTTGTATTTTCTCTACGCCATCTTTGAAAATAAGTTCAGTTAAAATACTAATTGACCGAATTTCATAAAATTTGGTAAGTCACTTGTGGGCGAATCTGGTGCTGATCAGTTTTGGGTACAATTCAGGATAAATGAACTCGCCTTTTTTAGCGAAATGGCCCGCGAAAGCCTGTATCCATTCTAGCTGAAAAACTAACGTATCTAATTTCACAAAATGCGGTAGATAAGTCGCTTGTGGGTCACCCCGGTGCTGATTAGATTTTAGTATGATTCGAAAAAAAATAACCTGCCTTTTTTGTAAAATGGCCAGCAAAAAACGACAAAATCTAAAATAAAAAACAATGTATGCTCAATTATATCTATTAAATGCTTGTTTTATACGTAATTTATAACGATAAAAAGAATAAGACCAACCCCATTACACTAGGACAAGCCGTTCTCGAGATATTGTAGTTGTTTCGTAGTTTCTCTACGCCACCCTTGAAAATAAGTCCAATTACCAAATGAGAACGAAAATTGAATAAAATTGAATGGAATTTAATTAAAATAAAAGAACGTGGATATAAGTGTGCAGGGAAAGTCATTGCTGCCTACATCAGATTTTTTCTTATATATTAATTTTAGCGCTTCAACTTTTACGATTGTATCTGAACGTAAATCCATATTCATATAGATTAACTGAATATTACATAGTATTGAACAGTTTCTCTCAAATGCTATTAAATATTTAAATATAAATATATGGCAGTTTACATAGTTTTTACAAAAGTAAACTCAAAAATAGTATCAATAGTCAATAAATATAAATTTCATAATATTTATCCGTTTTTATTAGTCCCAAGTGTCCGAAAGTGAATTTCGAATTTCTGCGAGTAATTTCTAATGCATAGTATAAAAACCACCTGAAGTTTTTCAGATATTTATATAATAAACGTTATACTTCAAGGTACACTTTCTTTAAACAAAAATGTTATTCAAAATATGCACTTAAAAGGAAAAACACTTTTTATTGCATTTTTTTGCTATTTACATTTCGGTCATCTAAAGGAAACCATTAAATGTTTTTGTCTCTCTCCCTATTTGTTTCCATTAATGAAACCTGAAAGTTAAATACAAAATAATTTTTCTTAGGGGAACTCGAGAAAGAATATTTTAACAAAGATTATTCGGAATAAAAAGTTCTCCAAACAAAAAAAAATAATGTAATTAATAAAAAATCAAACTTGAAGTGACAGATTTTTCTTGGTATCGGCGTTATAACTAATTAATTCAACATTTTATCTAACAAAAGAATCGTTCAAGTGAATGAGTTTTAAACGTCCCTGACATGGCAAGTTGACATCTAAGCGCATGACATATTGAGAGGGTACAAAAGGCTTTTTAGCCATTGGACAGGTTCTCTCATCTAAAATATTGACGTAAAACCTTTCTCTTTTTCAAGATCATTGGTAGATATCAATGGGAATATTTCTAAATTTCACATTTCTGTGATTATATGGAAATATTGATAAAACATTGAAAATACTTTGTCTCATATAATATACGCTTGCTATTTTCTGTTGTTAAAAAGTACTTAAATATATATTTCATTTTAAGCACTCTGGAACTACATAAAGTGTATTATCAGATGAGTATTTAGCATCTTGAAGCTCTTAAATTTCACAATTCTGTGATTATTTAGAAATATTGATAAAACAGTCAAAATATTTTATCTCATATACACTTGCTATTTTCTATTGTTAAACAGTACATAAATATATATTTCATTTTAAGCACTCTGGAACTACATAAAGTGTATTGTCAGATGAGTATTTAGCATCTTGAAGCTCTTAAATTTCACAATTCTGTGATTATTTAGAAATATTGATAAAACAGTCAACATATTTTGTCTCATATAATATACACTTGCTATTTTCCATTGTTAAACAGTACTTAAATATATATTTCAATTTAAGCACTCTGGAACTACATTAAGAGTACTTAGCATCTTGAAGCTCATAAATTTCAGAATTCTGTGATTATTTAGAAATATTGATAAAACAGTGAAAATATTTTGTCTCATACAATATACACTTGCTATTTTCTATTGTTGAACAGTACTTAAATATATATTTCATTTTAAGCACTCTGGAACTACATAGAGTGTATTATCAGATGAGTATTAGCATCTTGACGCTCTTAAATTTCACAATTCTGTGATTATTTAGAAATATTGATAAAACAGTCAAAATATTTTGTTTCATATTATATACACTTGCTATTTTCTATTGTTAAACAGTACATAAATATATATTTCATTTTAAGCACTCTGGAACTACATAAAGTGTATTGTCAGATGAGTATTTAGTATCTTGAAGCTCTTAAATTTCACAATTCTGTGATTATTTAGAAATATGGATAAAACAGTCAAAATATTTTATCTCATATAATATACACTTGCTATTTTCTATTGTTAAACAGTAATTAAATATATATTTCATTTTAAGCACTCTGGAACTGCATAAAGTGTATTATCAGATGAGTATTTAGCATCTTGAAGCTCTTAAATTTCACAATTCTGTGATTATTTAGAAATATTGATAAAACAGTCAAAATATTTTGTCTTATATAATATACACTTTATATTTTCTATTTAATACGTATTATATGTAATATGAAAGCGCTATGGTGGGGTCAAAAATACACATCCAGGCTACTAATGTGTTTACCCGATTTCAACAACGCAGAACACAAAATAGCTGCTTTTTTATGAGATTGCATGTATATAACTGCGCATGCAATGCATGTATGCAATCTATCCCCAAAACTTAGATCACTACTAAACTGTACTTGTGACTTCGTTATCCTACTAACTTCGTTAGTCTACTGTGTGATGCATCGTGTAATTTTGAGACTGCACGACATCAATTGATGATTACTTACTAGTGTCCGTGAATTTCGAATGTATGTGCCTAATACCGCTGTTGTTTTTACTTTCCCTGCAATACATGGTAATGTATAGGGAAAGTATCGGAATCATGCCGAAAATCACAACTCGAGTTTTCGACGGATCTACACGTTTCGAGACATCTAGAATGCGAAAAAACTATTTTTAGCGTGACGTCTGTCTGTATGTCTGTCTGGGTGTCTGTGTGTCTGTCTGTCTGTGCAAATTTTGTATCCACTCTAACTAAAAAATTAATCGACCGAATATCATAAAATTTGGTAGGTAAGTTACTTGTGGGAGAATCTAGTGTTGAGTAGTTTTGGGTACGATTCAGGATAAAAGAACCAGCCTTTTTTGTGAAATGGCCCGCAAAAGCTTGTATTCTCTCTACCTGAAAATCTAATTGATCGAATTTCACGAAATTTGGTAGATAAATCGCTTGTAGGTTTCCCTGGTTCTGATTAGATTTTGGTACGATTCGGAAAAAATAACCTGCATTTTTTTGCAAAATGACCCGCAAAAATCGACAAAATATAAAATAAAAAACTATGTATGCTGAAATATATCCTTTAAATGTTTGTATTATACGTAATTTTTAACGGATAAAAAAATAAGATCAACCCCATTACACTAGGACTAGTCGTTCTCGAGATATTTTCGTTTTTTCACTTTTTCTCTACGACACCTTTAAAAATGAGTCCAGTTACCAAATAAGAACGAAAATTGAATTAATAGTGAATTAAATTTAATAAAAATAAAGAGAACGTGCATATAAAACTGCAGGGAAAGTCATGTGCTGCCCACATCAGATTTTTAACCTTATTGGAAGCTGCTGGTTACTCGATCGGACAGCTTTGAGGCAGTTTTGAATATTGCAAAAAATAGCTTATCTGATTCAGAACCAGCACGAAAAAGGAAGAACATATCCATGGCGAAGAGCCCGTCATGGATTCCAGATTGAGTGGTTGCTTACGTTCTTCTTAAGTACACATCTATATAACTTTCCCTTTTATTCATTTCTTATAAGATGGTGAATCATTTTGATACATCGGAATATCCCTGGTAGATGTCCTGTATGTACCCCTTCCCAAAAGCATGGCTACCGACCAAACTGCCACGAAGAACTTTCTGTCGGATTGTGACCTTATTTGGAACTTTAACTTCCTTACCCTCCGACCTAGGCTTCATTTGCATTCAGATATATTCACTTATTTTTCTTTTGTTAAGTATAATTCAGCATAGGAATGTCTGAATAAAGTTTATTTTCGCTTATATGAAAGATTAATTTTGTATTTTGTTTTATATTTGGGCGTCCGACACACCCGAAGTCGACCGGCCACACAAGCAGCAACCATAAGCCTTCGGGTTGGTCGTGTGGTCTGGGCTTTCTACACCCGAAGTCGTAAGGTATCTGTCTTGATGGTCAGTAAAGTGTCACTTAATTTAATTTATTAGAATGTCCGACCATAGGAACCGTAACATTTTCCACCTAACACATCAATTCTCGGATGGATTACTGAAACTGTAGATTTATCCTGGTCTTACTTCGCGTAGACAATGGGTATAGTTTTGGGCTTCTATGATCGGACACTGGATTACCTTATCGGGTTAGACTCTCCTGGGTATGCCATAGAATTGTATCCATTTATTAACAATAACTCGATTACCGAAGAAGCATGAAAGCCCAAATTTGGTATATTGTTGTTTTTCATACATAGTAATAAATATGTTTTCAGAAATTTAAGTAATATGCAAATAATAAAAGGGTATACTTTAAAAAATAAACGTTTTTGCATTTACTTGTATCTAACAGTTTTATATCCATGTATACCCCATTCCTCCACAAACACATTGCTTGAGAAAACGTGATATAACCACAGCCACCAATTTTTACTTTCCCTGCAATACATGGTAATGTATAGGGAAAGTATTGGAATCCTGCCGAAAATCGTAACTCGAGTTTTCGACGGATCTATACGTTTCGAGACCTCTAAAATACGAAAAAACTATTTTTAGCGTGACGTCTGTGTGTCTGCCTGTATGTCTGTCTGTGTGTCTGTGCAATGTAAGTATCCACTCTAACTCAAAAATTTACAGACCGAATTTCATAAAATTTGGTAGGTAAGTTACTAGGGTATGACCCTGATTAGTTTTTGGTACGATTCGTAAAAACAGAACCCGCCTGTTTTTGCGAAATTTTCCGTAAAAATTCCATGTATCCATTCTAGCTGAAAAACTAATTAACCAAATTTCCTAAAATTTGGTAAATAAGTTACTTGTAAGATTCTCTGGTGCTGATTAGATTTTAGTATTAATCGTGAAAGAACAACCTGCCTTTTTTTTACGAAATGGCCCGGAAAAATGTCATATATCCACTCTAGCTAAAATACTAATTGACCAAATTTCTCAAAATTTAGTAGATAAGTTATTTGTGGGATATTCTGGTGCTAATTAGAATTTGGTATGATTCGGAAAAGAACATCCTGCCTTTTTTTATGAAATGGTCCTCAAATATCGCCAAAATCTAAAACAGAGCTACGTATGTTCAAATATATAAATTAAATGCTTGTTTTATACGTAATTTTTGATCAGGAAAAGAATAAGAGCAACTATATTACTCTAGGACTAACCGTTCTCCAGATATTTGAAATTTTTCGCATTTAGTTATGCCACTTTTGGAAAAATGTCCAATTACCAACTAGAAACAGAAATTGAATTGAAAATGCAAATTTAGTGTTATTTTGTGCAATTAAACTCAATTTAATGAATTTATTAAAGAAATACAGAAAAAAATAATTTGAGTCTGCACAGAAAGTCATGTGCTGCCCACATCAGATTTTTTTGTTCCCAATTACGTCACGCGAAAACATATTTAAAAACATGCTACCATTTAAATCATGCTGTACTTTAAAACATAATGTCTGATTAAACGCTGATTGGGTAAACATGCGTAAGGTGACAAAATTTGGTTAAAATATACGATTATTATAATAGCATGCACAATTTGTATACAATTTTCGAAAAACTAATTTACGCGACGAGCAGTTATCAACACGGTCTTATCGAACGACGCACATTCTGCGAATAAAGAGTTTCAGATAGTTCCAGCCTACTCCAGCGACCTATGTCGG
Organism: Amaurobius ferox; assembly: GCA_951213105.1. NCBI lineage: Eukaryota > Metazoa > Arthropoda > Arachnida > Araneae > Amaurobiidae > Amaurobius > Amaurobius ferox. Next base: position 41,768,136 of record OX578143.1, read on the forward strand.
AAATATGACTTCCACATCGGTACCCTGTTCTGCCCTGGTGTTTTCCACACAAATATATACACATACACGTGCGTAGTCAAATATCCCCAAGTTATATATTTCAGAATGTATTCAAGAACACTTAGAACATTCGATATCTCCAACACTAAAGCATTACCGAATTAGAAAGTTTTCAGACAAGCAACAAGTTAATATGCAATAACATAAGAAAGTAAAATTTAATAAAATTAAAGGACAACCAGATGAGACATACAATAAAACAATTTTCGAATCTCCTAATCGACACGCGTGCACATTAGCTATTAATAATCAACATTAACATCCAATGATATATATACTTTCATAGATAAATTTCTCATCGATTTCCTAGCCGCCAAAGGATAGCGGATTTCATGATGACCTTTATGTCTGAAAGGGTATCACTTAATGCAATATCGAATATTGGAAAGGAATATGTCAAGAACTAAATTGCTACTTGACGGTATTCAATTGGCATCAAGAACCTGAAGTTTAATTTATAGATTGGTAATACGCTATTTTTTTAGCAATAATGAAGTCTAGCATTTCTACTTTCCGTATATACATAATTTATAAGGAAAGTATTGCGCTGGTGTCGAAAATTGGAATTCGAGTTTTCGACGATAGAGCACGTTTCAAGCATCCCTGATCACGAATCAAACATTTTAGAGGTGATGTCTCTCTCTCTGTGTGTGTGTGTGTGTGTGTCTGTGGAGGCGATATCTCACAAACGAATGGAGCGATTCGAATGAAATTTGGTACAAAACTCATATTTCCTAAATACTGGAAGCCTATTGTTTTTAAACGTAATTGAACGTACAGAACCCCCCTAAATTTTCGAGTGAAATTTAGAAAAGAAAAATCAAAAAATTAAAACCTTTAATAAAGTTACGTAAATAGACATTTCTTATGTAATTTTTCCTTAGAAAACAAACTTTAGAACGCTAGCATGAACCGTTCTCGAGATATTGCACATTTTTCAAATAAATTTATCAAAGAATTTCATAAATTAAAAAACTATATATTTACTGTTGAGAAACATGTTCACTTTTTATATGTAATATCATGCGATACATTTGGTGTAATCATTCTCATGGATCTAGCTCGTTCTATTCATGAGAAAAGATTCTATGAGTAATACTTTTGTATTTGAACACCAATAGTCATTTATCTGCTATAAGAATAACTTATTTGTCCGTCCATAACGCTTGGTGAGATTTTGGCGACGAATTGGTCGGAATGTCGCCAACTTTTAAATGTTGACATATGAACGAAAATCTCGCCAAATGGATAAAAATGGCGCTATATCAATGAAAATAACGACTAATTGTTGAAAATTCAATATCTTGGAAAGAATAAAAGTATCTACTATAAGAAAAACCTATTTTTGTACTGTAAAAGTAGTATATTCATTACATTTTATAAGGAAAGTCATGTATTGCCCACACGAGATTTTTTAATATTAATTCGTTATATATCTAAGAAATGCAATTTGTGTGTATATGTTAATCAGACACTTAAGTAAATCCTATAAATATATATCAATTTTATATTAAGTCAAATACTGAAGTTAATCCTGTAAATATATATTAATTATTTATTCCGATAGACCTCAGTTTTATCAGAGCTTATATCCATGTACTTTTGCCTTCTTTACAATTCATATTTTAAAAATATTGATACTGTGGGATCAAATATTTGACATCTGGATTTTAAATGATTAACCCTCACATTTTGAGCATATTTTAATACTATTCAATTATATAGTTAAGAAATATCTTCTGGAATTCCGGGTGCATTACCAGGATACAAGAATTAGTTTGGTTTTGCTGATAAGTAACGCTTTTAATTCAAGCTCCAATAAGCGTAAACAGGAAGAATGCATAGCTAATAACCTTTTAGCTGTCTTATAAAGTCACAAACCAAGAGTCAGGTAAACACGCATCATTTAAATCATATACTCGTTGACAACATTGAAGATTAGATTCTCATTCTCAATTTCCTTTGCTTCGTGTCACTCCAAAACCCAACCCTTGATCAGCTTATACACCTATATTTACAGAACTCGCCAAAAATTTTCAATGTAGTGATATTTCCTAAAATATAAACCAAGATAATCGAATTTGTCGCCAAGATCAAAAGACCCAGACCTATAATATCACTGGCTTCCTGTAAATGTCACTTTTCCTTGCGGATAGGCAATAGGTCGTGAATATATATTAGGTATTCCCAAGAATATGCATGTCTATCCATGAGTCTATAGACATGATAACACTTATTAAATTAAATACGTTGAATTAAATTTAGTGCGAATATTTTAATCAATATGCATTAGGTCTATTTTCAGTATGTTGGACAAAAGGAAATCCCTCAATTTTTGAACATTTATATTTAAAAAAATATGAACCAATGTAACCGAATTTGTCACCAAGGTCAAGTGATCATAATAACAATGGTTTACTGTAAATGTCACTTTTCCTTAAGAACAGGCAAGAAGTTTTGAAGTTATATTATGTCTTCGTAACAATGTGTGTGTTTATCAATGAGTCTGTGCACCTCAGTGGGTCTATCAGTGAGTCTGCGGTGTGTATGTTACTGTTTGCTCGACCTAATAACACATAAATTAAATAAATAAAATGAAATTTAGTGCAGAACTATCAATTGAAGTAGAACGGTCGAACGATCTTCAGTAAGTTGGACTAAGGAAAATTCGTCAAATGTTTACTATTTATATTTTCCAAAATCAAAATCAAAAATCTGATGTGGGCAGCACATGACTATTCTTTTATAATGCAATGAATTTATGAATTCTTATATAATGCAAAGAATTTATGAATTCTTATATCATGCAATTAATTTTGGTGTTTTTTTCAAAATTCCATTTGAAAATTCAGGAGGGTTCTGAACATTCGATTGCGTATAAAAATAATACGCTTCCAGTATTCACGATTGTAATTTTTGTAGCAAATTTCGTTCGAATCGGTCCATTCGTTCGTCAGTTATCGTCTCCATAGACTCACTGACACACACACACACACACACACACACACACGCACGCGCACACACACACACACACACACACACACACACGCGCGCACTTTCACACACACACACACACACAGGCATCACCTCAAAAATGTTCGATTCGTGATCAGGGATGCTTGAAACAAGCTCTGCCGTTGAAAACTCGAATTCGAATTTTCGACCCCTTCACAATACTTTCCTTATACATTATTGTATATAAGGAAATTAATAGGTTATTCTTATAGAAGATACTTATATTATTTCCAAGATATTGAATTTTCGTCAATTAGTCGTCATTTCCATTCATTTAGCGTGATTTTTATCCATTTGAGGATATTTTCTTTAATTTGCAACATTTAAAAAAGCCACCAAGTTAGCGACATTCCGCCAAATTCGTCGCTAAAATCTCGCTGAGCGTTATATATGGAGAACTAAGTTATTCTTATAGTAGATAAATGACTATTGGAGTTCAAATACAAAAGTATTACTCAAAGTATATTTTCTCATGAATGGAACGAGCTAGATCCACGAGAATGGTGTCGCCCAATTTATCGCATGGTATTACATATGGAAAGTGAACACGTTTCTCAACACATCATATTTTTTTTTAATTTATGGTATGTTTTGATAAATGTATTTAAAAAATATGCAATATCTCGAAAACAGCTTGAGACTAGCGTTCTGAAGTTTATGTCAATCGTTTTCTAAGGAAAAATGATATAAGAAATGTCTATGTATTTTTGTAACTTTATACAAGGTTTTGATTTTTTGATGATGTTTTCAAAATTTCACTCGAAAATTTAGGTAGATTCTGAACATTCGATTGTGTTTAAAAGCAACAGGCTTCCAGTATTCACGGATTGTAATTTTTGTACCAAATTTCATTGGAATTGCTCTATTCGTTCGTGAGATATCGCCTCCACAGTCTCACTGACACTCACACACACGCACATACTTTCATATACACACACACATACTTTCACACACACACACATACTTTCACACACACACACACACAGACATTACCTCAAAAATATTCGATTCGTGATCAGGGATGCTTGAAACGTGCTCTCCCGTCGAAAACTCGAATTCGAATTTTCGATACCGTCACAATACTTTCCTTATATATTATACTATGTATATAAGGAAAGTAATAATAATACAAACGATTGTTACAAAAATAACTATTATACATTCATTTTTTTTTATTTAAAAACGAATAACATGAATTACAAAACATAAATATATACTATTGTCACGAAAGTTGACGTTTCCGAACTAAAATTAAAAGAAAAAATTCAGAATATTAAATATGTTACTTTTTATCGAATTTGATAATGCTTTGCAAATTCTTTCAAAAGGAAATGTAGGTCACTGAGGTTCAAGGGGTGTCTTGAGCCATACTTGAAATGTTAGAAATTTTACATTTATTCGGATAGCGTGATATTTATGTAAATAATCAAGAATTCTCCACAGAATTTGGTGTTCAGTTTTTAATGTTTAGCGAAATCGTGTTATACGGAAAAAGCTTTCATATATTTATTGTTTTTATATCCTATCGATATTTGTTTGTCTCTGGGTTAAAGGCAGGAATAGGATACAAAGGATCTGCAGACTACCGATAGTTACCGATAAACAAACACAATTGTTATTGATAATACTATTAATACAACTACCACAATTTCAGACTTACTAAAAAGTTTTAAAATCGTTTAATTTATAGAAATACTATTTAATCTGTTTTTGAATTAGTCTTCAAATGATCTATTTACAAGAATATAAACTAGTATATTTTGCAAGTGGAAAATGATTCTCATCAGAAAAATGTTTCCAAGTGCTTTATTTACTCTATAGAAGAGGAAATCCTTGAATACTTTTTTTTCTGCACTGAAGAGAACATTTTTGCAACTGTTTTAACAAAAATGAAGGGTTCCTCTGTGTATTTTCGCTATGTTGGCTAATGTATGTTTCCTGTGTATTGCTTTTTTTTTTGGTCTATAGAAGAAGTCGTGAAATCGGCCGCTAATGCTCCGGAGTCATGTGATTTTGACATGTTTTATATCATTATAAAATGTTAATGTTACTTAGTTTCATTGCAAATGTTACTCCGTCTCATCGCAAATATTAATTAGTCCGATTACAAATGTTACTTAGTATCATTACAAATGTTACTCAGTCGCATTGCAAATGTTACTTAGTCTCATTACAAATGTTACTCAGTCTCATTACAAATGTTACTTAGTCGCATTGCAAATGTTACTTAGTCTTATGATATGTGCTGTTTAGTCAAACTGCTGCATTGCTATGGAAGAAATTATTAAATAATAAGAAGAAGAATCTTAAATAATAAAAGGCAATGTCTGTGTGTGTGTCTGTGTGTCTGTGTGTCTGTCTTATACACTATACGTTTCGCGACCGCGCGTCGGAGAGCTACGAAATTTGGCAATCGGAGACCTGGGGGGGAGGGAAGGGGACACGTGAAAACCGATTTTTAAAATTTGAATTATTTTTTTTGTTATTTAATGTTTTATGCGATTTCGACCGTTTTTTGACATTTTTGCCCTTTTTTCTCCACGATCCAGACGTTGTAGAAAAAAACAAATCACACCATCGGAAAGAGCAGAGAATTTCGAGTAAAAATATATCAATTTCAACTCTCAATTTCGATTTCTAATATTTTTTAAAGATTTTAAAACAAAAGTCACTTTTGGCTCAAAAAAACGATTTTTGGTTTTTAAATTCTCGCATAGTGAAAAGTACTCATAATTTCGACTAATAATTTACATTTTTAGAAAGCTGAAATATCTGGCATTCTCACAAGTCTAATTTGGTCCAGAAATAATGAAAATTGCCTTCAGGATCGCAATTTTAAAGACGCCATGATTTTAAATTTGTCGGCTACCGGCTCAGTTCTTCAACGGCATTTTCCCCCCATCCGCAGTAGTTTCTTCCCCGTCTCCATGGAGACCGCGCTTTCGGTTTTAAATGAATTACGAGCATAAGTGTTGTATACATCGGGCGAAATTATTATATTTATATGATATTTTAAATGGATATTTTAAATAATTTAAATGATTGAATTATGGTGGTTTGAATTGTGGTGATGTATTTGAAATTATTATATTTATGGATTGGTGGAACGATATGGATGATTTTTTGATTTTAAATGGATATTTTAATTTATGGATATTTTAATTTATAGATATTTTAAATGGATATTTTAATTTTATGGCTATTTTAAATGATGGAACGATGGAACGAGGATGGTGGAATTAAGAGCCTAGCATATGGTCATTATAAATTTAAATTAGCGCGCGGGAAGTTAGCGCGCGAGAATTGCACTCGGTAGGCCTGGGTTCGATTCCCGCCACTGATGCGGAGTACGATCACCTTAAACATATGGGTCGATAATTCCTTCCGAGAGGTTGGTGGCAGGGAAAGGAGGGTACGGTCTCTGTGGATGCCTCCCCCACTGGGTCCTGGTCCAAATTGGGTGAATAAAAAGAAAGTTATGGAGATTGTCGCGGAGGGCGCGGTAGCCCAGTGGTTAGCGTGCGGGAATTTCACTCGGTAGACCCGGGTTCGATTCCCTCCACTGACAAAACTGCTGCCGTGTTCACGCGGAGTACGATCACGTTAAACATGTGGGTCCGTAAGTCCTTCCGAGAGGTTGGTGGTAGAGGAAGGAGGGTACGGACCCTGTGGATGACTTTCCCACTGGGTTCCGGTCTAAATTGGGTGAATAAAAAGAAGGTTATGGAGATTGTCGCGGAGGGCGCGGTAGCCCAGTGGTTAGCGCGCGGGATTTGCACTCGGTAGGCTCGAGTTCGATTGCCGCCACTGCCAAAACTGCTGCCATTTTCACGCGGAGTACGATCACGTTAAACATGCGGGACCGTAAGTCCTTCCGAGAAGTTGGTGATAGGGGAAGGAGGGTACGGTCCCTGTGGATGCCTCCCCCACTGAGTTCCTGTCTAAATTGGGTGGCACTTCCTGGCCCTCCAAACAGTTACCTTACACTTTACTGGTAGGTCGCGCCAGCGAGTGTGCCACGGTTAGAATTTGCCACGGTCAGAATTTTCAAGGGTAGCGAACAGGCTGGTCGCCAAAGGCGGCTAGTAATTATAATAATACATATAACTATTTTTACATCTGTATTCGAAGAGACTCTGTAATGTATAATTCATCTTATGGAGCATATATTTACTTTTGTAGCAAGAGAAAAAGAGATTTTAGTTTTCCAAGGAAGACATTAATATAAAAATGTTTCTTTGAAAATCCGAATGCAATACTTTTCGACAGATAGTCCGTTATTTTACTGTATGAAAAAACCAAATTGTGTAATTTACACCATTAATTATATATCTGCCCCAATATGATATTATCGATAGCTTATGAAAACAATAGATGCACCATTGATGCTAATTGTATTATATAACTATATGTACTGTTTCCAATAGTGCTCCTATGTCTTGTGATGATGGGTCCGAATAAAAACAAAACTAGTCCTTTGATGCAGGTTCTGCAGTATAAGAAATATTATGTATTTCTAAAGATATTTATAATATTTTTAAAGATTGGACTTTTAAATGGCTTATAGTGACTAATTATAAATAATTATATTTAATGTATCATCAAAAGTTGTCAATTGAACTGCAAACTCCATTCGATACCCGTAAATTCAACATTACATATCATTTATACCAGTTCAATTTGCACAATGTTAGGGAGGTTTATACAGTAGTAAATGATTGCGAAAGTAAAAAGTTGAGAGGAATCATCGTAACTAAAATGAAAGTAGATTAACATCAAAAGAACTGTTTTTCTGGAATTAAAGAGCTATAATCAGACAGCAGATTTTTTTATTCGCACAATGCCTAAGAAAGATTACGAAAGAATTGGACACAATATCCTACTTAATAAAGGAAGTTGTCTGTGTGTGTGAATCTGTAAAGAAAAATCTAAGAGTCGTACGACCATGGGATTTGGTACAAACTTTGGTGATACTTCAGAACCCGAATAGGTTCATCCGGCATTATTTTTCTTCTTTCCCTCCGATACAGGGTGATGCATAGGGAAAGTATTGGAATCATGTCGAAAATCGTAAGTCGAGGTTTTGACTGATCTACACGTTTTGGGAAGTCCAGAACACGAAAAGTCTATTTTCAGCGTGATGTCTGTGTGTGTGTCCATGTGTCTGTGATTCTGTGTGTCGGTGCGTTTGTCTGTGCTATGCGTACATAAAATTACAGACTACTGCGCACATAATACGTTTGTCTGTGCAATCTTATATACGCAAACTTCTGAAATTAAAATTCAAGAGGTTTTTCGAAAATAATTATTTTCCCATGCTATAGAATAAAAAATAAACACAATGTAAACATATAAATTTGTTCGGAATGCTTATGCTAAACATGTACATGAAATTTTCCATCTATAACTCCTAATTCTAAAATCGATACCAGCAAAAATAGTTCTATGTATTGACGTGACGATAACAATGCACATGGAATCTAGAATTATTTCTTTTTCTATAGATCAGGAATTCATATCCATTCCGTTTTGGTTAGCACGGACATATATATTGAATCTGAACATCCGGGTTCTATCACGTCTTTCATTTACGCAAAAACTGTTTATGTCTGTCTTTTCCCTTGATTCCGTATTCCTTCCAGGAATGCTGCATTACTTCTTTAAGGAGGAAAGACTTTGTGTATAAAAGTTTCGTATATGTTGTTACATGGATATTTGAGAATTTTTTTGTATTTATTGTTACGTGAAAAAATGCGGCAATTATATAAATAACTGCAAATTTTTCAATATAAGCTTAATAAAACTCTTGTAAGTTATTTCTTTCTTCGAAAAAGCTTATTGAATTTTGTTTTTACAGCTGCTTTAATGTAAAACTAGTAAAAAGTTCGACTTTTTTATCATAGGAAGTTTGCGAGCTGTGAAACATTTCAAATGAAAACTTCATTTAACAAATAATTATCAAATTAGAAGTATAAATATAATTTTCAATATTTTAGAATCCTAAAGCAAAAGCTAGAATCCTAAAGCAATGATTCTTTAGAATTTGAATATTGCATTACACAAATTCGAATACATAAAAGCAGAGGAATAAAAGCAGCGCATTTAAATCTCAGAAACGTATTTAATATATATATATATTCAAATGACAGAGAATAAGACATACATTATACAAACAAAACAGATATCCCGAACATATAACATGAACAGTCAATGTCTCTAAAACAATGGCCAGAGCTGTGAACCTGTTAGCCGTCACATGGCGTTGCCCCAGGGCACCGTTGGGAGTCAGAACACATCGCGTCCAACATCACAACATCCATGCCCGCAGGTGGGACTCGAACCCACAACCCGGCAACCGAGCGATCACAAGGAAACGCCTGCACTTGACCCCTCGACCACCGCGTCGGCTATAATACACAGATATAATATATTTAATATACAGAAGCACATTTAAATCGTAATGCATGCAAGTGCATACGGTTTGATTAGCTGTTTAACTTTTTTTATTACGTGTTATTTGTACGAAGCGCAGTGTGCTTGCGCGGTTTTAAAAATGGGCGCTCCCCTTTGTTACAGTTCATTTTAATAATTGAATTAGTGAGTTTACATATCTGTCTGTAATTTTACATATGTGTGCAAATTTTAATCTTTCTATCTATTGTAGTTTTTGGGTAAAAAAGATCACATAATTCAGACAAATGTTGATTTTGCTTCGCTTCGCCTGTCCGTAAAAATATAAATCCAGAAATACTGTATAAATAATGATGTATATTAAACAAGCATGTTTACTATTTTAAACGTTCGTTTACAAATGCTTGTTGATTAAAATAAGTTTATATAAATTTAATTTTGAATGGCTTCTTAAAGAGTTCAGGTGTTAGGGAAAATCCAACGTCCGCCTTCCGACTACGAAACTGAGACAATCGTATTTACATATTCATTAATCATATCTTTGAAATTGGCTATGGATTAGCTTCCTCCAGACTGTGACGTTCCTTGTTAGGTGATGGGGCTTCGAGTGGACGAGATTTCAAACAGAGGATACCTGAAATGCTTGATACAAGACCTTATAATTGAGAATATGGAGTTAAAATCGTATGGAAAACACGTCCAATGCATATAAATCATTTTTAAAACATCGATGTATTTAAAAACATAATTTATTTACAAAATACATAAATGATAAATGGTCAAAAATTACAGGTTAACCAACAGATATGTCGTCAAACGCAAAATAATAAAGGTACTAAATGTCCAGAAAATCATACGATGGTTTAACACGCAGTGAGTCGCGAATAGAATTGCAAATATAATTTTTATTTACAATTTTGATCTTGTTCAGACCCTCAGGTATGCATGGCGTCACGATCTCGACTCACTGTTTGTTAAACTGTGGTGTGATTGTCTGGATATTTAGTATCTTTATTCTTATGGTCTGACGACATATCTATTGGCTAACCTGTAATTTTTGACCTTTTATCTTTTATGTATTTTGTAATTAAGTTATGTTTTTAAATATATCGATGTTTTAAAAATGATTTATTTGCAAATTTTGTTTTGCGGTTGTCCTGTATATTAAAGCTCATGTTCGACACCTATTTTTTACTTTACCACTGATAAAGGACATAATAATGTTCGAAAGCACTCTGGTTAATTTTTATGTACGTCATAGTTGGAGATTTTCTTAAAGACATCTCAATAATAGCCAACTTTGGTTGTCTTTATCTTTAAAATATGGAGTTAACTGCCATCACGGCTATTGGACGCCTTGGATCAACATCGGGCAATCTATATTTAAAGCAGCTTCTTTGTTTCAGGAGATTTTTCGCCCATTTGGATTCTCCTCTCTCTAGCTCGAATTTTGCACTTTGGTTTGTGCCGGTTGATGACTCTGGCTTACTTTAGTGATAATGAAACCCAACTCTATCTCTGCTGATGTGCTCAATTGGGATATATATATATCTTAATCCCAGCTTCCTAATTTAGAGTGTGTGGTTGGTGAATTCCGTGGATTAGTGTCACGTAAACTGAAACATGTGTAATCCGGAATGTTTCGTAGGAGATTCGAACTGAAGGAGAAGCTTTGTTAAGATGCCAATCTGATGGGTATCCATTCTGCGCTAGGTCGAAGCCACACCGACCTGCTGCACTTGGTCTCTTCAAGCCACATATAAAAATATTTAGCACATAACTACGGCCACCCAAAAGGTCTTTCGCGGCCACACAGGTCTCGCTGCCAAAAGGTTAGCGGCCACACAAAAGGTCTCTCGTTTTTGAGGGCATGAAGATTTTTGCAGTCTTCTCTAAATGTCAAGCTCAGCAGGCTTCTCCTGAACACATCCTGGACTGTCTGGGACTTTCCAGAGAGGACATATACTCTTCCCCCCTTCTGGTCCTCGACTTCCTTAGGGTCAACGGTCTAATGGATCTTATCTGACTTCGTCAGACAGCCGAAGGATAAGCCACAACAACAACAGCAACAACATATCTACATACGGTGGTGAATAATTTCAGGAATGTGCACGGTAGGTGAACATTTTTAATGAGTTTGTGTTGCTTCGACGCTGTACACAGATTTCAATATTTTTTTTTGCTTATCATGAGTTTTATGATACTATCTACTGATTTATTATTTACTATCTTACGATACTATCTTATGATACGATCTGCGTGTTCTCTTCCGGTGTGATTAGAGATAACTTGAATCAAGTTTTTCTTCAAAAAATATACTCTATTTAGTCAATATTACCGAATATAGTCGTAACAAACAGATCGAATTGCAACTCATCTCAGCAGCGCAGTCTGAATAAACAACTTTTGTGTTTATGCAGGATAGCTTTCTGCTTGCTCGTCGTTAGTTGAATTTATGGTCAGAAATGTTGATGAATATGTCCTAATTTCTATTTTATTAAAACCTCAGGCGTATAAAGCATCTAACCGGCAGCCCGTATAACCAATAACTTCAGTCTAATTTTCATATGAGATGTTTATAACATGTCAAAAGAATCATCATAAACTTTTGCAAAATTGAGGCATATAACACGTTTTCTAGCAGTCCTTGCAGTTACAACTATGAAGTACATTCGGGGTTTAAATATGGTCAAACTAGAGACTTGTTGAAGAATTTAGCTACGGAGGTATAATTCGGTATTTTAAACGATCAGTAGTAGTTTGTTTCATTGACTATTTGCATTAACATTTCATATTATTAAATCTGCATCACAAATATGTTGTATTTAACAGTATGTTTATCTGAACTTTATCCTGTGTTTTACTTTCACAGGTCTAAACGTACAAGTTTCCCCAGTAGCATTTATAAAATAATGGTGGGATTTACACGATAGAAAATGATTGCGAACGAGAAAATCAGCAACACTAATCCAGCAAAACTCTTCGTAACTAACGAGTGAAGATTAACTTCAAAGGGACCGTTTTTCTAGAGATTATTTGAATAGATTCTGTAGCAGTAGATAGTATTAACCGAACACGCATTAACGCCCTTACGAAGGAGTTCTACATAAAACATATAAATGTAATATGAAGTCAGAAAAATGGTATTCAGTGTTGCTGTAAATCATGGCATTAAATGTGATTCTAATCCACACAGTGCGGAAACACTCAATAAGTTTATTGCTTTATTTTATTTACATACATAATATATAATGTATATGGAAAGTGTGATTCAATGGTTTGAGTTCTAGTTTTCACTGAATTCAGAGAAAACCTTAACCTTTAGTTATGATGTCATGTTTGAATACAGGGGTATTTTTATTGCAGACGTGTGTCGATGCACACTGTGTATCATACACTGATAGAGAGAGGAGAACAAAATGTGGTTATATATATATATATATATATATATATATATATATATATATATATATATATTATATATTATTTTAACCATTTTAACTTTAACAATGAATCATTTATTAACAACATAAAATACTAATTGAAATCATTACACAATTATTCATATTATTTCGGCGGAGAGAGACAATGTGAACACCAGTATTAAAAATACCTAAAATATATTAAGGACCTGGTACCATATTTGAGGAACACATATCTTCAGGGCTGTCTTGGCTTGGTCACCAGCACGTACTTCGCCGATCATATTGCACTGCTGACTAGGTGTTAATATCGAACACTTCTGAAATAACAGTATCTCCGTTCTTAGGTCATTCTAGTCTACATTTTTCTAAGTATAGTTCTCTATCTCCATTGCGTATCGTCGTTATATCTCATCGCTCTTAAGTCATTCTATATCTATATATTTCTTAAGTGTCGTGCTGTAAGTCTGTATATATATTCCTGTATCTCCTTTTGTTGTGGTTCTTTTGCCTCAGCCCCGACAGTCCTCCTTTGCTTTGATTGGCAGTCCTCACAGCGACGCCACAAGCATTTTCTCCACTGGTCAGCCTTTCCATCCAATATTGTTACACATTTTCTTAAGAGTCCTTCGACCCCCTTCTTGTCTTGACATCCCTAAATTTATAATTCTAGCTGACCTTTGGGTTAGCGTGTCATAAATACTGGCGTCGTTCATAGTGAAGATATTGTCTGACATTCCAGACACAATAAATAACGTACATAAAGCTGTCTCACACACATATTGACTTCAAAGCAAAGCCACTGGTTTTTAGACCACCAGAAACAAAAAGCCCCTTCTCAAGCCCCTGTGAAACTGATATGCTTTCGGCCACTAATTCAAACAGGCCGCCAGCCCTATGATCCGTCTGAACCGGACAAACTTTAAAATCGTTCGGTAAAAATGTGATCTCCAAAGAAAACTCTCCGACATCCTGTTTTCTATTTCTTCCCAGAGCAGCTGGCCAAACGAAAAAGCTAACCCCCAAAATAAATACGTAAACTCTAGATCTCACCCCCGAAACATATACACACACACACACATATACACACATATACACACATATGACACACACACACACACACACACACACACACACACACATATATATATATATATATATATATATATATATATATATATATATATATATATATATATATATATATATATATATATTGAAATGTAATAATAAGAATTATGTAAAAATGAAAAAATACAATTCAAGTAATATTAACATCACCATAGAAGCAAATTCAAGGGCCATAATGCCGATAAGAGAAAAGAACAGCACCATCCCAAATTCGATGATTAATTAGAATTAAATTCATCGTCAGGGCTGAGTATTTAATTCCAATTAACCCAAACAAATGCCTGTTTCAGATTAAGCAATCGTACATTACTATAAATACTTAAACTCAGACTACAGGCAACAAAAAATGAAAAAAGGATACATTAAGAAAATTGTATTACTATGCGGCATGAACCATTCTTCTACCACGTGTATATACGATCAACCTCAACAGCTTAATCTAGAAGCACCGGAATAAACAAGTCGAAATTCTACCAGGGAGGCAGTATGAACGTTCACGGAAATACTCCCAAACCCGTCCAGTGAGTCTAAGCTGGAGACTGGACAAGCAATTCAGAATACAACTTCCCAAATATGCAAACATGAATATGAATATGAATCAAAGATGAAAATTCCTACTAAACAAGTAATTCATATGAAAAATGGATAATCGAGAATGCCACTATACACCATTATAAGGGCGCTCAAAACGTAGTTTCAATACTGACAAAGGTTACATTTTTTTGCGAAAATAAAATTCAAAACATTAATGTTAATGCATCTTATTTTCCGATTTTTTTATTTTTCTAATGTTTCGGAAAATTTTCTAATAAATCGGAAAATAAGATGCATTAACATTAATGTTTTGAATTTTATTTTCGCAAAAAAATGTAACCTTTGTCAGTATTGAAACTACGTTTTGAGCGCCCTTATAATGGTGTATAGTGGCATTCTCGATTATCCGTTTTTCATATGAATTACTTGTTTAGTAGGAATTTTCATCTTTGATTCATATTCATATTCATGTTTGCATATTTGGGAAGTTGTATTCTGAATTGCTTGTCCAGTCTCCAGCTTAGACTCACTGGATGGGTTTGGGAGTAACTCCGTGAACGTTCGTACTGCCTCCCTGGTAGAATTTCGACTTGTTTATTCCGGTGCTTCTAGATTAAGCTGTTGAGGTTGATCGTATATACACGTGGTAGAAGAATGGTTCATGCCGCATAGTAATACAATTTTCTTAATGTATCCTTTTTTCATTTTTTGTTGCCTGTAGTCTGAGTTTAAGTATTTATAGTAATGTACTATTGCTTGATCTAAAACAGGCATTTGTTTGGGTTAATTGGAATTAAATACTCAGACCTGACGATGAATTTAATTCTAATTAATCATCGAATTTGGGATGGTGCTGATCTTTTCTCTTATCGGCATTATGGCCGTGAATTTGCTTCTATGGTGATGTTAATATTACTTGAATTGTATTTTTTTTATTTTTACTTAATTCTTATTATTACATTTCAAATATTTACCCATATACTTGTCTGCTGCATTATGCGCGTATTGTATATTGGTTTCTTATTTTCTGTCTAGTTGTTTACGAGTTTCTGTGTTAATATTCAATTTTAATTATATATATATATATATATATATGTATATATATACCGTTTAAGACACTTTGTAGCGTGGATATTATACATAATTTTTTAACACTTTCCATAGTTGAAATGTTGTTATGACTTTGGTACCTCTGTCTGTTTATCTGTCTGTCCGTTCGCACGATAACTTCCGTAAAACTAACTTTATCGGAATGGCATTTTAGTATGTTGCTCAGACGATCTGTGGGATGTTAAGAATGAAAATGAATAATGTAACCCAATTAGTTAAGGATTTAACCCGGATGGAAATTAATATAATATACTGAACCCTATTGGACTTAATTTTTCATTACTCAACCCTATCATTCAACATTTTTGAAGTGAAATTAAAATTAACAAATTGCTTCGAAAATATTTGGAAATATTACATAAACTATCAAATTATCACAAAAAATATATAATACAATTTCAGAAAAATATATTGATTTTTCTTATAAATAAAATTGAAATAATAATTAAACCCATATTATATGAAGATGTCCGTGATTCATTGCAAGATAAAACATGTTTTGCATTTTCAGCCGTGCGTGTGTTTATCCGTAGATATTTGAAGATCCCTTAAATTTATATTCAGCGTTCATCCGTCATAAAACCGATCTATTTTTGCGTATTATCTGTCTATTAACACTAAACTGTAGAATATAGAATGTAAACAAATCAGATAAGGTGAGTTGCATAAGACTTGCTGAATATTTTTTTCACTCAAATTTATTTATCTCTGGAGTCTGAAATATAAGTGACTTTGCATAGAAAGGCAGACGATTTATAAAATGAAATGATTTGTCACAGTCACAAGAAGAACTAATTTAATATAAGAGAACGACGTTCGTTCAGTAATAAGATTATAATTGTGATTAATATTAACTGCAATACCATCCTAAGCACTTTACAGCTTATATTTTCGATGACGACATTTGAATAAATTTCATGTATGTAACTAGCATTGTCATTTTCGATGAAGTTTTAAGATTAATTCGGTGGACGGCAATTTTTTAAGCAGCTGTATATTATAAAGATTAAGCTGTAATATTATACAGCTGTATTATTGTAAGTTACATTGCACTGTAATATTATTATACTGTAATATTAAGCTATAATATTGTACGCGCATTAAGCTGCAATATTGTAAGTTGTATAATTAGTTGCTGGATTTCTTTAACGCAAAACTATTTAACTCTGGAATCTGCAATATAGTTGATATGAATGAAACATTCATTGATTTTATATAGAGAAGCCGAAGATTTTATAGAATACTTTTTCGATGAAGTTTGAATCATAGAGTTAAATTAATTTTACCTCCATACTTTTAAGTTTTCAAGTAAAATAAATTATTGTAATATTGTGATGACTGAAAGGAATAGAGCAAAAGTGTATGAATGAAATATTTACTGTTTTTTCATAAAGAACCAGGCTATTTATATTTCACTGACGTCATTCTCATTAAAGTTCATTTTTTTCGATGAAGGTTGAAGTTGTCAAATATAATAAATTATTGTAGTGTTGTGATAATTTTAGAACAATGACCGCTGAATGTATCGTATTTTAGAGATGTTTAAATAAAATTACATTTCAGTTGGAAAGATTTTCATGATTAATGCTTTATGCATGATTGACTTTTCTTGTTTTAGTGCTCAAACTATGTTTACTATATTAAGACAAAGTAGTTTTATACCGATATTCATCCATTCACATAATGAATTGAATAAAAATAATTTCTGACATATGTTTTTTAAATCAAAAATTCACTTTCTTTTATCCTGCAAGCATTTGTTTGAAATAGTTAAATTTCTTTATGGATTACTAAACCACGTCTTTCTGGAGAAAGCTTTCACAAAAGCTTTGAAAACAAAATTCGTTCTTCTGCATTCTGATATAATCATAAATGCCACTTAGGCGTATCCCATTCAGAATTTTTTGAAGTAAAATCTGTAGAAATGACAGTATAGTTTGCGCAATATATTTTGGGAGCTTCTTTGAATGACTTTTGAGTGCTCATAAAGTCTGGCGATGTATAAACATTACTCGCTGAGCGCATTTTACGGCTCTTAAGACGATATGTTGGGAGAATGTTCAATAAATTTTAAATTCTACAAGATACAGACAAAAATGATAAAACGTACATTCATGTTTTATAATATAAGTAGTAATAGCATTAATATAAGGTATTGAACTTTCAATACTTTTATTAGGAGGAGACTAGTGCAAGTTGAGTCATTTTTAACTCTTTTCAACATAGTTGAAAAGTGTTTATGACTTTGTTCTATCTTTCGGTCTGTCTGTCTGTCGGTTCGCACGATAACTGCCATAAAAATTACCTTATCAAAATGACTTTTTAGTATGTTGTTCAGACTGTCTGTGGGACATACGGGAATATCAATGAATAATATCACCCAGTTAGTTTTGGATTAAATCCGCGTTGAATGATGGAAATACATTGAACCCCATGGGACCTAATTCTTCAAACATTTTTTAGGCGAATTTAAAATTCACAAATTGCTTCGAAAGTTTTAGGAAATATTCAAATTGTCCCATAAATAAGATGAAAAAAATTTCAGCAAAATATATTTGGTAGTTTTTTTAAATAAAAATTAAATAAATAATTACACTCATATTATATGAAGAGATCACGTGACCGGCTCCAAAATAAAATATAGCATCCTTCTTGTCTCAAAATCGTGATTTTTAAAGATCTTATTCATTTATATTTAGTATTGTATCCGTCATAAAACCGCTTTATTTTTGCTTAAATTCTGTGCATCTATATTTTGAAACAAGGTAATTACAATATATTTGAGTTTAAATGATTATCAAACTTTGATTATTTCTGCACCGAAGTCTAATTTTCACTTATGAAGAATGTAAACACATGAAACTGTAAGATGAGTTGTATAAGAACTGCTGAATTTCTTTGATGCAAAATTATTTAGCTCTGGAGTCTGCTGTATAATTGATGTAAATTAAACCTTCATTCATATTACATAGAGAAGCAGACGATGTTTCCGATAAATTTTAAGGAGACAGCTAAATTACTTGTACCTCCATAGTTATAAGTTTTTAAATAAAATAAATTATTGTAGTAATATGATGAGTGAAAGAATGGAATAAAAGTGTATGAATGAAATATTTATAGCTGTTATATAGTAAGTCAGGCGATTTATGTTTCAATGGCGTCATTTGAATAAAGTTAATTTTTTTTTCGATAACGTTTTAAGTTTTCAAATATACTAAATTATTGTAGTATTGTGATAATTTAAAAAATATTACCGCTTAATGTATCGCATTTTAGAGATGTTTAAACTAGGCAATATATATTTCAATGACGTCATTCGAATGAAGTTCATTGGTTTCGATGACGTTTTAAGTTTCCAAATATAATAAATTAATGTAGTTTTGAGATAATTTTTGAGATAATATTACCGTTGAATATATCTCATTTTAGAGATGTTTAAATAAAGTTACACTGCAGTTGGAAAGTGTTTCATAATCAATGATTTATGCCTGATTGATCTTTTATGTTAAATTTTTAATTTTGATGTGAATAGCATCTATATTTGATGTATCTGAGTATAAATCGGAGCGTTACTAAAAATATAAACTTTTTGGTCGCTAATATCTCCGAACTTACTAGATAAAAATGTGAACAATTTTTACTTAATTTGACGGGAATAGGGTACAAATTGTGAATATATAAAATTCATTTCAATTAATAATTAATATTAAAAACGAATTCCAAAATTCCATATAATTAAGGTAAGAAAATGCCTTGTATTAACTTGCTGTATTTTAAACATATCAACTTGATCTCTTCTAAATGCATCATCTTAACGTGTTAAAACCACAATGTCACATTTTAATCATAATATGCAGAGAAAGCGTAAAGAAATGAAATAGAAACATTTTCATCAGTAACTATATTGTAAAACTTTTATAGCTTTAGAAATACAGATTATAGTTTTTAAAAAATCTGATGTGGGCAGCACATGACTTTCCTTATATAATGCAATGAATTTACTACTTTTACAGCAAAAAATAGGTTATTCATATAGTAGATACGTATATACTTTCAAAGATATTGAATTTTCGTCAATTAGTCGTCATTTTTATTGATTTAGCGCGCCATTTTTATCCATTTGGCGAGATTTTCGTTAATTGGTCAACATTTAAAAAAGTCGCCAAGTTGGGGCTATTTCGCCAAATTCGTCGCCAAATTCTCGCCCAGAGTTATGGACGGAGAAATAAGTTATTCTTATACCAGATAAATAACTATTAGCGTTCAAATACAAAAGTATTCCTCAAAGTATATTTTATCATGATAGGAACGATCTAGATCCACGATAATGATGTCACCAAATTTACTGCATAATATTACATATGAAAAGTGAACATGTTTCTCAACAGTTAATATATATTTTTTATTTATGTGGTTTTTTGATACACTTATTTGAAAATTATTTGTAGTATCTGAGTATCTTAGATATGTTAAGAATGGTTTTATTGCAGTTTAAATGAAAATGAATTAAAATTATTTACATAGATGTGTATGTAATATATTTAAAAATATCTTGAAAATTGATGCTGATTTTTTTTTCAATTTGTGCATATTATTTAAATTAGTTCTTGAAGCTAATTTAAATACTATACTACTATGTATTTAAACTAGTAATAATTATTAATGAACAAATTTTACTAGTTTAATTTATGAATAAAAATAATTTACTTATTTGTGTATATAATGTAATGTATTTAAAATTTCTTGAAACTTAATGCTATTTATTACTCAATGTGTGCATAGTATTTAAACTAATTAAAATAGTATATATAATATTAATAGAAATAGTATGCTACTAATTAAACTAATAAACTTGTTTCTATTTTACCCTAATATAGATTTCATGAATAATTTAATTAAGAGGGAACGATGGACTGACTTTATTCCCACCAAAATAAAATGCATTATTAAAAATAGTATGAATAATTCACATAAATAAATTAAACCAGAAATTTACACCCTAAGATTTATATTATAAAATATAAATATATTTTATATGTTTTGCAATAGTTATCTAGCTTTAGAAAGGCAACGATGTATAAAAACAGCGTCCCCAGAAGGCTTAATTTAGTTTTCATTTGAGGAAGTTTGTTCTATTTTAAGTTCACCTAGAAAAAGTGCAAATCACGTTTCTAAACTTGCTAAAATTGCTTTTGTACAGTTATTTATGGGAAAAGTCTCAAAATTTATTCCAGTCGTATTCTTTTACTCTAGAGATCCGTTTCTACTTGGATTTGTTTTAAAGACGCGAGATAAAATGTGGTATCCTTATACTGATACCAGATAAACGACATTTGAATTATAAATTAACAAATATATATATATATATATATATATATATATATATATATATATATATATATATATATATATAAATATATATATAAATATATATATATATATATATATATATATATATATATATATATATATATATATATATATATATATATATATATATATATATATATATACATACATATATACATATATACTTTCTATTTTCTACATCGTTTTCATCTCTGACTCTGAGTCCGATCGGGTGCTTTTGTTTTCGCACATTTGGGAGACTGACCATGGAATTATGTTGGTGCCGTGAGCGCTACCCGGGTTGTAAAAGCTGCTTTAAACGGGAAAGGGGTGTCGCATTCCGCCCCTACTATTTAATGTAATTCATATGGTCACTCCCGTTCTTTATATACTTTCATTTTTAACACTTTACAACAAAGTTGAAAAGTGTTTATGACTTAGTTCATTCTGTCTGTCTGTCTGTCTGTCTGTCTGTCCGTTAGCACGATAACAGCCGTAAAAATGATATAATCAAAATCAAATTTTAGTATGTTGTTCAGACGGTCTGTAGAACCTATGGGAATATAAATGAATAATATTACCCAATTAGTTTTGGATTGAACCCGGGTCGAAAAAATGAAATACATTGAGCCCTATGGGACCTAATTTTTCAAACATTTTTTAAGCGGATTTAAAATTCACAAATTGCTTCGAAAATTTTAGGTAATATTCCAATTGTTCCATAAAATATATAAAAAAAATTCAGCGAAATATATTCAGTAGTTTTTTAAATAAAAATTAAGATAATAATTACACATCTTATATGAAACGATCACGTGACCATGATATGACACGATCACATGACCCACTTCAAAATGATATACGGCATCCATCTTGTTTCAAAATCGTGATTTTTTAAAGTTCTTTTTAATTCATTACGAGTGTTGTATCCGTCCTAAAACTAATTTATTTTTGCTTAAATTCTGTGCATCTACATACTGAAACAACGCAATGACAATATATTTGAGTTTAAATGCTCATCTAAATGGGATTATTTCTATAACTAAGCCTATTTTTCAACTATGTAAAATGTAAACAGCAAAATATATAGAATGAGTTGTATTAGAATTCCTGTATTTTTTTAACACAAAATAATTTAGTCCATGGAGTCTGCATGGCTGATATGAATGAAATATTAATTGATTTCATAAAGAGAAGGACGATTATTTTCGATGAAGTTTCAAGCATAGAGTTTAATGTTTTGTAGCTCCATGGTCTTAAACAAAATGTTTAAATAAAATAAATTATTATAGTATTTTGATGAATGAAATGAATGGGAGAAAGTTATGAATGAAATCCTGTTTTTATAGAGAGATCCAGGCGTGTTATTTTTTCTATGACGTCATTTGAATTAATTTCAGTTGTTTCCGATGAAGTTTTCAAATGTAATAAATTATCGTAGTATTATGATAATTCTAAAACTATTACCGAGGAATGTATAACATTTTAGAGATGTTTAAACCAGGCAATTTATATTTCAATGCCGTCATTTGAATGAAGTTCACTTTTTCGATGAAGGTTTAAGTTTTCAAATATAATAAATTAATGCAGTATTGTGATAAGTTTCAAAATATTAGCGAGGAATGTATTGCATTTTAGACTTGTTTAAATAAAATTGCATTGAAGTTGGAAAGTGTTTCATAATCAATGCTTTAAGCATGATTGATCTTTCTTGTAATCCTTGTAATCTACTCGGGAACTAGAGCAGCATATGCGCCTTCTCCTAAATAGTGGATCGAGATGTTGTTATCATGCTTTTATTGGAGAATTCCTTGTCTTTCACTTTTTATAATAGTATATGTATACATATATATATAGGGTCTATATAAACTGTTTTTACAAAATAAGAGGGGTGATAGTACCCATCAAGACGAATAATATTTACTATGGGACCTAGGGTGAAATTCCACTCTGAGTGTCGGAATAGAGTAACTTCGAAACACGTCCAACAAGCACAAGTCGCCACTACTGACGACAAAGCTGCCGTGCCGGAGAAGTATCTCATATTCAGAACATCACTGTCACTTCTAGTTATCCGACACTTCTTGAATACGACATATCCCGGACGGAGGATTGGACTGTGGCTTGGCGTTCACGCCCACCGGACCTCAACCCACTGCACTTCCTCTGGTGGCACATAAAATCATTGGTGTAAGAGACGCCTGTGGACTCCGTAGAAAATTTCGTCGCGAGAATCGTTGTTGCAGCAGACAGTATAAACACGACACCAGGTGTCTTCGAAAGGGTGCGCCAGTCGTTCACTCGCCATTGTGAATTGTGCAACGGTACCCTTGGCCGTAACTTTGACCATCTACGTTGAGTCTTTCTCTGATGTATATAAATAGGATTGTGCAACTTATGATTACGTTATTTCTCCTTATTTTCACTGTTGAAAGTTCAACTTTAACTTTACGCTTTTCTGACACTTAGAGTGGTATGCGACCCTGGGTACCATTGTAAATATTGTTCTTCTTGATGGGTACTGTTACCCCTCTTAATTTGTCAAAACAGTTTATATACATCCTGTATATATATATATATATATATATATATATATATATATATATATATATATATATATATATATATATATATATATTAGAATTAGAATTAAATACTCAGACCTGAAGATGAATTTAATTCTGATTAATCCTCGAATTTGGGACGGTGCTGTTCTTTTCTCTTATCGGCATTATGGCCGTGAATTTGCCTCTATGGTGATGTTAATATTACTTGAATTGTTTTTTTATTGTTTTTTATTTTTACATAATTCTTATTATTACATATTTCAAATATATATATATATATATATATATATATATATATATTTATATATATATATATATATTTATATATATATATATATATATATATATATATATATATATATATATATATATATATATATATATATATATATATATATACATATATACCCAAAAGGATCGAATAAATATTGAAGTGACGGACCACAAATTGGCCGTGGGGGCTTGTGACCCCACTACCCGGTTAAGCATGCTTTACACCGCGGTAACTCTCCCGGGAACCGGTTCATCACAGATGAAATGGCAAAAGCCACAAAACATATAAAAGACTTGAAGGGAAAAGACACCGGAACAAAACACATAAGTATACCAACATTGAATTACATCAAAAACATCAAATTTTCTGTATAAACAGATAAAAAATATAAATCAAATAAAAACATAAAACTCAATGCACCAAACCATCTTAATTACTTCCATCAAACGCCACAGCTACGAGTGCACAAAACTCCAATATATACCTCTACCACAAACTTGTAGTTTACACTACCAGAAGTATTTTTGATTCTCTCATTCCAACCTCTAACTATCGTTATGTATACCCCTTATTAGCGGGTATTGCTCGTGACATTCAGTTAAGTTATTTTGTAAAAACTTTTTGCTATGTCCATCAAAAACCATGGTGGATAACCCTGTTTTATTGATAATTGCAAGTAAGCCACATCACAATTATATTGGTCTATGGTTTTGGTATTTTATTTTTACTTCGTTTTAAATGATTTATAATAATTTTTCTGAAAACATTTTTATGTAGACAAGTACTCTAAGTTGCCAAATAATTAATTTTAAAATGTGAAATCGTTTCTTTTATTGTAGAGACTAAAAAAAGGATTATTATTTTCGTCAGATGCAATACACTCATCTAGAAAAATTAAACTCATATCCGTATTTTGCGGAGATCCAATTAGTTCCAATGATGTTGGATAAAAACTGAAGTCAGGCACATATTCATGGTCCATAAACCCAATTAGAATATCGTCAACGTATCTGAAATCCAATAGTTCGTTCAAAAAGTATGTTCCGGTCTCAAATTTGTTTAAATAAATATCAGCCAAAGCTGATGAGCAAATACAGCCCATTGGAATACCACATATTTGTTGATAGTAATTGATCACGTTATATAGAACAGTTTCTTGTAAAAGCGATTTTACCAATGCTGTATATTTTTGTATCATAATATACAATTGCAAGCAGTATTGATAAAAAATTTCTGATAAAATACTATATAGACTTTCAATATCAATGTTGTTCTAAAGATCACAGAAATCATAACGCTTAAAATTTATTTTATCTGTTATGAGGTAATTGATTCTATAAAACACATAACTATTAGACACAAAATATGATCCCTGTTTCTTTAACTTAATAATAACTATTTTTAATAAATTAAGTAATATTTTATTTGCTACTGTTAAATATTAGTTATATCCTATCGTAACAGGACGGAACTTTACAGGTTTCTCATGAAGCTTTGGAATCAGTGTAATATACGGGAACTGAATATTTTTTAAATTATACCCAGTTTTTTTATACATAGCTTTAATGCGGTTTTTAATTTCTTGTAATGGTTTGTTCAAAAGTTTATACATATTTGTGTGGCCATAACAATTATTTATTAACTTAAAGTATAGATTCTTACATGTAAATACGCAATTCATAGTAACCTTATCTACATATGTTATTAAATATTTTGTTATTTATGTCATTACATATCCATATATACATGTTGTAAATTATCAAGTTCACATTTGCCTAATGTCACGTTTGTCGAGCCTAACGCAGACTCATGAAAATATATGATACGTTAGTAAAGAAAAATTTTCAAATTTATTAATAGCCTTTAAAAACATTCATTTTCAGAGTCATTTCAGAATGGTTTCTAACGAATGAAGCTAGTGAAATGTTTCTGTATGTTGCACTTGAAAAATACTTCTGGTATTATGTACAATATGCGTAGCGTCGCTAGAAAATAAACTGAAGGAAGTGGTTGGTAACCATACATATTGTTTTCCATTTCCCGAAATATGACCCCACCTCCTTGCTGATGCCTCTGTATTAAATAGAGGACATAAGAAATAGTAGCGTCGCTAGGAAAATAATTGGCGATATAACCAAATATGTAGTTTCCAATTTCCCCAAATACAATTTCTTGAACTTTATTGATTTCCGATGGTTTCCTGGAGGACCACAGATCAGAAAGCTATAAAAAGCACATCATGTGCTTTGTATTCGGGCATTTCGATCAAAATTCGATTATTTAATTTGCCGATGAGTAACAGCATATATAAGAATATCTACAAAATAGCAAACTAAAATGTAAAAGGTAGGTGGTAAATGAAACATATACATGATGGAAAGGAAATAGAAAAAATACGATACATATGAAAAATACAGTGCGAATTTGTTTCTCCGTTGCATAGCTTAGTAACATCATTAGTATATTATATTAATTACGTCATTAGATAATGTCGTCAATAAACAATTTGACTACTTTTCAAAAGGTTGAACTAATTTGTATCATCGTATCTGCTAATTTTCCTTCAAACTATTTGATAACACTGCTTTTTATGCAAATTAAGTTAAGTTTTTAATCAAATTTACTTTCAATTTTCAGTAACCTGTCTTGACTTGAAAACCTACAGAAATACTCGTTACAATTTGCACAGGGTAATATACATTCTAGGATAACACCATTGACAAAAAAAAGTTCTTGCGTTTTATTAAATACGAATCTGAAGGGAATCAGACCAAGAAAAAAGCACCTTTAATCCAATACGACTTCGTAGTAGTCTATTTAAGTTTAATCCTTTACTATTATTATTTCTATTCCTATAAAAACATCAGTGGTATCTGCTTTAGAGGAAACATTTAAAATGATCAAAAATATTTTTTTGGAAAGTTTAGTCCAACTTTAGTAAAAGCTTTGTTTTAAATAAAATTAAACATTTAACATTACATATAAAAATACAAAGTTGCTCTAAAAACAACAATTTAGTTAGATAATCTCAACAGAAATTTTACAGTATTCTTGCAGTATATACACTCAAATCCCAAAATTCGTGGGATAGCAGTATGCAAATTTACAAGTTGGCCTCGCATGACGTTGAAAGGGTATAAAGAGTCAGATGGTTGTTAGTGTTATCTGTTGGACTCTTATGTCTTGTGAAACGTTAAATAGCTTGATAATGGATACTCGACAGAAATGAAGCGGGTTTGAACATCGAATGATAGTTGGAACTCGACGCATGTGCCATAGAATTTCGGAAGTTGTTTAAAATTTAAATATTTCTCGCTCGACTGTGTCAAGGGTGTATCGAGAGTGCCTCATGGAAGGCATTACCTCCTACAAGAGATTTCGCAGTGGATGGCCATGTCTGCTGAATGATCGAGACCAGCGACGTCTGAGAAGAAGCGTCCGTGCTAACAGATGAATGACACTTCTTCAACTGACTACCACATTCAATGAGGGACGCATTAGAAGCGTATCTATGAGGTCTATGCAGTGACACTTGGCGTTGATGGTATATGGCAGCTGAAGACCAACTCGAGTGCCTTTACTCACAGCACATCATCAACTTACTTTAGCGCATCACCTGGTCTCACGAACACCTGCAATGAACCCGAGAAGACTGGAAGAAGGTAGTGTGATCCGATGAGTCACGGTTCCAGTTAATACGAGCTGATTACGGCAGGATGCGGTTTGGAATTGGTGGAAGGATGTTCCCACAGTGATAGGATGATAGGAGAGGACCTTTACTTCTGGCTGGTACTTCGCCGCGGGAGGATCCTTCACGTCCAGCGGATCCTACGCAAGTAGATTTCCTTTCTTCTCTCCTTCCTTCCCCACGCAGGTCCTTTTTATTTGTATCTTTGGCCTGCGCGGGTTCCTACTAATTCTCTTCTTTTTCAGCTCCCGGCAACAGGGGACTGTCCCAGTTATTTCATCTTTGTATTCAGGACACCCCAGTCGTGGCCATAGTGCAATGGGTTTCCTACTGTATGTCTAGTGCTTTCTTGTATGTCTACCGCTTGCTGAGGTCTTGTCCCAGCAGTAGCTTTTTATTTTGTGTTATCTCACCTCAGTAGTGGAGGTTTTATGTTGAGACCTAAGGTTTTTTCGCGTTGCTGGGGTATTATCCCAACACTCTGATCGCTTGGTGTCCTCCCACCCAAGTAGTGGTTTCCTCGGTTCAGAACTGCAAGTGCAGCTCTGCTCTAATCCTATTCTTTTCAGCCTCATCTAATCCCTTTCCCATTCAACAACCCGTATCCGTTTTCCCTCTCCCCATGTTTTAATTTGCTTTGCAATGTCCTCTTTCAGAAAGAAACGTGCAGGGACCATGGAATGGGGCCTCCCTGGAGCCGTAAGTTTGAAGGACACCTTCGGATCGTTAAGTTTCTTGGTTTTGGCTCGAATCAGCTCCACCCTGCCTCCCATCAATATTTCTTCCATCCAGCTTCTTTTTTTCATGTTGCAGGTTTAAGGTTCCAAGCTCATCGAACTGCCAGCACAAGGGGTCTCCCTTAGGCCGCAGTCCAGGCTGCAAAGTAAGTGTGTTTTCCCTGCCAGGCTTTAAATTTGCTTAGTTAAATCGCGCTAGAAGCTTTAGTTTTATCTTTTGTCTTAAACTCAGTTCCTTGGTTCTATTTCTAACTTTAGAATTATTCTTACAGTTTTCCTAGTTGCCCCGCCTGTACTTTATTTTTACCTAGAACGGATATTGCCACTCTTCCATGTGTTCATTTGTTCCCTCCTTGGCTTAATAGCCTTTTCACCCAGGCTGTCGTCCCCAGCTATTCATTCGTTTTTGACTCTCCTTAGTTAAGTAGGACTTAGTTTTAGCTACAGGTAAGTTATTTAAACTCATGTCCACTCTTGCCTCGTTTTTATCTGCGACCAGCATTTCCTTCCCGGTCCGAGCTATGCCTGCGGGTTTGGTTTTGGATCAGTGCGAGGACCCCCATCTTAGGCTCTTATGTCCTCCCTTGTCTTTCCATATATCGTAATTGCTAAGTCTCGTCATACCAGGCTCTTCGCCCTTCCGCTGCCTTCCCCTTTTGCTAGCACTTCATGCTTTGGAAGGTACCATCCATCTTTTGGTCATCTCTAGCCGCTTTCTCGAAGTGTTTAAGTTTCCCTGCGGAACACTCCGTCTAAGCTGTCTTTCGGTCGGTCTTTTCCTGCCCGGCCTTTCTTTGCCAACTTTTTTTCTTCATTTCTTTAGGCTAAGTTAACCTGACAGTGCAGTTTTAATACCAGGTTACGACAGTGCCTCTTTAAGTTTTGTGGTACCTCTGCATAACTACCTAGCGGTAGAAAGTCGAAATCCTCTGCTAAATTATCCAAATTAAGTAATCTGTGCCAATTCTCATTGGCTGTTCTAGTTCTTCTTGGAAGTAGTCACTGAATTCGACAACTATCGATCCTTGTTCTTCATGGCTGCCCCTGCACTCACCATGGAATTGGAGCATTTTCGCGCTCAGGTTTCCTCAATTAAGGGAAGTTCCCCTGAGGACCCCTGATTGCTCCTGAAGCCGTGAGGCTCTGGGCTTCTGCTTCCCGAGTTATTCCCTTGGGGTGTGGTTTGTGTGGTACTGAGGCCACGTTTTCTATTTCTGGCGTTGAGTCCCTTTTTGATCACCCGACTGGTTCTCACACTACATGTCCTCTTCTGGGCCTCAACTGAGTCAACGGTGGACGAAACCCAGTGGTGTGGAATTAAACCTGTAAACCGAGAGGTATGTGAAGTCCACACTGCTGTCTCCCAGTACTAGATGATTGTCGTTTTCAGATGTGGCACAATCCCCATGAGACTATGGATCCAACTCGTCAACAGGGCACTGTACAACCTGGTGGTGGTTCCAAAATGGTGTGGGAAATGTTTACTTGGCATCGATTGGGTTGTCTGGTCAAATTGAATCGGTTGCTGGAGGGAAATCTCTATTTGAAGAGCATTTTGGACAATTCCAGCATATGATTTAGCCACCTAGATCATCAGCATGAGCTCCTTGGAACATATCTGGGATATAATTGAAAGAACCATTCGTGCCCCAATTTCAGCACCTACCAAAACCACGCAATTATGGGCTGCTATCGAGATAGCATGGCTGAACATTTATTTCTCCTGGAAACTTCCGCCAACTGGTTCAGTCCATGCTACGTCGAGTTGCAACGCTTCGTCGAACTAAAGGAGGCCCAACACGATATTAGAGAAGCCTTCCATGACTTTTAGCACTTTAGTGTCGAAAAGTAGATGCATTTAACCCTCGCAGTACTAAGCTCATTTACCTAAATGTCTAAGATGGGGATCATTTCGAAACCATAGGTATTTATAATGTTTAGGCCAGAAAACTGATGATGATATATAATACTGGCAATAAACATTTATTACAAAGAGAAAAATGTAATTTTGATAATATTATGAATAAATAAATAACACTAAAACTCAAGTAGATAAAATTTAAAGAATACATTTTATAATAAAAATGGTAGTAATGTATTATAACTACCTTTCAATTCTGCTGCTCATTTCTCTGGCAATCAATACACAAAATAGCACTTTTACAAATAAATGTCCTACTGTTATTGCACATTTGCGAATATTTGGTGTCATTTGTTGATCTAGAGCATAGAGCACACCTACCCTTTTCACTGAAAGACTTACTGCCTCAGAGTCGATTTGATACTTGACTTTTCTTACTTCTCTTCCACAAAGTTTTATAGACTGAATTGTGGACTCCTTGTAGCCACTTGGTTCATTTCAATATGTAATGCGCGGCGTTCCAACTGAGGTTTCACCAACTGTCCTACAAGTTCTTCCAGAAGCCGTTTGAGCGCATTTTTCATAGACTTCAAGTTGATATATTTTTGTGTATTCTTTCCCCAAATGACAAAAGCATTATAGGCGGTAATATCTATAAAGTTGAGAAATAGACTCAGTGGCCACCTCCTGATACACCTACGGCAAATATATGCCAGGACAAGCTTATTTAAAATGTCAACGCATTCTGTGTACTGTTGCAATCCAAGATTATATCTGGCTTGAATTGTTTATTTTCATCAGCATTGCTGTGTTCATTGCGGATGATTGAGAGGAGAACAACACTTTTTTTTTCGGCACGAATGTCAGGTTCTTCGAGACAAAAAAATGAGATAAGTAAGTTGCACCTTGTTTTGCATTGATCTTTGCAATTTTTGCGCATGTTCTCCAAAAGAGTCACGTGGCATGTTGAAGTTTCTTCGGCCAAAGTTATAGCTGTGTGCAAAAGTTATCTGTAGTTACATTGTGACCAGAATATTATTCCAGTAACAAGTTCTTTCACAACACTAGGTCCTTGATTGACTTAAGGCTGATCGCCTGTTCAGCCTAAATAAGCTTGCAGATTACAGCAGTAAAATGTTACAGCATCACAAAGCATCCAGACTTTGATGCCGTATTTCCCAGGTTTCCTAGGAATGTATACTTTGAAG
Organism: Amaurobius ferox; assembly: GCA_951213105.1. Taxonomy (NCBI): domain Eukaryota; kingdom Metazoa; phylum Arthropoda; class Arachnida; order Araneae; family Amaurobiidae; genus Amaurobius; species Amaurobius ferox. The sequence goes on from OX578143.1 coordinate 41,799,503, forward strand.
GGGTATCTGTCTCGGAATTTTACCAATTCCTTCTTATCAACTGTACCGGATGGTGATGCTTCGTACATATTTTTAAAGTTTTCTGCAAATACGTCTGTCACAGCTCGAGGCTGAGCAAGTTTATCTCGTTCATCTCTAGAATACATATCATCAAATCGAATGACGGAAAGAAGAGTCATATATTGATCGCGTCTCATAGTAGCTGCATATACAGGACGTGTGGTACCTATATATGTTCTCCATAAATCCTGAATTTTTTTACGTGAATCTCGGTATCACCCCATCACGATCAACAATCCAAGCAAAACACGACTTTTGACTGCATCGGTACCTTTTCATATACGCACGATGTGCGTATATGGAAATCATCGGGATGTGGTTTCGTTCCATTCTTCTACTTTATTGAGACCCTTTTGGTTAGAGATTGTGACAATTATATTGATAATTTCATCATTGATGGATAGAAGAGAAAATGCATCAATATATGTCTTGGGATTCTTAGCTAATGCCGTTGGACTGCGAGCATGCATAATAATGTCATAAGTACGAGTCTTTGAAACAAGTTGAAAGTATTTCCACGACCTTCCAGCCACACGAGGCTTAAGATCTCCATATTCGCTTTGAGTGTTTACATCGCTACATTCAGAATCTGATAAATGTTCTTCTACAATTTCAGGCTCTGGATCACTATATGAAATATCATATTCAGCACCTATATCCACTGATTCATGTGAACTTTCAGAAAGTAATATAGAATGTTCATCTTTGATAGTGGAACCGCGACGATTCATTTCGTTGAACAGTGGAATTCACACACAGCCGAAAAGAATAGCAGGCAGTAACGAAAAGCGGGAATGGGCGCAACCCAACCTACGCCTGCTTGTACGGAAATGCCGTACTTACAGCGCCATCTACTGAAATATATTTGGCAGAAAGCCAATAATTTTCTTTCTTTCATTAGGTACATGATAATTGATACAAAATTTAATTTTCCGTTATTGCCTAAGATGGGATCAATGTGACCCCATTAGCAATTTCTACAGATAAAAAGAAATGAAAGTGTCCGATGTTTACTAAGTTTACAAAATTATAAAAGATAACATCACAGGAGAATTCCCAGAAAATGATTTTAGTATACAATTTTTAAACGCAATAAAAAAAAAACCCTCCAAAATATTCAGGTGGGGTTCATTTGATCCCATCTTTGTACTGCGAGGGTTAATGAAGAAAAAATAAGTAGTAAGGGATATCCATTTGTGGTATAAGTCAGACGTCTAATAGTGCAGGATATAGCAGCGTTCATAATATTGTTGTGACAGACGTTCTTCCTTCCACCATGCAGTTAATAATTTTCTAGTATTCCGACATTTTATAATCACTTTAGAAAGCATTTTCTGTTTAAATTTCAATGTTAAATATGATTCCCGTTTCACATTTCAAAGATAGAGATACCAATTTAAATTCTGTTACTTGTCACGATAGGTATGACGGAATTTGTTGTAGGTGTTAATCATTTAATGCGCATTTTAGGGTAAATCGCAAAGATATGCCAGACATTTAGGAGCCTGGTCCAGAAAATTACAAAATTATTCGTGTTACGTCATCCTCAGTTTCACTAATTTCGTAAATGCGACACTTTTATGTGTGGAGGGCTGACATTATACTGCGCATGATTTTCGATTAATATATTTAGATCAGAATATTATAAAGAGTGCAACATAATTTTCTCGCCATTTCGGTGGTGTTTTTGATCAGAAAAGCTGTGACTGTCATACAGTGTTTTCAATGATCATAGACTTTTTTTATGAATGTCAAACTGCTGAATACATACAATCCAAATAAAGTATCATTTTTGTTGAGTTATGGATTTTTTTTCTGCTTTCCTTAGATTGATGATATTGTATTGATTATTACCTTCGCTGACCATTCCGGCATCCAGGACAGTGATGTGACTTGCCAAAATAAAACACAAGTATTAAGTCCTTTTGGATCATACCCAGCTTTTCGGAACGAAAGTTGTCCTTATGTAGAAACCTCATTCACGCATTTGTATTACCGCCATTTTGTTCCCGGAATCTTCTGCTGCTCCGAAGTCCTTTCCAGATGATAGTTACAGAACGTCTGTTGCCATAGTGCTCCGATTTCATTCTTCAGCAAGTATGATTTAAATCATTATCAGCATGAGATATTTTCGAGTGATTAAATGTGTTCTTCTTTCTTTCGACCCAAACCGTCCTATCTAACCGAAGGTATAAGATATCTGTTTGGAGGGTCGAGGCTGTGATATTTAATTTTGACCAGATCCCAGTGGAAGCGATATCTATAGAAACCGTACCCTCCTGTCCATACCATCATTTCATCAGAAGGACTTACAGACCCACATATATAATGTGCCCTTACTCCGAGTAAACACGGAGACAGTTTGGGGGACAGCGTAAATTTAACTTGGGTCATCCGAGTGCAATCCCTGAGCCTTAACCACTGGACCCCTAAATGTTGCCTTCTATTATTTGTTTTTAGAAATTATCACAGAGTCCTCAACAATATGATTCCTAACTGCAGGAGAGGATAGTCCAAAAGTAACCCATCACCAATAGTATCAAAATCATTGCCTACTCTTAAGCTTTTCATAAATGCATTTTTATCTATGCCTTTGTCAAGGATTAAAACGTGTGTGTGATATTCCTTACATATACACTACAGACAACGCCCTGATCTTACACAAGATTCAATCAAATTGGACACTGCAAAATTTGTAGAAAATTATCATTTTCTTTCCCCGGTCGTAACAGATGATCTTGTAACTGTCGTTTTTTTCAATGAGCTATTAGGTTCTAATTGAAAATTTAATTCCAGCACTGTTCCATTGGAATTTCAATTGAATGCTAAATTTGGAAAACGTCTATATACTTTATTTCCAATATATTAAGAAATATTTGTATATCACCATAAAAGTGTATTTGGGCCTCTGAAGGTCTCAACAAAATATTTTAAGAAAAATTACAAAATTAAAGATGACACAACTGAAATTTATGGCAAATAGAAGATTTTATGGATTCATTCAAAGAAGTGTAGCTTGCAGATTCAAGAGACAGGAACGAACATTATGGGATTTAACGCCCAAGACACCTTACTATAGGATCAAACTACTTCTGTTTTACCGAACATCCTTCTACAAATCATCTATAATATGGATGATTGTAGGACAGAAATGTATGGATTTCATAGATTGATTATGAACATGATGAGTTAGCAGTGACAATGAAGTAAATACTAGATTGCATGCATAGATATAAGTAATAATTGAATTTTTTTAATAAAGGTATTTCTATTGCATTACTAATTTCCATATTTGTAGCCATATGCGATAATCCTTTGACAGCTTTTTCTTTTTCAATGCGTAATTATATTTCATTAACTTTTAATCATTATTTCATTAACTTTTATTGCCTTTTTCTTTCATTAACTACTAATCTTCCAAGGTTATGTAAATTATTTATTTTTCGAATTAGTATAGATGGTTCTTGGACAAATAATCGCAAGATGTTTAGCACTGTATAGGATAAACTATCTTGCCATATGTGAGCTCTAGAAACACGTTTAAAAGGAAAATAACTATTTCAAGGAAATGATTATTTACGGACAAAAACGATTATGATTAAACATTATACAATTGATTATGATTATAGTTTAATTTATACCATCTGGCTGCTTTTAATGCACCCATCAAATTAAATTCAGTATGTATAAACTTATTTTATGCTTTTCCAAACATAGAACATAAAGGTGCATTATTATCAATTTATCTTAGCATTATTTGCTATAAAAGCGCTCTTCAAATTACCGGAATGTCAAATATATCCATAAAATTCTAAAAGTGCATTCTTTACTGCAAGAATTCTATCTGAATGCACTATAATCCATGATACTTGGCCTTCAAGAACCCGTACAAAGTGAGAATTGGGTAATGAAATAAAGCTTAAAATTGCTCTTTTCTAAGTTTATAGTGGAGGAATGGGTCAAAAGGGTATAAAGCGAAGAAGATGTAAAATATTTCTAAAACTAACACCGCAAAAGTCAGGTTCGCAATAAGTACAAGTAAAATGGCTTAATTGCCTTTAAAAGAATAAAGAAGAAAATGATATGAATTCTGGCACATAATACTTTGAAATGTTGTCTTACTTGCTTTCATTGTAACTTATAATGGAAACTAAATTTATTGAATAAAATTTAATTATATTTTTGTTTCATAAATGTACTTTATCTGTATCTTTTGTAAATTAATCAACTAATTTATTGTTTAAATGTTCATTGTTCTATTTGAGGGCAGTTTAATTTGTATTGCACATGTTCCATTTACCAAATATTATATATTTTCATACTTCCAATCAACTATTTTGCTGAATTGCAATCATTTGAGCAAGACGCATAAGTTTTGAGCAGTTGAAGAAATAGGCATTTGCATACATATTTTCATAAAAATCTAAGTAAAATAAAGAACACAACTGATTGAAATGAAGCTGAGAATATATAATAAGGATGTAAATATACAGAGTAATAACAGTTCTATTGCAAATGCACATTTTATTTGAGAAAAAATTTCATCATAAATGTTACACATCAATATGTATTAAAGTCACCCTTTGCTACCATGCAAGTTGAAATATAGCATGTCATGAATTTAAAGATAGTCGAGATGTTGCCCTTTAGCAAATGGGGTGCTATTTGTAACCAATACTGCACCAAAAACTTGATATTTTCAGTAAGTTTATAGTTCCAGTATATCCATGAAATGTTATATATAATTCTAGGGATAATATATAGTATGTCCTCGACATGTTATATATTTATCTACATCTATTTCTCAGATCTATACTCCATAGAGTTATAGTACAAGTCTATACTACATAGAGTTATATTATGTATGTATAAGTATATACTCCATAGAGTTATAGTATGTCTGTACTCCATCTATACTCCATAGAGTATAAGTATGGGAATAACTATATATAGTATAGGTCTATGTATTCTGACCTAGAAATTGTTTTAATATCAAGGAGTAGTTATGGGAGAAGTGAGTTGTATGTGAACGTGTATTCTCTTGTTCAAATTAACTTTTCCTAGATGTCAAAAGAAAATATAAATAATAAGTTGTCATGTCTTCTGAATGAAACGGACCTACAGTAAAAGTTCTTCGTATCACTTAGAAGGGAACCGCCGAACATGGTAATTGCTCCTTACAAAATGACATACACTGTGAACAGAGTTGCTGCCAAGTCTTCCTCTATTTACGGATGCAGATCCGATCACTCCACGTTAAAAGTCCGCTGTAGTCACTTTTATTGACAATAAAATTATATTTGAAGGTTGACCTTGAATCTTGGGAAAGAAACCAATTCATATTGAGCCATTGAATAAATGAAAATGTCTTCCATTATACAAGAACGTAGATCAGCCTATACACACCGTCTTACAATTATGTGTTTTGATTCTAGATGTTGTATAACGATTGTTACATTTCTCTATATGATGGTAACCGAAGCAGTCTAAGCATATATAGCCAACGCAGAGTGAGATTCTATGCATTTTCTCTACAAGTTAACTTCATGATCCAACCGCAGCCGCCATCTAGTAAATGCCTGCCTCTACGCAACCACTGCCTCAAGTGTCTTTCCACAAAGAAATAATTGCAGTCATTATGGTGGAGTATTCGTCTAGATCAGTGGATCTTAAAGTGCGGTCCGCAGGCTACTAGTAATCCGTGGTGATTTGTAGCTAGGGTTCGCTAGGGAATTTAAATTTTAACCAATAAAATATGAATCAAATAGCGAAGTTTCACATCAAGAATACAATATGGCATATGAAGAATGGGCTTCAGTTTGAAAAGCAGGCATATAGTTATTTATTTAGAAGCAGATGCTAGTTAATATTAAATAGCTGGTAATTTGATTTTTGTATGTGTTATAAAACAAACTATTAAATATAGTCTAAATATTTTCCTTAACATTAAAAATAGCTATTCTGTTTTAAGAAATGTTTAAGATTGATAAATTATAGGAGTGGGAAGCGGTTACAGTTTGGATAGGTGACACATAAAACAATTTGCCGTTTTCAACTAGTTCTGGGATATTTTAGTATCATTATATATGCCACGAAAACTTCACTGTTGCAAAATCGCATTCGAAATCTTTTGTAGATCCGTTTACCTCTGTCATAGAAGTTTGAAACCATTGGTCTAGATTACTAGGTTAGCTGAAAGTTGTTCAAAATGCCTTTGAGCATTGATGAAGGTTGTTGAGCAGTGTTGACACATTTTTTAATGTAAAGGAAGTTAACGGTCAGAACTAGAGCAGTCCGAATATGCAGAAGTAACGTCTGCTGTATAGGACACGGGAATAAATTTGAATGTAGTATCTTGGAAGTTGCGTTTAATTTCTTTGGCAAGTTCAAATTTATGTTTGAGAAATATTCACAAAACCACAGTTCACGATTACTTTACTATTGCATAAAGGTATTTTGATTTGTTTTAGTTGCTCGTGTATTTGTTAAAATATGTTAGATCTTCTTGTTAAGTCTTACCTTGTTATAATGTATGAAAGTAAGAAAGTTTTTGTTTAACGAATATTCTTCAGGCATGAAATTTTATTCATTTAAACTCCTGTGTTTCAAAATAAAAAGCGTGAATCTGATCATCATCAATTTATATCAACATTATCTATCAACTATAAAATATTTTTGTAATTATTTAAATGGTAGATGTCCATAAAAGTTCGAATGTGCATTCTCGCTGTCGAAATGTCTTCTAAATGCACTATAATCCTTGACACTGCACCTTTCAAAGCTGATCCAAACTACGGATTGGGTAATGAAATAAAGCTTAAAATCGCCCTTTCAAATTTTATGGGAAAGGAAATGGGTAAAAAAGACATAAATTGAATAAAGATGTCATAAAATTCTCTTGAATTCCTACCAAGAGGTAAGAAAGTACTAGTAGTCAAGAGCAGGATTTTTGTCTTACAAAAGAAAATGCAATTCATAAAAACATTAACTTGCAATTATAATATGAATTATAGATTCACTGTATGTTATAATAGCAATTATATTATTTAATAGTATTTTTCATATGTATGTATTAAAAACAAATATCAATAAATTAATTCAAGCATAAATCATAATTTTAAATTTGAATTTTGTAAATAAACCGCATTTGTTAATACAAAAAGTGGCAACACGTCACGATTTCAAATACTAATTACTAATAAATGACAAATCTCACAGATCCAATAGTCTACTATTGGATATCAGATTCACAGATCCAATAGTCTACTAGTGACTATTGGATCTGTGAAATTTGTCATTTATTAGTAATTCGCATTTGTTAATTTTATAAACTTCTAATTTTTCGTTAAATTCTTGATTAGCTAAATTGTTATAAAAGATTTACAACAAACCTATTTCATAGGTTTAGTACACAGATGGCCAACCCCACAGAGCTAATAGTTTAGCTTTAATATGTTTTGATTTGCTAAGGCTGTTATGCAAGCACGGTTCTGGATGTTCTACTACATTTCTGTTAATTATTTTTTCACATTTATAAACAATCTTGTATTTGGTGTTTAATAGCGATAGCAATATCCGGCCAACTAAGGCTCCTAAATATACAGGCTGACGCAAAAGCCATTTTGAATCCAATCGGTCCAGTCAGTTATCATCTGTCTGTGCTATTTTAATGGCAAGCGCATGTTACACGGCTGATATTTGATGTCCAATTTAGCTGTAAAATAGGTGCTTCTGTTTTCAAAAAATTGTGCCAAATCATTCAAGAAAATAGTCTAGAATGCTTTTATTTTCTCGAAATACCACTAAAAGGATCAGAATCCAATCCTCTTTTCCCCATATACAGCCATCGCTTTAACTGGGAGCCAAGATGGTCGCTGTTGCGCCAGCCTGTATATTTAGGAACCTTATATCCACCTATGCTGGTTACTGCACTTGGAGAATGATTCAAATCTTTATAAACATCCATTTCCTCAATGACGATAGTTTTTTCGAACTCGGTAATTACATCTTTGTACACACTGGATAAAATTTTATTTAATTTAAAAATTAGTTGCGTAGCCTGACCCATCTGTTCTGTCAACAAAAGGTTTCTTAAATCGAAAGAAAATAAAACATTTTCTTACTTTCAGTGCAGCTGTTAACTTATGTTGAATAATGCTCCACAGTGTAACACTGGTTCACCGATACATTTCACTGCACTAGAAACATGATTCTAATGTTTGCTAACACTCTCTACAGCGAGTTTTGTGACTAATACAATGCAGCATCGTGTTGTCTAAGCTGATTTTTATTAACACTTTACAACAAAGATGAAAACTGTTTATGACTTTGTTCATTCTGTCTGTCTGTCTGTCTGCCTGTCCGTTAGCTGTCTGTCTGTCCGTTAGCACGATAACTGCCGTAAAAATGACTTACTCAAAATGAAATTTTAGTATGTTGTTCAGACGGTCTGTAGGACCTATGGGTATATAAATGAATAATATCACCCAATTCGTTTTGGATTGAACTCGGGTTGAAAAAATGAAATACATTGAGCCCTATGGGACCTAATTTTTCAAACATTTTTTAAGCGAATTTAAAATTCACAAATTGCTTCGAAAATTTGATATGAAAATTTTTGATTTGAAAACCATGATATGAAAAGATCACATGACCCTTTTCAAAATGATATATCCCATCCATCTTGTTTCAAAATCGTGATTTTTTAAGTCCTTTTTATTTCATATTGAGTGTTGTATCCGTCCTAAAACTACTTTATTTTTGCTTAAATTCTGTGCATCTACATACTGAAACAACGCAAATACAATATATTTGAGTTTGAATGATTATCCAAATTTGGTTATTTCTACAACGAAGCCTATTTTTCACTTATGTAAAATGTAAACAGCAAAATATATAGAATGAGTTGTATTAGAATTGCTGTATTTCTTTAACACAAAATAATTTAGCCCATGGAGTCTCCATGGCTGATATGAATGAAATATTAATTAATTTCATGAAGGGAAGGACGATTTTTTTCGATGAAGTTTTAAGCATAGAGTTTAATTACTTGTAGCTCCATTGTGTTAATGTTTAAATAAAGTAAATTATTATAGTACTGTGATGAATGAAATGAATGGGTGAAAGTTATGAATGAAATGCTGTTTTTTTAGAGAGATCCAGGCGTGTTATTTTTTCTATGACGTCATTTGAATAAATTTCAGTTGTTTTCGATGAAGTTTTCAAATATAATAAATTATCGTAGTATTATGATAGTTTTAAAAATATTGCCGTGGAATGTATCGCATTTCAGAGATATTTAAACCGGGCAATTTATATGCCGTCATTTGAATGAAGTTCATTTTTTTCAATGTAGGTTTAAGATTTCAAATATAATGAATTAATGTAGTATTGTGATAAGTTTTAAAATATTACCGAGGAATGTATTGCATTTTAGACTTTTTAAAGTAAAATTGCATTGAAGTTGGAAAGTGTTTCATAATCAATGCTTTAAGCATGATTGATATTTCTTGTTATAACGTTATATTTGGGTACATGGCATGTATGACTTCGTCGGTTACATGTATTTTCACAAAACTGCAGCATGCATCAATGTCTCTTGTTAAGCCAATTGATTCTGAAACCTACCAACAGGGAAAAAATCCAATCCACCGATTTTTGCTAAACTTCAAGACTTGTTTAAACATCTTTGAAATTTCTGCTATAGGAGGATTTTGTGACTATAACTGGGAAACCAAGGATTCAGGGAATATGATCCAAATGCAAGTTTTAATAATAACAAGTAAATAATCATAAATTTATATCACCATAGTTTACTACGTATAAAACTACATTTTATTTTAAGGGACCATTCCATGAAAGTCCAGAAGTTCTTTATTTACTGCTGGAATTCATTTTGAATGCTTAAAAGCCGTGATACTTCAACATCACTCAGAAGGTACGCATTGGGTAATGTCATACAACTTAAAATTCTCTACATTTCTATTTTTATGCACAAATAAATATATAAAATGGTATATATTGAATACACATATGGTAATTTCATAATCTATATGAATGTGTTACATTATTATTTGAGAATTGCATTAATTAACGGGTATATTATTTTCTCTATATACAAAGCATAATGTTTAGGGAAAGTATTGCAACTGGGTCGATAATTTAAATTCGAGTTTTCCAACAAAGAGAGCGTTTCAAGCATCCCTAAACTCGAATCAATTGTTTTTTAGTTTATGTCGGTGAGTATGTGTGTGTGTGTATTTTTGTGCATGTCCGTGTGTGTGTGTCCATGATTCTGTGGAAACGGTATCTCACGGGTGGTGCTTGTCAAACGAAGTTGGGTACAGAAAGTACAATCAGTCAATACTTGGATTTTAAACGTAATGGAATATTCGAGAGACTTCCAATTTTCTAATGAAATTTTGAAAACATATTCGTAAAATCAGCACTTCCAATACTGTTACTTAAATAAGCATATCTATAGCAATTTTTCATTAGAAAACGATTGACACATATTTAGAAAATTTAAAAAAAACCTATCGACACAAATTAAAATGCTAGCGTGAACGGTTTGAGATATTGCACATTTTTCAAATGCATTTATCAGAAAAATCATATAAAATTACAAAAGTATTAACTATTGTAAAATGCACTGACTATTGACTTATATGTAATATTATGCAATAAATTTGTTAGCATCCGTCTCGTAAATCTACTAGTTTGTTCCATTAACGAGTGATACTTTCAGTAATCGTTTTGTATTTTGACACCGAACATTTCGCCAACTGTGATTTATATATACAAAATGGATTTCTCTATAATTGTCTATAAAGCTTGGTGATCAATTAGCTGAACTCAGCGACCCATTTAGTGCGAAATATCGCAAACTTGGAGATATTTCGTACCAGATTGCCAAATATATCATTAAAATCGTAAAAACTACGCCAAGTTAACGAAAATAAAACCAAATTGATGAACTAATTAGTTAAATATTCTAATAATTAATTGGTTCTATTACTTATTGGAGATACAACCAATATTGATAATTGTCAATTTCGATTTGTGTGAAATTTATGTTACTTGTGTAATTCGAAACAGTTTTATATGTTGTCATACATAAAAGTGCCAAATGTACATTTCAATATTACAGATTTTGTGTTCTAGATCCTATACATAATTTATTCACTGTGAAAAACTTAAATTCATTGCATTATGAAAAAGAAGTCATGTGCTGCTCACAATAATTTAATTTTTTAATTTTACTCTGCAAATAATATGTAAAACAAGCAATGAAGTAACATGAAATGTTCGTTTTAAGAACTTGTTTTCCTGTTCCAATGGGTGCATTTTATATGACTCACTTAGGCAGGGCATGAAGGGCCGTTTTAAGCAGGTAAGCAAGTGGGTGGCAAGTAAGCATGTGCTTAAAATGAACATCTTATGTTATCTTTACCTATTTAAAACGGTCTGTCCACCGCAAAATTAAATATACTTATTATTCCACACAATTCTCATGTAAAGGAATAAAATAACATATTCGTATAGAAATAATTAGCTTTTTAAGTGCATAACAGCGAACTTACCTGTTTAACAATGTCATTTTGTGACAGTAAACCCAGTTTCTTTGTGAGTGCGTTCTTACATATATTTGTAGTGTTTATTATCAATCAGCTCCATTGGACTCCCTAGACACGGTCAAGATAATGTTGAAGACCCAAGCCACTCGACTCACCCTAAGGTATGAGCAACAGGATGAGTGGCCAAGTGCAAGGTAATGTGTAATAATAACACCAACGTACCTGGGTTCTATCGCATCTTACTTTTAGCACACGTTCACCTTTATGCTCTCTATACATTTAACATTTTCTTTATTCAATCGCATTCGAACTGATAAGTTTAAGGATAATAATAACTTTAAAAATCTTGTTGGGGTGTATGTTGTACCCCTCATTTCTCCTGATAACATGTATAAATTTTAAATCGGTAGTACTAAACATACGGTTGGTATGTGTTTGTCCGAATATGCAAGAGACAAAAAAAATGGTAAATTAACGACTGCCCTTGCCCAGTTCGTAAATAAAGATAATTGTTGCCCTCTTTTTGAAAAAAAAACCCTTTTCTTTTAGTTAGCTGTAATAGCCCCCGTTTGATCTTATTTTATGAATCCCTTTTATTTATTTATTTCGTTCTTCTATTTGTAATTTTGACCCTGTTCAAGGTCCTAAGTTATGCTTGGCGACTCGTTCTCGATTCCCTGCATGTTAAGCCGTTGCATAGCTACATTGATCTATAATTATTATGTGTTTTTTAAAAATCATATTTTTTTAACCTTTTTAGAGTATTTGCTTTTGAGCTTTGTATAAATTATAATCTGACTCATAACCCACCTTTTTGTATAACTGACAATTTCATGATATGCAAATTTTTCTTAAAAGTATTGAAGTGTATTTAAGCAAGTTGACATCATTTCTAATTGTACTGCTACTGAGGATGGACGTGTAAAATGTTCAGAAGCGCTTTGGCTATTATTTTTACGTCTGTAGGATGATTTTAAAATAAAATGACTACTGGATCTGTGAGATTTGTCATTTGTTGGTAATTTGTATTTAACATTTCGTTTTATAAGCACTTTAAATATTAGCGTAGTAGTAAGGTAGATACATTTTATATGAATTGGGATGTTAATCACAGCGATTATTAGTAAGTCGGTCACTCGTAAATTGAGTCTGTATATAAATTCATAAAAGTTTCCATTTGTGATTTATCCATTCTTTAAATACCATTGATTGTACTCACATATTTGTATTGTTATCAATATTCGCATGTGCCATTCAGATGACACAATAAGTTCCCGATTGTTTATCTCATTGTAAATGATGAATATCTGTCTAGATATAGCTAGTATACACATTTTGATCAATGGACATATTGAAATGAGCAAATCTCGTAAAGCTTTGAAGTGTTTGACTGGTTCAGAATTACGTCCGTATCAATATATAGATTGGATTTCGGGCGTACGACTGAAACCATAGTTTCTCTTTGCAATTATTCAGTTATAATTGTTCAAAATTTGGTGTGTACCTAGTATTTGCAGACGTTAGTACTTAGTGTTTTAGAGTTTGATGAGCAGGTATAAGGGATAAAGTATGTAGATGTAAGTTACATTCAGTATTCTAATTGTACTAAGATCATTGTGATACTAATGGGGTGATTATTTGTGATGATCTATCCTAATAATACTTGTATTTACGCCTGTGGAAGACAAGGGACATCTTTTAAAACCTAAATTGCAAGTTTTAATCAGTTTTATTTTGTTTAACCATAGCCTCCTTTATCTAGTTGCCTGTCGTCAGCAAAACTTGGTATCCACTCTAGCGGGAAAACGACCGCTAGGTGGTGTTAGTTAACATCAAAAGTAAAGTGGTTATTTTTCCAATGGTTCCTGTGTTATACATTTGACACTTCGTTAGTTTCTTTTTACGGTCTAATGTAGTTTTATAATGAAAATTCGTGCTTCGATTTGTATTTGAAAATCAACATATCAAGTCACATCGTCTACGGTCATTTAAATATTCAGCTTGTTCTAGCTGTTACCGGAAGATGGCGATACTTACCAACTTTTTGTGGTTGTGTTCTGATTTTCACTTTTTAACAATAGAGTAGGGGAAAATGAACGGGCATATTAGATAAAGGTGTCTATGGTTTAAGAAAAAATGATGCTTAATGTAAAAAATAACCTTACGAGGGAAGGCTTAGCAATAGTTCTCTCGGATTGCAATCTTTCATATCCTATCTTGTAAAGAACCATGAATAATGATAAAACGCCACGGCTTTCATCTGTTAAGTGATAGGGGGCGCCACAATAACAATCTGAATTTGTCATGCGCAGTGCCTCGGAAATGCATTTTATTTACGTGCTGCATGCTTGTAGCACGTCAATTTCATTGTTATAAATTAGTTAAAGTGTTCCATAATTAAATTTTGTATTTTTGCTTAAAACAGCGTTGCAATCGATGCTATGCCAACTGAAGATGGAAAAAAGGACACCGCTTCTGTATTAAAAATCATTTGGTTGTATGTTTTGTGAAATGCAATAGTATTATTGTGCATGGATATTTACATTAGTTAGCTTATTACTTACCATTATTGTCCATTATATTTCAAAATGATAATAACTTAAAAGGATAATATTTTCACACTAAAATGTTAATAATACACGTCAGTAGAGCACGTTTGCATGACAACTTCAGATTGTTAATGTGGCGCCCCCTATCACTTAACAGATGAAAGACGTGGCGTTTTATCATTATTCATGGTCCTTTACAAGATAGGATATGCAACATTGCAATCCGAGAGAACTATTACAAAGCCTTCCCTAGTTAGATGAAAATTGCCTCATTTAGGCTGCATATCATGGTCTTATAGGGAAAATTATTTTTTTTTGGTACTTTTCCATTTCGCCGGCGCAAATTTCGCCAATCAGTCTTTATTGTGGACAACACACAGTATACATATAAAAAAATGTTTGATAAGAAATGACCGCGACTTGTTTTGAAAATGTGGCGGTAAAAGGTTACCAACGGGGTTATTCCGTTTGACGTCGGTTGTAGTATTTTTGGAAATTTTATCGCCTGCGCCGACGAAATGGAAAAGTTTATTTTTTTGTTTGGGGGGGGAGGTTGGATCAAATCACGTCCATTGCGCTGGTGTATAGGGATTGTATGCAATTTTCCCTATTGAATAAAATTATCTTATTCCGTTATTTTTTTAGATTAATCAATTCAATTTATACTTGCTGTAATTGTCGGGCAACGCCGGACGCATTTTGTTTTACTATATATATATAACTAAAGTTTTGCGAGGAATTTTACCTTTCCAAATCTCACTCAGTATTAGCAATATTCTCGTATTCCTGTCACGCAATAACAACTATCTCGTGTTTGTTCATCCCTTTGGTAAGAAATAATTAATATATACCGATATATTGAAGGTATAGTAAATTACGAATTCTGTAAGATTTGAAGTGCTTAACTTATGTGCACATGCATCTGTATACGGAAAACACAATGCATGGGAAACTAAATTTTAACTAATGCGTAAATGTCATGGAAACTTATTAAAAATGTACAAAAATAGAAAAATTCTAAACATACGAATAATATCAAAAACTCTATAAATTTGCTATTAACTTTTAAAAATAATCTCCAGACAATAAACCTTATATTAAACCAATAAAAGACAAAATCCCTTCGCAAAGGAAGTAAGGGAATACTCATTCCTCTAAAAAATCCCTACCCAAATCTATATGATAGTTAAATTATTATGTTTCGTGTGTATAATTTAGCTCTATTCCCAATACAATATTCCCTGTCGTGATAGAGATTTCGACAAACGTCTCCCCTGAACAATAAGATCTGCATCTTATTGTTCAGGCTAATATATCTGCATCTCCCTTTGATTTTATTTATAAAGAAAATATTTCATACATTTATTTGAAATAATATATAATTACAATAAAAGTTACTTGTTTGCAAATTATTTGGGTAGATACATTAATACTTTGTCTGCCTTGACGCTTTGCTACAGCTGCTACTAAATACCAAACGTCTATAACATTCCGTTCTCGAAATAAAATTTTATGCACTATTTTTAATAGCCACGTGAACGGAATTCCCACAATATTTAATATACATAAATTGAATTTCGCAGGAATTTCCTCTTTTCAAACACCACTCGATATTAGTAATATTTCGGTTCTGGAACGGGACAAAACTATTCCGTGATTGTTCATCTCTTTGATTGGAAATAATGAATTGTATCTAGGAATTGAAAGCGCAATCAAATTGCTTAGAATGAATTTAACGATCGGACTCCGTAAGGTTTGAAGTGCTTGACTGCTACGCAAATACTTCTGTAAATCCGTAAAGTGTATTTGAATGAAATTGTAATTTCTAATTGATAATATGCAGTTATGATTCCCCCCCGAATATTTGTATAATACTTCATGAGAGTTTATATTGTTGAATTTTATAAAGTATTTTATGTGCTTGAAGTATGAAGGTAAGGCGGGAATTCAGATATGCAAATTAATTTCGTTATTTAGATAAATTTTATGAATTCATTAGAGCCCAGTGTCCTCATCTGAGGACATTACGGACCAATGTATACTTTTTGATGTTTTTATAAGAAAAACTTTTAATCCAATAATAATGCGATACAGATTACAGTACAGTGGTTGATTATTCGTTCACAAATGAGGGAGAAATATACATTCTTATTTTGTTGTTTAATTAGTGTTTACTCTAGTATTACTTTATGCTATTGTTTTATACTGAAATAATATCTTTTAATAATTTAAAAATTTCATAAATTTATCTTGATTGTCTGTAAGTAATTGATATTTTTATCTTAATTAGTTGTTTAATAATTTAAGCAAACATTGGAATGGAAATTTACCCGTCATCAATGGACGATACTAGGCGTTACTGCAAGATTTTACCATATTCTTCAATTTAGTTTATTAATATTCATTTATCTTTTGTAGTTCTAACTCTAACCTAAATAGTTAAAATAAGTAGAAAAAATTTTGATAATAAGATTTTATAGGGTTATCTGTATGTGTGTTTCTGACTCAGATATTACAAACAAGGTTCCTGAATTCTACGGACATACAGACGAAAATGATTTAACAACAGTTTGAGTACCCCAGTAGTAATTTGGGTACTCAAGTGGAGTTATTGAGTTTGGAGAAGTTTGAGCACCCCAGGATAATACGCAATCTCCCATAATTTAATAGAGCATAGGAGGCGAATAATTTTATTGAGCTAAATTTCACCATCGTGTTGTATGTATAACGTTAACCATAAACTGTCCGCGTAATAGGTATACACTAGACATGTATATGTGCACGGAATATCTAAACGTCCACTTTTTAGGCCAATAACAATGTCCTGATGTACTAACTTCCATTCACAAAGAATGATGGTAAAAATGTTGAGCGTGAGAGCGTCATCTATAAAAATGGCCGGTGTGATTGCCAAACGCGACTAACCTATCCGCTGTAGAAATTTGGGAATTTTATTATCTACCTTGTAGTAAAATTGAGATATGTACGTATCTACCCTTTTGATAATAATTCTAATCACTAAATATAGTAACAGATTTTTATAGTAATCATTTTTTTATGTTACGAAGCAACATAAGTGGGTGGAAGTTTAGTGTGGGTAGCTGATTAGAAACTACAATGTGAAATTGTATTAAAATCAAAGCAAGAGTTCCTCACATATATTAAAATACATATTTAAAATTGGACAATGCTCACCTTCCTCCACGCATAATTAAGAGTAAAATTGCAAGGGGCCATTCCATTCACACTTGGCCCCTTTCGGAGAAGTACATAAGAGTGAATATTGCATCTGCAAATCCAAAATATAGAAGTGCCTAACTGCAAAATGAAATTTCTCGTAGTTTGTATAAATAATTATACTTCCTGGGGGACCAGAATACATGTAGACAGGTGTAAACGATTATTTATGATATCTAGCAGGCCTGACAAAGTACCCAATCTGAGTGACTCAAATTTTATATCAGCCCTAACCTGAAAGGTCACGAAAACCATTAAAAAATGGGCTACAGATGAAGCCATGGGAATGATTAAAAGTTTAACCAATGAGGAAGTGTTGTCGCGTCGACCTGGGGTCAACCAATGATTGCCGAAGAGGCGTATGAGACCTCTGGCAAAATGAGGTGGCAACCGGTAGAAGGATCTGCAGACGAATGATATACATTAGTAATGAAGAATAAATGTGAAAAGTAAGACGCTCGGATGAGCAGTGAGTAAGATTTGAAAAATGAATTAAAATGTGACAGATACATAAAAATGATGAAACAGCTAAGAGGCCCATTGAAATATTCGTGAAGTTACGCGCACTCGGTGATGATGTGCCAGCGTTTAGACGAGAGTCAGTAGTGTGCCATCATAAAATGAAGGCAAATGTTGCCGAAGAGGTAATGTGCAATTGCAAGTTTCGCGAGTGACTTTATGAAAGGCAATAGGTGTGTGTCAATGACCGAAGACAAAATAGGAGGTATGTGCCTACCAAATATTATAAAAGGTCATAAACAGTTTTATAATAATAGTTTACCTGATCTCACATATACAATCTCCTCCTTAATTATATATGATAATTGATGTAATTAAAGTATTAATAGAATGTTCTTAATAAATAATATTTATATTAAAGTTAAAGATGCGCTTTACATTTTACTTTTATAAATGCTTCTCCTTTTATAAATGTGCACCACACTTCCAGTTAAAAATGTCATAATAAGAGTATTTTCTATGATCTTTGAATGCTAGGTAATTTTATTATTTCAGAATTATAGAAGGCATAACTACTTCTATTAAGCATTTTTAGTGTTTAGCATATCAAATATAACATGTTTACTGATTTTTTATTTTATTTTGTTACGTCCTGTGTACCTGAAATACAAGCAAGTCTCTAAAGATATCCCTACATGTCTGGGAATTTCTTGGAAAATTGAATTTCCCAAGAAATTTACATTTTCAACGCCAGTTCACTACAGTAAAAAACCAAATATAATTATGCAGATCTGATACTTGTTTTAAAGTAAATTCTTTTGAGTGAAATTCAATAAATGGTTTTTTATAAGGCTTAATTTATTATCCGCTACTGGGAGAAGTATATTTTTCCCATTTGTGTTTCAATTTTAAATGAAAAATGCATCATTTTAAAACTAAAAACGCTTTCGCTATATTTTTAAATGGAATTTTGTTATTTATTGTTTTACTTTTTTTAATATAAATAATAATATGTAAAGGAAAATTATTGTGATGAGGTTGAAATGTTAACTCCTATATTTTATTTGGATCTACAAATTTTGAAAATATTTATACGTATAAGCCATTTTAACGATATATATATATATATATATATATATATATATATATATATATATATATATATATATATATAATATATATATATATATATATATATATATATATACATATATGTGTGTATATATATATACACACACACACACACACACATATATATATATGTCATGAATTCCATTTAAATAATTTATGATAAATGATCAAACAAATTGAGTGATATGGTTGAACTTTGCAACTATTAATTCAATCGATTAAAACAATTTTTAAATCGGTCAGTAACTATATATTTATCATGTTACACTAGTGCTCAAATTGATGCGAATTGCTTCAAACATACTTTAAAATCGATCAGCATCGAAAACCTATTAATTTTCTAAGAAGTGAGATCAGAAAAATGACTTCAAAAGTTTGAAAACATGAACATAAAATAATTTTACAGAAAAGCGTTAAATATTTTTCCTAAAACATCCATTTTGTTTGTATTTATGATCTGAAAGTTTATAATATCATTTTTTAGAATATTAAAATAAAGTTATTGTATATTTAGATGAATAGAAAAATCAAATATTTATATACGATCTCAATTATCAAATGAGTAAACGCTTCGCAAGCTATTTTAATCAAAAATGGATGGATATTGCTAAAAGTTACAACAAGATACCTTAGGGGGCGCGGTAGCCCATTGGTTAGCGCGCTGGAGTTGCACTCGGTAGACCCGGGTTCGATTCCAGCCACTGCCAAAACTGCCGCCGTGTTCACGCGGAGTACGATCACGTTAAACATGTGGGTCCGTAAGTCCTTCCGAGAGGTTGGTGGTAGGGTAAGGTCCCTGTGGATGCCTCCTCCACTGGGTTCCGGTCTAAATTGGGTGGCACTTCCCGGCCGTCCAAACAGTTACCTTGCACCTTTCTGGTAGGTCGGACAGTCTGGGTAACAACAACAACAACAACAATATACCTTAAGGGGCGCGGTAGCCCATTGGTTAGCGCGCGGGAGTTGCACTCGGTAGGCCTGAGTTCGATTCCCCCAACTGCCAAAACTGTCGCCGTGTTCACGCCGAGTACGATCGCGTTAAACATGTGGGTCCGTAGGTCCTTCCGAGAGGTTGGTGGTAGAGGAAGGAGGGTAGGTCCCTATGAATACCTCCTACAGTGGGTTCCGGTCTAAATTGGGTGGCACTTCCCGGCCGTCCAAGCAGATATCTTACACCTTTCTGGTAAGTCGGGGGGTCTGGGTCTCAACTATAACAAGATACCTTAAGATATTACACGTCATAATTGTCTCCCGGCCGTCCAAACAGTTACCTTACTTTTTTCTGGTAGGTCGGACGGCCTGGGTCTATTACGTCATAACGTCTTACGTCTAACGTCATAATTACCTAGTTACCTTACACCTTTCTGGTAGGTCGGTCTGGATCTCAATAACATCAACAACAACGTCATAATTGTCCACAAGAAAAGTTATATCTTTCGAACGAATCTTTTGTATGAAATAAAATTTGCGATGTTTATTTGAAATGGTTCCAATTTTTTTGCGATCAATGAAAATGAACGTATGTTTTATTTTAAAAAGCTTATATTATAGCCACAGTTTTTGTTAACAATGGGCGGGGCTAAAAGCTCCCTCTACTATTTACGAATTCGCAGTTACGATACTTCTACCAGAAAAATTCTAATATTCTTGTTTTATTAAGTTCTGTATTTGTCAATCACTTAACTCATCACTTGCATCCTATTGTCTTATTGACAAACGACATTGGCAGCCAAAGCATGGTCCTCGGATGTAAATGGTAAATAATTGAACACTTCCTTGCTCTCCATAGATCTGTTTTTCGATCGAGATTGAGTCATAACAAATACTGCTATGAGCTAATGTTCTCCAAGAATATATACATGTTTTAATATTTACAGAAAGTCAGAAAAATATTATATTCAAACAATGCATTTGAATATATCTGAAAATGATTATTGTTGCTCCAATCAATAATACATTGGAATATCAATAAACATTGAATACATTATTAGACTGTTTTCCCAAATTTAACAAATGAAAAATGTTAAGTAAAATTGGTTAATGAATTATTATCCTCGAAAAAAAAATGGCATTAATAGTTGAATTTTTTGTAGGATATGATGTCTACAAAATAAAAATCTCATGCGGGCAGCACATGACTTTCCTTATATAATGCAATGAATTTACTACATTTACAGCAAAAAAATAGGTTATCCTTACAGTAGATACTTATATTCTTTCCAAGATATTGAATTTTCGTTAACAAGACGTCATTTTCATTGATTTAGCGTCATTTTTATCCATTTGGCGAGATTTTCGTTAATTTGGTAACATTTAAAAAAGTCACGAAGTTGGCGACATTCTGCCAAATTTATCACCAAAATCTCATCAAGAGTTATGGAGGGAGAAATAAGTTACTCTTATAGCAGATAAATGACTATTGGCGCTCAAATACAGATGTATTACTCAAAGTATCATTTCTTATGAAAGGAACGAGCTAGATTCACGAGAATGTCACCAAATTTATCGCATGATATTGCATATGAAAAGTGAACATGTTACTTAACAGTTAGCAACATTTAAAAAAGTCGCCAAGTCGGCGACATGTCGTCAAACTCAACGCCAAAATCTCGCCAAGCGTTATGGACGGAGAAATAAGTTATTCTTATAGCTGATTGCCGTTCGAATACAAAAGTATTACTCAAAATATATTTTCTCGTGAATGGAACGAGCTAGATCCACGAGAATGATGTCACTAAATTTATCGCATGATATTACATATGAAAAGTGAACATGTTTCTCAACAGTTAATATATTTTTTTTAATTTATGGGATCTTTTTATAAATTTATTTGAAAAATGTGCAATATCTCGAGAACGGTTCATGCTAGCGTTCTAAAGTTTATGTCAGTCGTTTTCTAAGGAAAAATTACATAAGGGATGTCTATTTGCGTAACTTTATTAAAAGTTTGATTTTTTTGATGATTTTTTCGAAATTTCACTGGAAAATTTAGGGGGTACGGAATATTCGTTTGCGTTTAAAAGCAATCGGCTTCCAGTATTCACGGATTGTGATTTTTGTACCAAGTTTCATACGAATCGCTCCATTCGTCTATCGCTCCATTCGTGAGATATCGTCTCCACAGGCTCACTGACACACACACGCACACACACACACACACACACATATACTTTCAGACACACACACAAACAAACAGGCATTACCTAAAAATGTTTGATTCGTGATCAGGGATGCTTGAAACGTGCTCTGCCGTCGAAAGCTCAAATTCGAATTTTCGATTCCGTCACAATACTTTCCTTATACATTATGTATATAAGGAAAGTAAAAATTATAATCACATGACTTTTGTTACAAATGAAATATTTTCAATATTTTTGCACTGCGACTATCCCATACCATATTCCTAATAATGTAACATCGTACAAATACTCATGCATAGTGTTGTTAAATATTGTTACGAACGTATCCTTTATAATCTTGGGTGTGTACGCAGGATACAAGAACGAGTCCAAGTTTCTGGATAACTAACGTTTATTTACAAGCACAAATTAAACAGAAACATTATACAATCAAACAGAACCTAAATGTTCCACTAATTTCATAAAATATATGATATTATTCACAGAATACTGACGAAAGTAATTTCACTACTATTCTCAAAACACCAATCACAGTCCAATGTAGATTGTGCCAGGTCAACTCGTTAACTCCACTATAACGAAGGGTCCTACAAAGTCCGTTTATAGAATCTGCAAAAATTTATGGACAATATCTATATCTCTAAGAATAATCGTTTTATCAAGATGCTTTTGGAAGATTTGGAATGTCGCAAAATTATCATTAAATCGCCAAATGTGGCAATCCCTCACCTCAGATTAGAAAGGGGCAACCATAGAATGACGTCATGGGGAAGAATCCTCATAACGCTATATTCTAAAGAAAACTCGCCGATGAAGCCGTGAAAAGATTGTCTATGAAAAAGACGAAAGACAAGACAGAAGACGCCAATGAGGGAACACGTTCACAATAATGTTAAAGTAAATATATGGAATTTACTTTCATCTGATGAGCAGTATTAAGCTTCCTGTGAATAAAAATATACTTTCTAATATCTCGATAAAGTCCAGTGCAAACTCCTAAGCAGCTTCAGTTTATTTATGGTTAAAATCGTTTATACTGCCTTCCTCTTTTAATAAGATTGAGACTATTTAAATTTGGTATTACTTTCCTTATATACATAATGTATAAGGAAAGCATTGTGACGAGGTCGAAATTTCGAATTCGAGTTTTCGACGGGAGATCACGTTTTAAGCTACCCTAATCACGAATCGAAAATTTTTGAGGTGATGACTGTGTGTGTGTGTGAAAGTATGTGTGTGTGTGCGTCAGTGAGCCTATGGAGACGATATCTCACGAACGAATGGAGCAATTCGAATGAAGTTTGGTACAAAAATCACAATGCATGAATACTGGAAGCCTATTGTTTTAAAACACAATCGAATGTACAGGAAAAACACCCTAACTTTTCGAGTGAAATTTTGAAAAAATCATCAAAAATTCAAAACCTTTAATAAAGTTAAGCAAATAGACATTTTTATGTAATTTTTCCCTAGAAAATGATTGACTTTAAAACGCTAGCATAAACCGTTCTTGAGATCTTTCGCATTTTTCAAATAAATGTATCAAAAAAAAAACCATAAATAAAAATAAAATATTAACTGTTGAGAAAGACTTTTACTTTTGATATGTATATCATACGATAATTTTGATGACATCATTGTCATGGATCTAACTCGTTCCATTCAAGAGAAAAGATACTTTGAGTAATACTTTTGTATTTGGACGCCAATAGTCATTTATATGCTGTAAGAATAACTTATTTATCTATCCATTACGCTTGGCGAGATTTTGGCGAAGAATTTAGCGGAATGTCGCCAACTTGGCGACATTTTTAAATGTTGCGAAATTAACGGAAATCTCGCCAAATGGATAAAATGACGCTAAATCAATGAAAATGACGACTAAATGAAGAAAATTCAATATTTTGAAAATAATATGAGTATCTACTATAAGAATAGCATTTTTTGAACTATAAAAGCAGTAAATTCATTGCATTATATAAGGAAAGTCATGTGTTGCCCACATCAGATTTTTTTCTTATTATAGCGGCCCCCGAGCATGAATCGCCAAGCGACCGAGATGTATCGCTTAGGTAGATTATAAAACCTCACCAAGTATTTGCAGTACTAAAGAAACAGCACGTGTTTATATTACAGTCATCTTGTTTTTGCGTTAACATTTCCGATTTCGTATTTGTGTTTACTTTCTTTATATACATAATGTATTAGGAAAGTATTGTAACGGGGTCGAAAATTCGAATTCGAGTTTTCGACGGGAGAGCACGTTTCAAGCATCCCTGATCACGAATCAAACATTTTTGAGGTGATGCCTGTGTGTGTGTGTGTGTGAGTCCGTGGAGACGATATCTCACGAACGAATGGAGAGATTCGAATGAAATTTTAAATAAAAATCGCCATCGTGAATACTGGAAGCCTATTGTTTTTAAACGTAATCGAATGTTCAGAACCCCCCTAAATTTTCGAGTGAAATTTTGAAAAAAATCATCAAAAAATCAAAATCATTGATAAAGTTACACAAATAGATATTCCTTATGTAATTTTTCCTTAGAAAGCGATTGACATAAGCTTTAGAACGCTAGCGTTAACCTTTCTCGAGATATTGCACATTTTTCAAATAAATTTATCAAAAAATCCAATTAATTAAAAAAAAAATATTAACTGTTGAGAAACATTTTCACTTTTCACATGTAATATCATGGGGCGCGGTAGCCCATTGGTTAGCGAGCTGGAGTTGCACTCGGTAGGCCCGGGTTCGATTCCAGCCGCTGCCAAAACTGCCGCCGTGTTCATGCGGAGTACGATCACGTTAAACATGTGGGTCCGAAAGTCCTTCCGTGAGGTTGGTGGTAGGGGAAGGAGGGTACGGTCCCTGTGGATGCCTCCCCCACTGGGTTCCGGTCTAAATTGGGTGGCACTTCCCGACCGTCCAAATAGTTACCTTACACCTTTCTGGTAGGTCGGACGGTCTGGGTTTCAACAATCAACAACATGTAATATCATGCGATAAATTTGGTGACATCAGTCTCGTGGATCTATCTCGTTCCATTCATGAAAGAAGAGACTTTGAGTAATAATTTTGTATTTGAACTCCAATAGTCATTTATTTGCTATAGGAATGACTTACTTCTCCGTCCATAACGCTTGGCTTGATTTTGGCGATGAATTTGACGGCATGTCGCCAACTTGGCGACTTTTTAAATGTTGTCAAATCAACGAAAATCTCGCCAAGTGGATAAAAATGACGCTAAATCAATGAAAATGACGACAAATTGTCGAAAATTCATTATCTTGGAAAGAATATAAGTATCTACTATAAGAAAAACCTATTTTTTTTACTGTAAAAGTGGTAAATTCATTGCATTATATAAGGAAAGTCATGTGTTGCCCACATCAGGTTTTTTAAATTGGGCGACGTCGTACCTTGCGGGGGCTGTTATAATAAGGAAGTACCTTAAAGTTTTTGTATTTAAATGTAGCTCAAAAAGGTGCAATATCTCAAGAATATCGTGCAAAAGCATGTAATGAATTATGTTAGTAACTTTGAAATAAAACATCACAAATAAACTACAGGGTCTTTATAATTAAAGTTCCACTTTGAAATGTCCATAAAAGGAAAACTACTGGTCAGAATGTTATCAAACTTGGTAATGGTTTACAGGAAGTCATGGGATTTTATTTTCCGCAAAAATATAAATAAATAAATAAAGTTCAAAACTCACCGTCAGCGGGGAATGGCGCTGTATGCAATATTGTTAAACGAAATAAGACATGAAGACATCGGTTTAAAAAGTTTTTAATCGTTTCTAAAACATGTTTACAAATCATGTTCAATGTGGCTTCCACCATTTTCTGAAAGCAAGTAAAATCGCATTACTGCTTTCTCAACAGTAGCTCTTAGCATATCAGGAGGAATGTTACGGACATGTCGGTGTATCACATTTTTCAATTCCGTCAAATTGTTTATGTTATCACTATAAACAGTGACTTTGAGGTAACCCCATAGCCAGAGGTCACAGGGGTTGAGGTTTGGTGACCGGGGTAGCCAAGAAATGGGAAAGTGTCGGCTTACAATCCGGTCATCCATGAAATTTTGTTTAAATAACTGTTTGACACATGTACCAATGTGAGGTGGAACCCCTTCCTGCATAAAAATCGTGGTGTCTAAATCACTGTTTATGGTGATAACATAAACAATTTGGCCTAATTGAAAAATATGATACACCGACATGTCCGTAACATTCCGTTTGATATGCTAAGAGCTACTGTTGAGAACGCAGTAATGCGATGTAACTTGCTTTCAGAAAATGATGGAAGCCACATTAAACATGATTTGTAACACGTTTTAGAAACGATTAAAAACTTTTTAACCCGATGTCTTCATGTCTTATTTGTATTAACAATATTGCATTCAGCGCCATTCCCCGCTGACGGTGAATTTTGAACTTTATTATTTTTTTTTTTTTGCGGAAAATAAAATCCGATGACCTCCTGTAAATTATTACCAAGTTTGATAACATCCTGCCCTGTAGTTTTCCTATTATGGTCATTTCAAAGTGGAACTTTAATTATACAAACCCTGTGTATTTCCATAATATTTTTCATGCATGTATTTTTCAAATCACAATTGGATTTCTACCTGTGATAATTACGTTTTCAATACTTTCTTAAAGAAAACAGACATATGCAAATTAAGTGATAACAATTGTTCCGACTGAGTTTTGATACCTCTACATCAGGTCAAAGTAGCGGCTTTACTTAACAAACGTAAAGCAAGAACTGTCAAACTATCAACTGAAAACAAAGAACTGACAACTGACATTGAACTAAGACAGTTCTTGTTTAATTAAGCTCACTCGAAACACTTTTAGGCAAGTAATTTGCATATGTCTACTTTCTTTAAGGAATCATTGAAAGTGTTATGTTGTTATACGTTCGGAAATGTGTTCGAAAAATGGATAGATTTTCCACGATCCTTTATCCAGAAACATTTCTTAGGCGTTCATCGATTAGATTACACATAAAAAATGTCATTCCTTTTGCTGTATATGTTCCAGAGTTATCGTGACTATAGAAACACACAAAATAAATCTGATGTGGGCAGCACATGACTTTCCTTATATAATGCAACGACTTCACTACTTTTACAGTAAAAAGAATAGATTATTTTTATAGTAGTTATATATATTATTTCCAAGATATTGAATTTTCGTCAATGAGTCGTCATTGATTTAGCGCCATTTTTATCTATTTGGCGAGGTTTCCGTTAATTTAGCAACATTTAAGAAAGTCGCCAAGTTGGTGACATTCCACCAAATCCGCCGCCAAAATCTCGCCAAGCGTTATGGAGGAAGAAATATGTTATTCTCACAGCAGATAAATGACTATTGGCGTTCAAATACAAAAGTATTACTCAAAGTATATTTTTTTCATGAATGGAACGTGCTAGATCCACGAGAATGATGTCACCCAATTTACCGCATGGTATTACATACGAAAAGTGAACATGTTTATCAATAGAAAATATTTTTTTTTTATTTCATATGACTTTTTGATAATTTTTTTGAAAAATGTACAATATCTCCAGAACGGTTCGTGTTAGCGTTTTTAAATTCATGTCAATCGTATTCTAATGAAAAATTACATAAGAAATGTCGATTTGCGTAACTTTATTAGCAGTTATGATTTTTTGACGATTTTTTCAAAATTTCACTCGAAAATTTAGGGGGTTTTGGACATTCGATTGCGTACAGAAACAATAGGCTTCCAGTGTTTACGGATTGTGATTTTTGTACAAAATTTCGTTCGAATCGGTCTATTCATTTATCAGTTATCGTCTCCACAGACTCACTGACAAACACACACACAGACACACACAGACAGACATCACTTCAAAAATGTTCGATTCGCGATCAGGGATGCTTGAAACTTGGTCTCCCGTCGAAAACTCGAATTCGAATTTTCGACCCCGTCACATTACTTTCCTTATGCATTATGTATATAAGGAAAGTAATATAGGCACATTATTGAAGAAAGTGGGTGATTTGTATTCAAGGATGTTCAAGATGTAGAAATCTATCAAGCCCGGAAGTTGTATGTTTTGTCCTTTCCATTTTCCATGTATTGTAAAGAAAACATTAAATGTAGTCTCTATCATGCAAATTAATAATTTCAATCAACAATCGCATTGATACTTTATTCTTAACTGTAATTATCCCCAGTCTTTAATGCACTCATTTAACTTCTCATAATAAAAATAGATTATTCAATTTTTTTACAGATAATATATACTTATCCTCGATAATATTTCTCAGTTATATATTTAAGAATTTTCATTGCACTTTGACTTATCTAATCATCCAATGTAAATAGAATTTTTCTTACTGGCATAATCATAGTTCTGAAATATTATATCGAAACCTGGAAATATGTGCTTTAAAACTATTCATGCTGCATATCAGGTTATGGGTGCAACTTCCATTAACATTACCACATTTATAACTCACTGCCCAATATGATCTACCATTATTAAATTTGTTTATGGAATTAATTGACTTAGCTCATATAATTTAGGCAAATTTATGAAACACGCTTTAGTGTTTCATTAGGTGTTTCATTTAGTGTTGACGTCCATGGACGCCAATGTCTGCAGAGGGAGATCGAACTGTTTGGGATAGGGTATGTCAAATACCTGTCTTTTTGAGAGGTTCTTAGTTTGGGATTGAAGCTGTCCCACCTGCGGAAGGCCCAAAAGTATACTAAGCCAGAAAGCCTTCTTTCAAATCAGACGCCAAACTTCGTTTTATCGCCAGCGTGATACGCGAAGGAGTGCTCTCTCTCTCTCAAGGTTACTATAGCAGCCATATCAAGAGAAAAGACTCTCGCAATTTGGTTTATTTTTTTATAGGATATATGTATAACTTACAATTTAGCAATAGAGACACGTTTTAAATGGATTGTCTCTTAGATTGGAATTAAATTAATTCAATACTGATTAGATTAAAGAAGCCGATATATAACTTACAATTCAGCAATATGGGCTTATCGCCGATATATAACTTACAATTAAGCAATATAGACACTTTTTAAATGCATTATCTCTTAGATTAGAATTAAATTAATTCAGTATTCACTCAATTAAAGAATCATTTTATTATTTTCTAATGCTATTGTATAGAGGAAGTTCACGGATAATCACGACATTTAGACGAAAAAATAAACTTAAAGACACCATGAACACATTTCGAACATTTTTGGGAAATATTTCCATCCGCGCGTGTGTGTGTATCTGTGGGGTTCGAATGCGCGTATCACTATGGCAATTTATATGTAGATGCATTCTATATAAAATTAGAAACAGGTAGAATATTTTGTAATAACTGGGATTAAAACGTTATTCCAAATTAGAGATATTAAATTAGAGAGAGTACGTACAGCCACGAAATTCTATATGTAGCTGCATTCTGAAAAAATTAGAATTAGGTAGATCATCATGTAATTAACGTGATTAGAATACGGGTGAAAGGGAGGGAGGGAGACACAGAGGGCGAGAGAGAAAGAGAGTATGTGTGTGTGTGTCAAAATATAGTACGATCAAAATATAGTGTGGTACTGCAGGAGAGGTCGACCTTGTTTCGAACGAGTAGGATTCAAGAGCGCCCATAAAACTTATTCCAGAGATGGCCAAACTCAAGGATGGGAGGTAAATATCTATTAACTTATTACCTACATTTCTGACCTTGAACGTCCGCGGGAGTGAAATGCCCCCTCGCGCTCCCCTATGGGCGCCCATAGAACATTTTCCAGAGGGTAAACTCATGGATGAGAAGTACAATGTTGACTAGCTTGATACCTACATTTGTGACTTTGAACGCCCCTATGGGTACCCATGATTATAAGTGTTGAAGACCCAGACCATTTGACTAGCCCTATAGGGCTTACAGCAGCTGTTTGAGTGGCCGAGAGAGATGGCCATAAGCACAGACTAATATAGTATTCTGTGGCTATAAGTGTTGCAGACCCAAACCACTCGACTGACCCAGAGGGCTTACAGCAGCTATTTGAGTGGTCGGGGTGGCTATAAGTGTTGTAAAAATTTAGACTTCACGGAAACTTTTGTGGGATATGGAAAGACTCCATTTTTCCACCCCTGGGGAAATCGAAACTCAACTCCGTTAGGTTCGTTCTGTCCTGAGGTTACTAGTATAAGTAGGGAGTTTTTTCAATGAGCGCCCATAGGGGAGGGAAAGGAGGCACTTCCGCTCTCCTGGACATTCAGGATCCCAAATGTGGGGGATCAAGGTAGTCGATATTGTACATATCATTGAGTTTAACGCATAGAAAAGTGCTATGGGCGCTTATGCTTATAGTATCGACAACGGGCCAGAACCTAACTGGGCTTAATATTTTTGTTTCTCACTCGAGGGTGAATAAAATGGGTGGGAGTGTCAAAAAGACTTTATCAATCAATGACTTTGAGTCCTTCACAGCTTAACCGAATTGACTTTTATTTTGTGCAAATATTGTATTTGAAAAGATTATAACCGCGAAACTCAACATATCTTAAATCAAGAATATTAATTTCCCCAAAGGGACAGGAATTATCAAATAAATTAAACTTCATTTTTCAAGAATATTCATCAATTTGATATCATTTTTATTAATTTAATGTCATTTTTGCCAATTTGGAAGCATTTTAAATAAAATGTCAAGTTGACGATATTTTGTTAATTTATCGACAAGCATTACAGACAGACAGACAAACTAATAAATTACATTTGACGAATTGTTTGATGTCAAAATACAAAATTATTGTGAAACAGTGTCTCGTGAATAAAACCTACCAGAATGATGCTAACACCGTTGTCACATAATATTGTACATGGAATGGAAACATATTACGGTAGTTAGTACTGTTTTAATTTCATGTATTTTCTAAAATTTATTTGAAAAACGTACAATATATCAAGAATGGTTCATGCTATTATCCCAAAGTTTATGTCATTCATTTTCTAATAAAAAATTAAATAAAAAATGATATTTTATGTAACAATATTAAAGGTTCTGATTTTTTATGATGTTTTTCAAAATTTCATTCGAAAGTTTGGAGCTGGTTTCCAAATATTCGATTGCTTATAAAATCAATAGTCTTCCAGTATTCACTGATTGTAATAATCGAATTTTTTTTTGTTTGAAACGTTCCATCCGTTCGTTAGATATCGCATCTACTGACTCAAGGACACACACACTAATATACATGCACACACACTAATACACATATACACACTAATATACATGCACATACTACATACATTAATATACATGCACACACAGATATCACTTTAAAAACATTCGATTCGATTTCAGGGATGTTTGAAACAAGCTCTACCGTCGAAAACACAAAGCAGAATTCGAGTTTTCAACCTCGTCATAATACTTTCCCTATACATTATATCAGTATTTTTCAAATTCATTTTGTCACGAAACCCTTTTGAAATTTAATTTGATGGTGGAACCCCAAAATAAGAAATATCACCTGTTGTCCAAATTATGCATCAAAATTTTACACGTTTTTAAATTTAAGACAATTTGCATGAAACTATCACGTCGCGGAATCCCAAGGGTTCCGAAAAACTTTGAAAAGTCTACCTTGAAATACGATGCATTATATTAGGTATGTCAGAAAAGTAATATTTATTGCTCCCACAAACCGAAAATGTCAAGCAAATTTCCTTAAAATGTCACAAATTTTGCATTTTTAAAATGACAAATATTCCCTCCTTTTAAATAATCTTCAATTTTCGTCACTGATTGTTGTACAATATAAGTATTGAACAACATACGGATCCTACGAATATATTTACTCCAAAATCTCGCATATAAACGTTTTATTCAAATAATAAATTATATATGTGGGTGGAACATTTCTTACACTCATTGCAAACAATCTGCGTACAGTACAAAAAGTTCTTAAATACATGTATTTTCATAGTATTACTTTAAAACCAAAATGTGCATAAAACATGATTTAAATAATGGGATACAAATGTATCTAATCTGTCTCCGTGAACAATTTTGCGGATTAAAAACAATCGTCTTTCTCTCCGCTTGAGGAATTCCGCTTCTCTCCGCTTGCAGGAGTTGCAAAAATAGTGTACCAGAACTGGCGATAAAACGACGTTTGGCGTGTGATGTGACAGAAACTTTCTGAATTGGTATACCTTTGGGCTTATCGCGTCCCACCTGTAAGCAAAAGGTTAAAGAATAAAATCATATCATTTCGACAATTACGTCTCCAGATTCTTGAATGGATAAAATAACTGTACTAGTATATTGTTTTGACGTACCCTCTGAAATCGTGGTTGTGCATTCAGGAGACAAGAATGAATCCAAATTTCTGGATAACTAACACGTGTATTCACAAGCACAACGTAAACAGGAACAATATTGTTGCGAACGCGCAATGTTCTGTTTGGTGCCTCATTTGTCGTCAGTCTGGAAGGTCAGGCGAAGAAAATACAGTTGTTGTTGTTGAGACCCAGACCGTCCGACTTACCAAAGTAACCGTGTGGACGGCTGGGAAGTGCCAGCCAGTTTAGATCCGAACCCAGTGGGGGAGGGATCCAGAGAGACCTTACCCTCCTTCCACTACCACCAACCTCTCGGAAGGACTTACGGGCCCACATGTTTAACGTGATCGTACTCCGCATGAACACGGCGGCAGTTGAGGCAGCGTGCAATTCCAGCGCGCAAACCACCGGGCTATTTCGCCCGAAATGCGCCAACAGCAAGCGGTGTTCCCAGGTGGTCACCCACCCAAGTACTAACTGCGCCCGATGCTGCTTGACTGCGGTGGTCTAACCAGAACAGGCGAAGTAAATACAGTGTATGACGTCAGGATGCCGTGAGCACAAGGTTCAGGATTTCCCACTTAGAAGAAAGGTTTCCTGATTAGGCTATTTACCGCCAATTTGGTGATATTTGGCGACTTCTGGAATGTTCTAGAAACTTGTCGATAGAGAGATTATTCATTGAGATATAGAGATTTCCAGAAGTTTCTATGGAGAGGCTATAAAAGGGACTCACCCCTCCGTTGCAGTGGAATTGACGAATGAACCTAACACGAGCTACCTTGGACTTTTTGTGAATATTTTTAGAATAGTAGCGGCTGTTTTGTTGTTGTTGTTGAGACCCAGACCGTCCGACCTACCAGAAAGGTGTAAGGTAACTGTATGGACGGCCGGGAAGTGCCACCCAATTTAGACCGGAACCCAGTGGGGGAGGCATCCACAGGGACCGTACCCTCCTTCCCCTACCACCAACCTCTCGGAAGGACTTACGGACCCACATGTTTAACGTGATCGTACTCCGCATGAACACGGCGGCATTTGTGGTAGCGTGCAAATCTAGCGCGCAAACCACGGGGATACCGCACCCGAGGTGGCCAACAGCACGCGGTGTTCCGAGGTGGTCACCCACCAAGTACTAACCGCGCCCGATGCTGCTTGACTTCGGTGATCTAACGAGAACCGGTGTTTTCAGCACGGTACGGCCGTTGGCCGGCTGTTTTGTGAAATTACTTTCGTTAACATTCTGTGAATAATATCACTTATTCTGTGAAATTAGTGGAGCAATTAAAAGCTGTCCGAATCTATATTGTTCCTGTCTACTTTGTTCTTGTGAATAAACGTAGGTTATCCAGAAACTTGAACAAGTATTTGTATCCTGAGTATACACCCACGATTCTTGAGGATACTTTCGTAATAATATACACTAAAACACCTCTTAAATGATCTACTGATTTCACCAAAAAACCCCTACACTATTGTTTAAACATTAACGAAAGTCCTTTCATAAAACAGGAGCTATTATTCTCAAAACATTGACGAAAGTCACAGTTCGATGTAGCCTGTATCTTGTCAATTACTCTGCAACTGAGTGATAATTCCTTTTATAAACTCTCTGTAGAAACTTCTGGAAATCTGTCATATCACGTAGAATATTGGTTATTTCGAGGTGTTTCTCTAACCTTCGAGAAGCCACCAAATGTCGCTAAATTGGCGATAAATGTCCAAATGTGGAAATCCTTCCCGGACTTTAACATGTGGCAACCCTAGACACATGTCATAGGAAAGCTCGTTCGTGTATTTTCTCCGTCTGGTTCTCAAAAAAAAAAAAGTCTCCAGTGAGGGAATATTACACGGTTGGCAACAACATTAACCAGTTAACCATTATAACCACGTGTGGATTGTGGTCACTAAATGTTACACGTAAATTAAAAAAAAGAAATACTCTTAATGTCAGACGCTGCTTCAAATTCATGCATAAAAATGGTTTATGCATGAAATGGTTTATGTATACATGTATGCATAAAAATTGCATTTTATAGTCAAATAACATAAAAATTGCGGTATGTAAGATAATACTTCGTATTCGATCAAATATAATACTTTAAAATTGGTATAATTCCCTTTTTTCAAAGTTTAGAGAGATTTTAATTGAAATTCGATAATTATTTAAACTATTATCAATAATTTGGTCTAAATAATAACCAGCAGATGATTTCGGTGGTTAAAGCGTAATTATGTTACTCAGGTTAAACATTCTAATTAATAAACATTCTAATTCGAATTATGAGCATTGGAGTTTTTATATGTTCCAAACTTTGTGTTTATTGAGTCTGCACCGGGAATTTTCACTTTCATTTTTTTTTTATGAAAGAATTTCTGATTTCTAAGTATTTTATACAAACTTCAGCCTTTCAAATTTAAATTACTACTATTATTTTTAATTACAGGATTTATGGGCATTCTGAAACAGTTCGAAAATTCAGCTTAGCCGATGTTCACACTTCGTTTTTTAAATGGAAATCACGACTTACAAACTTGCCCCAAATATTTATTAACTCAAAAACATATTGGAATTCGAAGTATGATTATTGACTACTGGAATTTCTAGAATTCCCCATTGTTTAGTTTCATTCATAATCCATTCGTCAGGTTTTCATAACTATGTTTTTAAACGTCAGATCTCGACCGAAAAATTTGTATAAAAATATAGGAAAACACGATAATGCGTGCACATTCGAATTATAGGTCTTAGAATATTTAGCTATCTTGACTACTGGAATCTAATTTTTCGGAATTTTTATATTATTAATTTTAAACAAAATTGAAGAACTTAAGGTTATCACAATATTTTTTACTACCAAGAGAAACCATTTCAAATTGAAATTATCGAATAGAAAAAAAAACTATTCTGCACGGCCAATTTCTTTTTTTTCTTTCTTCTTTTTTTCAAACGAAATGTATCGACTTTTTAGATTTCATTTTGAAACGAAATGTATCGACTTTTAAGATTTCAGTTTTAAGCAAAATGTATCGACTTTTTCAGATTTTATTTTAAAACGAAATGTAACAATATTTTTAAATTTTATTTTTAAACGAAATGTATCGAAATTTTTAGATTTTTTCTATTAAACGAAATGCATCTGTACAGACCAAGAGATATTTAGCCAGTGTTCATGTACAAAGATTTATCATATCTACCAAGCCAAACAAAGGCCCAGACCCATAGGCACAAGTTTACAACAGCCCTGGCCCGAGAGGTCATGAAAGCAATAAATAAATGCACGCAACTTACAGGTGTGGTCAAGGCAGAAAAGTTACTGGAGACCAAATCTGAAACGATGCCGATTGGTTAAAGAATAACCAATGAGGAAGTGTTGCTGTATCGACCTGAGGATAACTAATAGGATAACCAATGAGGATATGATACGATGGGTGTATCATTGAAACATTGATGAGGTTTGATTTTATACCGAATTAGATGTACCTTAGAAACTTCCACTGAATGATTCACTTCACACATATATTTTATACATTCGCATGTCCT
This sequence comes from Amaurobius ferox, assembly GCA_951213105.1. Classification (NCBI taxonomy): domain Eukaryota; kingdom Metazoa; phylum Arthropoda; class Arachnida; order Araneae; family Amaurobiidae; genus Amaurobius; species Amaurobius ferox. The sequence continues at coordinate 41,835,545 of OX578143.1, forward strand.
TTCAAAACATTTAATGTAACATTAAAAAGATGTTATTTACAATTTTGCATTTCAAAATCTTACAACGAAGTGCCACTTTTAGTGAAAAAATCTTTGATTGTATTTTGTGTGAAATACATTTTCTTCAGAATCACATCTTCAGCCCTTTTCTCAATTTTTTTTAACGAATTCCGCATATCTGGACAGTTACTTAAAACATACAATTGCATTTTCTTACACATATGCAGCAGTTCAGCATCGGAAGGGATATCAACATCTTCATTTTCCATTTCATCTTCATCATTGGGAACAGATTCATTTTCAGTTTTATCCATAAGAATATCATTTTTTAAGCTTTCAGGATCACTAAAATTGTCACACGATGCAACATCATTATCGAAATTCAAAAAGATCTTAGCATCTACTATCCCATCATCTGAATGTGCTAGGTTTATGAGATGATGCGTGCTGGAATTGCTGTCTGTGTCACAGTTATCATCGTGTGAAGCACCATCACTGACACCGTCTGGAGTTTTTCTAAGAAAACCACATTTTCCAAAACACTTAGAAATTTTAGATGTACGACTTACGTACTCCCAGGACTCTTTTATCCGCATAATGGCATCGAAAACATTTATACACATGGCAATTTCGCAGATTTACAATCATCAAACCTGGATAGCACAGATTCCAATAAGAATTTTCTGTAATAGAGCTTGAATGCTTGAATTGCACCTCAATCAAGTGGTTGTAAATGTGCTGTTGTTTTTGCCGGAAGAATCTGAACTTAAATATTAGAAAATGATAAACCTTGATGTTGAACCGGACAGTTGTCTATAATCAAAAGGATTTTTCTGTTTATCTGCTTGTTTATTAAGTCCACCCATTCTGAAAAAATAAAAGCTGTCATCCAAACTTTACAATTACCATACCATAATATCTGCAAGTTTTTAGCATCCATATTTTTGAAACAGCGTGATTGTTTAGCCTTGCCAACAACCAGAGGCTTTATTTTTTCTTCAGCCGCACAACATGCTAATAACACTGTTAACCTTTTCTTTGAAATTTTCCCATCTTTACATTTATGACCAACCATCGCCAGAGATTTACTTGGCATTGCTCGATAAAATAACCCACACTCGGCAGCATTAAAAATATCTTCGATCTTGTAGTCTCCTATGACACTAGCTATTCTTTCCTTAAAAGTATGCACTGTTTCGGTGTCAACAGCATTTGATTCGCCACATAAAACCTTCTTTGAAATATTATTCCTTTTCATGAAATATTCAAGCCATCCATTTAAGAATGTAAATTCCTGAACTGCAAGTTTTTGTTTAAAAAATCTAATGCTACTTTTTGCAGCATTGGTCCAGAAACATGTGCATTTATTCTCCACATTCCTTTGAACTACTCAACAGTCACTTGGTTATCTGTTTTATGAATTTTACGACTTCGAGACTCATTTTCGTCCTCTATGTATTGTTCCCGGTACTCCAATTTCTGTTCATAGATATTACTCACACTAGTTTTACTAATCTGAAATTTTTCTGCAGCTGCTCTATGGCTATTAGTTTCAAGAAATTTCAGTACCGCAATTTGTTCTTTTAAACAAAGTTCGTTATATGCTTTAGACTTTCCAGATGCCATTACTTAAAAATTTGTTTCATACACAAAGCACGTTGAAAGGAAACACAACTGCTAAACGAATCAACTACTTCAACAACAGAAAACACGCAACAACAGGAAACACCCCTATTGTATGTGCTATCACTTCCTCCACTCTCTTAAGAAGGAGGACATATTTCTTAGCTTTCAGTGGGTGTAGAAAGCAAAAAGACAAGATAAAGTGATAGATAAGAGGACATGAGATATAGATAACACCAAGCGAAAACAGGTGGTGGTCACATTATAGAGGTTAAAATAACATCGACATGGCAATTTTATCAGCCACTTTACACTATATACAAGCCATTCCCGGCCACTCAAACGGCTGCTGTAAACCCTCGAGTCAATCGAGTGATCTGGATTTTCAACACTATATATATTTTTTATTATCAAATGGCTAGGTACTTGACTTACATCATTCGTCTATACATTTTCCAGAAACATGAACCATTTAGCCGTCCTGGGTCGTTGCCTCAGCCGCACCAGAGGGGGTGGAACACTCTGCGCCCAACAACACAACATCCATGCCTTACGTGTGACTCGAAACCACAACGCGGCGGCCGAACGATCGCTTGGAAACTCTCCCCTGTTAGCTTCGACACTATATACAGGTGCCCGGCCACACAATTTGTTACCATAAACCCTTGGGTTGGTCGTGTGCTCTGGGTCTTCTACTATATACAGGTGCCGGCCGTCCAAATAGTTGCTCAAGTCCTTTGGATGAGTCGGACGGCCTGGGTTTTCCACTATATACAGGTGGTCAAAGGTGGTGTAAAAGCACAATTTTGCAAAAATTGTCACATTAGCCAGAAGGGCCAACGGTCGTACCGTGCTCTGAAAACACCGGTTCTCGTTAGATCACCAAAGTCAGGCAGCATCGGGCGCAGTTAGTACTTGGGTGGGTGACCACCTGGGCACACCGCGTGCTGTTGGCACAATTCGGGCGCGGTAGCTCGGTGGTTTGCGCACTGGATTTGAACGCTGCCACAACTGCCGCCGTGTTCATGCGGAGTACGATCACGTTAAACATGTGGGTCCGTAAGTCCTTCCGAGAGGTTGGTGGTAGGGGAAGGAGGGTACGGTCCCTGTGGATGCCTCCTCCACTGGGTTCCGGTCTAAATTGGGTGGCACTTCCCGGCCGTCCAAACAGTTACCTTACACCTTTCTGGTATGTCGGACGGTCTGGGTCTCAGCAACAATAACAACATTAGCCAGGAGACTTTCCGGCCGTCCAAACCGTTACCTTACACCTTTCTGGTAGGTCGGTCGGTCTGGGTCTCAACAACAACAATAACAACATTAGCCAGGAGACTTCCCTGCCGTCAAAACCGTTACCTTACACCTTTCTGGTCGGTCGGACGGTATGGGTTTTAACAACATTAGCCAGGCGGACACTTCATCAAGGTTGTCACTTTACCAGATTCCACTGTATTAGCTATAAGGAAATGTACTCCAACCAGTGGTTATTTTTAAATATGTACCACAGAATCGACTTTTTTTAGATTTGTAAGAGACATTCTGTTTTCACAAAAGGACAATACATGGCACCACACAACCTGACTAGAGAACATTCGTTGTTGTTTACAAAACAACATTCGAAGTGGAGTTCGAGATGGCGATAGAAAGCACATAGCCAACGTGTTTGTAATATGTAGCTATTCCTAGCTATGATTTGTAAAATAAGTGCAATGTTTTTATATATTATTAAATGTTGTGAAGTCTTAAATAGCGAGTGAGTATTTTCCCAACCTCATCACCAAAGAAGTCTTATAAGAAAATGGCGCCCAACGCTGGACCCTCGGAATCCTCGATAAAGTTTAGAACGTTCTGTCTTCATCCCAAGTAAATGAAAGTAAAATAACTGCCCTTTCAATTAGCATAACCATGCTTTTGAGAATTTAAAATTAAAAATCATCCTGGCTTAAATGGAATAAATTGATATTGTCAATCCTGACGTATAAGAATTTTGAAATCGTTCGTACTTTCGTTTTAATATTATTTTGAATGTACTATTGTGTGTACGCCGTAATGATGGAATAATAAGTTGAAGTTTTGAAACTTAAATGGATCAAATTGATACATACTTGTGATTTTAAGTAAATTAAAGTGGCATTTATGAAATATTGGAAATAAATATGAATTTGATATTAATGTTGTTCTGGAGCCATTCAAAGACGAAAATTCTATTTTATTTAAATTATTGAAGTGAAAGTGATTTCTATCTCTTCATTTAGAACTTTTAGAACAATTAATTTTAAATCATTTGGAACAATTATCGAATTTAATAGAAGTAAACATTCATATTCGATAAAAGAAATAGCAAATATAACGATGACATTATTTAGGAAAAGGAAAAAAAGCTGATCTGAAACAACTAGCTATTGAGTTAGGAGAAAACGAAATGGTGACCTGAAACAACTAGCTATTGAGTTAGGAGAAAACGAAATGGTGACCTGAAACTCACTGAACTTGGGGATATTATTCCAAAGAGGCAAGGCGTACAAGGACCATGAAGAATTTGTAAGAAATCTTTTGGGGGTATTATTTCGGAAAGACTGGAAGACGAACAGAGGGTAAGAGAGAACGAACAGAGGATAAGAGAGAACGAACAGAGTGTAAGAGAAAATGAACAAAGAGGGAGAGAAAACAAACAAAGAGAAAGGGAACAACTAGAAAAGGAAAGAGTGGAAAAGTAAAATAGAGAATTTGAGATAGAAAAGCTAAGGCTGTAGTTGGTCAGTTAGAAAGAAACTGCCTATGCTGTTATTCAACAGGAAAATTCTTGTATGAAATTGAACCTAAAGAAAATTTTGCCAAGTTCCTTTTTGAGAAATGTGAATTAAGTTGCTTTGTTGTGTTTCTCTAAGTGCTCAAAGAGAACAGGTACAGTTTTCTTAATGCATTTGGGGAATGCAATAGAGTCTAACTATAAGTCAGTCATAAGTCACTGTATCACATTCAACTTCTCTAGGTAAAATTACTTGTAACTATAATGCTAGTAACTGAGAATTTTTGTAAATGATATATAATGATAAAGTTAATATTGAGAAAATTCAGTATGAATAATAATAACAATATTTAATAAATTTTAATTTGCCAAATTTTGTCTCGTCACCTATATAAATAAAGTTTATTTATGTCTATTAATCACTTTTATTTTCAGGAACACTGGGCAGCACATTAAGTTTATTGGCGGGTCATTACTTCGGCAAATACACAATTTCTCGATTTGTTGCCACACTTCAGCAATTATTAAAATATTTTAAATTCAATTTTAAATTAGCGTATATTTAGCGACTATTTAACGATATCAAAATAAATAATACCGATTACAACAGCTATTGAATATAACAACATCATAAACTAATAAGGAGTGCTTGAGAAAGGGAGTACACACGTGAACACATATTTGAGGACTACCGATTTAAGGTAAAATATTATAAATATATTACCATTTAATCAAGTGCTAAAACCTGTTTCTGGAATTGCCCCAAATTATTCAGACTAAGCATATTAATTCTTGGGAATAAATCCAATACTGCTACTTCAGCTCGAGTGAGTTGTGAACATAGTAATGTTAATGGAACTTGCATCCTTGCATCTATTACTTAATTTAATGTCATGGCAAGTCTTAAAGCGTGCTATTGCAGTTTCGGAGAAATATATTAAAATTGGTTGGTACTGGCACATATAGGAAGTATGTGATTGGAGTTTAGATTGGATTCTATTATACTTATTTATAGATCTAGTATTTAGAATTTACATTATATATATATATATATATATATATATATATATATATATATATATATATATATATATATATATATATATATATATATATATATATATATATATATATATATTTATATATATATATATATATATTTATATATATATATATATATATATATATATTTATATATATATATATATATATATATATATATATATATATATATATATATATATATATATATATATATATATATATATATATATATATATATATATATATATATATATTTATATATATATATATATATATATATTTAATTTTTTGCAGAAATTATTGTGATACAAATTATGTTAATTTATCCGACATCATACAATACAACTCAACTCTTACCTAGGATTATCTGATTGTTTCACATCCAGATGGCTCTAAAAGTTAAACGTGACTTTTTTATGTATGCTTTCCTATTCGAAGTTTATACGCTTTATGCAACTCTTCCATGATTCTCGTCTTGCTGGTTAGTAAAATTTCCAATTTTTTTGTTATTTTGATCATTTTTATGTTGTCTAGAATTCGTGGAATTCGGCCATTTTTCCCCACGGGCATGATAGATTGTTGTTTCGGGCGTGCAGAGTCTCTGGGAGCGTTTTCATTAAGTCAAAGCTAGCTTCTAACCAGGAAATAGGGGTCGCAATCCCCCTTGACCTTTCTGCAACCCTGTAAGCACAATCATTCCACCTATATATGTTCTTTTTTCATTTTAAATCTTACATTTCAAGACTCTGATAGTGCGGCAATTTGCGCCTTTCTCTTTCTTGAATTTCATACGTTTTGGGATTGTATTTCTTTATTATATATATATATATATATATAAATCACGGAATTAATTTTAATTTTATATGTTTACTATGCTATATATATATATATATATATATATATATATATATATATATATATATATATATATATATATATATATATATATATATATATATATATATATATATATATATATATATATATAAATATATATATATATATATATATATATAGCATAGTAAACATATAAAATTAAAATTAATTCCGTGATTTATATATATATATATATATATATATATATATATATATATATAGAAAAATTGAAATATAAAAAGTGAAAAAAACATGTAAAAAACATGTAAAAAAGGAAGGATGGCTCGGCAAAAAGCTTACATTATGGCGGTAAGGGGTTGTGACCTTACTCCCCAGTTCAACGAGCTCGTCAAAATCGCCGCGGCATTTTCACTCCTGGTCGCCAGCCCTGGCCCAAGCCAACCTCCGGAGTGACTTTGAAATCATCACGAGACCTGGATAGAGATGTGTACGAGAGCCATATCACCACAAATAAAGCCAACTGAATTGCCGACTCAAATGAAATGTAGTTCCAGCCGCGGTCCTGTGATCACAGTGCGGTCCTGTCATATGGAGGGTTCGATGATTTTGTCTCTAATTGAACTCAAAAAATACTTAAGTCTTACACCATATGCAAAATTGTTTCTGTATAAATTATCAATATTTTTGATCATAAAGGAAATTGGATATTTATTAAAAAATGCTTGTTTTAAAAATTCTTGATCAAAATTGATACGTAAATGTTCCTCTTTGATAGTTCTTTTTATTCTGATTAAACCTCCCAAGAAAACATTGCGAAACACATTCAAATATATGTTGGAGTTCCAATGTATAATTCCAATAATAGGTAGTTTAAATTGTTTTCTTTTATCATGGATGGTGAATATGAGAGGGATTTGACTATAGTTGATATTCAAATCCAAAAATTCGACCTCTTTGTTATTTTTAAGAGAGTTTTCCTTCAAAATGAGGTTAGGTGGATAAAAATCAAAGTTCATTGTGTAGTTTTCATTCTCATATCCAATAATTACGTCATCCACATAACGTAGGTATATGATTTCGTTGTTTATATGAGATCTTCTTTCATAAAAACTAAGATATATATCAGCCAATATGGAAGAACTTCCCCCCCCCCATGGGGATGCCCTTAATTTGTTGATAAATAGACAATGCGTTGTAAAGGTAATTTTCTTTAATAACTATTATTGATTATAGACTTGAATTTATTGAATTCCAGACTCCTTTTTAAATCATATTCTTCAAACAAGCTGTAAAGTATATTTGTCATGTCATCTAGATCTATAGTATTAAATAGTTCTTGGAAATCACAAGTTCTTAAGTGCAAAGGATGTTTATGATCTTTCAATATATTGATCACTTGTAGACTGTTTTTTATAATATAGCTTCCTTGGTTATTAAGTTTTCTCAAAATAGGTTGTAAAATCTTCATTAACATATTATTGGCTTTCGTGAGATAGGTATTGCATCCAACAGTAACTGGTCTGAAAGTAATAGGACTTTTATGAAGTTTCGGAATATTAATCAGATACGGATACTTTATAATTCCTGTATATTTGATACCAGTTAATAAATACAAAGCCTTGATTTTATTTGAGATTTCCTTAAGGGAGAGGTTGATTTTACTGTAAAGAACATCATTCTCATATTTTACTTTCAATATTTCAATGTAAAAGAGCTTACATGTAAATGCGTAGTTACTTGATGCCTTGTCAATATAAGTAATTATAAATTGATTTTGAATGTTCTTCAGAAGTTGGAAGTTTATTTTACATTGGTCTGGAGGTAGGTAAAGTTTTTTATAATAGTACTTGAAGTCCCTGCACATCTTAGATCGCCATTGATGGAATGCCATATCTGGCAGACTGTATTGAATGGAAAGTTTATAAATGAATTGATCAATGTCCTCTCGAAAAGCCTCAAACGGATCTCCGTGATACGGATTTCTATATTTAGTACCTAGTTTGAAAGCTTGAATTAATGTAGTATCTGTAAGAACTCTGCAATCACCTGTTACTATATGACCCAATATATGATATATTATAAATTATTTTTATAATATGATATATTATAAAAAACAGTCTACAAGTGATCAATATATTGAAAGATCATAAACATCCTTTGCACTTAAGAACTTATGATTTCCAAGAACTATTTAATACTATAGATCTAGATGACATGACAAATATACTTTACAGCTTGTTTGAAGAATATGATTTAAAAAGGAGTCTGGAATTCAATAAATTCAAGTCTATAATCAAAATAGTTATTCAAGAAAATTACCTTTACAACGGATTGTCTATTTATCAACAAATTAAGGGCATCCCCATGGGGGGGGATGTTCTTCCATATTGGCTGATATATATCTTAGTTTTTATGAAAGAAGATCTCATATAAACAACGAAATCATATACCTACGTTATGTGGATGACGTAATTATTGGATATGAGAACGAAAACTACACAATGAACTTTGATTTTTATCCACACAACCTCATTTTGAAGGAAAACCCTCTTAAAAATTACAAAGAGGTCGAATTTTTGGATTTGAATATCAACTATAGTCAAATCCCTCTCATATTCACCATCTATGATAAAAGAAAACAATTTAAACTACCTATTATTGGAATTATACATTGGAACTCCAACATACATTTGAATGTGTTTCGCAATGTTTTCTTGGGAGGTTTAATCAGAATAAAAAGAACTATCAAAGAGGAACATTTACGTATCAATTTTGATCAAGAATTTTTAAAACAAGCATTTTTTAATAAATATCCAATTTCCTTTATGATCAAAAATATTGATAATTTATACAGAAACAATTTTGCATATGGTGTAAGACTTAAGTATTTTTTGAGTTCAATTAGAGACAAAATCATAGAACCCTCCATATGACAGGACCGCACTGTGATCACAGGACCGCGGCTGGAACTACATTTCATTTGAGTCGGCAATTCAGTTGGCTTTATTTGTGGTGATATGGCTCTCGTACACATCTCTATCCAGGTCTCGTGATGATTTCAAAGCCACTCCGGAGGTTGGCTTGGGCCAGGGCTGGCGACCAGGAGTGAAAATGCCGCGGCGATTTTGACGAGCTCGTTGAACTGGGGAGTAAGGTCACAACCCCTTACCGCCATAATGTAAGCTTTTTGCCGAGCCATCCTTCCTTTTTTACATGTTTTTTTCACTTTTTATATTTCAATTTTTCTATATATATAGTGTTTGGTACTCTCATGCTGCCTTGCGCAAAAGTTACTAAAACATTTTTATTTCCGATTTTTCAATTTCTATATATTTATATTTTATATATATATATATATATATATATATATATATATATATATATATACTAGAATGGATATACATACGTGATGGACATATTTAAAGTACAGGTGATTTAGAGCCTGATAGTGAGAAAACTGTTGGGCCAAACTCAACCAAATTTGCAGTACATACTATTTAGACCATTGAGTTTTGATTTTTAAAAGACAAAAAAAAATAGTTCGGATTTTTGGCACCGCGGGCGAAAGTGCCACTGTAAGGTTCATTTTTGGAGTAAAATAGGCATAGGAAGTACAGAAAGTTCGCCAATGTTGAGAGGAATCGATCAATGCTGCTGAACTTTGTTATTCCGCAACTTCAACAGCGTGGATGGCTTGAATCTACGATATTTATGCCTAATGGAGCACACACTCATATTGGATCATTCTTTGCTAAAAAGTAACAGATAACGTAATACATTGAAAATATCAATAATCCTAGTGATCTTTAAACCTGGAGGGCGTAATTTATTCCAAAATATGTCAAAATGAAAGCACTGAAATTATATACCTCTACTACTTATATCCTGGTAGATTGAAAGATATACCCGCGTATTCCGTGTACCGTAGAGGACTGCAAGTACCACAATATATGAGTTTCAAAAATATATTTCAAAATAGAACAGATAACGTAATACATTGAAAATATTAATAAACCCGTAATCTTACGCGCTGTAATCAATTCCAATATATGTCAATACATTTCAAAATATGTACCAATACATATGAACTACTTATATTCTTTCTAGATAAGACGATATATGCGTGCATTTGTGCAATATTACTCGTACAACTTACAATAAATGAGTTTCAAGTGTTTTTTGCAAAAATAAAACAATGAATTAATAAATAGAAAATATCAATAATCCCCGAAAATATCAATAATAATAATGTTTAATACTGAAGGCCGTAATTTATATAATCTAGTCAAAATGCAACATTGGTGAAATTTATTTTATAAACATATATTTAATATTTAAATCCGGAAACATTTAATAAAAATCGTCTGCCGCATGAACGCATTGGATTTAATTCTGTTACTAAACACATGATATAAATTTCTTCAAATAATTTGGCATAGAAAATATCGTCTGCATAATGATAACTCTATGGAAGGTTTAAATGTTCGTTTGTAATTAATATCTAAAAAACCCCTAGTCTTAGAAACTCGAAATATGGACTAAATTTTAAATGGGGCTATTTCAAGTAAACCTCGAAACTTTCATCCAATTCGGTGTAGCTGTGATGATGAGACACACATATAGACAGACAAGCAGACAGATATATTTTCAATTTTATTTAGATAGATAACTAGTAGTATACCCGTTCTTCGTACAGCATATATAATATAAAAAAAAACTTAAAATTCACAACCATGTGCAAATTCCTATGATATTCTAAATGTTATTTTTATTCAAATCATTCTATTAAAATATTTAAATTAATGTTCCTAAAAATAAGTTTAAGAATCTCTATTTTTGCTATACAAAATTATCTTCACATGCAGATCTGAACAATAAAATATCCTTGTTCTGCTTGTAAAAAATTTACAAAAAATATGAAATTGAATCAATATATGCTAAAATAAAAGCGCTAAAATTGTATGGAAATATATGCCAGTACCACTTATATTCTCGAACATAAGAAGTTATACCCGTGTATTAGTAGGCGATGACTCATTTACAATATATGAGTTTCAAAAATATTTTCCAAAATAAAATAATAAAATACATATAAAATATAAATTGAAAATAAATTGAAAATATTAATAATTCCCGTAATCTTTAAACCTGAAGTCAGTAATTGATGGCAATATATGCCAAAATGAAAGCTCTATAATTGTATGGAAAGATATATCCGCACTACATTCATTCTCGTAGACAAGAAAATATAAAAGAAATATGTAATTCACAATCACGTGCAAATTCCTATGCTATTCTGAATGCAATTGTTATTCAAAACATTCTATTAAAATAGTCTAATTAATGTCCCTAAAAAGAAGTTTAAGAATCTCATGTGTCGCTATACCAAAATTATCTTTAAAGGCAGATTTGAAGAATGAAACAGAGCCTGGTCCCGTTTGTAAATAAATTTACAAAAAATATGAAATTGAATCAATATATGACAAAATAAAAGCATTAAAATTCTATGGGAAGATATATACCCGTACTACTTATATCCCTGAAATTTAGAAGATATTTGTTTCAATTAAACTCGATTAATCATTAAAGAATTAAAGAGAAAATAAATTTAAATCTGTAGTGAAATTTGTGTGTCGAAATTCATTCATCAGATATCTTTGCAGTACACTTACACATTTTTGCTGAAAGCTACTGGTACCGTATAGTTACACAAGACTTTTACATTAACAAGTTTAGGGTAAAATATATTTTCATTTTTACAAGCAATTTTACTGATTGCATGTACCTCAAAAAACATTATGACATGGAACTTTTTCAAAATAGAGCATGCAACAATTTAAAACATAAATATTTCCTATGGTCCTTTAAGGAAACTAATGAATACCACACATCGTCTAAACTGCAATTCACACATTCTGTACCTACATTTCTGAAACCGTAGACAGCATAGCAACTTTGAGCAGTTGATCTTACATAATGATTTATATTTTGAAATCTCCATTCATCACAGATCCTCCAACAGTTAAAAGAAAGGAAAATAAGCTATATAATCAAGTTCGAATAATTAATTTTAGTAAAAATAGCGTATATATTTTATGCGCAGTCAAGCTTCTTCAATAAACGGAGATGGGGTCAGGATTTCTTGGAGTGGTATATATGTTGACTTTTTAATTAATTAACTTAATTTTAATTAATTAACTTAAGATCTTTCGATTGCCACAATACTTGGCAATATACACTAAGGGGAGTAACTTGCCCCCCCAGGGGGGATTTATGACGTCACGTGCATTAAAAATTATATCCCGGCAATCTTTCACAATGATCGAAACTATGAAGTCTGGAAGGAAGGTTTAGAAAGCAACAAATAGGACGGGAATAATATTTATAACACATTGTATTACACAAGATCTTTATTAGGGCGCGGTAGCCCATTGGTTAGCGCGCTGGAGTTGCACTCGGTAGGCCCGGGTTCGATTCCAGCCGCTGCCAAAACTGCCGCCGTGTTCACGCGGAGTACGATCACGTTAAACATGTGGGTCCGTAAGTCCTTCCGAGAGGTTGGTGGTAGGGGAAGGAGGGTACGGTCCCTGTGGATGCCTCCCCCACTGGGTTCCGGTCCAAATTGGGTGGCACTTCCCGGCCGTCCAAACAGTTACCTTACACCTTTCTGGTAGGTCGGACGGTCTGGGTCTCAACAACAACAACAAGATCTTTATTAGGCATACGATCAAATCAAGCAATACGAACAATTTTTAGTAGTAGCATATGTACAAAAACATCCTATAACCAACAGAATCGTTCTTAGTAAAGTGTATCCGTTGAATAACATCCTTGGAAGAAGAAAAAATATTAAGAAATTCAAAAATGTAACACCCTCTGACATAACACAATAATGATGGTATATTACGAAATAAATGAAAAGCATTTGAAATTCTGTAGTTGTGACAATGTACCTTTTAGTCAGATTTTTACTATTTTGAATACTTATTTTTAGCGAGTTCAAATGTACGCTGCAAGTATTACAAGAAGGAAATCAAAAGACCACATACATTGTTCTATTTTAATCGTACGCATTAGAGCTAAACTAGAGATTAGAGAGTAAGCCGCTCCTCGGTCAGGTTACGTAATGCACACAAAAACAGAACTTCCATAACTTCGATGATGAGAACTGCATAACATGACCTCCAGAATATCTCCAGAATAACTCGGCGAAAGATCCATGTCACCGCTAACTGGGGCAAGCAGATCAGAGCTATAACTCAATCCATCAGGGAACACCATGCTCCAAAATCTGATAGGAATTCCCTGGAAAGTTGCACTACGCTCAATTTTCCCACTCTATTCACGAAGACATGAATACAGAACACAATCTCCGACTATTGGGTGAAGTTTTAAACTGCACTTTAGATTTTTCTATAGAGAGCCAGTCCTGTACGGCCACAAGATGATAGTAAGAAAATTCCACACTATAATAAAACCCTCAATAAGCACTCAGCACAAACCGCTCGTGCCCCGACGACTCGCCCTTAATGTCTATTTCACAGAATTTCACATTTTTATTAAGATTACCATCAAATTCTTAATTCGAAATCTAATCCCTTCTAGTTTTCATATTCCATGCGAACGAGAGGACATTTTTCTCTCCTTCCCACGTCAAGAATGATGCAATGTTCCAAAAAATTCAAAAAGACTAGCGCATGAGCAAAACACTCAGGTAGAAGCACAAAGAAAGATACACCACAAACGTCTTGGCAAAAGAAAGAAAAGCCGCCTGGTAAAAAACGGTAAATAAACAAACGGAAAATAATTTTTCCTCTCGCCTAAAATCGAGAAATAACCTAAAATCGAGCCTCTTTATTTTTATTCTGGAACATAAGCAAATTGGCAATTTAAGACTCGCTTCTTTCCGACGTCTACGGAGTGTAAATAAATCGGAGAATATATTACCCAAAACAATATAATTCTCCTGTCACACTTTCAAACAAAGGAAACAATATTTTAATTTACGCACCATTATAGTTAGGAAGTGTTGTTGTTGATTGTTGAAACCCAGACCGTCCGACCTACCAGAAAGGTGTAAGGTAACTGTTTGGACGGTCGGGAAGTGCCACCCAATTTAGACCGGAACCCAGTGGGGGAGGCATCCACAGGGACCGTACCCTCCTTCCCCTACCACCAACCTCTCGGAAGGACTTTCGGACCCACATGTTTAACGTGATCGTACTCCGCATGAACACGGCGGCAGTTTTGGCAGTGGCTGGAATCGAACCCGGGCCTACCGAGTGCAACTCCAGCGCGCTAACTAATGGGCTACCGCGCCCTTAGTTAGGAAGTGTGAAAAACCTTATCACAGAAGTTTAGTGATCATGCATGATTTTGTCACATTTTGTTCTATACTGCCATATTGAAAAATATAAATGTTCAATAAATTTCCATGTTTTCACTCGAATTTCAAAAAATGCCATCAAGTTCTAGATTTTTCGATAACAAAGCCGGATATAAAGTTTCTTAAAAATCAATTGATATTTGTGGCCGCTAATGTGTACACAAGAAATCGATCACAGACACACAGATAGAGATATATCGCTCCAAAAATAGTTAAAACGTGTTCAGGAGGTCTTAAAACTGATATTGGCGTCAACATCTGCAATTCAAAATTTTTCGTTAAAATAATTATTTCTGTATATCTTATTACATATTATGAGAAAGTAATAATTATTTGGTGTGTAAGAATTTTCTATATAAAATAAATAAAAATATATTTTATATTTATTCTTACTTTAACACCTACAAAAAATAACAGTTACTATTTATACAGGGTAATATAAATTCTGGATCAAAAGCATTCGGAGGAAAGGGAGTTCTCGGGTTGAATTAAATATAAGGTTCCATCGGAAATCTGCCAAGATAAGCACTTTTCAGCAAGTAAGGATTCGTGATTTTCATTTTCGTTTATTGAGCTTTGTGCGCCTAAGTCCTGAAAGTTTCCATTTCCCGATTGGACAAACAAACGTATGACGTCGGACTTATTCCCATGATCCCAGGATTGAATCTCACGTAGCGAAGTAGATGGACATTTAAAAAATATTTGTTTGCTTTATTAAAATAAACAAAATCATTTGTAAATACCAATTTAATCTATACTAATTATAAAACTTTCGATACAAACATAAAACTTTAAGTATAGGAGTTGAAAATTATTATTCAAAATTTATCTATAATAATAGACTATTGGAAGTATAGATATTTAAAAATTAATACATGCACGTATTTAAATTGAAAATATAAATTATTCATATTTAGGTACGTGAACACTGCAAAATAGATAAACTTTCATGTTATATCATACATCAGATAAATATTTCACGATTTTATTAACTTTTTAATTGGTAATCATTTAAAAAAAATATTTTTAAAAGGAATTGTTGAAAGTATTCTTTATCAGGTTGACGGAAGAAAAGTAAGCTTGAGAAATTATTACTTTCCTTATATACATAATGTATAAGGAAAGTATTGTGACGGGGTCGAAAATTCGAATTCGAGTTTTCGACGAGAGAGCACGTTTCAAGCATCTCTGCTTACAAATCAAAGATTTTAAAAGTGATATCTGTGTGTGTGTGTGTGTGTGTGTGTGTGTGTGGGCGTTTGAAAGGATGTGTGTGTGTGTGTGCGTTTGAAAGGATGTGTGTGTGGTGTGTGTGTTTGAAAGTATGTGTGTGTGTGTGTGTGTGTGGAGACGATAACTAACGAACAAATGGACCGATTCGAATGATATTTGGTACAAAAATCACAATCCGCAAACACTGGAAGCCAATTGTTTTTATACGCAATCGAATATTCAGAACCCCCCTAACTTTTCAAGTGAAATTTTGAAAAAATCGTCAAAAACTCAAAACCGCTAATAAAGTTACGCAAATAGACATTTCTTATGTAATATTTCATTAGAAAACGATTGACATAAATTTTGGAACGCTAACATGAGCCGTTTTTGAGATATTGCACATTTTTAAAAACCAATAACAAAAAGTCATATAAAATTAAAAAAAATATATTTCCTATTGATAAACATGTTCACTTTTCATATGTAATACCATGCGATAAATTGGGTAACATCATTCTCGTGGATCTAGCTCGTTCCATTCATGAAAAAAGATAGTTTGAGTAATACTTTTATATTTGAACTCCAATAGTCATTTATCTGCTGTAAAAATAACTTATTTCGTCGTCCATAACGCTCGGCGGGATTTTGGCGATGAATTTAGTGTAATGTCGCCAACTTGGCGACATTTTTAAATTCTGCTAAATTAGGGAAAAATCGCCAAATGGATAAATATGACGCCAAATCAATGACGACTTATTGATCATGGCCACATGGAAAATGACGACGCATTGACGGAAATTCAATATCTTGAATATAAATAACTACTATAAAATTTCTATATTTTTACTGTAAAAGTAGTAAATTCATTGCATTATATAAGGAAAGTCATGTGCTACCCACATCAGATTCTTTTTTATTTTATGATTAGTTAGTCATTGTTGGAAAAGAATATTAAATCAAACATATATGATTGCATATATGAATAAATAAATGAATTTTTGAAAGACATTATATTGACAAATGCAATATTCTTAGCATACGGGTGTGTATTTGGCTAAATCAAAGGAAAATAAATTAGCTAATTGAGAAAATATTTATTAATAAAGGAACTAAACATCAGCATGCAGATAAATATTTTATAGCACTTTTATTTTAGGGGTGTATATATACCGTCACAATGGGTGTAGTCATATATTTACATTCCTGTACTATATGTTCCAATCTATACCTTCCGTTTTATCATCTTATCTACAAAATCGTAATTATTATCTAATGAAGACAGCATATCTATCATAATCTCCGAAAATTAAATAGAACTAAAATAATTTTTACAAAACAACCGGCTAGAATGGCCCCCCAAATATCAGTTTGGTTCCTATCTACAATAAGACAAGTCCAATTTGTATTTCCTTCTTTAAGGTTTACCAGAGCTAATTTTCTGCTGACGTGAAAAGTTAATTCCAGTAGCAAATCGTTATCGTCTTCTATGGAAATTGAAAAAAAATTAACTCAAATTTCTGGAAACTTGAGTGCAATTAAAACGTGAGTGCAATTACGGAAATAATTGTTGGTCGTGATTGAGACTGATTTTGTAAGTACAATTAGTTTCAGAGTGATTAGTGAGCAGTTAAAATGGCAAAATGAGACATTTAAATATGTTCAGTGTTTGATTGTCAGAAACACCAAACTTTGTTCCAATGTTAGTTCTCTGGATGAGACTTTTGAATTTTTTAGAAATCATTTAAAAACTATTTTTCACCCCAATATTTTTGCAATAATCTGTTATTTATATATAGGGACTAATCTTTCAGTTATTATGTTAATACTCTGTCAATTAACTGCCTTTCATAAGCATGCGGTAGTAAATACGATGTAACTCAGAAATGTCTCCTTTGATTGACCCCACATTTTACAAGAAAGTTGTCAATTGAGTAATATAGAAGCAAATAGTTTGAATGCAACAGAAAAATTTTAGAAACTATATTTAGGTATATGTGTTACTATTTAAATTCTTACTTCACACTTCAGTACATTCAGAAAAAGTTTAGCATCCTAAACATACCTTAATATGGGTGGTGACTTTTCTTGCATTTGGTACAAACTTCACGTCGACGTTTCACCCCTTCAGTTAGAAGGTAATAACTGCCATTCCTGTAGGAGGGCGGTTATTCGCTCTTGGAGAGAAGTTGGAAGGAAGATATTGGCAGAGACAGCGTTTAAAAAAGTATCCCAAATATTTTCGATGGAATTGAGGTCCGGAGAATACAATAGTCATTCAAACCAAGAATAATAAATTCTCTCTCGAGATACACTGTCGCCAGCCCTGCTCTACATGGACAAGCGTAAAAGCACATCAGACATATATGGATCCACTGCTGCAGTATAAAGTCACCCAAGGGGTTCAAAAACTAGATCCTGACAACATTACAGTACGCCCTGTGAATATGTGCAGGTCGATGTGATGTCCTATAGAAAACCCAGTCTATACTATAACAACACCATGATTAAATGCGTTTTGTTCAAACATGTTATTGGATTGGTTGGGTGTTCCTCATTCGCTATAAAAACTTCTGCATCTAGGTTAAATCGGAAATGATCGGAAATGAATCGGAAAAAGAGAACATATTGGATCATTTCGATGCTGTTTAAGTGGCATACTGCCTTCGCCACTTTAATTGGAATTTTCTTGCCTTAACCCACAAAGGGAAACAAACTCGTGGTGCCAGGGCATACAGTCCTTTGACATGTATCCGTCGCCTTAAAGTACTGGTAGATATCGACTTTCCTTGTTGTGCTATTCATTGATCTTAGAGTTGCTGTGGTAGCTTAGCAATTATATTTGGCTAGTAATGTGCTGCAGTACTACATATTGTAGCTGCCATTAGACGACTTGAAAAGGGTCTCCGAAAATCTGCCTTACGTGTTTGGAACTGTTTCCATAAACGGTAAAAGACAAAATAATTCACTTTAAATTCAGGGTGGCCATATTTAACGTAGTGGTGTTTAAAGCCCAATAGTGAGAAAACTGTTGGGCCAAACTCAAACAAATTTGCAGTACATAGTACTTAGACCATGGGCTTTTGATTTTTAAAAGAAAAAAATATTTCGGAATTTTGCTACCGCGAGCCAAAGTGGCACTGTAAGGTCCATTTTTGGAGTAAAATAGGTATAGGAAGTACAAAAAGTTAACATTTTACGTGCATTTTGAAAAGAACATCGCATTTACATTTTATACGTATTTAGTACATTTTATATTTACATTTACATCTTACATATACATACATATGACATTAATTTTTATATTGACATCATTTACATGTGTGATTTAATCTATTTTCTTTGCATATGTTCCAAAAAGTGCATTCTCTAAACAGCATTCTCTACTGCAGAATACATCAGATTTCAATTGATTTGCTTGACGTGCAATGTTATTCGGTCCTTCAAAGTGGCTAAATTATACATATTCTCTTGGTATATCAACCACTTTACATGACCCCATAATCAAAAGTCACAAGGGGTCAGATCAGGTGAACGGGCTGGCCACTTCATAGGACACGCTCGACTGTTGGTTCCGTTGTTGGTAAAATACTGTCGTAGGTCTTCCTGTACGTGCAATCCAATATGAAGGGTATTCCATCCTGCATAAATATCGTGTGGGAGACATGATTGCTAAAATGTTGAATAAAATGTAAGTGCAAATGTGAATGTAAAATGTGATGTTAATATCAAAATGCATGTAAAATGTTAACTGTATGTACTTACTAAGTCTAAAAATGGATACTTACTCCAAAAATGGATCTTACAGCGTCACTTTGGCCTGCGGTGGTAAAAATCAGAACTATTGTTCTTTTAAAAATCAAAACTCCTTGGCCTAAATAGTATTTATTGCAAATTTGGTTGAGTTTGGCTCAACAGATTTCTCATATCGGACTCTAAACACCTCTAATTTATTATTGCCACCCTGCATATTGGCGACTTAAATTAGACTGTCCTGCCTCAGGTCTCGCAACAAAATACAATTGTTGTTAATCTTCCATACGCATTCTTTGTGTCAAAACATAGCTACTCTAATCTAAAAACCATCCTTTTCGAAAAGTTTCTTAGAACATTAAAACTCTTAAGTGTAAATGAGTCATCATTTGATAATTTGCATATCCCCCCTAATAATTAAACACCCGGCTTATACCGGGTAGTTTAACTATTTTTAACTAACAATTAACTACGAACGCCATTGCTTGTTAAAATTTTGGTGTATTAATAAAATTTAAAATATTTCTGAAGTTTAACTTTAAAAATTCAATCGCTTTTGATGACTTCTCAATGCATCGAAATCGAGACATCTACACTGTTTTACATTTCTGATAGTTTTTAAATGTAGATGCAGTTTACTTTACTGAAAAATAATTATCTTGTGACATTGGCTTCACAAAACAAATTCATATAAGCCATAGTTCCAGAAGTCTTCTATTAGAGACGTTCTCATGGTTGGGATTATATTTCGAAAGCAGATGAGAGTTAATATGGACAGATTTCGCTTTTTATATGCTCTCGTTAAATAGGAGAAGTTTATGTCTGTGTGATACAGTGCATATATAATCATTACAAAATATAGCCTTTTCGAATAAAAAGCACACAGTGTCCACAGATGCGCAGACATCAGTTTTATTACCAGTTTTGAGACGCTAGTTTTTATGATGGGGAGGACAGTAATTTACTGGCCAAGATATAAAAATATGACCACGTAACACGTGTGCTATATGACGCAAAAAAGACTCGAGGGCAAAATAAGATGTTCAATGGAGCATAACATAAGCTCCACTCACAGAACTAGAAACAATGGCAGAACAAATCGCCAAAGCCAATGAGAAAAAGGGGAAATATAGAGTACCTCATACTAGAGTATGTGAAAAAGATAGATATCTGATTTACTGTTGGCATGAAATGACGTGCAGTCACTTGAGATGACTTTGTAAGGGTTATAAATTTCTATTCTCATCTGAATTTTCAAGCAGTGCCTTCTCCGGGGAAAAAGGAGCCTACATTTAATTAACAGCCGTGCAGATTTGCGGACGGTAGAAGGTGTTGGCAACCAAGTTTTAAATGGAGAAGTGCGACATTCGACAGATACGGATGGTTCGTGGGATTCGAGATGATACGAGTTGGTACGACTTAGAACTCGGTGTATGTGGATGCAGACGATGGTAAAAAAGGTGGACTATGTACATCATGATTTATTATGTGTAAATTACGTTAATGGAGTTTATTTTATGATTTCTACAGTTTAAGAATAAAATTATTGCTTTTATAAAAATATGCCTGCGTATTCATATCGAAGCCTTCACAACTTTTTTTCGAATAACATGACATTATACTTTGTTACAATGCACATTACAAGTACCTTAACTTTAATAAGTCGATGTGTGCTCCTGTTACTATAAAAACAGTAGTGTGACGAGGAATATCACGAATTGCATGTGCAGAATCGAAAATGTGTGCTTCTAGCAAAAGTCTTGGTGAGATCGTCAGATGGTAGGACAAATAGTCCACCGTCAACGAGAGGCATCAAGGATAGATCAGGTAACCATTTTCATAAACATTTTGAGGAAAGATTTTGATGGCTTAGTAGCCAGTGTACTAAATTAATAGTATTCGTACTGTATCACAACACGAAAACAGCTCTAATAACTATTATGTTAATAATTGATAAATTTAGTAAATGGTATTTAATGATAACATTAATATTAATGAATAAAGTTTTGTTTCAGCAATTTAATGCCTGTTTATTGGATAAGTGGAATTAAATTTATGTTATTAATGAAATTGCTTATCAGAAGAAACACCGGTAAACGTACTAAATTAATTATGGTGGGTTATCACTTCGGCAATTGTATATAAATTTAATATAATTAAATAATTTGTTTACGACACAATCTGCAAGGACAGCAAAAATCCTGGCGTGTGCTACAAATTATCACTGTTATTGTTGATTAAATGACCTCCTGTTTCGGCGAAGCCAATTCAGGAACAGTGAGGCAGGAAAGAACGAATAAAGATACAAGACGAGAGAACAAAATTTAATACATGAAAGCATCACTGACGAAAGTCGGAGGGGTGTAGCTTCACATTTGACCAGGACCCAGAAGGCGGAAGACTGACTTTAACCTCAAGAAACATTTATGCCTTATTCGGGATTCTAACACGACCCCACAAGACAGCAGCCGAAGACGCTATTCACTTCACCGCCTGGGCGGCACAACTTTTCGTACATCTATTAGAAGCACAGATTTTTTCCTACCATACAGCTGGCTTCAAATTTCTTCGATACCTGGCTCAGACTATGCAAATGCGAGGCCGTGGCATAAAACCGAAAATGTAGAATTACTCTCGCAAAATTTGTTAGTTCGCAAATTTAAGATTACTTTCATATTATAGACATATTATTCGCAAATACAGAGTATCCCATGATGACATGCGCATATTAAGTGCGGCACAAGTTTACGGATGCAATTCTGTTATCTAGAATTTAATGCATATAGCCTGAAATATAAAAGGATTACTTTGAGAGTCTTATCGAAACAGTTTGAAAAACTTCCGCTTACTTAAATATGCAGTTACTGTTATACTTTCCTGATTGGACGTAGAAATACTTTTGTCGAAATGTAAATAACGCTATATTTACTTCTATTTACTGTGCCTACTTTAGCACATACAGAAATCTAAGGTACTATTTATACCCGGTAATATAAATTCTGGATCCAAAGCATTGGGAGAAGAGGAAGTTCTCGAGTTGAATTAAATATTAGGTTCTATCGGAAACAGGCCAAGAAAAGCTCTTTTCAGCAAGTAAGAATTCGTGATTTTCACTTTCTTTTATTGCGCTACCAGGAAAACATGTACAGCAGCCACATATAAATTCTGATTTAACCCCTGCTTCGAAAATTAAAAGTATTGTTTTCTAAAAAAAGTCAGCTGATATATTTTTTAGGTTATACTTTTACTTTCTTTCTGAAAGAACACATTTTTATTTCGCTGTTTGCATTTGCATGTACTGTATAAGATAGAATTTGTAGCACTTCCGATTTTTACTGCCTTTATTAGTTGTAATTTTAACATTTTTACTTTCCTTATATACATAATGTATAAGGAAAGTATTGTGAAGGGACCAAAAATTCGAATTCGAGTTTTCGACGGGAGAGCACGTTTCAAATATCTCTGATCACGAATCGAACACCTTTGAGGTGATGTCTGTGTGTGTGTGTGTGTGTGTCAGCGAGTCTGTGGAGACAATATCTCACGAACGAGTGGAGCGATTCGAATGAAATTTGGTACAAAAATCACAATCCGTGAATGCTGGAAGCTTATTGTTTTTAAACACAATCGAATGTTCAGAACCCGCCTAAATTTTCGAGTGAAATTTTGAAAAATCATCAAAAAATCAAACCTTTAATAAAGTCACTCAAATAGACATTTCTTATGTAAGTTTTATTTAGAAAACGATTGGCACAAACTGTTGAACGCCAGCATCAACCGTTCTCGAGATATTGCACATTTTTCAAATAAATTTATCAAAAAATCAAGTAAACAAAAATATTAACTCTTAAGAAACATGTTCACTTTTCATATGTAATATCATGCCATAAATTTGGTGATATCATTCTGGTGGATCTAACTCGTTCCATTCACGAGAAAAGAAACTTTGAGTAATACTTTTGTATTTGAACGCCAATAGTCCTTTATCTGCTGTAAGAATAACTTATTTCTCCGTCCATAACTCTTGGCGAGATTTTGGCGACGAATTTGGCGGAATGTCGCCAACTTGGCAACTTTTTTAAATGTTGTCAATTTAAAGGAAGTCTCGCCAAATGGATAAAAATAATGGATAAAAATGATGCTACATCAATGAAAATGAGGACTAATTGAAAAAAATCTGATGTGGGCAACACATGACTTTCCTTATATAATGTAATGAATTTACTACTTTTACAGTAAAAAAATAGGTTTTTCTTATAGTAGATACTAATATTCTTTCCAAGATATTGAATTTTCGACAATTAGTTGTCATTTTCATTGATTTAGCGTCATTTTTATCCATTTGACGAGATTTGCGTTAATTTGGCAACATTTCAAAAAGTCGCCAAGTTGGCGACATTTCGCCAAATTCGTCGCCAAAATCTCGCCAAGAGTTATGCACTAAGAAAAAAGTTATTCTTACAGCAGATAAATGACTATTGGCGTTCAAATACAAAAGTATTATTCAAAGTATATTTTTTCATGAATGGAACGAGCTAGATCCACGAGAATGATGTCACTCAATTTATCGCATGGTATTACATATGAAAAGTGAACATGTTTCTCAATAGGAATTTTTTTTATGTGACTTTTTCATAATTTTTTTGAAAAATGTACAATATCTCGAGAACGGTTCATGTTAGCCTTCTAAAATTTATGCCAATCGTTTTCTAATGAAAAATTACATAAGAAATGTCTATTTGCGTAACTTTATTAGCGGTTTTGATTTTTTGACGATTTTTTCAAAATTTCATTCGAAAATTTAGGGAGGTTCTGGACATTCGATTACGTATAAAAAACAATAGGCTTCCAGTGTTTACGGATTGTGATTTTTGTACCAAATTTGGTTCGAATCGGTCCATTCGTTCGTCAGTTATCGTCTCCACAGACTCACTGACACACACACATACACACATACTTTCACACACACACACACACACACACACACACAGACATCACTCCAAAAATGTTTGATTCGTGATCAGGGATGCTTGAAACGTGCTCTCCCGTCGAAAACTCGAATTCGAATTTTCGACCCCGTCACAATACTTTCCTTATACATTATGTATATAAGGAAAGTAAAAATGCAATATCTTGTAAAGAACATAAGTATCTACTATAAGAATACATTTTTTTTAATGCAAAAGTAGTAGCATTGCATTATATAAGGAAAGGCATATGCTTCCCACATCAGATTTTTTATATTATTTTAATGTGGTTTTAGTTATCTAAAAATATTTTAGATCAATAGTTAGATCAGAGATTAATATTTATTATAAGAATACATGACTGGCTGTAAAGCTTGTCAAAGACAATCACAAGAAGAATATATATTGGAGTAAAATTTACCTAGCATATTAAACAGATTAATTTATACTTCCAAATGCATTATTTATAACTCACAATTAATGCTATTTTGTATTAAGGAGTTCTGCTCCCTGCTCGCTATGCTTCGCCAACCCCCGTAAGTTCCTATCCGAGGCGCTCGCAAAGCTCGATCGTGAGCAATTTCAAATCAAACTAAAGTTTTAATAAGTAAATTGCTCCGTATCGTATTTAATCGTATTGCCTTATTATTTCACTATAAATGAACCGAATATCAAAATTTTGTATGCTAAAATATTTGAAGAACGAGATAGATAAATTAGATCGAAGTGCCGATTCGAAAGAAAAAATTTCACTTCAGAAGTGCATAAAATATAAAATATCTCATAAACTATATCGAAATTGAAAAATGGCTTCGTCCATCAAAAATTCAACTATATAGGTACCCGTTTTAAAATTACCGTGGGAACATTTCTCATATAGCCACTGATGAAAGGTATGGTGATGTCCAAAAGGGCTCTGGCCTTTTAATATTTGTGCGTCTTATAGGATGGTTTTTATTTGCTTATTAAATTGCCTTTTTATGTGATTTATGTCTTTTCTTTTATGTAGACGAGATACCATTTAAATTATTAAACATAGAGGTACCTGTCTGCAAAAATGCGGGGTCTTGTTAATGTTAGTCTACCCAGGAAGCAAACTCGCAGCTCAAATATTTTGGATTTTATTTTGACATTAAATATTTCTTAAACTGCAATATATATCGAAATCGTTTATTGTAGCGCAATTTCCAAACACTTTTCTACAAGTTCACCAAATTTTATATTTTTGTATGCTACATTTTTGTTGTAAGAAGCAGAGAAACTCGATTAACGAGGATCTTGACAAACAGTGACGTCAGCGCCATCAGCTACTTTCATCTAATATAGAGATTTCTAAACCTTAAATCATATTTTTTAAACTTTAAAAGATTATAATCTCTCTATATGAACAAAAATATCAACATTTCCAACACCATGTTTTGGTAAATGTCGCGTTCCTTGAATTTCTCTGTCTCGTACAGATAAAACTATAGAATAAAAATATTAAATTTAACACATTTATAGAGAACTATTAAGGGGATACGCTAAAATAAAGCGTTTATCTATTTAATATTAGCATTAAACATATTTCATTTTAACATAGCACTGAAAAGCTTAAAAGTATAAATATCTAATTTGAAACTTGACGTCAACGTTAGTTAGTTCACTTGGGACTTGGAATGTTGATAATGATATGCCTTATTGTTGACTCTTAAAAACAAATAGAGCGTTTGGCTACTATTGTTGTGATGAACAATTACGATTAAAATGCATTGATAATTGTTTTAAATCGCTTTTTAAAAATCGCTATGTTTTGTTACTATTTCACAAACAAATGACAAAATGTTCAGATCTGCAATTTTAAATATGACCTCATAGAAGTATGGTCGAAAAATTTTGATATAGGTTAATTAATTTCAAATAACTAAATGTTACATTCCCAAGAGTGTCAAAGGTTTCATTGGATGAAGCAATTTCTAAATTTATTGTGATTGGCTATGGCGAAAAAGTCACGTGTACTTCAAAATAAGGGTAGACTACAACATTTGTCAGGGCACGAAGAATAATTTTGATTTAAAAAAATGCTTTATCGGCTGTATATTTATACGTCGCGGGCGGGGTGAAAGAGTTCACGATGGTTGAAAAGAGTTAGCGGGCAAGGAGGGAAACTCAACGGGATAATTGAGTATGCGTCTCAGGAGAAACGAAAAAGCTCTAGAAGCAATCTTCTGGGGCTAGTGGGCTGAAGCAAACAGGAGGCTGAGTACCCAAGCTCCGGGGGGTGGCAAGAATCAGAAAGCTGGGAGCATGGGGATGGGCTGAGTGAAAAGTTCGTGATGAGAGTTCCGATAGTTGGTGAGAGCCAGTGAACAAATCAGACGTTCCGAAAGAGCAAAGCGAGCTCCGCTGATTTATAAGCAGTAACGAGCAGGAGCCAGAGCCGCGGGGATTGATGAGGACTAGCGAGGAAGGAACACGAAGGCGGTTGTGTGCATTAGCAGTTTCGAAAAATCCATCACGAGCCGGCTTCGCAAATTGTGAAAGAGTAGGCTTCGTGAGCTCCAAGGATTTGTGAGCACCAGCGAACAAAAGAAGGCCCCAACAGGCGTATTTCTCGTGATGGTCGGATGCAGCGAAAAAGCTTACGAATTGAGTTCAATGAGCCGCAGTGAGTAAGAAGCGTATCCTCATAACTTGCGAAACGAATGATTGAAGTCAGCGAGTTGGAGGGGGGGGGGGAGTTAAAAATCCCACTAATTTTATAAGGAAATATAACTTTTTCATGTAATAATTAGTCAAAACTTTATTAGAAGTCGTTTATTATTTTTCATTTAACCAAGTTTCTTAGAATCTGATTAATTTATATTGTCAAGAAGTTAGGCAGTTTTAGATGTAGGATTATTTCGTGTTCCAGCTTTAAAATATTTTTTGTCAACTTTATTATGAATATGTTCAATGAAAAACAACCAATTTGTTTCAATCAAGCATGTTGTTGTTCTTCAGATGAGTTTATTACCCAGGATATTTGTCACTTAGTGCGTTTTCATCTCAATCATTTTCAGATTTTACCTATGCCAGTTTCCTTTCCTATTATCTATGCCAATATTTAAAAATATAATATTTTTAGATAATCAGCAAATCATTTTCAGTGAACCAATACAATAAATAAACTTATATATAGAAGGACATTTTTTATAAAATAAATTATCTTTATACTTCAGCATCATTCACCAAAATTGCCCACTTCAACTTACTTTAATGACAAATATTGTGTCGATAAAAGTGTATAATAGCATTATTTACTGCTCAAATTCCTTATGGCAGAGGTATAATTTGGGACACTTCACCTTCAAAGGTTGATCTGAAGTAATGACTGGGTAATTAAGTGAAACCCAATTTGCTTTTTTCCTAATTTTATGCATCCACGAATGGGTTCAAGAAGACATAAATTGAATGAAGATGTTGTAAGATTTTACTGAGGAGCAAAGACATACGCTTTAAACAGAATAGAGATATATGTAATGTTTCTGAAAAATATAGTAATCCACTTTTTGACTTGAAACATTGATCCCAGATGTATTATTGCAATTACAAAGTTTCTTAAGAGGGTGTGCGTAATTTCATGAAATCAATTGCAACTCTGCAGCTGGTATTTTTTAAATAAAATTATACATAGGCCATGTAAGGTAAAAATTTTAATTCGTAAAATATATCTTATAAACTTGATTAAAACAAAAGAGTCCTATTTGTTTAACTGAATAATTCGGGAATCCTGTTTTATTCATGGATTTATCAAACATAAAGTGGGCAGCTAAAAATTGCAGCATCAAATTACTTGTCGAATATTTTATCTCAGCTTTACAGAACATCTTTGTAGCGGGACCCTAAATTTATACTTAAAAGTATTAAATTTAATTTTGGGGATATGCATGAAAAATTGCTCTAAGTCAGTAACTCTGTATCTCTAATAGCTTCGTGAATTTCAATTTTAGAATTTTCGTAATTTTAATTTTTAACTAAATTATTACGTAACATTATTATGGAAATATTTGCGTTACAGTGGATATGCATATTTCCAATTAAATGCTAATAATAGGGATATATTAGCCGTCACTATTAGCTAATTATGGAGTATATTTGCTATCAATATTGTAAAATGCCAAGAGTCTCATATTGACTGTCAATATTAGACCAATATTGGCATGCTGCGAGGATAGTTTCTGGTAACTATTTTATTTAGATTAATTACTATGTCATGATTTTATTAAAATTCCGTATAATATTAATTCCCACTTCATTGCAACAGTCTTTAATTATTTGTCATCTAGTGAAGGTCAAGCAGAAAATTTAATTTCTAGATATACAGATGCATGAAATTGATAATAATTTTAGTTCACATAGAATAAAGATATAAAATGAAACTGCATTATCTATTACCTTGCAAGCTTAGTCATGAATACACATCTTTTTATAGATATATTTTCATATCGTCCTTCTACCGGATCTCAAGGTATTTTATCTCAACAGTACTTTGTACATACCTTCATATTTTCTTTTAAATCAACAAGCTAAAATTATTTGCAGTTTTATATCAAAAGTTATATCACACTGCTTTTAGTTTTTTTATATAACTTTACACCTTAGTAGCATTTAATATTGGCCCAATATTGAGCCGAAATTATATATCTTGGCGTGACATTGGATATATTTCCAATGTAATCCCATTATTGGGCAAATATTCGAGTTACATTGGCTCCCAATACTGGGAAAATATTTTCATTATAATATTACGCCAATATTGGTGTTACTTTGAAAATATTTCCAATAAAACGCCAATACTGGCGTAATATTGTTCCAATATTTTAAACCAATATTGAGCCATTTCCGCCAAAAAGTCCACTTTTCATATTGGTCCAATATTTCCAATATTGGCTGTCAATATTGGATTGTTACTAGGGTAGCGCTCTTCTTTTTTGGGTAGAGCTCTGCTTTTTTGGATAGCGCTCTGCTTTTTTAGGTAGCGTTCTGCTTTTTTAGCTTGCACCCTGCTATTTTGTGTAGCTCTTAGTATTTATGCACATTTTCATACGAAATAGTGTTTGGCAATTTTCAAATAGATTAATGTTATTGCCTGCTTACCTTTTTCCGTCTAAGCCTTAACCACAGAAATTGAAACTTCCAACGGTTACTACAAATATTTTCACACTTTGACATCTAACTTTTGAAAGTTTTGTCCAACATTTGATACGGAATTTCTCCTTTTCTCTGAGGTATTTGCACTCTCCTATTTATGTGCGCTCTTTCACCACGTGTTTCTTGCACTGATCATTTTTCTTTGATTCCCGATTGTGCATTTTTAAACTGCCATTCAACATTTCAACCTTTAGCGATGCAATTTGGAGCATACACGTATCATGTTTTTGCTTTAAGTGCAGTTATAGGTTTTTACTACTGAATAAAGATAATAAGTTTGAAATATAGGTCCACCTTTACTGGTTTGATTCCCATGGATCCAGAGGTCACGCTGCCCATCGCTATTGTCTCATTTTGCGAAAGTTCACATTGACGAAAATGTTGGCGATTATGAATTCTACCAATGTCAAAAGGAAAACAAAATCCGTACAATATTATTCCTAATGTGTGCTAATATACCAATTGTATTTTCTAAAACAGTGGTTTTTCGAATTTGAAAATTTGTGCATTAAAACAAATTTTAAAAAATCTGATGTGGGCAACCCACGACTTCCCTTATATATTGCAATGAATATACTACTTTTACAGTAAAAAAAGGAAGCTCAATCATGCTTAAAGCATTGATTATGAAACACTTTCCAACTTCAATGCAATTTTATTTAAACCTGTCTAAAATGTAATACATTCCTCGGTAATATTTCATAACTCATCACAATACTACATTATGTTTATTATTTTTCAAAACTTAAACCTTCTTCGAAAAAAATGAACTTCATTCAAATGACGGCATTGAAATATAAATTGCCTGGTTTAAACCTCTCTAAAATGCGATACATTCCTCGGTAATAATTTTAGAATTATCATAATACTACGATATTTTATTATATTTGAAAACTTCATCGAAAACAACTGATATTCATTCAAATGACGTCATAGAAAAAATTACACGCCTGACTCTATAGGGCGCGGTAGCCCATTGGTTAGCGCGCTGGAGTTGCACTCGGAAGGCCCGGGTTCGATTCCAGCCACTGCCAAAACTGCCGCCGTGTTCATACGGAGTACGATCACGTTAAACATGTGGGTCCGAAAGTCCTTCCGAGAGGTTGGTGGTAGGGGAAGGAGGGTACGGTCCCTGTGGATGCCTCCCCCACTGGGTTCCGGTCTAAATTGGGTGGCACTTCCCGACCGTCCAAACAGTTACCTTACACCTTTCTGGTAGGTCGGACGGTCTGGGTTTCAACAACAACAACGCCTGACTCTACATATGAAAGCAGCATTTCACTCATAACATTTTCCCATTCATTTCATTCATCACAACACTATAATAATTTATTTTATTTAAAAATTAAGACCATGGAGCTACAAATAATTAAACTCTATGCTTAAAACTTCATCGAAAAAATCGTCCTTCTCTTTGAAAAATCAATGAATATTTCATTCATATCAGCTATGCTGACTCCATGAGCTAAATAATTTTGTGTTAAAGAAATACAGTAATTCTGATACAACTCATTCTACATATTTCGTTGTTTACATTTTACATAAGTGAAAAATAGGATTCGTTGAAGAAATAATCAAATTTGGATGATCATTTAAACTCAAATATATTGTAATTGCGTTGTTTCAGTATGTAGATGCACAGAAATTAAGCAAAAATAAAGTAGTTTTAGAACGGGTACAACACTCAATATGAATTAAAAAGAACTTTAAAAATCACGATTTTGAGAAAGGATGGATGCCATATACCATTTTGAAGTGGAGCACGTGATCTTTTCATATCATGGTCACGTGATCGCTTTATATAAGAGGTGTAATTATTATTTTAATTTTTATTTAAAAAACTACTAAATATATTCCGCTGAATTTTTTTTATAAATTTTATGGAACAATTTATATATTAAAAATTTTCGAAGCAATTTGTGAATTTTAAATCCTCTTAAAAAATGTTTCAATAATTAGGTCCCATAGGGCTCAATGTATTTCATTTTTTCAACCCGGGTTCAATCCAAAACTATTTGGTGATATTATTCGTTTATATTCCCGTAGGTCCTACAGACCGTCTGAACAACACGCTAAAATTTCATTTTGACTAAGTCATTTTTACGGCAGTTATCGTGTTAATGGACAGGGCAGACAGACAGACAGACAAACACAATGAACAAAGTCATAAACACTTATCAACTTTGTTGTAAAATGTTAAAAAATAGGTTTTTCCTATAGTAGATACTTCCACATTCTTTCCACGATAATGAATTTTAGATAATTAGCGTAATGGATGGAGAAATAAGTTATTCTTATAGCAGACAAATGGCTATTGGCGTTCAAATACAAAAGTATTACTCAAAGTACCTTTTCTCATGAATGGAAAGAGCTAGATCCACGAGAATAATGTCACCAAATTTATTGCATGATACTACATGTGAAATGTGAACATGTTTCTCAAGAGTTAATATTTTTTTAATTTCTGGAATTTTTTTATAC
Organism: Amaurobius ferox; assembly: GCA_951213105.1. NCBI lineage: Eukaryota > Metazoa > Arthropoda > Arachnida > Araneae > Amaurobiidae > Amaurobius > Amaurobius ferox. The sequence continues at coordinate 41,867,769 of OX578143.1, forward strand.
ATTTATTTGAAAAATGCGCAATATCTCGAGAACGGTTTATGCTAGCGTTCTAAGGTTTATGTCAATCGTTTTCTAAGTAATAATTACATAAGGAATCTCTGAGTTACTTTATTAAAGGTTTAGATTTTTTGATGATTTTTTCAAAATTTCACTCGAAAATTTAGGGGGTTCTGGACATTCGATTGTGTTTAAAAACAATATGCTTCCTGTATTCACGGATTGTGATTTTTGTACCAAATTTCATTTAAATCGCTCCATTCGTTCTTGCGATATCGTCTCCACAGTCTTAATGAAACACACACACACACACACTCACACGTACTTTCACGCACACACAGACATCATCTCAAAAATGTTTGATTCGTGATCAGAGATGCTTGAAACGTGCTCTCCCGTCGAAAACTCGAATTCGAATTTTCGACCCCATCACAATACTTTCCTTATACATTATGTATATAAGGAAAGTAATGAAACATCAAAATAGAATTTAGCGAATAGGTTTACGGAAATAATCAAACATTTAACGCAACCGCTGTATAGACCTATTTCCAGAGTCAATATTATCTATCTCATGTTTTGCTTCTGAGTCATACATATAATGAAATGGCTTCGTTTTTATAATTATGTGATTCTTATACATAATGATCTAGATCCTTACCATCTCTTCTTAGCGCCTTAATTCTTGTGAATATCCAATCACAGGTACTGTTTTAGTTTTGACATATATTGGAAGTACAGGTATGCTGTCAAATAATCCAAATTGATTTGAATATCACTAATGCATATGCCACTTGTAGGTAAGTCCATTTATTACATTTAAGAGTTATTTAATATATTTAAACTATTTCTGATTGCATTTCTCACAACTGTATGCGTAATCGGAATTCCTATTCTCTCGGCAATTTCTGGAACTGAGATTACGTAGAATGGGAAGATATTATTGAAAGAATTCCTTTCGAATGCAGCAGTGCGTTTCATATTATTAGCAGAATTATTCCGCCCAAGCTATGTAGTATTTCGGTTATCATTGAACTGATAAAAGAAATCAGACTTTTACTATTTTTTTATTTGAACATGTTCTATATGTACTTCCAGTTCATCATATTATAGAATAGAATAAAGTATCAGATGTTAGATTTTTCATTTGAAGTTTTAATTTCTTAGAAAGTAATAGATTGGGAGTGTAGCAAATCGTTTTATAGTCTGTCTTGATTATTCATAAGTCGACTACTCTTTGATATCTGCACACTCCCATTTTCCAAAGAAGACGTTATACATCTCTCACTCTTGCTATGTTCGCAGCAACCACCATAGACATTTGCAACTTTGAACCTGATCTTGGAAATATAGTGAAAATCCGAAGATTGTGCTTTTCTACTCATATTGTCAATGCCATAAAGTACAATAAACGCACAGAAAATGAATAAAACTGGTGCTTGTAAAGATATAAAAAATTAATATTTCATTTCTAGTCATTGTTCTCTTCAAGTAAATCGTTAAAAGTTATAAAACCGTAATGGTTTGTAAATTGGTTGTACATTAGGGTGGGCCGGAAAAAAATTTTTTGAAGTTGTTTTAGTACTAGTGCGGAAATCTTGGCCAGTGTGTCACACAATACTGACAAGACAATTCAACGATTTTTATTAATACCTAACCGGGCCCCTCTGGCCTTGAAAAAATCGAAAATCACACAAAAACAGTGCATTGAAAATTTATTTAGTAAAGCAAACAGAAATTAAATTAAATTAGTACTAGTGCGGGAAAGTTGGTCAGTGTGCCCCACAATACTGACAAAAAAAAATCAATGATTTACCTCAATATCTAGCCGGGCCCCTCTGGCCTTAAAAAATCGAAAATCACACAAAAACAGTGTCTTTAAAATATATTTAGAAAAACGAAACAGAAATGTAAATTAAATTAGAACTAGTACAGAAAAGCTGGCTGATAAATCTGATACTACTGCCAAATGAATTTAGTGATCTACATTAATATGCAATGTAGCCCAGCTTCTCTGGCCAAGAAAAAATAAAAAATGGCACCAAACTGAAATTGTTTGATTAAAGATAATTGTTGATAAGTGGATACAACGTATGATGTTGATAGGATGATGGAGGAAAGGAGAATAAAAAAAAAATAGGTGTATTGTTGCTCCAGAAAATACTGTAACAATTACAAGTGGATTTCAGAGGTAAGAACTCAAATAACAAATGATTATTTAGCCGAAGAAAATATCCTATCAGATGAGTCAGGATCAACACGATATGGATGTAATGAGGATTTCCTTGTTGGAAAAAGAAACAGAACTGGAACAACGTAGCACACCAAAACAAATGAGATTCTCCCTGCTAAGCACCGCTAAAGCTGCAGACTTAACGGGTGCTTCTAGTATAGAACTGTGGCAAAAATTGTAACAGCTGTTCTGATGGACTTCAAACTTGTATCGGACGACAACTGAACTAACGAAATTGACCAAAATAAGGTTCGAAGAGAAATAGGGAAGAATAGAAGACAATTACACAAGAAATGGATTTTAGTGCCACAAAGTCATTTAAGGGCCCATAGATTGATGGTCGCAAAGACAAAACTCTTATGCAAGTTGCAAAACGTCGATCAGTGAAATACGAGGAGCACATAGCCATAATAAATCAAACAGGAGAGCAATACCTTGGTGACGTGTCGCTAAATCCACCACAAAAGCACTCGATATAACAAAGTGAATCCTTTCTTTTATGTAGGAACACAATATTGATCTTGAAAGTTTAACAGTAATTGGGTGTGATGGAACGAATGTAAATACAGGGTGGAAGGACGGTGTAATACAAATGATTGAGAAGCATGTTGGAAAACCTCTTTACTGGATAATGTGCTTGCTATATTGCAATGAATTACCTTTGAGACACCTTTTGCAAAAATTTGATGGGCACACCAACGGCCCGTATTCCCACTCTGAGCCTATTGGTTTTCTGGTTTACTTCTGAATGATTGTGAAACAAAAGCAGTAGTTTAATTTCAGTCAATTGATACCGTGTTGCCTGATATAGATCCGAAAATACTAAGTACTGATCATCAGCATCTGTATTGCATTTGTTTTGCTATCAGAGATGGCTGTTACAGAGATTTTCTGTACTAGTGCTAATGTAATTTACATTTCGGTTTCGTTTTTCTAAATACAATTTCAATACACTGTTTTTGTGTGATTTTCGATTTTCTCAAAGCCAAAGGGGCTCGGCTAGATATTGATGTACATCATTGATTTTTTTTGTCAGTATTGTGTGACACGCTGGCCAACCATCCCGTACTAGTATTAATTTAATTTAATTTTTGTTTGTGTTTCTAAATAAATTTTCAATGCACTGTTTTTGTGTGATTTTTGATTTTTTTGAGGCCAGAGGGGCCAAGCTAGGTATTGATAAAAATCGTTGAAATTTCTTGTCAGTAATGTGTGACACACTGGCCAAGTTTTCCGTATTAGTACTAAAACAATTTCAAAAAAAAAGTTTGTTTTGGCCCATCCTATTGTACATTGCACGTTATTTTGTTACCGCAGTGGTGTTAATGACTGTTCAGTTATAATGACTGCTATTGAAAGCGAAATCACTGAAACTCCACAGATACTGTTTGGCTCATAGCAGCTAAATTACAGGATTTACAATATGCCGAGCACGTTTTTTGAGTATGAACAGGGTATTAGTCTCGTGGAATATGATTCATTATTCTATAAACTTCTAACCAGATAAGTTGTTCTTCTTAGGTTAGCAAAGGAGCTTAGAAAATATTGGTACCCATAGCAAGTTCATCTTCTTCTTCTTCTTAAGCACTGCAACCGATTGCCAGCCAATGCTGTATCAGTCAGTTTCCACCATCTCGAACTATCCAGCGCCACTGTCCTTCATATATTTACGCCAACGTTCCTCAGCCATTTCTCCACATTGTCCAGCCACCTTGTACGTACACAGCCTTTCTCTCCTTCTCTTACCCTCTGGCCCCTGGAAAGTTATTTTCTTGACTAAGTTATCCTTTCCATATCTATATATATATGGCCGAGCCATCTTAGTTTAGATACTTTATTCACTTTTATCATGTTTGGTTCTCTAAATTTATATTGTATTTCTTGATTATATCTTATTCTCCACACTCTATTTTCCTTTACGGCTCCAAATATTCTTCTCAAGATTTTTCGTTCAAAAATCATCAACTTAATTTCATCAGTTTTATTTATAGTCCAGCATTCACTTCCATATAAAACTAAACAATAGTAGCATCTATTAGTCATACTTATACGATTCGTAATTTCACTTTTGATATTGTTATTACAATTTACCATTATGCCCAGGTACTTGAGTTGGTCACTCCTTTCAAAAACGTAATCATTTATTTCCAGTGTTAACTGATCTTGATCTCTACTTGTCACTGTCATGAATTTGGTTTTCTCCCCATTGACTGTCAAGCCAATATTTTCCGCTGCTGCCTCAAGGGCACAAAAAGCTTCCACTATTCTTGCCTTCGTTCTTCCAACAATGCCAATATCATCCGCAAAGGCCAACAACTGCATTGCTTTATAGAAAATTGTTTTTTGTGTTTGTATGCCAGAGTCTCTTATTGTTTTCTCCAAGGCGATGTTAAACAGCTGGCATGAGAGAGAATATCCCTGTTTCAGTCCCTTTTCCGTATAAAAGGCGTCGGATAACCCATAGCAAGTTACCTTGCTGAAAGTGAAGATAAGGACTACTCTGTTGTTATAAGCACTTAAATTTACAGGCGGCGTAAAAGCGGTACAATTTTACACTTCTAGTTGCTGAATGGAGACAATGATTCTAAATATTAATTGATTTGGCACAAAATGTAAAGAGCAATTTTTGATCGCGAATAAAAGTTGCTGGCATTCACTAATTTTACAAAAATGAAAATGTCTAGAGTTTAATTTGAAATGTTCAATTCCTTAATTTAAGCCACTCAGAATACATCTTCTTAACTTTTTTAGAGATTTTCCGTCTTTTCCGAAAAGCTGAAAAACAGATTAAGTAGTTTATGCCACTAATATTGCATATTTTTGCACTTAAAATATATTTTAGTCTAAAAACTCTCTCTCTCTGATTTCAGACTTTAAAAAAGGAGTTGCTGAACCCTAAACTTACTTAACCGTTAGTTATCGTCCTTAAAAATAAAAAGATTTCGGTGTTAATAAATAAGTAGAAGGCATTGCATCTAAACGATTTCTGGATATTATTTAAAGTGTTTTCCAATACTTAAATCAGTAATTATGAAATGTATTTTAAATATTTCTGATAGTAATTATATTATCTTTTGGCTTCACTTAAAATGAAAATCATAATCGTATTTTCTTGGAAGATTTTAGAACTGCGGTTACAGAGCTAGTAGATTCTAGTGAAGGAATATCATTCAAGTTCATATGGCCGTTAAATAATATATTTATAATTATTACATGCATTTTATGTATTATTTCTGTTTTATAAATCCATGGCATTATTGAGTGTTGTATATATTTCTTATGTTTGCACATATTTAATTTAAAATGTATTGCTAAATACGATAGACGTATATAACAAAGCTTTTAATATAATACTTTTACGAATTTGTCAAATGCCCTCTCTTTCTTTTCACCCCCCTCCCCCTTCGCACTTCCGTCTCTTTCGAAGACCAGACGGAGAAACCGTTCAATCATTATTTCCCATGACGTGAATCTAGGGTTGCCATATGCCAAAGTTCAAAGAAATACTGCCATATTTGTCGATTTATTGCCAATTTAGTGACTGTGGGCGATTTTCCGAAGGTTTGAGAAACGCCTCGAAATAACGATTATTCTTCGAGATATGAGAGAATTCTAGAGGTAAATAAACGGAGTCGGCACTCAAAGAGCAGTTGACGTGATGCGATCTACATTGAGCTGTGATTTTTGCCAATGTTTTAAGAATAGAGGGTATTTTGAGAAATGAAATACGTCAATGTTTTGAGACTGATATCAGCTGTTTTTGTGAAATTGCTGAAGCATTAAAGCGCTGATTTACTGTATATTGTTCATGCTAACTCTGTGTTTGTGAATAAACGTGTTAGTTATCCTGAAACTTGGACCGATTCTTGTATTCTGAGCGTATACCCACGATTCCAGAGGATAGGCTGTAACAATACAAGAGCATGAATTCATATCATCTTGCTAATTTCTTGAACCATATCTTCATGAACGGTTTCTTTCGCATAAGATTATTTGAATGTAAAATTATTCCAAGCTATGCAAATAATTAAATATTCTGAAAACTACAATTATTACGTGCTATACTCAGATATGTATATTTCTCCTTTTACGCTGTCTACAATCATATTTCTCAACTCATAAATGTTTAACATGCGTTTGAAATAACAGATTATTTTGTAATGAATTGAAAATATATTGCAACATTCGGATAATTTTTGAGTATCTTCTAAGTTATAAATCCTGAATTTGCTCAAATTTCCTTCTAATTACACTTAGCACGCCCGTTAACGCATACTTCATGGAATTCGTGTTACTTACCTACTTTCTATAGGTAAGAGAGTAAATGCTATCCCAATACTTTTATTATAATTCCCCAGAGCCTTTAGTAATATTTAGTGAAATTATTCCCCCAAGTTATTCAAGACTTCTGCGAACAGAACTCACAGAATTATTGAGAGCTTCTGTTATATATTTAACCTTTTCCTTTGTTTGCACGTATTTCTAGTTCATGGTGAATTAGCAAATACCGTATATTACAAAGCGTTTAAATGAATGTAATATGAATTCATATTCTCTCGTTAAAATCTTGAGCTAGAACTCCGAAGTAAATGAATTCTTTCCGATAAATTTCATTCAAATGCTCCAGAGCATTTAATAATGGCTTGTAAAATTATTCCTATCATTTGAATTTTCATAATATGTAGAACTATTGACTGTTGTATTCAGAATTTAACTTGCATTTGTTATTATAATAAGTGTGAATATATGGTTTAAATTGTCTGCAACTTTAATGAATGTTTGTTGATAGCTATAAATGCGGCTGGAATCTACTAGTTAGTTGAAAGTAAATTAAATTTGAGAAGGTCTAAGGCAATGGTAGATTATATGCGCCTTACACAATTCCTTATCTGAGTTCCAAATAATATCATTTGAATGTTCATAATACGTAAAACTATCGAGCGCTGTATCAGAATTTAACTTTCATGTGTTTATAATAACTCTGAATTCGTGGTTTAAAATGTTTAAAATTTTAATGAATGTTTTCCGATAGCTATAACTGTGACTGGAATCTATTAATTAGATGAAAATAAATTAAATTTGAGAAATACTAAGAGTGGCGGCCAGTCACTATTTCAAATACAAATTACCAATAAATGACAAATCTCACAGATTCAATAGTCATTTTTATTTTAAAATCATCCTACAGACGTAAAAACAATAGCCAAACCGCTTTCGAACATCTTATATGTTCATCCTCAGAGGCAATACAATTAGAGACGATGCCAATGTGTTTAAATATAATTCAATATTGTAAAGTAAAATTTTGCATATCTTGAAATTGTCAGTTATACAAAAATGCGGATTATGAGTCAGATTATAATTTATACAAAGTTCAAAAGAAAATACTTCAAAAAGGTTTAAAAATATAAAATTTTTAAAAACACAATTATTATAAAGCAATGTAGCTATGCAAAGGCTTAACAAGCAGTAAATCGAGAATGAGTCGCCAAGCATAACTTAGGACCTGAACAGGGTCAAAATTACAAATAAAGGAACGATATAAATAAATAAAAACGCCAAACATAACTTAATACCTGAGCAGGGTCAAAATTACAAATAGAAGAATAATATAAATAAATAAAAAGGGGGATTTTTATTTATTTATATCGTTCTTCTATTTGTAATTTTGACCCTGTTTAGGTCCTAAGTTATGATTGGCGACTCGTTCTCGATTCCCTGCATGTTAAGCCTTTGCATAGTTACATAGATTTATAATTATTGTGTTTAAAAAAATCCTATATTTTTAAACATTTTTGAAGTATTTTCTTTTGAACTTTGTATAATTATAATCTGACTCATAACCCATCTTTTTGTATAACTGACAATTTCAAGATATGCAAATTTTACTTGACGGTATTGATTACTTGACGGTATATTTAAGCACATTGGCATCACTTCTAATTGCACTGCCACTGAGGATAAACATGTAAGATATTCGAAAGCGCTTTGGCTATTGTTTCTACGTCTGTTGGGTGATTTTAAAATAAAATGACTATTGGATCTGTGAGATTTGTCATTTATTGGTAATTTGAGAAGGTCTAAAGACAATGGTATACATAATGAGTCTTTCATAATTCCTTATTCGGTATCCAAATTATGCTATTGCATTTTGTAATTATGTGGATGGAATATATAAAAGTATAATGCCATGCCGATAGATATAACTGTGGCTGGAGTCTATTAGTTAATTGAAAATGAATTACATTTGAGAAGGACTGAAGGCAGTGGTAGAATATATGCACCTTACACATTTCCTTATTCGGGTTCTAAATGATGCTATTACATTTTGTAATTAGGATGGGATTGTCTATGAAAGTATAATGTCACGTATATTAATTTGCCATTCTGCAAACAGAGGTGCGATCAGTGAAAATGTAATGACATCAGGTAAGATACATTTTCTTTTCAGTAATAAATTTTGTCTTGTAATTTCTTGTCAGTAATAAATTACAATTTGAGAACAACCACATAAGCAATTTTCATATAAGCACTGCCTAAGTAACATTTGCCATGGGACGATTTCAAGACTGAAAGCGTGAATCTCTCTAAACAATCTAAGTTTGGAGGTTGGAGTTGAGAAATGAGAGGGTTGGAACCCTGCAGCATTGTAGGTGGAGTACGATAATGCGCGACTACCTCAGTAAAAAATGCACATAGATAGAGATGAATATAAACTAGCATATAGAAGAAAGCAATAGTGAATCAGCGCTGATGTAAACTACATAGCATCCACAAAACAAGCGGAAAAGTCAGTGATTGCAAGAAGCATGCGCAGATATGAAGTTTCCAGTATCGGCAACAGAATGTACGATTGGGCCAAATCAACAAAGACCTAGGGTAAAATAAGTGAATATGTTTCATTATTATAAGGTGCTATATTACAGTAATATAATATACTAAATCCGGTGGCATCATATAATTCTACATAAATTTAATGAATTGATTAAATGTAACAATGGCAATATTAAATGATTGAATAGAATCAATAGTAGTTACTGTCCCCTCCATTAAGTCAATTAGGTTTCAAGATTTAACCGTTTAATGCAGCAATAAAATATGCGTTACTAATAATTTATATATGATCGCAAATAATTTTACACCCCAGTAATATTTAATATAGCAGTAATCTGTAAAACCAGTCAACTAATCATTTGCAATGGCGAAGTAGCTCGAACTGCATCACGTTTAGACGTAATCCAAGACATCCGGCATGGATTTCCGTTTCTGATCCATTGCTGTTTTGAGCTCAAATTAAGTATAGCGTTGCAGTTACCCGGTATACATTTTCCAGTTTAATTACTGTCTATACAGTGAATCATCCTATGAATTAATCGATTGCAATTAATTATGAGTCTTATTTTGACGACAGTTGTAGCGACCCCGGTGACAAATGGGATGAAAATAGCGGACACCAGGGAACTTGGATTTTGGTAAAATATGAAATTTTAAACGTTACCTCCCGAATTTCACCGCATATCAAGATCCTCTGCAAAATTTAGGAGTTAGCATATAAAATTGGTCTTGGTTAAGAAAATAATGTTATGCTAGAGATTCTCTGATATTTTAATACGTCAGTGTTTTGAGAAGGCAGTGTATTTCTTAGTTAACTAGTTCAGCATTTAATTTATATTTTATTGTACTTGGTAGTCGCTTTATGACGTTGCAATGTCTGAAAACTATTAGAGACTAATTTTACACTTGCGAACTGTTTTTTCTTGTTTATCATTATCAATGATTTGATCAAAGCTTACCCAAATTATCCTGCTTTCTCGAATTTCCTATTTCCTGATAATACAATGAGCACATAAACACACACACACACATATATATAAACAGAGAATGTTTTTATTAAATCTTTTCCGATTTAAATAATAAAGATATGTATATAAAATAAATTTCACCGATATTGCACTTTTGACTACATTATATCAATTATAGTCTTCAGGTTTACACATTATTATTATTGATATTTTAGGGGATTATTGATATTTTCTATATATTACGTCAATGTTTTATTTTGGTAAACATTGTTGAAACTCATATATTGTACCTAGTACAAGTAATAATAATCTACAAATGCACTGGGTATATCTTCTAATCCAGAGAATATAAGCAGTACAGTAATATATATATATATTTTGACATACATTGGCATATATTGGAATGAATTACGGCCTTTAGGTTTAAGATTACGGGATTATTGATATTTTCAATTTATTACGTCATCTGTTTTATTTTGGAAAATATTTTAACATCTCATATGTTGTAGTAGTGTAATCTTCTATTAATATTCGGGTATATATTCTAATATTCGCGAATATAAGTAGTATGGGTTCCATATAATTTTAGCGCTTTTATTTTGCTCATATTGGCTCAATTTTATATTTTTTGTACATTTGCTTGCAAACAGGACCAGGATGTTTTATTATTCATATCTGCCCCTGAAGATAATTTTAAATAGCTAGAACATATATTCTTAACTTCTTTTTAGGAGCGTTAAATTAAATATTTTAATAGCCACTTTTGATTAACAATGTAATTTAATATACTATAGGAATTTGCCCATGATTGTGAAATTTTAGTTTCTTTATATTATATACTCCGTACGGTGAACGTATACTGCTAGTTTGTAATAAAATTAATAATGTGTATAAAATATTGGCAGTTTCATTATGCATAGCAATTTGTCAGTATAATTTTATAATTGTTAATAGTCTGCTAATTTATTTCAAACACATTTCGTCTAACCACTGTCAATACCGAATCTACTGTTAATTATGCTCCATGAGTGCATACATTTCCCAATCTAATTAATGATTACTAAGCAATTTTATGTTACCAAATCTTCTATGATAACAAATCAAATATGTCACTGAACATTAATTACGCTAATCAATGGATGTGATCTAATCCTAAATCAGATATCAGTTAATTGTCAAGTTAAATTTATTCAAATTTCGTTTCAAAGGTACTTGCATTATTGTGAATTCAATGAAAGTTGTAAAAGGGAATTGAATGATCAAATTGTACATGCAAATGTTACTTAGTTATCGTTACACAATTATTATTGATGGGGAGTTTTCGGGTAAATTCCCATATTTACAAAATTCCATATGTATGAGTGCAATATCTTGGAAACGTTGAATAATATTTTATATTTATAAGTACAACTCTAAATACGAATACTCAAAAGAATAGTTAATATTTTAATGCAATATTATTGTATTAATTTACGATACCTTTTGATTTATTCCGAAATGCAAACAAGTTAACAATTAATTTGTGTTTAACTGTGTTAAATTTAAAATATTTGAATAATTTTATTTTAAAAGGAACGAAATATCTAGTAATGACTGAATGTAACAACTACATACTTAATAAATGTATAAATATTAAAAGTTCATTAAATTTAATTGTAAAAGACGAAGCAAAATTTATAGTTCTGGTAACATGGAAATAGCGATATATAAAACATTATTTTATCTCCAATCACTGAATATTATGTTAATTCCAACTTTTTAAGTGAATTTAATTTAAAATTAATTTGTAATGAAACATATTTATACAATAGTTTGTTTAGAAGAATGCCCATAAGAAAATTTCGGTATTTAAAGCATAACTATTTTACCTACAAATGTAATAAAAAATCTAAAAATTGAATTACAAAATAAAACGAAAAATTTGTCAGTCATATCTAGAAATTAAATTGCCACACCAACGGTGGATTTTACACAAATACATTTAATTAAGAAAATTTGGATATTTCTTTCTCTGTATAAGGATATGAGGCGCATTTTCGTGAGTCTGGCAGATCTCCAGTTCTGAAAGAATGTTCAAACAAAAAAATTCGATATTTTTACGTATACTATAGAATAAAATATAGACAGAATATTGTTATCAAGAAATTTTTCGAATTCGAGATTGTGATGCCAGTATATGTTATAGGACTTCCTGAACCAGTTTTGATTAGTTTAGAGTGATGTCCGTCTGTCTGTATGTCGTCTGTATGTGGTTATTTTTTTAGAACACGATATCTGCCACATATATTATAGGATTTTCTTGAAACTTTTTATCCGGCTGTGTCAACAGAAAATCTAGAACTAGACAGAACTTTTTTAAAATTCGTGCGAATACTTTGAAATTTATTCAAAATTTTATATTTTTTTAACATGGTAGCATAGGGCAAAATTTGACATAATTATACATAAAATGGGTTATTTATGGTTCAATGACCGCTAAACTTCACAGTTTCAATCATTGTAGTGAAATGTAGCTCCGATACACTTTTTGCTTCTTGACATTCATTCCCTTCAAGGGTTGAGTTATCCCCTTCAAGGGGTGCATTGTCGAATTTGGTTACTATCGAAATATTTTTCCATGCTCTTTAAAATAAAGTGTAACATGCTGTAAGTGTGATCATTTGGAACAACAATACAAATTTTTAAATTTTTTTCCTTGCAAAATTTTGTTTAAAAAAATACAAGTTTTTTAAAAATGGATTCTGGTATGAGAAGGTTGAGTTGAGCCACATTCCACTGAATTATTATAAAGATTTCCGATTTTTCTCACTGATTATGGAACAAGTGTCACCCCCATGTATTCAAAATATCAATTTTTGACACTTAACAGTTTTGGTTGAAATATATCACTTAATCAACTAGTCTGTATGATATAGTATGAATTATATATATATTTACATTTTAGCATAGTGTGATACGCTTAAATGCACCTAAAATATTCAAAATGCGTATCTGTCTATCTTGAAATCGTATAACACAAATTAAGTCAATTATTATTTTATTCATTAATGAACAGGGTTTCTTGAAATTATCTAAATTTATATGAACTACTTCCGTTTATATTGGTCCAGAAAGCCAATAACGTTGCTTTAGATCACGCAGCGAGTTGTAAACGTGGTAACGTTAATGGAACATTCGTTCACAACTTATTTAGCCGAGTGGCAAATCCAAAAGCAATAGTTTCCTAAACATCAAAGTAATGGATGAAAATTGTAACTCTTATACAAATGCTCAAAATATAATTCACATTTAATCGAGTCG